>FPAK01000007.1:6792225-8042225 GCA_900116095.1 Euclidium syriacum | reverse complement strand
TGAAATAGACAATTTAAAGACCATTATATTTCACAATTAATTATATATATATATATATTTATATACGTAAACACTTTAATAACAAATCAAAGTAACAAACTATAATGAAAGGAATTTCTAGAGGAAAATCTGAGAAAAACAAAATTAATTATTCATCTTCCTCTTCTGAAGCTATACGACCCTCTCCGACGATTACGACGGAGAACAATTGGCCGTAACACGACGAACCAAGTGCTCGCGGCTACGGCTCGTGGTACAACTCCGTAGAGCCGATCGATTTTGGTGGTCGATTCAGAACGAGTCTACGCTGTCAGAGGAGCACAAAATCGACGACGGAGGTCACCACCATGCCCAGCTCCCGAAACCATCACCATCCATCATGACTTGTCTCTCCGTCGACGAACATATTCTCAATCCCGACCATTTTGTAGCATTTCTCCATTTCTCCTTCGAAATAACACCGTCTCAAAGCTCTGAACTCCCAGCAGGGTGATGAAGGGAGACTGTGTTAATTCCAATTTAAATCCGCCGCTCTCCTATCCGAATTTATCGATTGATTGGAATTTTCTCGTTGTTAATTCCAATTTCTCGTTGATTGGACTACGGTTTGACGAGGAGGAGTAGAGAAAGAAGACGATGAATTTTTTTCTTCTAATTTTGTTATTTTAATATAATTATTAACTAATTATAAGAATATATACATAATCAAAAATATCACAACAAGTTGGATCTAATAGCTTTGGTGGTTTAGTCCCGAGTTACATACGTCGTGTTCGAATACGGAAATCGTAAAAATAAGGGTATTATCAAGACGACGACGTTTTGTTTTATTGTTTTTTTAAACAAATAAATGAATGCCACATCAGCCACGTCATTAATGACGTGTTAATACGTATGATTAGGTACAAAATTATCTCAATTTTTCATGTGTGAATTCGTCATCTAATTCAATTGGTGTGGGCTTTGATCTCAAATTAACTTCCCATGTATAATTTAGTCGATTTTTTATTGGGCATTAGATAAATATCTATTGCTAGCTCTTCATTTGTTATTGATATAATGGTTTTGTTTGGCTTTCTACAATGAAATTGATAGAGAGTTTAAAATATTAACGGAACTAAATTTGAAAGATTTTTACGTTGAATCTTTAACTGATATGTTTTTATTTGGTCAGTTTTTTTTTTGGATGTTTTTTCATTAAAACATGCCATTTTTGTCAAAAATAAAAGTGTAGTGTCTCAATTAACGGTTCCATTTTTTGTTTGGACGACCAATTGGCGAAAGGTTTAAAACATTAATAAAACTAAACTTGAGGATTTTTTTGTTAAAAATCGATGTAATTTCTAATACCTGCTTCTCTGCAGTAATTTTCTATCAACGAAAGAAGAGCTGCATCGCTCACAACAACCTGGCAAGAGTAAAAACAAGTTGAGAAAACTTCTCATAAGCTAAAAACAGCAAATGATAGGACCAATGGTTGCGAGTGAGACCTGTTCAGGCTTAATCCCACAATCTCTGCATGTTCTTTTCAGCAAATAGTCTCTAGCAATATGCATTTTCTCATCAGTAAGATACCCTGCGAGATCAATCACCTCCATTCTGTCTAGCAGAGGACCCGGAATCTTATCTATCGCATTTGCTGTGCATACAAATAAAACCTGTGATACAAATAAAATTAGTTTAGACCTTACCTCAACCACAGAACTGGCAATTATGAAAACATCAACACACAGAATAGAAACCTTTGATAAGTCAATAGTAACATTGAGATATTGGTCTAGAAAATTTGCATTCTGCTCTGGATCCATAACTTCCAACAACGCACTGGCTGGACCGCCCTTGCGGGAGCCGCTTCCAATCTGGCAAGGAGCAACAGACGATTATTGCAGAGAATTTTAACATTTTGGAACACAAACTCCAAAAGGCCAATTCAAAGAGCTACCTTATCAATCTCATCTACCAGAATAAGAGGATTTTCTGTTCCCACAGTCTTTAGACAGTGCACCAGCTTTCCAGGCACGGCACCAGTATATGTTCGACAATGCCCCTAAAAGTTGTTATAAAGAATAGATTACTATTTATAAATATTTGAATCATATAGTTTTTTCATGTTTACCTTAATCTCGTCAACATCCGATAGTCCTCCAACAGAGAACCGGAAGAACTCGCGGTTAAGAGCACGTGCAATAGAACTCCCAATGCTAGTTTTTCCTACTCCAGGAGGGCCAGAGAGACAAATGATCTTCCCTGTTTGACACATTTCACAAACTTTCAGTTTCACAACTTAATAAATCTTTTCAGCAAAGAAGAGTGACTCCGAAAGCCAAAGATACGACCTTGTGAAGTGCCTCTAAGTCTTCCCACAGCAATAAACTCTAGAATTCTTTCTTTTACATCAGATAATCCGTAATGATCCTCGTCAAGAATCTTTTTTGCCCTTAGGACATCAAAATTCTCATCACTGAAACCCAAATTTATATGAGTTTAATCAATACAAAAGCTCCTCCCGACATGCGAATGAGACAAATAGCAAACCTGAAATTTCCCCAAGGCAACACGGTCAACCAATCAAGGTACTTATATGTCTCATCGTAATTGCTTGAATAGGATTTTGAACGCAGCAGCTTTGCAAGTTCTTCCTCTATGACTTTCAATACATGTTTTGGAATTTGGTCTTTAATAGGGTCTATCCTTTTCCTAAACATATTTTCTGCAGGAAACAACAGACTTTATAAGCTTCAAGTGGTTTTATAGTCACCTATGCATAACTCTTGGAACTATAGAAAGTTAGGTGTCATGATTTCACATAGGTGCAATCCGAAAGTTTGAATCTCTGAATTATATAGTACTAACCAGTAGGTGATTCGTCGTATGTATCCACCGGCTCCTGCATTGGGACACTTAATAGTCATCAACCAATAATATAACACTTAATAGATAAAAAATTATTTAAAAAAATCTAGTACTTCTTTCTTGTCTTGTTTCTTGTTAATTTCAACTTGTTCTTTCACCAACTGCTGCGCCAATTCCAGACGTTTAAGAACCTAGATCAAAGAAAAACTAATATGAGAAGCTGACTAGGAATGGAATATCATCCTGTTTTGAGATGATCTCAGAATCAAAACGTAATAGTAATAGAGTAATTTTTATACTACTTACATCGAGTTCTTCAAGAAGCCACTGAAGTTGATCTTTGTCAGCGGGAGACATCCCAACTACCAAATCCGCTAAATGTTGATAACTGAACTCACCTGTAAGCTATAGAAATTCAAAAGAAATCTACTAAGATACTGATGTTCTTCGTATTTTGCAATTCGCAAGTAATGCCAAATAGGAATAGAACATGCCTTGAAGGTATATGTATTAACGCTAAATTTCCAGGATAAATCTTTCTCTAAGACATCCAGAAGCATCGAAGCTACTTCAACGTATTTTGGCTTGATAACATCATCATCCTCTTTGTCAAATTGCTTATCCTGGAAAGGAATAACATGACAAGGTTCAAGGGTTATAGATTCCAAAATTTCAAAAGGATATAGAAACACACACCTTTAGATGGTGAACTTTGATGGTTAGAGGATCTTCACTCACCTGTAGAAAAACAAAGCACGTGGTTTTTTCACTGAGAGAATCATAAAAACTTGATAAACAGACGACACAAAGGGAAGGCATACACACAGTTTTCATAAACTATAAGACTTTTAATATTGAAGCCGATTCTCCATTAACTTACCATCTTGGTTATTCGTACTCGTCTGCGACCAAGAAGGACGACATCCTCACCTTGGATACGTAAAATCTAAAAAACTTGGCAATGGTTAAAGCCTTTCAAACAGAGAAAAGGGAAAACACACAGTGAAACATGCAACAAGATGGAACCTTAGCAAGTGTGCCAACTTTGTGAATACTGTTAAGCAACTCTTTGCCTTTCAACCTTTTTTTCCCTTTTCCTTTCAATATCCTTACGGTATTTTCTGTTAAACGGCTAGAAGATGAATAAGTTGAAGCGTAATCATTCAAGAGGAAAGCACCCGCATATGGAGTTCGTTGACTTATGCTCTCTTGTAAAGCTGCAAGTAATTTAGGATCCTACACAAACGAGAAGCTCATACAGGTCACAAAGAAACGCAAACTAAGACAACAAACATAAAAGGAAAACAAGACTTAAGTTATCATACCTTGACAGATATTCGCATGTAAAACCCAGGAATTAGAGGCTTGTGGGGTAAGGGCAATGCTAGAACCTGCAAATAATCAAGAGGACAAACAAAAACTGAACGAGAGTTTATCGGCATCTCGAACTTCCCCACCAATATAGAACAGCAGCAAAACGTAATTCATAAGCATTATATATCTCAGAACATTGTAATGAATTTTTTTTGCCAATCGACTTAAATTCTCTATGATCTATGGACAAATAAAGCGTATAACAATGCAAAAGCCAAGTTTAATGCATTTCAGTCGATTCTCGAACCCTATATTGTGAATAGAAGATAAACCTATGATTCTAAAATTCCTCAGCTTCAAAAAAAGTTAACTTGAATAAAATTTTTACAAACCGTTCGACAATCTTTGGGGATATGGATCTCAAATGGCGATTGCGAGTCAGAATCCGACCCAGATTCCTTGGATAAGGAATCCGCATCGTCATCGCTGCCATCGGAGGAGAAAGCACGGCAACCAAATTCGTAGGAACTCCGGTTCCATCCGGTTAGTTGACTCGGTGCCTTGAAGAGTGAAATCTTAACCGGGCTGGACCCGACCAGAGTAGCCGGAGTAACGAGATGGGAGGTTGAAGAGAAACATCTCGAGTAGAGAATTCGGGAAATTAGGGTTACGCTTCTCCCAAGAGGCAAGAAATCGTAGGAATGTAAACCAAGACTAATGATGTTAAACCCCTTCATAAACCCTTCCAAAGAATAAAATAAAAACGCAATTAAAGAATATTTTTATGTGGTGTGTTTGTGGGGCTGTTTTAGGGTTGGACTAAATAGAGAACACAGTTTCCTTATTGGGATGTTTCCAACTTTCTCTTTTGCCGGTCAAAATTTGCCATTAACGCGACAAAATTTGTAAGCCTAGCAATGCTGGTAAAGACACTTTTCAATGCTGATAAATCATGAAGAAAATGAAATTTATCAGTCAAATGAACAAAACCTCATTAGAGCAAGACCTCACTATAGCTGCCTAAACCTCTGTCCAAGCATTGAAGAAGAATTGGTAATATTTTCTTCTTTCATGGCTGTTCAAATTTTCTTGATTTGTCGAATTCAATTTAAGAGGAAACACATATGTGTCCCAAACCTAGCAACAAGATATGTAAACATCATATTCAACTATAACAATTTTTTTTGTTCAGGATAATAAGGAAATTCTTTACTAAATCCTAAACATTTTTTAGACACTTAAATTATTCTTAAGAAAATTTCATACAAACATCAAAGTCAAAGTGTTAAAACAAGTGAGAAAATCGAATTGAAATCGCAAAAAATATAAATTTTCACTAAGAATCTCTAACTCCTATTTTTGTAACATCTTTATTAACTTTTCTTTATCTATATGAAATCCAGTTTACCATATTAAACAAAAAATATTTCTTAATTCTTACTTATTTCCAATATTTAAATAAAGCATCTTGTAACTTTCTCTGTAAAACTGAGTTGAACTTTTTTTTTAATAGTCATCTTTTTCCTTTCGAACTCTTTTTCGTAGGTTTGAAACCTCAACACAGCGAATTTTCATATCACCTCTTCTTCATTCTCTTTCATTGGTAGTTTGCCCTTTGCTTTTTGGAATTAACGGATCCGACAAAAGAGTAGGGGAAGAGAAGCAATTGGGGAAGAAAGAGAAACATGAGGTAGAAACCCTAAAATATCATTTTCCAGAGAAATTAAACTGCGTTTATATTGAATCATGAAGCAACTAATTTTGTATATTAGTGTTTTGCTACTAAAACTAAAGAGAATGGAGTTTTGTTGTTAAATGTGTATTAAAGTTGGTAATAAGGGAGAGTAAAATTTTGAATGGGATGACATCATTTGGTTTATAAAATAAGTAAATATATATTGAACAACAAGACTCTGTGGCCCAATGGATAAGGCGCTGGTCTACGAAACCAGAGATTCTGGGTTCGATCCCCAGCAGAGTCGATTTTGTTGTTTATTTTGTATAACAGTTGAAAATGATTTTGCAGTCTATCGAAATCATTACAGCTTCTTTTTTTTTTCCGTCAGTTTAAGAAAATTCTTTTATGGTCTATAAAAACTTTTTCTAAGAAATAAACTAGAATATAAAAAGCTCTATGATATTAGGTAGGTACGTTACGTTAGAATTTTTTTTTCTTTTTTTTTGTTAAAAGTTACGTTACGTTAGAATTTCAGTATTAGGTTGCCAAAAAATAACTGCTCTTTTAACGTGTACCTTGGCACCAGCCACGTGCCACCTCTCGTTATTTCTTGAATTTAGATAAGAAAGTAATGACAAAGGCCATGAAAATCTTGTTTTGTTTCCACAACATTCAAATTCAACAGAATTTTTCTTGAGTTAAAAGCTATATGCCAAAAAAAATATACTCTTTATTTTGAAGGCCAAGCTCATTCACAAACAAAATCATTTCTGACATACTCTTTATATATGTATGACTTGAAATGTATTGTATTCAAAATTACATATTTTTCCTCGAATTAGATAATCTTTATATGTAAGATTGTAAGTAGAATAAAATAAATAGATACTCAATAAATGCTAAAGCCAAACGTGTCACTCACAATCTAAAACAATAAGTTTCTGACTCACTCAATAGTCAATACAATGACTGGAAATGTGTTGTATTCAACTTAGTACTATTCAACTCCATTTTCAATTAATTAATTTCCTTTTCTTCCTGCTGTATTGATTTTTTTTCCCATTATATTGATTTACTACCACCCAAGTCTTCTACCAAAAAGGATTTTAAATTCATAAATACATAATTTTCTACCTAAAAATAAAATTGAGATTTAAGTTCCATTTCATTATTTAAGACAAAGTGCCTCTACCTCGTCATTCAATTCAGACAGCGAAAAAACAAAAACATACAAAGAGTCACTTGTCCAAAAATGGCTTCTCTCAAAGTTCCCGCCGATGTTCCTCTTCCTGAAGAAGACGCTGAGCAGCTAAACAAGGCCTTTAAAGGTCTTCCTCATCTCTTTATTCCTTCGTTAGTTAGTCGATTGATTTATTAAAACTAGAATATTCGTCTTTTTCGATTGAATCCTCTATATCTCATTGTATGATTTTGGTTGATCATCAGTGGTTCAATCTATTTAACTATGTACGGTATTTCCCCCCCCCCCCCTCTATATCTGCGGATCTATAGATCTAGTATGGTTGATGATATTCGATTTAGTTTGTAACAAATGAATGTAAAACTCTTTTTTTTTTTCCAAGAAGAAAACTAATTTTCTTATATGTTCTTTAAGAGATTTAGTTTGGTTTAGGTCACTCTAAATCTTCAAAAATATTATTGAGATTTAGGGAGGAAAAAAAATATAATTTTCCGTATGCTCCTATATATAGGGATTTAGTGTTTGTGTTTGGCCAATGCAGGATGGGGAACCAACGAGGGGTTGATCATATCAATCTTAGCTCACAGAAATGCTACGCAGCGCAGCTTCATCCGTGAAGTTTATGCTTCTATCTACGACAAGGATCTTCTCAAAGAATTAGACAGAGAGCTATCTGGTGATTTCGAGGTTTGCTAAAGAATCAAAGCATTATCTTTATCGAATCTACTGTCTTCTTTTTGGCCTAATACTGATTTGTAAACTATGTTTTGTTTGTTTAAAAAAAAAACAAAACAGCGGGCTGTGATGTTGTGGACTTTTGATCCAGCAGAGAGAGATGCGTATTTAGCTAAAGAATCAACCAAAATCTTCACTAAAAACAATTGGGTTCTAATTGAAATCGCTTGTACTAGACCGGCCCTTGATTTTTTCAAGGCCAAGCAAGCATACCAAGCTCGCTACAAGACTTCTCTCGAGGAAGATGTCGCATACCACACATTTGGAGATATCCGAAAGGTTTGTCAAAAGTTTCATGAACTTCCATCTCAAGTCCAATTTATTAGTCCATATATATACTATATATGTGTCAAGAATGAATATAAGTTTATAGCAAATGTTGTTTTTGTTTATGTAGCTTTTGGTTCCGCTTGTGAGCACCTTCAGGTACGATGGAGATGAAGTGAACGTGATGTTAGCTAAGTCCGAAGCTAAGATACTTCACGAGAAGATCGAGGCGAAGGATTACACTGATGGAGATCTCATAAGAATCTTGACAACGAGGAGCAAGGCACAAATCAGTGCAACACTCAATCACTTCAAAAACAAGTTCGGAACTTCCATTACCAAATACCTAAAGGAAGATTCCGACAACGAGTACCTTGAACTACTTAGAGCCGTGATCAAATGTTTGACATATCCAGAGAAGTACTTTGAGAAAGTTCTACGTCAAGCAATCAACAAAGTGGGAACAGATGAGTGGGGACTTACGAGAGTGGTCACTACACGAGCAGAGTTCGACATGGAACGGATCAAAGTGGAATACTTACGCAGAAACAGTGTTTCTCTTGATCATGCGATTGCCAAAGACACTCATGGTGACTACGAAGATATTCTTCTCGCTCTTCTCGGTCTTGCCCATGCTTAAATTGAAACAACATTTGCAAGACAAATTCAAAAATCTTATCAGTTTGTGTTTGATAAAACAGTTGTGAGATTGGTCTTACAGTTTGGTAATCTTTTTCTGAGTCTCAGTCTTTCTTTTATGGTATTTAATTTCTGAGGTAATCTAATCATGAGTTTTTGAATATGAATACTTTTGAATATTAGTTTTTTCTCTACACTCACAAAGGTCTTTCACTCTCTCACTTAACTTATTAACCAAAGAATATCGCATGACACATATTAAAATTTATTTGTTTATTTTGAGAATTCGGCTTATTCGGTTTAACGGACACCATGAATTCCGAATCAGGTCACGAAAACTTTTCTCCATAAATAATTCTCGGTCAATATATCATAATATTCGACTAATCATGTGATCAAGAGAAGCCATGTGAAAATTCATGATTTTGACACGGTTGTGATTTACTTTTCGATGAGATTCCGATCCGGAAAAGAGGGTTACTAAGATTTAAGTAATTAAACCAAAAAGTCAAATCTAGATATGAACTTGTCATTAAAATCATAAAATAATTGTCATGGTTAAATCTTGAAACTAATTTAGAATTAGTGGTCGTGAATGACACTATATTTTGTGTATTATTTATTTGTTTGGATAAATGAATGAAACTTAGTATTAATTACAAAAATTTCTTAAAGCGATCAACTTATCCGACCAAAAAACTATTAAAAATAAAATAGAACTAAGGATTAAGAATTGGTCTGGGCAAAATATCTGGAATCGGATACCCGTATCTGAACCCAAACAAAAATATTCGAATCTATAACCGAACCGAAACAAGTATTTTACTCTATTGGGTTTTTAATTAGTATATCGGTGGGTTTCGGTTCGGGTTCGGGTATTACCCGATACCCGAATGGGTACCCGAAGACCCGAACCAAATACACTATTGGGGTTAGAGGGTTTGCACATAACAAAAAGTAATTAGGTTTTCAGCCGTCTCCTTCATCGGTGCTGCTGTTTAGTCCTTATTTAGGTTCACCTGTTTAATCAATTTTGGATTTTTTTCGGATATTACGGGTATTTTCGGGTAAAAATACCCAAAAGAACCGATAGTATATGGATCCGAACCGAACCCGAAATATATCCATCTGTTTAGGGTATAATAATTTTGGAATCGAGCCGACCCGGACCCGACAAGAACCGAACCGAAACTCTATAGGCACATGTATGGTAAAAACGCTCATACCCAAATAGACCCAGACCCGACTAGACCCGACCCGAACCCGACCCGAAGAACCGAATGCCTAGACCTAGTTGAGAATATGAATATTTTAATATCCTGAGAACCAAAGCAGGAGTAGTTTACTAAAACCCTTCTTTGATCTTGGAACAAAGAGTATCACTAATACAACAGTCCATTTGACCAAAGATAATTTTTGGAGGTAAATATATTACATTGTAAATCTGGGGATTTCTTTCTCGCCAAAAATTAGATTCCTAAACAGCAATGAGCTTCCGCTTGTTCTTAAACTTTAAGGTCCTTGGTGAGAGCTAGGTGGATAATGTTCCCTAATCCATGAAGAGGAGTCGTGATTGGTGAAGGCGGTAGATAAACGAGCTCCAAACCAATTCTAAGAAAAAAAAAAGTGGAGAAAGAGATTCTTCTCTTCGTCCATTAAGCAAAAAGTATAGTCTTAAATCATTTCCAAATGTTCCAAACACTGTTTGAGTGGTAAACGGTTTAGTTATGCAGTCCAAAACGTATAAGAATGTTTAGGGACTGCACCTTAAACCAAATTGTGTTGGCCCAATTTCATAAGCTCTTTGATTTAGAAGATGCCAAGTTACTCATGTAGAGATCCAGTTTTTCTGCTTTGGGGTTGGCCCCATTTGTAGGAACTGGGAAAGTTAGGGAGAACGTCCAACTCTTATAGCAGCTTGAATCACTACATTTAATTTTGAGATTCTATTATGCCTTTTAGAGAGGTTCCAATCACCATTTTAAACATATTACTGACCTTGGCTTGAATCAGAATGCCCATCTCCAACTTTGTGGTTTTCCCATCTCCAACCCTGCATGAAAGGAGTAGCCTTGCTATATATTTTTGTTTCGAGAGACTTCCACATCCGAATAGAAACATTTTTCCTATCCAGAGACCAATAACTATGGTGAATCTCTTTTGAAAAAAATCATCCAGATTAGGCGGATATTGATACATGTGTTCCAAGTCGTGAGGTTACAGAGTTCTAGTCCTCTTCCTCCTTTGGCAAACAAATGTCCCTCCAAGAGACCTATGGCAAGCAAATCTCCGTCCAAGAGACCTTTGGTATAGTTTTACTCTCCATCGCACCAGATCACATGAACTTACCACACATGGATTTGATTTCTCTTCAGCAACCTTTAGACAAGATGACTATGGAAAACTAGAATAATTAGATATAGATGGCCGACTTTATGAGTTGGACCCTCCCTACGATTTTAGGCATTTTGTGCCTAGTTGTTAAATATCTTCTTGATTGCATCAGTGAGAAGGTTGTAGTCCTTGATCTGCAGCTTCCTATGGAATAAAGGGAGTCCGGGGTATCCGATTGACATCTTACCCTCCATGAATCCAAAATTTTGCATATTTTGAACTTCTTACTCTAAATATCGAGCATCAAAACATGTCATATTTGGAAATATTTACTTTGAGCCTCGAAAGAGTATAGACCTCATCCAAATCATCTTGAATTCCCAATGTTGAAAACTCTGAACCATCGTGGAATACCATCACATCATCAGAAAAGGCTAGATGAGTTATTTCGGGATTAATACACATGGGTGGTGATTAAAGGCCAGGTCAAACTTCCTCTTGAGAATACTACTTAGAATTTCCATGCCCATCACAAATAGATAATGAAACAGTGGGTCTCCTTGTCTTAAGCCTCGCCTCCCTTTAAGAAAAAAACATAACTCACCATTGACATTGATAGAGAAATCTGTGGTGGTTATGCATTGGTATATCTAACTGCAAACTTCCAAGGGAACCATTCTACTTTAAAAACATCCAGAATGTATTCCCAACTGATGGAATCAAAATCTTTTCTTATGTCTATTTTCAGCATACCTCACGGTGAGCATCATTTCCTCCCAGAGCCATGGAAAACCTCACTAGCCAACAAGAAATTCTGAACAAGAAATCTATCTTTAGAAAAATATAATTTGGGATGCGGAAATTATACCTGGCATCAGAGCTTGGAGTCTTTGAAACAGATTCTTTGATATCACCTTGTAGAAGATATTACACAATGGAATAGGCCTGAATTCACCTATTTTATATGCTCCCGGTCTCATCGGAATCAAGCAAAAAGTCATTGCATTCCATTGTTTCAAAGCCTACTCTGATCTGAAATTTTTTTGGATATCTTTAGTGAACTCTCCACCAATAACATCCTTTTCAAGAATTCACATGTGTCAACAATTTCATAATAATTTTTTTTTTTAACTCAAAAACCGTTTTGAAGAGATGTTGGAGCTTTGCGCTTCGAGAAGTTTGAACAAAGAGGCGATTTGATAAGCAGTAAAATAAGTTGTAGAAATTGCAAACGAAGTAAGATATATAGTACATGTAATGAGCATGTCCTCTGCCGTGAGAACCAACCACCCAAACCAGCCTCCTAGTCCACATGGAAGGTATTTGAAGATGAAATTTTTTGGTATTGTTGCTGCTCATACCACCAAGAAACCATGAAGAGTAACACACTCATAGATATCATGCCCACAACAGCTGGAACGAGTACGAGATCAAGAAGGATCAAAAAATTGAGGTTACACTACCACATGTACTTTGGAAGAATGATGCTTTGGTACGGGATCACTATGACCAAAAAACAAATGGCGACCGACTTGATTTTTGAACGTGATGTCTAAAGATGTCATTATTCCTTATCACACACGAGTAGGCATTATCCAAGTCTGGAAGAGGAGCAAAATCAATGATTTTAGAATCTATGAAACTAAACCATGAAACACCAAGGCCGAACAAGAACTTGTGAATATGAACATATTCATATTCTTTCTCCATATCAGAAGCTGCTTGACATGTGCATGATCAAGAGATGGAGGGAGTTTGAAATTCGTCCCACAATATTGAGTGGGGTCATAGTCTTCTGTAACAAGCTTGCTATGATGTCTGCACTTGATGATTCTTTTTCTCGAACCTGATTATATGGACATCATTTAACTTTCCCAAAGCTTGCGATGATCATGAGAAATAGTGGAACAAATCGTTGGGTCTATAGAAAAGCGAATCTGACCCACAATGACATAATTTTTCTTGGTCCATTGAGAAAGATAAAAATTGGTTGTGGGTTTGGTGATTGAACTATCAACATATCTCATCATCTATTTGGAAACTAAAAAATTAGATAGTTCTGTTTTCCACTTGGAGTAATTGTTGCCAGAAAGAAAAAAATGAAAAAAAAAGGTTTATTGGATGGATAAGGTAGTATGAAAAAAACTTTGAGTGTTGGGTATGTCACTGATGAGCAATTAAGCAACATCATTAATGAGATTGTCAACAACCTTGAGGAGTTCGAAAGCAGAGTTGAAGAAGTTGATATAGTGATGGTAGAAGCAAAGAACAAATAAAGCTTGGAGGGCAAAATATCATAAACTAGACAAATAGAGAAGCGTGATACGAGAGCTGTGATTTTTAGGTTTAATAGCTTTGATACCACAATAAAATTGGTAAAAACATATATTGTGTATTCACAAGATAGATTATCTATATTTATAGTACTAGAAGTAACCTAATCGCAATTAGAAAAAGAAGTTCATATTATTTACGTAAAATAAATTGTAAATATCCTATTACTAGGAGGTACATTAAGAAGAGAAAAAAACTAAAAAGAAAAAACAAACAACATACAATCATAAACCCTACATTCTAAACAAATATTTATCTCTATTTATATCTCCAGAACCTCAATTAATAAAATCAACATTCCCTTCATTTATTTGTGTACGGCTATCATAGGGTTTTAAAATTTACTACCAAAATCCTAAAGTAACATTTTTTTTGCGCTATTAATATCTATTTTTCGTGGAATGAAAAATTCTGATCCCCTCAATTTTTATTTCACGATTTTTAATCGCCACAAACAAATTTTAACATTTCGAGACATAAAGAAGACATCTAAAATTTAGAACTGTCTGTGAAATATGAAATGTTTTAACTCTTAAACACAAAGTTACCATGTTTGATGAACAAAACCGTAATGGAGGATCAAATCTTCATGATGGACCCAACTTTGATTAACAAATCCAATATGCTCGACAAATCCAACATAGACTCGTCGGTTGAGATCAAATACTCCTTAGCTGAATTGCTGAGTAAAGAAGAAACTAGCCATACCTTAAGTAACTCGACGAAGCTAAGACAATATACAAAGTCTGTTTGGAAACCCTAAACTCGCAAATTTTCATGATTTCAGAATGAAGAGAATTGTCTCATTTAGCTATTCATAAATTTTAAAATATTTGCAATTTGATGAATATTAAGTCAATTCTAAAAATCGTAAATTAAATTTTTTAAATTACAGTGTTTTTTCCTTGAAATCACAAGAAATATTTGAAAAATTATAAATTCTTTATTTTTAGTAGAATATAATAATTAGAAATTCTAATATATAAAAAATTCAATATATCTTTAGTTACATCACTATTTTTTTATTCCTTAGACCATGTATGTATGAGTTTTGAATCTTTCTCTATTAGTATCGACCTAAAGCAAATTCACACAGATTTTCTTCTACTTCTTAAAATGTAAAGGTGAAATGGGTGAAGTGGCGTTCTTCTTCAACCTCAAGACCTAGACGACAATATATAAAGATTCACATACATTAGGGTTTCGAATAAGGATGTTTTTGGATTTGTCTAACCGTTTTATTTATTTGAATGAAAATATGGAAGTACTTGAAGGATATTACGAGGTTTTTATGGGAGGAGATTTCATTAAAGGTAACTAATATATTTTTTTAGCCTAATTTTTAAATAGTAGAGTTTTTTTGCTCTCTTTTAACAAACAACACTGGATTTTGAGAGAATCTTCAAATATTTAAATAAGAGATATGTAAATTTTTTCTCTTAAAAGTAACAACTGAAATGTTAGAAATGAAAAGTCATAAAATTAAGAGGAAAAGGAGATTTGTACACCATGCCGGTCTTTCTATATATGAGAAAGCTCCTATGTAAAGTTTGTTCACAAGCCTTGACTGTTTGTTTGTTTCCAAGTTTCGAAAGAATTGGTCAAAGAATCAACACAATTTTTTTTCTTTTTTGGTTAGACAAATCTGCTTTCATTGATTCAAATAAATAAGACACGAGCAATATACAAACCCATCAAATCACATAATCAATTGTGATAAAATACGATAAAGCGAAGGAAGTGAAAAGGGAGCTATGTCTGAGTGACACTTGGAGATGGAAGTTTTCTTTTGTTCTCAACAGTGATGTAATGTAAGACTAAACCTATGAGCTTATTACTCTAGGTAAAAATAAGTTGATAGGATTATCGCCTACGCTCCTTAGAAAGTGTCTATCTCACTGTCCCTTTTTCATATTCAAAGAGATTTGATTACTAATGTCTAGATATTTTTTTGAGCATTTTAAATACATTTTCTAGTTAGGTTTTACAAAAGAACATTTTCTCAATAAAACTTTCTCTTTTCAAAAAGCAAGACTTACATTTTAAAATAAAAATGAGATCAAATATAAACCATTTTGTTATCCTATGTGACTTAAATATAAATGTACTGGTTTTGGGTTCTTCTCAAATCAAAAGGGGGAGGTATGGTATGATGACGGTTTTTGGATTCTTTTTTCCCCAAACAGGATCTTGATTTTTTCTTTTTCTTTATCGTAGACTTTGTAGTTTATTTATTCACGTAATAATAAAAAAATCCTAGATAAAAAAGTATTCATCATCATATAGGTTTTCTCATATAAATATTTTAATTATAGGACTTAATCGCTTTTACAATACATTCAAATCAATACAGTATATCTTTTTATTTGTGCTGTATGATATATATCTAAATTTATACGATGCATTTATTAAAAAAAACCTTATTTTTTAACGAAATGATTATATGTGGTATTTTTTTTCTTTAAAGTTATAGTGATGCGGTAATTATTTTAGTCTACCATCAAATCGGTGGAACTCTATTTCACATGACAACCGCCAAACTATCGCCAATAACTTAACTTTCTCACTTGAATCAAAGTAGAATTCAAAAAAGAAAAATCAAAGTAGAATTCCAGAATCAGTTCAAAACCATTTTATTTCAGTATACCGCCGCCAAAGAGAACCAACAAGAGTCTCTCTCGCCAAACGGAAACCTATTATTTGTCCTAGCTTTCTCACTTTTTAAGTTTTAAACAACATAAAATTAAAATATAAATTTCAAGGTTCTGAAATCATTAAGAACTTCTCACATGTTAAGTTTTAAACAACATAAAATTAAAATAGCAATTTCAAGGTTCTGAAATTATTAAAAAAACAATAAACCAAAGTTGACATTCTTTTCTCAGAGTTTCATCAGAATGGACCAGACTGGCCAAATATACCTAGGACGGTCCGCCGCTCCTACTTCCGCTGCTTCGTCCAACACCGCCACTGTTCTCACCGCTCCTTCCATTGCCGCCACTGTTGTCACATGTCCTACTTCCGCTGCTTCTTCCATCGCGGTCACTGTTGTCACCGCTTCTTTCACGGCTATGTCCGCTTCCACCAGAGTTTCCTTGACCATCGTTGCTGCTTCCACCACCACCACCACCACTCATCATAGAAGCATTACGAGGAAGCGACGCTCTTTCCATCTGTTGTTGTTGTTGTGTTGGCAGTATGAAAGGCTCGACGTTAATCTGGTTGGAGCTATTACCACCGACAGGCTGCAAACCAATTGAAGTAGTTGACAAAGACTCGGTGACTCTTCTAGAACCTTCAACCAAATCATTTGGGTACTGAATCCGTTGGTGAAGCGGGATGTATGAGTTGTTGCCTAGATTAGGTGGAGCCAGTGGAGGATTATTAGTCATTGGAGCACTAGTCATTGAGCTCTCGCCTGGGTAATACGGAGCCACTGAGCCATTAGCTAGTGAGCTGCCGCCAGGATAATGCGGAAAAACCTGAATCATTCCTAGCAAATTTCCGTATGGACCATAATACGGATGCATATATGGAACACTCGCTATTGAGTCTCCACCTGGATAAAACGGAGGAAACGGAATCCTTGGAGAGTTTACAACTAAACTGTTGGTTGGGGAAAATGGATTGAATGGAACATTAGGCGCTGAAATGCCGCGTGGATAAAGTGAAGCCATTGGATCATTGGGGACTAAGCTGTTGGGTCTACCAACAGGACTGCCACACAAAAAAAAAGGGAAAATCAATTTCATAAAATGTGAAATTTTCTAATAAAGAAAGACTAACAAATGTTTTTAAGGATATTTTCTTAAAAAGTACTTTAAAATAAAAATTCAGTAGTGATGCTCAAACATAGATGAAGTGAATCTTGTAAGAAAAAGAGAGAAGATCTAATATAACGAACTCATTAGAAAAACTAAAAACAGTCTGGTCTTGCCAAAGTTATAGAAAAACAATTAATTTTTAACCTTATTTAATAACATATGTAAACCTTACTCGAAAATATTATGCTGACCAAAGCCTCCATACGGTGGCAACTCCATTCCAAGAGGCTGTAAAATACACAGAACATGATTCAAGCAGTCAAAGTATATATATAAAAATGAATAACCCAAATGAAGAACACACCATAAAACACGGTTCAACCAACAAACGAAGATAAGTTTTAATATCCTCAAAATTTATAAACATAAAGAACGCACCCTAGAAAAACACCTTCTATATATCATCTAAACACTAGGCATGATCTAATCCATGGAGATATTTTGATTAATCTCAATTCAAAATTAAAATTATTATGTCATTTGGGAGAAATGTGTACCAATCTAGGGGGGACTACATCAATCGGATCCTCGACATTCAAATTTTGGATCGCAAAACCAGTTGCATACCGCCACTGACCTGGTTCTATTCTTCTATATATGGGACATTGCGTCTGAGTTTTTTGCATTAAAAGCTGAACCAATACAATCTGTAACAAATCAATGAAACAAGTTAAAAAAAATAAATATTAGATATCTCTGTGAAACAACAATTACCACATAATAATAAAAAAAAACTATTTAATTTCTTGATGATACATATGCTCAGTAGTTGTTAGATATACAATTACCGCGCAACCTATTATATATATTTTTGTGTGAACATCCAATATTGTAATGCGGTGGGCAAAATGTTTGAAGTAATAAATTCATCAAACAAGGTAGAGAGAAACTAAAAAAATAATGTAAATGATTTTGTAAAAAAAAAAAGAAGATTAAAAAAAAAAGTCATGAGAGAGAGAGAGTGAAATCAAGAAAAAGTATATTAACTTTGAAAGGTTAGTTGTGAATATATAATAATTGTGCAAAATATCAATTCATAGATTAAAATTTCATACCAATGATTTTTCATTGTTCTGTAATCTAATAAAAAACGGAATTACTTGATGCAACGATTTATTCAAAAAGGCACAAAAAACCAGTAAAATAAATTATTAGAAAACAATTTTTTCTTACCAAGATGGAACATGTGATTACACTGAAGCATAACCGTAGTTCGGTCACCATTGTTGCCAAGATGTTCAAGACAAATTGAACAATCCTCAACGCTGGTATCGCACACAATTTCCTTACATTTGTTACTGGTGTTCCTCAGATCCATAGTTATCGAAATGACTCAACTTTGAAAATAAGAAGAAAACCCCAAACAAAATACCAGCTTTGTTTATTGAATAATCAGAATAAGATTTACTTTTATGTATTAGTTCTTAGGATCTCTAAAAAAAAAAAAAAACAATTGCTTTATAAATGGACACGGAGGACTTCAAAACTCATTTTAATAAATAATAAGTGTTAGTCAAAGATTAACCTTTTCTTACCTTTTTTTCCATCTCTAAAAAAGTTCTCATTATTTACTTTCTTTATAAAATTTGTTTCTCTTTTTTTCCTCGTTCATTTAATTTTCTACTAAATTTGTAAATACTTAACATAAATGACCTGAAATTTTCATATACATTTACAGTTGTTTGCAGTTGGTTAGCCGTGGATGTTATGTATGTTTCAAGTAATTATTTAATATTGCGCGCCAAATCTAACGACCGCTTAATTGTATATCTAACGACTACCGCACGTTAATAATTTTTTTTTAACATAATTGACATTGAAAAGATTTTTCACCAATTAACGACTATTACGCACTAAGTTTCTCTTAAAAAAAAATATGTAAAGGATATCAGTAAGCTACCAGTATTAAAAAATTTGTGCCAATTATACTTATAAAAATATGTAATGGATATCAATGGTCACAAAATATAAAATATTAAAAGATAAATGTAATATATTACCTTCCAATTAAGAGAAAGGTATATTAATAATATGTCAACTTTATTA
The DNA here is from genome assembly GCA_900116095.1 of Euclidium syriacum. Classification (NCBI taxonomy): domain Eukaryota; kingdom Viridiplantae; phylum Streptophyta; class Magnoliopsida; order Brassicales; family Brassicaceae; genus Euclidium; species Euclidium syriacum. Next base: position 8,023,000 of record FPAK01000007.1, on the reverse strand, counting down.
AGTTTCGTGACCAAAAAAAATTATTAAGTTTAATTAGGTACAGATTTAAATGTATCACAAAAGCATTAAAAAGTTAATTGTTTTAGCCTATCACAGTGAAAATTATTACATCTCAATTTTCAACATTTGAAGAGAATTAACATTTAGTTCTCTGTATCTTGATTTTAGAAAAATTCTCAAAAGTACTACCAAAATCGAAAAATTCTAAAAGTATCTCAAATTTTTATTTTCAGAAGGTCATTAAAGTTTATAAAGAGTTTCTAGGAAATTAAGAAATTGTCCAAAATTATTCTTCCTATATTTTAAAATTGTAGACTTTATAGTATTTTAAACTTTTATCCACAAATTTTCACAAATACGAACAATATGTATTTTTCATAAGTTATTGGGTTATTTCTACTGCCCCCTTTTTGTCACTCTAAATCTAAACAATGACATTATCTCCCTTTCAAATTTTAAAAACAATATATTATGTTCTACTTTACTTAAGAGAAATTATATCAATGATATTTCCCATTAAATATGTTGTGTTAAATGAAAATGCTTCATTTTTGATAGGATAATAAGTTTTCGCTTATGATTATCTGCCTTAGAGGCTTTGGAGGCAGTCTCCGAAAGGAAGTTTTTCTTGTCGGTCACCTAAGAATTATGGAACATTCATTAGAAATGTCTTCTTGAATCATTTTTTTCCATAAGCCAAGTCTGAAAAACTAAAATTTTAGTAAGGTGATTTGGATTTTTTTGAGAGGTTTGTGACATATTCAATGACTACATTAGCGATTTTTCTCACTATGGATCTAATATTTTGAACACATATTCAAAAATCGAGTAGAAACACAAGATATCAGCGAAAGTAACATTATGGATCAATATCCTAAAGAATCCTTTAAAGAGGTAAGATATTCGCATAAAGTACCAATGCTAAGTGTCTAATTCATTTAAGTTCAATAGGTTTGAGTAATTGAGAAGCTCAATCAATTATTGAGATTAAGGAGACGATTGGTGAGCTGTTAAAGAAAGAGAAGAAGTCTATGAATTTCGTTGATAATTTGGTTTCAGTGGAGGTGATTTGAATGCTAGGGCAGCTGTGAATTATTTAGGAGGGTAGTTATACCAGAACAAGTTATATGCTACTTTCCAAGTACAAGTAGCTCAACCAATTTAGCAAGATTGAGATGATGTTACAACAACTTATGCATGGCCAAAAAAAGATCAACATTGATCTAAGTGGCAAGATGGAAAAATTTAGAAACTCTCAACACTCGTATCGATACATTAGACACTTATGTATCTCAAAATACGGCAACTATGATATGGGAAAGAATCAGAAGAAAGACATCATTGCAATGCAGAATAACGAATAGAACATGTTTGCAGGCAATATGTCGATAAAAACAAGCTTGTTTCAAATCAACATAGACTAAAATTATTGAGACACACATGCCAGCATTGATCGACGCATGTCCCGCAAATTCGATTCAGAAGAAAAATCAAGTAGTGTCGATGGACCTGTCGTGAGTAGGAACATGTAGCAGTTGCATAATGTTAGGAAGTAGATTTACCGTCCTTTTTGCAAAGCTGCGTTTTCTAATAATATGTCTGTAACTCATTTGACTCTAAAATTGTTTCATAATAATATGTATATAACTCATTTGACTCTAAATTTGTTCATGAACATACATGTGATATTTTGTGGTTTGGAACCAAGTAATATGATATATTAATAAAGCATGTTTTCGATCAAATGGCATACTGTTACTGATATTAAATTTTTCTAATTTAACACAACTTTACACGGGATATGAATTACAAAGTCTTAGACCATGGTTCAGAGGTAAACGAGTTATCGATGAACTATCTTGAATTATAGGTTTATATTTTATAGTTTGAGATGGTCTGGTCTTAATCAATAATAAATGCTTTCATGTTTTGGTTTCACTCAACCGTCTGTTCATGTTCTTGTGTAATTGTTGGTCGGTCAACCGACTTATGTCTACAACAATTTGGGATGTTACAAACACACATCAAATTTTACTCTAATATGTATCTTTCATATATCATATTCATAATATACACATCTAAAATAACTAAAAACTTATAATATACACATCTAAAATAATTAAAACCTTAATTTGTATCGAAATCTTTTCAGCACAAGTCGTATGGGCTACACAGTCATACACTTAATTAGAAATCACAATTAAACCATTAAACTCACCGAAAAGTAAAGGTAAAAGAAATCTCATATTATTAAATGCAAAAATTCAATAAAATTTTAAATTTATGAGTTAAAGATATTTTTAATAATTTATTAATTTAAAATTCAAAATGATTAAGAGAAACAAAATTTTGATTTAACACCTGTCACATATCCTTCTAAAATGATTTCACAAGATAAGTGTGAAAAAGAGGTTATGCAACTTTTGGTATATAATCTTTTTTTTTAAAAGATTTTACTAACTTTTGGTATATAATCTTGTCCATTGTATTATAGTATATATATTCTTTCTTTTTACTGACATACTTTAAATTGATAAGTATTTTTTAACAAAAGTGGATTTATTAAAAAAACAAATGTGGATTTTTAAAAATTAAATTCGGGATTTCATTTCATTATTTAAGTAAGATAATGTGCATTTTCTCGACCTACAGTTTCTCAGTCTCATTACGAAAGCAAAAGAAAAGATTAGAGAAGATATTCATTCAGTGATTGGAGGATGGCGTCTCTCAAAATTCCCGTAAGTGTTCCTCTTCCCGTAAGAAGATTCTGAGCAGTTCCACAATGCCTTTACAGGTTTTTCATCTCATCTCTCAATCTCCCTTCAGTCAAAGTTATTTGACTTCAATTGTATCCTTTGCTTTTTCATATTATGTAATCTTGTTCTATTTCGTAAATTTGACTTAACCGATCTGATCGTTTTTTTTTTTTTTTTTTTGATATACCTGATAACCTAAGATCTAGATCCAGCTAGTTTGGCTGATGATATGTTTCTGTTTTTAAAACGCTTGAAATCTCATGCAAGGATTCGTGATTTAGTGATTTATAACTCCAATGCAGAAATATTTTGCTTACAAATACAAAAGTACGAGTTAACCTAAAAAATATAGCATATGATTTTTTTTTTTTTTGGTTAAAGGTGAAAGTATATAACAGATTATTTGATTGAAGTGTGTTAATCTTTTAATGATCTAGGATGCAAGCGCTCTAACTCCTCTAGATTATGTTTCTTAAATCGAAAAATTTCAGTTTTTTATTATTTTGTAATTCAGATTTTGTTCAGATTCAAAACCTCGACTCATATGTTGGTTTGGCCTAACGAGCAACAATCTCGATTTTCTTTCGAATTATACAATCCATATGCATAAAGAAATGCACCTTTAATTCTGCATAACTAGTCTGTTCGTAAAGAAATATGATTAGATTAATTGAAAACTACAAAATGTTTTTTCCGTGACAAGCTAGTCAAAATGTCTTACAAAGTTAGAACGTTACGTAAACGGTTTGAAACCGACAACTGGATAACTTTTTGCAAGAAAAAAAATGTGTAGCTTTTTATTTTTTCTAATATTAATTTAATCAAATTAAAAGCCATTAGTCCTGAATCTTGGTTTGGTTTAATTGAGTTTGGTACGATTATGGTTAAACTTCGGTTTAAAATTTGTCACTTCGTATCTCAAATCTAATACCGTCGGAGAGATGTAGGTAAATTGGACTTTGTTTGATGCAGGATGGGGAACCAACGAAGGGATGATCATATCAGTCTTGGCTCACAGGAACTCAAAGCAGCGGAAAGTCATTCGCGACGTTTATGCTGCTATTTACGAGAAGGATCTTCTCAAAGAATTAGAGAAAGAGCTGTCCGGTGACTTTGAGGTTTGTTAAAAGAAACAAAAAATCTTTATATCTTTGTATACTTTTGGTCTGATGGTTTGTTTGAATACAGAGAGCTGTGATATTGTGGACTCTTGATCCAGCAGAGAGGGATGCTTATTTAGCTAAAGAATCAACCAAAATGTTCACCGAAAACAATTGGGTTCTTGTTGAAATCGCTTGTACTAGACCTTCCCTTGAGGTTTTCAAGGTCAAGCAAGCTTACCAAGCTCGCTACAAGACCTCTCTCGAGGAAGATGTCGCATATCACACATCAGGAGATATCCGAAAGGTATTATAAAATCTAAAATGTTTCATTATATCCCAAAACCAATTTGTAATGACTAAAAATGTTGTATTGATTTGAACACTTGTGAAAGATGCAGCTATTGGTTCCTCTCGTGAGTACCTTCAGGTACGATGGATATGCTGATGAGATTAACGTGAAGCTGGCTAAATCTGAAGCTAAGACACTTCACAAGAAGATCACTGAGAAGGCTTACACTGATGAAGATCTCATCAGAATCTTGACTACAAGAAGCAAAGCTCAGATCATGGCAACGGTCAATCGTTTCAAGGACAAGTTCGGAAGTTCCATTACCAAGTACTTAAAGGAAGACTCGGAAAATGAATATGTTCAAATACTCAAAACTGTGATCAAGTGCTTGACATATCCAGAGAAGTACTTTGAGAAGGTCCTGCGTCAAGCCATTAACAAAATGGGAACAGACGAGTTGGCACTTACTAGAGTGATCACTACTCGAGCAGAGGTCGACATGGAGCGTATCAAAGAGGAGTACTTACGCAGGAACAGCGTTCCTCTTGACCGAGCCATTGCTAATGACACTTCTGGTGACTACAAGGACATGCTTTTCGCCCTTCTCGGACATGGCCATGCTTGAAACAACATCTTCGTTTCATTGTCTTTAATAAAAACAGTTTGTCATTTGGTCTTGCAACATCTTGATGTCTGATTCATGAGTCTTCTTCTTTTTCTTTGGTCATTGATCCTTGTTTTTCTTGTTTTCTGTGGTTAATCTAATTTGAGTTTCTTTGAATCATTGTTTAAATACCCTCGTGCAAACTAGATTCCATCTAAGGCACAAGCCACAACAAAAGCTTCATAATCTAAACAATTACAACTATTACAATCGCTACACCCACACAGATCTTCCAATCTCTTAGTGTTCACCAATTTTGAAGCTTGGACCTTTAAAGCAATCTTCAACAAAAGAGGCTTATTACAATCTTCCAAGATCCCATCTTTCGTTTCCGCCATCACTACAAATCTCTCTATTTCCATACCATCAGACTCAATAACCGATTTCCAAGAAATCTCTCCTCTACCCACTAATTCCGATCTCGACCACTTCCTTATAAACGACACCGTTTTCCTTCTTCGCAGCTCGAAAATGACGGTTTCTTGCTTCAGTTCCTCGACGGCGGTTTGGCTCCCTTGACACTCTAGACCGAATGATTGGTTCCAGGTCATGACCTCGTGGTCTGATCTCGAACTGATCTCTGCAGTGTTGACTTCGATCTTACGGTTACTCCCTGCATAGAGATATAACCTTACGAAGAGATTGGCCGGTGATGACGTGAGCTTTACGTTTCTAGCTTCCACGATTTTCACTTCAAATTTAAGAGAAGAAAGTATACCAATGCTACCCATTTGTTTGAAATTTTCGAATCACGTCGATTATAGAAATGAATGTGTGTGTTATGAATATGTGCATGGAGAAACCTCTCAGTATTTATTTATAAATGGGGAATGTAGGGGAAATTTTACACTAGATTTCCACATTATGATAAATTATAATATTTTAAATCATGTTAGTGAATGCTCTAATTTAATAAATTAAACTCTTGAGTATCTCAAGGGATCAAGGGTCGATTTTAATAATGACTCTTGAGTCTTCTTGCCCATAGTTTTGGGAGATAATTTTGAAACGTAGATTTTTTAAAAAGAAAATAAAAGTCGTAATGCAAAAATGTCATTTGCTGTGATCATTATTATAGTTTATTTCGTGTGGACACCTTCCAATAGCCGAAAGCTGTTTTAAAAAACTGTCAACGGAATCAAACTACATATAAACATTTTATACTAGAAAGTTGAACATTTGATAGGAATGAGTATGGAAACCGACTCAAAAGATATGGTTACAAAAAATATAAGCCCCATGATCAATCGTAGTCATATACAAGATATAACTGATTACATATATAAGAAAATTCGCAAAAAAATATATTCTTATCATTAGTTGACAGAACTTTTATAAGTTATTATTATATCACAAAGTTTAGGATAAGCTATTGTTTTTCTTTGTTAAAGGTTTAAGATAAGCTATTGTTCCAGTGATTAATACTAAAAGTCTATATCTACATATAAACAATCATATGCAGTAAGCATGTTTTAATCATAATCAAACAGAAATGGTTAATTTTGATCATTTGTGTTTCAAAATGTTATTTTCTCTTCTTTTTCTCATATCCGTTGGGCATATCCAAAGGGCGGCATTTTAAAACTGCGCGCTGGCAAGAGTCCACTTAATTAACTAGTAAATATATAAAAAAAAATAGCACTGCAATTTGCAAGATGACATAATGAGAGGATTACATCTAAACCTGACGTAAAAGGTGAATAGTGCCTTGGTACATATCCTCTTTCCTCCAATCAAATCTCACTTTTGTCTCACCTATTATGATATTCCCACCGTGGATTGAATGCTAAAATATCACAATCCAATATATACACATACACCCACGAGCCACGAAAATCCTACTTCTTCCTACTTAATATATTCTATTGTTGTTGTATGAATCTCCACCAAATCATAAAAACACTATGAAATTTATACAAATTGGAACTCATATTGTCTATTGAATAATTCTTAGTTACATACACTCCAAAATAAAAATCACTGAAAAACAAAAACAATTCTTTTTTTTTTCTTTACTTCTTAAAAATGGATAAATTTACCACAAAAGCCTACAAACACTCAAAACTAACATAGATTTTGAAAAAAAAAAAGATAAACGAGAACTCACGGTTTCCATGAAGCAAGTTTCTTGCTTGTTAAAAGACCAAAAAACCCATACAAACACTTTCCTTTTTCATCTCAAACCTCTTTTAAAGACCTTGCTTGATCCTTTGTTTCAGCGTTTCATATTTCATCTTCTGCTAGCTTTATGCTGTATCCATGCCTCATACCTGAAATAAATCCAAATCAGACAATGAAATTGATCATAATCGCTAAATTAAACCGGAAAATTCCTACCTTTGGAGGAAGTTTTCTCGTTCTTATCACTCGATTTATCCCGGTTCTTCCACTTCTCTCCACGCCCTTCATCTTCCTCTTCTTCCTCCTCCTCATCATCATCGATTCCGATATGATCTCTTCCATCATCTCCAATATCGCTCTCACTCGCTGTTTCCCACTCCGAATCATCACTTTCATTTCCATAAACCTCCCTCTCTTCTCCTTTCCTATGCACGCCTCCATGCTTCAACGCGGCTTCTTTAAACAACCAAGCCGCTCGCATCTGTTTCTTCACCAATCTCTCCGCGTAATCAGGAACTTTATTCTGTCTCATCGAAAGATCCGGATCATTCGACTGAGAACATTCATTTATAAACAGAATCGCATCTAACAAACTCTCTTTAGCTAAACTCAACATATCATAAGCTTGAGCTCTTCTCCAGAGACTCTTAGCATGACGGTTCACCGGATTGTGTAAGCAAAGCGCACGTGTCGCGTCGCTTATAGCAACTAAAGGTTGTTGTAGCAAGAGATGACACTGAGCTCGATTACTATACAACACTACTCTCTCCTTCTTCGACCTCATTGGACATAAAGACAAAGCTTCCGAGTATTTCTCCGCTGCACCGGCGATATCTCCTGATGAAAACAGAGAGTTTCCTTCGAGCTTGACAACTAACGCTGCTGCTTGTTTGATATGAAGATCCTCTTTAGGCATACTCTTCTCCCATTTCAGTCTCTGTCGAGAATTCACCGTCTCTTCGATCAATTCTCTTGAACGGTTCCCCATTGAGCTACATTCTTGAAGAACACTTACGATTGAATCTCCAAGCTTCTTGTGATCACCCAAGTTTGTGATCTCAGCTAAATCCACAAGCGTGGGAACCGCTTTATCGATTACTTTGTGAGATGTATTGGGATCTTGAAGTAACCAAAGAAGACATTCAATCGCCATATACTGCCAATCATCAGAAGAACGAGCGATGTTACACAACGCCTCAATCATTCCCGAACACGCAGAGACCGGTCCACGACCGAGCTTATGCTGACAGATTGTTCTTAACAAACCGATACCAGCAGGAGAATTCTCATTCACTAATCCGCCCCACATAACCGGAAGATTAACCAGAAACTCCGGTTTGCAAAGAGTCGGAAGAAACTCCGGTTTAAAGGCGAAACAGTTAATAAGCTGAAGAGACCAGCATTGTAACTGACTCGCCCATTCCTCTGCTTTTCTTGACTCCATATCAACACCTCCCATGCCACGTGTCAACAGATCGCAGTGATAACTCAACCTTCGATCCGGATACTGATAAAAATGAGAGTAAACTATCTCCAACGAACTCATAGCTAATTGTATCGCAAGTTCAAGAATCTCTCCGTGATTCGCAACAGCAGGGAAAGTACTCGGGTAAGTAGCTAAGTGACCTAGAGCTCGAACAGCGACTCTCTGTTCAACCCAAGTAAGCCTACCTCTTAAAAGCTCAACAAGTGGAGGAATCACACCAGCTTCAACAGCTCTCTCTGCGAATTCTTCCATGTTCATCGTGTAAGAACCGATAATGTGAGCCGCGTAATAAGGAATGTATATGTTCTGGTCATGAGATAGCCAACGACGGTTTTTAAGTCCTTTCCATATTAAAGCTGACATACATTCGAAGATACCAAGCTCGATGAACTCAGGATCGTTTGGGTGTGCCATTGCTGTGTTCCAGAGACCACTGATGGGAAGAACTTGACCATCGTCGTCTTGTGAAGGAAGGTCTCGGAAGAATTTGAGAATGCATGATCTTCGTTTGCTTGGGTTTCCTTCTTTCATTACACAGAAGAAACATCCTGGATATGGACACTCTTGTGATGAAGCTTTATCCATTGAACTGAATTCAAAACTTGTTCTTGCTTTGATTGTTTGCTATCAATTAATCTACCTACCACCAATACCAAAAGAACATATCATTAACTGAAAAATATGAAGAAAATAACAATCTCAAACAACAGTTTTAAAATTTGAAAAAGGACTATTGGAGTTTACAATAAATTAAAACATGTTTCTTGTTGGCAAGTCAAAATCCTGAAAACGAAAGGCGATATTGGATCTACATGAGAAATCGAGTGGTCCTGATTTTTTAGAACCCGAGAGGGGAACAAAGAGATTAGCTAAAATAAACAACAAAAGATCTTGTAGCTTTTCAAAATCTCGAACAGAAACGAGAAATCAATTCGATTTCGCGACTAAAAACTACATTGCTTGAATCAATTAGATCTCTGGAGCAAAAGGACAACATATATCAAACAATGGAGATTCTTTGATGTGTCTAACAGTAAGATCCAAAGTTGTAAAACACTTTAAACCAGCTAATTGGGTACAATAACCTCCAACCCAGTAGACATAGAACACCGAAAGGATTCTGGAAATTTTACAAGAGAAACACAAATCTTGGAGAAACACAGTATAATACGTTACAAAGAACAAGAAGAGAAAGTTTTCTCTTTTTTTCTTTTTGTTTGCTGAATTTTGACTTGAGGAAAAAAGAGAAAGAAAAGGCTAAGGAGAAAAGAGATACCTAGAATTAGGAAATTGGCAAAGTAACCCTACAAAACAGCAGATTAGTGCTGCTTCTTCGATACTCTCGATTAACTGGAGAGTGATACAGCTGCATTTAGGTGACGATTCTGGGTTATCTTCTTCAATCGAACATTGGAAAGAGAAAACAACTGAAGTAGAAGAGAGCGAGATAGAGAGAGATGGATCTTCGTCTCTTTGTGTATAAATTGGGACAGAAAGAAAAGTAAAGTGATTTATCGGAACCCAAAAAATCCAATTTACTGCATTTAGTTCTGTCGGGCCCGGTTTAAGTCCGGTTCGATATCGCAAGTGTTATCCCGGTTTACCAAATTCATTTCGATTTTTGGTTTCCGAGAGATCACTTTACTCTTGTTCTTTCTCTCCTAAACTTTTATACACATCTCGCTCTCTTCTTCACTTTCGATTCTTGAAACTGGTTTGGTGGCTTTTCATCGTTCAAGTCTTAACTCTTTAGTTAGCTCGAGCTCGAAAAAGATGGACACTGGTTCCAAAGACTTAATCAGCAGTTTACCAGACGTAGTCCTTGCAATCATTTTGTCTAACCTCTCCACAAAAGAAGCTGCTTCGACATCAGTTCTCGCGAAAAGGTGGAGGTATCTCTTGGCTCTTGTACCAAATCTGGACTTTGATACCTCTATCTTTAACTATTCTGTATGCGGTAGACCAAGAAGGAAACTGATGCGTAGAAATTTCAAGGTTTTTGTGGATAGAGTAATGGCTTTGCAAGGAAATGCTCGGTTAAACAAATTCTCTCTCAAGTGTAAAGTCTGTGGTGATTCAGCTCCTGTTAATAGTTGGATATCCACTGCGTTGGAGCGTGGTGTTTTAGATCTTGATCTACAAATCTGTTCAAAACCTCCTCCTGGATGTAGAGAATCTTATACTCCTTCTCGAGGTTTGGAATTTGCTTATCGTCTGCCTTCAAATGTTCTAATGAGCAAGACATTGGTTAAGCTGAAACTAGGTGGTATGATGATTGATGTGGGAGTGGGAGATGTTGTTTTTCTTCCAAAGCTTAAGACTTTGCATCTTCATGATGGTGCTATGTTCAAAGCCATGGGTGCTGAGTTTTCCAAGCTAATTTCTTCTTGTCCTGAGCTTGAGGAGTTAGTTTTGGTTAGACAGATGTGGTGGGATGATCTTTCGTTATCGTGCTGTGTCTCTAACCCAAACCTCAAGAGACTAAAGATTTATTGTGAGACTGACCACGCGCATGAGATTCCAAAGAGTGTATCATTTGATACTCCAAATCTGCTCTACTTTGAATTTACTGATTATGTTGCACTCAAGTATTCCAAAGTGCATTTTGATTCGCTTGTTGAAGCTCGTCTCGATCTTCAAATGTCACCTAACGAGAGAAGTTATGCATCAGATGAAGAGGAAGAAGATATGATCGAACATCCAGCAGATCTTCTCATGGGAATAAGCAATGTTAAGATCCTTTACTTATCATCCTACACCCTTGAGGTTTGCATATCTTTATCTTCATAGTTTCAAACCATATTTTTGAGTTTATGAGTAATGGTTTAGGATATATTTCAGGTACTTATTTTCTGTCAAGCAATACCAGTCTTCAACAACATGAATCAGTTAACCATTGAGACTAATAAAAACCTAGGATGAGAATCATTGCCCAAGCAACTCGAGAATTGTCCAAATCTTGAAACCCTCATCTTCCAAGTACCATCACATATCCTTTTCTTGTACCAGCTAATACATTCTTTTCAAACACACGTAAATTCTATATATATATATATATATATATATATATATATATATATATATATATAACATTTCTTATATTGTATATACTTCAGGGACTCCATTACAGCAACACAAGACAATGTTCGGACGAGAGATACCGTTTCAAAGATACAAGAAAATGTTCGCACGAATATGGAGGCAGATGCGTGTGTAAACCTTGGGAAGGCACTCCTATTGGGCTATCATCAACTCCGGTAAAGACGCTAAAGGTATTCAAGTTTGCAGAAAACAAGGATAAGCAGATGGACCTGATAGAGCACTTCTTGGAGACAATGCCGAATCTCGAACAAGTTATGTTATACTATGATTCTCCGGTTGATGCTGATCTGAGTCTAGTATCAACCAGACTTCAGAAGCTTGAAAAAGTAGCCTCGCCCAAATGCAAGATCCAGGTAATCTCTGATAACATCAGCTTCTCATCTACTTTGGGCTCGACAAGTGGACTCTTCTTCTTCAACAACACCTTTCCTGTTTGAACATCGTCCAGTACTCTCATATGACCGATCCATGAAAAATTGAGTGTATTTTTACTTTTTTCATTTTCTTTCCAATGCTGATGTATCATTGAGTGGGAGGAGTGTATTTTTACATAATAAATCTCTTGTTCTCTCTTTATATATAGGATATGAAATTTAAAAGGACGTAAAAAAAGTATACTAATTATTTGAATCTACTGCAAATCAATACTAATTGATTCACGGAATCATGTGGTTCTCTAACAAAGAGAATCTCTCATTGTATACATATAGTAACCCTATAGTTGATCTTGATAACTTGACAAATATCTGAGTAATATTAATATTGCCCTATCCTTGGGCTTAACCTAATTATGAAATTAACCAGTCAACTCAAGTCCCGTAAGCAATCAAACGGATCATATGAAGTCTTATCGTCGTGGTCTTGGTTCGTGTCATAAATAAAACCGGAATCGTTAACAAGATAATTTGACCAACCGGTTATGTCTCGCATCATATTGTCTTCATCAATGCTTGTCGATGATACATCAGATATAAGGAGATCTAGGTTATATCCTCCAATGTTCTCTTCGCCTTCGTTGTGAATAACCTCCTTGAGAAGCTGCGAGTAATCGTATTCCGAGTTTTTGACATCAAAGTCGAAGTTAAAACTGATATCTTCCTTCATATGATCAATTATGTGTTCATATGACTGAGAGAATGGATGAAATTCTTCCATCTGAAATTGACTAGTTACGGACAACTGATCGGTGAGACCTGAAGACAACATTGTAGAGTTGATAAAGGTTCCTTCCATGGACGCTGATATGATATTTCCGATGGAAGAAGCCCTAGTTGCCACTTTGTTTAACACCTTTGACGTCGAACTCGTCGATCTCTTCATAGAACGTTTCTTGGAGCTTAAGGATCCACCATTTGTCGGTGTCTTATCGCTGCTTTTTAGCTCTGGAAGATTGCAGGAATTTGAAGGAGGAGGAGACTTTGTAGACATCGATGCCGAGTGTGATTGCTCATCCAGATTTGATGAGTCCTCTTGGGAATCAGAAGTCTTGGGCGTGGCCGGACTAGGACTAGAGGCAAGTGGCTTATGGGTCACGGGATCAATACCTTGGTCTATAAGGCGTTTCTTAAGATTTGTGTTCCAATAGTTCTTGATCTCGTTATCTGTCCGTTTAGGTAAATGTCTTGCTATGACGGACCACCTATTAATTAAGGAAAAAGCAAAGTAAGAAAGAATACATCAAAACTTTTACCATGTGCTAAAACGTATAGTATATATGAATTTTGACAAGTATTTTACTTGCTGCCACGAGAAGCATGAAGCATCATGACAATCTGCTCTTCTTCATAGCTAAACTCTCCTCTCTTGATATCCGGTTTCAAATAGTTAGCCCATCGCAATCTACAGCTCTTTCCACATCGTTTTAGTCCTAAACACCATCGCCATGATACAATGATCAATTAAAATACATAAACTTAAATAATATTTGACTAATCAATTCTCAAAAAAGCTGATGCATCAATCTTTTGTGCTTCATAAAGATGCGTACTGACTAAAATAAGATTTTTTTTTTAATATATTCAAGAGCAAAAAATATCTATATATATATATATATATATCATTTGAAAACATATAACTTTTACAAATGAAATAATTCTAAAACCATGTATTAATTAATATAAAAATAAATATATAACCTCAAATATTCTTAAGATTCTATTTACCCATATGTGTAACTAAGATTTCGTGTTCTTTTAAGATTGAACACCAAATTGTGATTTAGCACTACTATCAAATCCTAATCAATAGTTTTAAACTTCGTAAATTTATAATTATTGTTGAATATATATTTATAACGTGGATATGAAATTTAACAGTATTAAGAAAATAACATTGCTTAATCTTAGAAGCAACCATTTGCTTAATTTTATATGCCCGCATGAAATAATTTAGTAAACTATATGAATTGAGCAAATGTATATATGTATATATAACTATACCAGCTTTTTGGGGAATGTCACGCCAGCCTCCTTCGCCATGTTCATAAATGTAAGAAATGAGTTTCTTGTCTTCTTCGGTGGTCCATGCTCCTTTCTTCAGCCCTTCTCCCACACAACATGGTTTTCTTGACATTTTTTTTTCTTCTGATAAGGATGTAATATCTATAGATTTATATACAATCAATAGAGAAGAGAAAGGAGAAAGGAAGAAGGAAAAAAAAACCCAGGAACGTCGTCGAATTTATGGCAAGAGAGCGATAGATCTGTTGAGGAGAACCCTGATGCATCTAAATATGAAACTAACCGAGAAACTATTGAAGTTTTTGAATGATTTATGTGTTTTCATTTTCAAGAACATTTAAAACGATTAAAAATCGAGAGTTGTAGATACGTCGAAGATTTAAGACATTGTGAGCTACTTCTCCGTAAGTCATAGTGATATATATGTGTACGAGCATATCTATATATAACCCCAATATGCACTCGTGTAAGTATACTTTTCAAACCCACTTAAAAAAAATTAAACAATACAAAAAAAATAAAAATTCAATTATAGCAATATTAACTTTTGTTAAAAAATTCTGACGCTAGTTAGAGCAACTCTAACTCTATGGTACGTTTTTAACGTAGAAACCAAAAAATTGTGGATCCCACAAAAAATTTAAGAACCGATTTTTATATAAGGATTTTAAGAGACCGTTCACAGTTCCATTGTAAATTCTTAACAGAAACCAAAAAAAAATATTAAAAAATTATGAATCATACGAAAAAGTTAAGAACCGATCTTTATATAAAGATTTTAAGAGATTGTTTCTTAATACGTGGCGCGTTCTAATTGGCTCGTTTTTTTTTCATCTTTCAAAACAAAAAATTAATAAAAAATTTTAAGGATCCCCAATGAAAATTTTAAGGATGGAGATACTCATACACAGCCAAGGTGAACCTAACACTTAGTTAAAAAATCAGGTATTAAGGAAGAATATTCAACCTATTTTTTAGATTATTTTATCAGTTTTACAGGATAGTTTTATAGAATATTTAATTTATGATAACAATTTTCACTCACTTAATAAAAATTATCTTTTTGGAGTAAGTGTCACAACTTCGAGATACAACACTTTATATTTAACTTGTAAACAAATAATTGAATCATCGTAGTAAATATAAAAAATATATGTGATTTACTTGTTTGAATGGTGTTACAAGTAATTTTAATATGGTATAAAAATATTATTATTAGTACAATAAGTTTTATACCATTGCAAATATTAAGTTAGCTGTAAATATGCAGTTTTATATATGTTAAACTAATTTTTAGCACGTTACAAAAATGTATTATCCTTAACTATAACGTGGAACATACAACGTGATTGTATGGTGTTTTAAGTAATTTAATATTATATAAAAGTATTGTTATCAATTTAATATGCTTTATATCGTAAAAATATAAAATTAAACATGAAATATACATGTTTCCACATGGTATCATATTTAATAAATTTAACATGTTACAATAACAACAACGGTGATCGACGTTGGTTTCATCGACATCATAAACACTATATATATGGGTGTCTTTAAATCGTCATGGGTGAGGAGAAGAGTTTTTGTTTTCGAAGTTTTGTCAAATTCATCAATGTTTTTCAATTAAAATGTGTTTGAGTATTTACTAGGAAAAGGAATTTAAAAATGAGGAAAGAAAAATGTTGGCGATGAATTGGGAGGGAAAAACCGTTAGTTACCCTCATCGCCAACATTTTTTTTTTTTTCTTAAGTGCAAAAATATATTATCAAAATGGAATATAGTTTAATTACAAGCTTTGATGAGGAGATGTTTTGGCCAAAAAAAGATTAAATAAAAAACAAAATAGCAATGTTGAGAAACCAAAACAACTAAGATCTTAAGAACCAGTGAGTGAGTGAGAAGTCTACTAAATCCTTTCTTCGATCGACGGCCTAGAATAGTTTCCTTGACATTTCGGTCGATTTGCTTAACCAGAATTTCCGATCTTTCGATAGAAAAAAAATTAAAGCATGCACAACAATAAGCTTGAGTTTGGTCTTAACCACAAAAAGTATGATTGTAGCCAAGTAGAAAGAATGCCCCAATCTATAAACATCGAGAAAGACTGGTGGAGTTGATAGAGGATGATATTCCATACTTGAAGCGAATACTCACATTGCAAAAACAAGTGGTCACGGGTCTCTTCATAAGTTTTGCAAAGGCAACATAAGTCATCTTGGATCATACTCCAACTCTTGAGGCGTTGCTTAACCGGCAATCTATTCAACTGCGCAGTCCAAAACGTAAAGGAGTATTTCAGGACTGCACCTTTGAACCATATTGTTTTTGTCTAAGCGAAAGTTGGCCCTCTTTGTCGGAGCATTTCCCAGATCACTGAGGTGGAAAATACCAGTTTCTTGCTTCCATCAAGTCCCCATTCCCTTGAGTCTTGAACGTTATCCACCGGTGGCCCTAATCTTCTCACCTCTTGGAAAATGACATTGACTCTCTCATTCCTTCTTTCTCTTAAAAAGAGAGTCCACTGCCTATTACTACAAAAATCTGCTACCTTTGCATCTAAGGGAATCCCCATCCAACGCGGACCAGCATGACCGGTTAAGGGTCCTAGGCTCGTCCAATTATCAAACCAGAACTAGGTAGTGCAGCCATCTTCTAGTCAAGTGAAAAGAAGAGGTTTTACAGCATGCCTTAGATCCAACAGATTCTTCCAAACCCAAGAGGAGGGAGAGTATCTATCCATACTCCAAAATGACTTATCTCTCAATCTGTGCACAACATTCCAAGCAACCCAAAACGAATCTCTCTTAGTAAATACTAGCCACACCAATCGCATATTCAAGCAAGTATTCCAAGTTCTGAAATTTCTAAACCCCAGACCCCCTTCCCCCTTAGGTAAACATACATCAGCCCATGAGACTTTATTCATTCCTCGAGAATCAATCTTACCTGACCAAAGAAACCTGTTGCACAAGCTCTCAATCTCATCTAGACAGCGTTTGAGAAGGATAAATGCTGCAAATCAGAAGTTAAGGTGGCTGTAGATGACTGCCTTGATGAGTTGCAATCTTCCAGAGAAACACATCGCCAACATTGTCCGCAAATAAACATATTGGTTTGCATTAGTCCCTAATTAAGCTCTCGGTTATGGATTTAGCTAAATATTTCAAGATTATTGGCATGTTTAAAACTCACGTTGTTACTTTCGTGAATAGTGCAACTTTCAAATAATGTTGCTTGATTGATACAAGTAAAACATTTACACAATGGAGGCATGAGGGGCCGCTCAATATGATTCTACACTTTGTATTAGGATTGGGCGTTGATATATGCTAAGCGTTTTTGATTCGCTACTCTAATACCCGCATCGAAAGAAATAATATTGTAAATTTAGAACGGGTGATTATATAATTTGATTATTCAAGGTTGAGTATTGGGTGTCGATTTTTTTCAACTACCCACCTCGTACCTACATCAATACTCATCTGTTTTTAAATTTTATATATTCCATTCTTGGTATCCACATAATACGCATCTTATGTAAATCTAATGTAAGATAAGATCAACGTATATAGTATCACTTTTTAGTATCACTTTTTAGAATTTGAAATCATGTATTTAAAATTTATATTGTGTAAGTATGATTTTTTAACTTTGAATACTTTAACTTTTGGTCACATATTTCAAAAATTATGTTTATGTACATGTTTAAATGTTAGAAGACTAAATATTCTCAAACTTTCCAAATTTGAATTTAGAGTCGGATAACAAATCAAGTATCTTTATTCCCCCAAATATACCTGTGTGTCTGTGTACCCGTTTTTTATGGTTGGCTATTGAGTAATAAAAGTTTATATAACCTATGGGCATCGACGTATATCGAAAAATTCTAGAATATTAGCCCGCCCTATACCCAATCCTACTTCGCATTTGAATCTGAAATAGTAAAACAATTAATTAGCTCATTTGTTTTATCTATATAGCTTAATTTATAATTTTGTGTGCAAGGCAAAGAATTAAGTGTTGAATGCTAACATAATCTCCGTTTCTGAAGTAACAAAATTCACAATAATTTTAATAAAATTATTTTACTCGAATATCCTGCCTTATCTTCGAGTTTCCTTTTCTTCTCTGTGCTTTCGGTGCCATCCCGACGATGAGTTTATCGGACTTGCTTAATCGAGTTGATTGTCAAAATGGGTTGAGCTACACTAGCAATGCGCAGTCCACCACCAAAAGATAATATTACAAATATATTAAAAGTGAAAACCAAAGAAATGGTCACAAAAATTATAAAGTTTTCTCATAGCAATGGATTCAGGATCTAAATGTCACAAGTTTGAGGGAAAAAAAAAAGGAAAAATGTTTGTAAGAGACGGTGTGAATGGATTCCGAGAGGAGAGGAATGTATGATGGGTGACTTTGATGAGTTATCAATTTTACTTGTCTTATCGTAATGGACTTGATCACGACTTGCAATTACATATTTACAACGGTCAAAGTCGTTAGAACGCAGGTTTAGAAAAACAGAAGGAGGACTACTTGGACTAATAGATTGAAGTGGGGCTAAATAAATAGAGAAATTGAGACCCATGCACAAAAGCGGTAACAGCGCTCCAGAACTCCTGAAGAAAAAAAGGGGAATAAACTTTAAACAAAGAAAAAAGACCAAAGTGAAGAAATGATGGAAAGAGACAACTATGACACTCTCTTATATGAAAGATTCCTATAGGTTCTCCGACTCTTCAATTTTTCTAATTAAAGACTGATCATCTTCTTTTTTTTTTTTTTAGTAAATATTAATATATTATTGATGTAGATACTAACTTATAGCATAACATAATTAAAAAGACCCCTCTTCAAAATCGAATGATTATTAGGAATATTGCTATTTCGACTTTGACATTTCTAAGGATTACGATCTGCTCATTTTTAATGATGATGTTCAGTTCATCCTCCTAATTTGTTCTCATAGCAAATATAAAATATTTTAAATGTGAAATTATTTAATATAATTAGTTCACTTCCTTTTTCACCAACGTCTACTTTGACTTTTGAAAACATGTATCGAAAGAATTATACACTTTAACGTGTTTAATCAACAATTTTTTTTAAAAATGTGTAGCTGAATATAAATTCATATTCGATGAAAATCATGAAAGACGACGAAAAGAAAAGTTAATGATTAACATGATTAAAATGACAAGTCTAACTTCAAATATAGTCAATCGGTATTCGTACAAAGATAAAACCCATAGACTAATAATAGGATGTTTAACAAAAAAAAAAATAATATATATATATATATATAGGATGAGCACTGTGTGAGTTCTAAATGATATACAGAAAACAAACTAAGTACTTAATTTGTTTCGGAGTACCTCGTTAGTTTTATGAATATGGACTAAACCGATTTTGATAACAACAGTCAATACAGCCTTGTCTACACATCCAATATATAGCAACAAATTTTCATTTTCATTCAGTTTTGTTTTCAATACATTTGGCTATAAATAGATTGATAATATTTCTTTATATATTACTTAGAATCTTTTTAATTTCTGATGTGAGATATTTTCTAATATTAATAGGTGACAAACACTACTAGTATGGGAAATGGAAAACCACACTATGATGATGAAAACGAAAACCCAAACATATTGGGGTTACCTTATTACATTTTGGAGTATCTGGAGAAAGAGGAGTCGAGTCACTCCCCTAGTCAATATTATATGATGATTAATGTATTAAAATGGGACATAAAGCATATTATCCAATTGTTGGAAAATATTCTATTTGGAAAATTCAGCAAGACAAAAGAGGAGTAATGCTTTTCGTGGAAATTTGAAGTATTGGAGCCGAGGTTTATGGCTAGAAATTTCGTGGAAATTTGAAGCCTTGGAGCCAAGGATGATGTTAAATATTTTTATTTTATTTACCATAGTTTATTAAAAGTTATATATATATATATATAGATTTTTACGTTTGTGATTTTAGAGACACTTGGCCAAATGACTCTCGTTGACTCATAATATGCTAGACCTGACTCGTTGACTCCATGATATGCAAGACTAGACGGTTCCTATAGCTAATAAAATATCTAACTTTTTTTTCTTTTCTGGATAGCTTTACCCTGACGGCGATGAAAAGCGAGCTCCACGGAGCATAAGAGAGGGTGTTTGTTGATTTCATTAACATGTGGATGTCAGTTTTAAAAGATATCATATATAAAGGATTATATGATTGACATCAACGATACTTATAAATGTTAACTTGTTATAACAAATAATATTAATCTTTCTCATTTTAAAAAAATATTCATATCTAAATTCTTATCGAAAAATCTAAACCCTAATCCCAATATATTAAATCAAAATTGTCATGTTAACCTTCCATGTAGCTAATAAACCTCTTTAATCGAAAATCTAAATCTTAATATCTCACCTATAAAACCAAACACCTCATTTTAAATGATGTTTATATATTTAAACTGTAATTTTAAAATTTAAGCTTTACTCTCAAGAAACTGTAACTGTCATCTTAACCTTCGTCGTCTTAATTTTTGTCGTAGCTAATAAGTCTCTCTAATCGAAAATATAAAGTTTCGTTCCAACCCGTCCTGCCTCTCATTTCGATTATCCATCCGAGTTGGTAAACTATCACGGGTCAGATAAATTCTATAACCACTACTCTTTCTCAAACATATATTTTATCTCTCTATCTTTAACAATAGTTTTCTCTCGCTATTCTACTTTAGTCAAAAATTTCATACCTTTAGGAGATTTTCAATCACAAATCACTGTATTTTCTTATCTCTCTTTAGATCTTATCTCTCTTTAGATCTTTTCACTCTCTTCGTTGAGATTTCACTTGGACTTCATCTTTTAGTTCACATTTAACCTAGCTCCACTCCAAACTCTTATGTTTTTTTTCATCAACCAAACATTCCTCAAAACGATAGAGTATTCCGCATATTACCCTTTGCTTACGGCCAGGGGTCAACTAGTATTTCTTCCTTCATGGTTCTTAACTTCAATTCCCGACCTCAATTTCGTGGATTCTCTTCTTTTGTTTAATTTTCTTATTGAGCATGGAGAGTTTTCGGAAAACACACCTCCATTATATATTGTTTCGTTTTGGTTTGGTTCAACTTTTTTACTTGCGATTTCTATCCACCTTTTTATAAAAAGAATATATATAAGTGTCATAACCTAAGTTGCATGGAATTATAAGCAGTTTATATGTGTTAAAATTCTCATCATATTAAAAAAGTATTATGAACAACATAAATCCAATACATAAATTTTCGATAATTCTACGTAAAAAAGAAGTGAAATTGTTCCAAGTCAAAAATTTAGATCATAATTCTAATTTTCATTTTCCTGAACTCCATCAAACAAATCAATCTCAAATTATATCGTTGGTAAAAAAATTATCCAACTCAAGTCTCTTGAGAATAATCCATTTCAATTATTTTCTTTTTCCTGGAAAGAGTAACTTTTATTATAAAAGATTACACACCAATAAAGGTGGAAACAGAAGAGTCATAGTTGTACGTCTTAGGGCTATTTTTGCAAACTCATCAGCTATGCTATTATCGTTCCTTGGTACAAAAGTAAAAAAAAAACATATGAGAAGAACAATGCCATTCATTTTATATCGTTGAACAGGCCACGAAACTCTTTTGGGCTCTCTCCTGAGTTGATTGCGTGAATATCGTTTTTTGCGTCTGACCTTACATCTTTCATATATGATCACATTTTACATCTTTCATATATGATCAAGACTATATTTGTAGTCTCTGTATAGATGAAATACGCAAGATTAGTATGCACAAATGCAAAATCACTAAATTAGTCTTTGTGTTATTTTTAATTATAAAATATTAAAACTAACTTGCTCCTAATATTCATTTATGAGTAAGTTTCCAAAGTCCTTCCAAGGTGATTTCTTTGGAAGTGCAACGGAAAAGAGTTTCCAATTAAAGATGATTCCGATTATGATTCTAAAGCGGGAAACGGACATCCGTCATGCAGTCTAAGTCATAACCACATGAATACCAATTATACATTGTACAATACATGTAAACATGTCAAATATAGCAAAAACTTGAAGATCAATCCTATTCGAGCCTATATATTTAAGTCAAAAAATAATTGGATCTTTTGAGCCAAACATCTTTGGATTAGGGTTTAGTCTGAATTGTCCAAACATAAATAAATAAATTGACTGTTTCTAGTGCAAGTTTAAATACCGCACCCACATCTATACAGAGTGTCACATTGACAAAAGAATCCGTATTTTCTCCGTGTATACTTTTCTTTCACACCGTTCTTGTGGTGTTATCTACCAGTATCTTGCACTTGAAGTGCTTTTCTTTTACAAAAAATTATAATTACGAACACATCTTCCTATAACTAACTTATGGAACTCAACCAAAAAGAGAAAATTGTCCATAACTCAATTCATCATCTGACACCATCACTCTGATGTCATTGCTTCAACAGATACGTCTCGTCATGTTCACCTCCAAAACTCTTCACATCAATCTCACACCTTCCTTCATCTTCTTCTTCTTCGTCTTGGAGTTGCTGCATCTCTGACTCAATCAAGGCCTGCATTTTCGCTCTTTCTCGGTCTCTCGGATATGTGCAATACAGAAACGAGTAGATCGAGCAACAGATCAGCATTGGAATTCCTATCGCCGTGTAGAGTGCTTTAGCGAGCGATGCAGCGTTCTCTCTGTCTGTTTCAATTCTAACCAAGCTTGAAGACCCTTCAGAGATTGGTTTATATCCATAGACATTCTGAGCAAGTATCCCTACAATAGGAGGAGCAAAAGAAGCTAATATCGACTCGAAAGATCTGTCTAACGCGTAGATGCTCGTCCTCGCTTTCTCAGGGACAATCTCTGCAAATATCGGACTGTATAAAAGATTCTTAGCAAACTTTTCAACAAGATTGACATATAAGACAATAAAACTTACCCGTTTGTCGCTGCACCGTTCCATGAGATAAATAATCCCATAATGACAAGAACCAAACCGTGGCTAAACGCCGTGGAGGGATCATCAGGTAAACCGATAAGCAAAATCGCAGCTAAAGGAATGGCTGAACCAGAGCTTATCTGAGAGAGGAATATCCTACCGGCGTTTGGGAACTTCTTGGCGAGCTTATCTCCCATGTATCCTCCAAATAAACCACCAATAGAGCAAGCAACGGTGAAGAGCGTTACAAGAAGCGCGGTTGTTTTATGGGAGAAACCGATGAGTTCTAACCACAACGGTGCAAAAGCCAAAGCTGACCAAGGGAAAGAACCAGAAACTCCTTGAGCGACAAAGATTTGGAAAGATGGAATCTTTATCACCATTTTGGCTTCTTTTAATAGATCTCTTATATCTGACCAAAAGGGTTTGTTTTTGTCATGTGTAGTGATTTCTTTGTCCTTGTAATGAGGGTCACTGGCGAAGAGACGAACTAAGATACCGACTATTATGCTTATGAATCCTACCAGAAGGAAGGCGACTCTCCATCCAGCGATGCCGTTGAAAGATTTGGAGGCAAAGAGGATAGAACAGAGATTGCCAAGTATGGAACCAATGTTTGAAGTGAGTCCTAACCATCCAAATGCCATCCCACGGTTACTGTCTTCGGTTGAGTCAGCTACTAGTGACATTATCGCTGGTGACACGATGGCTAGCCCTATCCCGTTCAAGCCTCTAGATACTGCCACCTGGATTTAACCAAAAAGAGACAAAACCACCAACAAACATTATATATAGCAACAATGTAAAAATCTATTCGATTCGGTCTTGTGGCAAATGATAATCCAAATCCAATTTGCAACGGAACTTTGCAATGACTCCAAGCAATCCCCTGGACAGTCTAAGTCTATATCTAATGGAAATAACTGAAAATATTCTAAATTAAACTCCGTAAAGGTCTAGACTTTGTTCTTTCTAAATGAATAGATTTCCAAAACCCAACAGATCTGAATTCAGTTTGACTTTACAGAGAAAATCAGAAATGAAGTCAGACCTGGAAGAAAGTGGTGGAGACGGCGACGAGGAAAGTGGCGGTGGCCCATAGGAAAGCGCCGAGAGCGATGACGTGTGCTCGGTTATGTCGGGAAGATAAGTAAGCGGCTAAAGGATAACAAGAAGACTGAACAATGGAACGGAACAGTGTTAGAGTTCCAAGGGCTGTGGGGTCCACGTGTAGAGCATCTCCTACCTCTTTGTAAACTCCTGGAAGCAGAGCCTCGTCGGCTCGCTCCATGATTCCGGCGAGATACACCAGAATTAATGTTAAAGTCTCTGATTTCATAGCTTCTCTAGGAGTTGAGATCTTTGCTGGATTGAGATTCCGGTGGAACCTTAACCGGATTGAGATCGTTAAGTCTGCTGCATCTGATCGCACAGGGGATTTAGTTCTCACTTGCTTCAACGGGAAGACAAACAAAACCGACGTCTGAAGGTTGACCAAGGAATAATACGCTGTGTGCGATGTACAATAATAGAAACAGAGAAAACGATCCAATGACGCGAGGGACACGTGTACAATGGGATTTCAGGAATAAGACATGGGGCCAGTATATCTGCGATCAGATCAAATTGATTTGTGCGAATCAGAGAGGACTAAGATTAAGGAGAACTTAAGGGAATCTCGTTTCTTTCCTTTTGTCAATATGCTTTTATGTTCTTATTCTTATCCATTTACATGCGACTTAAAGCTACAAAATGGTAACATGGTATAATTGTACAATTGGTATAATTTTATTGTCGGATTTCAACATATTATCTCATAAATTATATTAAATTCAATTAGATTCAATCGTTACTATTTATATTTTCAATTATTTTTTTTAAAATCAATTTAGAATATAAAAACAAAATATTTTCCTTTGAGTAAACTAAGGTATTCAAAATAGTACAACCAAACCGAATAAGACCGAAATATAACAATATGGATGAATAATATCAGTTATACTATAGAAACCGTATAGATCTATTTTTTTAGAAATTGTAGTAGTAATTGACTTACTAAACCAAAAATAAACTAAAGATAATAATATAATTTACAAAGACTATAGCTTAGGCCAATCCTTGAAAGATGTAGAATGATTTCAATTTGAACCCTTTCAAGAAGACTGTGTTATCTTTGATGACTTTGAGAGTAGCTTGAGTTCCACTAAATTTACATCCTTAAGTTTCTAGTGTTTCTAGAAAAATCTAGAGAAATCATGTTCTTTGAGATATGTAGCATGAAAGTTCATAGGTATTGTCATATGGACTTCTAAATCTTATTGGTCCGATCCTTTTGACATCTAAGATTGATTTTTTTTAATCCCCATTCTTCTATTCTCCAGAGGATTCAAGATAAAAAAATACTTCTTTCTTGGAATCATATGGAACAAATAAAATGTATTTACTATTGACTCATCATGAATAATATCATAAATTACATTCACTTCTGATGCAACTAATCCAACTAGGTACTTTGCATCATATTTGGCCATTAATTATTCCCGCCATCATGTGACTGGAATCAACCATTTTTCCTTTTTATCCATTTGTACTATTGCTTTTTGAAGTGGCCATCTTCGCCAGATATCTAGAAAATTTTTTTGTTGTCCCTTGAATTTTATCTTAAACTATTCTCCTCTTTACGAAATTGGATGTTTCTAGGCTCTGATATTCCTCTGGTTATGATCTTCCTCTAACATAATGACCTTCACCATCTGACTACAGCTAGAACCTTATACAAAGTCAAACTCCATTCACTTAGCAACACTTACATTTCCTATACACTAATGTAGATGAGAGCAAGCATAAGAGATATCCATACCTTAGTGGTTGAGATTTTAGAAGTTTTAATTTTTTATACCTCACGCGGAATGTCCATGTTGCATGGTTCTTCTTCCCTATTATGATTGATGGATCTTGATTCCTCCATCTTGAACACATAAACCTTTAGTAGTAAATGAAATGTATTTAGCAGGGATTTCAGCGTATATAGCCGATCCAGAGTTGCCTAGGTGTCTACATGATGAGGTGGTGCCTTGTTAAAGTTTCTTAATATGTGATCTTCAACAGTGAGTAAGATCAAGTTCATCGCCTTATCACACTACTCTAGTCTTGCTCTTTCTTCGTCTACTCGTTACTTCTTCAGAACTAAGTTTCTTTCTTATTCTTTTGTTAATGGTGGAAGAGGCTCCATCGTCAACATAACTTACTTCAAGCCTTGCATGCTTAGACGCAACAATATCTTTTTCTTCTATAGACCGAAGTCGTATCCCGCATCAAACTAATTAAGCGACATTTTTCCAATCCCTGAACTTAAACCGATACTTTGTTCCTAGTCAAAATTTGGCTCTTATACTACTTATCGAATTTTGTTCATATGGTTCACGGCTTAACCATTACGTCTAGGGGTGGAGTTGGAGTTCTAAAATCCTCCACTATATCCACCAAAACTAGTTGTGGAGGTTTCAGAAAATACAAGTCAATCTCCACTCACTCTCACTCTCTCTCGCTCCTAACCCAAACCTTATTCTCTCTCAATTACAACAAAAAAATTTCGAGTATGACTCTTATTCTTCGCCTACCCCTTAAGTATGATTAATCAATATAACCACACTTGATAGCCCTAACTTACTAACATGTATTTGACATGTGGCTTCGAAAAAGATTAAGCTGAGACATTGTAGTCGAATAAGAGTCCTCCCAACACTTAGCTTTATTTTTTTTCAACTTGTGCTTTCTCCTCTTGGGTTTGGGTTTCTCATAGTGAATTGTTGGGCTTTGAGAGTCTTCTTGGTTTGAGACCTTGAACAAGGCGAGAATTCTAAGACTATAATCTTGATGCATATTATCCTACTATTCTTTACACATAAAGATTGAGTCAAGAAAAGTTACTGTGATAAAAAAAAATACTCCTGCTTAACCTAAGTCCAATAACAACCTATATAGGTTACATTAAGCCCAAATTTTGATTCTTCTAAACTAACCGAATTTGGTTTCCACTAGAAAGAAAACCGACATATATTTATTGGGAAAAATGCATTGGACCACAAACGCAACTTGAAGCCTTAGTTTAGTGTGTGTGTTTTGAGATTTGTAAATTAATGTTTCAAAATGATATAATTAACAATTTCTACTAATTTTAAATTACCACGAATGAAGAAATAGACCACATCAAGAGTAACTTTATCCTCAAGTTTAAACAGATTCAGTGAACCTAGACGCATATACTTGAAGCCGTGAAGAATCAG
This sequence comes from Euclidium syriacum, assembly GCA_900116095.1. Lineage (NCBI taxonomy): Eukaryota > Viridiplantae > Streptophyta > Magnoliopsida > Brassicales > Brassicaceae > Euclidium > Euclidium syriacum. The sequence goes on along the minus strand of FPAK01000007.1, from coordinate 7,995,746 downwards.
GAGAATATCGTGAACAAAACAGTAGTCCCCATTAACTTCAATAATTAAAACTCAAAAAGTGGATTAAACTATTTAAATTGGGAAACATCATTAACCCTCCCAATATAGCTGCTCCCTCTCGGCGTTTTTTCCAAGTGACATCAATACTACTTATACCTTTTAAAAAGTTTTAAATCCACCCACTAGAATTGATTCACTTAACACTTTTATTCAACGGATTAAGATACATTGAATCTAGACATGTGTGTGTGTTTTTTTTTTGTTATTGGGGGTGTCATGTAATTAATAGCACTGAATTACTCTTTTCTAACCGGTCAAATTAATGGTGCATATATGATTTATAGTATTATTTTATAAGCATAGTAACATGTGGTATTTTTTATATTCCCCTTAAATTCTAGGTTTTTCCTCTATAATAGAGAAAATATACCTTCAGATTGAGATTAGAACTAGCTTTCGATGAATGAAATAACATCTCCAAAAGCAGTCTTATATTGCATTGGAAATCAGAGCATTGTGGCTCTTCTTAACAAAGAATATTGTAATAATTTTTGTTTTTCTTAGTATTACATTTTTTTTTCTCGAAGAGATACAAGCTAGGTTTCTTTTAACATATAGTTTCGAATGCAAACAGTAATTTTTTCCCTTAGTACTTTTTTTTTGGGTTCTCTTTTACTTCGTTCTACAAAAGATTGGGATTAAAGAACTTTTTAAAAGATTTGATTGCAAAGCTTCTAGAAAATCCTTAATTCACGTTTTCTGAATTGGATATCGAAATTCTATATGCCTCTCGTCACCATTGAATTAATTTTGTTAATTAATTAGCACTTTAGAATGCAGTCAATCTCGTGAGTCGTGACAATTGATCCAACCACAAGCAAAGTTATGATTTGCTAATATAATATTAGACTACATGATTAGCCCAATAATATCGGTATTGCTTACATCATTATCAGTATGGAAGATATGAAGTAAAAGATTTCACATGCTTTTTTTCTTCGTGCAGGTCAAATAAAGTCATGTATATATATAATAAAAATTTCGACATCGAGGTTGAAATGTTGAATAGTCAATGCGTGGTTAAAAGTATCCAAATTTTTGTTCCACGACTTCTTAATATTAAGATCGAAGGTTATTAGAAAAGTGTTGTATCACTTATTATAAAATAATATTTCATCTGTTTCATTTCATTTTATAAGATGTTTTTAAGGAAATTTATTTGATGATTTTATTTCAATGTATAAACTAAATTCATCTTTGTTTTACAATTTTTTTTTCTGCAATAATTTTTCATTAGTTAGTGTTTTCAGTTGATAATAAATGATGTTTAAAACAAAAAAAAAAGTTTTTAATACCATCCCAATTTATAAATTTACTATGGAATTTCTCAAAAGTTTAGTGAGGAATAAATCAATATTACTAGTAATGACTGACAAGTTGTAGAAATTTTTGGCATTTTTAACACGATAAAAGTTCATTCCTCATAGGTCTTTTAGACTTTTACAAACACAATATTTATTTTTCTACAAACTTACATATATAGATCATTATATCCAAATCTAGTTACATTGCATACACTTCCATCGTCATACTATAGTGCGCATGACTTTATTTAATCATAAATCGAAGTTACGCACCAAGACACTCTACTACATATATTACACCTCCTTACTTAATAATTATACATCACCATGCACACACTCACATAAAATTCACATGCAACATTCCATAATCCATACATTAATAAGATATCTATTTCTTAAACTTTTAATCCAAAGCAAGCATCGAGAGCTTCTCCGATTGTCAAATAAACTTTGCCACCGATTCTGCTGACGAACTTTGCTTGATTCAGCTTGTGGATCACTTGCCATTTCGGGTTAACGATCACGAGCTGCAAAACAAATATCAAAATTTTATTTCTTTTGTCTCTAATTAATATGTTATTCTTTAAATGAGAAAGAAGGGTTATAACTGGTATAAGAATGTAACTTACCTCAACACCTTGTTGGATTAGATTGTTATGGAGCTCCACTAAAGCCGTAATCCCCGATGTATCGACGTTTATTAAATCTATAAATAAATAAATAAGAGAAAGGTTAGACTAAGAGTTAAATACTTATTTAAAGTTCTACTTTTTGTTGTTATTTCGGTAATCATATATATATATATATATATATATATATATATCACAACTTTTTGAGATATTTTCTGATTATTAGTAAAAGAAATGATATATATTTAACGATCATTACTTAAAATAATGTGGTATAAAAAATTAATATATTATATATGCATTATTGCTAAGTCCACTTACTTGACATATCAAGAACTACAAAGAGGATCTTTCTCTTGGCATTGCTCTTTATGTTTTCTTCTTTTTCTTCTTCCTCATTGATCCATCCCATAACTCTATAGACAAGCATACATGATTACATAACTATACATATTCCAAGTTCTATAACTTTGTAATTAATCGGTATATGCATACAAAAGAATGGTGGTATATTTATACCTTTCCTCGATGAAACTGGCATTAGCAAAGCACAACAATGCAGATTTAACACGAAAAATCAACACTCCTGGAGTCTTAACCGTCATAGGATATTGATCGGTATCTGCAAAAACATCGGCCCCGGGCATTCTTCCGAGCGTTTCAATCCCTGGTCGAATTGATATGAGTATGATCTTGGCAAACGAAATAACCACCTACCAAATAAAGAAAATACACAATCAATTAATCTCTTCATATAATTAAAACGATTAACTTCTCATGATCTTCACATTAGTATATAGTTGCTTTACACCTAATGTACAATACCTACCGCGACAAGAAGTCCGATCTCGACGGAAGCAAATAAAACACCAAAGAAAGCTCCAATGAGAGCAAGGAAGTCGAATTTATCGATTTTCCAAATGTGAATAGCTTCATTGATGTCGATTAATCCCGGAAGTGCTGAGAGAATTATGGACGCGAGGATTGCAATCGGAGTATAGTAGAGAAGCTTCGTTAGACATTCGAGTGCTATAAATACCGTAACCGCCATTACAATGTTCGACATTGCAGTCTCACATCCGGCAGCGAAGTTTACGGCCGTTCGAGAGAAAGAACCTAAATTGCAATAACATTTTTTATTTAAAAAAGATATAAATAGAGAGAAATTTATATATTCTTTTGAAAAAATCCTAAATCATTATTATTTCGGTCATAGCCATTGGTAAAATAGTTGCTAATGACTTAAATACTCTTTTTTCTTAATTATTGTTGATTAATAATTTTTTGGAAACTTTATCAAATTGATTCATCTACCACAATTGAATGCATCACATTCCACCGAAAAAGTGGTCCATATGTTATGTCACGTCGTATATGGTCTGATGTTGATATCTGTGTATATTTTTAAAAAATAAAAGAATTACTTCATTGATTGAATAATTACCAGTAGCAGCGTAACAAGATGTGAAGGAACCAAGAACATTCATAATTCCAAAAGCCACCATTTCTTTGTTTCCATCGAGCCTGTACCCTTTAATTCCGGCGAACGACCTTCCCACCGCAACCGCCTCCTGAAAAAAACACATTATATAGTTAATTAATCAAATTTGTACTATAATAGTAAATATTTACTGTTAAAAAAATGAAATTTTGTTCATATGATAATGACTTACGGTTAAAGCAACAAGGGCAACGATTAATCCGACTTTAGCGATTTGGCCGAGATGAGGAGTATTAAACTCAAGATCGTGAATTGAGATTGGATTAAGACCTCCTTTGATGTGTCTCACCGTCTTCACGCCATGTTCGTCGGCTTTGGTGAGGAATACCATTAACGTCGACACTACGACGGCGATCAACGGAGCTATTGCCGGTAGCCAAAATAGCTTCTTGTTCTTCTTCCCCTGATATATTTCATTACTAATTAAGTTCATCATCTAACAAAATTATAAACTGTAACCAGTTTCTTAGAAATCTCCGAACATGTTAAAAATCCCATATTAAAAATGAAAGGCATATATCAAAGTATATACAAGGTAAGTTTTTTATTGTATTTTTACGTTTGTGTTTTTTTATGTGCGTTCTCGAAAGTCCACAAATTTAAATGTTTTTTTTTTGTTTCGTAAATAACGCATGTGGATTTATAATTTGCAAAAATGTTTGATGACCAAAAAATAAAGTAAAAATGTTTTGTCTTAAAATGTGAAAGGTGATATTTTGAACATGTGAACGATTGCGTATACAATATACAAGATTATTTGAAAAACAAAAGATTTTCTTTTGTAGTAGAAAATAACATGTTGACTGAAATGCACGCGTAAAGTTTGTGTGTTTGGAATAACTGGTAGCCTAATGTATATCATGTCATAACTTTTCACATGGAATCATACTCAGACTGACTCTTTCCAACATTAAGAAAATCAGTGCCAGATGAATGAACCAATTATTAAAGAAGCTTAGAATTTACTTACGATGAAGCGAGTGATAAGGATAAAACTGAGGAAGGAACATCCGAGAATGAAAGTGTGAGGACTCCATTGTTGATGACAAGATCGCCAGACAGCTCGAAGAACAGAGACAATGTCAGTGTTGGTGGTGAAGTTAGTGATACCAAGCAAACCTTTGAGCTGTTGAAGTCCAATTACAATGGCTGCACCACCCATGAACCCTACTATAGCTGCGTGCGACAGAAAATCCACCAGAAACCCTAATCTTAGTAACCCGAAAGAAGCTTGGAATATTCCGGCGAAAAAAGTTGTGGTTAGGACGAGTTTCTTGTAGCCCAAGGGATCTGTTTCTGGATCTATGAGTTTCTGCAACATTGAGGAAATAAGAAGAGACACTACAGCCACTGGTCCGATCGCTATCTCTCTTGATGTCCCCATCAATGCGTATATCAATGGTGGTACAACACTCGTATCTGTAAAAGTGTAACGTGCAGTTCATATTATATGCTTTAGAAAAAGTACAAATCATGAGATTAGGACTTCCATTATACCAAATTCAAGAGATCATGAATGAAGCAACTTTTTTTTTTCTGTGACAGTTTGAGCCATTTTTTTTCTTGTAATTTTCACGTTTGTGCTTAAAAAATTATAAGAAAATCGATTAAAACACTACTTAATATATGTTGTGGTTTTATTTGGAGAAAAGAAACACATTATTTTAGTATGTAATATATACTTACATAAGCCATATTGAGGATCAAGCTTTGCAAGAGTTGCATAACCTATGCTCTGCAGAAAAAGAAAAAAAATAGAAAAGATTATAATTTTTTGAAGTTAAGATCTCTAAGCGGATGAAAAGATTATTCTAAAAAGCTGTGTCTATTATATTTACTTGAGGAATGCAGAGGCTAGCAAGGGTTAAACCAGCCATGAGATCGTTCTTGAACATGGTGAGTTTATAGTTTCTACACCAACCAAAGATTGGGAAAACAGCTTGGAGGATAGAGAGGATTCGTTTTGGGAGAGGCTGTTTTCGAAGCGACTTGAACCTTTTGGCTTTGGTTAGGAAAGAGTCTTTGACTTGGCTCTTGAGCTCATGCCACGGGCTAGGTGGCTCAGGACAGTCAAGCAGCCACTTTGACCGGTCAAGTTGGTGGTCTTGATGACCGGCAGGTGCGGCTGCAGATGAACCTGAGTTGGCCATGCCCATTTCGATCATGTGTGTAGTATTTGAAGTGTTTGGGAGAACTTGAGGGAGAGATTCAAAACTCGCTGGATCTCTTTCTTTCGCCTTCATCTTCTTCCCGATCTCAAGTTTAACTATGAAGAAGTTTGATTGAGCATTCAAAGTGTGTGGATGCTGAAGAGAATAAGACTGATTCTCTAATGTTTATATACACATGAGTTAGTGGAATCTCATGGTGGTCATTTTTTGTTAATTAAAACTAAAAGGAAAAAAATTGATTTTCTTTTTTCTGAAAAAATTAATACTTTACTAGTCTACTTATACAGTTGGAGCTACAAATTCTTAATTTAAAGATAAAATAAAAAAATAATTAAAAAGGAAAAAAAAAACTATATTATAGTTTCCGAAAAACACTTTTATAGTTATCTACATAAGATTTAAACCAACCACTAATAAGATTACATATATCACCATTAGAACTAGAAAATTTTGAATTTAATAAATAAAAAAATTAAGTTTTAGTTTCCTAGTTAAGATTCAGAATAGGAAAAATTCTATAGCATTTGAAGTTAAGAAATTTTCCAAAATCTAAAATTTTATTGTTAATTGGAAATTATATATAAGTTTTATCTCAATTATATAAATAATAAAACAATCATCTATATTTTAGAATAAAAATAAATATAAATAATCATGTATAAGTTAGAATAAAATTTTCCAAATAATGGTCTCAGTTATATAAATCACTAATCAATCATCTATATTTTTAAATAAATATAAATATAAATAATTATCAATTAGTTAGGATAAATTTTTTAATTTACCGTCTTTTGTATCTATTGTTTTTTTTTTAAAAAAAACTGAAGCTATTTGATGCTAGAATTTTCAGTATAAATTTTTAAACAACCAATATACAATGAAAATTAGACTAAAGATGATTAAAAAAAAATTTATTTTCACTCGAAGTATTGAGATATAATCATTTATCTTCTTGTTAATGATAATGATATGTTCATTAAATAGCATTTTATTATTTTGTAAATTTTTAATTAGCTTCATTAGTATACTAAGTTACAAGTGTTCGGTCAATCAATATGTTAAATGAGACATACATAAATTTAGAGCAAGAGTGATAAAAAAAATTCAAGGTATATTGAGATCATAAATATATTTAGGTTAAACAATCTCATATTAATTATAGTTTTTAAAGAGGTCAAGGCACTTTCATCACATAGATTTAATTTAACTAAATCTTGGTATGTCAAGACCCAATCGCGATAATTTTCAAAACCTTGTAAAGTTTAGAGGCTTTTGGTATTGAAAGAGATCTTCAATTGTTGATTTTATTTAAGTATAAATTTGAAATACTTAAATTATTTAATAATATTTTTAGTGAGACACTTTACTAGGTTTTGAAAAATATTTTTAAATAAGGATTTTAAAAATTATAAACATATAAGAATTCTAAACATTTCTATATAAAAAATTCTAAAAATTTTTAAATGATCACAATTTATAACCAAATATGTTTATATCATTTCTCCATAGTCAAGTTGTTATCAGTAATAAAAATGTAATTGCAAACAATTTTAAAAGAAATGGAATATAATTTTCAATTCACATTGTTTAGTTGAAGTAAAATTGAAATGAATTTATAACATAGATTTTTTTTTCATGATTTATTCATAATATAAAACACACGTTAAAAAAGATGTGATAATTTGATATATGACCACAAGACACGATTTCTATAGTTTATGTGGAATACTTAAATCCCTATAAAATGAAGAAGGTATAATCATTTAAGAAAAAAAAAATGAAGATATCACAAACATAGTATCACTAAATACTTACACTAAGATTCAAGCGATGAAGGTTAATCTAAAGACTTGCATCAACCGACCAATGAGATCGACATTCATTTCGGTTGCGAAAAAGTTTCATAGTTCAAATCAAATTTTTGCATGTCTTGTTGTCTCAAGTATAGGGACATTTTTAACAGGGGCTGCCTTTGACCCTCTTTCTTGACTTTAGATTCAAATTGAGCGTTCATCAACTTCTCTCGTCAATCTTCTGCTCCAACTATGAAAAAGTGAAAAAAATATATGGATATTGAATATTTTTTGTATTCCTCATAGTTTCAAATATGTAAAGATATATTTTCGAAATACTCCTACTTATATAAAGATTTTCTGATTAATAAAATTCTCTATAGAATTTTGTTATCTTAGAGAGTCTATTGGCCAAAGCTATATAGATGGGAGAAAATATACAACCTAGAGAAATCCGCCATTATGATACCTACTTCTATGTTCGTTAAAAAAAAATCTCCGCACGTAAATTTTTTTTTTTATGAATGTCCCATAAATTCAGGTACGTATGTTATCATAGATACACCTAACAGACTTCGATTTTGCAAGATGTGCAAACAACCTATGAATTATATGCCCAAAATTAGCCTTGGTTGTTTGGGAATGACGTGGTAGGTGAAAATGAAATGGAGCCTCATACACATTTTCTCTTGTCTACACAATAATTTGATGGAAACATATATATTTTATTTCTTTTGTAAAGATTTTACTAAGAATTAAATAATTGATGGAAACATATATTATGAGGTTTTAAATAAATGAATCCGACTACAACTTTTAAAAATACTTGAATCGGTTTATAGATTGACATTATTCGTTGGACTTTTGGATAGGGAATTGATGGAACATGTGACGTGTTTTAAAAGTGAAGTGGTTATGCCACAGCCAATAGATGAAATGTCTTTGTCTTGGTCGGACCAAGTGGAGAAGACACTATGTGCGTGCCTCGAACTTCATGGGTCCAATTCAGACCAAAGTCAAAGCCGTCCAAATTTTATTATACATGTATATAATGTGTATATTTATCTACTTATAATTAGAATTTCGTATACATACACACTAAGGGGTTATTGGTAGATGGTTCTCAAGGATTTTTAATTTTGTTAGATTCTACATTTATTGGTTTATGGATTTTCTAATATTCTTAACAAAACCCACTGTTATTAGTTTGATTACTTGAAATTCTATGTAAAAAATAAAACCATTATTCAAAAAAAAATTTAAACAGTTGTGACTTTATTAATTTAGGTTTAAGAAAAGATGCAACAATGGCCGATGCTTTAGCCACTCGACGAAGACAACCTTACTATAATGATTTGTTCAACAACTTTCGAGAAAAGTTGGCAAGTTTACAAAAGCATGGAGAGTTAATATAAATCACAATGTGGCTATATTGAAAGATCATAATAGTTTATATTAACGAAAGTTTAAGACATATGTAAATGGGAGAATATATGATACAAGTTGAGCGCAAATGATTGGAAAAAGGGGTTTTGGTTCTCCAAGACAACTCCTAAATATGTACACATTTCTTGTTTGGCTTGTTATTCTTAATCGAATTTAAACGGGAGATTGAAAGAGTCATTGAGGATTGGAGATTATGATTAACATACAATGCGTTTTCTATGTCGTCTTCCAATGAAATCACGAGATCATTGAAAGAGTCATTGAGGATTGGAGATTATGATTAACATACAATGCGTTTTCTATGTCGTCTTCCAATGAAATCACGAGATCATTCATTTTTTTAGTGTGCTTTTTCATAAGCGGTTTAAAGTGAACTTATGGGAAGGTTCTTTGGTGTGAATTATTCAACGGTTTGGACAGATTTGTTGAGACTGGTGTTAGAGGTTTCACTTACTAGCTCCAAACTATTTATTTTGAGGTATGCCTTCCAATGTACTCTCCACTCAATTTGGATTGAGAGGAATAAAAGAAGATATTATAAATTATTAACGCTCCCATACCATCTTGTTCGAAGTGTTGACCGATTATTACGAAATAAACTCTTTTCTCTTGGTTTTCTAGGCTCTAAGATTGAAGACTTTTTGAGAGTTTGGTTTGTTTCGGTTGAAAAATATTTTCCATCTTATTATCTATTAAGTTCGTTTGTTGTAAGTTGTTTAAAACATTTTATTGATCAATAAATTTAATATTGATAAAGAAAAAAAAAGTAATTAATTTTTGGGAGAATTACTTATCTAGTATGAAAAAGTTTTAAAATTACTAGATTAGTATTAATTTTTGACCCTTAAAATGAATTTTTTCGTACCCACAATACTTTTAAAACATTTGACAGGAAAAAACATATTTACGAAAATGCTACCTTCCCAGGAAAACAAATCCGCAGATTATTTTTTAAAAATCCACAAACATGTGTCGAAGATTTATTTTTTTTGCGGATTTGTTTTGCAGATTTAAATGTTTACGGATTTTTTTTTACAGATTTTATTGTACTTGTTGTAGTTTTATTGCTTTGTTGCGGATTTCCAAAAATCCGCAACAAAGGAAAACTTGCTTAAAAAATTACTAAACTATTACAGAAAAATCTGTAGTGTAACAGATTTGTTTATAGTGTAACAGATTTATTTTTCTGTGGATTTTTTTTGCGGATATAATTTTTTTGCAGATTTAATTTGAAGATTTGTTTTTATTTGTCGAAGATTTTTAGGCGATTTTACAGTTTTTTCCTAATTTGCGGATTTATTTTGCAGAGTTAAATTGTAGTGTCGAAGATTTAGTGTATTTGGAGCATATTTATTTAACTCTGCAACACTGGCAAACATGCTCAAAAAATTACTAAAAGAGTATTGTAATGTAACAGATTTATTTCCTTTGTTACAGATTTATTTAAATTTTACGGATTTTTGACATCTGATGAGGTGGCAGGGGACTAATAGTTTTTTTTTTTTTGCAGATTTGTTATTAACTATCCAAAAAAAATTGTACTTTTTAAAAAAAAAACAAGAATTTTATTTTAAAAATTTTTTAAAAAATTTTTCTAAAAACTGGACGAATTTTTTTGGTTTTTATAAAAAAATTTAGGATTTTTAATATCATTTTAAAAAAAATTTTAAAATTTAATTTCAATGTCACTTTTTAATCAATATAAAAAAATTCTAACTTTTTAATTTTAAAAATTGTTCCGTTCTATTATTAAAATTTTAGAAAAAAAATTTTCAAAATAAAATTATAGTTTTTAAAAAAAAATTTCTAATTTTTTTTTAAAAAACCAAGATATTATTTTGATTTACAAATACGTAATAAAATTAATGTTTTAAAAAATAAATTTTTACTATTTTTTTGATTAATTCACTAAATATTGTTAACTTTTTACTAAGTTAGTATAAGGATATTTTAATATTTTAGAACTTCCTTAATACTAATTTTATAAAAAGATACTAACTTAATAATTATACTAAAAATTCATACTAATGGAAATAAATTTCACTTAATTTTTTGCATCACTTTTGATTTTCTTTGAACCAAGCAAGAAGCGATCATCATGGAGCATCACAATTTTCATATGATTATCATTGAATTCAGGTCATCAATTCTTTTTCTATAATAATATGGTGACAAGAATTCTACTAAGACGTATTCTTTCTCCACCTTAAAAAAATATAAGAAACAAAAGAAAACAATTTTAACATACATCTTATGCAAAAACCACAAAACACGTACTTTTCATGCCAATAGTTCTAACATTCCAAATTCATTATAGTTTTTAGTTGAAAAAAGTCAAGCCTACCACATCCTCAAAGTCTTTCGATATTCGGACATATGTTCGAATAGTTGAGATGGGTTTTCTAAATGTTCAAAGTCGTGGATATGTACTAAAAGTTTTCAGCAAGTTTTCATGGACGTAGTAAGTTTACAAGAGGTAAATAAAGGAGATGAATAATTAGACCGTGTGAAGTCACAAAGGTTGGGCTTTCTTTATCAGATTTTGGGTCTTTAGGCTCCTCACACCATTTGCAAGACCTAGTAGGTTATTTGATGAGTGAATTATTTCAGCTAAACTAACTGTAAATGTACAGTATACAATTATAGTACTTAGGTAATCGATCCCACAAAGATTATGTCGAATTTCAATTCTAAGTTATGAAATTCCTTTTAAAGCTAATTCTAGTATCCAATACCCAAACTTATTGATTAATATAAAGTAACGTGTAAACTTTATAATGTTAAACACGTTAGATTATAGGAAAGCGCATGAAATATAGTCCATTTAACAAACCTCAATCAACAACCAAGTAAATACTAGAACACATAACACGTTTGTATATAACTCCTTAATTCCTTGGGAATTACACCTACTTGTTATCGACTAGACCATAAAGAAAATTTGTAATCTATGGAAGCTAACCCATGCAACAAATACATATCCGATTGTTCATAATTTTCCTAGACAAGAAAACCTTGCACTAGAACGACATCACCTACTATAAACTATGCTCCAGTTTCGTTATCCAATAGTGTTTCATAATAACTAGACCTAATGATCAATATTTCAAGTGATCAAGTTAAAATAAGCATGTGGTATCTAACTAAAGAAGTACTCACACGTATCATGTAAAACCATAATTAATCATATCAAAATTAAAGTATTGCATAAAAGTAAAGAGAGAGTAAGGGTTTGATAGAACATTTCATGGCTCTCTTTCCTCGTGAACAAAATTAACCTAGAAAGAAACCTTAGAATAAGATGGCTTCTTGAGACAAAAATATTTTTTTGGTGGTTTGAGCGTCATAAGATATGAATTCTCTTTGGGGTTTGATGGCTTGGCCTAATTCCAAGCTTAGCAGGGATATATATATAGCTCTAGGGGTCAGACATGAGTTGTAGATAAAACTAGAAAACTTCAGGTCTTTAAAAAGACCCGTAAACAAATTTCCATTCTTTTGACTGACCTTAAGAGTCAGTCAACCATAGGTAAGGTCAGCCGACTGATGATCGAATTTTTGAGAATCCAAGGGTCATCAATTACCCCTAATCATTGTAGTTTGAGGTGTCAATCCGAACTTGCTATTATTTTGTCACCTAGGATGCAAGGATCTACTTAATCTAAGCCTAATGAGAATGTTTGTTGGTTTTGATTAACTAAATTGATTGAATGTAAGTAATAAATTGACTAAGTTATGCAATGATTAAAACAAAGGTCTTTGGATGGGTTATTTGTGATTTGGGATCACTAAGCATGGTTTATAATTTCTAACTTACACTAATTAGCTATTCCTTAGGTTAATGATCCATTTAATTGACTAATTCATTTCCATGCAATTAATCACTTCATTAATTATAGCATCATTAGCAAATTCCCATTTGTGATGATAATAATCAATGAGCTTAAATCCAAATTACTAGATCAACCTAATTACATTTTTAAGCACCAATTCCTTTGGCTAAGGATCATAATTCCATCTCTAAGCTCTCTTGGCATTTCATCAAACACTTGGTGTTCATGAAATGTCTCATATCATCTTCTTCATTCCCATGCAAGAAGAAGCTTTAAGGACTCTTAGAGATGGATGAAATGTTTGATTTAAGACCTAAACTAGCATAATCCATGCCTAGATCACCCTCATCTAATCCATCCTTCAACCCTAATGAAACTACTCAAGACCCCTGATGATTCTCCCAAAACCAAGTTTGATTAGAGAAAAAATCATGATGGAAAATAAGATAGATTGATGAAGGAATGTAAAAAAGCAAAGATTACTTAAGGGAAATTCAAATTGTATTAAAAGATAGAACTAGAGTTTTGAAACAAATAAGAACAAGCTAGAAAAAATTTAAGAGAATTCAAAGCATAAGCAAATAAGTGTGAAAATGGGGTTTTTAATGATTCTAGGTCGGATCGGGTCGACCCGGGACAAACCGGGTTTCGACCCGTTAGATTTCTGTCCGTCAGGGGTCGCAGCGGTCACCTTCTGACCGCTGCAGGACCGCTGCATGTTGTTCAAGGTCTTGCTCAGAAGTTCACAGCGGACCATGCAGCGGTCTAAGTCAGACCGCTGTGGTAAAAATGCGATATCTCCCAAAATATAAGTCCAAACGACCTGATTCCAACTTGTGCAGAAAGATAAATCCATCCTCTACGACTTCTATGAAGAACTTGAAGGCTGAATCTTATCTTAAGGCCTTAGTTTTGCCAGGTCTTTGGGAGGTGTCATTTTCTCTCGGCAAGATAGATACTCTCCAGAAAATCGGTCATATCTCTTGAACCACATGTCTGATCGACGTGAATCCAATTCCTATAGTTATAGGACTCCTCTGGCTACAACTCTCATGAAGGACACCAAGGCTGATCAGGTATGGAAACCCTCCGTCTGATCGGATCCTTGGGAGGCTCCGGATGGATTCTATCTTCTCTTTTGCATCCATGCCTCATTCATTTGCTCCAATGCACCTAAGAAACATCCAAATGAACTAAAAGACTCTCCTAGGACCTAATGCAACACCTAGAACTTAAATGCAATGAAATCGATGACAAATATAACAAAATTAGCTGAATATGCAATGGAATCCTACTCTAATGCAAACCTAAATGATGCAAAATGATAGAATATCACCAACCTCAGCTCCGATAGTTGATCATTTCTTCATTTTTTTCTCCACATCATCTTAGTCTTCTCCTAATATCTCATCACATTTAAATCTTCAATTATCATGCTAAGAGTGTGGAAAAACTCCAAAACCGTATAAAATATGTATATGAAAACCGGTCAAAATATCGATACGTCATTATTGTAGAAAGTAGAAAGGAGAGAGGTGATAGTCAATTACCTACGTTGGGGCTTTGTATAAGGACAATGAAATTACCTACCTTTTATCGGGCTCCATGGAGTCCCAACCCTTACTTTACTTTTACTCCGGACTGTAATCCTCAAGGTGTTTAAAAATGAAAATTTTTCTGGCTAACAGAAGCTCCATTAGTCATAGTCGGGATCCTTCTTACCCTATCTAAGTTTTAGATTCAAAAAGATCATGACTCAAACATAATTGTATGGTGGTTTTAAGGAGATTTTATTTTGTTTTAGATTGTGGAGATTTTTACCTCAACAATGTCAAATTATATTGAAAAAATAATAATAATAATAATATATATTTCAGGACAGATTAGCTGTAAAAATTTTACTTTTCTTATATTTCTTTTCTCTTCAAAATTTAAAATGTTTTAGCTTAAAACGCAAATATTAAAAAAAAAAAATGTTTTTATATGAATATCATTTACCATTTAATCCACAACCAATCAAACGAGTCATAAGAAATCATGCAAAATAGAAATGATCACTAAGTATCAAACTTATTTACAATTTGCATAGAAACAACAAAACAAATAGAAATATTTACATAATATATAAAGAAACCTAGGTAGTTTAAATTAGAGAATTCGAATCCACATCTTGTGGCATAAGTTCTAGCAAGCAATACTCGAAAGCTTACGATACTGTCACAAACTAGGCTACAAGAAAATCCAAGCAAACTTAGATTCTATCCAATTGACCAATCACCAATGCTGTTAACTCAGATTCCAGAGAGAGACATGTGACACTCTCCATGATATTCTATTTGAATTCTTGAGGCATATGTATTCTCCTATTTTTCCCAGGAACAACAACAAGTTGATCGGTTCGATCGAAATAAAAAAATGTGTTAAATAGCCTTATGGATTATGTGAATAGTGGCTAAGTATAATATTATGTTTCTACTATAATTTTTTCTATTAATAAAATTTATAATGCTAAGTTCGATTTGTGAATACAAGTGAAACAAATATTTTAGATGTTAGCAGATGTGAACGGTTAGGGAATAGACAAAATTATGAGAGAAAGTTGTTAGTAAAAGAGGTAACATAAAACTGAGAATAACTATTTTTATTGTAACTTTTAGAACCGTTTTCGTGATAGGTAAACATACAAACTTTTTTTCCAACCGCTTTGTTTTAAGTTCACCATGAGTCCCAAATTATCTTACTAAAATAAATAAAATATTTCGGCACGTCTAAAATCCAAGTCTCCTTTGAATATTTGATAAACTTTAATTCGTGTTTGAAATCCAAAATCACCACTATATAGGTATAAACGCATACGTATTATAAACATGTATTCCACATTCCTATAACAATAGCATTTTCAAACACACATTTTTACTTCTCTCCTTCCCTCATTATTTCTTACTTTGTGTGTTTTTTGTTTTTGTTTTAAAGGGCATATTTTTTCTTACTTTGTTAGTTACATAAAAGGTTTGAGATTAAAATCTACGGAAAAGGTTTGAGGGGAATTACATATTAGACTGGAAGACATCCCCATAATGTTGGCATATGCAATAAGCATGGGTGTATGATGAGTGGATTTTTGAATCCAAGGGTCATCCATTCCCCAATACCATTGTAGTATTTGAGGTATTGAATCAAGGGAGGCTAAAGAACAACACATTAGGAATACAAAAGATTGCTTAATCTAAGCTAATAGGGATTTTTGATTGTAATCTAGACTAAATGAAACTTAAAACAAGACGAATGATTAACTAATTAGACTTGAGAATGACTAAAGAAGGGTTCTTAGATGGGTAATTGGTGAATTGGATTCACTAAGCATGGTTTAGGATGTCTAACTACACTAATTAGTTATTCCCTAGGTTAATGATCCATTTAATTGACTAATTCATTTCCATGCAATTAATCACTTCACTAATCATAACATCATTAGCAAATTTCCATTTGTGATGATGATAACTAATGAGTTTAAATTCAAATTACAAGATCAACCTAATTAAGACCTTAAGCACCAATCCCTTGGACTAAGGATCATAATTCCAACTCTAAGTTCTCTTAGACATTTCATCAAACACTTGGTGTTCATAGAATGCTCCATGTCATCTTTTTCATTTCCATGCAAGAAGAAGCATTAGGAACTCTTAGAGAATGATGAAATATTTGATTTAAACCCTAAACTAGCCTAATCCATGCTTAGATCACCCTCATCTAACCCATCTTCAAACCCAAAAATGACTACTCACTACTCATAATGATTCCCTCAAAACCAAGATTGATTAGAAGAGAAATCATGTTTGGGAAATTAAAGAGAAGAAGAAATCTAAGATTAATATTGCAAAATAGATTGAAAATCAAGTTTAAACAAAGTTTGAAACCTAAAAAAAGAGATAAAAACTAGAAGAAGATCCTTCTCCCCAATGTATAAAGAGTAAAAAGGGTTTTAAGTGCTTTTGGAGCGAACCGGGTCCACACAGGACAAACCGGATTTCGACCCGTAAGATTTCTGTCCGTCAGGGGTCGCAGCGGTCACCTTCTGACCGCTGCATGTTGTTCAAGGTCTTGCTCAGAAGTTCGCAGCGGGCCATGCAGCGGTCTAAGTCAGACCGCTGTGGTAAAAGTGCGATATCTACCAAAATATAAGTCCAAACGACCTGATTCCAGCTTGTGCAGAAAGATAAATCCATCCTCTACAACTTCTATGAAGAACTTGAAGGCTGAATCTGATCGGAAGGCCTTCGTTTTTACAGGTCTTTGGGAAGTGTCATTTTCTCTCGGCAAGACAGATATTCTCCAGTAAATTGGTCACTTGAATCACATGTCTGATCGACGTGAATCTAATTCCTATAGTTAGAGGACTCCTCTGGCTACAACTCTCATGAAGGACACCAAGGCTGAGTAGGCATGGAAACCCTCTCTCTGATCGGATCTATGGGAGGCTCCGGATGGATTCTATCTTCTCTTTTGCATCCATGCCTCATTCCTTTCCTCTAATGCACCTAATAAACATCCAAATGCACTAAAAGACTCTCCTAGGACCTAATGCCACACCTATAACTTAAATGCAATGAAATCCATGACAAATGTAACAAAACTACCCGAATATGCAATGTAATCCTACTCTAATGCAAACCTAAATAATGCAAAATGATAGAATATCAGTGTACGAAACACTTTCCTATAAAATAAATATAATAACAACAGCAATAATATAAGAAATATATTACTTTTTTGAATATTTCCTTCCAATAAAATATATAAAATTTTCAAAAGTCCTTTTAAGCGTTGATCCCTTTGATACAGTAAAATCCAAACTTTCGACTAAACAATAGATCTGCCTCTCTGGCGTTAGCCATCGGTTTAGTCAGTAATAGAAAGGGCCCTCTCTTTCCTTTCTCCTTGTTGCGGCTTTATTGGTGAACTAGATCGACATCGGTTACAGTTTAAAAAGTTGGATTTTTACCAATTTTCTTTCTTGTGGCTCGGATATTCCATGTTTGGGGATGTAAGATCGAGCGAGGAGATTGATGGTGGTTTGTTTTCAACATCTCTATCTTCTTCATTCTCTACTCTTCTTTCTTGCCCACCGAATCTGGTCCATTTCTTATGGTCATCAGTAGTCAGCCTAGACATTATTTTTGGTAACCACCTGGTGTTTTGGAGGTTCATGAAGTGATGTTGAGAAGTCATTCGGCGGGGATCCTATCAAAAGAAAAAACATAGATGAGCGTGTGGGGCTTTACAGATGTTTTGTTGAGCACTCAAGATCATTTTCAAAGCGTTTGGAGGACGACACTTTCGGTTTTTGAGAAGCTTATACGATTTTCCTTATAAGATGGTGGAGTCCGCTATCTCTGGTTCGTTGCTGGTACGGAGGACTTTTGATTCGATTCTCCAAAGAATCTCCTACGGTTTGAGGACAGCTAAAAGGAATTCAAAGGAGAGGAGGATATATTGGATTGGCAATTTTCTAGAGATATCCTGGAGTTTTTCTCGGTGTAGTGATGAAAGGGTCATCGTTTTTTGAGAGGCTGCGGTAACGTCTACAGAGCTCACATATCTTTATGCAATCTCCTAGTTACAATTGTGTGGTTTCGTAGTGTCTCAAGAGGTTCGGGAATAATTTCAGCTAGGTATGGTATTTCCTTGCAGATTTGCTAAGTATGGAATTTGACGACGGGGTTGAGGGTGGATCGATTTTGGATTAAGCAGTGTTTGAACCGCTTGTATAAGACAGTTCCGGTGTAGGAGGATTTTCCCCGAGTGCTTTGAGTTTTGTGTGCTTAAATAAAAATGAAAATCTTCCCTCCCATATTATCTCATAGATTGGCTTCGATGCCGGTGGATTTCTCGGCTCATTCTAGACTCGTCTTCCCCTCAGCGGCGGTTAAAGCTCTCGGGTTTGCTCTGGGTAGATGGATTGTCTCTGCCTAGTATCTTGGGCTCACATTGGCTATGCAGTCATCAGTCATCGACTTTTGGTGAAGGATTAGTGCGTGATTTGAGTCGTTACAAACACACCAACACTCGCTAAATTTTTAAAGATCGTGAGAGGACGACGATTTTCTCTAAACGTTTCAGGTCGGAGGTTATGAAGTCTCCTCTCGTTGAGATGGAGGCTCTTTGCGCTGGAACTACCTGCTATTTATTTCGCGAAGTTCATTTTCCGGTTTTGGATGTTGTATGTGTTATCTTTGATGGGCTAATCTTTGTGGAGAAGCTACTATAGGTTAGACTGTAAGATAGAAACTATTGTAATCCAACCTATACATTATAGATTTAATGTTTTATTTCGTAAATATATATATATATATATATATGTATGTATATATAATAATTGGTTAAAAAAGGGGCTATTTTCAAATGTTTGATAACAGTGTCCTCAAATTGTTATCTTTCTCTAACTCACTTCAATTTTCACTCCATACTCCATTATAAAGTAGAATCTTTTCCAATCTTATCTCATTTGAACTCTATAACGAGTAAAAAGTGGAATTATTAAATATAGACTAATTGTATTCATCACTCCATTTTCTTAGTAATTATTCTATTTTGAAGTAACAAATGGAATATGGTTGGAGTAATTCTGAATTTTATTTTCTAGTAACTCCATTTAAAGTAAAAATTAGAATAACACACTCGAAATACTCTTATTCTCCAATTCACTTTTTTCATAAAATTTGATTTTATTTTCAAATTCTCCTCAAAATTTTTTTAATAAAAAACTAATTAAAAATTTCACCGAATTCAAACAAAACAAAAACCAAAACTATAATCGAAATACTCAAACATGGATCTAATATATTTTTTTAAGTAATAAAATTACCTAAATTATTTAAATTTTTTTGTTGAACTAGGATAATTTAGTGTAGGGGGAAGTTCGGAAATATTTTCAGTTTTAGGGCCGAAGTTCCAACAATGAGATAGCCTAGGTATTGACGAGCGGGTGTTAGTATGAATTTATGATGAATGAAAGAGACTGAATGTTTGTGTTTGGTTTAGAAGGTCATATATAGAAACGGAAATTAGGATCTAACACTTAATAACTAAATAGTCAAATGAAATGTTAAACACTTAAACTCGATTTAAGCTTCTTCTTCTCTAAATGTCGAGTTTGGATTCTTTGTGTGTGAAGTGGTAGTTTCCTCATCAAAATCCTTCCTCTATTTATAGGAAGGAGATCCAAAGATGAGCTCGTAGCACTTGAGCGTGTTTCTCAAGAGTCATCATGCATTCTACTCCGTTCGCCGAACTGAGTAGATCGACGAGTTGTTATGTAGGTAATCATTCCTTCTGCAGACAAGTTGTTCATAGTAGGGAGTTGTTACGGAAAATATAGTTGTTATGTGATCGATGTGTCGCTTTCTTGGTGGAGCTGTTTGATATATCAACCTTGCGCGTTGCGGTCGAAGAACTCTCCTTGATATAACCGTATTTTTATGGATTTCTAACCCACATTTATATAATCTATTAGGGTCTTTTTAGTGTCTATAGTATGTTTTATAGGTTTTATAGGTCTCAGGATGAATTGGAAGATTTTGGAGCAAAAAGGACAAGAAAAGGAAATGTAGAGACAAAACCAAGTTCCAGAAGTTTGGCATTCGTAGGACCACCTGTCAGATGATCCAGGAAACTATCTACATATCAAAATGTAGATATGGAAGTTAGCTTTCATCTCCAAGTGGTTTTGAGTCGTTTCGATGTCTGAATCTCGAGTTATGCTCGTTTTAGTGAAGACATGTCAAATCTGGCGGGAATTGACGAGACAAAAAAGGAAATTTCTATTTCCTATTTCTAATGAACTTTGAAGTTTCCAATTCTTTTATTAAAGACCCAAGGACGTCCAAATACTTATAAATACCTATTTTAAGCCATTGTTTAGGCTATGCTTTATTTTATTTAGGGTTTTTAGAGAGAGATTGTTTTAGGGAGAAGAGATTTTTGAACCCTCTTTGTTTTCTACTCTATTTGATTCTTTTATGCAATTTTATTCAAGCATGGTGATTGTTATTCTCTCCATGTCTGAGTAGTTTGCTTGTTAGGTCTAGGGTTCCATATAAGATTGATGAAGAATTGTTGATGTTTTGATTTGTTAGGATTTATTCTATAGTCTTCCCCTTTGATTGTTCTTAATTACTTGTTCTAGAGTCATGAACTAGGATTAAGCCCTTAGGTAATTAATAGATGCGAAAGTATTATTAATTGCTGGATCTATATTAGAAGAGCAAGGTGGCCTAAACACGTAGGAAACTCGGTTTAGGGATCTTGTGAACCAATCAACTTGTGTTCATTGCATATTTAGATTCGGAAGGTTCGCGTAGAAAACTCGGTGCTTTAGTCTCTAGATATAGGTGTCTAGCGCAGCGAAATTTGACGAGCACATATTTGTGTTGGTAGTTATAGATGTTTCTTAATAGAAAACCCTAACTAATTTGTTAGTCAGAATTTGGATTCTTCTTATGAATTCCCTAGGCTTAACGTTTTTCTCATCCGATTTACAACCGTTTCTTTCAATTGTTTTGCTGCGTTTTATTTACAATTTAAATTGTCTAGCTTAGTCTGAATATGAAAACTGTTGTGTCTTTCCTTGTCCCTGTAGATTCGATCCCTTAATACTACAATTGCATCAGTGTGCACTTACAATCTTTCTAGGGTTAAAACTAGATCGTATCACTCCTCATGCTATGTTGGTTCAGTTATGAGCTTTTGGTATGGGCCTCTTTTAGTGGCCCAATCTTGATTTGGGTCGGGCCTATGAAGGGGTATTAAACCCACCTCCAAAAATTAATCCCCTCCCCCTCTTCCTGAGTCTTACCATGTGGTGAGCTCGACATTGGACGAAGGAAGTATGGTTCGGCCCGAATCGAGATTGGCGTACCTAGCGGGTTGGTGCTTCAAGAATGAGGTGAACGATGTGTTTCAATTAGGGGACGAGGGGTTCCGCGTGTAAAGAGGACACTACGTGTCTTAGTGATGAGGCGAGCGTGATGCGGAAGCGAGCGTGATGTGGAAGTGAGCATGAGGCGAGCTTAAGCGAGCTTGAGACGGGTGTGAGGCAAGCGTGAGGCAGAGATTAACCAAGCGTGTGCGGCGAATGACGAACATGAGACGAGCGTTACGCGGATGTGATTAGGTTTTTTGAAATGAGGATAACCTAAATGAGGCAGTTCTCGCTCGCTATAAATTACTGAAAGCCTTTCTCATTTTCTCTCATCTCAAAACATCTAACTCTTTCAAGAGAATTTTGCTCTTGCTTTTCCTCTTGTTTTTCATTCTCACATGCGTGTTTTTCTACATGTTTTTCATTTTAAACCCACCTCCAACGGTTAATATTACAAAAAAAAATCAATTTTTTTCTCAATTTTTATTATGTTCTCTGAATTTTCCAGTCATCTAAACGACTCCGAACACAAACTGATTATACGTTTATATATATATACTAGGTTTTAAACCCGGGCGTAGCCCGGGTATGTTAATAATGTTTGTTTCGTTTATTTTGATATTTAATAATATATCTTTATTGAACAATATCGTGACATTTAATATTTTCAATTTTTTATTATTAGTACTTTATTTGTCAATGTATTTGTTTTTCAATTTGAAATTGCTTTGTTTTGATTTTTTGGAATATATTTAGAAAATAAAATGTATTTTTTTTTAGTTTTTAGTGTTTTTATAATAAGTTTGTTTTTTTTTGTCATTAATATCATGATATTTGAATTTTCTACGTGGTGGGGTTATTTTTTTCCTTTTAATTCGATATGAGATTATTGTTGTCACTCTTTATTGTTTGTGCTATAAAGTAAGAGACAGAGGTGAAAGTGGTTCGATTATAACATTGCATATCACCACAGATTCTTATATCATAGATGTGTTTGCAAAAACTTTATTTTCTGCTGAAGATTTTGTTCCCGTGATTATCTCACCCTCGATCACCCAATCGCCGAAACGTGTTACTATCAATCGTGTACCATTGCATAGTCCTTTTTTTTATTAAATTTTTGGGGCAGCATTATTGGTACTCCCACTTTTAAAGCTAGCTTATATTTTGGTAGTCCTGCGAACTTTATAGAGTTTAGAAACTCAACCGTATATAACATCTTATAGAATGGTGATATTGTGTCACATTTTTCTATATGTTCCGAGGTCAGAAATTCCTCTTATTTTACTGGCATTTTTGATAACATGTATGCATTAATCTCATCAACTGTTATATTTCAAAGTGTTAAGATGTTGTCTCTATAATGCTTGCATATGTATTTTTTCTTAGTCCATTCTCTGCATATGTATTTTTTGTTAGTCCATTCTCTACATTTGTGGCTTGAAATATTTTCTCCATATGATCTCTAGTTGATTGCATTAGGAATTTTGAATCAACTACAACCATATGACAATCAACTCCGTTATCGTTTTTATTTTCCTTTGTGGGTGCATTTTCATTTCCAACATTTAGTAGTCATGTACCAAAACTTGTTTTCGATTTTTGGATTCTCGTGTAATGTTTTAAAGTGAATACATTCCAAGATTCCCACAAATATGTTTCTTTGATTAATGCTAAAATTGTATCTACTTTATAACCTTGTGGAACAGCTGGTAGTATTTGTCGGAAGTCACCACCTAGTAATAGTATTCGTTTAAAAAAATATATATATATGCTTAAACTTAGATAATGATTCAAAATTCATAATGATTTAAAAAATCCATTTTTAAACGGTAAAAAAATTAAATTTATATAATGATATAGATTTTGAAAATAATTTAAATCAAAATTCATTTTAAATCAATAAAAAAAGAAAATATGAAATTAATATGAAACATGATGGGGCTTGATTTTGAAGATTTGATATTAAATTGTTTTGGAATAATATTTTTGGTGTTTAAAATCATATGTAGACTACCATAAAAGTTTTTTTAGAAAACTATGATATAATTTCCTTATTTCTTAAATTTTGGTTTTATTTTTTAATTAGTTTTCTATTATATTTTTAATTGGTGATGTGGAACAATATTATTGATGGAAAGTATATACAATTTCTTTATTTCCTAATCTCTAATTTTCTTTTTAATTAGGAAACTATGATAAAATTTCCTTATTTCTTAAACTCTAATTTATTTTTTAATTAGTTATCTATTTTATTTTTAAATGGTGATGTGGAAAAATCTTATTGGTGGAAACTATATACAATTTCTTTATTTTCTAAATTCTAATTTCTTTTTTTTAATTAGTTTTCTATTTTATTTTCAAACGCTGATGTAGAACAATATTATTGGTTGTTTTAAATCCTATGTGGACAGCCTAATAACATTATAACTTTAACTTTTATTAATAATAGATATATATATATATATTCTATAATTTTATTAATAATAAGATATCAACTAAACTTAAAATAAAAAGTAAAATAAAAACACGTAAAAATTGAAGGTGTATTTTAGCATAATTTTAAATTAATTTATTATATAATTTTGATATATAACATGATAAATTATTAAAGACACACATCATAAAAATAGAAATCAACTATTTAAAATGTAACAATATTAAAAACTGTATATATTCGTAAACATATATTATTATTTTTATTTAAAATTCAAAATAGTTTTAAACATAAAATCTAACAATGTTACAATTTTTAATTGTCGGCAATTAAAAACCAACTGGTTTGTTGGCTTAACTTTTTTTTAATTTAGCAAAAGTAACCACAAGATTTATTTTCTGCAGAATTTCTTTTTGTCGGAGACAAAATTCTTCATTTCTACAAAACCAACTGGTGTGAACCTTTTTCTCTGCAGAACTATTTTTTTTTTACTCAAAAATTCTTCAATCCCAAAATTTCCTTGTTGCAAAAGCTTAAGAAAAATCAAAAGTGCTAATCACTCAATTGTCTACAAAAAAAAAAGACTACTGTTAGACTAAAACAAAACTATCGAAAAGAATTGGCATATGTGAAATTAATTGGGCCCTGGCCCACCGTCTTTTCTATTTCCTTTTGTTAAAAAAAAATAAGACTCGAGAGCGTCAAACCGAGCAACTTAACTCCCTAATTGGGTCATTTACCAAAAGAATTAGGCAAAATCATGACCCACCATATCCTCGATTTGGAATCTTGGATAAGTCTATATGCCTCTTCAATTGCTAGTTTTTTTCCCAATTTTTTCCTCTTTGAAAATGAGAAATTATTTACCGATAAAAGAATAGAGAGAGATGATTCAAACAAAAAACATTGATACCGATTTTGTTATTTACTAAATAAATGTAGGGACATTTTAAAGAAAAGAAGTCGTTGTCGGAGACTTCAAATGCTTAGAATCAGATTTTTTTTTTTTTTCTTTTGTCAAGAAAAAAAGAGATATGGTAACATTTTTTAAAGTCCACAAAATAGAAAAAGCTAAAAACGAATTTTGTTAGTTGTCAGCAACACTCACCTAATTGTCAATCATAAACAAAAGCACGTTTCCATTTATGTGTTAACGACGTCCACGGTAGATCCTGGAGATACTCCGAAAGTTAGATGGGCTTTAAGAAGTTAGATGGGCTTAATGAAGTATATAACAAGAAAACTTATATACTGTTCATGTCTAAAACAAAAGAACGGAGAGAGACCACACAGTTTATATAAATCGTGTAAAGAAGAGACAAAGTATTCTTCAAAATCAGTTTATATGCATAAAGTTGGATCTCTAATGGTAAATCTTGTAAAGAAAACACAGTTTATATGAATCGAATCTGATCCTAGTTTGCAACAAAGCAACGTTGAACAAGACTAGTTTGAAAAATACATTGTCACATCAATCGTATCTTTTAACAACATCTTACTCATTTGAGACAATGATATCCTCTGAATTGTCATTCAAAGCAAAGACACTTCATGAATAACAAGCTAGCAAAAGAATCATATGGAACTGGCCAGTTAATTATCCCTAAAAATCCAATTATTGAAATCCAAAACTGAATTAAAATAAAGAATAAAAAAAACTTAAAATCTTTTAGAACATAACCATAAATGAACTCAGACGCGAATTCCAAAAAATAAAAAAATAAAAAATATACACAGTGACGAACCTATCAAAATCAGCTCTTATCTAAGAGTTTTTACGAACCCGGGTTCGTCATTATTCACATGACGTGACCCACCCGGATTCGCTCTTTTTTTTTTTCTATACTCGACAAAAGTGGACTCTACTTAAAAAAAATAATAAAAAATGTTAAGAACCCCATTTTTAAAAAAACTCTAATGCACATGCTTTTAGAGCCATGAGCATGCTTGGCTGTGAGTTCTTTCATTAACTCCTATTGAGTTGAGCATATTCCAATACGACAAAAACCGGATGATAGTAATCAGGGTGAAAATACATACACTTCTTCAACATCGAAGAGAGTTCTTTACACTTACAAATACGGATACGAGCTTCCTTCACACAATCGAAACGTAGTCACAAACCCATATTTTCAATCCAAACACACCACAAGCGATTCGCGAGACCAAAAATAGAAAAACTAGCCCGTGTACGGGCGTCAAAGCATGGTCACAAACCCAGATTTTCAATCGTTTTCTCAAGACGATTCGTGAAAACGCGAAAGATGCGATTCACAAAACCCATAAAATATTTTTAAACCAGAAATGATTAGCAGTTGAAACGCTGTGAGGCGAACGCTAATCTCTGAATTCAAACGTTGTGGGGAAACGACTTGACAATCGCGGAAGCACTAGGAAGCAAATCGCAAACGTAAAATCTCACACCGTTGGTAATTGATACGGGTAAATGCTAGACAAGCGATTCTCAAATCCACAAACATTTAAATTCGAACCAGAAGCGATTTGAAAAGACGCGGTTAAGCGATCGCTTTATCGAGTTCGAACGTTGTATGTATTTGAAAGATGATTCTTGTATACGCCCAAAGCGAATCAAAAATCCAACTTTCTAATCCGTGTAATTGCAAAAAACGATTCGCAGATTCGAATTTGTTAACCAGTTTGCGAAGAACGTTTTGAAACGATCGCAAACTGTTAATCCGACTATGTAACAACAATTCAAAAAATTCGTTCAATGCTATGAAACAAAGAACGAATTTTTAATTCGAGTTAAGATTGTAGAACCCACAAATTACAAGAACGTTAAGAAAACAAGATCGGAGTCGAGATACAAAATGTCTATCCTTAACTCGAATTATCACCCACAGTGAGACGGATAACGTGATAATCGAATCCCATGATAAAACCGATCACGTATTAATTTCGCTATCACTCGAAACGAAATACCAACGAACCAAAAATTCTATTAATACTCTCGAGTGACACTTACTTTTGTTGCAGAGGATGTATGTGTGATTTTGTGAGAAAACGATTACTTGAAAGTGTAAAGATGAGTCTCTATATATAGCAGAAAAATAAATCTCGTTGTTGAGTTTCGTCACTGGATTTGGCGAGTCAAAACGAGTATCTAGGAGGTGAGTGGAGTGGTCACGAATTCAGGGAGGTTAAGCTCAAGTGGAAAATCTTCCACAAGTCTTGTTCGTTTACAGGAAAAGAGATCGAGAAGAAGATCTTCTTTCTCTTAACCAAACGAACCAAACATTTCAAAAACCAAACCATTTAATTTAATTGAACCGACATACCAATTAAATTAAATCAATTAAACCAAGTCAAACCAAACCAATCAAAAATTATTCTGGTTTACAAAGGTTTATTCCAAATTCTCCTCAAAACTGATCACAATTTCTCGTATATATATAACTCAAACTTTCAATTCTCATGAACCCTAAAAGCTCATTTTAATTCACACTTGAACAACATTTATAAAGTACAAGACTTTGAAAATATTGTTTCAACATCTCCCTGTTTCGGTGCGAACATAGCGATGAGGTCCTTCGACCTTCCTCAACAGTATAAAAGCAGCTTTCGTATCATCTGACCAATTCTCTAACGGGGACGAATCTCCCAATTTCTTTTACGTGACTTGATTGTTTCGAGAATTTAACTCGGTTGATGACGTGATCCCTGTTTTTACGAGGGCGATATGAAGAGAGGTTGAAACAAATTTCAGTTACATGGTACAACCATGAAGCTATCCAAATGAGCTCCTCGTCGTGGGCCTTCAAATTGTTATACGACTGAACCTCAGGTATGTTGACACTGTAAGAGCCTCTGTTATTAGTTTTTAAAACACATTGTTTCCATCTCCATCTCGATCTTTTATCTTAATTTCTCTACCATCATATATATGATTTCTTAGGTCTTTTCCGTATCATTAGAATTAGTACCACTTATCAAAAGCATCGTTCAATTTAGAGACAATTTTTTTTACTCGGATTTATTAGGTTTGTAACTGAAGAAGTCAAGATAATTTGTTCTTTTTGCAATCATAAAGGTCTTTTTATCTCTATTTTATCTACTTTGTTTGTTTATGGTTTCTGCTATGATTTCCTGTTTTTTATCATAAATATGTCAGCGTAGGTTTGCCATAGGGAACAATGATTCCGCTGAGGTTTTCATGACTAGTTAAGATTAAAACTAGTAGATCTAGGGAAATATTATTTGATCTTCATATATGTGTGTTATTGATGCTTCGATCAATTTGATCATCTTAACTATGAATCTAGAGTCTATGTGACGGGGAGGTAATTAGATTTCTTTGAATCAAATCATAGATGAGTCTTCTCATTCTCTGCGTGACTATTGAAAACATATGTGAATTTATCTAACTCAACTATATATGTTTGTTGTTATTTGATTCGAGACCTCGATATGATAATTAGATCGTTTAGAATATATAATATAGATGTATCCGAGAGGAGCTTGGTTTACAGCAATGTTTCGAGTTCAAATGGTGTTTAATTGTTAGTTTTCGCATTTCTAATCATTTAACTTGGTTTATCATGAATCCTAGGTGAATTCGTTGGTCCCAATTTTTTTTGTTTATTGATTTCTTACTACTTGTTTCCGCTGTCATTTTCTTAGATTAGAAAACAAACCACATTATCTCCCTTTCATCATTATAAACTTTTACCTTTAAATACTACAATAGATTGTTATGCACCTATAATAAGATTTTTAAGGTAAAATTTGATAGGATAAAAACTCATAGCATTGGTGAGATAGCAGCAAGGTGAGAACCAGTGGCCTACTTGCAACAACTGAAACACTTGTTCTTCTCACTTGGAAAACAATACTACATATGTACATCTAAAAAATCAATTTCACAAATAATACATTAAGAATTTTTTAGAATATATTAGATTGAAACGTATGAAAATTTATTAAAGGGGTGTATTGAACTAGACATTTAGAATGATTTGAGTTTAGTTAAGATTTTAGATGATTTTGGCGATTTTAAGAAAGTTATTATGATTTTGTATTAAAATCTCCTACAATACCACCTAAAACCATGAGATTTGGATATTTGTATTTTTAACTAATAAAATCTCTTAAAATTCTCTGTAGTCATTAAAATCTCAACACTTCAAAACATTTTCAATAACTTAGGATTTGGGAAGACATTTTAATTCTTAATTAAATAACAAAGGATTCTCTTAAAATTCATAATTCAATATACCTAAGTATTTTTCATGTCCACTAAATTCAGGTAAACATTTCTTTTAGTCATATTCAACAAATTGTAATAGTTTTTCATATAATTAATTTATTAACTTCATTGCTTTGCAAAAAAAACTGGGTCAATTTTTTGGTTTCGTATTCGTTAAACCGAACAATGAGTTATATATATACCGATGAAACAAGTCAATTATTAGAGGCCATCCACGTGAAATTTAAGTCTTTCAATAGTACTGTTCCACGTCACCGTCATTAATACACATCATCATAATTATAACAATCATTCATAAATCCAACAAATTAAACTTATCAACCTAAATGAAAAATCAGGCCATCCACATGTACTTTTAGTCCAACAATAAAAAAGTTTACATGTCATCATCATTAATAAATATCATCTCAATTATTAAAATTATTCATAGCCCTAATAAATAAATCTCAACAACCTAATTAAAAAGATTTATAAATAAAGGCCAACAACATAATTAAATTATCAGAATGAAACTACATAAGGTTTAATAACGAAAAACCAAATCTAAATAAACAAAGTTTTACAAAAATCAGACCACATCTTGGAATTGCAGCATATTTTGTTCTCTCAGCAGAAAGAACAACGGTAAAAAAAAATCAACATTGATCCTGAAATTGCAACATATTTTGGTATCTCTCAACAAATTGAACATTGGTGTTCTAGACAAACTAAAATTCCAGACAACGTCAGATCAGAATCAGCTATTCAAAACGAAAATTCGTCGGATAAAACATGGGAGGTATTTGTTGCGGATTGATAGCTCAAAGATAATTATCACTCATTCAACCATTTTGGGGATTAATGTGAAATATGCTAACGAGAAGTGTATAAATCAGATTAATCATCTACTTCTTCGCTTATTCTCTCAGTGAATTTTCGCAATCAAAGTTTTAAAATTTACTTATGAGAAAAGTAAAACCTTTAATACTTTTTGAAAATGTTTCTCACGCATAACCTAATCAGCAATAAACTTACTCTAATACAATTTTTTCTTGCAAGCATTCATACCGGCTATCAGAATAGGTTTCTACAAGGAAAATCTCAAGGTCGATGCATCCTAGAGAATTTAAAAATTCTTGGTTATTAACAACAGGATCAGCTACACCCTTGTAGCTGATCCTCTTACAAGTTCCTGATCCAATTTACACCCCCAAACAACTTTAGTCCGTTACGATCAAGCTGGAAGTTCTATTACAAGGCAAAAGTTTAGGTCCCGTTCTTATGCCGGATTTGAAGAAGTTGTATGAAACATGGGTTAAGATCATTGCCATTTAAGAGTTTGATTATTTGGAATATGATCCCAATTTCGTGGTATCTTATATCTGACATCACGATGAATTTTCAGTAAATGTTTTAATTATAACTTATATAGAATTAACCAAACAGATGTTATCTCAACGTCTAACTTGCTGAATAACTTCTCTAAACTCAAGCTTCTTCTTTTTTCTACTATTATCGCAATCAAAATGATTCTAAAGACAAAATATGTTATGGAACTTCAGCAAGACCTAAGTGAAAGACTCCATAGCTTAGCACAATATTGGTTAACCATGTAAGGTCCACTAAGCTCGATATCCATATGAACTGAATCACCCAAGTGCTTGCAGAGTACATCAATTGGTTTCACTTGACCCTCACGTACTCTAATTTTTGACCTCACCTTTCTTCGGTCAATATGAAACAGCAAATTGAAAATATACATCAAGGAGAAAAATTACCAAATCAGAAATTCAAAATGGTTGATCAATTTGTTTGGATGTCACAATATTTCCCTTAAAATTATCAAATCAGACTTATCGAGGCCGTTTTTTTACATACTACCAGTAAAACAGAAACAACATAAAACAAAAAAAAATCATGTTAATATGGAGACAAAACGAGAGAGATGAGAGGATAGATTAACAACAATCTCATGAAAACTGTTTCATCAACTACGAATTTTTGATTCTAGAAACTCGAACCGATCGAAAGCATGGCAGCTCGAATTGATCAAAATTTGTAGCAATAATTCCACTTCAAAATAGTAGAGGATGTTTCGACAAGGGACAAACAAACAGGTGAAGGTCATCGTTCGATCAGTCTATTGATGTTACAACAAATTTCTAATCGATTTAAGTAAAATTGTTAAATTAAAGAAGTCACTATAATCCAAATATTAAATTGAAATAAATTAAAAAAAAAATTATTGACAAACTTATTTTGATTTTTTAAAGAAAAACATATAAATTGATGAGAAGATACATTTTATTTTAAAATATTTTTCAAAAAATATTGTCAAAGCAAATTTTAATTGAAAAAAACTGCAAAGACTAAATAAATGGAAATATGAGAAATATTTTTAAAAAAATATGAAACTAATAAATATCACCATAAAATTCAACTAAAATATATTAAATATATGAATATACTAAACAAACAATATTAATATATCCGGACTAAAATCTAGTTTATGTGACTAAAATAAAAAATATCTTCTCCAAATCTTTTTACCATTTGACTTTTAGGGAATCTAATAAAAAAGGTATTACCTAAATTGACAATATTTTTTACTTTATCAAGATTATATATTACCTTATTCTAGTTGTATCACTATAACTATTTTTACCGTTTTTTTTAATAGTTTTAATTAAATCCTAATGTATATTTGAACTTAGACTATTTTGTTTACAGATTCCCTTCTAAGTATAATTTAAATTTCTTTTTTCTACTTTCAATACACTGCATGGAATCAAACTTTTTGTTTACACTTGTCATAACTCCATAAATGATAAAAAATAAAATTTGACTAATAATAATTTATATGATGCCCTTCTCGTCTATAAAAGACGAGCTTGGTCTCAGAAGACAATGCATTCAGAAGAAGCATTCAATTAGTTCTCAAAATCTCCTTTCTTTTCTTGAAAAAAAGATCAGCAAAAAATGTTCATCGAAAGCTTCAAGGTTGAATCTCCGAACGTGAAGTACACAGAGAATGAGATTCATTCAGTGTACGATTACCAAACCACCGAGCTTGTTCACGAGAACAAAAACGGTGCGTATCAATGGACCGTGAAGCCAAAGACCGTCAAATATGAGTTTAAGACCGACATTCATGTTCCCAAACTTGGGTTTGTCATCATCATCTCTTAAATCCTTTTACTTTCAAATCAATATATTATAACGATATAATAGATTCTATATAGTTTTCTTTATGGTTTGATTAACGATGTATTTGCTTTGTCTAATTTAACTTTTGCAGAGTGATGCTCGTTGGTTGGGGAGGGAACAATGGTTCTACACTTACGGCTGGTGTTATCGCCAATCGCGAGTGAGTAAAACATTATTTCTTAATTAATTAATTTATATAACAATAGTATTACTGTTTTCCTTTGGGCATAATAATGTTATTTCAAATGGGAATAAAGTTGTGTGGTCTTTTGTGAGTGGGATTATACAGTAATTTATTCGTATTCCTGCAATTGGATATTGGATTATTGTATAGTGAACCAAGTTGTGTGTTTTTATTTAATTTAATCTTTAAATAAAACAAAAAAATTTGGTGGCAGGGGAATATCCTGGGCAACAAAGGAGAAAGTGCAACAAGCTAATTATTTCGGATCATTGACCCAAGCATCCTCTATTCGGGTCGGGTCATTTAATGGCGAAGAAATCTATGCTCCCTTTAAAAGTCTTCTCCCCATGGTACAATATGCTATTTGACTATTGAGTATTGAGTGTGCGTTACAAAAGATATTGATTGACGTTGATAATTATGAAATTTATGTTGGCGTTACATTATTATTAACTGATGTTTGCAAATTTAGTTTTATTTAAAGTTATTAAATTACCAATTTTTAAATCTATATATTACAAATCTATATGTAGGTCACGCCAGAAGAAATAGTGTTCGGGGGATGGGACATCAGCGACATGAACTTAGCAGACGCAATGGGACGAGCCAAGGTCCTAGACATTGACCTTCAAAAGCAGCTACGTCCGTTCATGGAACACATGGTCCCACTCCCTGGAATCTACGACCCAGATTTCATAGCAGCTAACCAGGGGTCACGTGCCAACCATGTGATCAATGGCACCAAAAAACAACAGCTTGAACAAGTTATCAAGGATATCAGGTTAGTAATATAAAAACAGTTTATATCTACCATTAGCGAATTAATTATTATCGTTAGCAAGCACGTCCAAGCGAATAGGACAAGTATAATATGGTCTTGGATCCAACCCAATTTTTACTTGTCAAAATATAGCATAAATAACAAAATTTGTGTTAAAAGGTCCAATTACTATTTGGGGCCAATTGTAAATTTTAATTGATTTTATAATTAGGGAGTTTAAAGAGAAAAACAAAGTGGATAAGGTGGTAGTACTCTGGACAGCGAACACTGAGAGATACAGCAATGTAGTTGTTGGTCTTAACGACACGACCGAGAATCTTATGTCATCTTTGGACAAGAACGAGTCTGAGATTTCTCCTTCTACGCTTTACGCCATTGCTTGTGTTCTTGAAAACGTTCCTTTCATCAATGGAAGTCCACAAAACACTTTTGTCCCTGGTAACTAATTAAAACTATAGATACTAAAGTTAATCATAGTCAACTTTCTATAGTTAATCACATTATTTAAATTGAAACGTTACATATTTTTACAGGGCTTATTGAATTGGCAATCAAGAGAAACTGCTTGATTGGTGGTGATGATTTCAAGAGTGGTCAGACTAAGATGAAATCTGTCCTTGTCGATTTCCTTGTCGGCGCTGGAATCAAAGTACGTATTTCATAAATAAGTCTTTATATCCTAACGTTACAAAACGAAAATAATTGCGTTTATAGTGTGTATTAATAATTTAATTTATATACAGCCAACGTCGATAGTAAGCTACAATCACCTTGGGAACAACGACGGCATGAACTTGTCGGCGCCGCAAACATTCCGGTCAAAGGAGATATCGAAGAGCAATGTGGTCGATGATATGGTTGCTAGCAACGGAATTTTATACGAGCCTGGTGAACACCCTGACCATGTTGTTGTCATTAAGGTGAGATTAATTCAGCTTTTTACTAATTAATAAATATAAGAAAATCATACATTTTTAATAGTAAACTAATTGTTGGGTGTGGTGTTTGTAGTATGTGCCGTATGTAGGAGACAGCAAGAGAGCAATGGATGAGTACACATCGGAGATATTCATGGGAGGCAAGAACACGATCGTGATGCACAACACTTGTGAAGACTCTCTCTTGGCTGCTCCTATCATTTTGGACCTGGTTCTTCTCGCTGAGCTCACCACTCGGATCCAGTTCAAGGCCGATAATGAGGGAAAGTTCCATTCTTTCCATCCGGTGGCTACTATCCTCAGTTACCTCTCAAAGGCACCATTGGTAAGGCAAAACGAATCAAACTCCGTGCCGTTTTTGATTTCTAATGAACTATTTTTCGTTCAATGAATGTAGGTCCCACCCGGCACGCCAGTGGTGAACGCCTTGTCGAAACAGCGTGCAATGCTTGAGAACATACTCAGAGCTTGTGTTGGACTTGCTCCTGAGAACAACATGATTCTCGAGTACAAGTGATAAAAGAGAGAGATCAATCAATCAATCAAACCAACAACTTTTAAGTTTCGCTTTCTTAGCTTTCCTTTCTGTTTTTCTAAATTATGAATAAATTACATTTTATAAAATGTAACCCATGTGATTTCGCTATCTTGCCGAACCAAATTGTCTTGGTATCTTTTTTTCGTTTACAAGTGTAATCCATGTGTTCCATCTTATTTAAAAATCATAAATAAAAGTGAAGGTTTGATATACATTTGTAGCTGGTTATTCTGTTTCATTCGACACCAAAACAAACATTTGTAGCTTTCTTAAAAATTATATAAATTTCTAAAGTAACTGAAATAAAAATCAAATGCTATAAAAAGTAAAGTTAATCATGGTTATTTACATAATTTAATCGTAAACATAGAATAAATGTTTCTTGAAAGGGACATATAGCAAAACTAGCATTTTTTTAAGTTTAAATTGTTTAAGGATACTTTTGTTTCACAAATTCTATTCATTTATCTGAATTTTGAGGAAAAAAAAAACAATCTTTTTAAATGATATAAATTGAAGGAATAAAAATGCATACAAATATCACTCACCATTGAAGAAGAAACAACAGAAAATTGGATTAGAAATGAGAATTAACATAATGTGATTCGTAGCCACAAGCGTAAAGAAGAAGACAGAGGCATGGATGAAGGATGATCTCACTCTTCTTTACCCATAGCCATCAAGAACTCTCCTTCGCATACCAGAGTGTTCCCAACATATGCTTTACCTTCCATTTTCGCTATCCCAAACCGCTTCTGCAACTTCACAAGCGTCATCCTCATCACCAAAGTATCACCCGCAATCACAGGCTTACGGAATCTGACTTTGTCGATTCCAGCAAAAAAGAAGTTGCTTTTAGATCCTCCTACTTCTGGTTGTAGCATCACTATTCCTCCCACCTGTGCCATCGCCTACAGAAACAACAACACCAACAACAAAATGAAAACCGGAACCTATTGTATGAAGCTCTATGTACAAACTATGTGTAGCTTCTGTTAAGTACAACAATGCATAACGAGCAATTGAATCAGTTCATTCTTATAAACCTATGATCCAAGATATCCTTAAGAACATATTATCTTAATCTCAAGTCCTATCTCTTTCGGAAATTTCCTTCAAGTCATCATGGGAATGTCTAAGATCAAATAACTTCTCTTGAGCTATATAAGTATGCAAGAAACTGAATCTTGGAGAAAGAAGAGATAAACGAGGCAATGTGATTACCTCAACCATGAGGACTCCAGGCATGATGGGTCTCTCAGGGAAGTGACCAGGAAAGAAATTGTCATTAATGGTCACGTTTTTAATAGCTACTACAGAAACACCTGCTGTGTACTCTATCACTCTATCCACTAACAGAAACGGGAATCTACACAACAATCCAAAATCGATTGGTTTAAGATTTCTCTCCCAGAAATCGGATAAGAACAATACAACTTCATACAAGAACTGTTTTAAGAAATTTTCACCTGTGAGGCAAAATCTCCATTATCTTATTGATATCCATCACCGTTGGATAAGCCTCGTACCCTGAAAATTTCGAGATTGACTTTGTTAAATCAACAACTGAAAATAAAAAGGAATTTGATCTGTTGTAAATTAGAATGCTGTGAGAGGGAATTACTAAGTTCAATTGGGATCTCTTTCTCCGCGCTGGTGTTTGATTCATCAGTGGAGCATAAGACGAGCGAGCTGGATCGGCGTTTGGGACGAAATGCGACGGAGCTCGATTTTGGGAGTGAAACAGTTAAAGGTTGCGATAACGACTGATGAATAGGGATACCTGCAAGGTTTCGAGACGGAGCGACGGTGAAAATGGAGTTGGAGGCAGCCATTGCCGATCGATTGAGGGAGAGATGGACGGAGATTTCGAAGGGGGTTTTGAAAGAGCTCACAACGGAAACATCAAACATGGTGGGTGAAATCTGAAATGGGTAAATTATATGGGCTTTTTTTATTTATGGGCCCATTTTTAGTCATTCTTGCTTAAATAGGTGAGCCCAGTCGAAGAATTTTTGGTGGAACTCGGAATTTTTTCACGTAATTTTTCAACTATTTCAATTATTTATCTATTTTAACGGTTCCACTGTTTCTATTAATAGAAGGTTAAAATGCAGAAAATATATTTAATGACCGTTGGTGAGAATAGAAATCCAAAGTCATACCAACCATCCCGCCTACATTATGTAGCCGCAACTACGAATTACAAAAGTAGGAATTTACTATTCAACTAGATTGATAGGCTCTTTATTATTCAAGTAAATTTTAATATTACCAATGTTTTGAAACCCGTCGCGGTCGGATCAGTAAATCATGCGACCCGATAAATATTTTAGGTTGGGTCATATGCAAAAATCGTTGAACGAAAATCCGTAAAAAATATGCAGTTTATTTGCGATCTGGTGGACTGGTCGAACCGATTAATCTGGCTAATGAACATTTTTGATCTTCTTAAACCAAAGAAAAGGGTTTTATTGTGATAAAATATATGATTTAGTAGCTGAAACTTTAGGATTTTTATTTAAATTAATGATTACTTTAAAAATTTATAAATTCGTATTTCGTTAACAACTTAAATCATAGAAAAATACAAATAGTATGGATTATTATTAAACATAATGAATAGTCTCAAAAATATATGTATATATGAAGTTATACATAAAAACCTCATTTATTAAGACTCATGGTAGATATGCGGTTGATCCGGTGACCCGGAAAACAATTCGGTTCAATATCTAGATCGGATTTAAAAACATTGATGTTACCGATTTTATATAAGCCCCGATTAAACATGAGTATCTAGTGGGATGGCTAGTGGTATATACCATAGATAATAGTCATCTATAGGCAATGATTTTGTTAAATTAATAAAGGAGTTTCTCGGGAGGTTTGAACCTAGACTAAACAAGATAAATATATGTCTTATATTGAAAGATAAAAGACTGCATGCGATGACGAAAGTCCTGCCTATTAGCTTGTGCAAATATTTCACACAATTATGTGTGTTGTTTTTGGGGAAAGGAAATTAATGATGGTATTTTTGAAACAAAAACTTCAAAATTTTTAAGTGTTGAATGGGTTTCTTTTTTGGGTTTCTACTTGTTTGTCATACAACAAGGCTCCTTCTCTATATAAAATTCTCTCTTTTTGCCGGCGCGACGATGCCTATCCAATAATTTCATATACAATGGTTTTTCTAGTTGAGTGTGGTGGATAGGATTGGCTCCCACTCTAGCATCTCATCCATTGGTTCTACGGTAATTCTCTATACTATATTTCTCTATCATCGTGATTTCCTGTCGTTAGATTGCGGGCATCCTCTTAACCTTTGACGGCTTGCTTCTTAGTCCTACCCAGTATTGGTTTTTCGAGTTTCTTTTTGGGGGGGGTAGTGTTATCGGATTGATGTCTGAATATTTTCTTTATATTGTTATAAATATTGTAGTGGCATCTACTAGTTTTTCCCATACGCTGTTAATTTGGGTTTGGCTGCAAGGTTTTCAACTCTTCTTGTGAGGAGGCGGCCTCTCTTTAGTTGTAGATGATGAATTATGATTTACGAGTGTATTCGTTTCAAGAATTGTTGATCCTCTTTGGTGATGTAGATTGATATTCAAGGTTTGTCCCTTTTGTTTCTCAGTTCCTTTTATAGCGTGTCTTCCTTTAGATATTAGAAATGTTGCATGTCTTCTTGGGTCTTCCTTTATATGTTAGAGAATGTTGCATGTCTTTTTGGTTTCGAGTCTTTGATTTGGCTCTAAGTAGCTTAGCATTTTGCTTTTGGTGTTTTGGCTTATATTCTCAAAATTTGTCTTTAGGAATGTTTCTTATTGTTTGTCGGGTTTTTATTCCGAGATGGATGTATCCATGACTGATTTATTTTCTTTGTTATCCGGAACTTTATTCCACAATGAAGGTTTATTACAATTGGATGGAAAAAAAATGTTTCTCATACAACAGTTTTGAAATGAAGAAAGATAATTATGTTTCACCGAAAATTATGTATTGAAATTTGATTATTTATATGTTATAAAAAGCTGACACAGCTATTTAGAAAATGGCAGTATTTCTTGTTTGGTGGCTGGTGAGGAAGTAAGTAGATGGGCCACTCTACGCCCAGAGAACTCTATTTCCATGCATCCACATTCTCTGTTTCATTTATTACCCCCAAATTCACCTTTTTTTTTACTAATTTTATTAAACAACAACTAATTGCTGAAATAATTATACATCAAACAATAATTTATTGAATTTTACTATTAATATATGGGGCGGCTTTGTAAGATATATTTAATTAACAAACATTAAAAATAGTCCTAATAACCTAAAGTGAGATTTTCAGACCCATCCATTAATTTGTTTTTACCCATTCTATTGATTTGTCATATTGGTCTGTTTTTAACAGATGTAATGAGAAGTACAGTATACAAAAGCAGTAAACAACAACACCTCACGTGTCCACTTTAGTTTTACCTAGATCCTGGAGCTCTTTTTCTCTTAAAGACTTGAGGGAGTGATTATTTTTGAAAAAATAAAAACAGATAGAATTTTAAATATTGTTGATTTTAATTGAATATGAAGAATGGTCATTAAAAGTCAAACTTCCATTTGAAGCGCAATGATCTTGACTCTTCGTCGTCTCTGAAACAACTTTCGCTTTTGTCTTTTTATCCAAAATTAGGCTAGAAAACAAATTTAATGAGTTTTAAATATTGGACAATCTAAGAATACCATTAAATATTGTTCGTAAAAAGTGTAATTTATGTTATGTTCGTAAAAAGGAGTGGTGTCTCAACACCTTGTATCTTTGAACCTTAATTTAACCCATTAATTATATTCAGATGACAAAAAAAAAAAAAGGTTATGTTGTGGTATTTCAAAGCATGTGGACAGAATTGGTCTTAATATGAAGACAAAACCGGTTTTAGTCACCATATAAGGCCAAGCCATACCGGAGCGTGCCAAATACGGATTTGTCACGGATTTAGTTCAAATTTTGGTTCTATTGATACACTATAAGCACTTTGTTTGAATTTGGATTAAAATAAAATCCTGTAGGGTTTCGATTTGAGCAATTTAGATTAGGTGTGCAGTTTAGTTTTCAAGTGCACACCCTAGGAATCATATTGAACCGGATCTAAATTTAAGAATTCAAGACCAAATCAGAGCTGGACCATTAAAAAAAGACCGTACCGGGTTATCCCGTTGTACCATCAGGTAGATGTAAATTTACCTAGTTCCATAGAAAAGTAAAGCCAAGTCGTTGTCAGTTCTGGTTGGGCTCATCTCTAATTGCCAATTCTGCTCTACGAGAGAAAGGCCAATTCACATTTTCTTTAAATATATATAAGAACAAACTATGGGTTAATAATTCTGATATCCTGTCCGGACATAGACACAGAAGATGGAAGCTGTAAGACACAGAAGAGGCAGAGAGAACAACAAAAGTCCAGAGAGGCTAATAAGGTCCATGAATCATCATCATCAGCAAGTCGATGATGAAGAAGAAGAGGCCAAAACAAAGAGACCAATCTTCAGAAGAGTCCAAGTTGTTTATTATCTCACAAGAAATGGCAACCTTGAACACCCTCACTTCATCGAAGTCATTACTCCGGTTAACCAGCCTCTCCGGTTAAGAGGTAAAATCCTAAAATTATATACTTTGTTTGTATATCATGAGTCTTCTTGCTCTGATTAGTGTTTTCAATTTCAATTTTATCGAAATTTTTGTTTTGTATTCATTAATGAACCTATATAGTGTTCTGTTTTTTTGTTTGTTTTGTATTCATTTATGAACCGGTTTAGTGTTCTGTTTTTTGTTTTGTATGTGTTTCAATGAAGATGTGATGAACCGGCTTACGGTTCTGAGAGGGAAGTGCATGCCATCACTGTACGCTTGGTCATGTAAAAGGTAACGCTTTTTATAAACTGAGACAAATCTATGACCAAAGGTGAAAGATTTATGTGCATTTTATTTCGAAATTTCATCAGGAGCTATAGAAATGGATTCGTGTGGAATGACTTAGCAGAGAACGATGTGATTTACCCTTCTGACTGTGCTGAGTATGTGTTGAAAGGATCTGAAATCTCCGGTAAGATAAGAAATTGTGAATCGTACTAGTTTTGAAATTTGAGGTTTTGCAAAATTGTGTTTATTTAATTTTGTTTGATTTTACAATTCGTAGAGAAATTTCAAGAGGTACATGTGAGTAGACCATTGTCGGGTCCAATTCAAGAAGCTCCAAGAGGTCGACTTCTCAGGTCAAAACCAAAACCCCACAGCAAGACGACGTCGTTTGATGACTCACAGCTCTACGCTGGAGAAGAGGAAGAAGAAGACGGAGAGTACGAACTTTCCGAGGAGAAAACGAGTTATACGTCTTCTACTACGCCACAGTCTCGCTGTTCCCGAGGCATTTCGACGGAGACGGTTGAATTTGCAGATCAAAAACCAAAGTTGACCAAGACACATACGGAGTTGAAAGAGCGAGTTGACTCGACCGAGTTAACTCGTTCCGACCTTATAGAGCCACGTAGGCCCGAGGTTTCGACGTGGGTTGAGGACGGAGATCCGGTGGATCCTCCCGGATCGGGTCGCGGGTCGATTTGGCTCCAGATGATCTCGTGCGGGCACATCGCTAAGAACTACGTACCAAGTGTAATGTACTCGAGACAATGTGAAGAGAATCTTCGAAAAGGGGTTTTATGCAAGAACATTGTGAAGAAGACCGTCGTGGAAGACGAACGCGAGATGATCAAGTTCATGTCGGAGAATCCTAGGTTCGGGAATCCTCAGGCGGAGGACAAAGAGTATTTCAGCGGAAGCATCGTCGAAGCGGTGAGTCATGAACGAGCCACAGCTGAACCCGTGCTAAGACGATCCAACTCGTTCAACGAGGAAAGGTTAGTACTCTCTCATACGGAGTCAACTCGGTGAACCAGACGAGTTAACTCGTAAAGTAAAATTAAATTCACTAACTTATAAATATTCGAACAGACCGAAGACTGTCGAGATGGCTAAAGAGGAGAAGAAGGAAGAAAGATCGATCATGAAGGTGAAATGTATACCGAGAAGGAAGAGCTCATCGTGTTTAATGTCATCGTCGAAGCAAATCAAGAAATGAAATTAAAATTAACCTAGCGTGACGGAAATAATTACTACTAGTAGTAGCATTTAGTACTTACTGCTACAAGTAGATGCAGTAAATAAATGGTAATGGATCATAATGAGTAATGAGTGACTAGATGTTGTTGTTCTATTATCGGGAATATATTTTTCCACTTTCTATCACTAGTAATTAAAAATCAAGTGGAAATGGCAAAATCCGTAAATCGAGTTGCAGGTATCGTAAATTACAAATTTTAATCTTATAGGAATCTACCAGAGTAAGAAATATCTTGTCGTGTTGGGAGATTGAAAGTTTAAGATTTAAAACATAGAGATGCTTGTGGAGAAAGGATAATTGAGATATATCCAGGAAAGGAAAAGCGGGTGGGATGATTGGATACAAACCATGCCGTACATTCACTCATCGATTCGATATCTACTCTTGCATTACTTTTCTTAAATAATGGTATCATATTTTCTCTGGCCCAAAACTATTAGCATAGTTTTTTTTTTGTTTTTTTTTCACGAAAGATATTCTAAATTAATAGCATAGTCTCTAAATCGACGAAAGATACTAGGGCTATCAGGGTTTTTTTTTTTTTTTATCTACCAGTAGTTTTCCATTGTATAAAAAAAGTTATTATACTAACACCTTTTGTGACCAAAAAGAAAAAAAATTATGGTGATGAATGGTAGATAATTTATGCATGTTAGTTCACTATTATTTTATAACATTCTTCAATTTTATGTTTTCACGTTTTAGAAAAATGATTTGTTATATATTATTTTCGTGTTAAAAAAATAACTAGAAAAATAAATATAATTCATCTACTAACAAATTTTTTCGACGTTTCGTATTTTTTATGTAAATTCAATCCAATTCAATTTCTTTTAACTTAAAATTATTCAGCTTTTTCCGTTATTCTAATACTCATTCAACATACCAATAAAGTTTTATTTTACATGGTCATGGCTCATGGCCTGTAGTAGTTAGGTCTGAATGAGAAAAAAAATCAAAATTTATTATAAAATGATTGACTTAATGAAACTTCATACAATATCACATTTCACGTTTCATTCCATTCGAATTTTCTTTATTGTTATACACCACAGTCTCTAACATTGCTTACAATTTCACATATTCAAATATTTTTACAAAATTTTCTTTCATAAACTGTAAATCCCATTAAGAAACCACATTTAAGTAACTATGATTCTTACCAAATACCATACACGAGTAATAAGTTTTTTAAAATGATAATCTACTTAGGTTAAAAAATCAGAACATAAGTAGTTTATATTAACTAATTAAAGCCATTATGCCATATATTGGACGAAAATTCAAACAAATAAGCTTCGACAATTCAACAAGATAATAATACATTAAGTTTATCTAATCATAACCACTACCATAGAACAATGATTATTTCTAACTCGATTAAATTACATGATTGATTAATATATGTTTCTTTACCACATCTTTCATTTTCATTATAATTCTTTCAAGTCTCGGAAAAGAGGCATTGGCATTACATGCACAATGTTTTGGGACTTTTTAACATATCCAACGACGAAAATTAGTCGAATCATATATGTTATGTTGAATTCGGCATGGTTCAAGGATTCAAAAATGGCGTTAATAGAAAAAAAAACATCAATCTAAATTTCAGCAGTCTCTCCTCCTACGCACAAGAGACATTCGTTATTATGTAATCAATGATTGTAAAAATATATTTAACACTAGAACAACGAGAAACTACGAACTTATTCGAGCGAAACCTTGAATAACAAAATATGAACATGGTTCAAAACCAAGAAACCTATGATCTCAGTTAAATTTCTTTTATTTTATTGTTTTGTAGTAGTCTTCAGAAGTTAGAATCCCCGATAGTTTTAGAGGTTTGAATCCCCTTAATTGTAGTTACAATTATGATTTTAAATACAAGTTCTTTATTTTCTGCTTTCATTATGTCTAAGTAGTTTTTCTAGTTGGTGATTAGGGTTTTAACAGAACCTCTACAAAACTATGAAGGGATTATTTGCATGTAGGCTCTAGAGCGGTGTTGACGGTTCAAAGAATCTATGAGGTCCGATAATAGTGGCTCGAATCAAAACTGACTCAAGTGGACATCTTTAGCTAAAGACCCTACAAAGACCATATGATTCAAATGCTT
The DNA here is from genome assembly GCA_900116095.1 of Euclidium syriacum. Lineage (NCBI taxonomy): Eukaryota > Viridiplantae > Streptophyta > Magnoliopsida > Brassicales > Brassicaceae > Euclidium > Euclidium syriacum. Next base: position 7,951,516 of record FPAK01000007.1, on the reverse strand, counting down.
TAATTCATCGTTTAGTTTGATTTACTTAATTGCGGTAACTTTGCTCATTTTTCTAATGTTGTTGTTGTGCTCATTCTTTTACTTTCCTGCTTAGCCTAATTTATTGTTGTTACTCTGTTGCATTCTTGTTTCGTGTTAAATTCAGTTTATTATTGTTTACTATGTTGCATTACCGCTTTACATTCCCAATTTAGATTATATTCTTTGCTTAGTTTTAGGTCTCTAACGTAGGAAAGTTATTGGTTTCTAGTGGATTCGACCCCTCAAATAATAAGATACAACTATACATTTGCAATAAGTTAGGGTTTTATAACTTGACTAGAAAAATAGAACTCGAATCAAGTTTATGGTGTCGTTACCGGGGACATTACACTTTTCTTACGCCTTTCAATATTAGAAAATTGAAGTAAAGAAATTTTAATTCCTCTCCCAACTCAATTCCTCTCTTCTTAGTAAAATTACTAGGTGTGTGAAAAGAAATGTAGGATATGCATGATTCTTACCCTTCAACCCAAAACTCCATATGCAGTTCTTACAATCAAGACCGATTGAATTCAACAAGAGATGAACATGCTAAACGAAGACAACCAAGGTTTGTAGAAACCAAAACGTCAATGTTGGAGGAAACAACACATCCCAGCTGAATCAAATTTCATAAATTCTGTTAAAGAGACGTAGGAAACCACTGAGAATTTAAAGATGAACACATATTCTTTTCGTCCGAAAAAGACGAAATTAAATAATGAAACCTCGAAAAATAATTGGGATCCTTACAAGATGAAATGAAAATTAAAAGTTGGAAGAGGATACATGTAATATTAACTGAAATGTGAGTTAAAACGCATCAATTAAAGAATTACAAAAAAAAAATATACTAATCTAGCAACTAATATGACATGATGATATATGCTAAAAAAATGTATGTCATCTAGCAACTGAATAGTCTACTTAATACTAAGTTTAAAATAAAGGAAGGACCTGTACAGCTATAATGATTTTAGGAATCAACATTTTTAAGGACATAAAAAAAGTTATATACATCCACAAGGTTCGTGGGGGTTTGGTTTGTCTTCATCTAAACTTGTTGATGATATTATGTGATTTATAGGGTTTAAGAACCCCCAAGTTTTTGTTAGTTTTAGAGTTTATTGCAGGTCCATATACTATATATTAGGTGTTTTGAGCATTTGAGATGATTTGGAGAAAGTCGAGCAAAAAAGAGCAAAGTCGATAAATGAAAGATGCAGTCTCGGATATGACTTTCAGAAGTTTGACATTCGTTTAAGACCTTTTTAGTACTACAATTTAACCAAAACAATGCCAAAAGAACGATATGGAAGTTAGCTTTCATCTCCAAGTGGTTTGAAATGATTCCCGTGTTTGTAGCTTCATATATGACTGTTTTATTGAAGACATATCTGATATGTTGCGAGCTGTAGAAACTGTCTGTCTGTTTGAGATCATGCCGATCGACACGGACCTGCTGTTTTCAACACACTGGTCAACACGGGGTATGCAAAACACGTTTTTATGAGTCAAATTTGCCTTTTCTGCCCCAGATTAACCCCTACTTGAAAAAGGAAACATCTAGGTCCTCCCTAATGTTTATAAAAGAGATTTTTCAGCCAATGTTCAGGCTATTATGATTCTAGAGAGAGACGGCTTGAGCTTTGAGAGATTTGCATCACGGGAGACAATTTCAGACTCTGCTTTTAGAGAAGAATTTGAACCCTCTTATCTTTTGATATGTTTAATGCAATCCTTTATTCAATCATGTCTTCTCCCTCTATGTCTGAGTAATTCAATAGTTAGGTTTAAGGTTTTCAAGGGAATGATGAATCAAAGTTAGGAATACCTTAAAACTAGGAAAAACTTATAGTTTCTTCTCGCTTGTGCTTATTTACTTGATTGTGGCATGTACACCCAAAATTAAGTCTTAGTTGATTAATGAATACATAAGTTGAGTTAATTAACTAGAATCTAGTTTAGATAAGCAAGTGATTCTAATTGCAAAGGAATTTTGATTAGATAACTTGTGAACTTAACAAACTTGATGGAATGTATACTTTGATTGCTAGAACTCTCAAAAGAATTTGATTCACTAGCTACCTGAATATAGTTAGATCTCACAGCGGAAGCTGGTTTTCTAAAGCCTTGTGATTTGTTTTCAAGAACAACTTTCAATTAAATTCCCTAGTAGTTCCTGCTTGATTCAGATTTTCTGAGAATTTTCATACGCCTAACGCCTTTCCCTATGCCTAACGCATTTCCCTACGCCTAACGCATTTCCCTACGCCTAGCGCCTTTCCCAATCAGGTTAACAACTTAAAATCATTCGCGTTTTGTTTTATTGTCTTTACATTACTATTTATTTACCTAGCTTAACTAGAAACTAGAAATTATTGTGGTATTAAGAGTCTTTGTGGATTCGACCATGATTATATTACAGCTGCCCAATTATGCACTTGCAATATTTTTTGGAGTGAAACTTTCTCTACATAAGTTAACACCTCAAACCCAATAATATCTATCTTATTAGGGATGTTCCTCAATAAAAATAGAAAATTACTATATATCTCTTTTTCGTATTTTAGTATTTTAGGCGTATATTGTATGCTATAAAAATGTATGAAATCATATCTTACATATAAAGTTAGTGTTATGAACATGTCTATGTGATAACCATGACGAGAACATTGACATGTTGTGAAAGAAATTTTTCGTAACTTAGAAGTACATTTGATGTTAACCTCATTTATGGAATTGAGGCTCAGCTCCTGGTTGACGTCTATTCTACTTATGTTGGAGATGTCGACAATATATTATATGACTCTTAATGTATTTACTCTAGATGGTTTTGTGATTAGCTAAAAATAAAGCTTACAACCGATGGCGGATTTTTTCTACTACTTAAGTATAGTAGAAGGTTTTGATACAAACTGCTTAAAGATGGATATGGTTGAAATGACTAGTTGGTGATTTGAGTTACTTATTAATGATAAGAAGCATAGTTGAACAAAAGTTGACCGTAATAATATATGGGTTACAAAATATTTTTGTTTTGGAATCTATTAATAGTATATGTAAAAAAAATTAAAACTAAATGGTATATGAATAAGAAAGGATTCAAACATCTCACCTTTTGGACGAGAAACTAATACAATTACCATATAAACTACCGAGACATTTTACAAAATAAAGGGCTGTACTTAAGATATTTGGGGTTGCAAGTATGGACTTGATCCCCTTGTACCAAGGACCGACCATAATAGGAAGATTAAGGTTGCCAAAGTAGATTATACTAATTTTTCAATTTGAGCATCTTTCAATCGAAGAATCAAAAATGTTCACTTGTGGAAGCAACATTGCTTTCTAAAGTGTAAAATCTCCTATTCCATCGACTTAGAAATTTTGTGTTTGTCAATTCTTTTCTCAATTTGCGGTCTGACACTACTGTGGTTATTTTTCTCGCACAATATCACATGAATTGATCGAATTAAAATTCACTCTCACACACTTAAAAACTAGACTTTTACGAGTTCAAGTTTCGCTAGAGATGTCTATGTCTTGGCTATGCACATTAACAATTAACTAATTTTGGTTACAGAATTGCTCGGAAAAAAATTACAAACGCATCCTATACAAAATCAATCCAAACTCTACTTTTGCAGGCATGCTATCTTAAACTAACTATGACAAATCTTAATAAAAAGTAAAAAACAGCTCACTTGTTGGTTCTATTCTAGTCCAATAGAATACATAAACCAGCTTGGTTTACAGTTCCAGAACACTTGAATTTGATCACCAAATGCAATAAAAAGAAAAGACTATTGTTTTCCCGACAAAAAAAAAGGCAAGAGCGACGCGCCTACAGGGAATTCGTCATGCGGTACACGTGGCTGTCTTATTGTTAAAACGCCACCGCTTTCACTTACTTTTTTTTTTTGATCTCTCGTTTACCCCCAAAAAATAAAAACTTGCAAAAAGTAGATGGACACACAAAAAAAGAAAGAAATAAAAGGAAAAAAGGAAAAAAAAACAAAAGCAAAAGACTCTCAGTATCTCCGGCGACAACCGAACCTCAAAGATCAAATTAGGGCACAAGGCCTGTCGGAGACAGAAGCCATGGGAAGGAAAAAACTAGAAATCAAACGAATTGAGAACAAAAGTAGCCGACAAGTCACCTTCTCCAAACGACGCAACGGTCTCATCGAGAAAGCTCGTCAGCTTTCCGTTCTCTGTGACGCATCCATCGCTCTTCTAGTTGTCTCCGCCTCCGGAAAACTCTACAGCTTCTCCTCCGGCGATAAGTATGACTCTTCCTCTCCTGGGTTTTCCTTTATTTTCCCTTTAAGCTTCGGGTTTTTCGTCTTCCTGTTAATTACCTACTTTTTTTCCTTAGAAAATAAAAAATAAAAACATTTGCAAAACTTTAATTTTTCCGGCGAATCTCTTGTGGGTTCCTCCGTTCTGTGTTTGTTATTTTTTTTTCTATGGCCATGAGAGACACATGAGGTAACCAAATCGAAGGAAGAGCAATGTCGTGATGAGCTAAAGCTTCTTACTTCTCTTCATTTCTCTCTCTCTCTCTCTCTCTCTCTCTCTCTTTTTCTCAATCTGCATGGATTTTATTTTATTTGTTAAAAAATTGCATGTCCTTCAAGATCTTTTTGATACGTTGGTGATGCATACTTGATGTTCTCTAGTGTGTTTCAAGCCATCTTTGATTTATTTAGCTTAAGGGATTTTTATGTTTCTGAAGAGTTTATATATCAGAATATTTAATAAAGTTCCTCTTTTTAGAGCAATTAAATTCATTGGATCTCTCGGGAGATTTGTAGATGAGATTTCTATGGGGCTAATGCTGAATAATAGATGAAGATGAGTTTTGGTTTGATTTTGTGGTACATTGTGAAGCAATTGGATAAAAGATTATCCTAGATCTTCTAGGAATGACTCTTTCTTTACCGGATTTATCACTTGAAGATTATCCAAACTAAGGTTTCTAAACGATTCTTGATTCTCATGTATACTAATTCTAAATTTTGATATATTTCTTCAAGAAAACTGACCCTCACAATTAGTACTTACTCCTACATTACTTATGATATCCGGCGGGTATCATCAATTGTAACTACTTTTAATTGCAATCTTTGTGTGTGCATATATATAACACTTTGTGTTGTACATAATGAACATTAATTGGTCTATTTATAGACTAATTAATTCATTTTTCTCTTGGATTTGTATACAATGCTATGCACTTCCAGGAGATTTGTAGATAAAATTAGTTTTGGCTAATTAATGGTTACACATTGTGCAACTATATTGGCTAAAATTGATCAATGTGGATATATGGTTCTTTAGGAATTCTCTCCTTATGGATATATCTTGGAGATAAGGTTCTAGTATTCCCCCCCTCCCCCCCATTGTAGTTACCGCACATATATGCTACATATTTATGTGATTGGAAATCAGTTATCGCTCTTAATCTTATAATTGTGTTAATGTACAACACTTTGCTCCTACTCTTTTTGAACTGTGTTAATTCAACCTTTTAGCTTTGGCCGTCAAAATCGCAAATCACAGAAACTTGTAGTTTTTTTCTTGAAAATCAACTACCACAAAACCTTGTCTTTCGTCTTTTGTCATGGAAATTGACATAACACAACCTATTCGTTTGGTGCCTCCTGATAATTGACTAACACATAATTTTTCTGTCAATCTAGAAGAAATACCAACCCCTTTAGCACGGGTCTTGATGAATCAATAAAGATGCTACATTGTCAAAACCCTTCAATATTAACCAAATAGTTGAAGTGTTTTGGATTTGTTGATCAAGATCGTAGGTCAATGCACACTTATCTAGGATCGCCTTACACTGAATTCTAGATTGAGCTTAGAATAGTTGAGAGTCCTAGTAAATTACAGATAAAAATCTCAAGTAAATTACACATATAAATCTCAATAGTTGTGCGAGTCAATAAAGCCTTTCTAGAACGTGGAAAAACTCACTCAATAACTCACTTGTGAATTTGGTGCAAGGAGCTTAAATTCACAATGGAATTGAAACTTATTAGCACAAATGGTTAAGTGGATACTAGAACTTTTGTCAAATGTTCTCCGACTTCTATAAGGTTACTGAATAGAAGATTAATTAGTTTCCCCTTATTTTATCTTCTCAGTCGTTTCCTTTCTATGGAATAGAAACTTATCTACATGTAAATATACACTCTTAAGCCTCAATTGTTTGCGGTTGAGTTTCATGTTATAGTGTTCTAATTATTCGGTGCATTAACTAGTTTCCCTTTAAGTGAATCAAAGCCAGCGCTAGAAATGAATTAGTATTTAATTAGTAGGATAAATGATGCTATAAGCCTTAACTTTTTTGATGACTTTTCCCTGAGAAATATTATCCTTTTCAATATGTCCATGTATATATAATAAATACATATAAACCCACAACATTTATTGGATAATACAACTATGAGCATTTTTTTTGTAAATTTTTGAGTTCTCTCTTCTTTTTTTTCTTTCTTCTTTTTTTGAGAGATAAAAGGATCTAATGATTGGTGGGATCCCACAATGGTAATGTGAAACGACCAGCATTATACAAATGTCATAAGGACATGTGCCAATTTACTCATTGTTGATTGAGTAAATCAAATTAGTGTTAATTTGGGCATCATACGTTAGGAAACCCAAATGGTATAACCGATCCAAATAAAAAATGGGATACGGTATGGGATGAATGAAAAAGATCATTATCTCGAAGAATCGTGCTAGGATCTCGCATCAAAATGTGTTTGTTGGAAGACCGTGATTTTCTAAAATAATCATTAAAACATTACTTAGAAGATATAGCAAGTTAAAGAAAAGAAGAATTGGAAATTCAAAATGTGCTGCTGCTTAGACGTGAACACTAAGACTACAACTTTTAAGAAATGTTAGTGAAACCTAGCAGTGTTATGTGTCAAAATTTAAATTTTGGCTCTAAATGTCTCTTATGATGTATACATGTTTTCCTAGATGTGGCTTTCAAGTGTTAGCTAGTTGTTTTGATCTTAACATGTTTTTTCTTTTTGTGTTCTCTCCAGCCTGGTCAAGATCCTTGATCGATATGGAAAACAACATGCTGATGATCTTAAAGTCCTGGTACATCTTTGAATTTTGTCCCTGATGCAGATCTTTTAGGCATTGATTTACTAGAATTAAGTCTAGTCATAGCCAACTCAATGCCTCGAGATTCAGCTTGTAATTTTTTGGACATTGGCTGACACATACTTAATGTTACATACCTATATGACTATTTTGAAGCTTTAGTTATCAAAGGTTGTTCTCAAATACACTGAATAGGTTATATGGAGAGTTTGATACTGCTTTGTGCATAACTGTTTGATCGATAGACATGAGTAAAAGCATAGCTAGTACCTTAATAGTACGGAAATATAGGTCAAAGCATTGTGTTATTGATCCACTAATGAGCTGTTGGTTCGCCGAGAAAATAGTTTGCGTTATGCTGAAGTTCTCAAAGTCATTGCCTTTTACCGCCTTTTCTGTCCCCATTTCCATGTGCAGGATCTTCAGTCAAAAGCACTGAACTATGGTTCACATCACGAGCTTCTAGAACTTGTGGAAAGGTTAGTAGTTACTAAGTCTATGTTTTCTCTCATCACAAAGGATTTAGGGTTTGTTGTTAATCTATGTATATATGCAGCAAGCTTGAGGAATCAAATGTCGATAATGTAAATGTTGATTCCCTCGTTCAGCTGGAAGATCACCTGGAGAACGCCCTCTCCGTTACTAGAGCCAGGAAGGTAAGTTGATTTAATAATTAATGTCTTCTCTTATGTTGCTTTGTTTTCCGAGACCAACCGTGCGCTTACATTTGTTGTAGACGGAACTAATGTTGAAGCTTGTTGAGAGCCTTAAAGAAAAGGTTAGATCTTTACTTCCAAGTTTACAAGCACTTTTAAATATCTTCTCTTCTTTTTGTCTTAGTTTCTCTAAATATGCTTCATGAGCTCGAAAAGTCTATTTCAAACTTGATGATAGAGAATTTGTCGGATACCAGAATCTGAAGTTAGAATTAGAAACTTGATGGTTAATTGATGAACATGTTGATCTTCAAAACAGGAGAAATTGCTGAAGGAAGAGAACCAGGTTTTGGCTAGACAGGTAACGAAAGCAACGTTTTCTACAAAAGTGCATATAACGCTAATAAATAACATATACATGGGCATATAGATACATATATATATATATAGAGAGAGAGAAGAATTTCTCCAGATTAGGGCATTCTGGTTAGTATTTTGGTTTAGTTGGTTCGATGAGAATATTACTGAATTAAAACAAAAATTTGATCATTTGGTCTGGTTTTTTAGGTTTGGGAAAAGGTAACTAAGTTTAAACCAGGTGCTCGCTAGGTGTGGGATAACATATATGTATATGTATATATAATGAAGTTTTTAGGGAAAAAATATGTAGTATCATCATATTCGATAAATTTTGATATAGGAAAAAAAAAAAATTAAATATCTAAAAGATGTCAACAATAAATAAATAAAATATTCTTACAAAATGTAAAGATGGATAAAGTACAGTGTCTAAACTTATTTTCCTAAGGACTTGAATATATTAGGTTCAGATTCAGACTTCAGAGACTAAAATAAATATTCTTTGAACTAAGCTATCTTAATTTACATATAATATGTAATTATTATATATTTTTAAATGCTGGGGCGCCTCTGAAGCGGCCATGGAAGGCGCATATGAGAACATATGTGTAAACCAAAAATTAAAAAGATAAATAAAGTTATTATAAGTTAGTAATGTATTGATAACACTTTATATATCTTTTAATCCTAATTAGCAGTGATTACATAAATAACGTTGTGTATAGCGTAAATTTTGCGAAAATCATAATTTCTTTTTCGGCTATTTGGACATCATTAGGTTTTGGCCTTGGTTCAGTTGGAGATTTATAGAAACCGATTGGGGTTTTATTGTTATGGTTTTGGTTGGGATCCGATTGTTTCGGTTAAAGTATCTAGTCTTACTTGTATTTGCCGTGAGTTAGTTATAAACTAGAAAAACCTAGTTACATGCTCCCAAAGTCTGAAGAACACATAAGCTCAATAGTAAAATGAACAGACAAATTATGCAAGCAAGATTATTACATATCTTAGATGGTTGTTGGTTTTAATTGGTGCTAGAAAAAAAAAATTCCTTGTAGTAATAAATAACTATATAGAAGACAAAAAAGAAGTGAATAGTGGTTTTGACCTATAATTATCTTACAGATGGAGAAGAAAAATCTTGGGGGAGCAGAAGCAGCTGAAGTTTCACCTGGACAAATCTTCAACAACAGTCTTCCGGTTACCCTCCCGCTACTTAATTAGCACTGTTGATCGGCGGTTGGAGACCCCAGAACATATAATGAAGAAAAGAAATAAGATTTGTAATTATTCCCCTAAGAGGGTTTGTGTGGACGTTCTATATCTTAATACTCTCTTCCGCCGAGAGAAGGGTGTAAAACTATTTGAGATTTAAGAAAAATAACTGTTTTAAGACAAACGATGGATGTTTTGTGTACCTTCGCCAGGAGAGAATTTGTGTGAGTTACTTCTGTTCTGTTAAAGACCTGTGTTTGCTTCACAGTGAAGAAGCCTACGGTTTATTTGTCAATGGAGACGTGGCGCTCTGTGCTTTCTTTTTTGTTTGCCCTCTTCGGAGGTAACTTGTTTTTACTTTAAGACGCGTATGGTGTTGTCATGGGTTTCTTTGGGCCCCCGTCGGTCATCATTTTTGGCCCAATAGGCTTAGTTCCCTAGGTTCATTACTGTTCGAGACCGACCTCTTTTATGGATATGAAGGAGCTCGTCCATCGTCCACGTACGAAGAGAAATTATATATCTCGTCCGCGCTAGGGATAATATCGTTAACAAATGGATATAATTATCAAATTCTTATCTGTTACGGTGTTACCATTACCTGAAGTAAGTAATAAGATTTATATAGTATAATTGGATTTTTGTTGGTGGATCAAATCTACCTAGTTATGAGACTTAGGAGACCAACATTGGTGCAATTTCGGCGTTCAAAAGGTTAATAAATGTCTCGTTGCAGTCTGTTTAACTTCCAATTTGGTAATAAGTAATGACACATTTCAATGTGTTCAATGACACAATAGTCCTTTGTAGGCATGGGTTTCGGTTCTTCAGTTCGGTTATCTCGGGTAATTCGATTATAAAAAATTGATAAACATATAAGGATCGATTAAAATTTGGTTTGGATTGATTCGGTTCGGTTCCGTACTGTTTAAACACAAAAAAGTTTCGATTCCCTTCGAACTCGGTTTCAGATAATTACTTTCTAACGAAATAACCTAATTTAATTAAGTAAACCAAACAAAAATCAGCACAATATATATATATATATATATATATATAATAATAATAATAATAAAACATTGTTTAATAACAAAATGAATCATAACGAATATAAAATCGAAAGAAAAATCTGTGAGAATAAATTGATTTGGTTTCTATTTAGTTGCTTTCAATTCTTTGGTTCGGTTCAATTTAAAAAAGAGTCGAAAATCGTGATTCTTAATTTTTCGACATCTTAATCACTACACTAAATCTAAATTTTCGGAACATTTTGATTTGGTTTTTCAGTTCCGGTTATTCTGCTTAGAGCCAATGTATATGATTGACTTGTTGGTTCCGGCTGGCCAAAACATGATTCTCCTACCAAAATTCTCCTACCAAAGTCCCTTGAAAAATAATTTAGAAGTATGTCTTCTATGGTGCTATTCTACGTGGCGTTGCCAAATTATCAACCGAAAACAACCCCTAACACACATTACATATATACATACATAAATGAAACATAGCCAGATGCGACACGGAAACATTATACATAGAGAGAGACGACAGGCGGCTTTTCCTTGCAATGTTTGGTGCCAACACAATGGTGAATGCAAAACTTGTCTTTATTGCCATAAAACATTTGGCACGAGTTGTAACATTAATTAGCATAAACTTCTTCTCCATATCTTTGTGTATGCGTTGTCTTTTTTCTTTTTCTTCTTTGTTTCCTTGCATCACTTATTTCTTTGTTAATGCACTCTCTTAATGGAAATAAAGAAGATACTGAAAAAGCAAACAATAACATATCAACAGAAAATGGTCCTACAAAGTAAAGCGCGTAACGGCTTTTACTAATTAGGGAATGTGTGAATTTAGTTTAGACATTTATTTAATCATGTATTCTTTATTTTTACTACGTATACACTTAATTATAGTATTTGTTTTTACGACAATAACTTTATTATTAAATTAAATTGTTGGTTACATGAGTCAAAATAAACGGAAGACATGAATCATACAAATGCCAGACATAATCCTTAATTATAGAAAATATAGCTAACTCATGAGTTGGTTGATTAGCTTCAGGATAGATGAACGAGGTCTTCGATTCAAGGAACATAGTTTATGGAAGTAATGGCCGAGTTTAGAGTGTTCAAGAGAACCGATCAAGCCTTGGTTGGTTAATCAGTAACAGATGGAAGAGTGTTACACTGTGGATGGGGAATATACTAGGGTCGCATGTCATTCTAGTGTAACAAATGTTTCTTTTGTCAAAGCACTCAAATATAATTAACTTTCTGAAAATTGGTATTAATCAATTATTATATTAGAGTGTTGCGATGGGCCGAGATGTCTAACGAATGGGCTGAATTAAGACTTAACTGTGAGGGCTTTTCGGCTCAAATCAAACTTTTATCTTTGAAAGTTGTTTTTTGAGTTCCCTAAGAAACATAATAATTAATAATTATCGGATACATCTTTATTTAACTTCTATTTCTAAAAATTAAAATTAACAGCTAAATTCATTATAAGAAGCCACGAAGATAAAGTAACCAAACAAACAAAACAACTAGCAATTAAATACCAAAAATATTCAGGGTTCTTCATGCTGAAGAAAGCAAAACTTTTATCAACTCACAAATTCCCAACTCTTTTTTGGTAAAGACAAGAACACACAAAGTATACGATCTCATCTTCGAAGGTAACAAAAAATTAAGATTGATGTTTAATGTAATGCTTGAAAAAATAATTCTGTTTTCGAACATTCTCCGTTTTTGAATACCCTTTTATCAACAAAAAAAAAGCATTCTCCGTATCAGGGAAAGATGATGATTTTAAAATATGCAGCTTTCTTCTTATGAATTACAATTCTGAATTTTTTACATTTTTTATTGAACTAAGATGGTGAAATCACAGCCGTTGGATGATGGTGGTTACTTAAGCAGCGGGAGAGTCTTCGGTGGATTGTTACTGGAGCTATTTCCCGGTGACATTGCTCTCTCATCCTCTGTTCCAAGAAAGTCCTTCTGCATCTGTAAGAGATTTCTTTAGATATTTTTTCTAGTAATAGAAAATATTAACAAAGAATCTAGATTTTGTAAGCATGGGTTTTTTTTAATGAAAATTTTCAAATTAAAATATGGTTCTCACTCAAAATTATGTAGTCCATTATAAGAAAGATTTTTTTTGTTAAAACATTATAAGAAAGTTTCTTACCAGAAATTAATAAGAACTTTAGATTCTTGAAGCATGGTATATGTATTGGGTGAATAAAGCATGGTATTTTTTATGTTGCAAATTATTCAAGTTAATTCATCACTCAAAATTGTGTAGTATAAGTAGTTTCCATCAAAGTTCTATAAGAAACTTCTTGCATTAACTTTCTACAGATACTAAATATTAATAGCAAATTAAATCTAAAACATGGTTTTTAGTAAATTCTAACTTAAGATTATGGTTTTTCATCTGAAAGAAACTTTTATTACTTATCTTGTCTACAGCCACGAACCAGTCCAAAAAAAAATGTCTAACAGCTACGAAATTTTAACAAAAAATCTAGTGTTTAATTAAGTGAAATTTACTCAAATTAGTATTAATTTTTAATAAAATTACTAACTTAGTATCATACACTAAAAATTTACTAAATTAGTATTCAAGGTATATAAAAAAACTAAATTATCAATGATTAAATCACTAATTAATTTTTATTTGCATTAAACTTTCAATTCAAAATTCTAAAATTTCAAAATTAATAATTTAAAAGATTAAAAAAATAAAAATAAAAATAAACAAAATCAAGAAAAAAAAACGAAAAAAATAAAAAAATAGAAAAAACAAAATAATAATAATAATAAAATAAAAAATAAAAAATAAAAAGCTAAAAAGTTGAAAAAGATTTAAAAATTGAAAACTAAAAATAAAACTTAAAAATTGAAAATAAAAATAAAAAATGAAAAATTTTAAAAGTTTAATTAAATATATTTTTATTAATTTTCTATAGATTTTTTTTAGTTTCATTTATTATCAAGGTTTTTAAATATTTTATTTACTTAAATAAAAACAAAATATTTAATTTATGGATATTTTCCTAAAAAAATAATTTTCTATTTTTTTTTCAAAAAAAACAATATTTTTTTACTATTAAATACAAATCCGCAAATAAAATCTTGTTGCCACGTCATCACATGTCAAAAGATTCGTAAAATTTTTAAAAATTATGTTACAAATCATATAAATTTGTTACACAGTAATACTAGTTTAGTAATTTTTCCAGCAACTATTGTAGTGCTACGGATTAAAATAAATCTGCAACAAAGACAATAAATCTATAACACTACATGTTAAATCTGCAAATTATATCCGCAAAAAAATAAATCTGTTATAAAAGAAAAAATATGCGACACTACGTATTATTTTAATAATTTTTTAAGCAATTTTTGTTTTGTTGTGGATTTTCTAAAAATCTGCAATAAAGCAAAAAATTTACAACAAGTAAATTTAAATCTGCGGAAACAAATCCGTAAAAAAATCCGCAAAAGAATAACTCTTCAACACATGTTTACGGATTTCTTAAAAATCATCTGCGAATTTATTTCGATGGGATGGTGGCATTTTCGTAAATATTTATTTTTTTTAGCTGATGTGGAAAAAAAAAGTTATGGCATTTCTGTAAATAGTTTTTTTCTATCAAATAGTTATAAGGATTTTTTAGTCACTAAAATACCCATTTTAAATGTCAAAAAATTAATACTAGTTTAATAATTAGAGTATTTTTTTCATACTAAATAATCCACCCTTTAATTAAAAGCATGTTTCTTATAAAAAAATTCCTGAAAAAATCGAATTATGGGTATCACTCAAAAGTGTCTAGCATCCATCAAAGTCCAATTAACTTACACATTTATGTATATGTATTTATGCAAGCGGTATATGTTTATCTACGAAAGGTCCATTTATTTGTGAATAAAGTTATTTATTAGCCACTGGAAGCATAAGAGAGGGGTACCTTTATAAGCTGGCTAGCCAAAACTTGGTTCTCTATTGTCAACAGCTTCTCCTGTTTAAACAATATTACGGCTCCATAAGTTTCTAACAAGTTCTAAAACATCCTCATTGCAAGTTCGAGATTCACGGAGACAGGGAATTCTATAAAGATTTTAATGACACTATTTTCATTAAAGTTTCAGTAAAATGAAGTCAAAAACGACAAGACCAAAAGACATCTAGAGCGCTAAAATTAGTTTAGTGACTCAAGAATCAGCTAGCTAGCCTACAATGGCTGGGATCGCGGATAAGAACCAAAACACTAACCTTTTCTTGAAGGGTCTTCACATACTCCTTCATTAGTTCTCTCTGTAACAAGACATTAAGTTTTATGTCAAGCTCGAGTAAGGATGTCAAGTCACACGAGGTCCAAAGGCTGTTCTTGGAAAGCAAAGTAGACAAAAGATTTTATCGAATAATCGGCACTACCTTTCTGACTCTGGTTACAGACAAAGCAGTCTTGAGCTGCTCTTCCAGAGACGTTAGAGAATCAACACTTATATTATCGACATTCGCTTCGTCAAGCTTGCTGCATATCGATAAATCAACAAGAGAAAGAGCCTTATTTAACCAGAGGAAGAAGGAAAAAAAAAGTGTCGTAGTGCTAACCATTGGACTATATTGTCCCATACACTCTGTACAATATGTCAAAGTACTACACAAGTATCCAACAAAACAACGATCTCAGTGAACTGTGCTAGCTAAACTGTTAATGCATTACCTAAGACGCCTTTAATTAGGCTCCAACCCCACAGTATAAAAGGTTTCAAGAAAGACTTACCAAGGTATTAGCTTCACCAGCCTATTGCATTTTATAACGACGGAGGATCTTGGCCATGCTGAAGACAGATCAAGAGTCAAGAAAAAGAAAACAAAGAGCATTAGAACCAATCCCTGTCAAACCATTCTATAAATTAAGATACATATGTCATATGTGTGTAGGATAGTAAAGTTACCCTTTGAGAGAAGGAGATCTTCTCTATATATTGTTATGCATTCAGATGAACTCAAAGCAATATATTGTTACGTATTGGATGAACTTAGAGCAAAAATGCTTAGGGAACTTGATTGAGGCAAATCAAGTTCTCTCTGTCTAGGTTAGTGACAATGACTGAGTGGTGACAGTGACGTCAGTAGCACGAACCATTATACATATATATTGGCTGAGAGCTTAAAGCTGTGTTACTAACTTAATTATAGTTTTAGTGCTTAACCATATATTCATGTCAATACGTATATATCTTTAAATTTTGTACCAAATGTAAATTAGAAAAAACCTTAGTTCTCTAATTTCTATATTTACAATTCAACCCAAGACCTGGACTAACACACACATATATTTACTTTGACGTACTCCTTGAACCATCAAGGAAGCTCATAAACTGATAAAATTTGAGCCAAATTAAGCTCACAAAATTTAGCGTATGTTTGAGGATACTTTCTCCTCGATTACGATATATGAGAACCTTATCGATATACCTACAGTCTTATCACAGATTCCATCCTACTATGCGTTCTTCATTATTTATAGCAAGATTTCAACTTGTAGGTTAGATTTGATTCACTTGATCTTCATGTTTCTTAGTTACATCCTAAGCTGAGATATTAAAATATGTAATAAGGCAAATAAATTCAAAGACTTTGCATAGTGCCACTAAATTAAAGTATAGAAGGAAGTACCCCCCCCCCTCCAAAAAAAATAGTTACAAAATGTTGGAATATTATATTATTGAAATCTATAACATGATTTGTTTCCAATTTTACATATGCACTTTCATGACCAAGCAAATGCTAAGTATAGCTTTATATATAGTGACAAAGTTTTTGACCAATTTTGAATTCACCTCAAACAAACAAACAACGTAGAGATATTTACAACTAGAGTGTCTCTTTATAGTTTATAACTTTATATAGTTATCCAAGCACTTGCATTAACCATGGAAGTCATCTCTCAAGCCATTAAATAAGCCACACAAAAATAAAAATATATCGTCCACAATATACACCTGTCACTTTCCAAAAGTTGCAAAAGTGACATCCGTTTTAATCTAGATTTTCTTAATCCATATATAGAATTACCTCAATTAATTTCTAAACAAACTACAGGAGGTGCTTTGAATTGAGCAAAGAGGATAAACAGCTTAAATTAATCTCAAAATCAAATGTTGTTTAGAAAACCTATGATTCCAACTCAAAACAAAATGCAATGAATGAAAAATGTGGTTAGTGTTCTCTAATTTTTGATATATATAAATACTATTTGGAAAATATCCACATTGGAAATTGGAAAGGATATCAACGAATATATAAGGTATTTGGGTCAATCCACTTACTTCTAATAGATTTTGAATTAGATTATTGAACTCATCATCTCGAAGGGTCGAAATTGAAAAAGATATAACGGACTGCGTCAATCACTTAGTGTCAATTGAGTTCGATGTTTATGAAATTTGATAGAAACTAACATATTTTTCTCGAGATGATAATTGTTTTGGTCAATTCTTCTCATGAATTTCACTTTCTTTTGGATTGATATATTGTTTAAGCTTAATAGACTCGGATATCAATCAACGGTCAAGATTGGAGTCACTTCCCATGTTAAAAAGTGTGTGAAGATAATGTGTAATGTGTATCTTGTAGATAAACTATTAGTTTTTCTTTAAAAGAAATTTTTAAACCAAAACCCATAATCTTTCTTCAGGTTCAACGTTTTATACTCATTTTCTATTTCGAGAAAATGGGCTGCCCTCCCAAACAAAGTTCGAATTAGGGGACCAAAGTTCTACTTCATTTGAAGAGGCCTTTGGAACGCTATTAGACTACCTACATTTGGTTATAAATTACCAATTGTAGCTTTGATTTACTTTGTTAAGATCTAGATTCTCATGAATTTCATATATCTCTTTTATGTGAAGATACGTACTCTTCATATGTATCCTTAATTTCATAATTACTATATAGAATTCATACGCTCTACTCATTGTTCTTATTAAAACTCTACAACGAATGAAGTAGCAACACAAAATTGAGATGACTTGAAATCTCGTAGACCAAATAAAAGGTTCGGATTACCACGTGTAGGAAAATTTCTGCACAACTACATGCAGTATGTCAATATTACTCTCACAACCAAAAAAAGAGAGGAAAAATTAACTACTTCAAAACAATAAAAATGAAAAAAAAACAAGAACGAACACCAAGAACATCTTTGGCCAGTACATTGTTTAATCTTAAAATTTGATTAAACCTACTCATCGATTATGGAACATAGACAAGTTAAACAAAAACGATTTGCTACATGAAGATTTTAAAGGGGGAAATGATTTTTTTTAGCCCTAGTTTTTTTAAGTTTTTACTTTTTCTGAGAAATATTAATAAAAATAGTGTAATACCTGTCGCCTGAGGAGGAGCTATAGATTTTTCCGGTGGAGGAGATCATGAGAAGTGCGACGGAGGATTCACAGAGTATTGAAAGCTGACGAGCTTTCTCGATGAGACCATTTCGTCGTTTACAGAAAGTGACTTGTCGACTGCTTTTGTCCTTAATTCGTTTGATTTCTACTTTTCTTCTTCCCATCGCTTCTTTCTCCGACAAATTCTTTTACCCTAATTTGACTTTGATGTCGTATAATTCGCCGGAGACACTGGACGTTTCGCTTCTTTTTATTCTTTTTCCGATAATTTTTATTCTTATTTTTATTTTTATTTTTGTTATTAGCAAAATACACTTTGTTTTTTTTTTTTTTTGATTAACGAGGTAGAGAAAAAAAAAAAAAAAGAGGAAGAAGCTGGACGATGCGTTTGGATAGAGTTAAGACACGTCTTCAAAGCATGTCGAATTCCATTCGGGCGCGTTATTTCCCTTCTGTCTGTGTATTTCGTTTTAAACCCTTTGTTATTATCTCTTTGTTAATAATATAAAACAAAACTCCAATTTGTACCTCGCAATGTAGTTGAACTGGAGGATCATAGGGCTAAACAAGTTAGAGTGTGTAATGGCCTTTTTCTTGTAAAATGGTTGTTATCTTAATGAAATATGGTCTGCCGGAAAAAGAAAAAAAACGTATAGTTCATCGTATCATTTTTTGAAAATGTGAGTTTATAAAAAACCCAGGTGGAGTGAGGTTACGGATTTGTATTTCATGTATGTATATCGAACGATTGATGTAACAAATTGACTATTATTGGGTTTTATTGGGCTTTCGTTACTTGTTAATATAACCCATTATATTTAGGGGTTGAAAACGTATAAGTGTTGTATATAAAGCAGTGTTCTAAAATAAGTTATATTAGACGTACGGTAAGGCAACTGTGTATAGCGTATAAACATATAGGGTTGGGAAAAAAAACCCGGAACCGAAGAACCGAACGGGAACCGACCGGAAATTTTGGTCCAGATCTGGATATGGTTCCGGCCAAAATACCCGATGGGTCGAAATGTTGAGGAACTGTGGATCCGGATCCGGTTCCTACCCGGAACCGAAATGAGGAACCGAATACCCGAACATATATATACACGTACACATATAGTATTAGGATATATTGATATTTCGGGTAGTTTATTAGAATTTCAGGTATTTTATTGACATTTTAGGTAATTTATTGACATTTCAGGTATCGGTTCCGGGTATTGTCATTTCGGGCATTTTTTGTCATTTTGGGTTTTTTTTTGTCATTTCGGGTAACCACTGGATCCTAAAACTTAGGAACCGAGCCGACAGGATCCGAACCGGAACCGAACCGAAAAATATAAAAGTAACCAATGAATTCTAAATCTTAGGAACCGAACGAACCGAAACCGATAGATTTCTACCCGGAACCGACCCGAGAAACCGAATGCCTAGCTCTATATATAATTGTATATACGGAGATTATACAGTTGCTATATTTCTGTAGAAAAATATATATACAAAAATATCTAATAATATCTACATGTTCAATCCATTTTACAGTAAAAGTAAAAATAATATTTTAAATTAATTCTTATATTAACTAAAAAAACTACTGGAATAAAGTTTCTTAAAAGAATCCCAAAATTTTCTTATTTTATTTGTCCGAACTAACTCTTAAATAAAAGGTATCCTATAATTTATAGGATATATGACATTTATATGGATAATACCATATAATCGCCGTATATACAATTGTTTTATCTTTTATTATATAGTTACACTATATAGGATAAAACGGTATGACACCCTACTATACAACATATATGTACACTGTATATATGATAATACATACCGTATTTTAGAACATTAATATAAAACATTGTCGTCTATATTAATTACACAAGAAACCATTTTCAACATATAAAGTTTTTATTAGTATCAGAGTTCCACTAACGCACGAGTTAAGACTAAAAGAGAACATCTCTTCTTATAATCACCTGGAGATAATCCATGAACTCCAATCTTTAAAGAATTTCTTCATGGTTCTAGCTAAGACCAATGAGAAACGAATTTGCGTCTCATGTTTAAACTGCGTAAGAAATTTCGTTTCAATGATCGAATGATTCCACAACCTACTAAAAACTAAAAACTTTAAGGGTTATACTAGGATGTGTGGTGTGGATAATTCTTTTTTAAACTATTTAAGGCTTATTCGCACTTATCGTCCCATTTGAATTCTTTTTTTTTTCTTTTCCGAATTAGTTGGAAAAAGTTCGTCTGTTTATCTGGAGATAAACCGGTTGAGTGCGTCAACTCGTCCATTATATTCCTCGTTTGTTCTTCGGGAAGGGCATCGATCTTTTTGGGTTGGCTTTGATGCTGCATTTAGTGACCATTTATCCCATAAATTCTCCAGATGTGACTCCGAAAGTGCAATTGGTAGGATTAAATTTCATGTTGTATTTGTTAAGAGTATCGAAACATTGTCATAGATGCATAGTATGTTCCTCGCCTTTTATGGAATTGAGTAACATGTCGCTAATGTAGATTTTTATTGCGCGGCCAAGCTGATCAGGGAACATGTTGTTGACTAGTCGTCAGTATATGAATCATGCATTCTTGAGGCTGAAAGGTATGAACTTGCAGCTGTAGGTTCCACGGTCAGTAATGAATGTCGTCTTTTCTCGGTCATCCGGATGCATGAGGATTTGGTTGTATCTTGAGAATGCGTCCATGAAGAACAAAAGTTGGTTTCCTCGTGTGGCTTCGATTTTGTATTCTATTTCTATGTTCACCAGCGAGAACATGTCTTTAAAGCAGGTTTTGTTTAAACTGGTAAATTCGATGCAGACTCTCCACTTTTCATTCTTTTTCATGACAACGAGTGGGTTTGGCAACTAGTCGGGGTACTTGTCTTCGGCAGTTAATCACTCCAAGAAGGCATTCTACTTTGTTATTCATTTCTTTGACTCGCACTGAGCCGAGTTTCTTCCCTTACAAGTTGGATTGACATTCAGTTCTTGACATGTAAAACCCATATTGATGTCGGTTATGTATTTTATCGACCAAGCGAAGGTGACTGTGTTCTCTCGAATGAATTGGATTAGTTCAATCTCTATTTTGTGATTGAGCTCATAAATAATGCCGGCACATCGCTCAGGGCCGCATTCATCAATGTTTATTTGTTTGATGAGTTCGTGATTAGCAGCAAGGATGTTAACATCTTGGGGGGGAGGGGGGGGGGGAGTGGATTTCCTTGGATGGTACGTACCCCATTTGGAGTTTGGAATTTTACGCACTTATGGAACTATGAAGGTAGAAATTTCATTGAGTTTATCCATGGAATGCAAGGACTACTCCGTAGATCGTTGATTTGTAGATGACATCAAATCGTACGTTAAAGGATAGTTCCGCTATGTGTACTAGAAATACGAATGTGTCGATGATATTTAACGAATCTCTAGCGAATCCAAGTAGTGGTTTGTGTTTTCTTTTATTCTATTGTCTATGATCATCATGTCTTCAAGTGTCTCGGAAAATATGTGGTTTTGCGAGCTGCATGTATCGACTAGGATTTGATCGACATCTTTGGTGCCAATCGTCAGGTTGATTACTAGAGGGTCAAAGTGTGTGTGTTTGTGGGGGGGGGGGGGGGGTATGCAGTCCCTTAATGCCAGCTTCGATGAAGTGCATGCCATGCATCTTATATGTGATGTCGTGCATCTCTATGTCGTGATCTTGGATAAGTATAGCGGAATCAGTGCACATGACAAGTCCGGATGTGATCATGTATACGTCGGGTGATGACAGGGATGATGGCGGTTTTTTTGTTCTTGCAAGAGTTGGTACTCTTTGTCATCTCTCGGGTTTGATGAAGGTTTTATGATTTTTAAGTAACGTGTAAAGTGAACAGAGAAACTTGTTTATTTAATCACAAATGCGAAGAATACAAGAAGTTAGAAACTTGTTACATATTTTTAGTTGTCAATCTCAGAAAGAAACAAAGAAATTAAGACTTTTAGGGAAACGAAAAGGAGTTGGCGAAGCTCTCTGAATCTCTCTTTATTGTGGTGCAGTTGTGCTGTGAGAATGAATTCATGTCTTCTCTATAAGGATCCTCCCTTTATATAGTTGAGATAGTCAATTTGTAATTATCAAAAATGAAGAATTTCATTTTTCTTTATAGAAAATTGACTTTTTCTGCTAGATTGATCTTATCCTCTCAAAATTGCAATTTCAGTCGAGATATCCTTTTTCTAGCAAAATTAACAAACCGATGATCGAGTAATGGGCTTAACCTACTTGTTTAGACCAAACATTTTGTTAATTCGAGACTATGAATGGGTCTGCAGCCCTCCACTAACAATTATAAATAGGTTACGTTATAATGTCTAAACTTGCTTAAATTATTTTGGTTTCTAAATTAGGTTCATTAAAAATATTATCATGAAATGTTGATTTTTTTTTTCTTTTAAGAAATGCATTTGAATTGATGATAATCAAAACAACTAGGTTTTTGATCATTGTGTCTCTAACTTGTACTAATACTATTGGCGAGTTAACAACATTCTCCATATCTCTACCAAATATAATATCCTAACATAAATCATCTACTATGTAAACAAGATTTATCTATTATTTTTTTCACTTACAACAAAAGCATAAGATTTTACCATATTCGTCACAATGGTCGATTATTACCTGATAAATGATACATTATAGACTATCGCCAACATGTTTTCTTACTATACCATTCTCCAGATCTTTGAGCATATACATCCAATTTTGATAAACATATATATCGTGAATTTGACAATATTTTTTGTTTTACTTAGAAGATAACCGAATTTTGATGGTCTTTTGAAGTTTCTTACTAACTTTTGTCTTGTTTAATTTTACAACTCAAGTTCTTTGATATACATAGATATTTTACCAAACATTTGCAACTTTGTTGCAATGACAGATTGTAATCATTTTGCAACCACCTTGGGATGTCTTTCTAAATCAATATTTTGATGCTAAATTTAAGTGCATACACCAAATAATCAAGGTTCACCTACCACATGTTTTGTTTACAAATTGGTCGCAATTGCCGCACTAAAGATACATCACAATTTGGTCGTTACGTAACTTACGTTGGTACGTTTTTGTGAGGACGTGGTACCCATTACACCTGCTATACATCGGAACAAATTTTATTCTACCATTATCATCGTAATTTTTTCGACCACTTTTCCACTTTATGATAATCCATCGTATAGTGATTGCAATTTTGTGACCACCTAATTTTCTGGAAATTTTATGGCAAATCCACTGAATTGTTGTAGTCATCCGTAGATATTTATATAATTTCTTGTAGTAAAAATTGGTTAGTGTAGAGTGAATTCGGCAACTACTATTTCATTCATCGTTCTATAATTTAGAAAACAGCCTTTTTATCTATAATAGTTTTGTTCGAGAGTTTGCCGTTGTCGCACTTTTATGCGGCAAAAAAAAAGTTTTTATGAAAACTTAGTTGAGACAGAGAGTAAAGCCTTACAACTATCGATAATGATTACGGCGACCATTACAACTGCTGTTAAGACCATTCTAACTGCCGCTTCTTTTTTCCAAACTAGTCGCAAAGATAAAAATAAAGATGATATCAAGGTTTATTTATTTTTCGCTTGAAAATGATGCAATGACGAACTCCCAAACAAGGCTATTGAAATTCTGAGGCTCTATGACCCATCAAAAACTCATACTTTTCGCTTGAAAAGAAACGACATATAAAATTCGACGGAGTGCAACCTCATATTACATCACCATAACTATCAATTGATCAAACAATCATCACTCATTAACCCATGATCAAAACCAGAGTTTTGAGTTTTCGCGAGAGGAACCCTAGCTCTCTTCTAATCTTCTTCAACTTAATTTTATGAATCTAAATTCTCCTAACCAATTTTAAAGATCTCATTTCTCTTATATATATTTTTATCTCGTAAATAATTCTTCTTGTTTTCATAAACACATACAATCACATGGTACGACATTGGATAACATAACTATATGGGTTAATGCCATTTTCCCAACCTTGATCCGGGGGTCTCTATTTCTTTTTGTTTTACTTGAGCATCGAAAGAGAAACAACTCACCATTTGGTTTACCAAAACTTCACACACTTCTTTTGTTTTAAATGAGATTTACTTATTGGTGGATGAAACTCTAACAACAAGTTTATTCCAAAACATACTTCCTATCTCCGCTAATTCAGGCCCGAAGACGAACCCATTAAGATGTAAAATTTCCACCTCCTCCGGGGTGGACCTAACCACACGACATGTTCTTACAATTCCAAAGTTGTTCGCTCATCTTTTAGATGGCTAGATCCATTTATGAGCCCGTTCTAAAACATATAGTATTTTTTTTTAAGAACCAAACTACCTGGCAAAATATACCGAAACAATAACCGATTCTGATACCAATGGAGGTTGCATTTATGGTACAAACTGTTGGCTCTTTCTAAATATTTGTGAGATTGTATCTAGCTAGTTAAAATATTTAAGAACAAGCTCGCTAGAACATTTGTATTTTTATATCATTAAATAAATTAGTAGTAAAAGGGTGTCAGAATATATGTGACTTTCCAGACAGACTGCTTGGAGCTAGTTAAGATGGTTTCAATGATAGAAGATTGGTCTGCGTTTGCGGCTCTACTTGCGGATTTTTCCACATTCAGAAGACAATTTCAAGTGTTTTCCCGCACTCTTATTTCTCGACGACTTAATAGTAAGGCGGATTGCTTGGCGTGTAGTGCTACTGTTCAGGGTAGGGAGTTCTCTTATGTAAGTAGTGTTTCACCTATTTGGTTAACTAAACCATTTATTATATGTATGACGAAAAAAAAAAAAACTATATTTAATTTTGATCAAGAGTTTTATCAGAAAACACTATAGACAGTAATGGCATTTCGTATTTAAATGAAAATGATATAAAACCAACAATATATAATAAGAATCATGGATCAACATCGTTAGTGTTAAACTGCACTTTTACGTAAAGATACCAAAATCACGTTCTTGGTCGGGTCGAAGCAAACAAGCAATTTCATCACTCTATATTTTACACAAACTATCCCCGAATTTCCTAATTACGATATACAAAATTACTTTTATTATTTCATAATTAAAAATGAAAGTCTAGTAATCTTGTACTTATTTCTAAATATAACACGTATATTTCTTGTCTAATACAGTCTAGAAAACTTGGTTAAAAATTAGTTTATAGAATGATAGACATTAATTAACTAATGCCGAATAATTAATTGGAATTTATTTAAAAAATCGATAGTCCGATCAAGAATTAACAAGAACCGTACGAGTTGACTTGTGGAGGAGGCAACACAAACTCTCTCGCCGTGTACGGCGGAGGAGCAGCCGCAAGTGGATCCAGCCGACACTAAGTAAGCTATTAATTTGCACAAGATGCGATACACCTTCTTTGCTACATGTGCCCTTCGATTTCTTCCTTATATATATAATATACATAGTTTGCACATAATACATAAAATTCCTTCACCAGTAGCAATCTCAAATTTTTTATAATATCGCTCTTAGTTTGTTTATGGAGATGGCTAGATCATCAGTAGGTCTGATGGTTTTGTTATGCGCTTCGCTACTACCACTTGCGGCCAAGGCGGTTGGAACGCCATTCCACATTGAAGGATCTGTTTACTGCGACACTTGCCGCTTTGGATTTGAGACAATCGCCACCGAATATATCTCGGGTTAGTTTTTTCATTCACATACTCGTTATCCTAGTATATTTATATAAAGCAAAGGCAAATGTAAAAATGTGTGTAATATTGTTTTATTCACATATAGACAAAAATTATTGAAATATATGGGGGTATTATGAATAACAGGGGCAAGAGTGAGCATAGTATGCAAAGACAGAGTGACATTGAAATCCGAGGTGGTTGGTGAGGCGGTGACCGGAAGTGACGGAATATACAGAGTCGCCGTGACAGGAGACCGACAGGATCAGCAATGTCTAGCGGAGCTCGTTGAGAGTCCACTGGCTGGCTGCCAAGTGGCCGATCCTGGCCGCAGCACCGCCACCGTGATCCTCACGCGCGCCAACGGTGCCGCCTCTACACGTCACTTTGCTAATGCCATGGGTTTCTTCAGGGACCAACCGCTCCACGGCTGTGCTTCCCTCCGCAAACGTTACCTCGCCGACGGCGATGTCCGGGCTATTTGAGTCAATTTTACTCACCTTATGTCTATCTTCTTGATGAAACAAAAAAAAGAACAAAAAGGTTCATTTAGTTTTTTTCATTTCATTTCTTTTTCTTATTTTTCATTTTATTTTTTTCGTAATCTTGTTGTTGGGAGTCTCTAGATGCTTATGAGAGATTATTTAGATGTAAAAGAACTATATAAAATAAAGTATTGGCAACCTTAGAAAAAAATCATGTTTGTGAAATTTATATACATAGTTATCTATGATCTTAATATACTATTATTATCTGTGTTTTTTCTAAAATTCAATAGATGCATGGCTCAAACTAGATCTTGACATTATTCAAGTAATGGTATCGGTGGATATATATATATATAGAATTTATATTTCTTTTTTTGGTCTAACTAGAGAATTATATAAGTGCAGAAATATTCTGATGACTTGAAAATTATATAAGTGCAGAAATATTCTGATGACTTGAGAATTATATAAGTGCGGATGGTAACAAGCTTAATTACTAATCCAACATATATATGTCTTTGTCTTCGCAACCCATGTCCCAAACTGAAAAAGTACTCTGGTTCACGTTGTCCGATGATTGATCAGATTCCGGGAACTGATTCAAATCCATCGCAGTATCATCATCATGACCATCTTCGAATCTCCTAGAGGAGTTTAACTGCTGTTGCATCCTCTCTAACCAAAAATAATCCATCCAATTTCCATCATCATCTCGCTTGTCCATTGCACTCGAGCTCACACTGTAATCATCTTCACTAGTCGTATTAGTAAGAATACTTGGAGTTCTTTCAAGCATGGAACTTGTATCTCCCGTGCTCTGGCTTGACGACCCATATAAACACTGGATCTCATGACCCATCCTCGAGTTTTTATCCACAAAACCAAAACTCATATCACTCTGAGGACAGCTCGAGTTTTGACAAGTGTAAAGACTCTTAGACGGTTCCATAAAAACAGCTTTTCTCTTGGACCCCGACTCTTCTTGATCTTGATCTTCGGAGATCTTGAGGTCTTTGATACTGAGAAGAGCTTCTTCTTGGTTTAAGACTCGAGACCAAGTATCAGTCTCTTTAGCCATCATCTTATCTTGCAAACAGTTCGATTGTGTCGCTAGACGTCTCACTCTTCCCAAATTCGGCGACATGTGTTTAATCACAGCCGCTAGGACACTAACTTTCCAAGATTTCCTCAAATCGTGCGGCTTTCGATATGGCGGGGCACCGTGTTCGTGAGCCGCTCCTTGTTCTCCCCACCAAACCTCCTTTCCCGTTGGCCACCATGGCGGCGC
The DNA here is from genome assembly GCA_900116095.1 of Euclidium syriacum. Classification (NCBI taxonomy): domain Eukaryota; kingdom Viridiplantae; phylum Streptophyta; class Magnoliopsida; order Brassicales; family Brassicaceae; genus Euclidium; species Euclidium syriacum. Next base: position 7,924,172 of record FPAK01000007.1, on the reverse strand, counting down.
GATTCGTTTCTCTAACGGAAACCGCCGTTGCGGCGGCGTGCAGTGTTGCATTAACGCCGATAATAACGACCCTAGAGTCGTGTCTTGTAGCTCTTGTAGCATGTGCAATAAGCTCGAGGATGATGAATTCTTCTCTATCAGCTCTGCCGCAGCAGCCGCGAGCGTTAAGTAATCTGAGACCGCGTTTGGAGCGGTTTGGTCAAACTGAACGTTTTCTTGCCACCAACGTCTTAAGCTATCGGAAGAACCGGTTATTGGCTTTCCCTTTTCTGGTACGATTCCGTAGACAAATCCTTGCGCTTTACATACTTCCATGATCTTCATCATGTACTTCAACACCGAGTCTTGTGAGCGAGCCATCTTCTTGCGCCGTGAAGCTTCTGCTCGGTGCGTTGTCAACGAAATGACATCGTCGCTGTTGTGTCGTTTCTGTTGCTTGAGTTTTTCCATGAGGTTTTGGTCTTTCAACATGCGTCTTTTGAGATCGTCATAGCTTATTTCTTCTTTTTCTTCGTCTTCAGCTGGACTCATTAGTTCCAATTCTTCGAGTTCCACCATTTTTTTCTTGTAGTCCATAAGATTCCGAGTCATGGACTGTTATAATATATAATCATCTATACTATGTGATTGAGGTTGTTGTCCGTATAATTGATGTAACACGACCACCTTTTGTTAAATTGAGTGCCTATTTATATAAGTAGATTTATAAATAGAATATTAATAAAATTATAAACTGTGTATGGTTTGGTTTGGGAGGAGGTGTGCATGTGCGATGAGGGACGAGTGGCCATTTTCTGAACTAAACATAAGTTGTAAAAGAATTTTGGACTTTTGTGGCGGAGACATTTATGTTTTTTAGGTGGACAAGAGCTATCTTGTAACATCGAGACTAAGAGTAAAATCATGTTGGCTTGAAATCGCTAGCAAAATTACTTGGATTAAACACTTTTTATCGGATAGACACAAACGATAAAATCGAACTAATGCTTTATTAAAACTCGAACCAATATTTTATAAAACTTGAGTAATCTTAATGTCGGAAGACTTACAGTACCGTTTTATCAAAAACTTAATTCAAAACCTAGTCCCATATTCGAACCAATCATCCAATCATCTGATCTACTAGTCTCGAACCACATAACAAATTATCACATGCATCTAAATCATACACATGATTTAGCTTTTCACAATCATCTTGGCCATTAAAATCCGAGAACCAAAGATTTGGCATAACTCGGTTTGAAGCCTTTCGATCCCAAAGATCTACGATTTGAGATTTCATAACTGCACATAATAATTTGATCCCCAAGATCTCTTATCGAGTCCTAGCTATTCAATCTCAAAGATTTTACATCGACCCAAATCCATCTACAGATTCAAAACCATCATATCGGATCGAAGCCATATGATTCCAAGGATCATTATTAGAAAAACCGTATTTCGACATAATTTTTAATAGAGAAGAGTATTTGAGAATTTAATCCATTTATCTAATAAAAAAATATAACAATTTAGAATTTTCAACAAAAGAAAAATATACATATTTCGAATATATTCTAATATAAAATAGATCACGACATATCTCTTGACATTGCGATGTCGGATGTTAGTAGAAATTTTATTTGGGTGCGTCAGAGTCGATGGGATAACGAAAGTGATTGCTCTTTGCCAAAAAAAAAAAGTTATATAAGAAAAACGAATGTGATTGCACCGACTTAATTGAATATGTACATTAAGAAAAAAAAGATCCAAAGGATTGTTTGTATCATCGGTAATGTATTACGAGGACTCTAGAAACCATGGGTAATAAAAAAATGGAACAAATTGTTTTCATGGATAGAAAAAATGTTTGTTTATGTGTTGGTGACATATATGTGCATAGTATAGGTAGCTTAATAGATAAGAAGGTAAGTAGCCTTGTATTAGTGAGGCGGCAGAAGATGAAGGCATTGGTGTGATTGTAAGCACGGGATTTCAGGGATTAGTGATATCAGGCTATTAGCAAATACTATTGCGACGCTTTCGTATTGGCTTACCTAAGGCACTAGTTTTTTTTATTCCTTGACTTACATGACTTTTTGGGAAAATGCACTTATTTTAATTCATCACTTTTTGGAACTTGTGGATTGCTTGGAACTGAAAGACAATATCATGATGTCATGCATTAGATATTAAACAGTAAAACAATGTTGGTTTTTCAAAAACCTATGAAAAATTTATCGTTGGATCGGTTCGTGTATTTTTAAGCAGTTGCATGTAATTTGTAAATGACCTATCGAAATAAGCGGTTACCCAATCTCACAAGTTATATATGAATCTGGAAAAATGTCAAAACATAACGAACTATTAAATAAACGCTAAACATTTTTAGATTTTATTGTGATATAAAAAAAACTCTTATGTTTTTTGATTTTTTTATATATTTCAAATTTTGCGTTGACAACTCTGATTTGGTCCCACAGTTAATCCTCTAACGTGTAGGTTAACCTCTTTTTACGGATTCCGTTAAAGTGAAAATGATGTATGTTGGGGTAAAAACTCACATACCTTAAAAACACTTAAAACTACCTCAAAACCCAAAATAGTCATGAAAAGGGGTCACAAAAACCCCGAATATGGTTAATAGAGTCTCCATTAGTCAGTCGGTTGTCATTTTCAAACACCTGGGGGAGAGTCCTCCGAGGTTAAAATGTAGGATATACTACTAGGACCTTCGGGGCCAAGTAAAGTAAACAATAACTGGGTTGTCATCTTAATTGCTTTAAACGTATAAATATGGTTTTAGAACAGGAAAGCAGAGCGGGTTGAAAGCAACCCAGATGGAGTAGAGGGTTTCCTTCACAACTAAGTAAGAGATCCCAGTCTGCATATGATCAAGTTAAGCAAACCAAACCCTGGTTAAAAGAAACTTATTGACAACGTCTAGTACAATCAAAGCCATTGACCTACATACGATTGGACTCGGGAGATGAACTTCCACGAAGAGACGCATGCCGTTGACCCATGACTTCGTCTAGTGAACCACCACCTCCCCCTATTTCGTTGTTTATGCCAGTAAATGCAGCGCCGGATCTAGCTAAAAATGAGTCTAGAGACACTAAACCCATAAATTCAGTATTTATCAACTTGGTTGTGCCGATTCCGAGAGCCATTGATTCCTAAATCAAAAAAGAATCAAAGTATTCGGTATAAATTTGTAGGTTCGTAAAATAATCAATATGATCTCGTGGTCCAATGACATAATGGTCGTTTTTGGCAAAGAGATATGCGGTTCAAAATTTCGAATCTCCATTATGCATGTTTTATTGAATTTAAAACAATACCAAAATGACGTCGTTCTCAATTTCATAGAAACAATAAACGAACTTTTACCAATACAATTGAGGAATTAACGACGAGACAAAATCAGATTTGTCAACGTAGAATTTGGAATTATATAAGAATATCAACAAAAATTAGAGTTTTTTTTTTATATATCACAATAAAATACAAGTTTTTTTGGGATTTACCAAATAATTAATTTTTTTTTACATTTTTTCTATATGAATTACAATCATTGAAACTAACACTATAATTCCAGCTATAGAAACTACAAATAAAAAGAAGTCTGAGAGCACTACACACTCTCATTCTTCATCCTTCATCCTTAGAGACTACTGCGCTACACACATTCTCATTTTTCATCCTTCATCCTTAGAGACCGTTGAACAGATCTGTTCAACGACTATAATACTGAAAAACTTATTTAATCCTCTTAGATCCAAAAATTATTACAAAATGGGATAGGTGGCAAACTGATATTATCTATAAATAGAGTGCTTTAACATGTATGAAACGATCATGTTTTGATAAATAAAGTTTCAAAGTTTTCTTCTTTCATAATATGCCTTTTTGTGCTTAAATATAGTGCTTTATAACGTGTATGTACCAATTAAGTTTTGATAAATAAAATTTCAAAGCTCTCTCCTTTTGTTTAGTTGCAAACACTCATATTATATCAGAACCTCCATAAGCACCATGGCAAATGATCAATGAAGCAAGCTCCCAATCACTATCCTTCAGCACCACTACGCACATCTCAAGTGTCATCACTTTGAAACTGACATACCAGAACTATCATTTTTGGTTACCACGATTTGAATATCTACTTAGGATTTTTCAATGCTCGCGAAATAGTTCCACCAGAGATTCTACTAATTCAAGTAAAAAAACTTTGTTACAAAGATCTGAAATACTACATTTTTGAAGCGTGGTTGCGAACATATCAACTGGTCTGGTCGTGGTTATATGAAAAACTATTTAAAGAGGTTCTTGAGTATGTTATTTTCTTAAACTCTGCATATGAAATATGTATGTTCATGCTGAGAATTTCAATTGTCCCACTGTTTCTATTGAGTTTGAACTTAGAAGAATCCGTAAACTTTTCTCATGATTTCAAGCCGTGATGTGATCGATTAAGTTCCATACGCAGACCGGTTGATGAATTAATGAAGATTGTTAGCTTTCTTAATGGACTTGGAATTGAATATGATCCAAAGGTAAGGTTATTCAACACTCCATGAGAAAGACTCTAGTTCTAAGTTTCAATGATATCCTATCTAAAGTAAATGATTTTGATGAGCATCGAAGATCTTATGAAGAAACAACCTCTCCTTCACCACACATCGCGTTTCAGATGCACTACTTCAGGAAACATGATTTTTTTTCACACAAACTACTGCACCAAATATACAAACCAATGAGGTAAAGGCTATTCACAAAGATCCAAAACTTGTGGTAGATTCTCTACTCAAGGTCGTGGATTTTTACAATTTACAATCGGTTGCAAACAATAAAAAATCTGTCACCTGGTCATTACCGATCCTTTAAAATATGTGATCGTGTGGGTCAAACGAAAAATTCAGCTCTTCCCATTTAAGTTTTAAGCTATTCTATCATATTCGACATTAATCACAAACATATAATCCAATTCAACAAAAAATCACAAAAAATTTAGGGTTTTTCTGTAATTTAGCACAAAAAGGATGCCTTCATAGCCAGGGGTTGAGTATCGTAACCCGGGCCATGTATGACTTATTTATTCGCTCATGATTCTTATCTATACATTTCCCAAACCTGATCCTCTTAACACAAACTTGTTGATGATGTTTAGTACAAACCCACATATCATGTACTCATAGGATGGAGTGTTTGCTAACAAACCACACACCTCAATAACATAAAAACACGTTGAAGAGCACTCTACAGACGACCAAATGACAAAAGCTACGCAGAACCTCTCATTTATGCCCGCAAAAAAGTGGGGACACCTTAGGATTGAATGATCTGTCAACTAGCCAAAACGATGAGAAAATTAGGTGAAAATCACTTTGAGTGTGTCGTACCAACCCGACTAGTATCTTTAGTTAGATCATCTAATTGACATGCTCCGATAGTTAGGGACTACTAAAAATTTTAAATATACCCCTTTCTCACGACGAGAAGAAGTCGGATCTTTGATTACTCATTAATTATCATAAGTTTTCTCTGCTTCAATTCACTTTGCTCTCTATTTTTAACTCAGTTCTGACTTGGTATACACTCATTATTTACTGGTTCAAAATTATCTTTTCTCGGTTTTGTTTGTTGGATTTCCTTCAAATGTCACCTTTTTCCACTTAAAACCCTTGATCCTTGGTCAGAGCTAAGGTTTTGTGTTCAAAGTCGAGAATTTTGTAGAAAAGTTTACCCTAAAACCCTATAAAGGCTCGACCTTTCAATAAAAATTCGACATTTGAGAAAATTTTGGTCCAAGAACCAACGTTCACCTACGTCGCAAACCGACCTTGGTTCAGGTAGATGTCAACCCCTCAATGCCTTAAGTTCACATTGTAGTAAATTCTGAAGGGGTCTGGATTAAATCACACATGTTTACCCCTAATCTCAAGAAAAAAGACATGTTTTACGTCCCAATTTTGAACTCAAAAATCATATCCATATTTTAAATAACGTGGTAGACCCAATGATTTTCTAATCGAAACATTTTAGAAGTTTTACTGAAACATTATAGAAGATTTATTTTAAACATTTAGATGTTCATTTAAAACTTTTCATAATTATGCTGCAATATCTTCTTTTTTTTCCTCCATCTATATATATATATATATATGAGATTAAACAGTTATATTTAAATGAGATACAACAATCAATAGCAAAATGGCGCCAAAGCAAATAATAAGTTTAGTTTAGGACATTAACTTACTCTCTACATGCTTTGATTGTATCTCATTGCAATTCATTTCGCAAGATGAAAACTTCCTAGCCGATGAGTTAGCAAGAACAGTCATATGGTTGACGACCTTGGTTTTCTATTGTAACAAGTTAATTTCCATGAAAGTATATGTTTTCCAGACAAAAATAAAAGCAGTTATATTCAACTTGTTAACTTTAGATTCTTCAAATTAGGGGTTGGCATTTTAACCGAACCAAATTTACTGAACCGAACCGACTATTTGGTTAGTTTGATTATCTATAAGAAATCGATTGGTTCAATATTTTATATAATTTTATTAACCAAACCGAATCGAACCAAATTGAGCTAACTGAATCAAACCGAACTAACCAATATGATAAAAGCTTTGATATGCACACAATAATGGTTGCACATTTTCGACCAGTTTGAGGCATAAGTTGTAAATTTACATCAAAATATTCGAAAAACATGGTATTTTAGATATTTAATATAATTATTTCACTTTATGTTGGCGTATGTGTTAAAGTTAATGGTAAATATAAGTAAAACAAACCGAGAATAAAGAGGCTTTAGCATATAAAGAACATGACAATCGTTGAAAACATTAATTTTTGTTTTTGATTTATTAATTTGGAAATGTAAGATATTATAGTTTGATTTTGTATTATGGTTTTGTTTTTTCTTGTTTGATTTAGTGACAAAATGGATATGCTCGAACCGAATTAGATATTAAGAACTGAACCGATAAATCAAGAACCAACACAAATCGAACCATATAAACCCTAACTAATTGGGAGGTTTTTCTTAGAACCAAATGAACCAAAGAAAAAAAGCCGTCTAAACCGAATGCATGCTTCAAACTAATGTTACCCTGTACGTCTATATCAGGCCCAGTAGATTTGAATGGGCTTATTAGTTTCAGTATCATGATCCCAGCTTATCAAGCAGTGGGACCGCGCGTCACTCGAGACTCACGCCCAATTATAATTCGAAACGCGACTCAAAAGAAATAAAATAAAATCTAGATCGGGAAATTTCGCACGGGTTCCCGCCTCAACGAAATCAAAAACCCTAAAATTTCCAATCACCAGATCCTGCAGAATAACCACCGACCGACGAATGCTGTGAATCTCTCGAGGTCACTAACCCAAAAATTACATTCCATCGTCCTCGTAATTCAAGGTAATCTTCTATGCACCTTGTCAATTTCTGGTTACGGAATTGAGGTTTCGAAGAGCGAGTGGTTTTTAGTTCAATTTTTCTTAATCCGGGATTAAAATCTCGGGTTCTTTGTTGAAACGGAATCATCAGTATTACTTCATTTCTGATTTGGAATTGAAACTATTTCTCTTCCTTTGTGGGTGATTTTGAAGATGACTGAAGGTAGCGACAAATCAGTTTCCGAAGAAACTCGACGCGCTTTGGGTGATGTGACTAATCTTCAAAACAAGAGAGGAATTTCGTCGATTCTGGGTGATTTGCTTCATAAATCTGAAAATGAATCTGGTAAGACCGTTTCTCACGAAGGTTATGGAGCAAAGTTTTCAAAGAGATTGTGTTTAGTTGTAGACGACTTGGTAAATGAAAGCTGTAAACCCGTTGATACAAACGAAGGATCATCTTCGGGTGATAAGAATAGTTCTGGTGATTCTGATAACACAGAATCTGTGGTAGAGATTTCCAGTGGAGATGACAAAGCATCGAAGGAGGTTTATTTCGAACCTGGTGATAGAGACGGTGCACGAGAGGTAAATGCAAATCAAACTGATGCTACTACTGATGAAGGCTTGGCTCAGTCTATGTTAAGTAGCAACAAGAAGAATCCACTGGTGACTGGGGAGGAATTGCGTAATTGTCAGAATTTGAGATCATTTGAAATGAGGAAATGCTCGAATGATAAAAACAAGGAGCATGTAGTGAATCAGAATTTGGGAGACGACTTGTTGAGATCTTGCTCTTGCGAGTTTTGCCTGAAAGGTTTCTTGTTCTTCAGCATTTTTCTTGACTGTATATTCTTAAACTTGATTCTAATAGAATTATCCAACTTTGCTGATTATGGATTTGATTCAGCTGCGTACATTTGGTCAGATCTTCATTACCAGGATATCAAAGGTCGATTATCCGGTAAGTCTCATATAATCAATTCGCCACATGCTCTTGAGGGTTTCTTTTTGAATTATTGTTATATAATGTTTGAACCAGCGTTGAAGAAGAGTCAGAAAAAAGCAAGTGACTTGATTCAAAGGAATGATAAAGAAAGGCCTAGGAATTTTCATGTTTCTGTAAATTCCTCAAAGCTAGAATCTGAGCTCGCGGGTCAATGGACGTCGCTCTTTGTTAACATGGAAGAGATCCTTGCTCACGAAAGTAGTCACCTTGTAAGTGCTCATAGAAGTATAATGCAGAGTGTTATATCCTTTTTTTTTTTGCTTATTCAGCACATAAACCTGAGTTCTGGTGTGTGTGTGTAAACTGTGATTTCAATGATGCAGCAAGATTGCTTTTTGAAGATGAAAGAATTGCGAGAAGATTGCAAAATGGATGTTGAGAGATCGATGAAGACACCTCAACAGAACAACTAAGTAAGTAGTCATCTCTGCTTTAATAAAAAAAATGTAAGGGCTTAAATAAAACCTCTCTATGTTTTGTTTCAGCAGCTCTTGTGAAATTATATTATAAATACTATCTCGATGCAATGTATAGTTGCTTTAAATGGTAAATGAATCAACTTCTGTTTGTGTTCTTTCACTTACCATTTTGTTTTGACTTAGAATTCGATTAGTATTGATGAGCTACAGTGATGAACGGTAGAACAATTTCTCATGTTTCAAACATGATTCCACAGTTTTCAACTATGTTGTTATTTACTGACTTATGCAAGATTAAGAATTCATCTAGTATGGACCCACTGCTTTTTTATTCATCTTACGAAAGTGCCTTATAGGGTTAGAGAAGATGACCCAATTGCTTATGGGCTTCTTAACTCTCTTTTTTTGTTTGTTGCAAAAGTGGGAGTATTTTTCGCCATTTTGATAAAAAAAAAAAGCATGTCTTAGAAAATAGGAATCTTAATACTATTAGAGGAGTACAAATATAGAGATAACTTTATTATCATGTGTAATATTATATGTAATGCCATTAGAAATTAGTTATAAATGTATATATTTATTAAGGATAATTTTGACAAAAACTAATTACAATAGATAATAAGAATTAGACTTATGAATATATATTTTTTACGTGACCCATTATTTCTAAAATACTCTACTTACTTATGATCTCAATATTTAATGAGAATTTGTATATGTTACCAAATCATTAGTTTACTATAACAACGGGAAGTGGGCTAAATCATACGGGGAGAATTGAATTAAGATCAAATCATACGTGAACTTCTTTGTTGTTCCTGTTCAAACGTGAACATTTTGATTTGTGCTAAATTATACATAATATTTCAAAATTGTGCTAAATCATACTTGACTGTTAACGACGTTTTAATTACGTTAACGATGCTTACTCGTTTGACACGTCATCGGTGACGTGGATAGTTGAACAGTAACAACGTCGTTTTCAAATTAAAATATGCGAAAATATGAGATCAAAACGACGACGACCATCGAACTCGGGTTGGGCATGAAGGTATTAAACCAATTGGGCTATCACATCGGACTTGGTATAGTATGTATTGCAATAATAGTTAATTGCTTAAGTCAGTCATTGTCGTATACAAAATGAACCATAAACTTCCGAGACTGAGAAAAAAATGAAGAGAAGAGATTTTTCATTAAAACTAAATAAATTATCTAAATATTCAAAAGCCAAAACACGAGCATAGATTATGAAAATTAATCTTACAACCAAAGTGGTGACCAAAAGAAAACATTAAGCGTTTGAAATGAATTGGATTACACAAAAAGTGACTTCTAATCCAAATTTCAACTAATTACCGATCTAGATAACCTAAATTAAGCTGCTACAACACTAACTAGCAGATATACAAAATTATCCCATAGTCTTAACCTTTCTTGCCTGCACAATGAAAAGGAAGTAATAAGAATATAATGAAAAAAAACATTAAAAGCAAATGAAATAACAAAGATAGAAAATTACCTTCACTCTTAAAAGTATTGTTATGATTCACTTGGTACTTAACTCTCGTCAATAGGTATAGACTCCCTCTTTCTTTTCTTAATACGATAACTAGTCTTCCACTAACACCAGGAATACGACAGCCTTGTGCATTATGTCCCACATTGCCACAATTAGCACACGTGACCGGAAGCTTTGCTCGAGGAACCTTGATTTCAACATTTTTTCTTTTTCCTTTCCCTTGACGCCTTTTCCTTTTTTCTTTTGTGGAGACTCATGCTTGCCCTTAATCCGCTTCTGCTTTTTTGTTGGTCCATTCGTTACATCTCTTTGTGGAGGTTGGATCTTCACTTCATCGGTTTGTCTCCAAAAGTGCATTCCATTTACCGGGTTGATGGAATCACTGTAGATAGCTTTCCACTTAGCAGTCAAATACCAGTGTGAAACATAGTCTTCTGGATTAAGTTTCCATGCAAAGATAGCTTTAAGCGCATGACGACAAGGAATTCTGGTAATGTCCCATCGTCTACACTTACATGTAGCTGTGGGAAGCGTGACTGCGTGTGCAATGCCGTTCTCACGAACCTCATACTGCCCATTACTTCCAGCGACTAAAGTACAAAACTTCAGCTTTTCGGACTCTTCCGTGATCGTCTTTGCCACTTTCAAGCTGTACTTTCCTTGATGTTTTCCTGATGTTTCCTTCCGGATATTAATGCGTATCATTGCTTGCCTTCTTATTGTTTCCAGCATCTCCACTACAGGCATAGTACGTGCCTTGTCAATGGAATTGTTGTAAGACTCGGAGAAGTTGTTATGCACATCTTCACATTTTGATGTTGTCTCGAAGAAAGTGCGACTGCAATGCTCTGGATGCTTATCTAGCATTGCCTTATAAACGTCAACATCATAGCTTTCGACTGCCTTTTTCGCCTTATCATAATCAGAGGAGTTGTAGCTCTCTGCAACATCCCAAAAAAGCTTCTTCATTTGTTTCATTCCCGGAAATTTACTCTTCAGATTTCCATAGATGTGGCGTGCACACATTCTGTGTTCAACCTTTGGCAATACTTGACCTACTGCGTAAAGCAAACCCTGAGAGGAAGAACAAAAGGAGGACACCATCAGTTCTCAGCTTGTATGAATATTTCTAACAAAGTAAGAATATCACTAAAACAGACAAAAACATAACTTTTAAGTTACCTTTTGTCTATCAGAAATCAGTGTGTAACCTTCTCCATTCCCGAGCCCCAAATCTCTTTTTAGCTTCTCGATGAACCACAACCAACTCTCCTTGTCTTCTACTTGCACAATAGCCCAAGCAACCGGGTAGAATTGGTTGTTCGCGTCTCTTCCAACAGCTGCCAACAGTTGGCCTTTCACATCACATTTTAAGAAACACCCATCTATTCCAAATATAGGCCGACAATGTGTTTTCCAGATTCTCCGGAGTGTTGCAAAACAGACATAAAAACGATTGAATATGTCTAATCCTCCCTCGACGCTGATTGTCCCAACCTCAACTGTGGAACCTGGGTTTGTACTAGCAAAAAAAAAACTTAGATGTTAAGTATTCTAGCATTACACAACATAAATCAAAAGTTAAAAACATGAGAAGTAAAAAAAATGATAAGTAAAGCTAAGTAAAGATACTTACACTAGAAGCTCCTTCTTGTAGTCTTTTAATCTTGAGAACTGCTCATCATGCTCTTTTTGAAGTATATTCAACGCTCTTGCCTTTGCTTTACGACAAATGTTGTGTGAAACATTCAATCCGTATCTAACTATCATTTGTCCTTGCATATATTTTGGCCTCAAACCAGGGTCCAATCTTATCTCATGGAGAAACAACTCGGCAATGACATTGTCTCTCAAAACCTTGCTACTTTGGTCTGGCGTGCAACTGTGGTGCCCAATGAAAGTCTTGATCATGTATCTCCCCACTGATCTTTCATACGAACAATACGCTTTGAAACGACATCCAGAACCTTTAATATTACAACGAACTTCACATTCATCATCTCCCCATCTCTTGTACTTGACATTCCACTTGTTATTAAGCACGTACTCAATAACAGCAGCCTTGAATTTCTTGATAGAATCAAAAACCTGTCTTAGCATAAGCTCTCCACTGCCCTCTTTGTATGTTTCATAGTCTCCATGCTTTCCTCGGGCTGCAACGTCCTCCGTATCTGAATTTTCTGGTGTGTCATAGTAGTTGTAATCTTTTTCACTGTCGATAAATCCAGCAGCCATTGCTTCTACTCTTGCTTCTTCCTCATACGTAATATCTTCACCTCCAACTTCCACTTCGATATTTTCCTCACCTATGCCTTCCTCATCAAATCCAGATTCTACAACACCTATTTCAACATCAAAAAGACCATCATCAGAGCTGTTAACCTCTTCCACAATGTTCTCATCACCACTGCTCTTCTCACTGCGTTTATCCTTAGTGTTATTGTTCTCAGCATTTTCCCCTACAGCATTGTTCTCTTCCACAATATTCTCTGCTTCCATGAAAATTTCTATTTCTTTGATGTAAATTTCAGCTCTACACATTTTCTCAAAGAGATTTGAACCATCCAGCAGCATTTTCAACCAGATCCTTTGTCCGTAGATAGACACATCCAAATCAACCGCCATGTTTTTAAATAATGAAGGGGCTTCACATTCAATCGTGTGAACTTCTCCACCGGTGTAAATCGGTACCCCATCATGCGTGATAAACCTCCCTTTATAGTGACACAAGAACAAAGTATCGATACTGCAAAAATACAAATACAAAAAAACATAACTTTATCAAAAAGAGATGATAATACATATATAGTTTACTGTTTTTTTTCTCTAAAAATACTAAAGTCAATGTTTATGCTGTGATTCCAAGAGAAGTCATGTGGCCTTTATATCTTTATTTATGTTTAAATGATTGAATAACAAGTAGCATTTAAATAATGTAAGTATACAATAAGCGAATAGAATATAATATGAGTCAAAGATGGGTCGTGAGCAGGAGACGGAGAAAATGCAGAGAATAGGAGCCAAAGAGCATAAATCTCATTACCCAGTCAAGAAATCATTCAATTGATTTGTTCAAATCACATTACAAAATAATTCTTAAAATCAACACTTACCTCATCTTTGGGCTTGCCTAGGAACGTTTCTTCTCCGTCACCGAATCGCCTTCACCGTGCTTTCATCTCTTGATTCCCTGAGATTTTTCGAAGGAGCAAAAGAACCCTACATCACTTAATCGAGAGCTCTCGTGATGAAGATGGGGACAAATGAGAAAACGCTGTCGTTTTTTCACTTTCTAAAACGACATCCACTTGCTTAATATTAAGTATACGAAAATACATACTATACCAAGTCCGATGTGATAGCCCAGTTGGTTTAATACCTTCCTGCCCAACCCGAGTTCGATGGCCGGAGTCGTCGTTTTGATCTCATATTTTCGTATATTTTAATTTGAAAACGACGTCGTTACTGTTCAACTATCCACGTCATCGATGACGTGTCAAACCGAGTAAGCATCGTTAACGTAATTAAAACGTCGTTAACGGTCAAGTATGATTTAACACAATTTTGAAACATTATGTATAATTTAGCACAAATCAAAATATTCACGTATGAATAGAAACAACAAAGAAGTTCACGTATGATTTGATCTTAAATCAATTCCCCCGTATGATTTAGTCCACTTTCCCTATAACAACTAACGTGATTTTTCAATATTTTTACCTAAATTATGGATAGATATGTACCAAAAATTTATAATAAAAATATTTACATAATTTATTATTATTTTTCTTTTTTTTAATCAAAATACGCATTAAAAATATAACACTAAATATATCAAATATTATATTATTCTATAAGAAGTATGCATGTTTATTTGGGGTAACATAAAGGAAAATATTGTAATGGAAACGAGAGGGGAACGGGTAATTCCAGTATTGAACAAATTTCTCATAGTATTCACGATAAAGAAACGGGACGAAAAATGGATGAGAACGTGAAATTTTGGATAACTAAGATTAAGATCTTAACTCTCATTAATTCGGATAAGACTCTATTTTGAGACGGATATTTCAAAATGTTTCAGAAAATTTAGGAAATTTTTGAATAATATTTAGATCATTTCTCATTCATTTAAAAATGTATTAGATATTAAACAGACTATTTAGGAAACTGGTTCTCATACTCTTTTTTTTTTTTTATCTGAATAAAATAAATGATTCAAAGCGGATAATATTTAATAAATGAGACGGAATTCGGGTCGCGAAATAGCCAAACCTAATCAAAGATAACTAAAAATATACTATTTAAGAATAAAAATAAAAAATAATACCTCCACGTTACAACGCGTCAAAACCTAGTTCTAGGATATAATTGTATACAGAATCTATAAATATAAAGTAGAATTGGAAGAACTAGTGATGGGAACTCAACGACCATTTGAGAATACGAAGCATCGATCTCGAGTTCAAGTTTAGTGGAATATGAATTTTCAAATCAAACACGCCACAGAAGTTTTAATTATCTATTCATAAATTTGACTCCCAAGGCACACGAATACTAGTAGTTAGGCTAATTAGGCAGATTCCATCTTTTTTTTTCTTTCTCAAGTATATATGCATACTTACCATTCTAAAAGTCAATTTTGATATGCGATTTTAATCTTTTCAACTCTATTTTTTTTATTTTTTACTTTTAATCAGCCACTTTCAGAGATTCGTGCTTTAGGACTAATTGTTTGCTTGTACACAACTAGTCCTTCGTGTGGTACCGTCGTCATATTTCTGAATGTTATATAAAAACTACCATTCTGAAAAATTTAGTGCGCTTTCACATTGTAAGGAACAAAAACAAACAATGGCGCAGCTTTATATATGGCAAAGTATTCCTCCTCGTTTTACTAAAAATTTATATCAGTATATAAAAGAAAAGATGGAGATGTACGTAGTTTTCCAAATTTATCTTACGATTACAAGTGAAAACTAAATTTATACAAGTGATTGCCAATTGATGAAGCATTTTGTTTGCTTCTTTTTAAAAAAAATAAACAGGACATGATATTAAGAGACATCCTCGCTTTTATCTTTCCGTTAATCATAATATATACTATATAGTATTTTAGCTGATATATGTTCAATTTGCACATGGATGCATATTGGTATATGAATTATGAAGTATATATATCAATTTAATAAATATATTTGCTTGGTTCTCACACAGTTCACGTTCAGATACGGTAGACTGACACGTATACAGTAATTTGGCTCCCCATTGTTATGGCATTCTCTTCTGCAATAGTTTCCCATGTGCCTTACTATTAGTTAGTCATCATTTATACATTGGTACACGAATAAGGCAGATCACATCCTCTTGTTTTAAAGTATGCATAAATAACGTTTAGTTTTAACTCTGAAAATAATATAAATTCTAAAAACTGAACCTTAAACTTTAAAAAGATTAAATTTTCAAAAATTCACCTATTTTTACATTTATGTATTTTCATGTCGGCAGATTGTTTTTAAAGATTTAATCAATATTCCTTGTAGGAATTATAACAAAATAAAAGTATTGAAAATGTTCAAGAGAGACTTATGGAAAGCTCGACCCTCAAAGCGGGGACCGGTCCCCAATCCGGACACGTGTAATGAACCTACGGGAGCATCGGAAAATACGACCATCCCTCTTCTTTCACCTTCTCAGATTTATTTTAATTTGGAACAAAAACTAGAATAAGAAATAACAGAAAAACCTTCCTCTTTATACCCTTTAAGGCTTGTGATTATAGACAAACCAATAATGAACAACCGAAAACGAGGGTCTACATAATCCTTAATAAGTAAATCGACATTGAATCTGAGCTCCGACACGTGATTCATTACTATCTTCAATATCCACACAAATAATATATATAAGTATCAAATACATACATAATTCTAAAAATTTGGACGAATATGATGCTCTTGTATTTGATTTAAGTACATGCGTATATATAATTAAACATCCCAATATTTGTTTAGATTTGATTCCCTTTTAACTAAACCCCTTTGTTTAGGTATGCATATATAATTAACTCTAGAAGACGCATCTCATTTAACGTGGTTAATATTATTATATAAATTGTGAGCTATTTGTGGTGTGAAGAGACTCCTTGATCACCAATAATTGAGATTTGAAGGTTTAATAAATCAGGACCAAAAAAGAAAAAAAAAAGAAAAAAAAGAAGGTTTAATAAACCAAATAGTTTTATTAAGATACGCAATTAAGTAATGTTAGCTAGAGAGCTAAGAATGAGCCAATGAAAGGGATTGAAGGAGAAAGCAAAGAGTGGAATCCATCTTTTCACGTTTGAATAAAGTGAGGAAATGAGTTTAGTTTGACAACACTTGTAAAGTCTTTGGAACTGTCTTATTGTCTCTGTTTCCTCCTCACCCCATGTGTTCAGTTTTTCGTTTTTCCCTATCTTTTTTTTGTCTTTATTTAGTTTTTTAGAAAATATTTTTCAACACATCATACGATTTTTGAAGTGGATTCCAACCTGGCCAATCTTAACTGTTCTCATTGCCATGTACAAATTATAAGTGGTACGGTTAGTTTTCCGTGCGTTCATTTACCTATGTTTAAAAAAAAATTATAATTACGATTTTTCTTATAATATTATCTCAATCAATTGTCACAAACAACCTAATAAATATGTACTATATATATATTGTGTGACCGCACATTTATGTAGTAGATTCACATTTTAAGAGATAATCATCGCAGACCAAAAAAAAGAGATAATCATCAAATTCGGGAAATTAAAATATTATAACAAGATTAGTTTTTTTTTGTACTTGGGATGCTGAAATATATATAAGTAGTATATCTTTATATTTAAATAAAGTAAAAGCTTAATAAATAATTGTCTTATATCAAAGTGAGATCGAAGTATTGCTACAAAATATTTGATGATGACATAGGTTCGTAGTGGATATAAAAAAAGTTACTTCAGATAATAGTCCGAAATATTCTGATTTTTTTTTTTTGCAGTTTTCCTTGTAAACACCAACCACTTCAAGAAAGATAAATTTATGGGTTTCTAAAGCTCAAAAATCATTTTTTATCCGTTATGGATGGACAATAAGAAACATACATTTATATATATATATATATATATATATATATATGTGTATAAAAGAAATATTGAGTATTGGTGACATGTCTACATCGGAAGGGATTGAAAACACATGCAGCCTTATTGTGATAGTTACTCGCATTATACATCCAAAAGCTATGGACAAAAAGCTTTGACCATAATGACCATCCACTATTATTGATTTGCTATGAGCCTATGACACTATACATGACCTTCTATTTACATTTCTCAGTCTTCAGAGAGACTACAACGTGCATCGGTGCATGCATCTGATTATGTTATAGCTATATATGTTCCTCCATGCCACAAATATGTGTTTATGACCCAGTCTCTCTGTATCTATTCATGTATATATTTCTATCTATATGCCATTTGCACTGTCAGATTCCGAAAGACGTAACTACTAATTCGAGTAAATATAGAAAACAGTAACGTAGGAAAGTCAGAAATTGGGCTTGACATGTCAAAATGTACCTATATGTGGTTCAATTTTTCAAACTCATTTAAAGTACGATGGTTAAATAGTGTGCAGGTAATGCATTACCTATTGTATACGATAATGTGATTTGTATGGTTTAAATTGTATCTTTCTAAATATCTGGTTAGATCATACATTCTAATAAAAATAAAATGTCGTTATTTTAGGTGGTCTAAAATATGTTAGTGTATTGCAAGAGAGTCCATCTTAAATAAAGGTACGGAAAATTTAGGATATATAAAAATTTCAAACAAGAAATATCTCATAGTTATCTTATTCTTATATGTATCAGTATTTTCGAGATTTATATAAAATAATCATAAAATATATGTAATTATTCATTCACATTAATGAAATAGAAACCCTATATAAGAAAAGGTATTCACTTCAATATAACGTTTATTTTTCTTAGAATTTATCTCGGATATCACAACAAGGGATATCAGGATATCACAACAAGGGATATCAAAACACATGTTCGATGAAAGGAGCTGGTATTTTGAAGCTTGATGTTCCGCGTTTCGATGGCAAGAATAATTCTGGCCTTTGGCAAATGCATTTAAAAAACATGTTGACGCAATTGATGATGAATAAGGCATTTTTAGAAACAACGTCAAAAGCGATCAATGATGATTGGAATGAGATGCATGACAAGACAACTTCGGCAATTCGTGTGTCTTTTTGACGAGATTATTCACTACTAAGGCAATAAGGGACAAACTAGAGAAGTTGTATATGTCGAGGTTGTTGTTTCTCAAACAAATATCATACCATTTTGAGAAGTATAAGAGGGAGATTTGGTTCACCATGTTAAAAATAAAATCATAGATGATTTAAGAACTTGTAGATTTCAATTTTAAGGACAAAGATAAAACCATGATCTTTGAGTAGCCATGTCTCTGAATAGCCCCAAGAACGTAAGTCAGGTACAAGTCCCCAAAGTTGGTCCCTATGGCAGGTATAAACAAGGTATTTCTATATCTTTCCCTCGCTCTAGTTTTCTTATTTTAATATCTCCAACGTTTCGTATAGATTACAAGAATAATTGGTTTAATTTAGTAGTCATAAGGTCTTGAACGTGATTTTTAAAAACTGTTTTCATTCAACAGGCGTAAGGTCATTAGCGTGATCAAAATGAATCCAGAAGTGAAACACTCACTAACAAGCCCACGTACATCGATAATAGAATAATCACTACAAATAAGCCATCATACCACATGCGATACCAAGCACCTCCTGCTTTCTTTTGCAGTGGACTTAGGACACCTCAAGACTATTCTATTTGCTACCTGACCAAAACGACAAAGAAAGTAAGTGAAAATCACTCGTGTTCTTCATACATATTTGACCTGGTTCTTAGTTGGGTCGCCCGAACCGACCAAACTTTTCAACTAAATCATCTAATTGATTCATTCTACGATCCCGAGTCAGGTAAGCTCTATAAAAAAACCCTAGCTTACTATAAGAGAGGGTCAGATTCCTTTCGTTAAACTCTTACCACTAGTTTTCTATGGTTTTCCTCTGTTTTTCTCTCGATTTTTCACTCCTATTTATCTTCATTTTCTCACGGGATTTCAAGTAAAGATCAACCCTTTTCACCAAAATCCAATATGTTTTTCACCCAAAGTCGAGATCTTTGGATCAAAGTCGAGGTTTTTATAGAAAACTTGCATTTTTTCATTAAAACCTCTAACAATTTTCTGATGATTATGTAAAAGACTCGTACATTGAGAGAATTCCAGTCAAAGATCATTGTTTCTCTCTGTCTCGAAGGAGGAATGCTCTTTGGAGAAACTTACATCCCTCCTCCGGCAATGACATTTTCGGTCAATCTCGACCAAGTTTCATCCACAAACTTTTTTTTTTTTTTTCTTCTTTTCATAAAAAACCCTCCTAAAATGATATAGTACTTTGTGGACCACCTAACTTTTTCCGGCTCAGAGTCAACATTAACCACTTTCCTCGGTTCACCAATCTTTCTTTCTAGTTCCCTCCCGTAATCTCTCTTTATTTTTTTTTTGCTTGACCCTCGAAGAACCTACGGGAAACATAACCTCATCGGGTTGACTTCACATGATTATTATTTTGACATGAAATATGCTACTCAGTCGATCGAATATCACTGTCAAGACTACTCCAACATGACGTAAACTGAGCCCCTACTCCATAAGACTTCAACCCGAGAGTGCACAAAACTTACCTTGTGGTAAGCTTATAAGCGATCCAAACTTACACCAAGCAACTTAATCCCGTTCCTGATAAGTAAAATCTAATTAACGGTTAATCAACGAAACAAATACCCATATATCAAAGGACGTGTCAGACCCGATGTTTTTTAACCGAGACAATAGATATACTATAATCCAAGACTTGATAATGTATGGATCAGTTGAACTTTTATTAAGTGAATCAAAGACATTATGGATATCTATAAAGTAAAATATTTAAATTGAGTTTATTGTAACTGTTCTGATGAGGGTTGATGCCTTGAAGGAGGAGAAACATGAAACATATGCTTTGACACATGCAATCAAGTAAGTGTTCAATAAACATTTTAGCAAATTTGTTTTAAAATAATTAAATACATACCGTGGATTTGGATATGTTAAAACCATTTAAATCATCAGAACTATAGCGTACTATGAAACAGCTTGATTAGAATAAATCCATACGCACCAATATACATATTTGAATCTACGAGATTAAATGACACAAAATTAATTCACGTACCAAGTAGAACCATATACATATTTATATTTCCCATTTACCGAATTTATTGCTTTATTATAGTTTAAAGAAAATTCTCATCCATGAGAAATTCACACTAAAGATAAAACGTTATCTTATTTATTATCTTGGATATTATTTGAACAACTATAAAATCTGCTACAGTACAAAATATAATAAATTTGTCTCGTACTAGGAAATAAATATATACAGCGTTCGTAATCAGGAGGGCCAAAGGACATGCGCGACGAGAAACACGACTAACCCGAAAAAACAATAAAACAAAATAAGACTTCCAAGTTTCCAGAGTTTGTCTTTGCCAATTGCCACTACGAGCAAGAATACACGTATTAATTCTTGGTTTGATCTGGTTTAATTCGGTTAGGTTTATTCGTCCATATTCGTGAAAAGGAACAGACAGATTTGAATTGATCATTTAGTTTCATTTGGACCCCACATCGCGTGTCAAAGTGCTAGTAGACAAGTACACGAAAGTGAGCCAAATCTAGATACATCAAACCCTTTCATCTTCGTCGCCTTAATTTTTCATATTTATTTATTTTACATAAGTATATGTCCCGTACCATTTTCATACAAATTTTTAAGCTTTTTATTGTATTTTCAATTTTGATTCGTGCCATTAATATTTAGTCAATACGTCACCCAACTTTCTTATTCATCTTTTTTTTTTCTTACAAAAACAAAATGCGATGAACAAGAACAACCTTTGGGGCAGATTAAGACCTATTGCCCTATCCTTTACAACATTCCAAGAAAGGTTAGGCATGACATAGTCATTATATATATCCACCTATTTTCCTTGGCTTTACTCATTCCCAACATTGTCACTCATTAATTATCACCCCCTTTCACAATCTTTGGCTGCATTTGTTTCCATTCCACCAATCGTCGCAAGAATTCCATCACCTGTCGATTTCATATTTAGGAGATTTAAGTTAGCACGTGTAAACGACTATTTACTGCAAAATACGGCAATGGATATATCTCTTTTTATACTATGTATATATGTGCGAGCGTAGACTTGCCTCGGATGGGTCTTGCAAAGAATATGCAGCATCGGTATCCTTGGGAAACTTGGACACAAGAATGCCAAAGCCTTCACCTATCTCTCGTAACATCTAAGTTACATGGCAAAAATTAAATCAATAAATATAGTTAGTGTGGTACTCTTAAACGAAATATTAGTTGGTTAACATGAAATACCTCAACCAAAAAAAGATAATATATACCTTAAATGCATCTTCGTCGGTCCGGTCGTCGCCGATGTAAACCGGAAAAACGTTGTTAGAGTTTCCAAATCCTGTCAAATCCAAAGTTCAAAATTAAGTCTTTACTTGATTCTATGATTATATCAAATTCTTAAAAGGTGAATTGAGAACCATATTGATGATGGAAAATGATTAGTCGAGAAAAGGTACTTTAAAATAAAAAGACAAGACAAAAATTCTTGCTTTATTTCAATTACAAACACACCAAATAATAAAAGAAAAAGAGAATGCTACTTGTACTCACCAAGTGACTCTAACAAGAACCCAAGAGCCTTTCCTTTATCCCATTCAATCATAGGACGGATTTCGAAAACCTGTTGATTATATCAAAAAAAGAATTTAAATTATTGACACTTACTGTTATAAAACAGCATTAGAGCATGTACAGATTCTCTAAGCATGTGTTTGACCAATGAGAGAATTCCACGTCATACCTTGCGACCTTGGGTCAGTTTCAGCGTAGGGTAGTCCTTTAACACCGACCGGACCTGTAGAACCAGTTCGCTCCATTTCTGGATCATTAAAATTTTCCATTTTTAATGTTATATAGTTTTTCCTTACTTAATAATATATTTCTCTTACTACGATTTCAAATTTTACCTTCTCTTCGACGCAACGGAAGTGCACAGAAGCAGAAAATTTGTGGTTTTCTACTTTGGCTCCCGGAGTTGATTTGGTTTTCTCCAAGAGTCGTCTACAAACCTTTTAAGAAATTAAAACACATATTTCAATTTAATACTATGTGTAATCATGGTCACATGTATATTTGTTTAATATAGTAAAACGACATAAACAAATATGTCTTACTTCATCGATGATGGGAAGATAGTCACTGGCTGGTTGGTAAAGAAGAGACTGTTTAACCTAAATAAAAGAGAAATAAATAAGCTTAAATTATAAAATAATTATGGAGTATTTTTTTAATCAGTTTATGATGTTAATTGAAAATTACCCTCTTGTGTCTGGAGAAACCTTTTGCTGGGCCTTTAATGTCCATGCCATGACTTCCAGCATAATACAGCTCAGCTAGCTTCACAAAGTTATACACCTTTGAAACAAAATAAAACACATCAATAAAACTATAAATAATATTTAATAGAATATGGAGAAAATGCCAAAAAAAAAAAGAAGAAAAATACCTTGTCTAGGCATCTACCAGTGACAATAGCAGTGGGGAAACACTTGGCCAGTTTTTTCACAGTTCTTCTCATCTGAGAAATACCAATCAAAAATGTGATTTAACTAGAGAAATTAATTAGATTAAAGTAAAAAAAAAATTGGATTAATCTGATTAAGATAACAAACCTTGCTTGACATGAAAGCTCTATCTGGATCATCAACAATGGGAGAGAGAGTACCATCGTAATCAAGAAACATTACGATTTGTTTCCCTTCCGAAGCTTCCATGATCTTTTCGAACATATCTAGTGCTGAAGGATGCTGCATCTGTCAGGAACAGATTGTAAGAAAAAGGAAAGAAAAATAGAGGAAGATTCTTTTGTGAAAGGAGTATTGAAGAAGACTTACGATCCATGAGTTGAGTTGTTGCTGTGAGGAGATAGAAGAAGGGAGTGATTTGAGATGAGTTGGAGAAGAAGCTCGCATTGAATCGACCCAAGCGTTTATTCTTTGGCCGCCATTGTTGATGTCGAGGTTCATGAGAAGCTTTTTCTTGGAAATTGAGATGAAGCCAGGACGAGCAGTTGGGGGTTTCTGGACAGACGAAGAGTTATTGTTGGTGGTGGTGATGATACTTGACATTGTGGTCTCTGATACGACAACGTTTTGACTCGCTGACATTCTCTGTGGGTTTTCAGCGATAAAACTCACTGCGAAAACAGAGTATCAAGAAAACAGAGGACTGATTATTAAAAGAAAGAGAGGGGTTTTGATTCTGTTGAGATGAAATCTACAAAATCAAAAGCTTAGCCATTAGAGAAAATTAGAGATTCAGGGTGAATGAATGAATACCTGAATCGAAGATAAATTGAGATTGAGAGAAAGAGAGAGCGAAAGTAAAGATGAACAGGGAGGAAGAAGACGATGATGACTTGTGTGTGTGTTTTTTACAGTCCTGCGAATTGGTTTATGTAGAAGAACAAAAGCAACAGTGGGACCTACTGGGCCTAATAAATGGGTTTCATGGGCCCACTTTTTTTGATGGTCTCATTCGCGTACGTTGTAATTTGTAAACATATTAGCGTGTCTATTGTCGCCGAACCATGCGAGTCGTCGAATCCGCGTCTCCTTGTTTGTTTTTTTGGAGTATTACAAAATTAAGTAAAACGTGTTTTTTAGTAAGAAATATTCTATAACACATCTGATTAAGAAAAGTATACTACATCTGATTTCTATTTCATCCTATATTTTCACTTTCAAAACTAAATTGTATTACTAAAAACCTCCCATTTTGTTGTTGTTGTTGTTGCAGTTTGCTCCTTCGTAATTATTAATATTATCTTTTTCACAAACACACTAATACATATGAGATCAATTAGGTTTTGGTAACAAGTTGTTTTGTGTTTAATTTAGGTCAGTTTTCTTAGCGTATATAGTTTCCGTTTGATACGCCTATGTTTTGATAGAATTAATTAACACTCCGATTTATATACTAATAAAACACACCTAATATAAAGCCGAGTGATGATATAATAGTTTTTAAAATGTTAAAAAAAAAAAGTTGAGTGCATCAAACAAACAACAGTTACTTATTTTATGTTGTCGCTGTGTTCTAACATCTACCCATGTTCAACAGTTTGCGACTATAAGTCTTTATCTTTCTTAATTCTTCTTCGAAGACATCGATTAGATGTATTAAACTAAATACGCTTGAAACGTTATTTAAACTTGTAAACTACTTGTACATAACATAACACATTGCACACATTTTCTCATCAATTAATAAAAGATAAAAAATTTCCTAACACTGTCTTTACTTCTATATATATTCAATAGTTTGAAGATTTTGTAAAAAAACTAATAAGTTCTAATATGGAGAAGTTAGTTTAAGAATCAATTGATGTAAATGTGCGTAGAAAATATTAGGTTTGACGTTTTAGTTAGCTAAGAGAGACTTTGATTTTTGACTAAAAGAAGTTTGAACACTTGGATCAATTATGAAAAAAAAATCGTTGTTTGTTAATTTGGTGCACTCGACTGATTGGAAATAGCATGTATTAGATAATATAATATTATCCTATATCGAAAATTAAAAGAGATTTTAGCTAGTATATATAGGGATATGAGTCAATCGATTTACACCCAATTGGTTTCGAATTAGAAATATATAAAAATTAACATAATATCAGAATCCGATCCACAAAATCCAATCCGATTTGATCCAAATTTAAAACTGGTATCGTCTATCTAAACCCGAACATATCGAGATCAATAGCTAAAAAGTCATCATCTCGAGAGGCGTATTAGAAAATATCATTTCACATCAAAAATTAAAAGAGATCTTAACTAATTAGTTTATAATGATCAATTGATTTTGAGTAGAAAGCAAACTTAACGGTATGATAATAAACTTCTTTTCCTAACGAACTAGTCCGCCAAAACTTATGTCTGAAACCCCACCTTTGGAAGAGAGATTCAAGGCGTGGGTTGTCGTAGTAATGTAAGGACCTTAGAATTTTGGACAAATGATCAATCGAGACCTTATAATTCTTACTTTTGTAAAAAGAACATCTAATAGATTCGTGGAAGCCGAACCTAATTAACGTTTGACTTTAACTATTTTTTTTAGAAAGGAGACACAAAAACCAGTTGAACAAATAATTGGTCGTATTTGTCTGTCTTGGAGATTAAAAGATTCTTGATGCTCTATCTATTAGATTCAAGAAATGATTCCTTCGCATGTGATGTTATCTCTTTTTTTCTTAATAAATTTCTAGTTCACCTTTGCATAGTTTTTATGTTTTAGAGAATTTTTCTCAAACTTATAGGATTGAATTTTAATAGAATATATTATATATCGTTTAATATATTATATATGATGAATGTTTTGGTTTTGTTTTTTTTCTTCTAATCTATTTTTTTTTTTTTTTGATAATTGATTTCTAATCTATTTTTGATAATTTGTTTCGTTCTATTTTCAAAAGTGGTAGACTAAAGTTCATAACTTTACAAGGAAACTAATTCTAGGTAATCAAAATCAGTTGATAAAATGTTCTGAGTAGATTAAGCTCGACTGATCAATGTTGCTTTGGAATTTTTATGGTCAAAACGAATAATACCAAATAATATATTCGTATATTTTGCATGTGCGTGAAGTTTCTCGATTCAATGGTACTAACTGGTAACATTAGAATAGTAGAAGTTTGTAGAATTAGAAAAGTTATGCAATAAAAACACCAGTTGGGTTTGTAGAATTTTGTAGAAGTAAAAAAAATTTACTGCATTAAATGCAATCCTTACTCTCTCTCTTTTTTTTTCTTTTTTTTTCGTTTACATGTTTTGCTTCCTTTTTTAAAAAAATCTTTTTCATATTTTTATTATATGATAACAAAATAAATATAGAAGATTACAATATCACAAATTATAACACTTTATTACATAATTTTATTCACATAGTGCCGAACAAAAAGGTTTAATTAATGTTTTGTATTTCTATAATATAGATAAATAACAGTAACACTATATATGAAAAATTAGTGAAAATATCAATAATTTTTTATCTAAAAAAAGTACCGATGATTTGAAGGTAACTATTAAAATCCGATTACCGTTCAGTTTTGTGTTCGGTTCAATTCGGATATTTCGAGTATGGAATTTCCCACTTACAAATCGAAAAAATGGTTTGGTTGCAGTTTGATTTTCTTTGGTTTCATTTCGGTTTTGGTTCTTCAGGTATAGAAATTTAGGACATATCCATTCTTTTCTCATCTAATTCACTATATTCCGTCATATTCCTTGTACCATTTAATTTTTTAGAATATAATATAATGTAATTTTCACAAAATAAGTAATAAATAATTATGTTTATAATTTTATATGATAATTATGTTTGATAAAATTAGTTTATTTAATTAATGATGTTGATAATCAATTTTAGTTAATTCTAATTAGTTTTCAAAAATTCAGCTACATTTTTTTTAGTTAATTCAACTACATTCCGCCGTATTCAACCGTTACCATAGTAAAAACATTATTGACCGGTTTGGTATTTTTGTTCGATTCGGTTCGGATGGAAGTAATGAAAATCAATCATTATTTTAAATATGTATGTTTTTTTAGTATAAATAAAAAAAATTAGATTTTGTGGTAATATTATTTATCTATTAGATTTTTCATATATATATTTCAAAATAGTTAATTTTGATAGTTTATGATTTATATGATAATTATATTTGATAAATTTAGTTTATTTAATTATTGACAAAATAATTATAATCAATTATTTATAAATTAATTTTATTAATTATGATTAGTTTTCAAAATTCTACTAAATTCAACCGTTACCATTTAACTTTCATTCATTCTGCTAGATTCTACCAGATTCTGCAAGATTCTGCCGGATTCTACCGTTATCATTTACACCCATTGGATGAGTGAGAATTCAGACTAATGTGAAAATGGTTTCATTAATGATTCTTACAAACATCTGCCTAAATTTGTTGCCTAAACATCGGTTTTTGTTTATATAAAGTTCACACATGAATGTTTGCAATAAATTATTTTCCTACTAGCACTAGATCATATTGAGTTTCTTAGAACGTTTTATTTTTTATAACTCTATTTATTATATAGTGTTAGGAGTGAAGTTTATTACAAAAGGATAAAAGAAATCATAAAAATAGTTCATTACAAAAGGATAACTAGAATTTCATTTTATTAAAAAACTTCTTGAACCCCAAAACCTTTTTGTAATAAACTTATGTCCACAACCTTAGACATTAAGTCTCATAAAAATAGTGCACGTTTGCGCGACTTTTACTATTTCACTTCTTTTTCTTATTATTGAATTTTGGAATTTTTTTTAAGAAACGCTTAAATTGTTGTACTTTAACATTTTCAAATTTTTTTTATTAGATTATTAAGACACTCAAATTTAACCTTTGAAATGTCACTATAATTTTTTAGTTTCATCTATTTTATCTTTAAGTAACTAAATATCAATGTTTGAAAACACGCCGCTTAGTGCCGATTAATCGCCGCTGAGGCGGTCGGCGGTTGTTAGCCGCCAAGACTTGCCAAAATCGGAGAAAAAAATCGGAATTTTAACAAAAACTTCAAAAAAATTTTTGATTTATGATCTGAATCGTTAGTTACTTGGTAGATCTGTGATATTTGGCCATAAAATAACAAAAAGAAAATAAAAAGATGAAGGAAATCGTGAAGAAATCATAGAGGCGGCGGTATTAGGGTTCTATGGGTCGTGATGGTTGTGAAGAAGACGAGGATAAAAATGTAAATTTGCATTTCATTAACAAAATTCGGAAAAAATAGACAAAAAAAACATTATGTCACTCGAACCGGAGACTTAATGGTTTAGTGGACCTACTTCAACCATTACACCACCAAATTTTCTATGATTACCAAAGACATATTTTAAATATATAAGAATTATATCTTCGAAATACAAAAATCCCACCCCGCTTAATCCCCGATTTTTCCGCCTAGCGCCTATCGCATTTTCAAACTTTGCTAAATATATAACAAATTTGAAAAAAAAACATTGAATAGAGATTGTTTATTGATTTATTTATGTCTAAAAAAAGTTATCTATTCTCACTAAATTTAAGAATTTCGATTTATTAATATTTATTTTTTATTTAGTTTTGAAATTTTGATGATTAAGCATTATTTTTTTTAATGTAGATTCTTCAAGGCTATTTTTTATAAACTTATTTATTTGCTTTTTTGTATATATTTAATATATGCCACGTTTTGTAAAATTTAATATGTTAAAATATTTTTTATAGTAAATGTAACGATATTTGTAAATTCTCACTTGATGTACTATTTATATTATACTATATTCTTTTGATGTTTTTTTTTTTAATAAGATACTAAAATATATTGTTGAACCCGAGAAGTTCAGTGCAAATCAAGTACGGTTTTTATGTTCGGATGTGAGGGTCGGAGATTCAACGATGAGGTAAACATTGAATGGGAAAAAAGAATGAATAAGAGGTTCGAAAAAGATGTTCCAGACCTTTCTATTATAAGTGAGAAAGAGTTACAAAGGAAAACGGACAAGCGAATTTGACGAGAAAGATCGAATGAGAAGCTGAGATCAGAATGAGAAGCGGAGATCGGAATCTAACACTAAATGACTTAGGAAGTCGAGCTAAAATGTTAAAGACGATCTAAGTTATATCTCTCTAATCGTAATTTCGAGCGTTGTTTGAAGTTAATGTCTGAAATTTTGTGTGTATGTTTACATTGGATGCATCTCCTATTTATACTAAGAGGATGAGCGCAAGGCTCGTATCAGGTGAATTCGTGTCTCGAGGATCATCATTTGCTACGAGGTTGCCGAACTAGGGCTGCAGGCAGTTGGGTATGTTATCATTTATTTTGCGGTCAGGAGGCAGTTACGTCTAAGTTCAGCTGCTTCCTTCTAACGCGTCCTTGATCGATTGCTCTTGTTCGTCGTAGGCTACGTGTCGTGCATTTGGTGAGGTACACGTGTCATTTGCTTACTGGCTTGATCGAACGTCGTCGTGGTTTTCAGGCGTCGAGTTGAAGCTGAAGATTGTTCTTGGGATTGATTTGGGCCATACTCGTTCGAACCCGTCTCATTGATATTCGATTGTTTTGTTAATGGGTGGACTTAAGTTGATTCGGCTCGCGCCCTTCTTTGGGGGATGCTAAACCCACCTCCAACATATATCTAGAATTTTGATATTCTTAGATACATTATTGTTTTATTTTATTTATTAGATTTATATTGTATTTTAGATTATATTTATTTAATATCAATGAAAAAAAAGATTATACTAAATTTTTACATCAAATTTTCTTTTTATTTATGTTGCTTAATCTCTTTAAAAATAAATTAACTATAAGCAACAATAAATATAAATATACAAGAGTTAAATGAGTAGCTTAAATAAATTTTAGTATTAGTTACTTAAAGTTTACTTAGATGAATACAAAGAAAAAAGTGTGTAATAATATAATTCTATATTGATTACAAAAGGATAAATAAGAATTTCATTTTTTAAATTTTTTGTCTTAAACTCAAATCCTTCTCGTAATAAACTTTCGTCCAAAACTTTATGCACACGTCATGCCCATTAATTTTTTACATATTGTTCCTAAAAAGATCCGACCCAAATCAAGTAAACCAACTTATGATTCATTAAGGCACTCGAACCGGTGAGGCCCAAACCAAATCCAAAGCCCATCCTTCCAGCTTCGGTTCAACACTCGAGAAACACATCAACGATTACGAGAGCCAATGAACGAGCGCCACACATCTTACCTTCCTAATCTAGAGGCTCTACCTTAATAGATGTCCAACACGTAGCATACACCGAACGAGAACCTTTGATAAAAAGACACGTCATAGGAGAGTAGTTCTGTCTAGACGAAACCACCCCCTGACCATAAACAGTTTGGTTGCAGGAGAAATGATTGTCTACTCACAAATCCGCAGATCTAGTTCGGCAACCGCATAGCAAATGATGATTCTCAAAGTATATGCTCAACTGCTACGAATCTTACGCCCAACTTCTCAGCATAAATAGAGGACGCATTCAATGAGAAGAGGACACAACTTCCAGACTACGCTCCAGACTTCGGCTTAGAAAGATAGAACTTAGATCGCCTTTAAAATTTGGTTCGACTGCATATTCATTAAGTGTTAGATTCCGATTTCGGCTTCTCATTTGATCTTATTCGCTAAAGTCACTTGTTCCCCTTGTAACTCGTGTTCTTTGCTTCATACTTACAAATTTAGGACTCATAATACAGATCCCGAACCTCACATTGAATCTTTCTACTCTTTAACTCTGACTTGAATCTCCGATCCATTCTTTCGAACGAATAATTCGAACCTAACTTACTCTAAACCATCTAGATTCAACACATACTATCAATACCACTATATTGTTGTTAGTTGTAAGTTATAACTTATAAAGCCATCTCCAAGATAACACTATAACACTAAATTTGGTGTAATATTTGCACTAAAACTTCTCTAATAGAACTTTAAAATTGACATCAAATTTAATTTGGTGTAACATTATTCACAACATTAAAAAATTATTTATTTATTATATTATAATTTTTGTAATGAAATACTTATTTATATAAAATATCTAAATTAATAAGAAATTTGATTATACATATATAATTGATTAAAACAATGGAAACATAAAATTATAAACTTTTTAAAATAAGAAATATTTATTATAACTACTTAAGAATGAAAAGAATCTTTAATTTTATAACATAATAATAAAAATATTGTTTCAGTATGATATTTAGTATTGTTGCTGGAGAAGAAAAATTCAAAAAATTTAGTGCCAAAACTACACCAAATATAGTATTATAATGTACTTTTTAGTGCAAAATCGTTGGAGATAACCTAAATTATAATCGATGTCTTGTGGAGTGTCACTTAAAAACCTAAGACCAAGTCCATCGGTAGGTTTAATATTTTGAGGTTCTTAACATTCTACTTAAAAGCCTAAAACCAAGTCCATCGGTAGGTTTAATATTTTAAGGCTCTTAACATTTTTAATTAATTTTTTTTGTGGGGTTCATCATTTTCGCTGGAGAAAAAAAAAAAATCGGACCAATCCCACTTCGCCACTTGGCGAATCCTACTAGTTACGAATTCTTAAACAAGAGATTTAAAAATCTGATTCTTAAAAAATTGGTGGGATCCACTATTTTAATTTTTTTTTAAGAATCCGGAGTTAAGAAACCTATTGAACTTGTTCTAAGAGATAAAAAGAACCCGTAACGTGTCGCTCACCACTGGAAACTTATATATGTGTGATATGACTCGTTTGACTCTATTGTTCTTCGAGCCAAACACCGCGCGTGTGGTCCCTATCGAAAAATAAACGGATAACCAGACCCCCCCCTCTTATCCAGTCTCTGATGTCTAAGTCGGCAGATTCTATTTCTTATTATTAAACTTAAAGCGAACAAGAACATGCATAATAATAATTTAGTAATAAAGTAAAGGTAAAAATATTAATACATTTACTTCATTGTACGTGTGTTCACGAAGCCCACTAGTTCTGCTTCTCGAGTCTCGACTAATGGAATCAATCGAACCCTTTGTTGTTTTTAGATATTACAGTTTTGTTTTCTTTTTCGTTGGCTGCTTTAGGGTTAACGTAATTTGCTAGTTAACCACTCGTTTTAGAATTGTTTATTGCTATATCATGTTACTAAATACTAATTAAAGATACCGAGGTGATTAGATTATTTGAGCTATTTGTATTCATTTTAATTTAGTGTTTGAAAAAAATTCAAATTTAAAAGCGAAAGAGATAAAGATATTTTATCATCCAAAGATTCTAACTAACACACCAGTTATATCTGGACAACGGACCAACCAAGTTGTATCTTGCAAGAATGATGTACAACTTATGGGTATTCATTTGAATGCAATCACACTTATTTGATAGCTCTACTAATCAACATTGTATCTAATGAATAATTTTAGTCCTCTTTGGCGTGCATCCATAGAGTCTCGAAAAACCTCAATATGATTGAAGGAAGGATAAGACAAAACAAAATATCGATCTCGTCGAAGGAAAGCATACGTAAACATAGATTAGTTGAAGCCGGTGATTGATGGAGTCATGTTGGGAAATTGATGTCAATAGGTGTAGCCGTTGCAGGAATTCTCAATCGTAATTGACCCTCTAAGAGCATCAGCATCAGTGAGCCTTGACTTGAATTCAAAAAAAAATAATAATAAAAAATTAAGGACCGCTGGAATAGTGACGGGTCCGCATGAACAGTGACAGATCGACTATTAGTTAAGAGTTTGTAAGAGACGGGTTCGTCACTATTCATATCGACGCGTGATTGGTCAGTTATTTTTATTTTTTTTTTCTACTTAAAAAAAATATATATATTAATAAATTTTTTTTTAAAAACCCGAGTTAAGGGTTGTTGCTCTGACGCCATAAAGCTTTGGATTGGGTCAAATAGCAACTAACTGTTATGTCAAAACAAGCATGATAATCCTTTTCCAATAATATACTTTATTGATAACATTGTATTTTTACAATTGGAGTTCTACTTTTGAGTCTATTCTACTATTTAGATATTGTGATGTCTTGTCTACTTCTTTTCGTATATCGAGTTTTTTACAGGATAAATATGGAGGCTATTTTGGAATATTAAATTTACAAAAGTCTGTGTTTCTTGTGTACCCTGAAGAAAATAAATGTTGGCTACTTTATGACATTGATAAACAATGAACTTTTGTTTCTTCGATGGTTGGAAATGGTTCTCATGTGGATTCGGTTATCGTTCCTCATTCGGTTTATGATGGTAATTTAAATTGTGTGGGTGTTGATGTGTCTGTTTCAGATCATGTGTCTATTTTTCATAGATCGAAAGTTACACCACCACTCCCTTCTTCTTCACCTTCCTCCTCTGATGAGGTTCATGATGTGTTGGGCTCTTCGGAAGATCCTTTAAGTATTGAATCAGTCTCAGATGTTCCATTAGGATGTGGAAATCGTCCAAAGAAAGCACATGCCAAACTAGATGATTAAATTATCAACACAGTCTCTCTCTATCTAATCCTTCGCCTAACTAGAATTTCTCCACGTTCGTCTTACCCTTTCTCGGATTTTCTCACATGTGATCGTTTTTCTCGTAATCATATATTGCATTTATTTTAATGTTTTTAACTGTTGTTGTTGAACCATGATCATTTAGAGAAGCTATGTAGTATTTTGAATGGAAACAACGGATGAAAAAGTGACATTCGAGCCTTGGAAGATAATGATACTTAGTCTCTTTAAAGTTTACTTACTGGAATGAAAGCTCTTGGATGAGAGTGGATTTTTAGCATAAAAAATCACTTAGATTAGACCATTGAACGTCATAAAAATCTTGCCTGGTGATTCTTGGTATAATTAAGTTGAAGGTCTTGATTACAATAAGAAGACTTTTGCTCATGTTGCCAAATTGACTAACGCTGGTGTTTTCCTTGATATTGGGGTGTAACGAGATTTTAAAGTCCATCATATGGATATCCACAATGCTTTCTTCCATGACGACTGTGATAAAGAAGTTTTGATGAAGTTTCCACCTTGCTTTTAGTTCTTCTTATGATTTCTCGCACTTGCCGTGTTGGTAAATCATTTTGTGGTTTAAAGCAGGATTGTTAGTTTGCTAAACTTGTTATTGCGTTTAGGGAATATGGATACTCATTCCAAGGCTGACTATTCTTTTTAACTTCATCATTTAGATTTCCGCATTCAGGTTCTGGTTTATGTTGACGATTTTATCATCTCCAACAACTCAAAATCTATTATCTAAGAATTTGAAGATTATCTTTCCTCTTGGTTCCATATCAATGATCTTGGTATTCTTACATACTTTATTGACATTGAGTTTCTAAAAGTTATGTGATAAAACTTATCTTTAAAAAGTAAATATGCTCTCGATATTGTGAAAGAAGCATGTCTGCTTGGTTGCAAACCATCTGGTTCGCTGATTGACTAAAACCACCATCTCGCACTTGCTTCCGACGATGATATATCTGATCCATAAACTTATCGCCGTTTGATTGAGAAGTTGATCTATCTTGGTGTTAGACCTCCATATTTAGCATAAGTGGTCCTAAAGAAAATCATTGCCATGCTGCTCTTAAAGTGGTATGATATCTTAAGGGGACAATTGGGCAAGGTATTATTTTTCGTGCCACTTCTCTGCTTCATCTTTTTGGCTGGTGGTATACATATTGAGAATTCTTTCCAACTACATTTCACTCTCTTTTAGCATGGATCGTACAACTTGGAGATTCTCCTATTTGTTGGAATATAAAGAAGCATAAGAAGATTTTATGCTCTTTTGCAGAGGCTGAATATGGGTTTATGGTCGATGCTACTAGCGAAATTCGTGTTGTGTTAATCATGATTTTTACTAAGCATTGTGAGCTCACCGTCATTTTGTATGTTATGATATTCAAGTTAGCCTCATTCAGATATTTCCCGTTTCTAACAAGGAATAACTAGCTGATATTCTTACCAAAGCTTTGGGACGTAAGAGCATGAAGTTTTCTTGTCCAAGTTGGACATTCAAGATCTGCATGCTCCAAGTTATTGGGAAGGACGTATTAAGATATTCTCATATCTCCGAAGACTTATCTATTTCCACATTTAACCGTATCTTTTTATTACAAGTTCTTCTTTATTTTTTAAGGTTTCTGTTGGCCCTTGGATTAGGGTTAGTATATATACTCATTTTTTGAGTTGTTCATAAAGCATTATGAAATTCTTGATTTTACATTAACAAAGGTTGAATCATTCTCCGAATTTGAGTTTTCGCTTGGAAAAGATAGCTTATGCCTTAAATAGGTATTACCAAATGCTAGTAGAAGAGAACAAAAGATTCCTAGATTTCTTTGTTAATAGCTAGAAAAAGTTAAAAAATCTATTTTTTTCTCTTGAGATATATGTATTATAGTAGATATGCTTGTATGTGCATGTTAAATGTCCAAAGAAAAACAAAGCATATTAAATAAAGATAGGCTGTCAAAAAAAAATATAAAAAAACAAAGATAAACACCAACGTAGTATAAATAGATGCCAATAGATTGATAAATAGTACCAAAGGGAAGCAAAAGACTTTCAAAAATAACGAGAGACCAATTTCCTCTTTGAAATGCTCTGAATTTAAATCTCCATTTTTTTCTGTGTTCATTTTATATTTCATATCCTCCCCTAAACCAACGTAGAACCAAAAGAGAGATTTTTCTAGCCTCTAAAAATTTTTCTACTAAGATGTCATCAGAACTCACATTTTCATCATCATTTTGTCATTCTTTTTTACCCATCGTCACTAGCAATTATCGGTCACCACGATCAGTCACCATGTGCATGAACCAACCAAGGTGTAACAATCTAAAGGACAAGGTGGTTCTCATCACGGGGACCACCGGCACAGGCAAGTCACGCCTTTCTGTCGATCTTGCGACCCATTTTCCAGCGGAAATCATCAACTCAGATAAAATGCAGATCTACAAAGAGTTGGAGATAGCGACCAATCTAATACCACCCCATGAGCGAGGGGGCGTACCTCACCATCCTCTAGGTGAGTTCCACCCAAAAGATGGTGAACTTACCCTGGCAGAATTCCGCTCTTTGGCAAGTAAGTCTATTTCTAAAGTGGTGTCCAACAAGAAACTCCCGATTATAGTGGGCGGATCTAACTCCTTCAATCATGCTCTCTTAGCTAAGCGTTTTGACCCAAAAATTGATCCATTTTCTCCTGAATCAAGTCTTTCATCGATTTGCTCAGAGTTAAGGTACAAATGTTGCATCCTTTGGGTGGATGTTTCTGAGCCAGTTTTGTTCCAGCATCTGTGCAACCGGGTTGACACGATGATTGAGTTAGGATTTTTTGAGCAGCTCGCTGCTTTCTACGACCCTATAGCAGATTCAGGACCACGAGTTGGGGTTCGGAAGACAATAGGAGTAGAGGAGTTTGATAGATACTTTAGAGTGTACCCAAGGGAGAAGAACAATGGAATGTGGGATCTTGAAAGAAAGGCGGCATGTGAGGAAGCAGTGAAGGAAATGAAAGAGAGGACATGTCGACTCGTGAGGAAGCAGAAAGCAAAGATCATGAAGCTTATAAGGGGTGGTTGGGAGATTAAGAGGCTTGATGCCACCGAGGCGATTATGGCAGAGATGCATCAGACTACGACATTGGGAGAAGGAAAGAGTAAGAGGGAGATTTGGGAGAAAGATATTGTGGAAGAAAGCATCAAGATTGTGAAGTGTTTTTTGTTGGAAGCGTAGATTTTTCTAGTTAAATAACTAGAACTGTTTTTTAGTCATGTTTTAATCATATTTTCTTCGAAATCTATGCACTTCATATGATTTCCACCATATTTTATGTTTTCAGTGGTGAAAGTTGAAACATGGTGTAATGAAATCTCCAATTAATAGTCAAGAAAGTTCTAAGGTTTTGCAATTTTAGAATCCAAAATCCTTACTAGACACTTTTCAAACGTTCGATCCCTCGGGTGTAAGCTTGAAAAAGATAACAGAAATATGAAGATCACGCACTATTTTATAAGTCCACGTTCCAAATGAAAATACTATATGTTTGGTTGAGGATTCTTCATAATTCCTCTGAAACCGTAAGGACAAGTTGGTACTCTCTCAACTCAGTCGTCTCTCTTAACTTTTTCTTTATTGTCCATTGAGGCCAACCGTCATAACAAGATAAAGACAACATAAGTGGAAGAGTGTATGTGGATAGTTCTAGCTATGACTCAAGGAAACTCATGAAGAGTTTGTTTTCATCGAATTCTTTTTCATCAGTAACAGAAAGACGTTTCGATTGACAATTCGCTTACTTGACGTCGATTACAAAGAAGGAAATGAAAACATTTGTCCATTTGTCAGTGAATACGCCTTATCGGGAAAACAAAATATGGTAAGAAGGAAACGAAAACATTTTTAACTCTCTCAACTATGTCCATTCTCGTGAATTTTTTTTTACTGACGGATTCCATTCTCTATGAAGTTATTAATTACTTTAGTTATACTTTTGTTTTAATTTGATGTATCTTAGTAACGAATTAGTAAATTAGTAATGATTATGTGACCGTTTTTTTTTTCTAACGATGTAACCGTTTCTGTCGTCTATTACTAATAAAGACATGTCTTAAAAATGATGTATAGGGTGATAACTGAGAATTGCATGGATATTACGTGTGTCACTGGATAAATAGTGATTGGCTTGTTCAAAAACGAGTTATTGTTTTTAAGCTCTTTATGAAATATAAGATAATATTTTAAATTAATACTAAAAAATTTAGAAACCTATGATCTAACAACTAAGTTTTAAAATTTCTGAAAACTTTATGAAATGATGAGGCTTGCCGTGATTTATAAATGTCTTCAACAAAAAAAAGTTTTAAAATTTCTACTGCTTTCATTTATAAATATATTAAATAGATATCCTAGTAAAATATTTGTTTGGTGTGTTTGTCATATTTTAAATTTATGCATGTAATAATTCTTAATTTGAATCATATGTATCTACTAATTTCTAGTTTAGTGATAAAGATATAAATAGTAATTTTTAAGTCATCCAATGGTAGAAGTGTAATATCATCAATCTCATTGCATGGTTTAGCTATAGCAAAATGAAAATCTTTTTTGACCCGTGTCTAGCAAGCAAGTTCAAATTTTAGATCGATAAAAATGAGCCAAATTTCTTTGAAGCTTAAATGTGTTTTGACGAATGGACTAGAGCCGGAAAAAGATAACACAGTTAAATTTAAGAAAACTCTAAAAAAAAAAATTAAAGATATGATACATTTTTCTTTTTTCACGAAATAAAACATAAAATTTATAAGGTTCGGTTACAACAACTAAAAAGTTTCCGCAAGAAGACTAGCCCATCAAAGACAACAACAGATACGAAAACCAAAAACAGAAAAACAAGGCTTCACAAAATGGATAGCGGGTAGTTCCAGCGCAAAGAGTCTTTCATCTCGAAATAGGAGACTTCCTAACCTACCTCCTGAAACGTTTAAAGAGGTGTTGGTGTGTTTGTGACGAGCTCAAGCACACACTAATTCTTCACCAAACTATCGGTTACCGCCTACCCATTATGAGTTCAAAATACTAAGCGGAAACAATCCAACATCCCGGAAAAAATCCAGAAGCTATGAACGTCGCTAAGGGGAGGATAATTTTAGAGAGAGCCGTGAAATCCACCGTTATTGAAGACAATTCATGAGATACGGGCCTAGGGAGATTTTCATCATCATTTCCGCACACAAAACCCGAAGCCTCGAGGGAAAATCCACCTATCCCGGAATTGCTTACACAAACGGATTCAAACAGAGCCCAAATCCGAAAACCGCTCCACCCTCGAAACCGTGATCATATACCTTACGAAGCGAATCCGCAAGCCGAGAAAGACTAAGTCGGGGATTCCACCAGAGAAACAGGCCGGCGAAACTTACACCCAACATAAAGTCGAGGAAAGGACTTAACCATAAGCAGATCTCAGACCATGGCCAGATCCTTCAATGATGTTGTTGTCTGAGTCCAAAGAGCCGCCGCTTCCTTTGAAATAGCCGGAGAGGACCGCCATTACCCGTTAAGAGCCGGAGCTACAGAGCTCGACATCAAGATAAACAGAGCACCGGACCATCAGGCAGGTCGTGAGCAAATCCAGGAAAAGATGGCTTAAGAGTGGAGACAAGGAGCCCTTTGGCGAGGAACCCCGTCCTCAAAGGACCATACTGCCGACTTGAACCTACGAACCCAGCTTTATACACCATCTTTTCTTCAGATCTAAGGAAACAACTTAGAAAAGAACCAAATCATATCGGCTTCCTTTGGGTTAGGCTTTGACAGCTACCGAGATTACCATGAGAACCACCTCTCTGTCTAGCCGAAAAAGCTCCGCCGTTGAACTGAAAATCTTTAAAATTGTTAACCACGCCCTAAAATCGGATCAGAGGGGTAAGTCGCCGTCGGACGCCGACCCGAACGAGAACTCGATCTGGTTTTTGGAGGCGACTAGGGTTTTAGGAGTTTTAACGAGAGAGAATGAATCTTCTAATTGAGATATGATACATTTATACCGAGATAAGTCTTATTAGCCACTAATTGTTTTTAGAGAAATTCCCAAAAATATCGCATTCTAAGTTTTGTTTCAGAAATACAACTATTAATTTTTACTTCCAATAATGTTACAAATTTAGTAAAAAAAATGACTCCAAATATTTTCCTATGAAAAAAATCCAAACCCTAAATTGGAAAAAGTGAATACAAACATAAAATTTTATTTTTTTATGTTATTTATTTCGGGTGAATAAGTGTTTGTAAATAATATGTGCTGTTTTTATATAAAAAAAAATAGTAATGATATTTTTTGAAAACTAAAAATGTGGTATTTTAGGATATTTCTCTAGTTTTTATTTGTTATTATAAATGTTTGTAATATTATAAGAAGCATCATAATAGTTATTCATTTAATTCTTAGTAATTTTATCTTTTAAGAGTACATAATTATTCAGTTATAAACGTGATACCGACCGTGTCATAATCATTTAAAACTATAACGGTAACTAACTATAACAGTAATGGTCATAAACTTAATTAACTGTGATTGATGGTTAAAATATCCTAGGAAATGGTTACCGTGATTAAGCCTAATTAAATGTAAAACGTTCATTAAAACTTTTTATAATTTTTACTGTATCTAAAACTGATCCGGAGATTTCGGAACCTTAAAGTATACTTTAAAATATGTGACATTTTTTATAATTTTTTAGTGAATAATAAAAATTTCAATAATTAAAAATATATCATCTAAATAATGTAGAAAAAAACAAATTGTTTTTAATAATCTAAACAACGATAACTATTCATGAAAAATTATACTATAGCATTTTTTTAAGCAAATTTATTCATCAATTTTGTATAATCGAGTTGGTCCACCATATCTTTCTCAATGGATTTCATTGAATAATCGATTCAACATTTTGTTTGTGTAATCCATTCAACCTTTCTTTAGATGCAACTGAAATGGGATATGGGATTGTAGAAATATCTTAGAAGTACTCTATGTGTTTAGATAACAATCATTTTCTTTGAAAAAATTCTAACGACCCCTCTCTTTTGGTAAACTTTTCTCAGAAGTTTGAATTCCAAATATAAATGTTTGTAATATTTTAATAAACATTGTAATAAATATTAATTGAATTCGTAGTTCTTCTATTTTTTAAAGTGCATAATCATTTAGAACTCTACGATCTTTACGTGTCAGATTGATGATTGAATATTTATAAGAAATAAAAATATTAATAATTAAAAAATTATCATTGAAATAATGTAGAAAATAAATTAGAAAAATATTTAATAATCTAAACAACGATAATTATTCATGAAAAATATTTTTTTAGAGTTTATAGTTCCAACAAACTTATTCATTAATTTTGTAAAGTCGAGTTGGTCAGCCATATTTTTCTCAATAGATATTATTGATATAATTCATTCAACTTGTTTCATGCATGATCTATGTGATTAAATAACAATCTTTCATTCTTTTAAAAAATTATAACCCCTCCACACCCTTTCGAATATCTTTTGGTTAAACTTCTTTTAGAAGTTTGAGCTTCTTGCTTGACATAAAAGCTCTATCCGGATCATCAACAATGGGAGAGAGAGTACCGTCGTAATCAAGAAACATTAAGATTTGTTTCCCTTCCGAAACTTCCATGATCTTTTCGAACATATCTACTGCTGAAGGATGCTGCATCTGCCAGGAAGAAATTGTAAGAAACAAAAAGCAAAAATAGAGTAAGGAGTCATGAAGAGTTTTTTGAAAAGAGTAGTGAAGAAGACTCGCGATCCATGAGTTGAGTTGTTGATGTGAGGAGACAGAAGAAGGGAGTGATTTGAGAGGAGTTGGAGAAGAAGCTCGCACTGAAACGACCCAAGCGTTTATTCTTTGGTCGCCATTGTTGATGTCGAGGTTCATGAGAATCTTTTAAGGCTCCCGAACTCTCGTTTTATTGATTAAGCAAACAAAATACAAATCTCAGAGCCTTACCTCACAAGATTGTTTCAGAGCCCAAGAACACTCTCTTCGTCTCTCAACAAACAAGAACCACAATAAAGCTATCTACTTATTATTCTAAGGAGGCCTTTATACTTCAGGCTCCTGTACAA
Organism: Euclidium syriacum; assembly: GCA_900116095.1. Lineage (NCBI taxonomy): Eukaryota > Viridiplantae > Streptophyta > Magnoliopsida > Brassicales > Brassicaceae > Euclidium > Euclidium syriacum. The sequence goes on along the minus strand of FPAK01000007.1, from coordinate 7,882,339 downwards.
TCCCACCCAATCATATTACAGGAAAATGACAGCTCAACCACAGTCTTCTTTACTCTGATACCAGCTCATCCCTGAATCTTCTGGTCAACTTTTCATTCTGCTGAACCCGCTGCCACGTCAGCCAACCCTGTTTCTTTGTTGCTCAACACTCCAACACTCTTTTTTTTTTCTTATGAATACGCGTTGGGCTTATCAATACCCCCATTCGTGGGAACCAGGTTGTCCTCAAGTGGCAGATGGGGAAACTGAGCTTTCAAATCACTTACTCGAATCCAACTGTTTTCATGGGCAGGTAAGCCAGTCCACTGAACCAAAGCCTCTAAACACCCTACACTATCATAGCGAGTCTCTAAAATGTTCTCGGGCACTAGAACCAATTCATCTTGCTGATTCAAAGCATTGGACAAAAGAAACACTTGATGATTAGCTCCCAATACCGGTTTCAATTGTGAGACATAAAATACAAGATGAATTCTAGAGGATTCAAGAAGCTTCAAGCGATATGCGACCTGTCCAATTCACTCCAACACTTCATATGGTCCAAAATACTTGGCAGCCAATTCCTGAAAACGGCGCTGCACAGTTTGTTGCCGATAAGGCCTTAGCTTCCTTGTATTATGGCTTGAGACCATTGTAAAGAATATCAACCAAGTTTGTGGCATCTAAGTCAAATACACCAGAGTTGATAAAGTTTCAAACTCAGTCACATACTCTAAAATTGATCCACTTTGGCGTAAAGCATGTAACCTCTTCCCTGGTTCATCATCAAGTGATTCCCCAAAACGATCCCGCATGAGGCTCTTAAACTAATTCCAGTCGCTGAAAATCTCACGAGTAATCTCCTAGTTAAACCAGCTAAGTACAAGAGCTTCCAGACTTAATGCAACCAATTCAAGTTTCTCTACATCAGTATGTTGACCTAAGCGAAAGTATCATTCCACTCTAGAAAGCCACGCATACGGAAATTCGCCATCAAAAATAGGCATATAACCTTTCCTCAACATCCTATCACGCGAAGAGAGTAGTCTTCTAGATCACGTACATACAATCGCGTTACGGTCTGATTTTAGGTTTTTAGCAAATACATGATCCGTCGATGGTTCGGAATCATGGGATTGAGCTCGCGCGATGCTTTGAAATTCGGATCCAGCTTCTCCAACATCAACTTAAGCACCTGAAATTGATGCTGCATCAGAGCCGTCGGTTCATCGCTTTTCTTCGTAACCGTCATAAACGCGCCGGACAGCTTGCCATAATCATTGGTAACGCCATCGAGCCAGCGATTAATGTCTATAAACGATTTGTGCATCTCGCGCTGAAAATTCTTGAACTCCGCCATTGTCGCGATTGTTCGATATCAAGTGCTCACGACTGCACCAATAGATAAGGCTCACGAACTCTCGTTTTATTGATTAAGCAAACAAAATACAAATATCAGAGCCTTACCTCACGAGATCGTTCCAGATCCAAAGAACACTTTCTTTGTCTCTCAACAAACAACAACCAGAATAAAGCTATCTACAAATTATTGTAAGGATGCCTTTATACTCCAGGCTTCTGTACAATCCCACCCAATCATATTACAGGAAAATGACAGCTCAACCACATTCTTCTTTACTCTGATGCCAGCTCATCCCTGAATCTTCTGGTCAACCTTCCCTTCTGTTTAACCCACTGCCACGTCAGCCACCCCTGTTTCTTTGTTGCTCAACAATCCAACACTATTTCTTTTCCTTTTGACTACGGGTTGGGCATTATCAGAAGCTTTTTCTTGGAAATCAAGATGAAGCCAGGAGGAACAATTGGGGGTTTCTGAGCATACGAAGAGTTATTGTTGGTGGTGGTGATGATGCTTGACATTGTGGTCTCTGATACGACAACGTTTTGACTCGCTGACATTCTCTGTGGGGGTTCAAGGAATAAAACTCACTGCGAAAACAGAGTATTCTTTATTGAGAGTGAGATAGCGAGAGGGAGTTTTGGCTCTCTAGAGACGAATTCTAATAAATCCAAAGCTTACTCATTAGAGAAAATTAAGGATTCGAGGCGAATGAATGAATACCTGAATCGAAGATAATTGAGATTGAGAAAAAAAAAAGAGAGAGAATAAAGAGAAGCTGGACAGCGAGGAAGAAGAAGATGAATGATGATGACTTGTGTGTGTTTTTACTGTCCCTACGAATTGGTTTATGTAGGAGAAGGACAAAGGCAAAAATGGGACCTACCAAACCCAAGACAAAGTGGGACCTACTGGGCCAAAAAAAATGGGTTTTATGGGTACACTTTTTGTTGGTTTCATTAGCGTACGTTGTAAACTTGTAATGTTGCCGAACCATGCGAGAGTCGTCGAATTCGCGTCTCCTTATTTTTGTTTTTCTTTTGGGATCATCACAAGATTAAGTTAAACATGTAATTTTTTAAAAAATTCATATTATATCCGATTAAGAAATGTATATTACATCTGGTTTTCGTTTCATCCCATAGATATATTTTTGACTTTCAAAACCAAACTGTAATACTAAAAGCTTCTTCCTTTTGTTGTTGGTGCAGTTTTTTTTAATAGGGGGTAATTCAGGTCGAAATCCGACTAATTCCCATAGTAAATGATACCGACGAATAGCCGACTCATCAGGTTTTCTAATGGGTATAAAACATGACACCATTGTTGTTGCAGTTGCTCCTTCGTGTTTGATAGAAATAATTCCAATCGATGGATTGGTGAATGTTATTGACAAGAATTATATTCAAGAGATTGCGGAATTAGCCTTTGGGAGCTAATCAAGAGTTTCCTAAATTACATACAAGTATATATGGTTTACTATTCTATTACTCTCCCGCAATCGAAACGTCATGAACTTTGGACAATTAGGCTGGATTTGAACTCGTTGAATAAGGATATGGGTAGTCCTTTGGTGAAAATGTTGGCGTATTGGTGAGATGATGGTACATGGAGAACACAAACTTGTTTTAGTGCGACCCGTTCCCGAAAAAATAAGATGTCGAGCTCGACGTGCTTGGTCCATTGATGTTGAATTGGATTTGTGGATAGGTAGAAAGCACTTATATTGTCGCAATAGACGAGGGTGGTCTGTGTGATATGAAATTGTAGCTCGAATAACAGATTGCGAATCTAGATTGGTTCGACTATGGCACTGGCGACTCCTCGGTACTCAGCTTCAGCACTAGACCGTGAGACGGTTGGTTGGCGCTCAGAGGACCATGTGATAAGGTTGTCACTGAAGAAGACACAATAACCGAATGTGGAACGTCGTGTGTTTGGAAAGCCTGCCCAATCGGCATTGGTGTAGGCAGTGAGTGTTGTTGTTAGAACGTGTGAAGGGTACACCTTGCGTGATGATTGCTTTGATGTAGCGAAGAATTCGTTTAAGAGCATTGAAGTGTGGTTCTCAGGGATCATGCATATATAAGCGGATTTGTTGTACGACATATGTCATGTCAAGACGTGTGAACGTGAGACAGGCCCAACTAAGGCCCACTAGGTCATGGCCTTAAGCGGTTGGTTGTACGCAAAATTTTCTTCACCACAATAAAATGTCGACGACGATGTACACTGTTAAGGTTGAAATATCCGAAAACCAAACTAACATATTAATCCAAAGACAAATGAGTAGCCCTTTGAAAACCTAACACCGCCTTCCAAGATCGACTATATTTTTCTCGATAAATATACATAATCCATTCAACCTATTTTTATATTCTTTTCTCAATAGATATACATAATCCATTCAAACTTTTTTTTTCATGATAACAATCCTTCATTCTTTTCAAACTCTAACCCTTCCACAACCCCTTCAAATTTCTTTTGGTAAAACTCCTCTTAGAAGTTTGAATTTTAATATAAATATTTTACGTTTATATATAAGTTCACACTATGCTTTAAAACCATCTTCAACCACATTTCATCTCCAACTCCAAAATAGAGTAAAAATGAAATTATTCCAAATATAAATTTCTTTTTTACTCATAACTCCATTTTTAACTCCAAAATGAAATAGGGTTGGAATAGAACTCACCACTAATTTTGAAATGACTCTATTTTAAAATAAAATATGGAATACTACATTGAATATACCCTAAAAAAGTTTTAAGTTTTTCACAAGATTCCATCAATCATTATCATTAACCGGCTCAAAGTTTTTAAATCAAATAAAAACTCAAAATCTAATCGTAATTTTTAAGCTGTTCGATAGAAACGCGTGATCAATAATGTTTATAAGCAATTAACCTTAAACCCTGCACTGATTCTACTATCAGTTAAACAGAGTTCGTAAGCTCAGAGTTGTAATTTAGTAGATCTAGAAATCAATCAGTGGCAAATTAAAGATATGTCTTGGTGTTACATAAAGTTGATTAAATAATTTTTTACACAAATTACATGGAAATGAAAACAATATGCACCTCATAAAATCAACCAAAAATAGAATCGGGTCGAGGAAAACTCGGGCATTTTTTAGTTCGAACAAGTCTCCCACTTTCTTTCTAAATATTGACTTAACAAATTTAAGGTTCATTTTCTCTTTCTCGTACAAGACCAGGTCAACAACACGCCATAGCCATAGAAAGCAAAAAAAGAGAGACAAATAACGAACAAAAAGAAAAGAGAGAGAGGCACCAAACAAAAAAAAAATCAAGAATTAACAGAAGAGAACAAACCAAAAGACAAACTCACCACCAAATCTATTGACAATTTGACATCGATTTGAGAAGAGAAAAATAAATCATTCTTCTTTTTCTACTGTATTAAGCGTTCCTCTTTTAACCTTGTTTGATCATAATGCCATTTTGTATAAAATTACTGATTCAAGAAGAGGACACGCAACAAAAGAAGCTCTCTCCATCTCTTTTCTCTTGTTAACAATGGTGTCCTCTTGTTCAAATACCAACCGTTGAGATTTGTTTCGGTAAATACCTATCTTTCTATATTACCCCTATTTCCTGGGGTTTGATTGATTGTTCCGCGGCGTGGTTTCGGTTTTATCTAGCGACGGAAAGATGGCGGACGGTCCGGTGGAGAAAAGAAAGCGTTGTGGGTTTTTGGGTGTTGTGTTTGGTAAACGTGGCTTCTGGTCCAAGAAATGTACCAATGACAATGGTAGCCAGAAAAGTACAATGAGTAATAGCAACGCCTCAACCGCCACCGCTAACATTCAGTTCACCAAATCTCCATGTACCGAGGTAAACCCTAGAAAGCTTCAAGAAAATAAAGTTTTACCTGAGCCAATGCAGATCCAGAAACCCGTTTCAAAACCTTCAACGAATCAATACCCTAATAACAATCAACTAGGGAATAATGGGAATTACCAAGCAATCAATAATAATCCAGGACCGGTCCAACAACAACAAGGGAGAAAGGTTCCGAGAGAAGCCATCGGTTTATCGGGTGAGCTAGAGAATATGATCATCGATAATCAGAAGGCAAAAGGGAATAATGGTATGGTTCGAGCATCTTCAAGCAATGTGATGTTGTTTGGTAATCTTGGGAACTTAAAGCAACCGGGAGCAGCGGTTGGAAATCAAACCACCGTTCAGAGCAATGGATATGGGAATTCCGGTGGAGGATATGGCGGCGGGGTGAGGAAGACGACGATGGAAGAAGAAAGACGAACATTGGTTGCACCAACACCGGTTTCTAATAACCAAGATCAATCAGGATCTTTATGTAGAGCGATCTCAACGCGGATGGATCCCGAAACGTTAAAGATAATGGGGAATGAAGATTACAAGAATGGGAATTTCGCAGAGGCGTTAGCGTTGTATGACGCTGCGATATCTATTGATCCGAAAAAGGCTGCGTATCGTAGCAACAAGAGCGCGGCTTTAACGGCATTAGGGAGAATCCTTGAGGCAGTATTTGAGTGTAGAGAAGCAATCAGGATCGAGCCTCATTACCATAGAGCACACCATCGGTTGGCTAACTTGTACCTCAGGTAATTAATCTCATTAAAACTCTTTACCTTGTAACTCAAGTAATCTTTATCATTCTAATAATTCGAAACCAATATAGGTTAGGAGAGGTGGAGAAGTCAATATATCATTTCAAGCATTCGGGTCCAGAAGCTGACCAAGAAGACATTGCGAAGGCTAAAGTGGTTCAAACACATCTCAACAGGTGTACAGAGGCCAAAAGATTGCGAGATTGGAACACTTTGATCAAAGAAACTGAAAATACCATAGCGTCAGGTGCAGATTCAGCTCCTCAGGTATATGCATTACAAGCAGAGGCCTTTTTGAAGAGTTACAGACATCAAGAGGCCGATGATGCTTTGTCTAGATGCCCGGTTTTCGATGTGGAAATGAGCACTAAGTATTACGGACCAATCGGTTACGCCGGTTTCTTGGTCGTCTGGGCTCAGGTTCACATGTCTTCCGGCAGGTTTGTTCTCTCCGAGTCCCCAAACACACACGAATTCAATTTTCTAGTTATAGAGTTGGGCATATTAAACCAAATCGGACCAAACAAAATCGAATTTTTGAGACCTGGTTTTGGATGAAATCGGTATTTGTTTTGATCAGATTCGGGGAGGCGGTGGAGGCGATTCAACGAGCGAACAAGCTGGACGGTAACAACAGGGAAGTGTGTATGGTTCTCCGGCGTGCGCAGGCGGTTACGGCGGCACGGTCGAAAGGAAACGATTTCTTCAAAGCTGGACGGTTTCAGGAGGCTTGTGCGGCTTATGGCCAAGGATTAGACCATGATTCGAGAAACTCAGTTTTACTATGTAACCGAGCGGCTTGTCTGTCCAAAATAGGCCAAATCGATAGAGCCATTGAGGATTCCACCATGGCACTCACCGTCCGTCCTCGCTACGCCAAGGCTCGACTCAGAAGAGCCGATTGTAATGCAAAGGTAATTAATTATTATGGGTTAATTATTTTGGCAATTATAATAGATGGGCAAATAGGGAATATAACATAAGGTTTAAAATTTAATTTAATATTTTTTTGTATTTGCAGCTTGGGAATTGGGAATCGGCGATTGGAGATTACGAGATATTGAGAAAAGAGACGCCTGAAGACGAGGAAGTGATCAGAGGATTGTCGGAGGCTCAGAAGCAGCTCGTAAAACGCCGAGGCCATGATTCTTGAAATCTCCCCCGTTTTAACAGCCGGCCGGGTCTTGGTTTTCTCTTTGGACCGGTAACAAAAATGAGAATCTTTTAATTCAAAATCTATTAGCCATTTAAGAAAACCGAAATTTGGCAGCGAAATTCTAATTCTTTATTTCGGTGCAAATACTTCGAGTTGCAGACCTTATATAAATATTTAGAACAAAGCTTTAATTTTTATGTTCCAAGATTATTCTTTTTTGCTCTATTGTGCATTTCCAAAACTTAGATCCAAGTTAGAGATGAAGTAGAGAGAAAAATTGATAAGGGTTTACACGAAAGATTTTAAATTAAACTTTTATATATATGCAAGGGAACATAGTTTTGTTTTTGATAAGACAATCTTTTATCTCTACATATAAGAGACAACCTTAAGTAGCAGAAGAAGAGAGTTGAATATTTTCATCAACGAAGAGAAGCTGCATGATGATGATGAAGAAGATGATGATGTTTTGGATGGAGTTTTACCTGCAATGGCTGGTGACACCGCATGTGTTCTACTTTGCTGCTCCTCTGTTGGCAATGGATACGGCGCTGAAGTGTTTGCCGGTGAAGCCTGAGGAGGCGTTATAGTATCCTCTTGACCTGCGAAAAAAGACGATATTATTCGATTCAGCTTTTGGATAACTAGTAGTACTAATTAAGATTAAAAATCAAAATCTCACATTTGGAGGGTGACCAGCCTAGCTTCATGTGCTCTTTATCGAAAACCATTCGGTACCCTCTCATGTAGTTCTCTGCAAAAAAAAGGAAAGATAAAGTTCTTATTGTTGAAGACATTGGTTTGAGAATGTAAGAAGGGGAGAAAAAAATGTTAAGGCTTTTAAAAACATACGTCCTATGCTTCCTAAGCCGTCTTGTCCAGCAGAAGAGATAGGCAAGCAAAATCTAACAAGCCCCTGAAAAAGGCATTTCACAATAATGCAACAATAATATTAGCTCATCAAATCTAAAAATCTTGTTTTCAAGCATGAATCACAAGTACTAACCTCAATTTGTTGGAGTACAATCAAAGGTTTGTGAATCACGAATGTGTTATTGTTCGAAAACTTGAGTTTGATCGCTGGTACTTTTGGCACAACACTATCTCACATCAAAAACAAAGAGGAAAATCCAAAGATGAGACTAATACATAAATCAAAATCATATATGTATTTGGTTTGAGATGTTGTGTTACCTTGTTTCGTAGCAATAATTCCATGGGACACCTTCAAACTTCTTAACCGTAGCGTTTATATGTCTGTGGATCTCAGTTACGACTTTTCTGTATATTGCTTCAGGAAGATAAGTGAATGATTGTCCACTGTCAATAAGAGTTTCGAAACTCGTCTCCTTCAGACAAGAATTGCCAATACAGCAACCCTCCACACCAACAATGTAGGCAATACTGTAAACAAAATATGCTTATCATTAGTCTTAAAATGGTAAAAAAAAAGACCTGAAAGTAAAGAAGATCATTCAATAGTCCTTACAATTTGTTGTTATACGGAAGGAACTGTGTTGATTGTTGCATCGACGGTCCAAGGTCGCCAAAGTAGATTCTCCCTGAATCTTCTTCATCAAAACACAACGAGAAAGAGTTTCTGATCAGTCCTGTTTTGGAGAGAAAACTCGGAACCGAGATTTCTCCAGGTCCTAAACCCAACAAACCATCTGGAGCAACCCCATTCAAGTACGCTCCACTCTGCTTCTTACCACATCTGCAACATCAAGACACACTTAGCCAAAATACTAAAATCAGGAAAAAGAAACAAAACTTTACGCACCCTATAACAACAGGAGCCTTGACAGAGGAGGATGCATTCATCAATCTATTATTGTTAATATTAGATGTAAGATGTAAGATATCTTCAACAAGTAACCCCGAGCTCGATGTGTTTACAGTAGCGTAGTTAACAGTATACGGGCATTGCTCACTCGGGCTCTCACAGTTTGGACCTGACTCACACAACTTATGGCTGCACAAAAACGCCTTGCTGGTACTTGAACTTGATGGATTATACTCGTTGAGATCTTTAGTAGCCTGCAGAATATGTGCCCCCAAACACGAGGACGCATCTGCCAATCAATCAATTGGAAATAAGCGCTAAACCGGTCATCATTTTCACTACTAATATGTATAAGCAACATGGCTTATCATTTATATCACTCACCAGGCTGCTATAGTAAGAGGATGTTAATGGAGCACATTGCACACAGTTACAAGGAATCCAAAGAAGATCACTTCCAGTATCTAAAGCCACAAGAAATGATACACTCGGTGTTCCTATGTCGATCCATGTGTAGTGTAGCCTGAGTAAACACAATCAACATATAAAAAGTTAACAAATCAGTAGTAATCTGCTTGAGTTAATCAAAACACAGGACTAATAAGACAATTCCCCTAAACACAAAGAGAAAATGTAGCTTTTACTTCTGAGTCGAATCTAAAGGTATGAAATTTAATAAGATTAGGAAATAAAAAAAGAGGAACTTTTAATAATATAAACAAAAAATTTACCATCCAAAGTCATTTCCAGGAAAAATCGTTTTGCCTCCTTCTGATGGAACAAGGGACTGAGACTTGGCACCGAGGTTCATTCTCTGTCTTCGGAAATCATTACTTGCGAGTAACCGGTAATACTCAAAGCTCCGCTTCTCCGGGAACGAATCCGACGAGGTCGGAGACTTAATCGACGCTCTGCCTTCGTCGGAGAAGCGATGGATCAGTCTTGAGGAGAAGACAGAGGCTAGGCTCTCTTCGGTGGCTAGAGCGAGGACACAGAAGAGTAAAAAAGCAGATCGTAACGCCATTTTCGAGCTAGGGTTTTGCTGAAACAAGTTTTCAGATTAAGAGAAGCGCGAAGAAGAACACAATCTAGTGAAAATGGGTTTTCAATCGAAAGTGTATGTATATGAGAGATGCATACACAGATACGTATCAAGCGTGTGAATGTTGGTCGGGAGCTGTGACTGACTGAGAGAGAAAGAGAGAGAAAGAGAGAAAGAAGCTTAACGGGAAGAAAGCAGGAGAATAAAATGACGTAATTGCCCTAAGCGGTGTACTTTACACGTGTACTCAATCATTTGTCCGGTTTGGTTTTCGAACGAAATTGCGGTTTTTATCTTTTACCTCATGGTTAATGGTAGGACTCAGCAAATTATATGTTCCGCTTAGATTCATATTTGCTTTGATTCCATTTGGAAAATTAGGATATCCTTGATCAACATAAGGCAAATAATGAATCCGTCAAAATCAAACAAATCACAAGTATCAATATAATAATAATTTTGGTATTCACTCTCATTCTTATGATACATTTATATATTTATATTATATCATAAACTAATATTCTATATAATTTTAAAATACAGAAAAGTAGTTAGAGACGAAACAAATATAGAGTTCTAATTAGTATATATGAATTAAAATATAAAAATTAACACTATATCGTTTTTTATATATATAATCTAGTTTGTATTGATATTTAAAGTTAGAAATGTTATAAAAAATAGCCGTCAGACCTAGTTAGCACATTATAACCAAAACCGCTAAAAATACAATTGGATTTAAGACAATAAGTGAAATTTTTCCTAACTAAAAATAACCTCTAATATGTAAAGTCTTCCATTGAATTATATACAAAAATGACATCAAACAGTGCGATACAAAATAAATTCGTCACTCCCGATGAGAGAACTCTCATGAGATGCTTCGACCAATAAATATTCTAAATTGTCTAATGTATTGACGTCAAAAAAAATATATATCCTAAAAATTGCACATCTATGTCATTAGATCTTAAAATGACTCTATGAAAACCATATGTCTTCAGAGTGGATGCGAAGTCTAAATGACTACGCCGAAATAGCTGAACCAAGCCATAAAAACACCATCGTAGAAACCCAACCCTACAAAACGTTTTGATGATGATCAAATAGATAGCAGTGGAAGATGCTTCAGTTTGGAATTCGTATCTCAAACCAAATTTGTGAACATGCATGATGCATCTCACCTTGTTCATTATGGTGAGATTTATCCTTTCGGCCACTCCATTATGTGTGGGGGTGTGTAAGTAGAGGTACAATATCTCTTAACTCATGCATTCTTACGGTAGCTATCATTTTGAAGATTGCATAATCTAAATTTAGTATATGATTTAAGAAATTTTAATTTTTGTTTCATTTTACACATTAGTCTTTCATTCAACAAATTTTGGAACACCTCATCCTTGGTTTTGACCAAGTTGGTCCAAACCTTTCTATATAACTCATTTATGAAGGTAACAAAGTACTCTCTCCCTTCTAATTTTTTTGGTGAGTTATGGAAAACCCATAGATCGGAGTGTACATACTCTAATACTCCTTTAGATGTATGTCTACCCTTAGGAAACCTCAACTTACGTGATTTGATTTGCCTAACGCACACTCATCACAAAACTCTAGTTTGTCTATCTCCTTTCTAGGTATGTAGTAAGATTTAGCGAGCTTCTCCATTATCTTGAGGCTCATATGTCCCTGTCGCGTATGTTATAAGATTGTCATATCCTTATCTAGACTTAAAAATATTTAGTTTTTGTTTAGTTTCCATCTCCCTGTCTTTCCAAATTGATCCCATAAGATATTACATACCTTCATGATAGAAGCTTGAGATGACCTTCATATATAGTTATTATGAAGTCACCACCCTCATACTTGTAATCTGGTTCTTCTAACATCCTAGGAAATTAGATTTCTGGACATGTTAGGAATATACCTGACATAAGTCAACCCCATTACCATGAAAATCTCTAATTTTAATATTTTTTGAATCTGTTGGAAGTATTATTTGCCATTAATGCTTTTCCTCCCTTCAATTCTTTTAGATCTCACAACAATTCCTTTTGAGGAGTAATATGGAAAGAGCGATCTAAATCCATAACACATTTTTTCTTGGACTGAACTTAATTTTTAATACGTACCATTGAATATTTTTTTTCTTCTACAATGTTTATCGAATCAATTTTTTAACATGTCTTTTGTCTAGACAGTCTTTCTTGAAGTGACCCTTTTTACCACGAGTCTAGTAAGATATGGTGTTTTCAGATTTGGAAAAATGCGACGAGTGTTTCTGAAACACGGAGTACCATCACGCAATTAGGATCCAAATATATTGTGATAAATTTATTGATTAACTGGTATACTCGTGTAGATGGACTGGCTCATAGAGAATGTTACAGTTTTAACTTTTAAGAACACTCAATTACTAGAAAAACGATGAAACCAACTCATGAAGAAATTTATGTGAAATATCTTTTGTTTTCTTCATTAGTTTAAAGTTTTTAAGCTCTCTTTTTGTTTTCCATTTCTCTATGTGTGAAAGAAACAATGCGCTTTGTCCCAATTTTGGTTAGAATTAAAATGAAAACCATACTCTTTGTTTTCATTTATGTTTTATTCAGTTTTCGGTATGTACATCTGAAACACTACCTTTCTATTTATTGGGAGTTTTATATAGCCAGCCTCTCACGAAAATGAAAAGAAAAACAAAGTGAAATTATTAAGAGATTAATGGTCCCTAGGCAAGTTGTTATCTTTGACTTCCAGACTTTAGTCATTTGTTCATTGTGGAGTTGGTTACTGTGATAAGGTAAAAAGAAAGACACTATTAGAACTTAGAACTTATAGAACTTAGTGTGGTGATGAAGATGACCAATCACTTGAGTTTGCGTGAACGCATACTCTTAATATTAAGTTTGGCAGGAATCTTCTCTGACATACTTTTCACTAATATATTAATATAGCTAAAGGAAAAAAAATTAGAAAGTACCGTTACACTTTTTTTTTTTTTGGTACCGTTAAATTAGAAAGTACCGTTACGCTTGCTACTGAATAATAATGCTATATGCGTTATGGTGTGTTAATATTCTAGTAGTATTTATGAATCTATGTTAGTATTCGTAATTTTATTTGTCGCCTTAGTATAGTTTTTGTTTAAGTTAAAACTGCAATTTCTTGTTTTAAACGCCAGTTTTATAAATCAGTATCATACTTTCTTAAATAATTTTAAATACTGATAATAACTCCCAGCAAAATTCTTGGTTTCACGTTACCAACAAAAAATATTACTTGAAAGTTAAAACTCCAAATACCATTCTTAAACGATAATTCGAATTCGTTTGTTTACAAATCTCTTTTGGTAAACTAAAGAGTTTATTGAAATTTTAAACAAATATACAAATGAAAAACTCAATGAAAAAAACAGGGCATTCTTTTTCAAAAAAAAAAAAAAACAGGGCATTTATTATGTCACCTGCTCTTTTAGTGACGATTTATGTTCTTTTTGAAAACAGAGCTGAAACAGAGTGGTCAAAAAGTATTTTACAAAAAATGAAATAAGAAACTGATTAATGAATAGAAATGTAAGTGTAAAAGAAACGAGAAGCTATAGTGGTACGTTTTGGGTCAAGGTTTTGGCGGTCTGTGTCATGTTTCCTTTGGCTTTGCCATCAAGCTTTCTCTTTCCCCATCTCTCTTTCTCTCTCTGCGTCCACTCAAACAAGCAAAGAAAAGACAAGTCTTTTCCTCTCAAAGCTTTGGAAGGACTCTTTTTCCTTGTCTTCTGTTTACAGTCTCGTTGCTCTCTTTCTCTCCGTGTCTGTGTTTTTTCTTTTCTTTTGTTGTTGGTTTCTAAATGGATGGATCGATTGGGAAGAGAATTAAGGGACGGAACAAGGAGCGTCTTGAAGAGGTTAAGAAACGGAAGCAAATGGAGGAAGAAGAAATCAATGTGATGTCTTCTCATCACAAGAGACGAAAACGGAGAAGACCAACAGACCCTGATTCTGACATTGAAGACATCACACCTGCTGAAGTAAGTGACGAGAACAATTCTTCTGGTTCTGGAATTAGGTCTAGACAGAACAAATCTGTTGATGTGGCGAAATCAGTTCCGAGCTCTTCTGGTTCCGAAAAATGGTCTAAACAGAAGAAGAATTTGTCTAGGGTTTTAGATGTCGAAAAGTTAGTTGCTGATGAAGTAGTGAACATTTCAGATTCTGAGACTGAAAACGAAAAGAAAGATTCAGCCAAGAAGAAGCTTTTTGAAGATGGTAGCAATGATGATGAAGATGGTCAAAGTGAAACCGAGGAAGAGGAAGAAGACAATCAAGATAGTGAAGATGATGATGGTATAACGGTGGAGTCTTTGTCTTTTGATGATCAATCTTCATCTTCATCATCCTCATCTTCTTCATCTAGTGACGAGGAATTCAATTTAAAGGAGGTTGTTGGAGATACAGATGATGATGCTGATGCTGATTTGAGAAAGGCTAATTCACCAGTTAGGAAAGTCTCTAAACCGGGAAGGTCTGGTTCTTGCTTAACCAAGCCTACAAAACAGGACAAGAAGATTCAGAAATTAAACCGCCGAGAAGAAGACAATGTTGTTGAAAGACTAACAAAGCAGCAGTGCAGCAATGCAGTGGTGTTCACTTGCACTCATTGTGGCATAGATAACACAGAAATCTCTGATGCTGGTACACCAAGAGCTGAAGATGATGATGACATGAACAACGTTGCTTCGACTAATGCATCAAAGTATGAAGATTCTGTTCTTTTAAAGTCTGGGAAAACGTATGAGAAGCCATCCACATCTAAACCTGAATCTGTGTATCCAGAGAAAGCAAAAGATTCTGGATTAAACAAGTCTCCTTTGGCTAATGAACCGATTGTTGATGAGAGAACAAAAGAATCTGGATTAAACAAATCTATTTTGGCTAATGAACCATTTGTTGATGAGTTATCTTCTTCAAGCAGTTCTGATGAATCTGGATATGAATCTGAGCCTTCACAAAAAGATAAAGAGTTCAAGTCTAATAACAACACAGATTGGAGAATGTTGAATGGAAACCATAAAGATGTTGATCTTTTCAGGCTTCTTGTGAATTCTGTTTGGGAGAAAGGTCGATTAGGCGACGAGAAAGAAAATGGAAGAGAAGACAAACTACCTGAAGACCAATATCAAGAAGAGGATGAAAGAAAATATGATGATGATGGATTTCTAGTGGTTAGGCAACCTCCATTGATACAGAGATTTGGTGTAGAGGAACCTCAACCGCCACCTGTGCTTTCTGAGAGGGAGAGAGAGGAAGCTAAGCTCTGGAAAGAATTAGCGTTTTACATTCATTCCAACGAGCTTCTCTCAGACGTAATTTCTTGTTTCCTTCCATAACACTTATCTTTTTATCTCTTAAGAACAAAGCAAAAGTAACTTGTAAAATCTTTGCAGATAGAGAAAGATATACCAACTGATGAAAGTCTCACAAGAAGTTGTGAAAATGGAAACCATGAACTGTGTCTTGATCTTGAGATTGGTATGAAGTGTATACAATGCGGTTTCGTGGAGATAGAGATCCGAAGCATGGATGTATCTGAATGGGTAAAGATTTTGGTGGCTTCAGATTTGTTTAAGGTTTTTATTGATTGTAACTCAAGTATACATTTCATATAGGGAGAGAATAAAACAAGTAGAAGGAGAAAAAATGATAGATACGAAGAAGGAGGAGGAAGCAGAAGCTTCATTGGGGTTGAAGAAGCTCATAACAATAGGAGCTCAAACGAGGGATATGTTTCTTCTGAAACAGGAACTGTGTGGGACAAGATTCCAGGGATCAAATCTCAAATGTATCCTCACCAGCAAGAAGGTTTTGAGTTTATGTGGAAGAACTTAGCCGGTACAATCATGTTAAACGAGCTAAAAAGCTTTGAGAAGAGCGATGAAACCGGAGGATGCATCATGTCACACGCTCCAGGAACAGGGAAAACTCGTCTCACCATCATCTTTCTTCAGTCTTACTTAGAATGCTTTCCTGATTGCAAACCAGTAATCATTGCTCCTGCAAGCTTGCTTCTCACATGGGAAGAGGAGTTTAAGAAATGGAATATAAGCATTCCTTTTCATAATCTCAGTAGTTTGGAGTTTAATGGGAAAGAGAGCTCGGTTGCGTCTAATCTTTTGATGCAGAAGAATTCAAGTGGTAGAAGTAAGAACGAGATAAGGATGGTGAAGATATACTCGTGGATTAAAGCGAAGAGTGTACTCGGGATTAGTTATAACCTCTATGAGAAGCTTGCAGGAGTTAAAGACGATAACAAGAAGACAAAGACAATGAGAGAAGTTGAGGATATCAGAGAGATACTTATGGGAAAGCCTGGATTGTTGGTTCTTGACGAAGCACACGTTCCAAGAAACCAGAGAAGTTGTATATGGAAAACACTATCTAAAGTGGAGACACAGAAACGTATCTTGCTTTCTGGTACTCCTTTTCAGAATAACTTCCAGGAGCTTTGTAATGTTTTGGGATTTGCAAGACCAAAGTATCTAGAGAAGCTCACATCCACAATCAAGAAGAGTGGTATGAACGTAACGAAAAGAGGAAAAATCGATAACCGTGGGATTGAAGAGCTCAAGACTGTAATGTTTCCGTTTGTGCATATTCATAAAGGAAGTATACTACAAGAGAGTCTCCCTGTGGTGTTAAACCCACCTGAGCTTCAGAAGAGAGTGTTGCAATCGATTGAAGTCGATCTTAGAAACGTGTTTGAAACAGAACACAAACTCTCTGTGCTCTCAGTTCACCCTTCTCTAGTCTCTCACTGCACAATCTCTGAGAAAGAAAAGTTAACCATTGACGAAGCTTTACTTGCGCAGCTTAAAAAGACAAGACTAGATCCAAACCAAAGTGTGAAAACAAGATTCCTCATGGAGTTTATCGGTTTATGCCAAGGGAGAAATGAGAAAGTATTGGTCTTTAGCCAATTCATACACCCATTGAAGTTGATAATGGAGCTTCTAGTCTCTCGTTTCAAATGGAATCAAGGGGAGGAAGTTTTGTACGTGCACGTTAAACTCGAGCAGAAGCAAAGACAAATCTTGATCAACGAGTTCAATGATTCCAAATCCAAGGCTAAAGTATTGTTAGCTTCAACAAAGGCTTGCTCAGAAGGGATAAATCTAGTAGGAGCATCAAGAGTGATACTTTTGGATGTTGTTTGGAATCCAGCTGTCGAAAGACAAGCTATAAGCCGTGCTTACGGAATCGGACAGCAACGGATTGTTTACACGTATCATTTGGTTGCAAAAGGAACTCCTGAAGGACCAAAGTATTGTAAGCAAGCTCAGAAAGATAGAATAGCAGAGATGGTTTTTGCATCTTCGTCAAGACATGACAAGGGAAAAGATAAGATTGGTGAAGCTGTGATAGAGGATGAAGTGTTGGATACTATGGTGCAACATGTGAAACTTGCGGACATGTTTGACAATCTTATTATCCAGCCAAAAGAAGCAGATTTAGTTGACAGTTTCAGTGTACTCATGCCATGAGCCATCATCACCGGCTTCAACTATTTCATGATCCAAAAAACCTTTGCTTTTTGTATTCACTTGTTTCTGCTATAAACTTTTGAGTACCAAAACGGTTCATTTATGGTTTGCAGTAAAAACGATGCAATTAAATTATGGTTTAAATCGGTCCGGTATTGTCATTGGTTTATTGTCGGCCTTTTGAAAACCCTAATTTATATATAAAACCCCTAAAGCCGATCAAAAACCTTTTCATTTATCGGTAGCATCGCCGGAAAAATGGGTCACGGGAAGCAAAAGCGATCCAGAGGAGGCAGCTCGAGTAGAGGCCCAACCAATAGGACTGATAATCTTCAAAGGTATAATCTTTTCTTTTCGTCGTGATGAGGTTTCTTCTCTCTGGTCGACTAATTACGATTCCGTTTAATTTGCAGGGAAGATGAATCGCTTCCTCTTGATCAAGGTACTGAAATTGAAATTGTTTTCGATCGGCTTTAGATGTTGAATATACTAGCAATGTTCTTATTGGTTGATTTTTTTCCCCCGTAGAACCTGAGGATGAAGCATCAGGTCCAAAAGTTCAATTGGCAATGTGGGTATGCATAATTTCCTTTCGTTTTATGTTTATTCAATCAAATTTCGAAGGTCGAGTTGCTTCAACACTCATTGATGTAATTTGAAAGTATTGTGTTCTGCTGTTCTTAGGATTTTGGTCAGTGTGATGCAAAGAGATGCACAGGTCGTAAGCTTGCTAGATTCAACTTGTTAAAAGTAAGTATCATGAAGCTAACCATATATATATATATATATATATATATATATATATTCATATCCATCTTCTTTTCTGAATGTTTCAATTGAAAATATGATTTTGTAGGA
This sequence comes from Euclidium syriacum, assembly GCA_900116095.1. Classification (NCBI taxonomy): domain Eukaryota; kingdom Viridiplantae; phylum Streptophyta; class Magnoliopsida; order Brassicales; family Brassicaceae; genus Euclidium; species Euclidium syriacum. The sequence continues at coordinate 7,864,012 of FPAK01000007.1, read as the reverse complement.
ACTACGGGTTAACACTGGCTTTGGAGGAGTTGTTTTAAGGTATTTATCTCTACCTGTTACTACTGTTAACTTATGGTCATCTCTAATGACATTACTTAAGTAGATGACACAATCTGTGTCTTATGAATTTGGCAGTCCAGTTGGTAGTCAATGTGTTTCTAAGGAAGACTATAGTCTGATTAAAAGAAGAGGATTAGCCGTTGTTGATTGTTCTTGGGCACGATTAAGCGATGTCCCGTTTGTGAAGCTGCGTTGTACTGCTCCTCGTCTCTGTAAGAAGTTACAATCATCAATCATCTTGGTTAGATATAGAAAATGAGGATTTAAGCTTAAAGTTTTGCTTCTTTCTTTATGGTTACAGTACCATGGTTAGTAGCAGCTAATCCAGTAAACTATGGAAGACCATGTGAGTTATCATGTGTAGAGGCTTTATCTGCAGCTTTGATACTATGGTGAGTCATCAATACCTTCTTCACCTAAACCCTTCTCATTGGTCTAGTCATACATTTCTCTAATATGTGTTGCTCTGTTTTGTTTTCCAATTAGTGGGGAGGAGGAAACTGCAGAGCTTTTGCTTGGAAAATTCAAATGGGGTCATGCCTTTTTGTCTCTTAACAAGTAATGAAACCAAATAATCCCCATTTTTGCTTTTCGATCCGCAAATACAATTGGATTATTTATTTTTTCTTTAACGAGGTTTTGTTATATTGCAGTGATATTCTAAAGGAGTACTCGAAATGCGAGAACAGTGCTGAGATCATCTCAGTTCAAAATTCTTGGCTTACTCAGCAAACTCAGATCTCAAAACAACCACCTGTGCTCGAAGAACGTAAGTTCACTTTTTTTGAAGTCTCTTTTGTCAACTATCTTAGACCATCATATGAAATGAGATCTTGTTTTTTGTTCTTGGGTAGGTGTTAGGAAAGAAGGTGATTCAGAGGATGATGAAGATGATGATGATGGTCTCCCTCCTCTAGAGAGGAACATGAACCATATCAGCTTGGAAGACAGTGAGGAAGAAGAAGATGACAACAACGAGTGAAAAAGCCACTGGATAATCTGATTTGGTTTAGAAAAGCATTCAACTTTGGGTTACTCTTGAGTGTTATTAGGTTTTTAGTGGAATCTTTTATGAGATTCTTCTGGAGTATAATACCATGTATGTTTTTTTCCTTTAAAATAAAAAAAATATCTAATCCTGTCTTAAATTTTTGTATTTTTCTATGTAAAAATTAGACTTTTTTAGGTCAAACAAAATAAAATTTATTTGAAGCGGAACAAAAGAAATGGAGCAAAGAAGAGGAAAAGCCCATCTAGTATCTGAAAGAACAAACAAAAGAAACACAACTTTCCTCTCTTCCCTGCGATTTTCTCTCTAGGGATCGATTTTGGTGTCAAACGTTGTCGTTTTGGTCATATCTGCTTCCTCCGGCGTGACTGTTCTAGGGTTCTTCGTTCACAAGGTCTGCCGCACAATTTTTCCAGCTCCACCGCATTCTTCCGTCCCCCAGCTCACTAGCTGTAAGCAAATCCGGCTGATTCCTCCTCAAATTTGTAAACCATTTAGGGGATTTTAGCTCGTTCTCCCTTCTCACAAAATCTCCGTTTTTAGGGTTTTGTCTTGGGCTTCTTGATATTCTTCGCAGCCGTTGTTGGGATGAGTACTGTATTCAGTGAACAGATCCTGATTGATAAGCTCGCGAAGCTCAATAGCACTCAACAATCCATCGAAAGTATCCTCTTCATATATTTCAAAGCTTTAATTTTTCTTTATCGAGTTTATTTTGCATATATAAGTTTACTACCTTATAACTTAGATCTTGTAATTTTGCTCTTTCTCTGTGTCAATTTCCGCTTGTTTGGTTTCTTGACTAGTTTGAAATAAGCTCTATCACATTGGTGTATATTCAATCGCACCAAAGCTGAATTGATCGTTACGACATGGGAGAAACAGTTTCACAGTACAGAGATGGCTCAGAAAGTGCCTCTTTTGTACTTGGCTAACGATATCCTTCAGAACAGTAAGCGTCAGGGTAATGAGTTCGTGCAAGAGTTCTGGAATGTTCTTCCTAAAGCTGTCAAAGACATTGTTGCTCAAGGAGATGACCGTGGCAAAGGCGTTGTCTCACGTCTGGTAAGATAACTTTCTTTCTTCATATGTTCTTGTTCTCAGCTAATGGTTATGTTTGAAAATTGTGTTTGAAGAAAGAACTTGTTTTGTGAAAATGTTCAGATACCATTATAGTGGTTAATGTATCATTTCTGCTCAGTCTCTGGATGCTGTGTTGTTTGATGTTAGGGATGAATAGTTTTAAGGTTCTTGAGATCTATGATGCTATGTGGAGAGAAGTTGAAGCATAAATAAAGAAGTGATTTGGTGGTAACTGAGATATTCGGTTTACATGAATTGTAGGTTAAGATATGGGAAGAAAGAAGAGTGTTTGGGTCACGTTCCAAGAGTCTTAAAGATGTAATGCTTGGAGAAGATGTTCCTCTACCGCTTGACATAAGCAAAAAGCGTCCCCGTGGATCTAAATCTGCAAAACGCGATTCAAAATCGTCCAGAACGGTAAAAACACCAAGATTTCCTCTTCCCATCGATTTGATGATATCAGTTCAAATTTCATTAGAGCTTTTGGCTTTTGGAACCAGAAATTATCATCAAGTGGAGGTGTAGCTGAGAAGATAGCATCGGCGTATCATTTGGTTGTTGCGGAAAACTCAAACGAAGAAGCTGAGATGAATAAATGCAAATCCGCAGTTAAACGAATCAGGAAGATGGAGAAAGATGTTGAAGAAGCCTGCTCTACTGGTAATTATCTGTTTCACTAATCATCGGAAATTAAACAACAACACATTTAAAATCATATGTTCATGTCTCTCCAGGAAAAGACGACCCGAAGAGAAAATCATTGGCGAAAGAATTGGAAGAGGAAGAATACCTTCTGAGACAATGCATTGAGAAACTTCAATCTGTTCAAGGAAGTAGAACAACCCTTGTAAACCAGCTTAAAGACGCACTACGCGAACAGGTAATAACAAATTTTCGATCGAACTTGGCAAGTGATCTATCTTCTCAATTTTGTTTTTGCTTATTTGTGTCAGGAATCCGAACTAGAGGATCTTAAAACTCAGATTCAGGTAATGTAATTTGATTTTCCCACTTCATCTTATTAACCTCGTGTGTGCTCATGAACCATTTTTGTTATTTATTTACAGGTAGCACAAGAAAAAACAGAGGAAGCTCAAAACATGCAGAAACAACTCAACGATGAGAATTACACATCGAAATTAACAACGGAGACAGTTGACAACAACGGAAAATCGAAAATGACGCCTGCGTCTATTGCTGCGATGCTCACAGCATCAACCTCATCACATATGATCATGCAATCTGTGTTATCTTCATTCGCAGCTGAAGCAACAAAGAGTTCTGGTCTAACAAAATCGGAGAACACAGTTCCGGTGGTGGTTTCAGACAGTAATGCTTTTATCCCTTCATTCAACAACAATCAGACACCAGCCACACAAGGTCAGTACCATGTAATCCCTAATCCAGCAGCACCACCACCGCCACCCCAGTTCTTAAAACCGCCGCCGGTAATGAACAATCCTTATAGCTTTGGTAACATTCCGTTAATGCCACCTGGACTTCCTCCGCCGCCTCCACCACCACAACAACAACAACAACACATGATAGGTAATCAACAACAAGTTCCTCAGTCGAACTCAGCTCAGCAATCTCAACAAGGTCCAACTTTCCAGCCACCGGGAATCATGTATTACGGAGCTCCACACCATTCTTAAACTCTTAGAAAAATCATGTTTAGTTTATAGCTTTTTAGATAGTTCTGACCCTTTTTAAAAAAGTCTGCTGAAATGTGTGGCTTTCATGATACATTGTTGGGTCGAATCAAAAAAAGTAGAACCATTGTTCCTCTCGTTGTAGAAAAACGTTCACCTTTTTTTACTCTTACAGTTATCTGTAGTTGTATCACAAGCTTTTCACAACGCAATGTAATAATTTTCTCTTGTTCCCTGTATCTTCTTACATATGTGTACATACACACGCACATCTACTCAAACAATGGTACAAGAGATTAAATTATCAGTCTGACCAGTTTTTACATTAGCCCTTTTTCATTAGAGCCTTCTTCTGGACAAAATCTTTGAACCAAAGAGGCATATGGTACATGATTGCCATGAGAGTTGAGTACCTCCCTGAAGAGAACCAAGCGGGTGGGTTCTTCTTCAGCACTGCAGCTACAGTGTCTTTGGCGAATGTTTCTGCAGGAGTTGGCTTCATCCTCTGTGATATAAACGCTCTTTCTCTGATAGCTTCTTCATAAGGCTTGTATAGTTTCAGCTCAGGCAATTTGTTGAAGTTTGCTACAGCTGAGTTTGCTATGTTTGTTCTTATTCCTCCTGGGACAACGTTGATCACATCAATCCCAAATGGCCCTAGCTCCAACCTGCGTTTACCACATGATATACTCAAGTTTTTTCACACTAACTGAGATAAGATCTATTCTACCAAAAACAATCACACATAGAGTCTGTTTAAGTATGCGATAGAGGAAGATTCGTTCATTTGATAAGATATAAAGAAGCTGAAGAAAACATTAAAATCGAACCTCAAGGTATCAGTGAGAGCATGAATAGCAGCTTTGGTTGCTGTGTAGACTCCTGCCCATGGACCTGGTGCCATTACAGTAATACTTCCAACGTTTACAATCTTTCCCTTTTTCTTAGACACCATGTGAGGTACAACGGCTTGAGTCATCCTCATGGAACCTACATTGGATAAATTCACTTCTTGAGAAGTTTCTCATAACTCACTAACACTAGGAGACTACATATGAGCAAGTCGCAGAGAAAAATAAAAATTCCTATCTTCTCCACAGATAAATGGAATCTGACACATTTCTATCGAGTCAAATCCAACTGGAACTATTTATTGCTATTGAAAAGACCAATCGCAGGATTCGCACTGCTGTTACTATCACCAAATACCAAATGGCGGCAATGTCATGTATATGGAAAAAAATTGAGAAAATGGTGAACGAAAAGTCAAACTCCGTATTACCGAAAACATTGGTGTTGAAGGTGTTTTCGACGGCGGAAATTGGGATCTCAGCTAGAGGTCCGACGCACTGAACGCCGGCGTTGTTAACAAGAACGTCGATTTGCCCGAACTTATCTATAACACTCGATACAACTTTGCTCACGCTCTGCTCCGATTGCACATCCAGCTCCTGAACGAACAATCTCGGATCCTGCTCCAGATCCGTCATCGTACTCCGTGATCTACTTGTCGCCACCACTCGACAACCATTCACAGAGAACTCACGCGCCAGCGCGTGACCGATTCCTCCCTGTGAGCATCCCGTTATCAGTACCACCGGACTCTCGTCGCCGCTTTCCATCCGGAACTCTCTCAAGGTTTCTAATTGGTCCAAGTATGGAAGGTTTTCTATAATTTGGATAACAGTTTAAGATTTATTTATAATACATTGAATTACGTATAAAATGACAACAAATTAGGTAGTTAATTAACTCGTCTGGTTGTATTCCAAACATCAAAAAATAATTATTGTCACGTTTCCTCATTTGTGGGTACAAGCTATGCGGCCTCATTTGTTCCGCAACCGCGTTCAGGGGCGGATGAATGTACTTAATTATTAAAGGCACCCACTGATTTTTTTTAGAACTACTGTAATTTAATCATATTGCAATCTGTAAATGTAACATTTTTATTTGGATATTTATTAGATTTAAAGCCAGATATCAAAATTATATATGTAAAGTTGCATACAAATCAGACGAAAATTAGTTGGTCTAGAGGAGGACTAAGCAAACAGCCGAATTCAAGATGATTAAGCTAAAATTGCTACGATTAGATCATTAATCGATGAAGCGGTCGGTTTTTTTTTTTAAAGTTGTTTCTATCATATATATTCTTGTAAAACCTCCAATTCATATCCATCGACTTTCGTTAAAATTTGTAGTAATTCCTTATTGTGACACACATGCGACATGTCCCACAAAATACGTTGAATTTTATTGACAATTTTAGAGATTAATGAATCGATTAGGTTGAGTGTCCAGCTTCTAACAAACAAGTAGGCGTCTTAAATACTTGCGTAGTTCTATTACCAATATCAAGATTATGTTTACTCATGAAATTTGTGAAATGTTCGTCTAAATTGGAAATATTCTTCTTAGTTTAATATGTTATATATATACGCAAACATTTTCCGATTGTCACTAATTTAAGGGAGTAAGCTTCTTTATTTTTGTAAATTTCCACTTCTCTCCATAAGTTTTTGATTGTTTCTTCCCCACAGATTTCTACTTGTTATGATTATTTCCCAAGTTTCTAAAATTGCAAGACTTTCACACTAAAGTTTAAGATTCTTCCCAGATACGTGATCGCACCTCTCACATTAATTACCTCTTGTAAACACTAACAAAATTTGATTAATGTGATAATTTAGAGATCAATTATCTTTACATAGATCCTAAACAAAATTAACAAGAAACGAAGTTTATAGAAAGGAACATAAGTTAAGCAGAGAAGAAGCCGTTGGAAACAGCTAGAGCAAATTGAGATTTAGCTTCAAATTTCCTCTTCAAACTCTCAATCTTCATTCCCTCATTCCCAAACATCGTCATTTTCGCCGGAAAATTATTCGACCACCCAATCTCCTCCCAAATCGACGCTTTCTCCGCCGTTAACTTCACCCTACGCTCGTACTCCTCCGCCACTAGTATTGCTATGTCCGCCATTGAATCAATCACTCGATCTCTCTCTATATATATCTGGTTTTGTATTTGATCTCCAACTTCTATGTCGAAACACACATTTAATGTAGAAGCTATTTATATTGCTTTGGCGTGCTGTTTCGGATAAGGATCGTTCCATTTTCTTGAATTTATTAATTTTATATTTTAACTAAAAATAATCGATTCTAATGGTTTAGAGAGGAAGTTGACTAGGTCGGTTTTTTGATACCATGTGCACGCCGCACCTTCCAAGTAAAATTAATATATTTTAGTTAATCACGGAACGCATTAAGCCATGAACCTTAAGAAACGGAGTCAGATTTGTCTTTGTTTAATCTAATCAATCATTAAACATAATACTTTTAATCAGAAATCTGTCTCCTCCAAGTATCTTTCTACTGATTCACATGTCATGGGGTTTAGCAACATACAACAAGTATATAGATATAAGTGTTTCTAGCAACAATACATAGAGCCCAATATGCAGAGTCTCGTGTTGTACAAAAGCATCAACGTTTAATCAAATTCTTGAAATTTACTAGCCAAGAAATGTGGTAACCACATTAACCAATGTATAACATAGCAAAATTTACTATATTTGAAGAATAAATATTCTCTGCAAGTTATTTATTGATGTTAATTATATGGTCTTAATAAATATTACAATTTATTTTTCTGAAAAAAAATCAAAGGTTCGTATCAATATGTGATTATTGATATACTGTGAAAACAACAATCAAATTAGTTTTGTTACCAAAAAAATAAAAGGTTGCTTAATTTGGTGTATTTTAGGCCTAAAAATTATACCACAAATTAATTACTTGAAACGATAATCAACAAATTTTCACATCCATATATTATTTAAAATAATCAAAACCATAAATACCACAAAATCCACACTAAAATTTATTCTTATAGATTTATCGATCATTAGAACTCCATTTGGCATATACTTCCATTTATAACCCTACCATTTATAACCCTACGACGATATAGGTTGCGGACATGAATCTTGCGAAGGGAAACCGTAGTACCACCAGCATTGTAGAAATTTGCTATCGGACGGTACTGGTATGATAATTAAAAGATCTAGTGGTTGACAAAATGGTAAATATACCATCACTGTCAATACCTAAGAAGCATGAAGTCGAAAACATAATATTTGCATGTATTTCATGATTGGTTGTATGCAAGGTTCGAAAATGCGCTAGGCGTTAGTCGGGCGGTCGGGTTGGGCCTAGCGCCTAATGAAAAAATCGGAGATTAGTCGGGGATTAATCGGGGAGTAGTTTTAGGGCATTTATTAAAAATACATCTATATATATTAAATATATACAAAAGAAACAAAAATATCTCCTATCCCAGTTGGTAAAAAAGCCAATTAGTCATTCAGTCACGCGAGATCGATTTTCAGAGGCTTCATTTAAAGGGTTTAAATCTTTTTTTCCTTTAATAAAGGGTAGAAAGGTAATTCTCTCTTCATCTTCTTCATTGAGATGACGAGACTTGAACCCTAAATTTCAGCAGCCACTCTTTTTTCAAGTTTATTTCATTGTTTTATGTGGTTTATACGAAAACTTTATAGATCCGACAATTTTTTTTTGATCTTAGGCATCAATCTAGAAAAAAAATCAACTTTTCAAAGTTTTTTCTGATTATAACATGCTATTTGGACAAATCGTGTCGGCAACCTTCCGACGAGCGTCTACGCGGCTATGTAGCCGCGTTTTTGAACAGAGGTTGTATGTGACATCAATTGGTTGATGTTGGGTGAATATGCAACAAAAATACACTAGAAGTAATGCAAAATGTAGCTTATGTTTTCAGCTTCATTTTTAGGTTTGGATGATCTCTTTGTCGTATCAATAGAAAGACCACTAACTTATGACCAAATGAAAAAATTACATAAAATTGTTGGTTTATGAACAACACAATTTGTTTTGAAACAAAAAGAATCATAGTTTTTGATTCTCGTTTATTAAAGTTGAGTCTTTTTATTATATTAGTTACAATTTTCCACATAATTATTTATTACAAAGAAAAAGATTTTGTATTTTATCAACAATCTCATCTAATTAACATTCGTGGATGTTTAATTCTATTTATTTTCTGCTATTTTTGGTAAGTATTCGTATTTTAGTGATGAAAGATAATTTAATTGATTCAAACGGTACATATTTTGATCATTGATGGTATAAATATTTCTCACGACAAACAAATTCAATAGTATAAAACATCTAATAATATGACTCTAACATATTATAAGTCACAATAAATATATATTAAGATAAATGATCAAAAATATAAAATTGAAATCTAAATTTCCAATTCATGTCCATTGACTTCCGAAAGAATTTGTAATAATTCCATATTGTGACGATATATGTCCCACAAAATACGTCTAATTTGATTGACAGTGTTAGATATTAATGAATCGATTAGGTTGAGCGCTCAACTTGTAACAATTAAGTAGCCCTCTTAATTACTAGCAATAGTTGTATTACTATGTCAAGAAGAATTTGTTTGCTCTCATGCCATGTGAATCGGTAGAAAAATTTGAAGTGTATGACTTTTTTTTTTTGGTCGGTTTAAAAAGTGTATGACTAAATCAGATATATTCGCACAATCCTTCTTTTTTTTCGATTGAGAGGGAGTAAGTATCTTGAATTCTATAACCTTTTTCATAAGTTTCTAACTTTTCGCTTTCTCCCCATAAGTTTTTGAATTTTCGATCAAGTGAGTAACTTTCTGTATTTTATTATTCGTCCTCACAAGTTTCTAATATTTTCACTTCTCTCCATAAGTTTTTGAATTTTTAATTCTTCCCCAAAGGTTTTCTCAAGTTTCTAGATTTTAAAAACCTTCCCACGACCTTTGTAAATTTTAAGATTCTTGCCCACAAGTTTCTAAATGTCACGATTATGCCACACGAGCTTCTCCAGAATTCCAGATACATAGTCGCATCTCTCACATTAATTATATCTTCAGAGCACTAAGAAGTTCTGATTAATTTTAATTTAGAGATTAATTAATCTTTACATAGATCCGAAACAAAATTAACAAGAAACGAAGGTTATAAAAGGAAACATAAGTTAAGCAGAAAAGAAGCCATTAGAGACAGCTAGAGAAAACTGAGATTTAGCTTCAAATTTTCTCTTCAAACTCGCAATTTTATCATCAATCCCGAACATCGTCATTTTCGCCGGAGAACTATTCGACCACCCGATCTCCTCCCAAATCGACGCTTTCTCCCCCGTGAGCTTCACCCTTCGCTCGTATTCCTCCGCCATTAGCATTGCTATGTCCGTCATTGAATCAATCACTCGATCTTTCTCTATCTGGTTTTACCTCCTCCAATGTGGAAGCTATTTATATTGCTATGGCGTGCTGTTTCGGATAAGGATCGTTCTATTTTCTTTTGTTAATTAATTGTATTTTTTAATTATAAAATAATCGATTCTATTGGTTTCGGTGGTTTTCTAGAGAAAGTTGGCTTGGTCGGTTTTTTGATACCATGTGAACGCGCCGCACCTTCCAAGTAGATATTTTAGTTTATCGAGAATTTGCCTCTCCTTCAAGTATTTACGCAAATTTAATTCCAAAATGAAAAAATAAATGTTTGGTCCGCACGCAAAAAAGAAAAAGAAGAGTAATGAAACTGATCAGAAAGATGGCCCACCGACTTAGTTTGTATAGTGGATCGTTTACTGTGTTTGTTTTCAGGGTCACAAGTGTGTAACTAGAGGATCGTTTACGGAAAAAAAATGTGATTTATGGAGATGTTAATAAATGTAGCAAAATTATGACATACAACACTTTAATTTTAAATGTCAACAAATTTATGATCAATCTACAAAAGAGAAAGAAATATAAATCAAATTACAGAATTGATAATTGTGAATAAAACTATTCCAAATACCAATCAAACTAATATAATTAACAAACCTGGAAATTATCCATACGAGTAGAAAATTACAATATAAAACTATTATGATCATATTTGGTCACACAAAAGTTTGTAGTTGTACCGGTGAACCGAAATTTGGTCACACAAAAGTTGTGACGGTGCCCCCGAACCTTTCTATTGTGGTTTACTAATTTTTTTTAGAATCGTTTACGGAAAAAAGTGTGATTTATGGAGAAGTTAACAAAATTATGACGTACAATAGTTTAATTTTAATAAATGTCAACAAATTTATGATCAATCTACAAAAGAAAAAGAATTACTATAGGCTTAATGCTGAAATCATCGAATCTAAATCCAAATCCGAAGCCACTATCATGCTTAAAAGCCTATTTCTTATCTTTTTATCAGGCAATGACAATGATGAGCACATTTTTACCGTATGATGCACAGGGACGTCGATTTAGCAGCTGTTCCCGTCCCGGGTACGTTCCCGTTCCAGAAACGTTGTTGGTACTCCAATGGAACATTCCCGCGGCGTATTGGTGAAGAAGGGGACGGCAAGCCAAAGGCGGGAAGAGATTCGCGAAACAATTTCGAGAGAAATTCGTTAATCATTAATAAATAATCCATTTAAATAAAATTTTCATAAAAACTCAAATAAAAAAAAGGAATTAATGGGCTTTTTAAAGTAGGGTTTTGATATTTATCATTGTCTTCTAGTTTCTACGATCAACTCATCGCCTTCACTAGAACTCTCTTCACCTTTTTTTTCACGTTTTTTTGCTTTGACGTCTCTCACATCACGTTTTTTTCTTAATGATTTGTTTATTTTTATTGTGCTTTAAGTTCTTTTATGTTAAGACTTACATTTTATAGATTTGCTTTTCTATGTTAAGACTTACATTTATAATTCCATGATATTATCTTATATAGTTGATCAAAAAAAAGTTTATTGAAGTACCTAGCCGTACCCATATCTAGGAAAAATTTACTTTGCCACGTCCCGTACCTGTCCTCTCCCCGTTTTTTGCACCCGTACCCGTTCCAGTGCATCATAGTTTTTACCTTTCCGTTATCAGGGTTGAAACTTGGAACGGAATCTGTATCATCGTGAGAGTCCCAACTAGTTTCTTTTGCCAGCAGAAGCAGTAGATTCACCATCATCATGGCCATTTTCACTGAAGCAAAATGTAGACAATATAAATGTGTAGGAACATATTAAAAGCACATAATATTTACAGTTAAGAAAGATGCAACCCGAGACTCTCAGGATTAGGGTTTTAGGGCTTTAGGGCTTTGCTTTCAACCCAAGGGTCTCAGGATTAGGGTCTTAGGGCTTTGCTTTGACTGAATAGACGTTTTCTTTTGTCCGATTTCTAGGCTGTGATTTGCCTTTCTCACTTTCCAAATCGCCGTTTCGATTCGAAGGTGAGTTCCTCGGGTTAACTTCCGTGTTACGTTCTATCAACGCAATTGATTTTGTTTCTGGGGATCGAAGATGATTTATTTTCTAGGGATTGAGGGATTTCACTCTGTTTGGTTTAGGGGTATCGTTTCTGGGGATCTAGAGGATCGGTTTCGTTTCGTTTCCGTGGATCAAGTATATGAATTTTGTTGTTCAGTGTGTTGTATGGGTTTCACGGCTCTTGAATGTGTGTTTGCAGGATTTGGGGAACAGAAGATGGAGTTACGTAGCAAAAAAAAACGCAAGAATGAAACCATTCCGATGGATCTAACTAGCAACAAAAAACGCAAGAGTGAAACCATTCTCCGAGTGTGATATTTAGCGACCCCAAGGGGTTCAAGATTGAAGAGTTGGTCAAGGGTAAACCGGACGGCAAGAAAGCTGTTCCTGGAGCACGGGTTACTGTTGGCTACATTGGAAAGTTTCAGAAGAATGGGAAGATCTTTGATGACTTGACAAAAACACCGTTTGAGTTTATTGTAGGTTGGTATTGTAACTTGATGCAAAAACTATATATTATCTCTTGAGAATTTCATTTTACATTTTGTGACTGGGTACTTGATCGATATAGGTGCTGGAGAAGTTCTTTGGGGAGTCGAATGTGGTGTTGGAGGTTTTTTTGAATAACACAGACATGCTTGCTTGTTGAGAATTTACATTTTGTAACTGGGTATTTGATACAGGTTGTCCAGAGTTTCTCCGGGGATCCAAAACTTTTATTGAAGGTTTCTTCTTACTGTTTCTTCACTTTTTTTTCTAATGTTCCTCATGTTATTTTTTTTTTAATCTCAATTGTTTTTTTTTTTTTTTTATCTTTTTGAATAACACAGGCATGCTTGTTGGTGACAAAAGAAAAATTACACTTCCTCCACATATGGGGTAATTAAATGTTTTCCAAGTCTTATTAGTTGATAATTTTGGACCTTTGTTTAACCGATTGTCTGATTCAAAGGTATGGCAAGCACGGTGATGATAACCTGATTCCTCCTAATGCCTGGCTGGTTTTCGAAGTCGAACTGCTTGATGTTAGGTAAAAAAACTGAGAATTATTTTTTCTTTTGAAAATGATTATAGTGTTTCCTCGTAATACTTGATATCTTGCTTGTCCGGTTATGATATAACTGTAGGAATGAAAGGTCCATGGTTGGAGCCATTGCCACTACAGAAGTGAGACAAGAATATGGGCTCACCATTGAAGAGTTGGTCAAGGGTAATCCGGATGGCAAGATGGCTGTTTGTGAAGGACGGATTCGTATACGCTACACTGGAATGCTTCAGAAGAATGGGGAGATTTTCGATTCCAAATTCAGCAAAAAACCTAAATCATACCTTCTAGGTAAGTATTTGAAAAAATATTATTTTAAGAAACATTCCGTGACAGGTTTCTTGATACTTGTGCGTTTGTTTGTTGCAATGTGCAGGTTCAGATAAACTTGGTCGGGGAGTTGATTTTGGGATTTATGGTATGAAACTAATTTCCAATTGGTTTATTGACTTTTTACACATGATTTAGTTTTCATCTCAATTTTCTTTTAAAAAAACACAGGCATGCGTGTTGGTGATAAAAGAAGGATTACAGTTCCTCCAATATACGGGTGCAAGCGTGGTGGCCTGGTTCCTCATCATGCTTGGCAGGTTTTCGAAGTCGAACTCGTTGGTGTTTCAGATCAGGTTAAAAAAACTGCTCTAAATTCATTGAGTTTGAAATATCTTACTCTTTTGAAAATGATGATATAATAGTGTGTGTTTCCTCATAACCTTTTAAAATCTTTCTTCTGTAATAAGTAGTTTGTTTTGTCTGCTTTTCAGATTGCCTCGTTGGGTTCTTAGAGACTCGCGTGGAATTGTAAAACGTATTTAGTTTAAATCAATTAAAGTAGAATCAACGGTGTGGCAGTGTAGACATTTGCATGGATTTTTAACACAAATTTCTTTGTCATTTCAATCTTTTTCTTTTTTTACACGCATGCAGAACTGATCCGGTTCATTTTAGATCCATCCTATTTAAACAATATTAATAAAATAATATAAAAATGTTTTAGGAGATGTTAAGTATGAAAAAACAAAAAAGACAATGATGGTCGAAGCAAATCCTACAAATCACATATTGACCTATCGTAATAAACCCACAAAAAGAATAAAAATTATTTCCTTTTATTCTAAACTTCCGGTAGGGAAGAGTGGTGGTGACGAAGGTGGTAGATCTTGTTTGTGTCTTCGGTTCTCCGTAGTTGTGCTCGATCGAGCGAAAACCACCAAATTTTGTTTAGGTCTCTCTCGGTGTTTCGTTCTCGCCATTTTCGAACTTATGAGATTTCAAAGAGATTTGATAAAATTCCAAAGAGATTTGAGAAAAATTTCCAAATTGTGAGAAAATCCAGAAATTACGAAGGATTTGTACTGAAATAATCAGTCAATAATTTTAAACACTCATGTTTAGACTGTTCGTTTTTTGCTATGACCTAAAAGAACTCGTCTACATTCAAATCTATAGACTTAGACACATCACACTTGCATGTATAAAACTGAGATTGCATAAAGAACAGCTTTGTAAATTTTTTGCATAAGATAAGACGTCAAATTTTTTGTTTTAACTTTATTTGAAAATAAGATACGACTATATTACTAGATTATATAACAAAAGAGAACAAGCAAGATGCTTATAAGAAGCCAGACAGCTGTAGGTAACAAAAGTACATACAATTTGTTGACAAAGACCTTCAAGAGAAGACTGAAGACCAGTGAAAAGATAGAACAAAAATTATTGCTAAAATGCTCTTTTTTTTTTCACTAGAATTATTATTTCATTGATTTTCAAACAAAGAAGTACACATATGCAGGATAGGAACAAAACCTTTTCCGAGTTCTATGGTCCCATAGACAGTTCAAAGGTAAAACCTAAATATATCAACGAAGAGAAATGATACTACACATTCTTCAAAAGGAATACTTGGAGAATTAGACATGATTTCCAACTTTTCCTTGCAAAAAACATTGAAGAAGAACCGTAGAAACGGTAAACCATCGCTGGAAGTCGTCGACAACAACCGAACCTATGACACTAATAGTCCTTTGTATCCACATTTCGTAACCCTAATTAAAACAACTAAAAATTCCTCAAATAGACGGGGATATATCCTTTAACATCAACCAAATACCACAAACCCAAATATTATTGAGTTGAGTGAAAAATGCAGGATGTACTAGTGTATCAGACATCGACCTAATCTGACAAATATTGTATACGGGAGACTATCTCTAACCAACTAAATCAGTTTACCAATTTGAGAAGATGAATGATCAATCTGAAGAAACTTTATGAAAAATTAGGCAGGAACATGAAGAATAGAGCATAACCAATCCACAATAACCACAATGAAGTTTTACCCAAGATGACTACCATACTGAGCCGCGAAAAAACTAGCGAGGTACCACTAAGGAAAGCATCATCAAACGGAAACAAAGACATTGGTAAATAGGAGGTATATCATAAGGTTCGTTGCTGGCTCACACCAGCCCGACCAAAGCTCATAGCTTTAGTGTCCAACGTCATACAACTACCCTCAAAGCTAAAACAGGGCCAGCGTGAGCAAAAACATAACACTTAAAGCAGATTATACTGGCTTCCAGCTGAGACAGGCAAAGAAATAAAACCCGATGAGGCTAGCCATAGCCACCAGACCTCATTCTCTACCGACCTCCAACACAAACACAATCTCAAGACCATTATGAATCTAGCAAACTTCGCATATGAACAAGCCAGGAGGGAAACACGATCAAAGACCCACAATCGATGTAGAGAAGAAGGCCGCTGCTGCACAACTTAAAACAGAAAAGACGAGATAGGGGAAATATCAAATTCCGAGCAAAATCAATCTTCTGTATAGCATCTCATAATCGAAAAAGACTCACACAACCCCTTGAATCGATGAACACCACATCTACAAAGCCTATTGCTAATTATTCTTTTTAT
The DNA here is from genome assembly GCA_900116095.1 of Euclidium syriacum. Taxonomy (NCBI): domain Eukaryota; kingdom Viridiplantae; phylum Streptophyta; class Magnoliopsida; order Brassicales; family Brassicaceae; genus Euclidium; species Euclidium syriacum. Next base: position 7,847,881 of record FPAK01000007.1, on the reverse strand, counting down.
TTTAATTTATTTGATGTTTTGTATAAATACACATATATATTAAAAAAATATTTTTTACATTACTAATTAAAAACAATAATAATTAATGCTTTAAAAACGAAAGTTGAGGAACGACCTAATAATTTGAAACAGAGGGAGGAGGAGAGCGACCTAATAATTTTATTAAGTTTTTCATCTACATAATCGTCCAATTGAATCCATTATCGTCTAACAAAATTATCATGATACGTCATATGTTTTGAAACAATCATCACCATATGAAAACCGAGTAATGGTTATTGTTGTGAATGACATTAGTGAAGGAGTTCATTTACATTGGAGGTCAAAATTCGTGATGGAAAAACTACGAACAGAGTGAATCTCTCGAATAACATCTGCTGGCCAGAACATTGATTATTAGAAATCTCTTACATTGATTAAGAATAGGGTAAACACAAAGGAGCTAGTGAAAGAAAAAAAAATAGCTTTTCGTAGTTTCATCTCAAAATAAATTGAAATAAGAAAGCGAGCATATAAAATATAAACAAACAAAAAAAGCATATAACGGTTTCATTTTATAGAAGATATTTCACAATTTTGTGGTTTCCATTTTAGCAAAGATATTTAAGAGTTAACATATTTTAGCAAAACAAATAAAAAAAATAGAAATTAACAGAAGGAAGAAGTGTAAATACAAAACAAATCACAATTATTTCATCGCTAATATCATTAAAAATGTATAATTATCAACTTAGTTTTTCAGCTATTTCTTATTCTTTTAACAACAAAAAAATCCATACCCCGATAATATAAATTTCTGTTTCACAGGTACAAACAAATAAAAATTCATTATTCATCAAAACAAAATAAGCAAAGAAAAGAAACACTACTCGGAGAACAAAGGAAACTCTCGACAAAAAAATCCTTCACGAAGAAAAGACAATAAGAACTATCATATCATATATTAACAATAAAAATGAAGCAAGCAGAGGGCAAACCAAACAAATGAACTCTTCCGACTGGTAAGTTCCAACTGTAAAAAAAATAAAATAACAGCAAACTATATAATATGATATGTGATCATCATACTCATATCACCACACGTGTGCTTGAGGCTAGAAAGCATTCCAATGATCATTATTATTACTCCGTGGTGTTTCCGCTGTAGTTGTCGTTTTGAATGGACCGGTAGAACCAAACGGGTCATGATCATCAAACCCAAACCCATGACTGTAATCAGAGTCTCTGGTGCTTCCGATTGAGTCGAATCTTTGCAATGAGGCTTTAGGTGTCTCGGATGTGTTGTTGTTGAAAGAATCATATCTTTGATAGTTGAAAGAATCAAACCTGTTTGCGAATGGGTCAGGCTCGCTTGTACTGCGCATGGAGTCTGAGCGGGATAGAGAGAAAGCGTCGTTGTTGTTGAATGAATCGAAGCGAGAGAAGCTGTTGTTAGAGAAGTCATCGTGTGCAGCAGGTGTGGAAGGGACAGAGTCGAACATGAAAGGACTTCTTCCTGGGAATAAGTTGTCTGAACGAGGAGTCTCTGATGCAAATGGCTTTCCACCGAAATCGGAAGTGCTATAAGCAGGAGTGCTTGGGACTGAGTCATCGAAGAACGATGATTTCTTATCAGGAAACACGTTTCCGGGATAAGCAGGAGTGCTTGGAACAGAGTCATCGAAGAACGACGATTTCTTGTCGGGAAACAAGTTTCCGGGATAAGCAGGAGTGCTTGGAACAGAGTCATCGAAGTACGATTTCTTGTCGGGAAATAAGTTGCCTGGATAAGCAGGTGTGCTTGGAACCGAGTCGTCAAAGTATGATTTTTGGCCTGAGTAAGCGGCAGTGTTTGTCGCTGGAGTGCTTGGGACAGAATCAGCGAACAAGGAAGGCTTTGCGGTGAATACGTCCTTTGCACTTCCCGGGGGGCTTGGGACGGATTCAGAAAATATGGATAGTTTAGGAGGAAGGAAGTCACTTGAAAGTGTAGAACCAGTTTTTATAGGCTTAATGCTGAAGTCATCGAATCCGAATCCGAATCCAAAGCCACTATCATTCTTCTCATGATCCTTGTCCTGCGTTAACACACCACAGGCAAAAACGATTAGATTGAGATGATAAAGCATCAACATTAATACCTTTTCTTATCTTTTTTATCATTTTACCTTTCCGTTGTCATGGTTGAAGCTTGAAACTGAATCTGCATCATCGTGAGAGTCCCAACTAGTTTCTTTTCCAGTTTTGCCAGCAGAAGCAGTAGATTCACCATCATCATGGCCATTTTCACTGAAACAAAATTGAGTTTAGACAAATAAATCACCCCAGATGTGTAGGAACACTTTATACTCTATTTTCCTCTTTTTTATAAAAGCACATAATATCCACACTTAAGAAAAATGCAATCCAAAACACACAAAAGGCATACCTCTTTGTATCTTTAGTTCGGGGTGAGTCATCCAGAGATCCGTTTCTATCTGTTTTACCTTCGGAATGTTCAGATTCTGGATCCTTTTCAGAAGCCTCTTCACCATTACTTGGCTTTTTATCTGCTTTAGACTCAACATCTGAGGATGAAAGGTCTTCACCGCTAGTAACTTCTTTCTTCGGAATTGATGTTTTTTCCTTTGGTGGGGCTATGACGTTTTGGACATCAAGTGTAAGCTCCTTGACAAAGGCAAACCCTGGAAGTGAAGAATTATCAGTATGCAAGTTCAAATGTTCAACTTTCAAAATCCATACCCTATTTTCCAAGATAGATCACCCAAATATAAACAAAAATTATAAAGAAACAAGAAAACTGATTAAACATCTAACGCTGTAATCTCATCTGACACCATTATCTAAATCTAAACCGCAAATATACCTTCCTCCTCTAGTTTATCCCAATCTTCATCCCAATCAGCAGCACATTCCTGGATTCCATTTTGCCAACCTGTCAAAAGCGAGGACATCCCATGAATATTATCAAAGGAATATACAACAGGTATACAATTGTATAAGATATAAGTATTTCTGGCAACAATACATAAAGAGCCCAATAACTGAGTCTCGTGTTGTACAAAAGCACCAACGTTTAATCGAATTCTTGAACAATAAATTTATGTGGTAACCATTCACCACTGAACAAGAGAATATATATATAAAACTAAAATAATAAAAAATAAACAAGAGAATATAATACTAAAGATGATGGGGTAAAAATTAACTTGAAAAGAGATGGGGTAAAAATCTGTACCAAAAGGAAGCTCCACCAGAGTAGTGGGTTTGCCACGTACTCCATATTGTTTGCAACGCTCATTCAAATTTTTAATCAGTTCCTCAAGGCCTGATTGGATGTGTTCAGTGCGCTCCTACAAGAGAACATCATTCAGCAAACTACAACTACCAATTACATTCAATTAACCAGATAGCAAGCCTGGCTTACCTTAACAACACTATCATCAATCTTGCCTTCTTCAAATTTGACTATTGCCTGGTACAATTCCATTTTCTTCTCCTGTAATTCAAAGGGAGGTTTATAATATTTTCGAAGGAGACATCCATATTGCAGACAATTCAAAGTAAGTCATGTTCCTGAGATGGTATTTCTAAATTACCTGTATATCGCGGAATGTGGCCTCTTCAATACTCAACTTAGAGCCTACATTGCCAGACTTCTTGTATTTCTCCTCGTACTTTTTTGCTAGAGATTCAAGCTGGATTACAGGTTGATTATGTTAGGCAATCGAACTGGATCTCTAATACTGTTATAGAAGAAGCACAGTGAAACAGAAACTGTATACCTCACGTTTATCACCCGAGACTCTCTCTGTGATCTCATTGTATCGGTTGTCACATCTGCTCTTGTATAAAACCTGTCACCCAAGGAACCAAAGGGAGAAAGGTTATAGAAACAGACTGATTGTTCGTATTAATAAGAAGAGACCTAAAAACAACTATATTCCTAGCTCACATTAGAAAAACAACCTGATCAAACGGCAAAAAAAAAAATACAATCATAATGTCAAACAATAGCTGCCTCTACTTCTGGTTATCAAATAAGCGATTACAGGAAACATTTTTGAAAAGAAAAGGCCAAGCTGAATAAGCATATATACTTACAAGTTCCTGCATCTTAGCACGGAAGAACTCAATTTTCTGTTTGGAATCAGCTATTTCTTTTTCAAGTTCGTCCACCTGAAGACCAAAATACAAGGATTTAGAAAAAAAGAAAAGACAGACGCATATATATCTAGGTGACGCCAATAAAGAATACTTGAATGATCACCTATGCGGGAAAAGCACACAAATTTTCATAATTAGGAGTTTAGAAAGAAATAATATCCTCTATGCCAAGAAAATAAAAATTCACTGCCAAGTTGAGCAGATTTGGAAACTTCTAATCTTGAATATGACTGCATCAATTACTTCCTATGGTACTCATATGTAGAGGGGAAAAGACACCTTTAGATAAAAGAAGAAAAAAAAAGACTCACGCTAACCAAAGAAATTCACCACATTAGCACATTAAAATCAGAGAGAAACCAGAAAGTGCCTTTTTATCAACAGTGGTTGCTTCTTCAAACTTCGAGTTGAGTGCATCCTGTTCCTCTTTGCTAAGTTGATCCACCAGAGGTTTTTCCAACTCAGGCATTTTGCGCTTTGGCTGAGTGGGCTGGGCCATTCCATCACTAGGAGAGAGAACCGGCCTCGGAGGCCTTCCTTTGGGAATAGCTGGTGGCCTCGAGGCCCCATGAGGTTGCTGCTGTTGGTAACCTATAATAGTAGGTCAGCAAATAAATTTGCCTACTCCAAAAAAATAATGCAAGTGATACAAAACAAGGTTTGTGTGATGCAATACCATGTGGTTGTCCCCAGGATGCATTGCCATGTGGTGCCACAGATTGACCAGGAGATGTAAACATGCTCTCACTAGATATTATAGTGCTTGGGAAAATCGGGGGAAGAGGTCGGCCCTCTCTATAACGCTCCATTAGATAGACCGCAATACAGAACTCCCTCAAGGATAGCTTGCTGTCATTATCTTGATCAGATAAATCCCATACCTGCTTCAAAGCCTCTGTAATACCAAGAAATAACATTGAGAAACATGTAAAACGGTTCTCAATATTCTCACTGTATATTATAAAAATTTATGCTTGACACAATATTTAAATCACTATCGACTTATAGTCTACACGTGGACCAAAACATGAACTATTCAAGATACACTAAAATTGGCAGTTGATCAATACTGTACAAACAAATATGCAGAACTACAGAAGTTTCACTTAAATATAATGCCCGTTCACCACTATAACAGCAAGCTCAAACTGAAAATAAAACCACTTTTAACGGATGAAGCAGCAAAAATGTAAATGTAGCCTACCTCGTGGGAGCCTCCAACTTAAGAACAGATTCCTAGCCTGGAGCCCAGTGATCTTTCCGTCTCTGTCAGTGTCAACTTGCACAAAAACCTTTGTATATTTCTGGACATCAGCTGGAGTCATTTTTGGCCAAGGGGCTTGGGCATGGGGATGGGGTTGGTGTTGGGGCTGAGGTTGGTGTTGCGGTTGGGGATGAGGTTGGTGTTGCGGTTGGGGCTGGAACTGACGCTGGGTCAACTGACTTGAAGCTGCACCAGAAGCTGCACCGGTGGGAACAATTGGCTGCCCTGATTGAGGGATTGAATTCTGCCTAACTACAGGCTGTGCAACCTCAGGAACCCCGACAGATCTGGCTGAAACAGATGGGATACCAACTGTCGATGTAGTTTGTTGTTTTGGCTGCGTAGAAGCGCCTGAAAACACATCTCCGAAAAGTGAGTCAGAGGCAAACCCATTACCTGATGCAGCCAGATCCTTGGGAACCAATTGATTGGGTGGAGCATCTGGAGCACGAGCACCTGAAGGAGCAAATGGATCTTGGGGCTTGTGCACAGGCGCTGGTTCTTGAGGTTTGGCCGTTGTAGAGCTTATTACTGCAGGTGTCATATGCGGTTTTGGTATATGGTTGGCACTTGGATTAGGTGCTGTCAAACCATATGATCCCTGACTCGAAGGAATTTGAGAATTCACTTGCCCAGAGGGCCCAACACTTCTACCACTGAGCCAATCAGATGGCATAGGTTGGTTTGTAGGACGAGGCGCATTAGTCCCTCCAGCTGGTATACCCTGGCTTAGAAAATTTTGCAGTGGTTGAGATGGAGATGGCCCAGTAAACTGGTTCTGCTGGCTCGGGACTACTTGTTGGTTACTTACAGTTCCACCCATATGAGGTCCTCTCACACCAGCCGCTGCTGATGGCAGTGATGTAACTCCCTGAGCTTGTGTAGCAGGCATAACTCCTCTGGGCTGTGGAGAGGGTGTTGCAGCCAGATTGATTTTGGGAGCAGGGATATTGGCTGAAGCAGGACTATAGATTGCAGCCTTCACTATCTCAGGAGTTAATTCCCGTCTACTTTGTGCCACTGTTACCAGCTTCAGAGCATTATAAAACTCCGCTCGACCAAGGAAACCAGCCTTTTTTGCATCTGCGAAGGACCATACCTACAAGGGATAAATACAATAGTTATAACATTAACAATCCGAAGAATAATTGTGCAATAGACGCTCGGAAATAGCATATATCCAAGCCAATCTGTCTACAGTCCACCAACATATGTTTTTAAATTTTAAATATGCAGAATTCTCTCATTGCATGCAATGTTCTAAGCACATATGCACGGTACAGACGAGTAGATACATGTGGATTGCTTCTCTATGATTCAATATGCTATATGTATGCATTCAAATTTCACTCTCCAATAGAAAAAATAACGTTTATCTTAAACATATCTACTAATACACACTGCCTTATCTGACAGCAGCAGCTCAATCGTATCACCAGATGTGTCAATCTAATAACAGTGCTTTACTGATCTCGGCCCATAATATATGGAGATCGAAATGGATTTTGCGACAAAATTGCATAAACTGGATTCAATTCAAAACCTATAGGAACTACAGGAATGAATTGACAGGTTTCGCAAACACCCGGCAGAAAAAAAATTCGACAAAATACGCCACATTTTAGTAGCAAACGACCTCACAGATCGAAGATCCAATTCAAAACCTATAGGAACTACAAGTTCTCGCGATAATCAAGCAAAATACTGCAACCAAATGAGAAAAATAGGTTCAGATTTCGCCGGAGAACCTGAGCAAGGACGTGTTTAGGCAAATTCGAGCCTTGGAAGAAAGCGACAGCCTCAGCACCACTGATATGGCCATCTCCATCCAAATCTGCCCTCCTGAAATACGTATCGAACAGATCCTGGCTCCCCGTCGGCCTCGGCGCTGCCATTTGAAAACGGAGAATGATCCGAAATCTAGCAGCGAAGACAGTGTTCAGAAGTTTTCCGCATCAAAAAGCACAGAAGAAGGCGATCAATCTCCGCAGACGAGATGCGTAGAAAAGCCCTAAATCATAACCAAGCTCAATCGTAGATCAGTAGGAGAGAGACAACCGCATCGGAGGGGGTTTCGATTGAAAGGAAGGAGAAATGGGATCGGGAAAAGGTGAACAGAGGTACGGCGACGAGAGGCCGAGAGAAGTAACAGAGGTCGATGATGATTCTCCGACAGAGAAAATTCAATTCGCGGGATTTGAGATACAGCAATGGAAGAGAAGATTTTGGGAAAGTTATGACAATAAAAATGTTATTCTATAAAAATTGTATAAAAACCTCGAGATGCAAATCATATAATACGGACAGAGTTTGATGTAAAAGATAAAAATATCTGCATTTTTCCTTTTACCGTAGCAACAGACCTATGTGGAATTCGTTTGAGGTGTGATAATTTTCCACGACTTTTTTCTTTTCATGATAATAATCCAAACATAGATCTTTTCTGTCGACCAACAGAGAATTTAATGAGATCTAAAATCACAACTCTCTTTCTGTATTTGGAACTTGTTCTTCACTCTTTTGAAATTCAAATCCAAAAGTTTCCTCCTCGTAGATAATTTTTGGGAATTTCCTTACAAAACTATACTTTAGATATCATAAAATTTGTATCAATCACATTGTTCATATTGTAATTCATCAATTTTACATCATTGTTTCTTTGGCGGGTCTCAAATTTACATAATTATTCTGAAAAAAAGGCACTAAAGGCTCCAATTTCCTTCGACTTGTGACTTGTTACATTCCTATACTGATGATTTGCTTCTGTAAACAGTAATATTGACTTTTCTTTAGATAATGTTCCATGAAATTTGCATTCTCGTGAAGGAAGTTATAAAATCATCTCAAGTACAACTGACACTATTTACTCTTCTTATCAAGCTTTTGAAAAATCAATCAATTCACTACAACTGAAACATATTTTTATCTTACAAATAATCATCATACTTGATTTTGCAATATCAAACAAATAATGAAAAAAAGATCCACAAAAGTGAAAATTGACATGGACATCTTCTTATACATCTTCCTCCGGATCATCTTTAGGGAATTCTTCATCAATTTCAATTGCTTCTTCCTCTTTTTCAAAAGCCTCTTCATCTTCTCCATCTTGTTCTCCTATTTCATCATCTTCTTCCTCCTCCCCTTCAGAGTATTCGTGATTCCAACTAAGAAATTTATGTTTGAGCAAACTATCAACAGACCACCTCTGAGTAGGATCTCTCTCCAAACACTTTTCCAAAAAATCCGTAGCATCTTCAGACAAAGAATCAGGCATGTAAGGAAGGAGACCGCTTTCACCAATGAGACTAACCCAATTTTCCCAATCAAGCTCACCATGCTCTCCCCAAGCCCGTTCTCCAGTCAACATCTCAAGAACAGTACACCCAAAAGCCCACACATCCGCTCCATAGTCCAAAACCCTATCCCCTATTAGCTCCGGCGACATAAACCTCGTCGTGCCTCTCTGATGACCCCATCCATCACCGTACTCAATCGAACCTTTCTCCATCGATTTTCCGAAACCAGAGATCTTCGCCGTAAACCCATTAGCCCTCACTCGCTTATTCTCAGGCATGAGTAAGATGTTCTTCGGCTTGATATCACAGTGAATAATCTTCTCTCCGTGGATATACTTCAAACCAACCAAGATATCTCTAGCCAATTCCTTCACATCATCCACCGACAATCCTACTCCTTTATGGTTTTTGATGTGTTTCGCGAGACATTGGCCTGGACAGAACTCAAGTATCGTGTTGTAGTATATCTTCTTATAACTAGATGGATTCTCCATCTTCTCCTCTGTGATCTCGTGGCCGTAGCAAGACACGACGAATGGGTTTTCGAGACGGGTTAAGAAACTTTCTTCGTTCATGAGCCGTGAGGCTTGTGAGATCTCTGTAGACTTGATGACCATCTCGTAAGGAAGAAAGTTTTCGTCTTCGTCTCTGTTCAAGGCTAAGTGAACAGAGCCGTATGAGCCTTTTCCTAGGTAACGACTCACTGTCCAAGATTCACTTTCTGGAATCATCGGTTTCTTCTTAAACCTCGACGAATCAGCATCGTCTTCTATCACGCCGTCTCTCTCCGGTTTGGTCGGTGAATATTTCGGCTTCTTGTGTGGCCGGTTCGTCTCCTCTTCACACCGACCAACTCGACTATCATTAGAAGACATAGATCTCTCCATCTCTCGCTCTAGATCTCTATTGCTTTATCTCTCTGTTTTGTTTGTTTTTGTGAATTCTGATACCAGGGGAGAGACGGTGTATTAATACTACTGATCTCTGTGGTTGTTTTTTAATTCGGCCCCAAGTTTTGACTACCCAACCTAGTCAATGTTTCCATTTTTCACTCGTACCTTTTGCCACGTGTATAGTTTCCTTTTTAACGTTTCCTTTTTTTCTGCTCCTATAGTAATTGTGATTGTGATTAGTGATTCTACTTCTGTTCTATTAGTATTATTAGTTAAAATAAAAATCTCCTTGTGCTTCAAAATATTTTATTCTTAAACTAAATAAACTTTTTTAGTACGATAAGACACCATCGCAGCTGTTTGCTTCAGTAACAGAAGTATCGTAAAGATTAAATAAAATTATTCAAGTTGTCAAGCTGTGGACCAAGTATGAAATTTGCAGTAAATAAGCCATTTAAGTTTTGAATTAGGGAGGTAAAACTAATAAAGTGAGTGGGATGATCTCCTAATAATCCTTGAAACTTTGGGCTTAGGAGGGGAACTATGGCCCATCTAAGCCTTTACTAGCTAGGATCTTTTTTCATTTCGAAACATTATTCTCATTTTAAACATTAACTAGTCCAAATCGAAGAAATATTCTTTTTGCGAGAAGAAGCGGGATAAAGAGCAAACCCTAGAAACAAAAAAAAACTCAGAGCAGTGACAATGGCGAAATGTAAGAGCGATCCCACACTCGATCCCAGATCTCCGTATTATATCGATCAAAGCTTTTACAGCTACAATCTTCAAGGGGATCATATACTCAGCCAAGCCGAAGACAACTACGTCTTCTGGAAACTTCATTTTCGGATTATCCTTAAAATCCCGGACAAAATCGGGTTCATCGACGGTACCATTGAGAAACCGGAACCTTACTCGCCGCTCTATGAATCATGGAAACGATGCGACGCGCTGGTTAAGTTATTGCTGATGAATTCGATGACCGAGAAGCTTCGAAAGCGCGTGATGTACGCGGGAACGGCGCGTATAATGTGGGAAGATCTCAGACGAATATTCGTCCCTAACCTCGAATTGAAGATCTACGATGTTCGTCAGAGAATCGCGATGACGAGGCAAGGCGGCGACTCGGTGACTACGTATTTCGGGAAACTTAACAAAGCTTGGTTGGAGTTGTCGGAGTACGATCCAGAGCCGGAGTGTGCGTGCGGCGGTTGTCAGTGCGATGTCAAGAAACGAGCCGAAGAGAAGGAAGAGAAGGAGAAGCGTTTCACGTTTCTGATGGGTTTGAACAGGAGCCTAAGCAGTGTGAAAACTGAAATCATGCTCATGAAACCCCCCCCCCCTTCACTTCACGAAGCCCTCGGTATGGTCGAACAGACAGAATTGATTTTCAAGATCGGACGCTGAATAATCTAAGAAAGCAGGTCTCATTCACATTCCCTCTGTTTTCTTTAAAATCCTAGTTGTTTTTGTAAAAATTTCATGTGAAATCAGATTTAATGGACTTGGAATTTTGAACAAGATCTCTAAATGGTTTAGTACCATACCTATCAAGGGGAGTTTATCAACACAATAGTTGATGATCTAGTAGTAGAAGGATCTCTTAAGCATAAATGCTCGAATGTCAACATTCTGGTTTTAAAATGTGTAGGATAAACAATAATAAGGAAATGATAGTAACTTTCAGAGCTAGACTGATAATTATATCAGCGGCAAGTTTCAATGCTACATTCTTGATGCTGATTTTCCTCGTCCACTCTGGTTTTCATGGTAGAAGCAAAATAAGTAACTAGATGTTTTGAGTTTGTGGACTGTGGCCTTCCAAAGCACAGTTCCTTTTTAACCAGAGAGCAGCGAAAGGAAGAGCACTTGGTTGATGAACTGCTCTACTTAGTTACTGTCTCCAAACAAAACGAAATGAGTTAGATTGATCTTTTTACTCCATAAGATCAAATATTCATTAGTTATTCCATAATGAAGAGCACTTAGTTTGTGAAGCAACAAAAGGAAGAGGATGATGGGGCAAAGATGGTTATGTTTTCTTCTTGAGATTAGACATTGGCAATAATTTTAGTGTGTGTTATGGTTAAGAGTAGTTTGCTCATGTTTTTTAGTGATGGAATCTCAAACGTTGTCTTTTGTGATATATAGTGAATTCTTTTGTCTTATGAAATACTGGTTTTGTGTTTTTGGTTGCTAAATGAAACATATTTCAAACAAACCTCCTGAAATGGCAATATTTTTTCTTTTTTTTGTGTTACGATTTGCTGAGTGAAACAGAAACAGATTTAATAAGCAACAACAATGGTGGCAACATTCAAACAACCTGAAAGGAGAATCCCATAGTTTAACATACAACCATAGCAAAAGCAATGTCGTACCCTAACAAACCAAAGCTAGCAACGATCAGCTAAATTCGGAAGCTTCTTTGTTGTACCACCGATGATGATCAGAATAAAAAACCAAGCACAAAACTTCAATATTATTACTCCTTTGAACTTCCATTTTGCTCTATCAACTCTTCCTTCGTTTCCTCCATGATAGCTTTAAAACTCTTCATTTCCTCTACGGCTAATAATTCTTTGGTGAAAATAAATTGTTTTTCGATGATGGTCTCATAATAATCCTTCAAACTTTGGGCTTAGGAGATGAACCATGGCCCATCTAAGCCATTACTACCTAGTGTGGACCTTTTTTCATTTTGAAACATTATCTCATTTTAAGCATTAGCTAGTCAAAATCGAAGAAATTATCTATTTTTGCGAGAAGAAGCGGGATAAAGAGCAAACCCTAGAAACAAAACACTGAGAGCAGTGACAATGGCGGAAAGTAAGAGCGATCCCACACTCGATCCCCTATCTCCATATCATATCGATTCAGATTCTTACGGGTACAATCTTCATAGGGAGGATATACTCAACCAAGCCAAAGACAACTACGTCTTCTGGATTTTTCGTTTTCGGGCTATCCTTGGGGCCTCGAACAAAATCGGGTTCATCGACGGTACTTTGGAGGAACCAGACCCTTCCTCGCCGCTTTATGGACCATGGAAACGATGCGACGCGCTGGTTAAGTTTTTGCTGATGAATTCGATGACCGAGGAGCTTCAAAAGCGCGTGATGTACGCCGGAACGGCGCGTAAAATGTGGGAAGATCTCAGACGGATATTCGTCCCTAACCTGGAATTGAAGATCTACGAGCTTCGCCGGAGAATCGCGACGATAAGGCAAGACAGCGACTCTCCTTGTGCGTGCGGCGGAGTTGTCGGAGTACGATCCGGAGCCGGAGTGTGCGTGCGGCGGTTGTCAGTGCGATATCAAGAAACGAGCTCAAGAGAAGAAAGAGAAGGAGGAGCGTTTCACGTTTCTGATGGGTTTGAACAGGAGCTTAAGCACTGTGCAAACAGTAATCATGTTCATGGATCCTCCCCCTTCACTTCACGAAGCACTTGGTATTGTAGAACGTGCAGAATCGAATTTGAAGACCAGACGCTGAATAATCTTAGGAAGCAGGTCACTTTCACATTCCCTCTGTTTTCTTTTAAATCCCTAGATGTTTTTTGGTTAAGATGTCATGTGAAATCAGATTAATAGAGTTGGAATTCTGAAGAAGATCTCTAAATGATTAAGTATAAAACGCAACTGTTGTTGACTCAGCTAGTTTGGAAATGTGTAGGATAAAGAATAATAAAGAAATGATTGTATATCTTTTCACAAACTTAGAGACATAACTGTGAGAGCTAGACTGATACATATATCAGCGGCCAGTTTTAATGCTACATTCTTGATGCTGATTATCCTTGTTCTTCATTTAGCTGTCAATAATCTCTTACAACTTATTCTTGTTCATTGCAGAAGCAAAAATAAAGTCGGTAGATGTTTTGAGTTTGTGGACTGTGGCCTTTCAAAGCACAATGATGCCTTCTGACCAGAGAGCAGTGAAAGGAAGAGCACTTGGTTACCGTCTCCAAACAAAATTGAATGAGTTATAAGATTGAGCTTTTTTTTTCATAAGGTAGATAGATTCAGTAGTTTTCTTTGGCTTGTGGGAAAGATGTAGCTCTGCTCGTCAAATCAATAATCTTTAGTAGTGATCGATGGAAGCTGTTGTAGGAATCTTTTGACCTAAAATTAAAATTCGAGCCATTTAATTTGGTGAGACGCCAAGCAATACACGAGAAATCCATATGGTTGAGACTTGAGATGGTTTCTACTTTAGGTGATGGTTTCACAGTTCCTGAAGTTTTGGGCTTGCAAGGAGAAATTTAAGGCCCAGTTAAACCCAAATGATTAAAATTCGTAAGGATGGACTAGGAATAATATATATACCTTTGCGTGCGAACAGTCGCGAGATACAAAAGCAAACCCTAGAAACAAGCAGTGACAATTGGAGGAAACTATGAGCGTATCTCCTGAACTCGATCCCAAATCTCCCTACTATGTCGATCCAGAATATCAATCCGACGAAAATCTCCCCATGGTTATACTCAGCGAAGACGAAGACAACTACTTCATGTGGAAGTTCCATTTTCTCGAATTTCTTCGAAGCAAAAACAAAACCGGGTTTGTCGACGGTACCGTCGAGAAACCGGATCCTTCCTCGCCGCTCTATGAATCATGGGATGTGTGCGACGCTAGGGTTATGGGTTGGATGATGAATTCAGTGAACGAAAAGCTTCGGGGCTATGTGCTTTACGCGGAAACGGCTCATAAAGCTTGGGAGACTTTCCGAATGATATTCGTCCCTTGCGTCGATTTGAAGATCTACGAGCTTCGTCAGAAAATCGCGATGATGAGGCAAGATGGCGACTCAGTGTCGAGGTATATCGGGAAACTGAGGGGAGCTTGGATGGAACTGTCGGAGTATGATCCCGTGCCGGAGTGTGCCTGCGGCGGTTGCAAGTGCGAGATCGCGAAACGAGCTAAAGAGGCGATAGAGAAGGAGCAGCTTTTTGCGTTTACGATGGGTTTGAACAATAGGCTAAGCTACGTGAAAACACAAATCAGGCTTATGGATCCTCCTCCGTCTCTTAACAAAGCGTACGGTATGGTTTTACAAGCAGAATCGATGATGAACTCCACCAGATACTGAAGAATCTAGGAAGCAGGTCGATGATGATCGTTTTTTTTATTTTTCATGCTTTCTTTTTAAAATCGTGTTTCTTCTTGACTTGTTTTTGCAACCATAGTGGTATCTCAATGTCATATGGAATCAGATTCTTTTTTATGTTATAGGCTGTTTTTGTAACCATAGTGGGCAAGATGGTTTGGTTTGTGAGAGCAACTTAGGCAGATGTTTTCTTCTTAAGATTAGACGTTGGCAACAATGTTTAGTGTGGTTATGGTTAAGCTCATACGTTTTCTTTTGTGATAGCTTCTTCGTTTGTCTTATGAAATTAAGAGCACCTAGTGCATTTGCAAAACAAACGAAAAAGTGCCCTTAATTTTCCATTTTTGTGTGTTTCGATTTGCTGAGTGAAACATAAACAGATTTAGTAAGCAACAACAATGGTGGCAACATTCAAACAACCTGAAAAACAGAACAATCCCATAGCTTAACATACAAATCCTAACAAACCAAAGTTAGTAAGGATCAACTAAATTTGGAAGCTTCTTTGTTGTACCACCGATTATCAGAACAATAACAAACGTGATAACGCATAGAAACCCAACACAATACTTCAAATATCATTTACTCCTTATCAACTAGTCCTTCACATCCTCCATGATAGCTTTAAACTTTTCCTTCAGTTCCTCTGTGATAGCTTTCAACTCCACCAACTCAGATTTTGCTTTGTATATAGTATAATTCGGATTTTAATACCCCAAATTAAAAACGACGTCTATATACCTCCGAAATTTTTTAAAATATTTGAAATTTTTTATTTGATTTAACACGTCGTCGTTTTAAGAATTTCAGTCTCGATTCGTAAAACGCTACCGTTTTAGAGATCTACGTATCACCCTAGTCAAAAGCGGGGTGAAGAGCAAACCCTAGAAACAAATAAACTCAGAGCAGTGACAATGGCGGAAAGTAAAAGCGATCCCACACTCGATCCCGAATCTCCCTATTATATCGATCTAGATTCTGACGGCTACAGTCTTCATAAGGATCATATACTCAGCCAAGCCAAAGACAACTACGTCTTCTGGAAAGTTCGTTTTCAGGCTCTTCTTAGACTCGAGAACAAAATCGAGTTCATCGACGGTACCTTGGAGAAACCGGACCCTTCCTCGCCGCTCTATAAACCATGGGAACGATGCGACTCGTTGGTTAAGTTATTGCTGATGAATTCGATGACCGAGAAGCTACAAAAGCGCGTGATGTACGCGGGAACGGCGCGTATAATGTGGGAAGATCTCAGACGGATATTCGTCCCTAATCTCGAATTTAAGATCTACGAGGTTCGCCGGAGAATTGCGACGATGAGTCAAGACGGCGACTCGGTGGAGACGTATTTCGAGAAACTGAACAAAGCTTGGATGGAATTGTCCCAGTACGATCCCGAGCCGAAGTGTGCGTGCGGTGGTTGCCAGTGCGTTAATAAGGAACAAGTCGAAGAAAAGAAAGACAAGGAGGAGTGTTTCACGTTTCTGATGGGTTTGAACAAAAGCTTAAGCAATGTGATAACATTAATCATGCTCATGAAACCTTGCCCTTCACTTTTCCAAGCCTATAATATGGTGAAACTGGCTGAATCGGATTTGAAGAGCAGACGCTGAATAATCTTAGGACGCAGGTCACATTCACAAATCCCTCTGTTTTCTTTAAATTCCTAGTTTTTTTGGGTTAAAATGTCATGTGAAATCAGATTAATGGAGTTGGAATATTGAACAAGATCTCTAAATGATTTAGTATTACCATACCAATCAAGGGGTTTTCATATAAACACAAAAGTTGATGATCTAGAAGTACCTCTTAAGCATAAATGTTCTTGAATATCAACACTCTGGTTTCAGAATTTGTAGGATAAACAATAATAAAAGGATATATGGTCTCATTGTCCCTGAAGTTTTGGGCTTATAAGGAAAATTAAAGGCCCAGTTAAACCCAAATACTTGGAAACTTGGAATATATATCTTTGCGTGCGAACAGTCGCGGGATAGAAAAGCAATCCCTAGAAACTAGAAGCAAACAATAACA
The DNA here is from genome assembly GCA_900116095.1 of Euclidium syriacum. Lineage (NCBI taxonomy): Eukaryota > Viridiplantae > Streptophyta > Magnoliopsida > Brassicales > Brassicaceae > Euclidium > Euclidium syriacum. The sequence goes on along the minus strand of FPAK01000007.1, from coordinate 7,831,136 downwards.
GAGAGCAATGACAATGGCGGAACTCGATCCCAGATCTCCCTACTATATCGATCCAGATTATCAATCCGATGAAAATCTCCCTATGGTTATACTTAGCAAAGACGAAGACAACTACTTCATCTGGAAGAACCATTTTCTTGAATTCCTTGTAAGAAAGAACAAAACCGGGTTCGTCGACGGTACCGTGGAGAAACCGGACCCTTCCTCGCCGCTCTATGAACCATGGGGTGTGTGCAACGCTAGGGTTAAGTGTTGGATGATGAATTCGGTGCAGGAAAAGCTTCGGGACTATGTGCGTTACGCGGAAACGGCTCAGAAAGCTTGGGAGGATTTCAGAATGATATTCGTGCCTTGCGTCGATTTGAAGATCTACGAGCTTCGTCAGAGAATCGCGATGATGAGGCAAGATGGCGACTCGGTGTCGAGGTATATCGGGAAACTGAGGGGAGCGTGGATGGAGTTGTCGGAGTATGATCCCCTGCCGGAGTGTGCCTGCGGTGGTTGTAAGTGCGAGATCGCGAAACGAGCGAAAGAGGCGAGATAGAAGGAGCAGCTTTTTGCGTTTCTGATGGGTTTGAACAATAACTTAAGCTACGTGAGAACACAAATCAGGCTTATGGATCCTCCTCCGTCTCTTAACAAAGCTTGCGGTATGGTTGTACAAGCAGAATCGTTGATGAACTCCACCAAATACTGAAGAATTTAGGAAGCATGTTAAGCTTTCTTTAAATCGTGTTTCTTCTTTACTTGTTTTTGTAACCATAGTGGTATCTCTCAATGTCATATGGTATAAGATTCTATTTTACGCAGGAACTCTAAATTTTCTAAGACCAGATCGGCTAAGGATAATTATTGATGATGTACAAGAATCGCATAAATGTTCTTGAATATAATGTTTGATACTCTAGTTTTTAAAACTTCAATCTGTGATCTTGCTACATTCTTAGATGCTATTATATTCCCTTGTGCTAATTAGATTTCAACAGTGAGCAAGGGCTCAATTTCCTTTGGATCCGGTCACTGAATTTTGGTTTTTGGGACTTTCAAACACTCCGTTGCTACTTCTTTCATCCTTGGCCTTTCCACTCCAACCAATCTTTTACACTCACAAGCAGCTTCTTGGATCTTCCTCTGATTACTTGGCCTTCAATAACCTCACCATTGTGGTTTTTCAAAGCACAATGCTATTTGACCAGAGAGCAACCATGTGCTGTAGTATTATGGGCCTAAGTAACATAGAAAGCCTTGCACCATAGCGTGACCTCCTCTTTATCCATCGGCATAAGCTTTGAAGCTCGTTTTAATCCAGTCTTGACATCGCGGCGCTTGATGCTTGGAATGGAAGCAGAGGAATGAAGATATGCCAACGAGTTCTATAGCTATCCTTTAACAAGGAACCGTGTGTAAGTGATAAAAACAAATGGTGTCATTGGTAATAATGACTCATAGACCAATAAGGTAATGTCAGTTTCTAGACTGCAGCCAAAACCCAAATAGGTTCACCACGAACACTTGGTTGATGAATGATGAACTACTCGACTTGGCTAGGCTAGCTCTCCAAGCCGAGCCTTTTTTTTTGTAGCAACTATGGAATTGTCTGGCAATATCAATTAGTTTATATCTTATACATCGATCTTTACTATTGTTTGTACAGAAATATGCACCTAAATCACATATTTTTACTGTTGATTAAAATAATAAGTAAAAGACGCAAGTTGGAAGATGTTGCGATCACACAAATGTCTCCTATGCAACTTGAAGAGCTACTTTCTGACTCTGTAATTATATTCAAATTCTGTATGGTAGGTGATTCCTTTGCAAAAGTTCGTTTTCCTTTTCCACAATATAACATTATCAAATACGATTTTATTATCATTTCTTTTATAACTATGTTTCACTGATTTCCCCTCTGTTTAAGAACAAATTTATTGAATCTTTAGAAAATCAAAAGATTTATAGTATATAAGCGTTGCTTGGTAAGTGTCAAGATTACATGTCTTAATTATTAATAAAATAAAATAAAAAGATTGGATATCTTTTTTGCTTATAGCCAACAATATGTCTTGAATAAATTGATTCGGAATGTCCGATATTATGCATTAATAATAACGTATATTGGAGGACACATGATCGAGTGACGGTTGAGACGGAAATATATAACAAACTAGTTCCGAACTTAGGCTCAAAATTTCTTAATATTTTTTTTAAAAAAATTAGCATACATTAATTATTATTTTTTATTACTCGGCAGAGCTGACAATATAAACTAAGGTTTCAGAAATATTATGGAAAGTTCAATTGTGATATATAATACTCTAGAAATTAATTTTAAAAATAATAATAAGGGATTAATCTAAACCATAAAACCAATTGGGACTTTCTCTTTCGGTTAAAGGCTTTGGTTGACTTGCCTTGCCTGTGGATAGCGCTTCTATATTTATTATTTTCCTCTTGTGGCAATAGAAGTTAAAATCATATTGTGGTAAAGCAAAACTCAGGTTATAAAAAATAAAAAAAAACACTAGACCTGGAGTCTTGTAAGTTGTAACCATTTTATTTCTTTCTTTTATTTGGAAATACATTGTAAAACTATTACTCATATTTCCAAAAAGAAGGATCTACTTAAAAATTCCAATATACCTGGTGCGCATATCAGCAAGGTAGTGGAGACATGACAAATGAGAGTAGGAAAAAAAAGGAATAAACAGAAACAAATATTAATTGAGTAATCGAATAAAAAGAAGGTATTGACAATTTTAAAAAGAATAACATTTATTAAACATGTAAAATTGCCGACAAATGTTTTTTTTAACTGACTGACAGTGAAGAAGAAGCAAAGAAAAGAGTCAGTATTTTACGTATTATTAGGACTACAAATCCTAATGAAAGTTTGTCGAAGGTCTCTCTTTAAAATTGTCGTTTTCTCGTATGATTCTTCTTTTTCTTCTTCTTCAATATGACTAGACCTGATAAAGAGATTTCATCATCATCCCTTCTGTTTTCAGACCGATCTGAACTGCGGATTTCTGGGCTTTGCGTCCGATTTCATCCCTGAAAGTGAAAAAGTTCCTTTGCTTTTTCTTTGATTTCTTTCATGGTTTTCGCGGGAAAAGTTCACCTTTTTGATGCCCTTTTGACGCAAAAGACCAAAACAAGGTTCGGCTTCGAATCTCTCGTCTTACTCGATTTAAGTTTTTGGTTGATTTCTTAGAAAATAAAAAAATCTCTGCTTGACTGAAAAAAGAGTTGGAAATTTGCTTTACTCTGTTTCGTTCTCTTACTGTGTATCTCCCTGAAACTCTTCGATTCTTTATGAGATTTTTGGTTCCCTCTAATCTTTTAATCGATCGTTGAAACTCTAAATAAACTCGTTGATTACTTCTCTTTGATTTTCTGGATTAGGGTTTATAATCCTTAGATTCGGATATGATTCATGCGTGGCTTTCTGATCTGTTATTCTCTTCACCTTCCTCTTCAATGAATTCCCTTTAATGGAAAATCTTGACTATTGAGCAAGAAACAGAATGTTATATCAAATCATTGAGAGACTAATGGAATTATTTTCCCTTAATGGGAGGTGTTTAAGCTGGTCCACCATTAGTGCTTAAAAGAAGGAAGATACAGTAAGATCCAATAACTGACACTGACATTAGATGTTTGATCTACTTTGGAATACAATCATGTTTTATCAAAACTTTCCAAAAACACTAGTTAAGAATAGAGTTTTTCTGGTGTATAATGAATATGTGTCCCTTATCAATGGAGCTTATACAAGTAGGAGAGGTAATAGCGTTGACGAATCGGGTGATCGAAAACGACCTTAAAGCCACAACCTTTCTTTTTTTCTTTTGGCTTACATATCTTCTCAAACTTGTGATATGTTCTCAAGCTTTTGTCTTTTGATTTTAATGAAGTTTTGTATGTGTCAGTTGAGGAAACATGAATACAACATCGACACATTTTGTTCCATCGAGAAGGTTTGAGATTTACGAGCCTATCAACCAAATCGGTATGTGGGAAGAAAGCTTTAAGAACAATGGAGGAGGAGGCATGTATACGCCTAACTCTATCATTATCCCAACAAACGATAAACCAGACAGCTTGGTACTTTTGTTTACTTATTTTTCAGATAAAATTCTCTCATTTCTGTTCAGAAAACTAATGCTTTGCTTTTCATCTTTGTTCAGTCGGAAGATACTTCTAATGGAACTCCTCACAAGTTTGATCAAGAAGCTTCCACATCTAGACATCCTGATAAGGTAAGTTGTAATCATCTTAATTCTTGGAGATTTTTTCAAATTGATATCTTTATATCTTCACAGATACAAAGAAGGCTTGCACAGAATCGTGAGGCAGCTAGGAAAAGTCGTTTGCGCAAGAAAGTATGAAACTTTATGTTGTATACAACTCGTAAAATGGTTTATGTTTTTGTATTTGAACTGAGTTTTTGAGTGTTTGTTCTTGTAGGCCTATGTTCAGCAGCTAGAGACAAGTCGGTTGAAGTTAATTCATTTGGAGCAAGAACTCGATCGTGCTAGACAACAAGGTTTCTATGTGGGAAACGGCGTAGATTCGAATGCTCTTGGTTTCTCAGATAACATGAGCTCAGGTTTGAATATTTCTTTCACCTTTTTGGCAATTTCCCAAAATCAGTTTCAAGATTCGTTTGGTTTTCTTTTGTATAATGTTAGGGATTGTTGCATTTGAGATGGAATATGGACATTGGGTGGAAGAACAGAACAAGCAAATAAGCGAACTAAGAAGGGTTTTACATGGACAAGTTTGTGATATAGAGGAGCTTCGTTTGCTAGTGGAGAACACAATGAAACATTACTTTCAACTCTTTCGAATGAAATCAACCGCTGCAAAGATTGATGTTTTTTACATCATGTCCGGAATGTGGAAATCTTCAGCAGAGCGGTTTTTCTTATGGATTGGTGGTTTCAAATCCTCTGAGCTTCTCAAGGTAATAGAAAAAGTTTAAACCTGTCTTTAATCCATAATGGTTTCGTTCTTCCAATGATTTTGGATTTTGGTATTAGGTTCTGTTACCACATTTTGATGTGTTGACGGATCAGCAAATTCTAGATGTATGTAATCTGAGGCAATCGTGTCAACAAGCGGAAGATGCGTTATCTCAAGGTATGGAGAAATTGCAGCATACTTTAGCAGAGAGTGTAGCAGCTGGGAAACTTGGTGAAGGGAATTATATTCCTCAAATGACTTGTTCTATGGAGAGATTGGAGGCTTTGGTCAGTTTTGTTAATCAGGTATAAGAAAAAGAATGAGAGATTTTAATTACTAAGACAAGAAGTGGGTTTCTTATAACTGTGTTTGTTTTCTTTTTGTAGGCTGATCATCTGAGACATGAAACATTACAACAAATGTATCGGATCTTAACCACGCGACAAGCGGCTAGAGGATTGTTAGCATTAGGTGAGTATTTCCAACGGCTTAGAGCTTTGAGCTCGAGTTGGGCAACTCGGAAACGTGAACCGACTTAATTATCAAGGAAAAATGAGATTTCAAGAATGGAGTTTATTTCCTGGTGAGTGGATTTTGAAAAAGAACAAGAACATTAGGTTGTGTTTGATCATTGATGATGATTCTTGCCTCTAAAGGAGATGTTATAATGGGAAGTTGTAAATATATGATCATCAACGTAAAGTTTGTAGCTTTTAGATACCAATGGTTGTTTTTTCCTTTTTGTATGTAATATTTATAGATTATGTGTGATTTCAATGTGATGTAAGAATTGAGATTTGCAAGATGAAAGAGGGATTATTAAAAGACAAAATCAATAACAGAACTCAAATATTTGTTGTCAGAATAAATGGGATTAGTTTTCTTCTACCTTTACAAAGGAAGGGAGAATAATCAACAAAATATAAAAATGTAAGAAAACACCTGAAGAGGATCTGAATCATCTGATCAAACTACTAAAAAAGAACATAAAAACCAGAAAGATTAAGAAACTAAAAAATGGATGATGAGCAAAGAGAGAAATCCATGGAGATTTACAGAAAAAAATTTAAAATAAGACAAATCTCAAGGAGAAATTGAAGAAAGATGATCAAGAACTTGTCTGATGTTAGGCCTTTCATGAACAGAGACAATACACCTGATTGCAACAGCAAGTGCATCTTCCATTGCCTTTGTCAATTCTTCTCCACCTGCAATGTCTCTGTCAATGCAATCCATTCTCCTACCTTCTTGATCACACAACCTAACCCAATCCGTCAGATCAACGGCTCCTGATTGACCCGAGATTATGTCACCCGCGCTACGTCTTGTCAAAAGCTCCATAAGAATCACCCCAAACGCATAGACATCGGATTTAAGAGTCGGGACTGGTTTAGAAGCCGAGGTGAGTTCAGGAGCAGAGTAACCGAGCGCACTCATGTTTAAGATCTGTTCCGCTACACCAGACGGAGTCATCACTCTGTGGATACAGTAATCGGTTATACGCACCGTATTATCCGGATACGTGAGGATTATGTTTGTCGGCTTTAAGTTCCCATGTGCCATTGCTCTATCATGAAGGTAGAGAAGACATTGCGCTACTTCAACTCCAACTTTTAGTCTTTGGCTGAATGACATTGGTGAATATCTCCGAGGAGTAGTCTCTGCAACAGAGAAGCCAAATTAGTTTTCAATAAAAGAAACTAAGTTAAAAGAAGCTTCTTACCGTATAGATGCATGGCTAAGCTTTCTCCTCTCATGTAATCAGAAAGGAGAAGTCTTTCTTGTTCTCTAGGACCCCAATAGTAAGCTCGCAACGAGACAATGTTTGGATGCTTTAAAGATCCGATTTTTTTAGCTTCCCTTGCGAAATCTTTCTTATGTCTCACGAGTCCAACTCTCAACCACTTCACGGTTAACATGTGTCCGTTATCCAGTGTAGCTTTGTATAGTGTTCCATGACTGCTTCTACCAAGAACTTCCGCAGGAGCTCGGGATAACTCTTCTGCTGTGAATCTAAGTGAAAGATCTAAAAAGAAGAGTTCTCCAGCTAGTCGATCGGGTGAGTAGACATCTAACATCACAGGCTGGTCGCTAAATCGAGGTGATGAGGATAACGGTGAGCCTCCTGAAGAAGACTTTCGTCCAGATGCTGCTACAGGGTAATCATCAAGGAGGTTAGGGTTAGGGTTTGGAATTACTTGCTCGGAAATTTCAGCTTCGAATCCTGGTTGCTGCCCAGATAAAGACCGTGAATTTGAGTTGAGCAAGTGATCATTTGAGAAGCTCAGAGATGTCGACTGGTGCTCAGCATTTGAACTGAAGTTGAGAAAGGAGGGACGAGTGGAACGTCCAAGCTTGACATCTCTAGTAGTGGCTTGGTCTTTAAATTTATTCCTCCCATGAAAGTCCTTGAGCTGAGTTCGATGATAAGCAAACAAGACGAAAAGAATCATAAGAGCAGCTCCAACTGAAGCAACGATAATCGCTATTTTAATACTACGCTTCGAGTGATGATCTCTCCCGGGTGAAGACAGATCACGAGAAGAATCCGTTGGAATCCCACCACCTGGGAGATTAAGCTTAGAGTTACCAGGATAAAACGATGAAAGCGGATAACTTCTTAGACCTTCTGGAATTATCCCTGATAAATCGTTATAAGACACATTGAAACCCGCCATTCGAGAAGGAAGCTTATCAGGAATTTGACCCTTGAAAGTATTGTTTGACAAGTCAAGGTACTCAAGACCACTCAGCTTGTTGAGGTCGCTTGGAAGTTCACCGAAGAGCTTATTATTGGCGAGATTCAGCACCTTGATTTTCTCCATTGTACCGATATCCGAAGGCAACATACCAGTCAAAGAATTGGTTGAGAGATCAAGCAACTCCATCTGAGGATAAAAGCTTAGAGACAGAAGCTCACTTGCATGTGAACCTCGAAAAGGAATTGGCCCTTCCAAGTTATTCATAGAAAGATTCAAACTCCTCAAGCTTGTAAAAGTGAAGAAACTTTCTGGAATGGAGCCGCTGAATTTATTTAAACTGAGATCAATCACAGAGAATTGAGGAGTCTCTGAAGCATCCCACAGAGAAGGCAAGCTACCAGCAACAGAGTTATTTCTGATGATCAACACACTTAATCTTGAAAATGCAGAAGTGAAGTTCGGCAAGGATCCTGATAAGTTGTTTGAACTCAGATCAAGAAAATCTGGAGTAGCTTCCCATTTTTGAACAACGGATACATCGCCAGAGAAAGTATTCCCACTCAGATCTATCACTAAGCATCTTTGTAAACTCGACGGAAGATCCCCAGACAGGCCGTTGGAAGAAAGATTCAGCATGTTTAAAGTTGTTGAATTGATTTCCCTAATTGATCCTGCACTTGAATCAAAAGAAACTCCTTTAATTTACATATAGCAACCAACACTATACAGCAACTGAATACAATCTGACACAAATGTCTAGTCGATAACAGGAAATCAGTCAAATCAAATCAATATTTGAATAGTTCTATTCCTGAATTCCCTAAAGTAGTAAAGATTCAGCAATGTGGGCAAATCATGTCACTTGCTCAGAAACAATGTTAAAGAAAAATAAAATGTGAAATTTAATTCACCTGTAAAACCATTTCGACTGAGATCTAGCTCCTGCAATGGAATTGAGCTCTGTAACAACTCTTCAGGCACTGTACCGAATAACTGGTTACGCGCAAGCTTCACGATTCTCAAACTCGGCTGTGATCCAAAATGCGGCAACTCTCCGTTGATCTGGTTGTTTTCTAGGTCGAGAATCTCGAGATTTTTGAACATAACTATGGAATCGGCGCTGAAAAATCCGCCGTTCAACGCATTGTGGCTCAAATTCAAGTGACGGAGAGTGTTGGAAATGCTCGTAATGTTGTCTGATGGTAAAGATAAGCCGCCATGGAAGCGATTGCAGCTCAAGTCAACGAACTCAACGTTCTTCAGCTCATTGAAAATCTCTCCAACATCTCCCCATACTTCGTTTCTGTGCAAATCCAAAGATCTTAGTTGCTGAAGGTTACGGAATCCACTCGGAAACCCGCCTTCGAACTTGTTGGCAGACAAATTGAGGTGATTCAAACTCCATAGCTCCGAGATCCGACCCGGAATAGGTCCGTAGAATCCATTATCCGACAGATCTAAGTGCTGAAGCGACGAAATGCCTCCCAGCGCAGGCACGACCCGACCCGAGAAGCTGTTTCCGGATAAAGAGAGATTGCGAAGAGAGGTGAGACCAGTAAGTGTGTTGAATTTGAGTTCGCCGGAGAGACCACGCCGGTCGAGATTGATGGCGATGATTGAACCGGTTTCCGGGTCACAGGAGATTCCGGGCCAGCCATCGGGGCAAGTAGTGGGATCAGAGAGGCTGCTAGTATCAGACCATGAGATGCGTTCGTTAGAGCTCTCGTCACGGATGCCTTTCCGGAACTCAAGTAGAGATCGGAGCTCCTTATCGGTGACGGCGCTGACACCGAGGAGTAGAGAGATAAAGCAGAAAGCGAGAGTGTGAAAAGGACTCATTTAGCCCCCGAAGAATCTCCTCGAGAAGAAAAATGCAAACTGAGAAGAAAAGAGAACCCTAAGGATTCATAGCTGAGAGACAGTGAGACGGAGATTTAGGGATTGTACTCGAATCTGGAAATTGAGAGAGAAAGAAGAGTGTGAGAAAGAGGAGAGAGGTTTCGAGGTTTCCCAGAAAATCGAATTTTTATATTTATTTTAAATTTTATTTTCTTAGTACTTTGTGATATGTCTTTCTCGGCAACATAATTATAGAAATAAAGGAGTATTATTTTACATTTTCTCCTTAATCAAAGATTAATAGTTTCCAATTTTAAAAATTTAGATATTTTTAATTTTTCAACGTCTGGTATCGTTTTAGGAATTATTAGTTTTCTCATTGATGCACCGTTTTTCCCACTGTGTATTCTAATTAATGGAATCTTTTTCTTTTTTAAAACTCTTTCGTTAATGGAAATCTAATTACTGCATGATTGACTACTCTGATTTTTCACGAACATGACTTTTCATTTCTCCGATTTAAATTTCAATTATTTTTTCCTCTATTTTGAGTAAGATACTTGAAACAAAAGACTTGTGATGATGCTTTACAATTTTGCTGAAAATTGGATAGCCAGTTTTTTTTCTTTTAAAAATAAAAGATGTGAGTATATTCATATTTTTTAAAAAATTGAGATTACTAACTGAGAAGGTATTTGAGTTTTACTTTTCATCTTTATAACCACATGTTGGCTTAAGAAGTATGCTCCACTACATATTTAATGAGACAAAGACTATACACATTTGTTTCACATGATTCAGAATTTGGATTTAAATATGTGTTTTGTTTCTGAATTAGAAAAATTAATTGGCAATGGTTTAATGTGAGATGGTTGTTATTTTTTGTTCACTCATCTCAATATGGAGTTCATTTTCTAGATCAATTATGTTAGTTGTAAGTTTAGTGGGGTTTGATAGTGGGCAAACAAAATTGCAACGTAAAAAAACCCAACCAAACTAAACAAAACTAACGAAACCAAAAACCAAACTGATTTTTTTTTCATAAATCCTTTGATCTCATTAAATTGTTATATTCGAAATATATTATATGTGCTAAATATATTAGGAAATCAATCTCGTATATTTGCGAGAATGTAATCTCTACAAAATCATATTGAGGTTGTATGATGTAAAATAGGATCTATTTAGTGACAAAATTCATAATTAGAATGAAACTTTTATTCATTGAATCGAAACATTAAAATAGCTAGGAAAATAGTTGACACAAATAAACGAAGGTCTTTGTGTTATCCTACTCTTTTCCATTTTCTTAATCATATGATTTTTTTTCTCTTTTTGTTGACATTAACATCAGAGAATTATCAACAAACATTTCCCAATTTTTCTTATGGGTTTTCATGTATTTGTGAATCTTGTGTAGGATTTAGTGATGTATTTATTTTGATTTTTTTGGTCGCTCTAGCACTATTTTCGTATAGTAGAAATTGCATTAAATCTAACTAAAACCAAATCGAATTAAAAGTGGTTTTATTTGATTTTACATTTTCATCAAATAAAAGAAACAGAAATGGAATTATTCACTTTATAGTGAGTTTTATAAATTTAATGTTAAGCTCATTAACACATTCAAGTTGGATTTAACAAAATTACACCAATATACTTATTTGTTAAAAATATGTATGTACTAGTAAAATGATGTTAGAAAAGAAAAGAGAGAGAGAGAAAAGTCGTTAAAAAAGGGAGAAGTGGTGGAATATGATTAGTTGCAGAGAAACGCAGAGGAGTCAAAACAGATTGGAAAGGACAAAGGCATGTCGCTCACTCGCTTTATCATCACATGCATTCGCGGCCGTGACGGAGAATGTAACGCTGTTAAAATTGTTTTCCCATTTTCTGCTTCTTATTTGTCCGTACACTGTTCTCCTCAAACTAGATGGTGCGATGAACGTGGTCTGTCATTATTACCGCTCCATTCCATACATTGTTGACCGACCTGTCATTTTTTTTATCACTCTTATCTTTTCAAAAAGTTATTTTTAGGTTAAATCGCATATAATTGATTCTTTTCAATTTAATTTTTAAAAACATGGTTTTATGTCTTTTTTCCTAGTCACATAGGTTTTATTTATTTTAAGTAAATAATCAAGTAATAAATCTATATTACGTTCTGATCAAAATGCTCTTTCCATTATTGTTAAATATCAGTCGTATAAAAGGATACGACCACCTCACTGTAATGTTATTTAATGCATTATATAAATAAACTCATTACATAAATTAAGTAAAGTGGGATATCGAGAAAAGTTAAAACATGTTATTTTTTCAAAACTTTTGTGCTCCACCCAAATTTAATAAAAACAAATCACTAGCCTCTCCTTTGAATGTACATTTGAAAATTGTAAACAAGTCATTATTGTCGACCTAAATAAATAGAAATTCATGGCACTATTTTGAAAACCCATGGCACTGTTTGACCGATTGATCTATAAATTTTCCCACATGAATATCATATAAAACTTGTCGCGAATTTATTATTGAAATGGAAATATAAGTATTGAGAGGTCAATTTATTTGCTCCTTTTAGAATGTCATTTTCTATAAACATAAAATGAAAGATGCCAAAATTATCATACTTGGTCTATATACCTGTCCATCTTTCTTTCCTAGCTTATTTTTGGGTCCACACAAAAAATAATAATACCCTTTTGTTATTGTCGAAACTTGACAACTAGTTTGGGAGAAAAACTATTAAAATACTCTGCATCTCTTTAGCATTAATCGTATCGAATAATTTAAGGATGCCATTTCTAAATCAAGAAAAACTTCAACGGTAGTTTGATAAAGAGCTGTCTCCAAAAAAAATGTTTCCCGTGACTCTCCTAAGAATTTGAGTATTTCTGGAGGAGAATCCAAACTCATAAAATCAAATAAAAATAGAAAAGAAAACACATTATAGTTATCCATACTCGGAGTTTTGTGACTACTTAAAGCTCAAAGAGTTTCTGAGAGCACCTCTGATTTAATTTGCTGCCAGGAAAAAGCTATTATGGGTTCTCAAGATCTCATCATCAAAGGACTTCATGAGCTTTTCCATAGTACCGGTTAATGAACGGCGACTGCAAAAACAAAGAAAAAGCAAACCATATGATTCACGTATTCAGAACTCTAATAACACACAACTAAAAAGCTTTGTAGACAAACTAAACTCAAAAACAAAAGAAAAGTTGCTGAGTTTCTGTTCTTACCTGGACGCCAGAGACGTCTGGTGTTTCTGGTGAAAACCGAGGGTAAAATTTGTAGAACTTCATGCTTTGAAAGGCTTGCTTTGTATCTTCGCTCATATCTTCTATCGCTTTCTTTCGAGCTTCTTTTGCCTGCACCAATCAATATCTCCCTCATTTAGCATTAACTTTATCATTGAATTTGAATGTGTACCGCACCATCTGGGTTGAGTTTATATTTTACCTCTCGGTTAGCTTTCTTCGCTGCTCGAACTTGCTCTTTGACGTACTCCTGACAAAATAAAAAAAGCAAAAGAAAAATGGTAATCAGAAAAATACTCAGTATAAAGAACAGACTACTATGTTACAACCCGAAACTTACTTTGAACTCTTCCTTTTGTTCCGCAGACACAGCTTCGTCTTCAACCTGTTTGTCAACAAATTCCTGATATAATATCAAAAAAAAAAAAAAAATATCAAGATTCAGCATACAATGAATTTGCAATCTGAAGGAGCAATGTGAAGATGAAAACTCTCTTGATTAGCCAAAGTAGAAAAAGCAATTCAAGTTTGATAGAAAAAAGACAAATGCAGACCTGAAGTTCGTCAAACTCCCAGTCAAATTCACAAACAACCTGCACAAACACAACAATAAAGATTGATTATAAAGAAAGCACCCCAAGACAATGTACCCCTGCTACTCCAACACATTCATTGCATGCCAAAGAACTTACCGGCGGTTCTGAGGGGAACATTATTTGGACCTCAGTACTCTGTTCAAATTCATCTTCCTTAAATGGTTGATAGAAATCTGCAAAGCAACAAGAAAAGAAAAAAGAAAAGAGATGTTAGATTTTGTTCTAGGGTACCAATTACATAACAAGGAAAACATACAGAAAATCCACTACTACCAGGTTCCCATGTACTATAAATGGTTTTCACTGTGAAATTTTTATTTTTAACTAGTATTGGTAGTAGAGGAATAAAACTCACAAGGAAGGCAATACTCGAACTTCTTAACACGATCTTCCTTCATATGCCTGAGAGCAGCTCTGTAAATACAATAGAAATCCAGATTTAGTATACCAGAACTGTTAGATTCCAAGAATAGACTACGGATTTGCAATCAGCTTCTGCACCGTAAAGAGAAGCTGTTAGGAAGAAATGAGGGAACAGTGAAACATAATTCACCACACAATCAAATAGAACTGCATTGAAGTATGTAATGTAACTCAAAATCCCTTCATAGTTTAACCTCCTCTGCGTACAGCCCAAGATAACAGAGTTTAAATCCCTTCACCAGAAAGAAAAGACAACAGTGCATGGTATTTACCTCCTCTGCGTACAGCCCAAGATATAAATCTGAAAGTTCTGTCTATCAACTTGTCTATCTCTGCAGGTATAACAAAGGAAAGGTGATTAGCAACTATTGGTAAACAGCAAAAGTGAGAAAAGTCTGAGACATAATCTTTGTATCACATCTCATTGATCAAGGCCATCCCAGCAAACGTGTTCCGATACATGGGGAATTCATGGTCTAAGTTACCTTTTCTCAACCGGAATGTAAGGAACCCAGTCCATTTTCATCTTCTTCATTGGAATGATTTCTTCCACTTCTCTCTGAACTGACGTGATTCCTATCTTATCAGAAGGCGGAAATGGTGATTCAATCTGCAAACATAATATAGAGAAATTTTAGCAAGAGAAATGGGATAAGCGACATTGATAGAGATTTAAACAACTTACCGCAACAACTGCAGGGACATGGACGATCTTATTTGCACCTTTGTAGGGGACTAGCTGAGCTGTAGCGATAAAAGGAGAAAATTAACAAAGAAGTAGAAGCAAGTGATAAAGAAAAAGAAAGAGAGCATAATGCAAGACCTGATAGACTTATAAGTAAAATAGAAATGAACTAAGAAAGCGAAAGATGATCTAAACAGCTTAACGAGTTTCAAGACAAAAAGAGATGCAAAAGGAAATACATATAGCTCCATGAACTGATAACTAAAAAAAGAAAACGGAAAAAGAAAATAGTGAGAGAAATAGCTTACGTTCTGTACAGCCAAAAACAAATACTTTCTTCCCAAAGAGCTTTCCTCCTTCCTCCAATGCTTCCTGAAATACAAATAAAGAAACATAAACTCCTGAATCTAACCCCAAAAAATCTATGGAGCAGTAGTGAGCAATAGATTCTTAACAATAGACAATAAAATGGAATATTTGATGCAAACAACTTACTTCAAGATTTTTGAAATCCCAATTGAATTCATAAAGAGCATCTAACTGGTCCCACTGCAATAACAATTCACAAACCATAAGCAATAAAAAACATATTAGATTCTCCAAGGAGACAGTAACTTAACAGCTGATGTTAAAACCAAAATCCTTGCAACAACATACCTCAGTTCCCACGGGAAATGCAGCCTTCCACAAATCTTCCTGAAAGACACCAAGTAAAAGCACATTTAATTTTGTGGAGTCACGCAGCATCATTAAGAAAAGAACACAAATCATTTGTTTCAACGTTAAAATACCACACCATTCCTTTACTAAGGAACACCACACCATTCCTTTAGAAGTTTTCCCTTCACTAACTAAAGCTCACCATGACATATCATGTATAGCACAAGAAGTTTAGTGGCATACATTTGTTCACACAGAGATAAACCCACCACGCAATTCTAACACCAACAAAATAGTTATATCTTTCTCGCAGCCAAGAACACGCTTAACAGCTACACAGTATATGTAAGTTTTAAGAGAACCCATCTAACAAGTGAGCAAAATCCTCTTAAAATGGAGAGACAACTCCAAAACGTATTTCATTGTTGTTCTCACATCAAACTTCCGTTATTATAACCAAAGCACACAGCACAAGCATCAAATGCATATAACCCAAGTGATGACTCATAAGCAGTACATACATGATTAGATGATATTCCAGAGTTAGGTTAGCAAAGCATACCAGATTACGTTTATCCTCGAAGTACTCAGGCTCTTCCTCTGGTTTGGTCACTGGGGGTTTCTTAGCTCTCGGAGCAGGTTTCTTCGCATCTTTCTTCTCAGGTTCCTTCTTCGTGGCCCTCTTTCGCTTACCACCACGACCGGCAGGCTTCTTCTTATCCTCGTTTACTTCCTCGGCCTTGTCGTCTTCCTGCGGCTGAGAAGGTGAAGCGTCTTTGACCTCATCGTCTTCATTCTCCTGCGTTGTGGAATCAGGTTTAGCTGGTTCGCCCTCTTCGTCTTTGACCTCATCGTCTTGATTTCCGTTCGTCGCTTCCCCGTTCTCTTTCGCCTTATCCTCCTCCTTCTCGGCGACTTCTTCCTGAGGCTGGCTCTCCTCCTGCGTCGTCGTCTCCTCCACAGACTCAGCCATCACCTCATCGTTCTTACTCTCCGCAACGGCAGCTTTGCGACCACCACCCTTTCTCTTGGCTCCCTTCTTCATTGCACAGTAATATCAAAACTAAGAAGAAAGAATCCGGGTATGAGAAAACCCTACTGCTTCGTCACAGGGAGATAGAGAGAGAAAGCTAGGGATCGATGGCGGTGGATCCGGAATTTCGAATTTCAGAAGGCACACATTTGGGGTTTTTATTTATTTTCCCTTCTTTTTTTGTCCTTGCTCTGGCGTGATTTTAACGCCCGCTAGGCCGATGAGGAAATAGGGTTTTTGATTGTTCCCCCAACTTATTAAGGGACCGTTTGCGAAACAAATTGTAAGGCCGATAATTAATAATAACTTTCAAATTTATTTATTTTTGGATAAGTTAATTATTTTGAAATTTACGATGGTGGAAGTTTGACTTTTTTTTATTATATATAATTGTTTTTCAAATTAATACTACTAGAGAATGGTATTTTTGTTACAAATCAAGGTCCATAGTGATTATTAGTCCAAAAAGACACTAAGAAAATCGAAGTAATTAAATAGTACATCATAATTAAATTCAAAGAAGCAGAGATTCCGGTTTTCCTTCTTTAATCAATCTCATATTTATTTACAACAACATATACGATTTTCTTTCTTTTAATCTGCAAGTTAAAACAAATGAAGTATATCGAATGCTTTTCAAAACTACATACGTTTTAAATTTTTTAGTTCTTTAATTGTATATTTTTATCCGTTCATATAGGTTTAAAACTAGTAAAATATAATATATAGACTAAAATAAACGCGAAAATTAATGTTATTGTTTTCAAATTAGTTGAGGAAATGACGTCATGTTGAATTGAAACGACGACAAATTTAATCGTTTATTAAGATAACGTCTAATTTAATTAATAAAAAAGAAAATATTGTTTTAATTAAGGAAAACCAAAAAAATTAGAAATTAATTTCTCTTCTCTTCGTCGAGCTCTCCTGACATCTCGCCGTCGCCATCTTCGCCGAGCTCTCCCCATATCAATGTCGCCGTCTTCGTCGCCGAGCTTGCGTTGTTTCCGATCATCTCCTTTACTTTGCCGAGGTAATGTTTTCTATGTTTTGTTGTCTCCGGTCATCTCTGTTTTTCAGTTTCCTAGGGTTTTAAGTTTAGCTTCGCTAACCGTTGTGAAAATCGATCCGAATTACTATTTTCTCACCTTCTGTAAATGGAAAGTTCGTGTCATAGGTATAACTACTCTGTATCAAATGTATTCTCTTTCCAAGTATAACTACTCTGAAATACTCTTTTTTGTGTGTGTTTAGATGCTGATGAAAAAATTACAGAGGAAGTGGTTTCAGAAAAACAAGTTTGTAGCATGTTTAATCGCCAAGTTATGCTTTATTTTAATAGGATTTTGGAGGCTTGTTTGGTACTTGGTTAGGTTCATTGAGTAATGATCTTCATCTCTTACCTATTGACTACACATATTGGAGGAAGGTTCCGACTTACATAAAAGAGCTGGCTTGGAATGTAATTCAGGTATTTGTTCATTTGCTAATTGTATTGCTTTTGCTAATTGTATTTGTTAAGTCTTAAATTCTTTTCGTTTCTTTCTAATAGTCAAAATTATGGTTTAATGATCCAAATAAGAGGAAGAGATATGTATTAGCTTGTTTGGGAAGTAGATGCAAGTACTTGAAGCAACGTCTTTGGAAGAATCATAGACGAAATACGATCGAAGAATCAATCAATAATAGACCACCATTGATTTCAGAAGAACAATGGAGACATTTTTTCTATATCCAGTTCGCTAACAAATTGTCATTCTATTCACTTTGTCATTCTATTAAATTTGTCATTCTATTAACTTTGTATATCTCTGAGTTTTCCATTATAGAAAACGAGAGAACGTAATATTAAAAGCCGAGAGAAACTAGAGCTGCTAACTATTCTTGGAAAGAAGAGTTTGGCAAGAAAATCTAATGAGATGGTAAGTTTAAACTAAAACTAAATTCTAAAGTAAAGCTAAAGTATAAATTTAAAGTATAAAGTATAAGTTTTAACTCACAAGTTTTTTAGGAAGAAAAGATGGGGAGAGAACCGAGTTAGGGTGAGTTTTTTATTGCCTTACGTACAAGATTAGACGAAACTTATCTTTGCGATGAAATAAGAATCTGTATGGTGAGATTTTCATCTTATGTTTGTATTACTTGTTTGATGATAAGATTACTCACATTCTTACTCAAAATCTGCAGAATAAGATTAATGAAGTAATGAATCAAAATACTCAACAAAAAGCTTAAAGTATTGATGACTTTGCACAAGTTTTTGGTCTAGAGCATTCCGAAAGAGTTCGATGTGTAGGACGTGGCCCTATACCATCCAAGTATTTTCAGAGCTTGGAAGCAGAGAACTCGATGAAATCAATGAAATCTGAGATTGGTGGTTCAAAGTCTCAAGTGGAAAGACTCAAAGATAAAGTTGATATCGTGACTGATGCTCTTCAAACTCTAATGAAAACCAGTCAATTCCAAGTAAGTTCAAGCTCTAATTAATGTTCAAGAAATTGAATCTTAACATCAATCTTAACATATCTCTGTTTATAGGCAAGCACAAGCACAAATCATAACATCAATTTTCCTCAAATCATATCTCTACTGAACCAGGTATCAAATCAAATCTTAACATATTCAGTTTTCTTCTGCTTCTTAAGATCAATATTGCTTTATTTGGTATCAAATCAATTCAGGCAAACAAAAAGGGTGAGAGAAATCTTCCTCAAATCATACGATGTTGAACCAGGTATATATCGAATCATAAGATTAATTTGGTTATTGCTTTAGCTAGATCAGTTTAGTATTGCTTTATCTGGTTATTGATTTAAATCATTATGAAAATTAGTATTACTTTAGATCTTTAGATTATTCTAGTGGTTATTGCTTTGGATCATTTGGATGGTTATTGGTGGTTATTGCTTTGGCTAGATTTTTTTGTGGTTGTTGCTTTATATCATTAAAATGGTTATTGCTTTAGACTATTAAGATCAGGTTGGTTTATAGAATTTGAATATTAGAATTTGAGAATCTTGTTTTAAATATTTAGCTGCAAGTTGAAAAAGATAAATGGATGAAGTAAGAATTATTGTAAAATGGATAAAGTAATTGACATGTAACTAGTTTGAGATATGCGAATATTTCTACTTTTATAATATTACAAATTATTTTTATTCAGATAATTATATGTAATAA
The DNA here is from genome assembly GCA_900116095.1 of Euclidium syriacum. NCBI lineage: Eukaryota > Viridiplantae > Streptophyta > Magnoliopsida > Brassicales > Brassicaceae > Euclidium > Euclidium syriacum. Next base: position 7,811,790 of record FPAK01000007.1, on the reverse strand, counting down.
ATCATAAATCATATTTAGTTAAAACAATTTTTTATGCAAGTTTGGATTCGTTTCTATTTTTGTTGTTTTTATAGCATTCATTGGTATTTATGTGAAAAGAAGATTGAACTTCACTTTTGAAGATGAAAAGAGGATTGAACTTCAATTTTGCAGATGAAAAAAGAAAATGTATGTCACTAGGTTTTCTGACGTGTTCATTTTAACATAAGAGATAAGATCATTTTTACAAGTGAATAGAAAAAACCGTATATCAATTCAAGGTCAGTTGCATATGTGACTTCTGACTTCCAACTCTTAAAGTCATTATATTTGTGACTTCAACAGGTAAATAAAACGACTTTAACTTTCGGTCTTTTTTGTAGTGGTACATTTTAAAAAATATTAATAGGTAAGACCAAAATCAAAACATAGATGATCGATACACAATGGTCTGAGTTGTGACTCAATCCAAAAGATCGGTTTGCCTATGAGTATAAACGACACAGTCCTCTAATGGCTGTGCGATGCACGTGAGGATGTAACCCTTTTGAATCTGCTCGTCTTCAAGAAACGACCCTAGTGACTGATCCACTTTCCCAGACTCTAACTTCCCACAACAAGTCCCGCAAGTTCCTGACCTACACGAATATGGCAGCTCCAGTCCAGCGTTCTCCGCGGATTCAAGTATGCAACTCTCTTCGTTTCCTTCGAACTCGTGCTCCTCTCCCTCTGGATTGATCAGTTTCACTCTATGAGACGTCGTTGCCGACACCTTCACATAATTGCTTCTTGACGACGAAGACAACACATAAGTCTTTTGCTTGAGCCTGGTCGTAAGCTTAGCATGTGATGGTGATATCAGAGGGATTTTTATGATGCAAGATAGCACTTGATCCATCGATCATATGCTTTTGAATTTATGTGAGAAAAAACGAATGTAAAACAAAAGTTATATATAGTTTGTTTCATATATCGGCGCGAAGATTATACATGTAACACGTAGAGCGAGATATGCTACGTGTAGTTATAGTTCACAAAACCTCCGAATCTACGTGGTACGTCTCTGATTCACTCAAAATGCAAAATAGGTTAAATTAGTTAAAGAGCAATATTTGTGGCGGTTTTTGCTAATTAAAGATTATCAGAGGACTTTCTTTGTAAATTTATGGTTTCTAAACTTGTCCTCGCTGACTAGTGAGCAAGTGACATCCATTGTTATCGACTACAAAGCTTAACAAGGTCCGCTTAATAACAATGGGGTTCTGAGGAATAGAGCGAGGACATCACACGATGTTTTTCACTTCGAAATTGCATTATCCCAAATCTTTAGTAGTATTCGGGAATCCAATACCCCATCGCGGATTCATCGATCGAAATGTTTCGCTTCGCCGCCGGTACACTCCCCCGCTAGCTTCGCCGGCTCTTCGATTCGCGAAGGTTTCTGATTCAGTCGCGTCTTCGTCTCCCTCGCAATCCTCTTTATTGTACTCGAATCTTCAGGAATCTTCCGACGCATCGGACTCTTCCCGTCTGACATCGTCCGTGGGACAGCCTCAGCTCCACCTCTCGCAATGGACACTCACGCAGAAGCATTTCGTCTTGCTTAATGTCTTCGCTTGCGTAGTAAGTCTCTGTGTTCATCATCTTCAAGATCTTCGCCTTAATTTCAGTCTCCATTTCTGAGTTCACTTTGATTTAGATTTTCCCGCAATACGAATTTTACTTTTAGGTCATACAATTTTGTGCTTCTTTTGAAATTCAATTTTAGCTGTATTCTCGTCTTTTGTTTCTAATTGTTCAATGAAGATCTGGATATTTTCACTTTGTAACAATCATTTTCATCGTCATGATGGGTTCTCTCTTTTACACTTGCAGACAGCAATTTCAGCATCGTGGCTATTTTTGGCTGCAATTCCTACTCTTATGGTTCGTTCTCGACCATTTGCTTTAACAGATTTTAACTCATTTGATAGATTTTGGGAGTTGATTTCTGTAAATTCTTAATTTGAAATGTTGTAAAGGCTTTCAAGAAAGCAGCTGAGTCTCTTGAAAAGCTTTTGGATGTAACCAGAGAAGAGCTACCAGATACAATGGCTGCCATTCGCTTATCGGGAATGGAGATCAGTGACTTAACAATGGAGCTCAGCGATTTAGGGTCTGTTTCTGCTTAATTAGCACACATCCACCATGATTTACCAATTTCCTTTTTGTAACTCTTTAGTATTTGTGTTCGTTTTTGTAGCCAAGGAATCACTCAAGGTGTTAAAAACTCAACGCGGACTATTCGCGTAGCTGAAGATAAATTAAGACAATTAACAAACATGAATCCAGGTTTAGCCATCACTCCAAAACTCTCTTTTCAAACTATAAACTTCACGGTTAACTCCAATTTTACCTTATCGGTAGCTTCAATGCAGGGGCAGGAGGTGGTGCATCAAGCCAAGACAGAGGAAATAGAACCAAGGGTGGCTAAAGCAGCGAGGAACTTAAAGGAAGGGATTATAAAAGCACGTTCGTTATGGCAATTGTTATTCACAATCACTCGATTTTCCAAAATGGCCACAAGTTATCTTGCAAAGCGAGCTAAGCAATAGAAGGTGAACAATTTGTCTTTTACCCCTTTTTGTAGCTCGAGACTTGTTATGTTTAGGAGTCTAGTTTGATTGATATGAAGCTATGAAGATGATTCTTGATTCTTGAGACGGAAAGCAAGTTTCATTAGAAGTAAGATTATCCAATACTACATCAAGACAAAGTTAAGGACTCTAGGTTACATGTCGTAGTTGTTAACTCCACCTCGTTTCCCAGAGCTAACTTGCGGTTTCCTTCTCCGTTTATTTGCTATGTTGAGACTCCTAGTTGAAATTACAACAGATGAATCTTCTATTTCTTCGTCCTCCTCCTGCCACACAAAAAAAAAAAAAAAAACAGTAGCTAAGCAGGAAAGAAAGAGAGTAAAAAAACTCTTGAGGTAAGAGAGGAGATAGAGAGTGATCAGTTTACATGTCTTGCTTTAGCTTTGACCTTGTTTGAAGAAGAAGAAGAGTGTCTGAGATTCAAACACTGGAGAAAAGCCATGACAGTTTGAGTGATTAACTTGCGACAGTGTCTTTTATTGTCCCTCTCTTCTTGCATCTTCTTCGGGTCTTCTAGTTTCCTCTCTGTGACTTTCTTCTCAAATTTGCTTTCTCTTTTCTACTATAGTGGCCGTCTTTTTCATTGTTTGTTAGAAGCTGCTAGAAGAAAACAAAAAAAGTTTCTAGGTTCGATGAGTAGTCCAAAATCCAGTAAGATGATGTCAAAAAGAATAAAAAAAATCCCATAACTCAGTAAATCCTTGCCAGTAAAGCGAAGTTTACGCAGTACCATATTTTGTCTCCGGTAAAAAAAAACTAGCCCAACTTACCTAACTCAACGCAAAAGTAATAACATTGTCAGAATATCTTCTTTCCCTCCAGTTTTCTGAATAAGACGTCCACGGAGAGGTGCCTTTAAATATGGGTTTCTACAACGCTTGTCAGGACACGATGTTAATCTTACTAAACTGCAAAGACAGTTTTCGTGTTATGCTTACATGGTGAAACTTTGGTTGTCTTGTAGAAGAATGATATGATCGATATGTTTATGTATTTGTCCACATAAATACATAATCCACTTCACACAAAAGAATGATATGATTGATATGATTGTGACTTGTGACTATGATGATGCCTCTACGATAAGTGCCCGGTTTGGCACGGCAGAGGCAACTAACTTAATACTCTACTGGTGAATTATGTTTCGAGTGTAGCTGCTACATAACACGTGTGTATTGATGTATAGCGAAACGTAATACAAGTAAGTAAATATCCTTTTTGATGAAATACTAATATAAAATTGCACGAGATTTAATAGTTTTCTGCACCTTACCTTTAAAGTAACTGAGTGCGAGACACCGCCACATGACTGCAAAATACACATGCAACTAGTATTTTTATAACCAATTAATTATTTGATTTACACAACAACCCACAGATTGAAATTAAGTTTCATGAAAAGAAAGCACTAGGTCGCTCGAGAACTTACAATCTTCAAGAATTATACAACTAAGTAGAATAAAATGCAAAGCAACAAATTAATTTCTCCGTAAATTACATAGCTTAATCAAAAGTAAAAGAATTAGGCAGGCTTCTTGTTGGTACCTCCCGGCTTGCCAATACTCCCTCTCGACTTCTGCACTATCTTTTTACCGGGAAGTCCCCTCGACGACACTTCCACAACCTCAACTTCCTCCTCCTCTTCCTCCACCTTCTGTTTTGTATTTTATATTCACAAGATATTTTATCAAATCTTTTTTTATGTATAAAAACGAGAAAATAGAAGTTAATGGGTGATGTGTCAGCAGTAGGGATGAGAGATAATTTTCTTTATGTGGTGTCAACATCTGATTTAAGTTCATTTTTATATTTCATTTTAAAAACTATATTTTCAAGACCACCAAAAACTCTTTCTTTTTTTTCTTTTCTCGCCCAAAACTCATTTAGATTTCTGCAGCTTTAATTTAATATTAAGGTTTAGATTATTCAATATGTCAAATTAGTTAATCTAACAATATATGCTACTTGTGAAAAATGAAGAAAAAATATGTTAGGAGGTCGATGAGATCAATCCACACCAAATGGATATCTAAACCCGAAGATTGGTTGATATCAAATGATCGAGATAAAATTATAAAAGAATCAAAAGGGATTTAAGAGATTAGATATATGTCAAATGTCTTGATATATGAAATTTCGCTTTATCTTGGAATTATTATTTATTTTTATGTTTATTTAATATGAAACTTAATTTCCCATTTCCTATATAAACCAATAGATCATTTAACTTTATTCTTATGAGAGTCAATAATACTTCTTTTAGAAAAAAATTACATTTAGTTAAATTACATAACATATATAATAATTTTCAGCGTACTGAAAAATATACCAATCAGAATTGCTATATTCTTAGTGTAAATTCAAATCAAACAAAAATTACAAGAGCCCTATGATTACTAACTCCAAGTCTGAAAAAGTATTACGTATAGATCAATTTTCTTGATAAGATATTACGTATAGATCTCAGTCAACAAAACAAATGCTCACTAACTAAAAAAGTGCTACGTATGAACCTTAGTTCATATTTTTTGACTATATATTTATCATTTCAATGTTATAAATTAAATTTATAACAAACACGTCATAATAATCTCATGTGTAAAAAACTCATCAAACTGAGGAAACATATGTAATTTTATGTTCAAATAAGACAAGATCTAATCACAAGAACCTTCACACACATACACAAATATGTTTATACGGTATGTTAATAACTGTTGCTTATAGAAATTACATACCGGGAAATGATGATCAGAAGGAGATCCGAGACCAAAAAGCTTGAGTAAGAGAGATCGGAGAAATTGGTGAATGGCTTTAAAAGGGAGACAAAGATAATATGAAATTCCATCTTCTCTCTCCATTTTTTCTTCGATCGAGCTAGCTAAGTGAGAGAGTAAGTGACCTGAGAGCTTTCTTAAATCATATACTACTATTTATATAGGCTGATCACTGTGACTCGTTTCTCTGTTTTTGGTCAACTTTCAACCTTTACCTTAAATATTACTAGTATTATAAAATGCTAATTAATAATTTACTAGATCGATCTTATAATTACAGCTCATCTGGCGCGTCTTTTTTGATCGTTTGTGACTTTTTTATTTACATGCCTCGTTTTCCAGTGCTATATACGCATGTGCTCTACTTAATTATGATAAGTTGATGAGCATAAATAAAATAAAGGTGTTTAGGATCATTATTATTGACTCACATGAGAAAAAAATTACACAACACATTGATTTATGTAAGAATATGTAGAAACCTATTTTATTTTTAATTATTAAAAAATTATGGATCAGCTTTACCAATGGGTGAAAATTTGCTCCATCGCAAGGTGATTTGGACTGATGAATGTTGCCAGTGCAAAGCCAAGGAAACTGTGGAACACATGAATGCCAAAGTTTTGTGGCAATACCCACAAAGAGTTTGGCGTTTTTCTCTCATTTTCGATAAATAATATAATAGTATATTGGCTCTGTTTTGAATAATGACCCACCGTCTTTAATATTAGACATGTTCAATTTAATCAATACACGTATAGACAAAAAAAGGCCAATAACTATACAAATATATACACGTTATTATTTGCTACTAGTCCAAAACTCACACTTAATGCGTGTTTATTTAGTAAAAATAAATAATTTGACTAAGAGTTTTTTCTTTTTAAATAATAAAATTTATTTGACTCATCCTACACAGTCAATAAACAGCAACAATGATTACTTGTCATCATTGACATAACTATATCATCATACTTTTCACACATTCTACTTTGTGAAAGCTGAAAGTCAATTCAATCAGTTTCCTCTTACCCTTTGGCTAAGACCGGCCTTTGCTCACCATAAATAATTTCATCTTTCATTTCCTTGATAGAATTTGCATTGTCTTTTGTTTATTCAAGAAATCACTCAAAGAACTTACAAACGTCAGGAATCATATGATACATACACGCGCGCGCGCACACACACACAGAGGAAACAGACTTATAACAATATATACGTTAAGCATGAGAAGAAAATGTAAAGTAAAGAACTTTAAAGTTGACTTTTGTTTAGATGATATGGCACGTGGAATGGAAACTTAAGTATTCTTATTGTTGATACGTCCAGGCTTCCCAGTACTCGCTGTAATTTTCCTCGACGACACTTCCAAAACTTCTGTACCTTCCTCTTCTTCTGATATCTTATTATTATTAAATATACAGTTATTGTTACAAATTTTGTATTGACAAGCGAAGTGTGACATAAATAAGTACATAAATACATTAATTAATTCCACTCGTTAGTTTCCAAATAGAGTTTCATAAGATTTTCCACAAAATCTATACACTAATTGCATCTATTTGATTTAAAGAATATTAACATTAGATGAATGAGCTAAAAAATAATCATGGACTTTTTTTTTGCTTCTAACTAATCTATTTATACGATCAAGAGGAAAAACATATGACTTTTGACGATGAATTTTCATCATATTCACCATTACATAAAACAATTTTAATGTAAAACTCCAACTATAAGTCAGATATACTAGAAGTATTTGTTAATATATCAGGATAGCTTAATAACAAATCATGATTTTGGTTGAACATATTTTAACTCACGTTAAAGTTTGAGAAATATTCAAATTAGTATTTTAAAATTTCGAGTTAGCTCTATTTATCATCAATTGTGTTTAAGATATAACTCATAAAGTCTCATATCTTACATATTAATAATTGTATAGAAATCACTCACCGGAAAATTATTTGGCGCTGAGCCAAACCCTCTAAACTTTACAAAGAAAGATTGGAGAATTTCGTGGATGAAATTAAAAGGGATGCATAAATAAGAAACTCCATCTTCTCTTCTCCCCTCTCTCTCCATCTCTTGTTATTTCTTCTTGTTGCTTAGAGAGAAAGAGAGGCTAATTTGAGTCATTAATAGAGCTCAAATTACTCATCATTTCTTCTTGGTCAACTTTCAACCTCCACGATAATTGTTATAAAAAATTATAATTGAATAAATTAGTCTAAGTGTAACAGCTCATCGGTCGCATGCATCTATGACTATACCTATAATTGCATGTTTCCCGTTTGTGATTTGTTTACAAACTAGTGTAAAAAAAATATTGAAATTGTCTCGTCTCTTGTGCTGTATACACGTCTGTTTGGACTAGCAATTATATCGAATACATGTAGATATTTACAGGAACCGTCAAAATTGTCTTTCTTAATTTCATATATCGTAGTTAATTTTAATACACGAATTAATAGAACTATACAGTGGAGGCATGAAGAAAAGCTCAAAGAAAAAGATGAAAAAACTTCAGTTTCTTCCATTAAAACTTCCGATCAAATTTACGACTATATAAAGGAAACGAGAGACAAAGCCATCACGAGGTGCTTTATATAAGTAGCATAATAGCACAGGATTGAAAAGCATCAACCCGACTCTTCAGGTTGATTTGTAGAACTGGCTTGATAGTGTAAACCTTACCGCATTGCTTTGTTTTGATGGACTTGTGTTTGTTGGTTGGGTTTGAGTTGAGAGTGATAGTTAGTGTATGAGAGCCTCTGGCTAAACAAGAGGCTTCTTCATCTTTATATCCACCCTAACTTGCAGTGGCTAGAGTGGTACTTAGCCATTCAGCCTTCCAACAGATTATCTTGTTCACGTTTCATAAGAAAAAATTCTTAATATTAAACCGTTTCTTAATATTTTATTTTCCAAACATCGATTTATCCAATCTGAGCCTTGTGCGACATTGGATCAACTCTCTTGTGAATACAACGTTAAAGATTTGTTAAGTTTGTGGTTTTGCAATAGTTATCTTTTGGATAATATTTTCCCAAAAGTAGAAAAATATCCGATAAATTTGTGAAAACTAATTTGTTTATACAGTTATAGGAAAGAATATAATATACTAGGCACATATTTTTATATTTTGAGGAAAAACTAAATAAAAGCCCTCACCGCCCTATACTTCCTATTCGTGCACACAAAGTCTCTCATCTCTATATAAAAACACATGCACACACACTCATCACAATCCAATCTTGCAAAGTTTCATCGATCCAAAAAAACCTTAAAAATTCTCTCTATCCTTTATCTTTCGACTCTTCAACGATGACCACGAATGCTTCTACAACAATTAGCTTCGTCATTCTCTTGCTCGTGATCAATTGTTCTGCTTTGTCTCTGGCAACACATGTTCGTCTTGCTCGTCCTGCTCATACGAGTGACACCGTTCACAAAGACGAGAAGCAACAACAACAAGACATAATCGTGGTTATTGAATAGATAGAGAAAGCTGAAAGGACACGTTTTGGTAGGATTGAATTTGAAGAGTTTAACGGTGACGTCAATGGCGTCGATCCCCTCCTGTATTTTGAGCAGAATGATGACATCGAGCCCCTCTCGTATACTATGACGTATTCTGTAACGTAGAAGAGCTCTCGTAATGATGGTCGAAGCCAAACACAATGATATATCAAGATCATCTCTCTTATTTTCTCTCGGTATATTAGATTGTTGCTTTAATTTTTTTCACAATACTAGTAAAAGCTAAGGTAAGATTAGTTAAGGTTTTTGGTAGGGGTTTGTCTAAGAATCCGAGATTACCAAAAGAAATATGACATAATAGAGTATTCTTTTTTTTTTCTCACATATTCTTTATATAAGTACAAATGGTTAATTCAATCTTCCTGAATTATTTGTTTTCAGATTTCTGTTTCCACAAATAGATTTCTGTTTTCTTTTTATTTTTAATCCTCCATATAAACTGATCAAGAAGACAAGAACCAAAAAGAATTCGTAAAACAAACCAAAGCATATCAGTAGAAGTATGCGGAGAGAAAAACCAAGCAAATATTCTTGGGGAGTTTTTGATTCCCTTTTCTTGATGGGTTTGGTTCCAAGATTTTCCCTTTTTCATTAACAAACAGATTTTCCTTTTTCCGAAAAAGTAAATTGGTTGATTGATTTCTCGAGTGGTAGACTTGAAAATATTGGGTCTAATCTCGCCGAATTTAATAAGGCCCATGAGCAAAGGCCCAGATACGCCTTTAAAATATTGGAATTGGCTAAACTTTAGAAAAAAAGAAATAATTGTTGACAGTGGGATTTGAACCCACGCCCTTTCGGACCAGAACCTTAATCTGGCGCCTTAGACCAACTCGGCCATATCAACATTTTGTTCACGTAAGGTATTTTATATATATATACAATGTTAGAAGCAATATGTATATAACAAAGAAAATGTTGATAAAAGAAAAAAATACGAAACTACGAAAGGATGGGTCACTGTCACCTGAAGAAGTGTCGGAGGGGTTTGAGTGCCCCTAACCACTAACTTTTAAGCAGTGACAAGTCAATGTCTCAAAATGAATAGTAAAGAGACAGAGACACGAGCAAGTTTCAGAGATACTACTACATGCACAGGTTTTGCGTTGTCTTTTAATTAATTTCCACAACAAGCTGATCAGTCTCCCCGACGAAACCTATGACTTTCTCCATCTTCATTTTTTCACCCTTTTTTTACAGTTTTATATGAGACAACGAAAATTAATATTAAAAGTAAATTAATATTCGATAAATTAATAAATACGATAAATTAATAAATTTATTCGGTTCCAAGTTAGGCTAGTGTAAAATATGACAAAACTCCATAAGATAATAAGATAACAATTTTTTAGAAATCTCCATGTATATATATATGATCCCAATAATATCATAAATTAATAATTAGGTATATAAATTTATACATACATAGTTTATAGTATAGTTAAGTCAATATAACTCTAATATTGTTTGCTTTGTCTTAAAACTCAAATCTCGTTGGAGTTCATCTCTAATTGTTCTCATAACATTAAATATTTCTTGTGTCGTATTCTCGAACCGTATAAAAAAAATTATGAAAAGATCTAGGCGCGATTATTGTTTCCTTATATGCAATTGCTTTTAAAATTACATCAATATAATCTTCAGTATTATCATCAACATTAGAAAATAAAAGAAAAAGATATAGAAAATATGGATTTCCCTATTTATCGATAAATTAAGAACTCTATAAATTAATAAAATATTACGATCCCGACATTATTAATTTATAGAGTTTCTACTGTAGTAGGATGGAGTAGCACTTGCTACATGACCATATAAAATGTTTCGATTTCTATTTTGGATGATGTATGGATTTCGACTCAATTTTAAAAAATTCTTTTTTAAGAAAAATAAGTGTTAGAATTTTTGCACAATAAAAGATAAATTTTTTTTGGGTCAAAATTCCTTCATATTTGGGTAAAATATTTGCGATATGTAGAATCCACAAATGGTGTGTAGTAACAAATTAACGATATGGATAAGCAAACTAGACCCCAATTTCACGAGAGTCAGACATTTGTGTTGATCCATACGCACAATGAAATATTAGTTCATTCACAAAGAAAATAAGCCAAAACGAAAAAGTTAAGGTAAAAGTCTTGTAGTTAAGGATCCCGATGTTACATTTATTGATGGATAATAGTGGATATAATTTTTGCCAATTGATTTGAGAAGCTGCTAGAACATAGCGTGACATAGTTACTAGAACATGTTGTGATACAATTGCTATGACATGTAGGGCAGAGGTACACATATAGAACTGATGAAGACTCTGAGATAGTAGAATTACGTATTGTAAAAGACTAGACATATTCAACAAATTTTGTGGTTGTTTTGTTAGAAACATATAAAAATAGTGACGAAGCTTTTTCTCTCTCGCAAATAGCTTCTTACCTAGCCACCCTTAAAGTCTTCGAGCTCATATCTACTCGTCGGCCGGTGCGTGGTGGCTTCCAGAGCGCCGGCGCCGGTCCCAGTCACATGTAGCTGCCTTCTCCTTTCAATAAGCCGGGCTGTGGTGATGTGGTGGCGAAACGGAGTAGAGACGGTTTCTGACTGATTACGACTTCGATTTATAGTCTCCGGCGGTGCAACTCCTGGTGGCTTCGCTTAGCTTGAAAGGAAACCGTCGCCGGTCACGAGGACTGCCGGATCTAACATTCCTTGAGCGTAGTCGCCGACCGGATCTTCGGAGAAGGAAGGAGTCGCCAAGGCTATATAAAATCCATTTTAACCTTCCCATGAGCTGTTTTCCCGGTCACGGTCAACGAGTCCTACTGCTCGTCGGTGAGCCTTGCTGGCCGGCCTTCATTTTCTCCTCACTCGCCTCAACTCGCTCTCGTCTCCTCCTTCGATTTTGTTGCAAACCCCCACGTTTCATAACAAATGGAGTCTCCGGTGAGCTACATGAGATGCTGGTGGTGACCCTGTGGAGCTTGAGGACTGCTTTCGGTCATCTGTGGTTTCCCGACGCCTCTCATTCTGGTATCAGTTCGGATAAGGCTCTACCTCTCTTGATTTTCTCTCATGCTGTCACGGTATTGGTGGTTGTGAAAAAAGGGAAGTAGAGACGGAGGTCAGCTTTTCATGGTCGAAACTCTCAAGTGGGAACTTTATGTCTCCTCCTTCATAGATTTATTTGTCTCTGTTTTCGCTGGGTCGGCTTGCTTGTAGTTGTGAGGATAGTTTAATTGGTTATGTGGTTTCTTGTCTCAAACCGGTTGCTTTTAGTGGTAGTTAATAACTGGCTTGGTTTGGCTTTGCGTCTAGTGAATTTTTCATAGATCTTCGAGGTATCGCAGGTTCCTACTCCAGGAAACTTGTCAATCTCAAGTCTCGTCATTCCCGGCAAAGGTGTAAGATGAGCTGTTGAAGATTAGGGCATAGAGGTGGATTCGGATTCCCTTTCATGACGAGATATTCTCTAACGAAGCTCAACCTGGATGAATTCCATGAGGAAACATTTCAGCATGAATTGGGTAAATCTAGAGGACGGCTAACGGTCGTGATGAAATTATGTGGTTCTTTACTCCTTGGTTGTGATGTTTTCTTTGCTCGTTGTGGTGATCTCATATGCCTTGGTTTTCCTCGGGCACTTTAGACCGAAGGTGGAGTCCATGGTTGAATTGGGTATAACTATCACAGCAGGATATGGTACAAGGAGACTCCAATATGGGTGATTTCTAATTTGGAGCTTATTTTTCTGCCTGTTCGTGAAGGTTTGAAGACTTAGAACTCCCTCTTGGTATTTGAACTGGTTCTACTTGAATCCCATGATCTACTCTCTTTGTTTTTCTAGTCTTCCACCTGTATTTTTCAGTTTTAGCTCTAGTGGTAGTAGTCTGGATGAATGAGTAAACTCGCGTGGACAGCCGGCCTAAATTTTTCGAGTTTGCGCTGGCTTGAGTTGACAGTTTTTCTTTTCCGGGGATGTATACATTTGTTATGGACGGGTAGGAGTAGAGCTTTGGTTTGTTCCAAGCTCCCAAAATGCCTTGTAAGAAATTGCTCTTTTGAGCTTCAATATAAATCCAAATGAAAAAAAAAAATATTGATGCATTACTTGAAATAGTTGCTGGTACATTTTATGTTGCAACAGAGTGTGATACATACACTAAGAGAAAGTGTCACAAAACCGAAAGAAAATAAAATTAGTGATTGTTTTCTTATTGTTGAAAATTTCGTATTTTGTAGGAGAGAATCCACGATATATTCTAGTGAATTTAGGTTTAAAATTATGTGAGTTTGAAGAGGTTTAAGGCTTTATCCCTGACTATAAAAGCCAAGAGGAGATGACAAAAATAATTGCACGCGCCTAGGGTTTTGTGAGAGATGCACACATGTATGTTGGGTTTCTCCACTATTAAAGATATGTAGATCTTATTAGTTGTTTTATTTATGGATTCAACAATTGTTGATAATATGGTGTTGTACATGTGCACCAAATGGTAATTATTCTATGTGGTATTGTTTCCATAGATCGTCTATGTAGAAAAAAGTTATGTATGCATTGTAGTGTCCGATGTCCTATGCATTCTATGTGGAATTTTTTTCTAGTGGATTTGATCTAAATTGAACCTCGTTAACAAGTTATGTGTGTTCTTTATTTTATACTCATACTCATGTTTTGTTATCATTAGGACACATATATCTAGCCAACAATATATTTTTTTGATCCAACTCCAAATGGTAGCGTGCGGAGTGGAAAAAAAAAATGTATGGTGTAAGTGGAATAGTATTAAAAATTTGACACTAGTCGTTGAAAAGATGTAAATACTCCTCACCATTCCGTCCCACACTATCACTACTTGAAGCTTAAACAGTTATATAGTCCCCGCAATTTATCTGACAATCAAATCAATTCTGTTAGATTGTTTACTCGACAACAAATCTAACAATAGTACATCACGTAAACATTGATTAAAAAAAATATGCAACGTCACCGTCACTGTAATCCTTTCACATCGTCATACCTTACTAAAAGCCTATTCATTTTTTTTCCAACAAAGTTAACAGATTTTTTCTTGATTGGAAGTGAATATGATGAAAAAGTTAAATTAACTCAATAATAACTTTGCTTCCATATTATCTCTCCACCGACAGATTATACACACCAAATGTATGTGCAGATCTGTGTATATGTGCCTATATGGCTCCATCCTTGAACTAGAGTTTAATGCCGTTGCCATGCATGTGCTCTAGTTCTTTGTGTTAAGTTCAATGTTTTCACTCCGATCATTTACAAGAAATATACATACAGCGAATATGGTAGTTAGTTTTACAGAATTTCCATTTCAAAATCAATTAACAATTCATATTGCTCTTTTAAGTTTTTGATAAATTGAGATTTGGTATCTTCAACCGAATTTCATTTTCTATTTTTGGGTCGGTCATATCTGAATAGGTTTACATGACTTTATATCATGTTAATTTTTGTCTTTGACAAATTGTACGTGTTATTTTTTAACAGATGGTGATACAATAGTAGCACAAATTACTTTTGCATGTCTTTGTCTTTTGATTGTACCCGTTTAAGCTTACAAATCTCATGAATTCCAATTCTAAATCAATCGATATCATTAACCCTTACATCCACCTTACTTACGCATACTACTGAATTTGACCTCGGATTATGACATGGAGACAACACTAAAACAAATATATATATATATATATATATGCTACAAATTTCGGTATATGACATAAATATATTTTCTTCATATTACTTAATATATATCAATTGCATGATATCATTTAAATTGCCTCTTTCTCTTCAATTATTACAAAATGACAACTTATTTTTCGGATAGAAATTACCGAATAGATGTATCAAGCTGATTGTAATCGTCCAAGTTCTAATTAAAGCACAACCATCTCAGTGTTTTGTCCATGCCCCATCCGGTTTGTTTGTACTGATTCTAAAATATCTGGTTTTCGCAAGCAAACAAAGTGCAAACATTTCCATTGCTTAAAGAAACATTATAATTTAAAACATGTAGACAAAGCCTAACAAGGAGCAAAAAACAAAAAAAACATACTCCATATTCATTTAGACCCACTAAGGATAGTGATACTACAAATCAAACCAAATCACTCCATCAACAAATTAAAAAAAAAAAAAACAACAACAACAACAAAAAAGTCTCTCGGTAAATTACTAAAACGGCAAGCACTCTGCAATCCATATCTCTCTCGAGAACAAAAAAAAGAAGCAAATATAGTACTTGAAAGAACTCGAAATACAACGTTGACAAAAGACAAAACCCTAACTTAAAATAGAGTTAAAATATTTCCGTTACAACGGCACGTAACGGATGCTCCATCTCACAAGAAAGCTTTAAGACCTCACCAAGATCAACTTGGTCGTTCAGATCCTGACGCCACTTGAACTGTCGCACCAACTCAGCCACCCACCGAGTCACAGTAGCTAGCCCCATGTTCTTCCCCGGACACACCCTCCTACCTGCTCCGAACGGCGCAAGCCTTAGGTCCGCACCACGGATGTCCACGTCAGCACCTCCAAGGAACCTCTCCGGGTCAAACTTTAGTGGGTCGGACCACACCGTCGGGTCGTGAGTTATGGCCCACATGTTGACCATCGCTGTAGTTCCGGATGGAATTACCATACCGTTGCTGAGCTGGACATCTGACGTAGAAAGACGGGCCCAGGAAAGCAGTGGTCCAGGAGGATGCAGCCTAAGAGTTTCCTTCACCACTGCATTCAAGTACGGGAGTTTCGCCAGGTCAGCATCTGCCATGTCGGCGGCACGGTCGGTCACGGCAGTTTCTATCTCGTCTCGTAACTTAGCTTGCACGATAGGGTTCAGTACTAGCTCGGCCATGGTCCACTCCGTTAATAACGCCGTTGTATCTGTCCCTCGAAAAATCATCTCCTATATATAAATATTTTTTAAAAAAGAAGAATCCTTTTATAAGCTCCAATAAATGCAAAAAAAAAAAAAACATTGCAAATAGACCGTTACATATACCGTTAATTTAATGTGAATATCCTCATACGGACTTACCCATAAAACGGCGATCATGTCATCTTCTTGAAGCTTCTCGTCACCGTCTAAAGACAACAAAACATCAACGAAATCTCCAACGTCTCTTTTACTTTCTGAGTCACTGACTCGGTGTTCGTCGATGATTCTCTTGACGAAGTTTCTGATTCGAGGAACAAGATCTGAGCAACGTCGGCTTAAGCGAACTGGGTCGTAAAAATAACCGAGCCATGGAAGATGATCGGACCAATTAAAAGCACCCAAGAGCTCGAAGCCTTCTTTGACCATTGATGTAAGCTCATCAAAATCCACTTTCTGAGCGAGGGGGTCATATCTTCTACCGAACACACTCCCCATGATGTTGTTCAGGGCGGCTAGCTGCAAGTGTTTCCTCAAGACGACGGATCCGGCCCCGTTTTGCTCCGCTGACACAGATTTCACCATTTCGGCGCAGTCTAGCTGGCGTCCAGCTTTGTGCGCTAAAACGCGCCGAGGAGCGAAAAGGTGAGTGGAAGCGATCTTTCTTAACGTGCGCCAGTAAGCCCCGTTCGGCGCGAAGCCTATGGCTCGACTAAACATGAGGCTCTTAGCCGACTGCTTAACCGGCCGGTCCGCGAAGTGAGGCGACATTAGAATCTCACGAGCCGTGTTTGGCTCAGAAGCCACGATAACAGGTGTAGAGCCGAGGCTGAAAGCCATAATCTCAGTGTTGGATCGGCTCCAAGCCATGGCGGCTAACGACCTATGAGCCAAGCCGCGGCTGAGAGTGAAAAGGCTGCCGAATACTGGCAAGCCTCGAGGACCAGGAATAGCGACCCTACCCAATCGGTTACGGCCGTTCTTCCATGCGACGCCTCCCCCTCCAGCGAGGGCCCATGTGAGTAGCGAGAGAGAAATAACGGCGAGGAAGAGGTAGCCGAGGATGGAGACATCCTGTACGTTTTGGGTTCCAAAAACGGCAGGTAGTGCAATCATCCAGTAGCTTGTTTCTTTTGATGCGAAATTCATCAACTCCATTTTTTCTTCTTTTCTGATGTACTTTGATCTTGTTTCTTGTCGAATAATGAACGACGTACGAACGAACAATATAACTATAACATACGGGTTTTTTTTTTTTTTTTTTTTTTTTTTTGTGAGATAAACTATATAATAGAGGAAAATTTATGAGAAGGAAAGTACTTTTTTGTGGCTAAAGAGAGAAGTACTTTGAGAGGAACATTGGAGAAGTTGAAGGTAAAGGTATATATAGATAGAGAAAAAATTATATATATACCCACATGCATTTTTTGGCAGCGTTAATTAAATGCGCAATGCATGGGAAGAGAGACGTCGGTTTTAAAATGATTTTTTATTTATATAAAAATAACGTTGATGGTTATTAATATAGGGAAATGGTGAGGTTAAAATTGAGAGAGAATCACGTGGAGGGAGGAGGTGAGTCGCATGAATTGGTTTGCTGTTGGATGAAATGAAAGATATGCGTGTAACTAAGAGCGTTATGACTTATGACAATGAATTCGACATCTTTTACTTTTTTCTTGATAAAAATAATTATTTAGTTTTGTTTCTTTTTGTTTGAATCGATGTGCGATAAAAGAGAATTTATTGAGGTTCGTTATACCAAAAACGAATTTAATGAGTCCCTATATTTCGGCTTAGGGAATACGAAAGGACGAAGTAATAAATATGATTTATTTTATCTTTTTTAAAGTAATGAATATGATTTTCAAATGAAAAATAAAACTAAAAATTGGCGGTGATAAGAAAAAAAAAACTAAGGAATATGTATTTATAGACATTCCTATAAACGAAATTTAACCGGTCATATAGCGTGGTCTTTAGGGTGTTGTAACATGCACCGAGATAAGTAAAATTTTTAACAAAAAAGAAAAAAAAACATGCACCGAGAGACTTGCCCAAATTAATATCTCATTTACTTTTGTAATTTTTTTTTTTCTATGCTTTAGAGAATTAAGAATTATTCATATCTTTTTCTATTTCATTTTAATTGAATACTATCATACATGGAACATGCATTACATATTGCAGGGAACTATTGGCCGTGTTCGAAATCTCTCATTCCAGCAATTTGCATGTTACATGAAACTCTAAGAATGTGTTATGAATCTTTTCTACAAAAAGCATTTTGCAGCTGGCTCCAATCTCCCAAGATCATTTATTTGGCAAGATTCGACTCATCAAGTCTAAAAATTTATAATTCAATACATAAATTTCATATTTTTGTTAGAGGGGATCCACTTTTTTTTTTCCTTACAAAAATCTTTAAAATCAGAAATAGACTTTATTTCTTCTTTCTAAACATTTGATTTCCTCTTGAAATCCAAGATAATTTTTATCCCCAAATAACTCTTCTTTAAATCTGGTTAAAGCATCACAGAGTCTTCGCGATAACACGAGAATTCATGTATGATTCTAAAATCTCCTCCTTCAACTCCAAAAACCCTTTTCATCCCATTTTCATTGGATAAAAATAGTAAGTGTTTTCTTTTTATATCGTCATTATTATATCTTATAAAATTCAAATATTCTGCGCATGCTGATTTCCTCTTGAATTTCCAATTTTCTTATAAATAATATCACAAAAAATTGTTTTGCTCCTTCAAAATTTTCTTTCCTCGAAATTCAATTTATTGGCCACTTATTAAATATCATTTTATTTGCTTCAACATAAATTTTCGTTTTCCTTTTTTATGGAATGTTTTAAACAGCAAATCTATGATTTGACCAAGCACCAAATTACGAAATGGTAGTAGTTTAAAAGGGACGAAATGGCGGTAAAAGATATATCCTTAACTATTTTAAATACAATTATATATTAATGATTTGATTGAAAATGAAAAGACATAATTATGCTTCGATTATTTTTTTGTGTCTTCATATATTTTATTTCCATTTCAGAATTTCTTTTTCAACTTCTAATTTACCATTTTTCTTCAATTCTTTTTGTTCAACCTACAAAAAATGAGTATATGATGCATTTGTTAACAAAAAAAAAAAATTAAGACTAATTAATAATTATGTATAGATATTACGAAATATTGCAGAGGGTGACAATCATATCTTAAAAAAAAACGGCTTAGTGGAAAATTGCATGTTTTTCCAAATCAAATTGAAGTCCAAACTTGCATGTTAACCAATGAAGGAATGACAATTTCACGTGAAATTTTGTTATACGAGTATAAATAATCTTATACAAACAAGAACAATCAAATATCATTAGAAAACCGGTTAACCGAACTTCTCATGCAATTTGTATGTTGCTTATTTCTAGCTCGTCGTTTACCGTTTTTTATAAAGATAATGTTTAGGAATATTAAAATCAAAAAAGGCAAAAAGCCTAACAAATTGATGAAAGTTAAGAGGAATCCGGGTGGAATCTTAGACGTTGAGGTTGGCGAGCACGAAATCATACATTCTTCATGTTAGACTTATTAGGTAATAGGTTCGAATCTCAACATCCGTTGAAAAATATTAAATCTATATGGAAAATTACTGTTTATAGGTAATAATAAAATTTGGTAAAAGAAAAGGAAAAAAATTGTGAATGGTGAAGAAGGGAGGTTTGGCAGGGAATGGGTAGGGTGGACAAATAAAGAGTAAATGAGAGGAGACATGAACCATCCCAATGTCCCCTAAGTACTCAAAGTACATTGTACCTTTTTCTATATAATTCGATCTTTGTTCTATAATCTTTTAAGATTCAGGTACAAGTTGATGATGCTTGTAAATTCTAAATTATGTAGCTATTCATGATACAAAACAATATTCATATAGATCGAACTAACCAGACGTAAATATATATATATAGTACACTATAAAGATAGAATAAATCTGTGAAATTCAAGGTACTTTCTTGAACTTATAGGTTTATAGTGTTTTTCTATGAATTATGTTTGTGGTGGACTTTCACTATATGTACGAATTTATAACCATTTGTCTTGGTAAGTTTGATTAGTAGCCATATAAATTTATTAGAAAAACCAATGATATGTGACCGGATGCAAAACTAATAAATTAAGAGCAACGTCATTGAAACTTTTGTGCCAAAGATTATTTTAAGCAGCGGATCCAAGCCCTATGAGAATTAAGGACTGGTTAAGTTTCCTTTGGCTTAACCGTGATTTATTGTAAATAGTAATTTGATTTAGTTGTTTGGTTTAGTTAAACCGATTGTATATATATACACTCTTTACAGAATAATGAGAAAATTAATTTAAACTGTATTATAACTAATGCAACA
This sequence comes from Euclidium syriacum, assembly GCA_900116095.1. Taxonomy (NCBI): domain Eukaryota; kingdom Viridiplantae; phylum Streptophyta; class Magnoliopsida; order Brassicales; family Brassicaceae; genus Euclidium; species Euclidium syriacum. Next base: position 7,791,551 of record FPAK01000007.1, on the reverse strand, counting down.
AGTGAATCATAAAAATTGGGACGTGAGATTTACATTGGAAAAAGGAAAATCTTATAAAAGCTTAGGTCTTACCGACGAGTTTGTATGAAATGTTAACTCAAACATGTCCATTGAGAATAGTAAATTTTGAACGAGATAGTCATAATTTGGTTGACAATTTAAGACGATTCCTTATGACATCTTGAAAACAAGAGTTGGAGATGAATTTTTGATCGTCCACATGTTTTGTATTTGTGTACGCACTATGTAAAAACAAGACATGATTATCAACAACATAAAATCTTATTCCTCGCCCATAGCTTATTTGGGTTATTAATGCAAGTGTAGATAGTGGATCTAAGATTCAAATTTATTTCAAACGAAACTTAGATTTTGAGTCAAAACTTAAAACTTGTGTTCTATTTTTTCGTCTAGTGAAATTCATTCAAAACCACTTAAGTGATGGTTACATTTAGCCATGCTTCTCAGAACATATGTAGTTAAAGAATCTGCTACATTGTTTAGATCTCCCAATACTTGAAGGAAATAACTTCAAAAGATTTTTCAAATACTAAAACGTCGTGGGTGATTCCATATATCTAGCTCATTCGGTGGGTTATTTGTCGCAATCGATTTGACTACCTCCCTCGCATCTATCTTGAATTGGATTATTCCACATCCTATCTCCAATGCTTTTTTCATCGCTTCTAAGAGTGTTAATCCTATCTCTAATGCTTTTTTCATCGCTTCTAAGAGTGCTAAGCATTCTACCATTAACAGTGATAGAACACGATCTCTTTTTTCATGGCAGCCTTCAATGATTGTTCGATTGTTTCTATTGTTTGAAAATCCATCCAATCCTACTCTTTTTTTCCCTCTATTGTAACCCGCATCTGTGTTTAACTTATAATTATAATTCAAGTAGAATTGAAATCTTTTATATATATATATATATATTGGTGTAAAGTTGTAGTTTTTATTTCAAATTTGTGACATGTGAATGATCGTATTAGGAATGGAACAAGAGTTCTTAAAACAATAGTATTCATCTTATTATTGTCATTAGAGAAGTAATCGTGGAGATGCAACCATTTTTTTTATACATATTTTTCTTATAGGTAATTATTAAATATTTTACTAATTTTTATATGTAATTAATACAAATAAATGTTGTTTTTTTTTGTCTTGTTCACTACTAGAAAATATGGAATTTGACAATGAAATACGATCGCTGCTAAATTGGGATGCTTTTGCGATAAGTTTGCGAGAAACATAAAAACCATCGCTAAAACAATGCAAATTTAAAATTAAATGAGTAGTCATAGTCGCTAGGTTTTATCTTGTTACATATATGAAAACCAATCTTTAGTAACTATGAGTCTATGACAAACTATTCTATATATGACATATATAAACCATAATTTAAATACATATGGTTATTTATGGCCTAATAGTTTGTGGGATAGTGGTTTTCGGGTCTAAAGATTTTAGGATTAGCCAATAAGAACACATGATAAATGTTAAATTTTGTGTACTTTGTGTTATATAATAAAATAAATTAAACATGTTCTTTATGGTGATTTCGGTTTTAAAACGAAGAACGTGGATTCGTTACAATTTTAGATTTGATTACGATGTGTGCAAAATTGTTGGTGGACCAATTAGCCATCTGAAATTCAGTCTTAATGTTTTATATATGGTGGGCGGAAATATTTATATGAAAGGTGTGCTATCATCGAAATTAGTTGACTTCTCGACGAATTTTATATTCGATGATAAACTAAAAAAATGAATTAAATTTAATAATAATCATCAAATCCCAAGAAGGTTTATAAACTTTTTTTAATTAAACATAAAGATGTTTCATATTCTTCAAAAACATTGGCCGGAATTTATTTAATAAAACGTTTTAACCTAATTAATTAAAGCAGTCAACTTAGCGAAACTCCAAGATTACTTAAGATCTCACTTGGTGAAATCATGTGTTTATATTGTGTCAGCATCATCATCAGTCTCTTCATCCGTTTCAAATCTGTCAATGATTATATGAATGAGAGCCATTGCCCTGTCTAAATAACATTTAAGTTTTTTTCGACATTTAAATCTATTTGTATTCACATGGTTGATAAAAATAAAATCCCAATCAAATGAAGAACATAAATTTGGTTTGATCATGATGGCACAAACTAGCAACCATTGTGATTAAAATGATGGAGAGACATTGTCGTTTCCAACATAAATAAATCCAAAGAGTGTTCACATAGTCATTAGTAGAAAATTCAGATAAATATGTTTCAAAACTTATATCCAAGATAAACAATATGAAAAATTATATTTGTGGTGCTCATCAAGATGGCAGAGGGATGCCATTTGGATTTATGAAATATTGATTGATTCTCTTCCATTTTTCATCTTCTTTTGCATCTATTTCGTTATCTTCTTTTTATTTGTAATGAATTAAGTCAGCCATATTGACTGTTTTTGAATCTTTAAAAATATTTTTCAGTGTGTTAATTCTTAAACTTTTTAAATTTTTCTTTGCATCCAAGGTTAATCAAATTTCAAGGTTTGTAATCAGTGTAATTAACTTTTCGACAATCATTTTTAGAATTATGTGTGTCCGACAAAAAATATGATACATCTGATCTCTAATATCATCTTATATACCCTTCTTTAAAACTTCCTTAACAAATTTTAATAATTCCTCAACTATTATAATAAAGACTAGCTTTAGTTTATAATTTAGAATATTTACCGATTCTTGAATTTTCCAATAAGAATAATGATGTTGGCATTGTCATTAAGATAAATAGACCTTCTTAAATATTATGTTGTGCTTGTTGAAATCTCGATAAGCATACAAGAAATGGCACTTAACATGTTCATCAAGAGATTTTTAAAAATATTAATATATTACCAATGTAAATTATGTAGAATTTTGAATATTCATATGGTATTTATTGTTTTCGAAATTTTGGAAGGTACACTTAAAACCGAAAACCGAAAGATACATTCTATTCGTATGAACCAAAATGCAAAATTAGTAATGTTTAATAAGGATTAGTTTGAGAAATTTGAAATAGTAAATTATAATCTTCTATTAAGTCTCTCTTATTGGTAATGGATATCAAATTTATTTTAAAGCAGTGTTCAATATTTTTTTTATTTGTGACTAACATTAGAGCATATCCTTAAATTCAATTTTGTTGTTGAAAAAATATTTGGTAAGAAATTTCTCAAACCCACCACATTTTTTTTTTGACATTCAACCCATTACATATAAAGTATTGAGATTGAATTTCAATTGGTCGAGTGATCTACACACAATGTTTGTACATGACAAAATATTTAGAACTATAACGAATTCACGTCGAACCAAACCATTATACTAATGATGCTGATGTTTAATTTATTCACTAATAATTTTTTGTGGTGTTTTAATCGGCTAATCCTATAATCCTAAAATCTTTAGACTTAAAAACTCTATCTCACAAATTAATGAGTCATCAATATGTCGAACTGAAACAATTATAGTATTAGATTTTGATCTCACATTACAACGCGGGATAATACTTTTTATAGTTAGTTCAAAATAATATATTTTTAGTTATATTTTATTAGATCTTAACATTTCGTGATTCGAATCTCGTTTCATTGTTTATTAGTCTTGAATTTTTAACCCATTTCCTGTTACTATTAAATAATTTTTAGTGAGCCATCAATATGTCAAACCGAAACCATTATAGTATTGATGCACATGTTTAATTTATTCACTATGATTTATTGTGGTGTTTTGATCGGCTAATCCTAAAACCTTTAGTCTTCAAAATTCTATCCCACAAATTAGAGAGCCATCAATATACTTATTTAATTATGTTTTATATTTGCCATTTGAAGAATAGTTTTTCACATTTGTTACTTGGTTACTAAAATTTAGTTTTCATAAAAGTAAATAAACTTAAGGCAAGTAGAGACGAATGTGATGGACCGTAATAAACTAAACATATGAAGTTAACAATTTGCATATCTATCATCTTCCCAAGTCTTCACGCGACTATGGGATCCAAATCCGTGTGAAAATTTGTTGGCTATATGAAAGCCCATTTAAAATCAAAGAAATATCCATTGTTACTTTTTATACAGCCTTATTGTTTTTCAAATAGAGAACTTAATAATCTACGCACAAAAACAAATTTTGTTATGGTCAATAAAACATAGCGCCGAACCTAAAATCCAGTAGAGAATCTCCTAACAAACATCATATACTAAAAAGTCACAAAATTTTAAATAAAATCCTAAAACAATAAACACAATATGTTTGCATTTCAATAAGTTTTTTTTCATCATTATTAGTAATGTTTCTGTTCGGAACGGTCACTAATAATCAAACTCGAGTCTATGTTAATGTTTTGCTTTAGGTTACTATTACTAACTAGCTTAATTTTCTTCTAAAATCGTTTTCTTATAACAGAACATGCATGAGAAAAAAAAAAAGAAGAAGAGAGAAATGGATTCATACATATATAAAAGTGACATCACATTACATTTTTCCATATTCGAATCACAAGTCAATATATAAAAACTGCCACCGTTGTTAAACAAGAAACCTTCAAGCTTTAACGCAGCAGTTGAAGTAGCTGAAAATGCTTCTCCTCGTCTGTTCCAAACAAACCAAAACCAAAAATTCTTAACTAACTTTATAAGCCACATATTCAGAATGTAAATAGTTGTGTTTTGAAAAATTAAAACTCAAAAGACACAATTGGGAATATAACTTACAGATGGGGAATGTGGTTGGTGATGAGAGAACTCTTTATGGTTTTCGCTATGAACCGTGGTGAGCTTAGCCGGTTGTTGTGTTGTTGTTGCTGAATCGGTGGGCTTAACGAGCTCATCTTCGTTACCTAAACTGGCTCGAGAAGGGTCTCTCTTGTTTTGTTTCCTCATTTCTCTAATCTTAGTAAAATCCATTGAGTAATCAGGAATTGCTCCTCCTCCTCCACCTTTCTGATCCCAATCACCAAACTGTGGCACTGATAGCCATTGAGTGTTCTTCTGCTAAATAAAAACATGTAACACAATCTTTATTAACGATATTTCATATCATTTAAAAATTTGATGCATAGACTTCACAAAACAAAGCTATTTACAAAGCGACGATGCATCATTAGTAAGGGAATGAGGAAGAAGATGAATTCTCCTAAGAACAAAGCCAAGTTCTTGAATTTATTTGGACCGTTACAAGCTTTTAAATTACTTCAGAGATTTGTCAATGACCGAGAAAATCTGAGTAAAGTAGGATCTTTTTTATTAAACCAATAAATTTGAAATTATCAAGTAAGAAAATCAAACTTAAATACCTCGTAATGACAAAAATTCTGCTTTCGAGATGCGGAAAATAAGGGAGAAACTTTAGAATTTGAGTTACTTTTGTTTTCCGATTATTTCAAATCAAAATCGGTCACTATAACTCTATGTTCGATACTCGAGAAAATTGAAAACGGCACAACAAACAAGCAGATCTCGATTTCATAGTTTGAAACAAATAATCTCCACGATTTTTCTCGGGAAAGTGATAGCCATATAGAACAGATAATTAAAAAAAGAAACAAAAGATGAAGAAGAAGAAGATGGCTATTATTATTATTACCTCTTTTCGATCTTCCTCCATATGATTCAAATCTGTATAACGAAAAGTTTGTAGTTTGAGAGATTAGTGCTTTGTTGAAAAACAATTTTTGTTTTGAGTTTTTTGCCGATATGATAATAGCTAGCTAAAAGAGAAGATGGAGAGACAGGAGAGAATCATGTATAAGAAAATTGAAATAAATGTGAAATTATTACAGCAAAACTACAGCTCGACTTATATTAATTAAAATAATTTTTAATTCTCGTCTTCTCATAGCTTTGACAATTACGGAAAAGTCCGAGAAAGTGTGTTATAATCACGAGAATACCATTTGTGGACCAGCTTTTTAATTTCTGTCAGCCTGGTATTTTACTTTATCAGGCTTTTATATCCTCTCTCCTTTCGGTGTTGGCCACAGAATAAAAGATTTTATGTCGGGGGCATAAAAGTACTTTCAATGTACGACGTCGTTTTACAACTCTTCTATTTGAATTGAACTCATCATTTTAAGTCTGCTTATGAATAGATTCGACCAAAAAGGGTTGTTTAATTATCACTTAGACGTTTGGTACGGAAAGTAAATTTCTTTTTCTTCGGCTGACCAAACAAAATTATAGTTTGGTATCGAAATGATTATAGTCTAATGATTTATATCTGGAGATTCGTTGGAAATTACTTTTCACCGAAAGTGTATTTGTTAACCACAGTGATATTTACCAAATTTGTTGTAAAAATTAGAAGAACAAACATTGTTTTTAGTTTTGACCAAATTTCAATGTTTTAGCTATATATATTTCTTAACCGGATTCAGTTTGAAAATCAAACAAATCTTTGTCACCGGCAAGAAAAAGTCAGATATCTATTTTTGTTATTTAAAATATGTACCACTGCCAATCATAAATGAAATCAAACTCGGCTGACCAAACCATAATATATCGACCGTGGTTAATGCAAGTTTTTCGTCCTACCTGCCAAAGAAATTTGTATTACTACACGGCTAAATGTTTGATTTTCGTTTGCAAAAAAAAACTTTGACTTTGATTAACATACTCCTTAGTTAATTAATTCCTACAGTACTTGAAATTGATATAAAAACACATTGGCGGCGATTGACAAGAATTAATATATTATCGTGTTGAATTTTTTTTTCACACAAATATAATATAATGCTCATAGATGTATAAGCATCTACATATTTTGTGAATTTCCCAGCTTTCATGCCCTCACAAGTCACAAATTCGTCAGTCCAACCAAATAGAATGTAATAAAATTATATTATAGTTTCTTAACAAAAAACAAATTATTATTGTTGACAATAATCGCCGTTAAATACCAGCTTGCGCATGCCCTCGCAAGTCACAGACTAGTCGGCCAACAAAAGAGATTGCAACAAAATAATTATAGTTTTGCCATTAAATACCCACCTGGCCTAACAGTTGTATTGTATATCATCGTCTTAGTACATCATAGATGTTGAATTTATTTTGTCAATTTGACTACGATATATAGAAAATAATTTTAAAGTAAGACAAACAAAATTTTTAAACCAAAATCTCGGAAATGAGTTCGCTTTCCTTTAGTTCAATTCTCATTGAAAACAAATCACATGTAAGTTAACCGGTAGAGGATGATGAGATCCATGTAGAAATTCGATGAATGAACTAGTCAACAATATCACTCATTCAAGAGAGCTGATCAGTTTCGACCCAAATTACATTTTTTATATAACATAATTAAAGTAAGAAAAAAAACTCTTATCGTTTTAGAAAGAAATAGACTGATACGCAGCCAATGTATCGTCTTGTCTCTAAATAATGAATCTCATAATGTTTTTGGATTGTTTGGCAGGCAAATCATATAATATCGATAAAATATTTTTGTATGAAAACTTGTTTACAACACAACCATGCAAAACACGTTCTTCCGGCCGAGATACTGTCAAAAGTCGAACAAATTGAACAAGACAATTTGGTTTTTCATCACCGTCAAAAACGCATAATCATTGATCTCTAGGTCCTATGACTTAACTAAAACGGATTAGGTAAGATTCTTATAAAGAGAGGGGATGATCACTAAACAATCAAGAGCTTCTTTTTAACAAAATAAAAAACAAACAATGAAAAAAACAAAGAAACAATCAAGAGTTCGTACGTAGTCTAGTTTTAGAATAGTTTATAATTGTGAAAATACATCATTAAAATGAAAAAATGAAAGTCTATCACAATTATAATTGGAAAGAGGTAACAGATTTACTTTGACAAAGTCAGAACTCAGAATCCATAAAAATCATTTTACAAATCGGTTACGTAATCGTAATGTGGTTTGACACGTGGTAATTCATGAGCCTTGAGCTTACATAGGTGTATGAGACTTTTCTCTCACGCTATCAGAAGCGTCGAGAGTCAAAACCACATTTTTCATTTCTTTTACTAATCGAAAATCTTTGTTTAATCGTTTGAATGTCTACAATAGACTTGATTGCTCAAAATGGGTTTAACGACGAATCTCCATAACCTAAACCTTCCTTCTGCCTTCTTCACTAGTCCCCTTCCTCGCCCTTCACTATTCATCCTCAACCTCTCCTCTGTTTCTAACCCTAAACGAGAAATCTCCAATTTTAGAGCCCAATTCTCCGCCATCAACTCAAATTCGTCGCCGAATGAGATCGAATCACTCTTCTGGACCGAAGATCGCGATCGGAAACGGGTCGTTAAGCATTCAACCAATGGTGCGTCTGGGATTTCGTCGGGAGTGAGACTCGAAAACATAAGCAAGAGCTATGAAGGCGTAACCGTGCTTAAGGATGTGAATTGGGAAGTGAAGAAAGGGGAAAAAGTAGGGTTAATTGGCGTCAACGGTTCCGGTAAGACAACACAGCTCAGGATTATCACGGGTCAAGAAGAACCCGATTCGGGAAACGTGATCAAATCGAAACCCGATTTGAAAATCGCCTACTTGAGTCAGGATTTCGAGATTTCGATGGGGAAGACAGTGAAAGAAGAGTTGATGAGTGCGTTTAACGAGGAGATGGAAATAGCCGGGAAGCTCGAGAAGCTACAAAAGGCGATGGAAGAAGCTGTTGATGATTTAGACCTAATGGGAAAGTTACTCGACGAATTCGATTTATTGCAGAGACGAGCTCAAGCCGTTGATTTGACTTCCATCGAGGCTAGAATCAGTAAGCTGATGCCGGAATTAGGGTTTTCGCCGGAAGACGCAGATAGGCTTGTGGCTTCCTTTAGTTGTGGATGGCAAATGAGAATCTCACTTGGGAAGATTTTGCTTCAGGTATGAAGAATGAATGATTCTTGAGAAATATGATTCCTTTTCTTTTCTGATATCAAAGAAGCTAATGTGTGATTCTGTGTACAGAATCCAGATTTACTGCTTTTGGATGAGCCAACGAATCATCTAGATCTTGATACTATTGAGTGGCTTGAAAGTTACTTGAATAAGCAAGATGTGCCTATGGTTATTATATCCCATGACAGAGCATTTCTTGATCAGTTATGTACCAAAATCGTGGAAACCGAATTGGGTGTGTCGAGGACTTTCGACGGTAATTACTCTCAGTATGTAATCTCAAAGGCAGAGTGGGTCAAAGCTCAGTATGTTGCTTGGGAGAAGCAACAGAAAGAGATTGAAGCAACAAAGGATTTGATGAGGACAGCAAATTCTGGTCGTGCTTCTTCAGCAGAAAAGGTAAAAACAGAGACGGAAGCAAGAATTGTGAATTGGGAACTTACTTCTCTTGGTTTCTGTGTTATAAACAGAAACTTGAGAAGCTCCAAGAAGAGGAAAAAATAGAAAAGCCATATCAGCGGAAACAAATGAAAATTAGGTTTCCAGAACGTGGATTAAGCGGAAGATCTGTAGTAACTGTTAAGAATCTTGAATTTGGTTTTGAGGATAAGGTGAGAGATGGTAGCATTTGAGGATTTTCTCCTTTGTTGAATCATTTTTTTGATATGTGAAGATTGTGGATGCAGATGTTATTTAACAAGGCGAATCTAGTGGTTGAAAGAGGAGAGAAAATCGCTGTTATTGGTCCAAACGGGTGCGGTAAAAGCACGTTATTGAAACTGATTATGGGTTTTGAGAAGCCGATGAGAGGTGAAGTGATTCTTGGAGAGCATAATGTATTACCAAACTACTTTGAGCAGAATCAGGTTTGCTCTGTTCTGTTCTGAAGAAAGGGATTAATTTAGAGGAATCGATTAGGGTTTTGGCTCACATAAGTTGACTTATAGGCAGAGGCTTTAGATTTGGATAAAACTGTGATTGAGACGGTTGTTGAAGCTGCTGTAGATTGGAGAATTGATGATATAAAAGGTCTTCTCGGTCGTTGCAACTTCAAAGCTGACATGTTTGATAGAAAAGTCTCTCTTTTGAGTGGTGGCGAGAAGGTAAATAAATGTGACTCATATTTGTCTCTTTGGTGTGTTCTTCATCAACATTTTTCTTGCGGTTATCTTAGGCACGTCTTGCTTTCTGCAAATTCATGGTGAAACCATCCACTCTGCTCGTGTTGGATGAACCAACTAATCATTTAGACATACCTTCAAAAGAAATGCTTGAGGAAGCGATAAACGAGTACAAAGGCACTGTTATTGCAGTCTCACACGATCGATACTTCATTAGACAGATAGTTAACAGAGTTATTGAAGTTAGAGATGGTGGTTTAATGGACTATGCAGGAGACTACAATGTAATAAAATCTCTTTTTAGTTTTCCTCTCTTCTATATATACCTTTTGTCAAAGTTGTTAAATTCTAGAATGAAATGTTTCTCAGTATTACTTGGAGAAGAATGTGGAAGCTAGAGCAAAGGAGCTGGAGAGAGAAGCAGAATTGGAGGAGAAAGCTCCAAAAGTGAGATCAAAATCGAAGATGTCAAAAGCTGAAAAAGAAGCAAGGAAGAAACAGAAGATGAAAGCGTTTCAAGCTTCCAAACAAAAATCAAAGTCTAGAAAAAATGCCAAGAGATGGAAATGAAGATTCACAAATAGCTTTAGATATATATGTTGTTAAAATTTAGTGATCTCTGTTTCAGTAGAAGCTCGGATCATCCAACTTGTAAATTACATTCATGTTAATCCAACTTGTAAATTATATTCTTTTAACATGAAGGTAACATAAATGAAAATTCAACTCAATCTACATGCCAGAAAATCTATTCATTGGGGTTACAATAAAATTGTAACATAAGAAAAATCATAAACTATATTAAAATCACAAATACAAAAGTAGATGTTTTAAAATAAAAACAATCTAGACAATCAATAAACAATACATCATCAATACGATTAGTCAAGTTTGTCTTTACAAAACTAACTCGAACACAATTACTCAAGTGAATTTCGTCGAAATAATTATGGTCTTCTTAGGGTCGTCGATTGAAAAAAGAAACGAAGAAGCCAATACGTTTTTCCAATAAATATTACAAGTAATTAGTTTATATTAATGGACTTATGTTCTATTTATTAATGGTAGATTTTATTGCCTTAATATATGTAACTCAATATATTTATTGAACTTTTGAGTTGGGGTCAATTTAATTATATAGGGGTCAAAATATTTCTTGGGTTGGGGTCAATTTAATTATATAGGGGTCAACAAATTTCTTGGGTTGGGACTCAATTTAAATTTTTTGTTTTAACTAAAATTGAACTAATTTTTTAAAAAATTATTAGGGTCACTTGCATCCTATAATTACAAGTTGCATCCACCCTGAATTTGACGATCAATTCCTTTTACAAACATTACATTGAATTGAACTGGTTTTGCACAAGAAAAACAATCAATCTACTATTTTTCGTCACATCCATCTTCAAATCCTCATTATATTTGTTTCTTGGTTTTCCATACAAGCTTGATTGAATGTTTGATTCAGGGAGTTGCACTTCTTTTGTTTTTCTTTTTGCAATAAAGAGAGAATATAGACTTTTCACTTGTTTTGAACTATTTTTCAGAGCGTAGTTTTTTAATTGTCTTAATCATATTTTTTTTCATAAATACCAATTTTCACGAAATAGTAAAAAAGAAAGAGATAATCAACAAAAAAAATTTCTTATGATTTCTCTTTCACTTCAATTAATTATTTTGTTAATTTTGATTAGGTTTTCATTTGTTCGAAAATTTGGTTGAATTGTAGTAAATGTGGAAGTTTTTTGGGAATTGGGTTTTAAATTTGAATTCATCTTCATAAAATGGAAATCTTCTTCTTTTTATTTTATTTTTGTTATCCCAAATCGCGTGTTGAAAGAGGAAGATAAAATGAGATAGAGAGCGTCTCCATTTTCTTTTTCTTTTTCTCAATTGTTATAAAGAAATAACATAATTTTCAGGAAGTTTTCAATGCTCTTTAAAAAATTGCAAAATTAAATAAATTTTATTAAAACTAAAATAACTGAAATATATTACGTATGACATAATCTAACCCACAATCACGAGGCAAATGATGTTTTGCAATTCGATATGTGATTTCACCTTTGCGATCCGACACAAATTATTATTCACATAGTAGGTGATTGCTTTAACTTAATTTTAGAGACAATCTCTCTCATTTATAATATTTTTGTTTTTCTTAAATTTAGAATGCAAATTTCATAAGAGAGTTTTGATAGTAGTCCTCCATTTTTTTAAAAAATCATTTTGATAGATTTCTAAATCTCAAATATCAATTTTTGAGAATCAATTACACAAACAAATTATCGCCAACTGTGTTGAATGTATACCATTCTTTAAAAAAACTTCGAGGTTCACTCATGTTATTATCAAAATATATTTATGTTTAAAATTCGAACGGAGTTATATTATCGGTCAAATCATTTGACACTAAATAGAGACATATAACTAAAAATTGCCCTCCAAACTAAAAATGTTTGGAAACTTTGTTCGAATATAAATGCATATTATTCAAAGATTGAATGGAAAGTATAACTAAAAATGTGATCCCAAATTAGATGTCATTATCAGTTATTTACCTCGTTTATACTATGGGTTGGCCCTATGAAAAAATGTCACATGTGTCCATTCAACTTGCATACGTAGATGCACAAAAATGTTGATGCGTCAGCATGGAAAACCCCTTCTCATATTATATATAATATAGGATTAACAACGTTTATGTTTATAAAAGATTTGTTCAGGTAGGTTTGGCATAGGAGTCAAATAAATTTTTTAACTGGTGTCATTATGATATCTTGTTAATAATACGTAATGGATTTATAAATTCTTTTTCTTTTTTAATTACTTCTAAGTTTTACCATTGTACGTTTATGAAGCTCAAGTATCATTTTTCTTGCGGTCATCTTAGGCAAATTTATGGTGAAACCATCCACTCTGCTCGTGTTGAATAGAAGTCACCAATCTTCAAAAGAAATGCTTGACGAAGCAATAACCGAGTACAAAGGCACAGTCATTGCAGTCTCGCACGATCGATACTTCATCAGAGAAATCGTTAACAGAGTTATTGAAGTTAAAGATGGTGGTTTAACGAACTATTCAGGAGACTACAATGTAACGAAATCTCTTATAAGTTTCCTCTCCTCTATACCTTTCGTCAAATATTGGAATGAAATGTTTCTCAGTATTACTCGGAGAGGAATGTGGAAGCTAGAACAAAGGGAGCTGGAGAGAGAAGCTGAATTGGGGGAGAAAGCTCCAAAAGTGAAATCAAAATCGAGAATATCAAAGGATGAGAAAGAAGCAAGGAGATGAAGGCGTTTCAAGCTTCCAAACAAAGTCTAGCAAAAATGCCAAGAGATGATTTGGTAGAACTTATGTACATATTGTTATCAAAATGTAGTGATATAAATTGGTAGAACTTGGATAATCCAATTTGTAAATTACAATATTTTAACATGAAAGTATTCATTCTCGAGGTTTTGGTCATCGAAGTTTTCATAATTTCAGACATGAAAAATCAACTCCGAAGATATTTCATTAGACATCAGCTAGAAGGCAAAAGATATTATCCTGAAATATCTTATTATCTTAAGATCCTTGAGAATTTTATGAACTACTCAAATCTCTTGACAAGGGAGAGATCATTGAGCATCTTCTCGATCGCTTCATCATCATGTGCTCTTCCTTTTGTCTGTGCACAAAAGAGAAACCATATCTCAAACGTCCACTTAACTATTTGTCTTTTTAAGGCATCTCAACTGAAGAGAAAGAGATGAAATAATGTTTACCTTAAGAGAAGGAACCATTGCCACTGCTTCTTCAGAAGTTTCAGGACAGAGATTGCCAAGAACACAAAGCTGTTCAAAAACGGCCAATTTAATTGATTTTAAGTCTTCTGTGAAAACTACATATTAATGACGAAAATCTAGTATGAAAAGATTGAACATCTTACCTCAAACTCGGTGAGTTGATGTCTGCTCAATATTCTGTGAAATTTTATGTTAAGGTAAAACATGTTGCATAAAATCATATATGCTCACAACAATTAAAGACCTAAACCACCGTTTAGTGCTAAGAAACATAGATTCAATGCAACTGCTGGTAACACAATCCAGATTCTCGTATTAGGTACTTGGTCATAAAGATGGCAAGCAAGAAATTGTCAATGGCAACACTTGTTATAATATAAAACTTAAATATTTCTGCAAGAGGATACTCTCGAACTTGTCTAACAGCATCTGGATTTTTGTATCGGCTGAATCGTTTCACATATTGCAGGGACTTCTCAAACACTCTGCAAGGTGAAGACATAAGTTCTTAGTCACTAAGAAAATATTTGTTCTCTATAGCGAGCCTCGTTAATCTAGATGTAAGGTGCATACTAATATCAAAAGCTGAGAACTTGATTGCTAAAAAGTTTAATATTTTTGAATCAAAAAAGTAATACTTACTGAGAAACTTGATTCATAGGGTCCTCGGAGACCTGTTGAAGCTGTTCGTACTTGTGCTCGAGGATCAAAGAGACTTCACAGTTCATCAAGCACTTTGCCTTCAGAAACTCTGTTTGTCAAAAGAACAAAACCCAGAAATTTCAGAAGATTACGAAAAAGGGCAAGCTCAATTAGAATTCCAGAGACAGAATTTCAACAAAATCGTCTCGATTCTTTTCAATAGATCAATTTGATGAAAACTAAATCTCCGATTTGGGGTACAATAGCGGCGGATATTGAGAAGGGAATAGAGAGATACCATCTCCGATCTTGAGTTCGGCGGCGTTCTCTTCTTCTTCTCCGGACATGGTGAATACCAAGGATGGAAATCGAACCCTAGGTTTATTTTTCTCCTTCTCTTGTTTTTCGTCTACAAAACAGAAGTGAGATTCGTAATATAATATAATAAAAAACAAACTCTTTGATAATTTGATTAGAAAAAAAAATTAGGCCGACAAAAAAGAAAAGGAAATATATTTGACAAAAAAATAAAAGCAAATTATATTTGACAATAATAAAAAAGGAAACTAATAATACATTTCGACCAAAATAATATATAATAATTTGCAAAAAAAATATCGGAGCTAATAAATTACCATCTAAATTTTAATTCATTATGCATTTATGATCTTGAGATTTCAATTAGGTTTTGACGGTCTATGAGATTCGAACCATGACATATATATGTTGTAGACTACTTTTGATGCAAGTTTCAAGAAATGGAGAGGTTAGTGAAGATTTATGCTCTTCCTTCTGTCTCAAATTTGTGTAATTTTTTCTATTCCACCTTAATCGGATTCATTGGTTATGAAGCAGTGCATGGAAATGTCGTTCAGAGGTTACTAGTTTGCCTCCTTAGAATCGGAAGTTTATTTAGGGTTTGAATATGAAGATTCCTCTCTCAAAACAGGGGAAAGAAGAATACCAATTAAGTCAGCACAAAAAGTGTAAGAGATACAATGGATTTTTGTAGTTGTCGGATGTTTGAGAGCATAAAGTTTCTGTTTTTAGAAACCAAAAGTAGGTTATATTCTACTTTGAAAAAAAACAGAACACAAGTAGCTGTCTTGCCCTTATTTTTCTGTCACTTTATATTTTCTTAGATATAAGATTCAAAATATAACACAAATATTGCGAAACCAAACACATTAGTTTAAAGACTCTTTTGTTTCATGATCGACATTTCAGTGATGAAGAAGTGGAACAAGCTCAAGAGTTGCTTTCTTGCTGATAATGATGGACCCGGTTTCTTCCAAGTCGATGTCTTTCACTGTCTTTCCTTCAGGCAGTCCCCAATCGAAATAGTAGAGCATATTCAACAGTCCCAACTCGACGGTGGCGATTCCCATTGTCATCCCTGGACAGATTCTCCGGCCAGATCCAAACGGTAGCAACTCAAAATTCAACCCCCTGTAATCTATTAAACTGTCGAGAAATCTTTCAGGGTTAAACTCATCTGGGTTTGTCCAGATTTTAGGGTCACGTGCGATCGAGTAAATATTGATCATCATCTGTGTTTTCGCGGGAATATCGTAGCCTTGGATCTTGACTTGAGACAATGTCTCTCTTGGGAGTAGAAGTGGAGCTGCTGGGTGTAACCTGAATGTCTCCTTGACCACAAGCTTGAAGTAACAGAGCTTGACGAGATCGTCTTCTGTGATTCTGTCTTTCTTGTCTCCGAGTGTTGTCCGAATCTCATCTTGCACTTTCTTCATCACTCTCGGGTTTCGGATCAGCTCTGTCATCGCCCATATCAATGTAATGACGCTTGTGTTTACTCCTGCAAGAAACATATCCTGATACAAAACAGATCCACGTTACAAATATTTGACCATTGCAGAATCTTAAAGATTAATCTTTAAGAATATATTTAATTACCGAGATAATTCCTTTGAGATGATCCGTGGTGAGTTTGAAAGATTCACCGTCTGTCTCTTGTTTGTTCATCATATCGACCATCACATCAACGATATCAGGGATCTCTGATACTCTTCTTCCAGGCTTAAGATGATCATCGAGAACGTTCTGAAAGAAAGTGTCGAGTTCCGAGAAAACATTGTTCAATGTCTTATTTTGTCCAGAAACGCGGTCGATAAGCCAACCAACTCTAGGGAAGAAATCAGAGAAAGCAATATCATCGAAGAGCAACTCAGACTTGTGAACAAGGTCCTCAACGTTGTGCTCGTCGATGAACTCACAGTTATGGATATTTATACCAAACGCGAGCCTACATGTGATACTCGCCACGAGCGTGAAAAGAGTCTTCTTCAGATTCACCGGAGATCGTGTTAGAGCAGACTCCGTTAGTTTCTTGACCAACAAGTCATTCTCTTCTTCTCTGATATATCTAAAAGACTGAAACTTTTTCATGTTTAAGAGCTCGACCACCGCAAGCTTCCTTAGCGCTTTCCATTCCTCACCATAAGGCGCGAATCCGATGTCTTTGAAGTTGTAAGAGATCATTCTCGTCGACACCGTCTCCGGTCGGCTGCAACATTCAAGATCTTGTGTCTTGAGAGCTTCCTCTGCTCCTTCTTTCGATGAGATCACGACAACGGGGACGGATCCGAAACGTAGAAGCATCACTGGTCCGTAAGTCTCCGAGAGATTTCGGAAACATGCGTGAGGCAATCCTTTGAGGTTGTGTAAGTTTCCGATGATCGGAAGGGTCTTGGGTCCCGGAGGAAGCTTCCATTTTGACGTTTTGATCTTTTTTGATATGGAAACTAAGAAAATGGGTAAAAGACAGAGGAAACAGAGCAATATTGACATTGTTTTCTTTTTCTTTCTTTCTCACGTGTTTCGGATGAAAGAAACAGAGTTTGGATAAAACTACTTAGGATTAATGATCTCTTAATTTGCATCGGAAAACATCTTGTGTTCTCTTAAATAAATCTAGACGGCAACTCTTGACAAATTCATGGGCCATTTACTACCATTTCCAACTGTAATCCACAAAGTCAACGGTTAGATGACAATAGTTTTGCAATTTGATATAATCACAAGTCACAACACGTATCACATGTTTAAGAAAAAATCAAATAATTCATTTATTTTATAAACTTAGTACTATTATATTTTTGAAATATTTTACAAAACGTATTATGTTTTGGAAACTAAATATCTCAAAATTGGGAGGAAAAAACCCTCTCCTGAAGAGAAAAAAAGAGAGCAAATGGGACATTCTCCAAATAGATGGCCGGAGGCTTCTATAGGAGATCGGTTTGGTTGATTTCATTTGCTATTTTTCTTTGATTTATTTGATTTTATACAATCTAACAAAACTTTAGATCGATTTTTCGTAAGATTTTTTAAGGGATTTGAGAAGACAAGTTATGGTTCAATTGAGCCGTTTCAAAGAGGTTTCGTTGATAGTTATTCATTTAGTGTGGGTTTTGCGATATAATGTCCAGATTTCTAATTAATCGACTTTTTTGAATAGTAATTCCAATGATTTTGTTATTTTTTTTATTGATTTCTATAAGGAGTTGTCTCGTTAATTTGTTAATAGATGTTTTTAGGTTTTTATGAAGATTATCTAAGTAGAGATTTATCAATTTCAAAAAAGAAAGTGGAGTATTCATCTGAAGAATTTGTAATCATACAAAAAATTCAATTATTTATTTTGGATTTCTATGGGTGAATCATTGTTGTTTTCTATGTTAAACGATAACGTAAATAGTTAAATATTTGGTAGTATGTAAAATTACAGATATATGGTAAATTGCTTACAACGCTGAATTTTTTTGTTTAGTTACTAGTCAATTCAAAACTATTATTAGAAATTGTTGTTGACAGATGATAATGATAAAAGATGAATTGAAATTAATAAGTTGGCAAAAAGTCATAAATATATGACCAGTATAAATAAATAAAAAATTAAGAAATAAAATTTAATTTTTTCGTAAACAAAGGACTAACATTGTCAAGAAACAAAAAAGAAAAAAAACAAAAAAACTCCACGAAATCATTCTTCAAGCCAATTAAAAATTTTAATGGAGACAAACGATTCGAAGTTTAATTGATTTTACCACATTCTTGGATTTATTTCTGATCGAAATTCGTGAGGCTTCAACGCAGGTCTAGGCGGCTCAAGTCGATACATGCGTCTTTTCTTCAGCGGTTTATCTGCTTCTTCCCGAACACGATGCTCCTCTTGAATTTCACCTTCTTCGATCTCATCTTCCTTCTCTGGCTGTCTCCTTTTATTGGTCCTTGCTCTCGCTTCTCCTTCAATAGCAGCAACAGCAACGGGTTTCAGAGTTTCAAGCTTCAATACTCGAATCTCTGTTTCCATAAGCTTATTGAACATTTGAATAAGAACCTCGTCTCCTTCAAACAGTTTCTGAAGAGACGTGATGAGATCCTCTCCTTGAATTCCATTGGACTTGTATAGTTTCATCAAGTCGAAGAAAATTTTGAGTTTCGATGAACTTAGTCTTTCTGCGATGAACTTTATTATCATCTCAAAGTATTTGTCCAATTCGGCTTTGCTATCAATCGTCTTCTTCATCACCATTGTTTTAGAATACAAGAATGTTTTGTTTCTCTTTCTTTCGATTAAGATTCGTTATGTGTGGGTTATGTGTGTGTATTTTATAAGGACAGCTATGGGATATCGTGTTTTAGTTCTAATTTTGATTTGATTAGGATTACTCTTTCAACGCGAGTTTAAACTCCAATTAGGAATAGGCATACCAAATTAGCTAGACCGGATTACATGTCAAACCCAAATCAATTTGAGAACGAACCAATAAGTTAATGGGCCATTAAGTGGCCCATTAAACGAATAGATCATCCGGCCGAAGAATCTGAGTTTTCTTGTTCAAGGGGTTGGGGGCTGCGATTTTTCTGTGCTCAGCGACTCCAAAAAGCTCTTTAATCTCTGTCTCGCTCTTTCGCCTCCTCCCTTTAGAGTCTGAAGTTTCTCCGTTCCGTCACCGGAATTTTAACTCTTCTTGCTTTCAGTTGATTCGTTATTGCTTTTGCGATGGCAAGTACTCGATTACTCAGATCTGATATTAGTTTTTCGTCTCCCTCGTTTCGAATTTTGCATCTCATTCTGGTTAATGTTATGGATTCCAGGGAGACAGCGGGAAACTTGAGGCATCGATAGATCGGCTTTTGAATGAAGAGAAGCAGATGAGACTTGCCGAGAATGTCGCCGGTACAAGGAAAGCCGCCACTGAGATTCTACAGCTTTGTTTTGAAGCTAAGGACTGGAAAATTCTCAACGAGCAGATTCTCAATCTGTCCAAGAAACGGGGTCAACTTAAACAGGTACTTTGATTGTTTGGATCTTATTTTGTTTGTTGTTTAAGCTCTTTAGCGAACTTGGATTTCTCGGTTTGGGTTTTACTGTTCTTTTGATAGTTTGAAGGGCTTATTAGGTTGGGATTTTGGTTTGAATTACTGTGATCCTTCCACATTTGACTTCTGAATTGGATAGGCCTAGTGTTTGTTAACCCTAATCCTGGAAAGAGATAAAGGACATAAGCACACAATTCAGTTTTTGTTCAATACAAACTTGTTTTAGTGGCTTTTACGATTCCTCCCTATCAGTTTGATATATTACACAGCTGAAAGTTCACTGCTGACTTCATTCTTAATGCCAAATTGGGAAATTGCAGATAGTGATGGTTGTATTTGCTTATTACTAAACTTAGTTTTATTTTCAGCTTTTGACTTTTGTTTTGCTTGTTTTATTGCGCTAGTATCTTCATATGGAATTAGCTTAACTTTTTCATGTCCAGAATTGTATTGACAAGTGACACAAAGTGAACAGTAAACAACCGTGGTTCTTTTCCGTTTGTAGGCTGTGCAATCCATGGTGCAACAAGCGATGCAGTACATCGATCAGACTCCAGACATAGAAACTCGGATTGAGCTTATTAAGACGCTGAACAATGTTTCTGCTGGAAAGGTGTGTGGAACTAAGAGACTAATGGTGTTCTTAAATTATTCCTCACTTTATCATTCTGTGTAATTTTTTACATTTGACTTCCACATGTTTAGATATATGTTGAGATCGAGAGGGCCCGTCTGACCAAGAAACTTGCTAAGATTAAGGAAGATCAGGGTCAGATAGCTGAAGCTGCAGATCTTATGCAAGAAGTTGCTGTAAGCTTATCTGCCTTTGGCTATTTAATCTTCTAATAATCCTTTTTTCCGTGAGTTAATTTCTGCAATATGAAAATGAATAACAGGTGGAGACATTTGGCGCTATGGCAAAAACTGAGAAAATCGCATTTATTCTTGAACAAGTAAGGACTTCTGTTATACGATTGCAATTTTATATCTACTGGTATCTTCGGTTCTGGTGCTAACTACTGTTGGTTAAACTTTAAAGGTCCGCTTGTGTCTGGATCGTCAAGACTTTGTTCGTGCACAAATCTTGTCTAGGAAGATCAACCCTAGAGTTTTTGATGCAGACACAAAAAAGGATAAGAAGAAACCTAAGGAAGGTGAAAACATGGTCGAGGAGGCTCCTGCTGATATACCAACATTGTTGGAGCTTAAGAGAGTTTACTACGAGCTAATGATCCGGTGAGGCCTTCTTCTTGTTCTTGTCTAATATCTTCTTCTTGATTTTTGGATCCATCAGTTGTCTTGTGATGGTTAAAGTCGTATATGGCAGTCTAATTAAGGACTCGTATTTCCCTTTCCTGAATTCTATCAATCTGTGGGACGCTTTGCTTGCTATAGTTTTTTTTCAGAGATGCATATTACAAATTGTGCTTGTTGGACAGTATCAAAGTTATGATTTCCGGTTCTGTATTATGAATTGCATTTAAGGTTGTACCATGATTGATTTCTGTGGCATTATTGTCTTTGTACTAATATACATATGTGCTAATTCAAACGTGTAGGTATTATACTCATAACAATGAGTACCTTGAAATCTGCCGTAGCTACAAGGCGATATATGATATCCCTTCTGTAAAAGAAAACCCGGAGCAGTGGATTCCAGTAAGGCTCATACCATAAATTGGATCTTTGTTTAAAATAGTCGTTCTATGGTTTTAAGTTTAGAATGATTTTGCTTTTGATCTTCAAACATTAGGTCTTGAGGAAGATCTGCTGGTTCCTGGTCTTGGCACCTCATGACCCAATGCAATCAAGCTTGCTCAATGCAACTTTGGAAGATAAGAATTTATCAGAAATTCCTGATTTCAAGTAATATTCCTCTTTCTCCATTAAATTTGGTTTGTTCTCATTACTCTGCCGTTGTCAAATGCGTTATGAGTCTTATGTGTGTTTATATTTGTTGCAGGATGCTTCTGAAACAGGTAGTGACAATGGAGGTTATCCAATGGACATCTCTGTGGAACAAATATAAGGATGAGTTTGAGAAAGAGAAAAGCATGGTCGGAGGTTCTTTGGGTGACAAAGCTGGTGAAGATCTGAAACTCAGAATCATTGAACATGTAAGAACGCCTCTCCTTGACAATATTCATTGTTCGTAGCAATTGTCAAAATGCTGTAACTAAAATATATATTTATGATAATTATCTGCAGAATATTCTGGTTGTCTCAAAGTATTACGCAAGGATAACCTTACAGAGACTTGCAGAGCTTCTATGCTTGAGCATCGTGGTATGTTGTTTGAGACCTGATGATGATTTTACATTCTTCTTATCAAACTCTTTTTAATGCTAATTGTTGTTTGGAAACTACAATTTTTGTAGGAGGCGGAGAAGCATTTGTCGGAGATGGTAGTGTCGAAAGCACTGATTGCGAAAATAGACAGACCATCAGGAATTGTGTGCTTCCAGATCGCAAAGGACAGCAACGAGATTCTGAACTCATGGGCAGTGAATTTGGAGAAGCTGTTAGATCTTGTTGAAAAGAGTTGCCACCAGATTCACAAAGAAACCATGGTTCACAAGGCTGCACTCAGACCTTGAACTATTATCTTCCGTTTGAGTTTTATTTTAGCGTGTTTGTCTGGAAAAACAAAAACTCGAAACGTGTTTTCTTCCTTAACAAGACTTTAAACAGTAGTGTATGGTTTTGTACACTAAGGGAGTTTCTTTTTCCATCTATGGGACAACCATTTATTTTCCAAGTATTGTCCAACTTTAAATGTTGCCTTGGCGTCCGGACACAAGTTGATCAGTCAACTACGAACGTCTCTTGGAACCTTTCCGGCATGTCCCGCCTTGGCAGGATTGGCTCTGCTAGTCACGGAGGTAGCAGCGACTCCACTACGACCGCTTACTCTATTGTTGCTTGTCGAGATAGTTCTGACGTGGCTTTATCCACATCTTACCCTCTGATTGGTTGGTAGAAAATGGTACCAATTACAAACAGTCTAAAGAAATGGGCCTTACTGATTTGGGCCCATCACTGATTTGTGTTGCCGAAGTACCTTTTATGACCTCGCTGTTGACCGGAATTTACGAGTTATCTATCACCGTCATCTAGATATCGATAGAACAGAATCAAATTCCCTTCCCTGACTTGCTTCCTCCAATTCGAAACCCTAAAACCCCTAATTGACGAATTTGCCGTATCTTTGACGAGAATGGAGTTCGACGAATACGAGTACCTGGAGAAGACGGTGGAAGGAGATGAGTCGAAGGGGAATAAGGAAGAGAGCGGAAACGAGAAGAGCGAGAAGAGTTACAGAAAGAGAGAAGGAGAGAGGCACGACGAAGAAGACGTCGATGAAGAGCGAGGTAGCAGTCGGAGTAAGAAGTCTCGAGGAGACGGCGAAGAGAACGGTGGTAAGAGGGATCGGGAGAAAGAGAGGCACAGGAGCAGCCGAGACAGTCACAGAGATCGCGAGAAAGACAAGGAGAGAGAGAAGGATAAGGTTAGAGAAGGATCGAGAGATAAAGAGATTGATCGTGAAAGGAGTAGCAAGGAGAGAGAAAGGAGCGACAGGGACAAAACCCGAGACAGAGAGAGAAGAGATAGGGAGAAGGAGAGAGAGAAGAGAGACAGGGAAAGGAGAAGCAGCAGTAGATCTCGAAGGGACGAGAGGGAGAGAAGCAGCAGTAGATCTCGAAGAGAGGAGAGGGAGAGGAGAAGCAGTAGTAGATCTCGGAGGGAAGAGAGGGAACCCGAATTAGTGGTGGAAAGAGGAAGCAGGTTTGTTGGATTCTGTTCCTTGTTATCCTTTATGTAATTAGGAAGCTAAATGTGTGAACATCGGAATTAGTTTTGTTCAGTCTTTTCAGATATCAGTTTAGTATTATGACTGACTGAAAGTTCTTCAATTATTTCACTATTGTAGGAGACACAAGGACAAGAAGGATGAACCTGAAGCAGATCCTGAGAGAGACCAGAGAACCGTCTTTGCATATCAGGTACATTCTTAAACATTGGGTTAATTATGTTAAATTAACTGGTAACGCCAACCTAATTGATTTTCTAATTAACAGATGCCTCTAAAAGCTACCGAGAGAGATGTTTATGAGTTCTTCTCCAAAGTGGGCAAGGTCATTTACTTTGTGCTTTTCTTGTCAATAGTCTTTCCGGTTGTAGTTAGGTTAGGCCATAACAGTGTGGGTGATTATATATTACTTCACGAGTCTCAAATAAAAAGGTTAAAAATGAGTTCCAGGTTATGTGATTTTTTTGATGATCTTGATCAATGACATATAATCCACTTTTGGTGATGTAGATATTGTTAAGTATGATATATTTTGCAAAACATGAATCTTGTCTCTATTAATCGAACTAGAAATGATTAGCTTGCTTCATTGACTTCTTCTGTTATCTTGGATGATACCGTGTATTATTTTTTTAGTGTTTAATACTATGTTTCATTTTTAGCTAAATTGCTAGATCCCTCTTGCTTACTGTGGAGAGCTGATTTTATCTAATTTCTGTTATCTTCTTCTCTTTGATTTTCTTTCTGGTCTTAATGTTTTCGTCAAGTGTCTGCTATCTTTTCTCTAAGGGTTATGGTCTGTTTTTGCTCTTATTGTTCTCCTTTTCTTATAATTTCAGGTGAGGGACGTGCGATTGATCATGGACAGAAATTCAAGACGATCAAAAGGAGTCGGGTATGTTTCTCTTTCAGTATCTGTTAAACTAAGTTTTTGTGTATGGGCACTTAGTACGCAATATTCTGCATATTCAGTTTTCTCCGCAATTTCAAGAACTCGATTTAACTGTATTCTTAGATGCACTATCAATGCGATAATGATGAGGATGATGGCAATACCTTGCACACTTGTTTAATCAATTCTGCGGGGTCAAGGTAGATGTCAGAAAACCTGAATCCTATTTCAGTTGTTACTTTCCATTGCAAGCACTATCAGGAAGGAGGGAAACCATTAGCCTATCAATCTTTATTCAGATTCCTTGTTTGATACCTTTGGTGCTTTCCCAGTCATTTGTTTGGGATATTAACTGATGGAGGATCTTGCACCTATCTTCGTTGATGTTTTAGATTTTATTTTTGTTCTTTGATCATGATGGGCTAACATTTTCTATTACTTTAGGCCTCCAATCCTACCAAAAGAGACTCAGCTTGAATCCTCGCACTAAAGTTTTTTGTTTCCTTCTTCTCTTTGCTACATGCTTTGTAAGTTTTTTTCTGATATTGTCGTCCCACGTCTGCGTAAAGTCAAGTATCTCTCTTTTTTTTTTGGATTTTGCAGGTATATAGAGTTTTATGATGTGATGTCAGTTCCAATGGCCATAGCTCAATCTGGACAGCTGTTTCTTGGACAACCGGTGATGGTTAAGCCCTCTGAAGCTGAAAAGAATTTGGCTCAATCTAACACCACTGCGGGTGGTGTCGGTGGTACTGGCCCTGTCGATAGGAAACTGTATGTAGGGAACTTGCATTTCAACATGACAGATGTGCAGCTAAGACAGGTATTGTCAGTTTAACTTTTAGATGTCCAGTCTCTTTAATGATTTTGTAGATAATTGCTTAAATACTTTTAGACGTCCAGTCTCATAACACCGTTCCTGACTCACATTTGTTTTCTTTTGATTGTTATCAGCTTTTTGAGCCGTTTGGTCCTATTGAGCTTGTTCAGTTACCACTTGACATTGAAACTGGACAGTGCAAAGGTTTTGGATTTATCCAGGTTAGTAGAAGAAGAATTTTTGAATTAGTTGGTGTGTTTTTGCTGTGTTATTCCTCACTTACATTAATTTATTTTCCTTTCCATGTATAGTTTGCTCAACTTGAACATTCAAAGGCAGCACAAGTTGCCTTAAATGGAAAACTGGAGATTGCTGGCAGGACAATCAAGGTGAGTTTTGAGCTCCTTTGTTAACAAATAATGAGTTCTTCTGATTGTTCCTTTATTGGGATGAACATTTTCTTTTCTTAGGTTTCCTCTGTCGCCGATCATATTGGTACCCAAGACTCAGTTCCAAAATCTGCTGATTTTGATGATGATGATGGAGGTGGACTGGTGAGTTAGAACCTTTTTCCTTGTTCTCTTCGTCTCTTTGTCTCTTTAACGCTTGTTTGATCATGACTCTCACTTTCCCTCTCAGGCTTTAAATGCACAATCGAGGGCTCTGCTTATGCAGAAGTTGGATCGTTCTGGTATCGCAACAAGGTATGTTGCTATTGTATTTTGTTCCTTTAGTTCACATATTTTTAGTGTTGTGAGTTTCTCTTTCCTTATGACTGATGGAATATATTACATATACAGCATTGTGGGATCTCTCGGAGTACCGGCGATGAATGGGATGGGTGTGAATCAAGCAGTAGGCATGAATCCAAGTTTCTCCACATCAGTGCTTCCGACAACAGCAATTCCTTCTTTTGTCACTGAACCTGTTGGTCAACCTAGTGAATGTATTCTTCTCAAGAACATGTTTGATCCTGCAACCGAGGTATGATACTTTAGCATCTTTCTTCTTTTTCAGAGTCCCAGCCTTATATTGCAAGTATCGTTTAACATTATTAAAGTGTGTTACTTTGTTGTTGCAGACGGAACCTGATTTTGATGATGAAATCAAAGAAGACGTTGCGGACGAATGCTCAAAGTATGGCAAAGTCAACCATATTTATGTAGACAAGTAAGTATTTTCAATCAAAAAGGACTATAAATCATATTTTAGGCTCTCTTGATGTTTTATTATAGATATGTGATATTGGTGTAAAAAATGCAGGAAAAGTGCGGGTTTTGTGTATCTGCAGTTTGAGTCGGTGCAGGCTGCAGCGGCAGCTCAAAGAGCGATGCACATGAGATGGTTTGCACAAAAGATGATATCTGCAACTTTCATGGTAATTATTACTAATAGATCAATCTCGTTCTTTTTGTGTTCTTGCATCTTGTTTACTGAATGAATTATCTCTTTGTTGCAGCCTCCACATGAGTATGAAGCCAAAGCCAAGGCGTAGGTTTTTGTCTTTGGTAGATTTTCTTCATCTGACTGGTATAAACCTAAACCGGACTTGCCGTCCAGATTCAATCTCTTTGTCCGAAAAATATTACATATATCAAATAGATTGTGGGAACCTATTTTCTTGTGTTATTACTTTCTCATGTTTTCATTATATACAACTTTCTGTATAACGAAATCATCAACTGCTTAGATCGTTTGATGTACTGTGATCTTGATTTTGTTAACCCGCTCTTGCAAACAGTTGGTTAATCGAATCTGAGCGGGAAGTTCATTTACGCAGAAAATTTGTTAGTTATATGTTACAATAAAATTGTGAAACTTTTACATTTTTCCTCAACTTTGCTGCTCACTTTTACCGAAATAGATTGGTGTGAATGTGATGCATATTTGACACGCATAGATAAGAAAGCTAGTCTTGGAAACAACAAAGCAAATGTATGCATGAGACTTGTCGTTTTTTCCACACAAGATATAAACAGAGCATAATCGCAAGCCCGAACAATAGTAAAATAACACAAAATGAAATCTTGATCACAACAGTAGAATTCCTCGTCCCAAAAGACTTGCTCAACAAGACAGGTTGAAGAGAATATTTTGGATGAAAAAGGGTCTTTGCTGCTCTCAATTGGAGAGCCTAGTTAAATTCTTCATGGTTCTCGCCATTACAACCTTGTCAGAGAAAAATTAGAGACATTTGATTGTTTACATTAGGCAGCGTGAAACTTAATGTCGAGCAATGTGAATATGATCCTTAATGACAAAAGTGAATCAAAATGAAGTTGCGTAATTGAATCACATTTTAGTTTTTAAAAATTACGTACATCATATTAATTCAATCGAAAGATGTAGATTAATAAACTCGGTAGAATATATGAAAGAAAGATATGTACTTTTGTTTCTTAATTGTTAACTAATCATTAATGAAAAACAATTAACAAATAAGAGAATCACACTAAAAACTCTTCACAGTTCAAACTTTTTCTTGGCATTTCAACTTCTTAACTCCGCTTGATCTCTGAATTTCTCCATTTCTCTCCCTAATTACATGTGCTTCTTTTTATGCTCCAACCTAGAAGTATCAGAGTCTTTAAGAGAAGAACATAGGCCCTAACTCAGCCAACCAATGTGGCTCAACCGATGTAACACACTGCATATACTCCTTACTAGTCAATATCAGTTCATGGTACACCACATAATCCGGTATACATCCCAAACCATACAGTGCACTACTCGTTTGTAAATGACAAGGCATCCCACTTCTACAGTGTACATACTCACCAACACCTTTCAATCTAGCCGCGTTATGGAAATACGCCGAACATATCGCTTTTCTCACAACATCCCAATCCTGTCCACACGACTTGATTGGTATCTTAAGTTGCTTAAGAATATCAAGAAGCTGAGATCTTACTTGTCTAGCTTTTCTCAAACCTTTGACTTGCAAGTAATGCTCATTACACCAGTCTCCTCTATACTCATGCTTTTCCCACTGCTTGTATACGTTTAACAGAGTTAGATGATCAGATTCCGGTACGAGAAACTTCTCCCTCGCTGCGTCGCTCTCTTCTGCTCTTTCTTTAGGCCTGAAGAACACTGAAGGCACTGAAAGCATCGAGACAATCGTCAACACCTCGTTTACACAACCGAACTCTTCACCCATTAAAAGCATCTTTGCAAGAGGGGGGTCTAATGGGAACTCAACCATCTTCCATCCGAGATCAGTTAATTCTCCAACGTTGTTAAGAGCACCCAACACCCAAAGTTGGTACATTGAGTTTAAGATGTTCTCTTGTGGTGGTGGATCCATAAAATCAAAATCTAGCAAGTTGTCTATCTTTAAAGACTTCAACAACAGCACAACGTTACCTAGATTCGTTCGCTGAATCTCTGGTACTGGACTTTGCAACATCTCGTTCAAATACGCACTCTCGGTGTAAAGCCTGTGACAAGTTCCTGGACCTGTCCTTCCAGCTCTTCCTGCACGCTGATCAGAAGCGGCACGGCTTATAGGGAAAACCTGAAGAGCATCCATACCCATTCTTGGATTGAATACCTTCATTTTGTCATAGCCTGTGTCTATCACATAATATATTCCATCAACTGTCAATGATGTTTCAGCAATGTTGGTCGCAATAATGCATTTACGAGATCCGTCTTCTGCTTTCTCGAATATTTTTGCTTGCAATTCAGCTGGTAAATTAGAGTATATTGGGAGAATCAGAAGGTTCTTGATGATCTCTCTGCTGGAGGATGATGCAATGAGCTGTTCCATTCTCTCCTTAAGTGAAAAGCAAGCTGCTTCAATCTCTTCTTGCCCAGTCATGAATACGAGGATGTCCCCAGGTGGGCTTGCTATATGAATCTTCAACGCCTGTTTAACAGCAGCTTCAACATAATCTTCACAAGGCGTTTTAGAGTAGATAATGTTTACCGGGAAAGTTCTTCCAGGAATGTTGAATATAGGAACATTCCCAAAGAAATCTGAAACTTTTGAGCATCAAGTGTTGCCGAGGTGACGATCAGCTTGAAATCACGACGCCTAGCCACAACTTTCTTCAGTATTCCAAAGAGCACATCCGTGTTGAGTGAACTTTCATGCGCTTCATCCATCACCACCACTCGATACTTGTCCAAGTCAGAATCTTTTAGTGTCTCTCTCAATAGCACTCCATCGGCATGTACTTGATAACAGTGTTTGGACCAGTTATATCCTCGAAACGAATCGCGTACCCTACTTTATCCCCTAACTCTGTTTCCATCTCTTCGCTGACTCTCTTTGCAATACTCATGGCTGCTACACGCCTCGGTTGTGTACAACCTATTATAGCACTGTTTATAGTATAGCCATCCTCGTGAAGATATTGTGTAAGTTGAGTGGTCTTTCCTGAACCAGTCTCACCAACCACAATTACCACTTGGTTTTCTCTTATTACCTGCAAAAGTTCATCTCTAACAGAAAATATAGGAAGATATTGTCGTTGCTCTGCTATGGTCTTTGATGTGGAAAATTCACTCATAGCTTCTTCCTTCTTCATATGTTGTGAAAACTTAGCCTCACTTTTAAAGTCTACTTGACCTTGTTCACCAACTAGAGGAGTATCAGCATCAATCTGCTCACTTGATTTCTCAACACCAAGGATATCACCAAGTTTAGAACCCTCAAGCTCCCAAAATCGCTGTCGTGATTTATACATACTTTGTTTCTCCCGGATTTCTCTAACAAGACCCGATTCTTTTCTTGAAATTATAGCCATGTATGAAGTAGGATCCTTAACAGGCATCACTGGATCCGTTTGCTTTGTGAAAACGAGTCTTCCATCTAGAAAAGAAGGAGGCTTCGTATCATGTACAAGAAGAATTGCTTTCCGTTCTTCATCCTCTTCGCTGTCAAACAGATCAGTCTGCAATTTATCTCTACCTCTAACAGCTCCTGATCTTAGAAGCTGACGATCTTCCCAATGAGCATTATCCGCATTAAGCTTTGAGTATTTTTTACTCTGAGCAAGTGACATTTTGCTACCGTCTCTTCTAACCAATCTCTCTGCCTTCTTCTCATCTCCAAGGAAAAACGATTCACTATCTGCATCAACCAGTGAATTCCCTTCGTCTGTATCATACCAAGCACGATCCGAGCGATATTCCATCTCCAATTGCATTGTTTCTGTCTTATACTCATCACAATCCCTAGAGGATGAAATTCGATTGGATCTTCCACCATTCCTAAAGCTTGAGGATCTGATAGAGGAACCAGAAGCCCGAATTGGAACTAGAGAAGATGAACCAATATAATCCCAAGGAGAAGAAGAAGACATACCTGGTGAAGCAGAAGCTAACATTGGTGATGGAGAAGGTTGATGCCGCTTGCTATAACTAGAATCTCTACCGCTATCGTATCTTCCACGCTTTTCTCTAGAAAGGCCTGAAGATGCAGCGTTCTCAGATTTTGAAGACTTGTCTCTATATCGTCTGCTCGATTGGTTACGCCGAGTGGTTACTGCTTCATAATCTGATACTGATCCATCAGATTTATCTTCTTCTTCTTCATCCAACGAGGCTGTAACAGATATAGTTGGCTTCTTAGGGGTTTTAAACTCGGAATCGGACTTGATATGATTCCTTTTCTCGATTGGCCGTACATCAAAACCTAGATGAGACGTCTTCCTCTCAGGAGCTGTAAAAGTCAATTTATCCTTCCCAGAGACAATCCCACCGGTTTCCATCTCCGTTACTGTGTTTCTGAATGGATCTATCGACCACCGTCTTAGGTTGCGATTCTGAGAAGCTTCTTTCTTTTTCCGACGAATCCGGACTCAATTCCCAATTTTGACAGCACCTGTATCAGCTTTTTATAGGTTTTTTATATTTAGGACCCAAACCGATAAGTCGGTCGGTTATAAGGGAATTGGAAATTTAGTCGGTGAGGACTCAATCTATTCGTTTTTCTTCACCGAACCGACTCAATCAGTTTTCTTTTCCTTTGTTTTTTGATTCTTTAAATCGGCCTTGTCTTACTTTAGCTGCTTTCCTCTCGAAGGAAGTTTGGCAAATAATATAATACAGTGGTGATTAAATAAGTGACTCAATTGCTCATAATAATAAATTAAAAAGTAAATTCAATGAAACCTTGTCAACCCATCAAGATATGCGAGTCAAAAACTCCCCAAGCACCGTACGATTATAATTGCTTTGGTTTTCTCTCCAAATACTTCAACGGATTTGCTTTTGATTTTGTTTTACAAATTCTTTTTGGTTCTTGATCACTTATTTGGGGATTATCTGAAAAGGAAAAAAAATGGAGACATCTATTTGTGGGAACAAATATCGCAACTGAACTTCGAATTGAAGGATCAGCAAAAAATAATCAAACTTTGAGATAAGCAAAAACTTGAAAACAAAATAATTCAGGAAGACTGAATTAAGTGAAAAAGAAAAGAAAAAAATACTTTATTATAAAATAAAATCTCTATAAATTAATAATGTTGAGATTACAATATTTTAAAAATATTTTTTTAATTTATAAAAATATTAATTTATCGATATTTTAATTGACTCATAAATTGACAATATATTAATTTGTAGAAGTAATAATCAATCAAATATTAATTTATAAAGATTTTATTGTATTTCTTAACTAATCTTACTATAACTTTTTATTTATTTTAAATTGTATTTGTATGATAAAGAAAAATAAAAAAAACAATTAATAAACCGAGAGAAAAAAGTGAGATGAGATATCATTGTGTTTGGCTTCAGCCATCATCACGAGAGCTCTTCGACATTATGGCTCTCGACGTTACGGAGTACGAGAGGGGCTTGCCGTCTTCGTTCCGGTAAGAATACGGGAGGGATCAACGTCAC
Source organism: Euclidium syriacum (assembly GCA_900116095.1). Taxonomy (NCBI): domain Eukaryota; kingdom Viridiplantae; phylum Streptophyta; class Magnoliopsida; order Brassicales; family Brassicaceae; genus Euclidium; species Euclidium syriacum. The sequence continues at coordinate 7,759,353 of FPAK01000007.1, read as the reverse complement.
TGTTTTGTTTTTTAAATTCAATCCTATCAAAACTTGCTCTTTTAGCTTTCTCCATCTGTAAAATAACTACAATAACGTCTTGTCGTGTTGCTTCTCCTCTTTGAGAACGATGTCACTCGCATAAGCAGGATGAGCAAGATGAACACGTATTGCCAGAGACAAAGCAGAATAATTGATGAATAGTAAGAGAATAAGGAAGCTGATTGTTGCAGAAGCATTTGTGGCCATCGTTGAGGATTCGAAAGAGGTAGAGAGATAGAGTTTTAAGGTTTTTTTGGATCAATGAAACTTTGGAAGATTGGATTGTGAGTGTGTGCAATTATTATGTGTTTTATATAGAGAGAGCTAAGAGAGACTTTTTGTGCACGAATAGGACAGATAGGCGGTGCATGAGGGCTTTAATTTAGTGTTTTACACTATAAACAAGAAAATATTGCCCTACTTGATTTTAACTAATAAATTAAATTAACTACCTTTTTGGTTTTTTTTTTTTTTCTTAACATCAAATTTATTGATCTGAAGCGCTAATATTTACAAAGAAAGGAAGCCAATTGACCCAAACATATAAAACCACAAAAGCTATGCACTAAAACAATAAACATTTTATTATAAAACCACAAACTAATTACAAATCCCCATCATGGTTACTAAAAACTTCAAGTTTTCTCTATTTTAATAGGGGATTTTATCAACGCCAAACTCACCTCACTCCAAATCTTGTTCTAGCATTATCCAATTCGACCTAAGAAGCTCAAGCCCTATAGAACCATCTACCTTGGAGCTTAGAAGTCACCATAAGGTACTATCAGATGTAGCCAGAACTCCCCTACAGCGCCTAATATCAATTCTCGCGAACGAGTGCATTCCATAACGACATGTTATCTTGATTTTTTTTTCCAATCTATCTTTCCTTTACACATAAACTGCATGAAAATTTGAATGTATCCTCCACCAAATATAAAGTTGGTGCGAGTCATCAGTGTCGAGATTGACAGTTTAATGTCGGGGTTTTGGTTTAGGCCTTTTACAAAAGACAAATTTCTTTGTGATAGTACAATAAACTCAAAGCTCGCAGGATTTGTCCACTTGAAATTCTTATCATGTGAAGTTTCATTTGCGTTCTTCGGATGTCTTCAATATTAAACATTTAATTCCATATGTTTCACAATATAAAGTCAAATAACTCGAGAAAGTTTTTTTTCTTCTACCCCGGATCCGGATGACCTAATGCAAGTTCTTACTTCAAAGTGTTTTGATTTTTCTCTTGTTTTTTTTCTTTTTTTTTAGATGAAGACGTTTGTTTCAGCCTTTCTTAGTCTAAATAAATAGAGATAGGTTCCTATTCTCTTAGGTTTTATCAGTCATCACGTATATATATATATAGATGCCCACTTGCATTCAATGAAAAACGATTTTATTTTATTTTCTCCTTATTAGGAGAGTTCTCAAGGAAGCAATACGACATTGACCCTTTAGGAACTCTTAGACTAAACAAGTTATCGTAGCTTGAGCTACACTATTTTTGTTGCCAGCGCAGGAATTTCTTTGTCGTGTGTACTTTGCCAAGACTCAATGGAGTCCCGTAATCACTTGTTTTCCCAATGCCTATACTCAAAAGAATTATGGTTGAGTTTAATAAGATGACTTTTTCAACATACGTTCATCTCCGATTGAGACACGATTTTCTCAATCATCTCGGAAACATGGAAAAATCGTATTCATACATTCATCCTAAGGTATCTCTTTCAAGTTTCTTTATACTTAATTTGGCGAGAGAGGAATGTGTGAAAACATGGCGAGCTTCCAACATTCCTTCACCGCCTCATAAAACAAATTGATAAGGCCATGAGAACCTACTTCTGCTCAATTTCTACCACCGTTAACACTCGATATGCGGAGGGTTTGACAGCTTGGTTTGCATCACAGAGCTCTCAAGCAGTAGTGAGACATGTAGATTAATCATAAAGATCTAAAGGTTTTCTTTTGTTGGAATATAAATTTCAAATTCATTTCAAAAAAGAAAACAATCGGTAAATTAGTTATGTAACCGATTGATTTTATAAAATTTTGAATACTACTCATTTCGTAAATTCTTGTAACAAGAGATACATTATTTGTACATTTTCCTCTATTTTGTAAACATCGTCAACTACTTTGCAAAATTAGGTTTTCCCTTTTATAACGGTTATGGGAAGATTCTGGTAAATTTAAACAGATGACAAAGAGTTGCTTTATTATTTTAATTGCAAAAGAGTTGCAAAGTATAATATTACTTCAAAAGACAAAACCCATCACGCGTATATATATTAAAAAACGACTTGTACTCTTCTGAATTTTTTTTTATGAAAATAAAGGAGAGGAAGCTATTCCGTGTGACTCATCGATCATAATCTTTTGATCTTTTCCTCTCTCGAACAATATTCTCATCGTTGATCATTTCTTATGATCTTAACAAGTCTCCATTATTCGTTCATAGAACAATCAATGTAAACTATATTTCTTGTCTTTTTTAATGGAAAAAAAAAACATTTCATCATAATTTATGTAGCTTCGAACTATTTACAAAATGCTCAGATAATTCATAATGTAATAAAAAAACCCTAACCTTCAAACGAACTAGAAAGTTTTCATCATCTAATCACGAATCTGATAGGTCTCGTCGCCATGTAAATGCTCTCAAGCGTCCTAAACTTCTTCTTCTTCTTCGATGACATTACTTTCATAATCACAATTTCTTTCGAGCATTGATCTTGATGATCAATATCATCGTTACCGAATATTTCTTCAATCTTTCTCTTCTTGATTAAATTTAGATCAATCTCTTCGTCGCTTAGATGAACCAGATGTTGAGCTGCCGCCATTTCTGCCTCTGTTATCATCTCTTCTCTTCTCCTTCGTTTATAACTCTCCTTCTTCGATGGGTTCTCCATAATGAAACTTGAAATTAAATGTCAAGTTGCTTTCTGGATTTTTCTTTTATATTTGTAGTAAATTTCTTGGAGGATTACGTAATGGTAAGGAGGGTTTTGAAGGCCATGAGAAACTGCGAGGTTGTCGCCGCGAAATCTCTCTCTCATCTTTTTCTTACTTCGTTTTACAATCTTGTCCCTCTATTTTTTATTTATTTAATTAATTCCCTCTTTACTTTTGAAAATAAAACTTGAACCTCGCAGCTGTATTTCGGGTAATAGAAATTCACTTTAAATTTTCATCTTAACATTACGAAGCATTTATCATAATACATATATTTGTTTTCCTAATAATTTTCTCAGCAATTTACGGTATCAAAAAATAACTTAATTCAAAGAAACGAGTCAATTTCTCATTTTGCCAAGAGTGACTGACTCTGACCAGAGTGTTTGAATGTAACATTGATAAACTTTTGTGGCACGGCTATGATTTAGTAATCCCTTGGGCTAAAAGTTTAAAACAGGAAGACAAAGACAAGAATAATTATCAGCTACGCTCCTATTGTTCTCGTTATACAGACCCAAACGATCTGTACCGTTGGATAATGAGAAATATTTGCTACTTTGACTCCTCTGACGTAAATCCTACGATTAAAAAACACGGATGTTTCTTAATTAACCATTAAGAAAATGAACGTTATACAAAATATCCAAAGTACCCTTAATATGGGACCCACTAGTTTCCTTTGGTTACAAAACGCGTATCTTTTCACCTGGAAAAGTGGAAGGCTTCATTTTTTTTTGGTCTCTTCTCGCTGACTCGCTCTTATATAAATTAAAGATAAACAAATAGCCAAAAAAAAAATTAAAACCCCGTGTTTGTTGACCATTTTTTTTTCAAAGCCATCTCTCGTTTTCTAATTTTTATGGAAAACGTCAAGATAAAAAATGATCCTTTTATCCAGTTTAAAAGCGTAGAGTGCAGATGCTAATGCAAACACAAATATGAGAGATTTTAAACGCAATTTCAATAATTCTTACAGTTCAAAAAGCAATCTCAAAGCAAAGACAATTATTAAACACAAACACAAAAATACATCATGCAAATTCGAATTAAAAACATAAAAACTAAATGCAGGAGTAAATTTAATTACTGTCAATGACTTATTGTTCATAAAGAGTCCTTCTACTTAAAAAGGATTATCACGTTATCTTGACTTGAATAAAGGGAAGAAAGAAACAAAAATTGGTCCTTGCATGGTTTCATAAGTTTCCAGTCAACAAAGAGTCGTTTACTTCTGACTGATTCGTGTTCCAAAGTCTCTCTCGAGAGAAAAAATAATTAAGGACCAAGAGAATTCAAACAAGAAGATCAAAGACAAACATCTTCTGAATAATTACAGATGAAACCTTCTTTTTAAAATCTGGAATTATAATACATATGCAACAGATTCCCAAAATATTCCAATGAAAGAATTAATAATATAACATATATCTTCTCTGTTTCACGTTCACCCAAAAATACAAAAATATAAATAGACAACAACTTCTCTATCTACAACACCTTCAAAAAATAAAATAAACATTATATATCTAAATCCTTCTTTCAATCTAATAGAGTCTTTTCTCCCCCAATAATAATAATTATAAACCAACACAAGTAAACAAACAAAATCTGTGACACTTTCTTCTTTACTTTTACCTCTGTGGAAAAACCCTAATGTGTACCATCAGATCAAAGACAGTCCAAACCACAGATCTCAAGGACCGGACCACCTTTAGACACAAACGGATTGACTCGAACCCAAAGAAGCGTAAGGATAGAAGCCAAAAGGATCGACCAGACAAGAATGATAGTAGGCATTCTATCTTGTTTCCCAAGCAAACCTTTAAGGAAAGGATAAAGATGAAGAATAACCCAAAGAGCAAAGAACAATCTTCCGAAAAGCGGTCCCCACGAGTCATATCCGTTATTGATCGCATCAGAGATTCCCACAATGACTCCAATCACGTTTATGATCAAGAGAGTCGTCGGAGGGATCAAGAGTGAAGTCCATTTGAAGATGTAAAGCTCTGAAAACTCTCCATCGTCTGCTGCTTTTGACGTGACTGTGAAGTTTGTGTTGACACCAGCTAAAACCTTAAGGAGACCTTGAAAGAGAGCAAAGAGATGAGATGAAACTCCTCCTATCACCCAAAACTGTTCGTTTCTCCACCAATCATCGATCCCAACTTTCCCCCACTGCATCTCGAGTATACCCGTTACAGCAATCGACATGAACAGCGCCATGAACAGGATACTCGCATAGTTACTAATCTGCAAAAGATAACACAAAATATGGATTGAAGATTCGAACTTTATAGAATTCAAAGAATGATTTTGTATTGTTAATTACCTCAGGAACGATGAATTTTCCGGTGAGAAGGCAAATGGCAGGGAGAGAACAATAAACGAGAAGCGGAATCGAAGTCCAGGGATAAATCACGGAGTTGATGTAAGACAATCTCTCAAGCCATTTCAAACCACCTCCATAACCATACCAAATAGGACAATGTCTGCTCAAGAAAATCTCAACAGAACCAAGCGCCCATCGAAGAACTTGATGAAGACGATCTGAAAGATTGATTGGAGCAGATCCTTTAAAAGCCGGTATCTTTGGTGTACAGTAAACCGATCTCCATCCATGAGAATGCATCTTGAAACCCGTAAGGATATCTTCAGTAACAGAACCGTAGATCCATCCAATCTTTAATGAAAAAAATCAAAAAATCTTATCACAATTTGAAAGATTTAAGTGCTAAAGAATGTTTTAAAGAAGAGTTCTCTAAGTTACCTCTTTGCCCCATTCTGTTTTATCTTCATATCCACAACTAATAACTTGAATAGCTTCTTTAAGCAGAGAAGCCGGACTCGCGTTTCTTGCAAGTCCACCATTCTCCATACCAGCTGAAGCAACAAACACAGGAGACTGTCCAAACTTCTTCTCCAACTTCAATTGCGTCGCCTCGGGTGATTTTTCCGCATTTTTAGTGCCTTCTTCGATATTTTCTAACGCGTGGATCTGTTTTGAAGCTTCTCTGTTCTTCTTTTTCTTGTCAGTTGTCTTCTTCTTACTGTTCTTTCTTGAATTACAACAAAAGAGACACCATTTAGGCCAGCAATTACAAGTCATACGTGGAGTCTTCTTCTTTTTCGGTGCATCAAATCCGTAAAGTGCTTGTCTTCTGAAAACACACCCTGTTCCTACGTATATAGGCCCTTGTAATCCATCTAAACCTTTCATATTAATCTGTTTCAACAATCACAAGATTCAAAATATTGTTAAGTAAAGAGCAAATGTATATAAATACAAGAGACGGATACAGAAACAGAGAAACCGTATACTTACATCGAAGAATACGACATTGCGATTAGAGTATCTATCGTGTCTATCGATCCCATCGAATCTTTGAGGAAACTGAACATAACAAATCTTCTTTCCTGACTGAGGATCCATCATGAAACACATTGCTTCTCTAAGAGCTTTGCTATTATTAATGTAGTGATCACAATCGACGTTGAGTAGATAAGGAGCATTTGATAGAACCCCCGAGACTCGTATCTTCAATCAAAAACATTGATCCGTCATTAAATCAATTCAATGAATACATTTTCAAGAATTAATAATCTACTTACCAAAGAATTCATGGCTCCAGCCTTCTTGTGATGGTCAAATCCAGGTCTCTTCTCACGAGAAACATAAACCAGCCGAGGCAACTCGTTGTTCTCTACATCGCGAACACCGTTATTTCCAAGGAAGACCTGAATCATACCGGGATGATCTCTCACGTTATTACCAGGCCAAGGACTACCATCTTGCATAGTCCAACCTTCTTCAGGCACTTTCACTGCAGTTGCAACTAAAGCATTGATCTTTACCTTGAATTCTTCATAATCTCTCTGTAAACAAGAACAAACACAAAAAATTTCAAAAAGTCCAAACTTTTCTCATTGTATATAAAGAGAGAAAGAATAAAAAAACAAACCTTCATAGCTCTGCGTTCTCTGACAAACGCAGGATGAACTTTATTCTTCAAATAATCCATCTTATGACAAAAATACCATTCAGGAGCACGTGGCTCGATACAGTATTTCTTACAGAAAGGAACCCATTTCCTTGCGAATTCAGCTGTTTCTGAAAGCGCTTCGAAAGTAAGCATAGCAGCACCATCATCAGAAACATAGCAAGCAACTCTGTCTACAGGATAATCAACCGCGAGAATAGACAGAACAGTGTTTGCTGTAATAAGCGGCGGTTCTTTCAATGGATCCACTGTACTCACGAATACATCTACACCAGCTAGTTCTGATGGTTTCCCTTCTTTCTCGTATCTTAACGAGAGACGGTCCAAGTATGTTTCTCTTTCTATTGGATACCATTTAGGAAACTGATCAAGAACCCATGAAACCGCAAACCATATCTCACAGATAACGGATATAAGCCACAAGGCGTATGCGTCTTTGACAGGGTGAAGAATACGGTAATGGAAAAAGAGACCAAGAATCACAAGACGGAGAATGATTAGCATCCTGTATGGATTAATCTTGCTAGACTTTATCGGTACTTTCCTAGACAGAGGCTGTCTTCCTTCATCCATCCTGAAACAACAACAACGAAAAGAGCTCGTAAATAAACCGAAACAGCAATGAAATGTGACAAGAGGTAAGATTTTGTCTGTCTTACATGGGAATATCAGCATCGTCACCAATACTAGAATCTCCGTCGTGTTTAACGACCTGATATTTCTCGTTCTGCTTTCTCTTCCACTCCTCCATTCGATCTTTCCATGCGACACTTCCATATCCGTAAACCGCAAGGTCTTTTTGAGGTACCATAGGTCTTGGTTGTGCTGTGAAAGAACAAACCACTAAACTTAGTAACCACAAAATCGAATACGTTAACTCAAATCCGAAAAAACAAAAACTTACCGGTTGGGTCAGGAAAAGGCGTTTGATGATGATATCTATTGACATGAGCAGGTGATGGAGAAACAATAAGAGCATGTCTATCTGAAGAAATCTCAACATCCTAAAATAAAAAGAACAAACCAAGTGAGACAAGACAAAGGGAATTACAATAAGAGAATAGAGGTGAATGAAACAAACCTCATCTCCATAAGTCAACATTGGAATCTGAGAGCCAGGTGGAGCAGAAGCCAAATCAAACTCCGAGTTACGGCGAGAGAAAGTATCAGAAACAAATTCAGATCCAATGCCACTTTTATAATCAAACTCGAAATCAAGATCATCCATTCCATCATCCTCTTCATCTCCTTCAACTCTTGGACTCCCTGAATAAAAACAATTTACAAACCTCTTGAGACCTATTCTTTCTAATCTTCATCCATAAGTTTTAAAAACCAATTGAAACAAAAAAATTTAAGTCATCACCTTTGATGCGCTTGTAACGGGTTTTGCACTGAGGACAAGATTGGTTTCCTTCACGTCTCTCATACTCATAGCAAGGTCTACAGACAGGGAAAGCACATTCATTACAAGCCACAAAGGACTCTCCTTCATCTGTAATCTCTATTTCATCATCACAGATTTGACATGTTTGCCCACTTAGTTCTTCCACTGATCTTATCTGTATTCAAGCACCAAAAACAGAGTTATAACAAATTAGATCAAAATTATTGTCTTTTTAAGCACAGTATTAGATTTGGCTTCCATTTGACGTAATTACACTCTTAAAACTCAGAATTATATCCTCACCGACACAATCTTTCACTGTACAGTCTTGAATAAAAAGTAGTTAAGAAATTCAGAAATCTTGAATTCTATGGAAACCCTAATTGAATTTTACTGTTAAATGTAAAACCCAGATCCAAAAGTAAATAAAGCAAAAACCTTAACACGAAACCAGCGAAATTGAAACAAATGGGTGCACATTGAAACCTAGAAAACGAAAAATAACAAAAAGAAAGCTTGAGTTTAAGGTGTTGCTTACTCTGGCACTCTCGTCTGCATTAATCAAGACGAACTCATTCCTGTTGTGAGAACCAGCGATAAGCCGACCACCAGTATTCATATTTCCGACAGAGACGATAGAATGACGGATTCAGGAATCAAGATACACACGGAATCCAGAGAGAGATATAGCTTCCGAGTTATGGGACCGGGTCAACTCTGCCCAACTCGGTCCCGAGAGATCCAGTCGTTTCGACTCCCACCACAAGCATGCAATGAGCAGCTTCAAAGACGAAATTGTTTGAGAACTTCTCAGTAAAATATAGAAGCAATGAGGAGAAATTGAAAAAAAATAGGTGAAGCCGTGAAAGTAATTGATAGAATCAGCTTGCAAGCTTTCCTCACTAGTCTGGTTTTCCAAATGTGCACACAAATTCACATTAATAAAGAGAATAGAAAGATGACAAATCGAGAGATAGAGAAAGGAGAGCAACTGATAATAAAGAGAGGGGCCAATGAAGTTGTAGGAGAAGAGGAAGAGGAAGAAGACGCGTAGGTAAGAAGCCGAAGAGAGAAAGACACATACACAAGAGAGAGAAAGATTTAGTGAAAAAATGCTGAGATTTAATTCTTCTCTGACAATACGGAAAAAAAAAATAGTATAGGAAAAAAAAAAATGTGGGACCCATTAAAGATGTGTCGTTTGGCGCTCTCTGTCCTCCACTACCATTGTCTGAAGGGTTGGTAATTGGTAAATGCTAAAAGGAAAAAAAAAAAAAAAGAGAACGTAGAAACAAAGGAAAAATTACGTAAAAAACGTAAAAATATACTGTACTTATTAGTATTAAATTAAATAGTAGAAATAGTACCAGTTTTGACTAACTGGGTCTTTCTTGGAAAAGGAGCAAAATATATAAATTGTTGACATTGGATCGCCCTTACATTTATTTCTCTCTGTTTAGTTTATCTGTCTTTTGGTTTTATGCCTATCCACCACTAATTATAAACTAAACCAACTTTGGAGTATCTTTTGACTTTTACTACTCAGTAGTAGATAAACATTTATTTTCTTATATATCTGGGCAATTCTTAGTTTCAATTCATAGTTTCATATTATTTTCAAACCCAACCGGTTCAAAAAGAAAAAACTAGTGGGTAACACAATTTGGATTTCATCTTACAGCAAATATTCGAAGTCTAGATCAAATAAAATTGTCATTTAGTCACCGATCACCATTCTTAATACAATTTCTAAGAATTGTGAATAAGATTTCATTTTTTACGTGTTAAATACCTTGGAAAAACTGAAAGACTTTTTTGTTTAAAAATATTACGCTACTTTACAAACTTTGAACAAAAACATTAAATTACTTCACAAAGAATTCCTTTATGTGTATAGATTCGTTAATCAAAGTTTTGCGCAAATAAAACATATTACATATAGATTTATTGTGTCGGAAACATTCTTGCCAAAATCACTTTACATGTTGTAGAAAACTCCAAACTATACCACAGATTTTGTAAGCACTTTACAACAAGTTCCTCCTGTCATGCAACTAACATGATATAACATGATGAAGAGTTTAATAACCCAATTTAGTGGTAGTAAATGGGTGTTTAATACAAAAATTTTGGTTGATGGCAGTAAAAAAATGTATAAAACGAGGCTTGTAACTAAATGTTATACACAACAAGAAGGTTTGGATTTCAATGATTACTTTTGTACTTGTTGCTAAGCTTTTGAGTGTTAGATATTTGATTGTCTTAGCTGCTAAGTGCAATTGGGCTCTTTCTCAATTAGAAATTTCAAATGTTTTCTTGAATATATATATATATATATATATATGTTTGAATTTACCTCAAAGATATGCTTAGATAAAAGGGAATTTACATAACAAGGGAAAACCTATTCCACATAATACAGTTTGTAAACTTTATCCATATACACCTTAAAAAAGGTTTTAAGGCAGTGGTTCGTCATGTTCTCAACTACATTTTATACCTTAGGATTTACTAAAACACATAGTGGTCACTTTTTAAAAAAGAAAAAATTACTTAAGAAATATTCCATATTGTTTTAAAATATGTAGATTACATAGTCATTATAAGTAATTTAGATCATGTAGTCGTCCGATTGAAGTTGGATTTGCAAGGTTTTTATTAATCTTCGCGACCTTGGTCCTCAAATATTATTCTTTAGTTTGGAGATTGCTTTTTCCTCTCAAGATATTTATATTTGTTAAAGAAATTACATATTGGAACTTCTTTATGGTGAATGTCTTCTTGGTTGCAAATCATCATCTATTTATGATTGAGCTAAATATAAAACTCTATGTTCATGTTGGTGTTTTGCTTCATGATCCATAGAGATATCGTAAACTTGTTGAAAAACTGCTTTATTTGACTCTTAAAATGTCATATACATCATCTAATGTGCACAGATTGAGTCATTTTCTCAACTCTCCTCATGAACCTCACTATGATGTTGTTCTTAAGGTCCTTCACTACTTTTAAGGAACACATAACCAAGAGTTATTTTATAAGGCATACTCTGATTTTAAACTTAAGGGTTCTACAAACTCAAATTGGGGTATTTGTGTTGATTTTTGCAAGTCTATTACCAGTTTTCTTAATGAGAATTCTCTTGTCTTTTGGGAAACAAAGAAGCATACAACAATCTCTACCGCTTTAGTCAAGGCTGAGTACATGGCAATGAGAGCTACAATTAAGGAACTTCAATGGTTGGTCAAGTTGTTTTACGAACTAAATATTTATTTGCTCCTTACTCCGATTCTTTATTGTGATCAATTGGTGTTATTCATATAACTCGAAACTATGCTTTTCACAAACGTACTAAACCCATAAACATTAGATTTTCTGTTCCAATCTATGTTTATTATAGTTTTCTTATGGTTTACTTGAATTGTGTAAGTGTTGGTTAACTTAAACCGACTATTTCGATTTTGTATATATAGTTCCAATATAATGTATGTCCATTTGAGAAATAAGAACATTCATTTCTATTTGTATATGAAACTAGTAAATATATTCAATATATATAACACAAACTAAGACTATCTCCAACTCTACCCTATTTTATATTATAAACTTTATTTTAAATTAGATTCTTCTCTAACCCACCAACTCCATAATAAATCCATAATGAAGTAAAAGATAGGATTACTCTATATATGGAATAATCATATTGATCACTATATTTGTTTAGTTTACTTTATTTGAAGTAAAATATGAAGTAGTGTTGAAATAAAATTTAACTTCATTTTAAAATAAAAAATAGAGTTTTATATTGGAGATGACTTACCTATCCCTTTTTGCATCTATGATTTGCACATAGTCGTGATATTTCAACGATAATATCCAAAATCTAATGTGTAAACAATGATAGACACAAAACGTTTTCAGAAACGTAAACCATAATAGACCCAAAAACATGGTTTATCTGTTATTGTATTGCTATGTCATATGTCGCCCACAATGGTATTAACCTTTAAACGATATTGATATTTGGTAATGTATATTCTATTGCCTTGAAATAATATTAAAAATGTTCAGGGTGTATCTTTCTTTTATAACCTTGCCTTAATACAGATTACAGACTTAAATTCTCTAATTCTATTCATTAACTTTTGTCTGAATATAACTAATTTGGGTCCACCCACCATTATTTTCCCATTTGTTTTTTTCAATAGGCTGTTGAGGGTTGACCATGGAACAAATGTACAAGAGGAAAACAATGTGCAATTTGCCAAGACTATCGTATCATCATATCAATATATATGCGATACATCTATATATGTATACATTTGCCGACAATCGATATATGCAAGTCAATAATATATGTAAAAAAGCAAACTTAAAAGTCGATATATTTTATAGAAAATGAAGTCACAATTTTATTATAGGTGAAAACATCATATGTAATATTCCATGTTATATTAGAATGCGTTCTACGTACTGTTATCTCCAAAAACTTGGGCCACATTCTCTTATAGAAATTTAGAATCTGTCGGTGCCACATGACAACATGCCATGTATGTATTACTATTATTTTTCTCCCGAAAGAATGGAGAAATAACCATGTTACTATTTAGGTCTCTCTTTACCCATATTCTTTAGGCTTTTCTTTTTGTTAAAGTAATGACTTTGCAACAAGTTATTAAATGATTTATTTTTGTCACATTGTTTGTCTTTCTTTCAATATAAAGCGTCAAATTACTTTTTATAACAGCACACATAAGAGAGCTGTGATAGATGGTGATGTATCGATGAAAAAACAATGTGAAGGTAAAATTGATATAGTGTTTCAATTTTTAAGAAAGTAAAATAAACTTAGGGACTAAGATTTAGTTCTATATTTGTTATCAAAAAAGATTTAGTTCGATGTTGTATGAAAAAAGAGATAGTTTTTGAATTGATTTGGTGTAGAAACATAATCAAACCGGTTGAAATCAATTAGTGAATTGATATATATTTTTCCGTGAAAGACTGGATTTTAGTACTATGTTAAACAAACCAAAATCATATAAATTTTTTCTTTTATTCAATTGACATGTCAAGAAAATCGTTATATGATTTTGATTTGTTTATCACGCAGAGGCGTGCTTACCTTACAAAAAAAAAATATTTGTTTTGGGACTCTGAAATATTAAGAATTTTAGGGGTCCTAAATTTTTGAAAATCTAGTCTAGTGTAATAGTTATATAAAACAAAATTAGTCTCAAAACATGGGTTTGAAACCCAATTTTGTCAAAATACTACGAAAGATCCATTGAAGTATTATATTTCTTGAAAAGTATGAGAGGTTGTTATCCAAACTCGTGGATCTCTTACCGAATATTGTTACTTCTGCTGAAAGAAGTTTTCTAAATTGAAGCTGATAAAGTCTTATTTGCGATCAACTATATCTCAAAAATGATTAAGTGGGTTGACTTATTTATCCATTGAAAAAAGTTTACAAGAAAACTTGATTACAAGAGTTTAGTGAAAAAGGTTTATAGAAAAGAATGAACGAAATATTATGGTTTAAGATTTTTGGAATAGTATTTTTTTTTAACTTATTTTTTTGTTTTAATATCGTTTTAAAACAATAATATTATTATTACCTTAAAAAAATATAAAAGTTCTTTTTCTAAGTTCAACTTAGGTTCTTATGACTCTAGACACAATTTATGGAAGAAAAAAAAAAAAATATATATATATATATATATATATATATATCAATTCACTAATTGATTTCAACCAGTTTGATTATGTTTCCACACCAAATCAATCTGTGTAAGAACTTAGAAAATTAATCTTTTATTTTAAAATAGTATTACTTAAGTTTGTTGATATTGTCAGCGGAATAAGAAAACTATAGATTATGGAAAAAAAAATGACAAGTTGGACTAGATTTAGATATATATACTATAAACCAAATTGGCAAATGTAACTAGATATTGGTACGACGTATGAACCTTATAAAATATAGGTCAGGGGGTGTTTATGGACTTACACCGTCGTGATATGACTTTAAACCACCCATTTTTAATCTTTAAAATTGATGACACAACATTTAAGTTTGGTTTGATGGCTAACAGTGACACTTTTAGGTCCCTTTAGTAATTGCTTTTTCTTTTTTGTTAAAGTTTGTAATTATTACTGGATTGTGACTGAATCCAGTGTTTATTGGCTGTTGTTTTGTTATTAGTGTTAATCTAGTATTTTGTCTAATTTCTGTGTTCACATATAACGGTACACACTAATTAATTAATGAGATTAATTTTATTCAACCAATCTATGGTTGTATACTTAAGTACCCATGTATATACATTAAAACGAGCTGAATGATAAAATCCAGAATGAACGGTTTGAAAATTGATTTTGAACTTATTTTTTATGAACTGTGGTAATCTTCAAATTGCAAGAATCTTAGAGATTAGAAACTGATAATAACACTTGGCTGCAAAACCTTTTATCCAACAATATATATATATATATATATATTAAAAATTTATAGTTTAACCTAATCGGATTTAAACAAACTCAAGACACTACCTAACTTATTTTTCTTGTAACAATATTTTCTTAATTTTACATGTGTTCTCATAATCTATACGACATTGATGTATTTAGAATCTCTTAGCCATCTGTTGTTCTTTTATTCTAAAAACCAAAATCTTTTTATGACATATTTTCTTTCAAATTATTAGTGGGATAATAGATTCGATAATATCTATTTATAATTTTATACATATTTATCCATTAACTACAAACATAATATTTATGGCTCTAATTGATAACTTAGTTAAAACTATTATGTTTTTTTATAATCTCTCTTAGGTTCGTTTGTGAACAACTATCTCTATTTAGATCAAATCCAATGATCTACCTATAAATGTTATAAAGAAGATGTACAAAATATTATTTAACTTCCACATTCACAATAGCTAATAAATTTATAAAATATAAAAACAAATACATCATATAGAAAATATTAAACATTGATAGTTAACTCATTTTCTAAATTCACATTACTAAAGTTGTCTTTGTTAATTTCAGTATGTTTTCATACCTCTAAGTAATCCTATTAATTGAGAGGAGATAATAAAATTTTTTTGGAGAACTATATTTTGAAATTGGATTTCATATTTCTGTCATTTTTATGGTTGCAGATTTGTAGGATGACGTTGACTTTCTCTAAGAGAGAGATTGAAGAGTCCTTCGTTTACTTTATGTATTCAATATTTTTTTTCATAACAGTTTTTAATATATTTTTTTACATTGTTATAAAGAAATAACATAATTTTTTTTTAAAAAGTTCTCGATACATGAAATTGAATTCAAATTGAGATCCCAAATCAAAATTCAACTTTCTTCATATTGTTAGTTTGCTACTTTTCATGAATTGAATTCAAATTCAAATACCAAATCCCAAAGAAAATTTCTTCTTCATTATCTATCCATAAGCGAAAACTACTTCAAATTAGCAAATTAATTACGAGAAATTGAAATTTGAATTTGCTTCATAATCTTCTATATATGACACAACGAAGAAAACAATTGTTTGAACATATAATATTTGTGATCAAAAAAAAATTTATAATATTTAGCTAAAAATAGTAGCTACCTATTGTTGTACATAACTTGTTCAAACATATATATTATTAAGAAAATAAGATAACAATGAATTTCATAAAATTGATATTGCAAATTAGAGTTTGTTACCGCAATTTAATAGATGCAAATAACATATTAGCTACCCCAATAAAATTTTATAGATGATTTACAAATTTTACCTAATCTGATTTAAACAAATTCAAGATATTATTTATTATTTAATTTAGCCTGTAGCTGTATTTACTTAATTTTACAAGTTTTCCAAATTCTACCCTACATTGATGCATCTAGAATCTCCTAACCATTTGATCTTATTCTTCTATTCTAAAAACCAAAAACCTTTTGCTTAAAATTTTCTCTCAAATTATTAGTGGGACAATAGATTCCATAATATCTATTTTTAATTTTGTACACATATATCCATCGATCCAAATTTAAAATTTATCGGTTCTGATTGGTAACTTTGTATTGTTTCTACTTACCGCATTTTCTCTTAAGTTTGCGATTGATAACCCCATATTTGTATTGTTTCTACTTACCGCATTTTCTCTTAAGTTTGCCATTGATAATAACCCCATAAAAGATTACATTACCATCTTTAGTCTTTTGTGATCTAATATTAAAAAGAGAACATTGGAAATCAAACTCTCCATCTATATATATATAGGCTCTGATCGGTTGTAATTTTAGAGTGGGAGGGAAACTTTGTTTGGTTTAAATCGAAAATAAAACAAAATTTTCGAAGGAAAATTTGATTGATCTGTCATCATCAAAAAATGGGAAAACTTTGCAGAAAAACAAACAAACATTTCAACTATTGACGGAATAAACAGCAAAACATTACATCCAAAGGATTTGATGCAAACGCACTTATTGATGGATCTCATCAAGAGAAATGACTTTTCTCTGTTCACATGTATATAACACATTTATTGATGATTTCACCAACACAAAATAAATGGCTTGCCATGATTTGGTTAAAACATCAAATACAACTTGTAACTTCATAACCAAAGGATTTTTCACCATTGAAGAAAGGTTTCACAAACTGAAAGCTTGCTTACTCATGAGACAGGCATAGGAGGATGCTCAAGATCAGCCTCCATCAAACTACCTTCTTCTGTTTCTCCATCTTCAATCTGACCAGCCTCTTGACCATTGTCTGTGTCAGAACCACCACCGAGTCTTTGTTGTTCCTCAGGCGTAGGAGTATCACTCTCCATCGCCTCTGCTTCTCCTCTTCCTCCTTCAGCTTCAGCTTCACTATTAGAAACACTAATCTGATTTCCTTCTCCTTCCTGAGATCCACTTTTGGTTTCTTCTTTCTTAGCACGTTTCGCCTTTTCGTTCGGTTTAGCTTGGTATTTCGACCTAACCTCAGGTGGCAATAGTTCAACAGGGACAACTCCTTCGATTCCCAGTTCAGTAAACTGTAAAAACACACAATTACTTACAAAACCAATCATATTAACCACTGAGAGAAACCGAAATTGAAGCACGGTTTTATTTTACCTTAGAAAATCCTTCCAGGTCTTGCCGAGCTGTAAACCGAAGACCTTTCCAGCAGTAAACCTAACAATTTATAGTGAGACTCATTTAATAAGAGGACCATCTTCAGAAATAAAGTTTGTAAGTCACAAGGGGAAGTTATATTTACTCTGTTGTTTTTATGATGGTACTCATCTTCTATGCCAGCTGATGGGTCCATCTAAGATTTTAATAAAACACACCACGTGGACTCGTAAGACATTAACCACTTTTAAATAGATGTCGACTGTATAAAGATATATGAAAGTGAGCTTACATCTTCTGCTAATGGTTTCCAGTAGTCAGCAATGGCAGGGGTTCGGACACGTTGAGGATCAGTCAAAGCATCCTGTCATGGCATTTAGAGATGAAATTATTGCAGAGAAAGAGAGACAGTGGAGAGCAATGCAAGAAAAATAATTAAAAACCTTGTTTTGATCTGCCCATCTCCAAAGTTGAGAGAGTTCTTTATTGCCCATTCTCCATCTTGGTCTCCTGTAAAAAGCAAGAAGATAATCCATGTGAAGCTTAGTACTCTTAATTTAGATTTTA
The DNA here is from genome assembly GCA_900116095.1 of Euclidium syriacum. Taxonomy (NCBI): domain Eukaryota; kingdom Viridiplantae; phylum Streptophyta; class Magnoliopsida; order Brassicales; family Brassicaceae; genus Euclidium; species Euclidium syriacum. The sequence goes on along the minus strand of FPAK01000007.1, from coordinate 7,741,296 downwards.
TGAGTTGCTTCTCACTTGCAATGCACTATTGACTAGACATCACGAGGGAGAAAGCTAAAAGAAAACTCTCACGTCCTATCAAATTCTTGCATGCAGTATTCTAAATTTTAATGGCTAAGGTATGTGAACGTGGCTACATAAGGAAGAAACGGTAAGATGAAAAAAACATACCGTTTCTTTTGCCCTACATTAGGTGATTTCTTCTCCATTGGTTGCTTTTCAAATGGTGGGCATCCATCACGTTTCCACCAGACCTGTTCTTGTACGTATTGTAGAAATCATTATAGTGCCTTGCCTTAAAGCCAAGAAAAGTAAGAGACGAAAGCAGAGCATACATACCCAATTCTTTTCGCGTTCCAATATATGCTCAACTGCACGGAGAAATTCTTTCCCTTTAGGCGGAGTGATCTCAAGCAATTTCTTTACGCGATCCTCACATGACTTAAGTTCCTCCTTCTAGTCCCAAAAAAAAAGATAAACCAACCATAGTTTTCAGTGATCATGCATAAAACCACTATATACTCAGATATAAGCTATAGGTTTGTCAACCTTTCAAACAAAGCAAGAGAACATTTGGTCATTGAAAAAGCAAAAACACTGACCATGGTTTCAGATGGCAGTTCTTTGTCGTTCTTCCCTGGTGCCTAACACGAAACAGGAGTCAGTTATACCAGTATGCCAGAGAGAAGGTAGTTTTAAAATGCAATTCTTGAGAATCTTTCACCTTCAGATAATCAAACATAATGAGGCACTGGAGAAGAATATGTCTTCGGAAACTCGAATCCTTTAACTGTGCCCAAAGGTGAAACAAAGTGTGTAAACTGCCAAGTCGTAGAAGTTCGTATTTTATGTCAACACATATATATATATATATATATGCGTGTACATGTGTATCTACATCTTACTTACCTCTAAACCCATTAATTTACTACTTGTTAGGTATTTTATATTAAAAGTTGCTGCCTCTTCCTCCAAACTATTAGCCTCTCCCTCTTCTTCACTAAGTGGTTGAGCGTCAAAGGTGTTTAGTACAACCTACACAGACAGTTCAAGAAACGAAGTCTAAGAAGATTTCTCATTGCCGCCAAACTAGATGTAATGAGACCATTATAGTGAAAAAACCATACCGCCAAACTAGATGAAAATTTCTGCCACTTGGTAGATGCAGAAGTAAGAGAAGCAGGATTACAGAAATAGTCCTGAAATTGAAAACAAATATCTCAATAAAGGAACTAACTAACTAAAGGAAAACTGAGATGACTTCTCCCAGAATGATATTTTGCATTATAAACAAATAGAGGTTCTATGAGACAATCCTTATGATAAATATGAAGCAGAGTTCCCTACAAATTTATTTAACTTAATACGCACCTGTAAACTCCAAAATGTCTTGTAGAAGTTGAAATCTACAGAAATGCCTGAGAAGCAATGACAGAGAAAATACGTAAGACGTTTAAGAATTTTCTAATGGATATAAGGACCAGAAACCACTAGAAAAGAGTTTTACTTGCCTTGTGGAGGATCTTTTTCATATTTGGTTTCATTAGATGTATTAAAAACACCTTTTATATTAACGGCTGCAAGAAAAAGTCGAGCAAGAACAAGTTACACATTATCTAAACATTCACATACCCAAAAATCGTATATGAACAAATTACGAGAATCTAACCTGAGCGCTCAGATAACGGAAAGAAGTGAGCCAAAAACATGAGAATCCTTCCGCAAAATACCACATCATTGGCCTGTATAAAATAGGGTGGAAGTGTTGTAACTAAGAGAAAAGATTATGACTTGCAATAAGTTTGACAAATGGAACTAGAAAAGGATGGAGAGAAATGAACCTTCGAGAGTCGTCGGAGAAGTTGGTTGCAGGTCCTCAACATTACAAGTTTTCCGCGTGCAAAAAGCTCTTGCTGCAAATAATTGCAACATCCAAGTCAAACGACAGAATAAATAACTTACAAAACTAATACAAAGATGACAAATTTGATTTCCTATAAGACATACCTTGCCCAATATATCTTGTTTGCTTTCGATATAACCAAAAACATCTTTACAGTTTTTCATAGTAGACATTTCCGTCAAATCCTCAAGCAGCTGGAATATCATGCCAGCTTCTATATGCTCTTTCTCACAAAGATAAAGCACAACATCTAACAAACCAATTCAAAAGAAACGTAAGACGTTGGAAGAAAGTAGTCAGTAACAATCAAGCATGACGCAATAACCAGTACACATAATAAGACTACAAGATGTCTCATGGGCACACACTTGCACCGCAAATCAGTCTAGATAAAACGCTTTGAAATAAATTGCTAACCTAGAAGACGAGGAATCTGGCCATGTATATTTTCATCATCATCAATCGAATGACCATACTGCATTATTTGCTCCCCTGACTGCGCAGCAGAAGCCTGATCCCCCAAAACACAAGAGATCAAAAGACTAAATCAACAAACTTTTGCTAACAACAAAAATAAATAGTGGAGGAACAACATACCACTAGCTCCTGCAGTAATGACCGGAGCATGTTTTCAAGCATTTGGTTTTCATCTTGGGCCAACTTTGTTTGTCTCTGTCAGATTATATAACAAAAACAATAAGACCAAGTAACATAAATCCACAATCTACAAATACACCACAGAGAAACACATTGGTTACTATAAATGTGTCTCCAATGTAGACATAAATATGCACTAAAATTCGCAAAGAATGAACTAGACAAGAGTTTGGACCCGTATCAATAATTTTATAAAACCTTGTTTGTTGATTCCAACAATTACCTGAGGTTGTATAAACTCTTGAACAGTCTTTAGTGCAAAGCTTTCAATTGGACCTCGTTGCAGTATAGCATCTCTAAATGCATCCTGAAAAGTACCACAAATTGAAAAGAGGTCAGTGCTGTAGATTTAACAAGAGCAAAATAAATCAAGTTTCTTGGAATCGTTCTTCCTCTCAAAATTAGGCAAAAACAAAAGGTTCGAAGAATACCATTCTTAATAAAGAAAGCTTCCGCCTTGAATCGCTAAGCTGCAGTTTGGCAAAGGAAACGTCTTGAGCCCAAATTTATACCGGATTATATATTGCTGACGGAGAAAAGCACCAAGGGACGGGAACTTACCGATAACACCGACACCGGATTTTGGCCTTCGGCGGACCGGCGGAAAGACACGGCGACAGCTTAGAGCAGCAGCGATAGTTAAAGCGTCGATTTGAAAACAAAATTGAAGCGGATGCGAAACTTGAAGAAAGGAAAGAGAAAACAAGAACAGTACAATCTAGGGTTATTTTTTTAAATAAGAAATATTATATTAAAATATTATAATTTTATCAGATGTATGGAAAAAGGAAATAACGAAAATGAACCTATAGTTGTGAAAATTTAAGAATTTCATGTAAGATCTACTATAATGTCAGCCAAAAGCTTATTTTTCATCAAGGTATATTACCCCTATCATATTTTCTAATTTTTTGTTTCTTCAACAATTTCATCTTATTTACGTTATCTCAATTATTTTTAATGGACTGCTTGATTCAGATAAAAAAACATGTCACTCAAACAATACACGTCTATAGTAATGTCCCTCTCCAAAATTTAAACAAAATTTTCAATTGCAATGCTTTTTTTTCAAAGAAATTCTCTGTAATGGAGATGGTAAAGTTCATGTATAGCAACTTACTTGCAGCCACAAAGGTTTATGAGTCATTGGATGTTATATAATGGCTGCAGATAAATTTCTGGTCTCATCAATTCAGCATTCACTACAAAGATATATGAGACTAAGTGATTTGGGGTGACATTCTACTATATAATCCTATTTCTAATGTTGCACGTTTGTGTTGGAATTCGAAAGAATAATTAATGGCTCTCCACTATTACCCATTGAGGTCATATTGATCTTCTTGGTGCATATGAAGATTTTATCTATGACTTACTTGTGACCTAGAAATAGTCAAGTTACTCAGTACCGGATCTCTAATCCATTGCACCTGATATTAGAGAAAATATTAGTGACAAATGATTTTAAAGTTGGGGCTGTTTGCAAGTTTATATTTGAAGGGCTTATCTTTAAAATTACATTAATGTGCCACCAACACATTCTAATTACCAAGAAGTTTGAGGAAACCTATAAATACAGTGATATTTGTTAAGAGTTGTGAAGTTTTCCAATATATTCATTCTCGTTTCATCATGGTTTTTTAGTTTTGATTTTGAGATATATGATTTTAAAAGCAAGACGAAAAATGAATTAACATAAACTTACGAGATCTAAAGTGATGAATCCAACTTAAACTTTATGAACTTTTAGATTATTTGAGGTTTTTTTTGGGATGCTTGCCAATTTTTTATAAACTAAATTCAAATTCTTAGAAAAGTTTTCATCTTCACCATTTTTAATTAGAAACTTTGAAAACACAAAGTCACTCACATGTATTTTTGTTAGGATATTCTGCATATTCTTTATAATTTTACAAAGAGAATAATCATATTTTTCTTTCCATTACATGCATAATGTTGCCAAAGAGATTCCCTTCAGCTGCTTACTGCTATTATCGGCATAACAGTGGTAAGAAGCAAAGTCCAATTGCTTATCATATTTTTTAAAAGAGTTTCTTATGTTTATAAAAATCATCTTATTAATCGGTTTACATATTTATAATAAAATAAATTAAAAAATAGCTCCATTCTTTTTACATTTTTGTTTGTCTAACTCACACCATTTATACAGTAACATTGTATGTTTAACCAAGACTCACAAGATTTTAATCAAGAAATCTCAAACTAATACATATCAAAAATCAAAACAAAATAAATTACTTTACCAATACAACCAAAGTATATTTTCTATGCGATCCATTTCCTTGCTATTTATATTGTGCCTTAGGTGATTGCTTCTTCAACATGAGTGGACATGTCACATTTATATAATTATGCATGTACAATACGTGTGCATGCTAGCTTTCACAAATATACCTTATATACGCCCTTTTACATATGTATTTTAAAAGGATATTCTTTTCGTTTGAAAATCTTAAATCTTCATCTTAAACCTATGTATTTTTGTACTTATTAAAGCAATTCAAGAACAAAAACCAAGTTAAAAATATAGATTTTGGTTGGTAATATTACATAATCGTGAAATGACTAATATAATTAATCCCCGGAATAGAATGAAAATTTTGGAATATTTTTTTGTTGCGATTGGATAAATTGATAAATGGTGAAATATCATATATATTAAAAGAATATATGTTTCGTCACGTGGCGTCACCACAACCCTCTAAAAAATTGATTTATTAAAATCTTATTAAAAACCTTATTAATATTTAAAATCGTATAATTATATATGGAAATCATACATAATTTTAATAAAAACCTTATTATTATATATATAGAGATCTTACATAATCAAACCGAATTATATGGAAATCCTTATATATCTTAGTAAAAGAATATTAAACCATAACATTAAAATCATAATAAATCATAGATTTAAACAATATTCGGTCTCTATATTAAACAACATAAAATCAACCAACTTTTTAACTACTAAATTTGAATAACTCAAATCTTTCACTTTTGTTTTAGTTATTTTAATCTAATTTCTTATAGAAATAAAACACAATCTATTAAACACTTGGGCTTTAACTTAGTTACTTATGGTCCAATAATCTTATTCCTTCTTTAGAGACTTCATCAAACCGTCTTATCATAAAACGTTTTCTCTTCTCCTTCGAAAACACATTAAATTGGTAAGATATTTCTTCAAAAAAAAAAAAAAACATTAAAACCATTCTTCAAAAATTTGTTTCTTAAATTTATTAACTAAAATTTCAGCATTATTAGGTGACAAGTATCACAACTCTAATAGCAATGATAATTCAGATACTAGCAGTGCTTATGTAATGGTTTATACTCATGAATTTCTTTGTAGTGTCAAAGTATCGGGATAGCCGAATCATTGTTTAAACTTGAAAGTCATGATCATGTTGCTCCAAAATATAGATATAAGAAATGATTTTGTGTACAAGACTAAAAGTGGCTCAGTTGGCCAATCACGTGATAGATGACAAAAATATTAACGAATACTTAAGTAAGCGATTTGGTTTTTACTAACTAGAAAATTTGTGTCTCTCGTGGAAACGAAGTTCCCTTTTAAAATACAGTGTAGTCAATTTTCGGTGACAGTTGCATTTGATGTGACAATAAATAACAACCAAGGTCAAACCATGGAGACATTTGTTTTTTTTCTACCCAAACCCGTGTTTTCTCATAGAAAATTTTACATAGCTATATCTAGAGTGGAGTGGAGATCATGTTTAAAAATCCTCATCGTAGATGAAAAAGGAAAATCGTAACGCAAGACGATGAATATTTTCAATACAGAGGTCTTCGCAGACCTTGAACCCAAAGGAGGTTGTATGGTATAGATTACCTAGATAAACGTATCATAGATATCGTGGATTAAATATGAATTTTCTTGGGTTCCCAAATGAGGGTAGATGGTTTATATTCCCTAAATAAAAATATCGTAGATATCATGGACTGTATATGAATGTGAATGGGTTTCCACATGAGGTTTTAGGGTCTAGATTTCCTAGAAAAACGCATTGTAGATATCGTGGACTTTATATGAGTGTGGTTGAGTTCGCAAATGATGGTCTAAGGTATATATTCCCAGATAAACATATCGTAGATATCGTGGACTGTATATGAATGTGCTTGGGTTCCCAAAGGAAGGTATAGGATATATATACCAAGAGAGACGTAACGTACATATAATGGACTGTATATGAATGTGTTTGGGTTTTCAATGGAGGGCCTAGGGTATATATTCCCTAGAGAAACATATCGTTGACTGTATATGTTAATGTGTTTGGGTTCCCAAAGGAGGGTCTAGAGTGTAAATTCCCCTGAGAAACATATCGTACATATCGTGGACTATGAATGTACTTGGATTCCCAAAGGAGGGTATAAGGTATAAATTCCCTAGAGAAACGTATCGTTAACTGTATATGAATGTGCTTGGATTCCGAAAAGAGGGTCTAGGGTTTAGATTCCCTAGAGATGTACCGTTAACTGTATATGAATGTGTTTGGATTCCCAAAAGAGGATCTAGGGTTTAGATTCCTCAGAGAAACGTATCATAGATATCGTGGACTGTATATGAATTTGTTTTGGTTCCCAAAGGAGGTTGAAGAGTCTAGATTCCCTAGAGAAATGTATTGTAGATATTATGGACTGTATATGAGTTAGCTTGGGTTCCCAAAGGAGGGTCTAAGGTATAGAGTCCCAAGAGAAACACATCATACATATAATGGATTGTATATGAAATGTACTTGGGTTCCCAAATGAGGGTCTTAGGGTGTAACTTCCCCTAAGAACCGTATCGTATATATTTGTGGACTATAAATGTGCTTGGGTTCCCAAATGAGGGTCTTGGGTTTAGTTTCCCCAGAGAAACGTATCATAGATATCGTGGACTGTATATGAATATGCTTTGGTTCCCAAAGGAGGTTGAAGGGTCTAGATTCCTTGGAGAAATGTATCGTAGATGTTTTGGACTATATATAAGTGTGTTTGGGTTCCCAAAGGAGGGTCTAGGTTATATAGTCCCAAGAGATACACATCGTACATATAATAGATTGTATATGAATGTACTTGATTTCCCAAACGAGGGTATAGGATCTAGATTCCTAGAGAAATGTATTGTAGATGTCATGGACTTATATATGAATGTGTTTGGGTTCCTAAAGGAGGGATAAGGGTATAGATTTCCCAGAGAAACGTATTAAAGATATCGTGGACTGTATATGAATGTGTTTGGGGTTCCCTAAGGAGGCTCTTGGGTTTAGATTCATCAAATAAACGTATCGTAAATATTTTGGTTGGTATATGAATGTGCTTCGGTTCTCAAAAGAGGGATGTAAGTTTAGATTCCTCCACAAGTAAGCATTTATAAGATATTATGATCTCTTACACCTAATTTATGATACATTTATACGTCTCTTTCAGTTAGTAGCACTAATTTAAGAATCTCGATAAAAATATACAGGATATATAGTATTTTAATGTATTAAATTTTACCCTCTTACACCACTTTTCCGTGCAACCACGCGGACAAGTCCTTAATAGATTATTTGAAATGAATAACTTATCTAAACTAAAACTTCACTATATCTTGTATATTATTGCATATATCATAATATAAAATTAAAATATATTAGTAATTGGCCTAACTAATAGAAAAGATGACACCATATAAATATTATTGAAAAATTTAGCTTTCTTTGTAATTAGTTAAGAAGTAACTTTTTAATATATTCTTAACATATAATGATTAAAATCTAAAACACAGTCAGTATGATGTGCTTATGCTAAAGAGGATGCCCCTTACCATATGCAATCTCATCATTACATAAATATTTATAGTTAGCAAAAAAAAACACATATATTATTTGTTATTTAAGAGGTTAAAATTATTATTAGTCATATAACATAGATAACTTATTAGTTGAAGTTTTTGACCAAACAAGTCAATGATTCACTACAATGACCTAAAGTAATTAGCTAGCCACTATTAGCCTACCACCTTAGAATTTTGGTTGAAATGTGGACGATGTGCTACCGTGTTTTTGATCTTGGCTTCACTCATACTATGGCATGTCTTGCGAATGATGGATATAACACAATTGTTGCAGATTGAGGTTTGTTTGATGCTGCACTTAATTTGGTCACTTGGGGACATGTCCTTTATTTGATTTAACACTGATTTTGAGGACAAGTGACCAAATTAAAGAATTTGATCCATTTAGTTTGGGCCCAATTGTGTAGCCCATTAATCAAATTGTCTAAACATATATTTCGTTTTTATGTCAATTTCCGTTTTCTCTCCGATTAAAAAGGTTAGAAACAAAAAAAAAAGTAAACGCCATTATTGAAAAACACTCGCCTCTCTCTCTCTCTAGCTGTTCATCTCCCCAACCACAACAAACCAACTTGCTTTGCTTTGCTCTGTCCAGGGCAAGAGCATCCATCAATAAAGCAATTCTCTTTTGTATTCTTCCTTCATAACTTTTTTACTATCTCAATAAAATCATTTACTTGTAATTGATTTTGTCTGATGACGACGAATATTTAACGGAAAAAAAAAAACTTGCAGAAGAATGAAGCTAAAGCAATAACAAATTCTAAAGCTTCAAATTTGGAATATTCCTTGTCATCTTTTCTTTTTTTTTTCTTCCTTCTACCATTTCCTTATTGATCTATATGTGACCTCTGTTTCTGATTTTTCTTTTTCTCTCTTCCTCGTTACAGTAAAGCTTGAAAGGGTCTCCCTTTTATCCGAATTAAATCTGATTCTTCCGTTTTTTCTTCCTTAAAATTGTTTATATTGAATCTAAACTTTGTTGGGTTTCTTTCTCAATCCGATGAATCGAATTCATCTTTTTCTAGATCTGGTGATGTAATATCGAATTCGGTAGCTCTGTTTTCGATTCTTAAAAGTAAGCAAATTTGGTGAGTGGTGAGAGGAATTTTGTTTGCGGCGGTAATGGATTTGGATGATTTCCGGTCGATTATGGATAACGCAGGTGTCGATGTTTGGACATTCATCGATACGGCGATTCTTGTCGCGTCGCTTGATTACGGTCAAGAGCTGAAACGGCGGAGAGATAACATCGTTGAGCGTCTTTACGCGACCTCGATGGCGAACAAGTGTAGAAACTGCGATTTCGGCGGCGGCGGAGGAAGCGTTACGGAAGTTACTAGGGTTAACGGAAGGATTCATGAGGATGATGTGTTGGAGGAAGGAGAGGAAGGTGAAGAAGGAGAAGCAGTAGAAGAAGTAAGAGAGAAATCTGTTAATGGTGAAGACGATGACGATTTCGATCCGTTTGCTGGTTTGTTTGATGATGAGCAGAAGAGTATTCTCGAAATCAAGGAGAAACTTGAAGAACCTGATCTGGTTTTTCTATAAAGCTTCTCTATTTACTGATTTTCAATTCTGTGTTGGATTTCAGTTTTTGATGATGGAATTGGTTTGTGTTTCAGTCTGAAGAATCTTTGGTTGAGTTGCTTCAGAATCTGGAAGACATGGACATAACATTCCAAGCTCTTCAGGTAATGATAAACTTTGAATCAAGTTCGAATAGTACACTTTTGATTCTATCAATAGCTTTTGATGGATTTTGGTTTACTTAGGAAACTGATATTGGGAGGCATGTAAATCGAGTTCGGAAGCATCAATCGAACAATGTTCGGAGATTAGCTAAACAGCTTGTCAAGTTAAGATCAAATTCAGAAACCTGCTCAAATTCAACTAATCAAGAACACTCTCTTCATTTGCTAATACTCTTCTACTTTTGTCTTTTTAGAAAATGGAAAGAAACAGTTGATGAATGGGTGAAATTCAACCAGCCTGGTGATCTCGAACCTCCGAGTTTGATGGGTAAAAAATATACACAACTTTGAATCTCAAGACAAATTCTTTTCATGAGAAAGAAATCTCAAACACAATCAAATCTTGAATTGTAGCCGATGAGGACTCACCACAACAAAAAGCTCTTCATAACGGTAATCGCCAACAGGTAAAACTAAAATTCAATATCCATTGATTCTCATTCATGATTTGTCAATGAGCTTCAATGGTTATCTTTATTTTTCTTTGTATGACAGGTTCCTGATTTCGGGTATTCACCGGTTCCTCAGAGTAAGTCATTGGGTCCATAAAGTTTTGATTTTTTTTTTCCATAGAAATCTGTAAAGCTTATTCCTTACCGGTTTACGACAGATGGGTACTCCGGTTCAAGCAGGGGCAGTAATGTAACTGAGCCAGAGAGGAAACCAAGACCTGTTGCTCCTCCTCCAAGAAGAGAATCTCCTTCTCCAGCCAAACCTTCTCGTCCTTCTCCTTCTCAACTACCCATTCAGGTACATTACCAAACTTTGATCTTAATTTAAGCTCTGCGAATTGTGATGAAATTTGATTTTGTTGGGAATTTCAGAGAGACAAAGAGCATAAAGAGATTGATTTTGACTCAGCACGGAAAAGGCTACAACAAAACTACAGACAAGCTGAGAATGGTTTGAAAACGCGATCTGTGTTTCCAACATTTCTACTTTAAAAGGATTTTTCTCTGACCGTTGTGTGTTGAATGCAGCGAAAAAGCAAAGGACGATACAGGTGATGGACATTCATGACATTCCAAAACCTAAGAAAGGTGGATTTTTTCCAAGAAAAGGCGGCAGTTCTCAAGGCGGTAGACACTGGTAAAAAGATGATTGAGAGAGTTAAAGTGAAACGAGGAAGGAGAGAAAAAGTAAAAAAGACAGAGAACAAACAAAATCTCTGTTCTTTTTATGAGAGACAGTGAAAATCTAAGAAAATGTTTCAAGAATTTGGAATTAAGTTGGTGGGTACACTTGTTTTCCATTTTGTTGTTACTACTACTATTATTTTTTTTTTCCTGATAACGAACATAATTTTCTTGGATTTTTATTAATAATAGATTCGAAAATATCAAGCGTACATCCAGTAGACCTTCATATTTAAGAAAATGAATTGATTTTTTTTGAAATTGTTTCTTTTGTTTGATGCCACTTTTTAAAAATATTTGACCTTTTTCAATGTCTTTTTTTTTCATGCAGATCCACGGTTTGCAGGATTTTTTTTTTCTTTGTTTGACATCACTTGCAGGAAATTTTTTTAGTCAAATGTAAATTTCAATTCTGAGTGACGGTTAATATTGTAAAATAACTTTTAGGTTATTGAGTACCGGAAACCAAAAAAAAAATGTTTATATCGGTAGTGAATATAGAAAGATGAATGTAAATTTATTATATCGAGTGATGTCAAAAAAAAAAGAATTATATCGAGTTTATCTTTTTGATCTAAGAGCAAACTAAAAAAAACGTAATGTTTCTTTTTGACTTTTTTGTTGTATTAATAGCCTTGAGAGCCGTTATGGCCTCGGTCCACTATTAGAGATGATGAAGGAGACACACTTTTATTATCTTTTTGACCGAATCATTGTGGATACACCATGAGCTGTATTCTTTTATAAGTTGTATTAAAATGAATATTGATATATTTTAAGGGAACAAGACAAGATTATGCTTAGTTAATTAGATTAATTCTCTTTGTTTATCCATTCATGTACTATTTTGGATGTGCTTTTTTCTAATTGAGTGTCCATTGAGAAGACTCAAGTGGCAAAAATAATCCAACAAGCAACTCCCACATGTACACCACATTTCCTTTAATACTATTCTTACTTTTTATTTATTTTAAACCTTAACAACATCTTTTCGCGAATCATTTAAATAAATTTAGAATTAATAAAATAATACCATAGGCACGAAACCGAATCCCCCGAGATTTTCATTTTATTTGCAAATACTAATTTTAATTTTGGTTTGTTTGACTACTTAATACCAACTTATAACCAAAAAGCATGTCATTATCGCTTTATATCTCTCGAAATTAATAAAATCGAATAAATGTTTACTTAGCTCCACGCTTTATACATTTTTTTGTTCACTCCATGCTTTATACATTAACCTATGTATATTTAATTAAGAAACCATGCGATATTCAATCAAGAAAAAACAATATAACATGTATCAGTAAATGCATGATTCGACTACTAAATAAGGATTTGAACCAAGTTGATCTTATTTAAACCTCAACCGGATTCGGTTTACCCTAAACCAAGTCTAACATCGCCTTCCACTACTTAACTAAATAGAGAATACTCTCTGACTCGCTTCATTGGACTTCTGGATCTTTAACAAAAGAATATGTCTTTACATGCTTCTGCTTCCTACTGTTGCTGCTGCTCACAAGCTTCTTCACTTCCCCATCTTTGCTTTCTATCTTAAAAGATTCCAGAATTTGGACTAACGAGCTCTCTACATCTTCCCCATTCATCTCTTTCTTCTGCTTCTGCCTCGGATTGTTATCTCCCTCTGAATCAGAATCTTCATCCTCTGAGAGAGATGGTTCATACACTGGAACCTTTTTCGTCGCGTCAGAAACTGGACCGAGTTCTTCAAACGACGAGTCTAAACCATCTTCTTTTATTATAGACTTAGCATCTTGTGAAGTTGTTAAAGGAAGAATGTATCCAGATGATACTCTCACTCCAGGCATTTCTTGTAGCAGAGACTGAAGATTTTCGTGACCGAGCTTCTCAACAGCTAAATGATATCCGTATTCCTCTAAGAACTCTTTCCTGAAACGTATCATGCTATACCCTTCTGGGTTTTTCTCTGTTATCTTCTTTATCAGCTTCATACAATCCGCAATTGCGTTACTTTTGTATCCTCCCATCTGTTGTTTCCGTTCCATAGTAGAACCAACAGAAACTCCAGCATGAGCAACGTTTTTCAACCTTTTATCACCGTCTTGTTTCTGAGACGGTAATTTTACACAATCCGAGAATATTGAGCTCAAACCATTTGAAGCAGGACGGTGGGTAGGGCTAGAGACTTTGATGATGCTGAATGGTAGAGAAGACGAAAGGTTTTCTTCAATTAATTTCTTATCTGATATTAATAAGGTAACTAAATGAAGCATGCTTGATTCATCGAGCTGTCTGAGACACGAAGGCCCTTCCTTCTGTAGATTCTTAGCCAACAGTTCCCTGACATTTTAAGAAAGAACACAGCATTACAGTAGGGAAAACAATAAAAGGCTAATATTGCAAGAGAACCAATTGAATTCACACACATGCCAAATACAGTAGGGAAGAGAATGTAAGAACCTTGTCTTTGAGTGATAAACAACCGTAAAGCCTCTTGGAGAGTTAATGAAAGATTCAACATTGTTCCAGAAAAATTCCTTGGCAAAAATGTCGTCTACTTGAGAATCAACATTGATCAGCTCCTGATTACCATTCGGGACATTGCTATGCTCTGTGTTTCTTCCCCAGAAGTTGAAACTCTTTAGAATGCGACTTAAAAAGCCTGCTGTATCTTTCTTGCCTGCTTCATCAGTTCCTACTTTTTCCTCCTCCACAGATTCACCAACGAAGGAAGGTGAGTTTTGAGCCACAGGATTGGCTTCCTCACTTGACGACTTCAAGTCCTTGTCCTCTTTTTCCTTGTCTCCACTTCCAGAAACAGTTTTATTTTCTGAGGAATCCTCTGATTCCATCTCAGGTGAAGCAGTTTTATTTTCTGTTTCGGGGGAATTCTGTGATTCCATCGCAAGTGAACCATACCAAAATCTTTTTAGCTTCTGAAAAAAACCAACTTCCATGGAAGAATCACTCATCGCAATAAGAGCAACTTGATTCGTTTCCGAGGGTTTGTCATTCGCCTTAACATCCTCCTGGCTAACCAGAATGGGCTCTTGGGGAATCTCTGTTGCTTCCACTTTGACATGTTTAGAAATCTCAGGTGCTTCAACTTTGACATGCTTATCATCATTCGTCACCTTTTCCTGCTTCTTTCCAAGTGACTCATCTCCTCTTTTTTCAGCAGCAAGTTCCACATTGCTAATTACTTTCGGAGATGAAGCATTTACAGTTTCCTTCTCTTTAACCTTCTGATTAACGGCACTAGACAAGCCAGGACTAGAATCAACTCGCGTAGGAGTTGTTTTCTCAGTGGCAGCACGAACAATAAACAAGCCATCTTTTGATGATGTATCAACCTGTAAGATATCTGGCATCGATAGCAGAAACAGAGAAAACTTCTTATGTCCATAGAAATCTTTATCAATTGCCAAGTTTCTCTTCATCAGCTCAGTGCGTAGCTCTGACATAGGTGCCCCCTTGGGATATAAGCTCACTATCGAACGAATCTTGTTAACAACTTCTTTTGGGACGGGACGAAGTTTAACAGCATTTGAAATAACGGAATCTGAACTGGAACTAGAGTCGGTTATTTCTTCGATTTTCACAGTAGATGATTGCTGCTCAGTGGTGGTTGTTGCAAATGGATCAAGAAGAGGAGTTCTATAGTGACCATACCAAGAGTTATAAGGACCATCTGGAGGTTGATTAAAGTACTTACCAGTGACAATCTCTCCTTTGCTTAAAGCATCCCAATCCCACATAATTGAAGCAGCACTACAAAGAACACCAGGAGCAGATGATTTACTCGCAAGCAAAATGTTGTAATTGTTCATCCTCAATCTGTGTAACACATTCGCGAAACCAATGTCGTTAGAGATTAGAAAGAGATGAGCTGGTGGTGGATTCTGAGAAACCCAACACATTAGATCTGTTAACAGAGATCTATCAGCACTGTTCTTCCCACCTGAAGAAATTTAAGAGAGTGCTTTCGTTAAACAGAGAAACTTTTTAAGAAAGAGGTGAACGATTTTGGAAAACCGAACCTTGAGGAACATGGGTGAGACAGATTCCGGTAGCGGAGAGAGCGTCTTGGTTTGATCTTGTGAGTTGTAAAATGTCTCCGAAGGCTGTGATGGAGATAGGACCTTTGATGCCGTTGTTCCTGATAACTGCAGTGATGGATTGTGCTACTTTGAAGACATTAGCACCCGCCGGTAAATTACAATTCTGGAAGTCCCACCACACCGAAACCCTAACGGATCGAGACTCTTCGTCGTACTGAGGACGTCTCGAAGGAGAAAGGCTAGATCCGGAACCGAAATTGGAGCCGGTGGTGGTGGAAAATGTAGAGGAGGGAAAATAAGTGACGAGAACGGCGATCGCTCGGCGGGGAGATTGCGTTGTAGAGGAAGAAGAGAGGCGAAATAGGAGGGATTTGGACCGTAGAGATCCCAGGTTCATGGTCGGAGAACTGATTTTGCTCCAGGGAGATAAGTCGGAAATGGGGAGACTTCACTGGTAAGGGTTTTAGGAATGGGGAAAGATAAAGAAAAGGAAAGCAGGCTTAAACCCTAACCACAATGTTGTTTTATATGTTGAAATCGAATTGATTGGAATCTGAACCGAAATTTAAACCAAACTAAACCGAAATACTGCTAAACCAGCATCTGGGGTTTTAAGCTAATAATTAGGGGTTTCAATTTCAAAAGATTGTTTGAGAAAGAGAGATGGTGACGAAGGAGCAGGTCGAAGCTTCGCTGACTTCCAAACTCAAGCCAATTCATCTCGTGAGTTTTCTTTGATCTATTCTTCTTTCAATTTCATCTCTTGATTGGTTCTTCCTTCAGTTTTGCATATATTGTTTCTGCAATTATGAACCCTAATCGCCTGAGTCAATTGGATCTGAAAACATGGTCAATTTGAGATTTTTGAACTTCAACTTATAAAATTGGATCAGAAGAGGAATTTTGGGATATTATTTGTTCTCTGTTGTAACAGTTTGAATTCGTGGTGGTATCTATGTATTGTTATTCTCACATGCATGATCTTTCTGCTATTTGAAACAGAAGATAAAACCTGTTTGTTTGCATTGTTAGGAATTTAGAATAACTGGATACAGTTTGATATGATCTCAAGATCTGGTTATGGAGTTTTCATGATGTCTATAGGAGCTAAGTGTTCCTATTGGGGAAATTTTGTATGTGTTTGTTCATTGTGAATTGGAACTCATAACAAAATCCAATAGTGTTTCTGGTGCAATGTTATGTATAGTTGATTTGCTTTACAACATGTGAAGATTGAACTTAAACTTCAACCAATATCGATCTGTTTCCCTTGAGCTTTGATTTTTCATCGTTAAGCTTTGATTTTTTACTAACATAGTTCATTTTTTTTTGTGTGTATCAGGAAGTCACTGACATATCTGGAGGGTAAGTACAAGATTACCAATATCATATACATTCTTTAATTCTCTAGCTTTAGTGTATAATCTCTTGGTTCTGAATCTTAGCTAAAACTCTTTTTACAGATGTGGTGCGAGTTTTGAAATCGAGGTTGTCTCTGAACAATTTGAAGGGAAGAGATTGCTAGAGAGGCACCGTATGGTGAATGCTGCACTTGAAGAAGAAATGAAGGAGATTCATGCTCTCTCTATAAAGAAAGCTCAGACTCCACAACAATGGAAACCATCACAAGACTCTGCAACTCAAACCAAAGATGTCTGAAACTCTGTTTCTTAAAGCCTTGTGACAGAGAACACAGATCATGACTTTGTTTGATACTTTGTTGTGGTTACATGCAAATCTATAAGACACTATACACAAAGTGTGCTGCTTTTGATTATTCATATCTTTTTTGGTCTTTACATGGCCGTATATTTGTGTTTTTCTTTTTTCCTTTTGGAGCATATATTGCTTATAATCTAAAAAAACGTTGTGCACATTCACCAAGAGCGGTTTTAAGGGATATAAACATGTACCACATAAATCCCATTAGAAGAATCGTGTCAGATTTTTTAAAAGTTTTATAGTAACAAAAGTTGTTGGATTTGGCGTTGGTGCATATCAAGTTGTGTTAAACTTCGTGTTATTATGAAACGCTTAGAAAAGCGGTTTCTGAAACGTTTAAGGGATATAAACCAAATAACAACAACAAAAGGGAATCGACAAACAAACGGAGAAGAAACACAGAAAAAAAAGACTTTACACAAACCCAACCTTTGTCTTTTCTTGAGAGATTAGAAGCATTTTCTGTGTACAATCCCTGGACCTATCTCATCATACTCAGCCTTGGAGATCCACATCTAATTAAGAACACAGATATAACATGCTCAGGCTTGATTTAAGTGTGTATATTAGAATAAAAAAGGAGATATTACCTGCTGGAATGAGCTGAGGGAAGCAAGAATGGAGCCACCAAGCCAGGCAATGTACTTTCCTTCAGGCTTTGCAACCACTTTGACCTTGATCCTCATCCTGCTAGGTGCAAGCGCGGTGATCTCTTGGCTCATACGGTCAGCAATTCCTGGGACCATGGTTGAGCCACCACTGAGGACGATGTTTCCGTAAAGTTCCTTCCTGAAATCCTCATCACACATCATGATTGAGTTATAGGTCATCTGGTGGATTCCAGGAGATTTATTTCTCAAAAAAGATGGCTGGAACAAGATTTCTGGGCACCTAAATCTCTCAGCACCAATCGTGATCACTTGTCCATCGGGTAATTCATAGTCTTTCTCAATAGAAGAGCTGGTTTTGGGGCACTCCATCTCATCCTCGTAGTCTAGAGCAACATAGGAAAGTTTCTCCTTGATGTCTCTCACAATTTCCCGTTCTGCTGAAGTGGTGAAAAAGTAACCTCTTTCGGTGAGGATCTTCTTGAGGTAATCAGTGAGGTCACTACCAGCAAGGTCAAGACGGATGATGGCGTGTGGAAGTGAGGAACCCCAGTAGACTGGCACAGCGTGAGTCACACCAGCACCAGAATCCAGCACAAAACCTGCACCCCAAGGGAGAGAATCAGTGAGTGGAAACAAAAAGCCTAAAAAATTTGGTATCAAATGTACGTACTAACCGGTTAAACGACCAGTGGCGACGAGAGAAAGAACAGCTTGTTTCTCCACATACATGGCAGGGACATTGAATGTCTCGAACATGATCTTAGTCATATTCTCCCTGTTAAATCTAGGGTTTAGTGGACGCTCTGTAAGGAGAACCGGGTGCTCTTCCGGTGCTACACGGAGCTCGTTGTACAAGGTGTGATGCCACATCTTTTCCATGTCATCCCAGTTGCTTACAATACCATGCTCGATTGGATATTTAAGATTGAGAATACCTCTTTTGGACTGAGCTTCATCGCCAACGTAAACATCTTTCTGACCCGTCCCAACCATAGCACTAGTGTACCTGGGACGACCAACAATACTTGGAAACACTGCCCTCGGGACCTCGTCACCAGCAAAACCAGCCTGTGCATATATAAATCATGATCACAAGTACTACAAGTGGACGTAGAAACCAGACTTTAGTTAATTTCAGACCTTCATCATTCCAGTTCCGTTGTCAAGGACAAGGGGTCGAATCTCATCATCACCATCGGCCATCTTTCACTATGCAAAGAAATTGGAAACAAGGCGATAAGCTTGCTATTAGCTAGGGACATATTCGTCTTTTTCAAACACCAACACTGAAAAATAAGTACGTTATACATGCCCATGAATTAGAATCATATCCCAGTTACCCAGTACGTAGTTTTAACAATTAGCAGCGTTGAAATTTAAACATCAAATACATGATTAATCATTGATCATATCAGGCGTGAAGTACAAGTTACTACGATCAGATAAAGTTGAAAAAGCTAGGTTAAACTTCGCTGACCTCAAAAATTCACTCATAGATCATGTCGTCTTATGGAAAACCACCGAAGATTAAACAAGAACAACTGAATATACAAATAAAGCATGGAATTATTTTGAGCTAGACAACTAATTCACTGAACTACGAAAAATAAACAACTACAACTTCTTTTACCTTGAACGAGAAAGAAACAAGGAACAAAACGGAGGGTATCTGGATCTCTCTTTCTTCTTTCTCTCTCTTCTCACCGGAGATACAAAACAGACTATGAAGCTGAGGATAAGGACAACATTCATAGTGGAGAAATATATGAGTTTATAGAGGCGGGTTGTTTGTTTAAGGAGAAGACCCCTTTATTTATTTATATTTAGTGAAAATCACGAGAAGAAGAAATTCGGTTTAAAACAATTACAGTTGGGTTAGCTGGTCGAACAGTTCTTAGGCTGCAAACCGGATTGGTCCAGTTTAAATTAAGCAATTGAAATTTAAACGGGGATTGTAGATGTTTTAGGTCTCAGTTCTTCTTTATTTATTAACGGTTGTTTTACTCTGCAAAGTCGAACAATCTCGAGTTACCGGAGCTAGCGAGAGAACAATATCTCTCTTGGGGGGTCCATTAGAGTTTCGGGAGGGGTTGTTATAGATGACCACAACCATTTTATCGAGTCTATTAAAATTGTCTATAAGGCTTGGGTAGCTCTAGGATTCGGGCTGCGACTTCTTCTGTTGAGAGAATCAAAGAGAAAAACTGCTTGTTGTTCTTGGAAAATTTGGATGGAGTTTTGTAACCAATAAACTACAATAATCTAGAAGATTCCGAGGTAATTCGGCTAGACGTAGGGTTGCGGATACTGGCGGACGCAAAAATAGATTTAACCGGGTCATAATCTAAACTAATTGTGTTCATTAAATTAAAATTATATTACCATGCACCGAAAAATATATGGTTTTGACTCTTTTTTTTTTTTTTTTATAAAGGGCTTCGGTTTTGACTTTTTGTTAAGAAACAAATTAGAAGAAAAAAAATGATGGAGAAATGTACAAATATCTAAGGAAAAAAGCAAGAAAAGTATAAAATAATAGTAACAACTATTTGCCAGTACTGCAATAAAAAATTTAAACGGCGAATTTCTTATTAAAATGACATTTTTGTAAATAAGTCCAAAATAATAGTAAAATCAGTTTGTAACGATGTTTTTTTTTCTAAATTTTTTAAGACAGTTAGGTATAAAAACATTAAAGTAATTATGAAAAGATTATATACTTTTTAGCGTTATTAATTTGAGTGTCTCTCCGCTAAATCATTGGTATTCTCTTGATTATTCTCCAAATTTTTCGTATGAAACTAATTAATTGACTCCCATATTATATTTGTATCTCAATTCTCCAGTCAACATTAAGTACGTTAAACACATATAGAAAACCCCATACATTAGTTATACAAAGTACGTATATTGTTTGTCCCTTGTTTGCATGTCAGGATAATTAATTGATTGACATTTGACAGTCGTTTTCACGAGTTCGAATGTAATAGCCCTTATTTAATAGGAAGAAATGTTTTGTTTTAGTCTTTGTTATATACTTTGTATAACTAATGTAACCCTATACGTTTAGTATAACATAATTACTGTTGACTTGCGAATTGAGATAATATATACATTTATATGCTGACACACAAATAATAGTTGTGAATCGTTGTTTTATACATGTTAATTTGTATAACTAATGTTTTCCATATGTTTGAAATTAGTGTTGACTTGAGAATTGAGATACAAATAATAGAGCCTAAGCCATTTTATTGTGCTATAGTTCCTAAAACGCCAAACACTTGTTTATGGTGATAAAATCTACAATTAGGTTGATATTAGCGATGTTAATTTAGCATGTGGTAAGTGAAAATATCAGCAATGACACTAAAATCCTCAAGGTTCTACCAAAAAAGCACTATATATCAGCCATCCTCGTCAACCTTTTTTTTTTGTGTTAGAGAAAAAAACTAAAAAAGTTAACTTCTATGATTCATGTGAATCGCACATGCGGAAAACAATCGTATTAGACAACCGAGAGAGAAACTCGGGAAAAGAATTAAGAACGCGTAGAACCTGAAAAATACATCAAGAAAATGTATGTAAGAACCAACGACTAACTTAAAATATCTATGTTGTTGGATTGGTAGATATATATTCCAATTCAATATAAAAAAAAGTACGAATTTTTGTTGACTTTTATTCAAAAAAGCGTCGTTTTGGTTTTTCCTAAATTTTCAAAATCTTTGCACAAGTGAGGATTCGAACTTCCAGTCTTAAAAGGCAAAACAGGACAGGCCAATATTATATGACTAGATCCAGCTCTGAGGAGAGGTTGGGGAAGCAGCAACTTTAGGCAGCAAGAAATTATCATAATTTTAGGAGCATCAAAACTGCTATATGTCCTTTGATATAGTGGTTGTGCTATTCTAAAATTTGTTTATCCACCTGGAATCGAATCCCATATTGTCTTATTTTTAACCTTTTGTTATGGGTTTTTAGTGTAAAGGGGCATAAAAATTTGTATGGACTCTAGGCATGAATTTTTGGTTAAAACCGGTCCTGTATATGACATACCAATTCTGAAGGGTAAGTACAAGATTATCAATATCATACACATTGTTTAATTCTCTAGTTTTAGTGCATAATCTCTTGGTTCTGAATCTTAACTAAAATTCTTTTAGTTGTCGTGCGAGTTTTGAGATCGAGGTAGTCTCTAAAAAATTCGAAGGGAAGAGATTGCTGGAGAGGCACCATATTGTGAATGCTGCAACTCAAACCAAAGATGTTTGAGCCTTGTGACAGAGAACACAGCTCATGACTTTGTTTGGTGATACTTTGTTGTGTTTTTCTTTTTTTCCATTTCGAGCATATACATATACCTAAATATCTCCGTTGTTTGATTTTAGACTTGTTAATTCTATGATTACTAGTTGAGTCCATCAAGCTGCAATTTAGTGGGTCTTAAAAGTCTTTTTGTTTGTCACCTTTGAATAAAGCTAATGAGATTCTTTGTCATTATAATTGTTAGGACTTAGGAACTAGTTACAAGTGTGATATGATTACAAGATCTGATAATGGTGTTGTTTTTCATAATGTCTTAGTAATGGATTTTCTTCTACATCTTACCTTATAAACTAGTTTTGTCATGTTTTTTCTTTTCCATGTGAACCATATTTGGCATTTGGTTAGCAAAAACAACTGTAAAGCGTACGAGCGTATCATACATGCATTTAACAAGTTGATGATATATACACTTCTTCATCCATAATTCTCAAACAAAAATTGCAGGGGTGGACTCACGCTTTAGAACAGAGGACATATGCCCCATGTCAAAAAGATTAGAAAAAAAAAAAACTATGCAAGCAATAATAACAATGAAATTCATCAGCTCTTTTGGTTTCACAGTCTATGTGCCTTAATCAACTCTGAGTGCCTTTTCCTAAACAACAGAGATAGTTCAAAATTAAAGTGCATTTATTAATTAAACACTAAAATAAATAAAATAATTAGTTTAAAATAAGACTAAGATAAGGTCTGTCAATATTTATTTTTTCTGTTTGCATATTATAATGATGGTACACAATAACAACTTTTCAATATATAGATGAGTCATGAGTGCATCATTTCAATCATTCTGTCTACAGCTTTTTCTGAGTTTTTCTCTTTCAGTCACTTGCTAAGTGAAAATTCGTTAACAGCTATTGCTTATAAACTAAAAAAAAGGTTGTGCACATTCACCAAGTGCGGTCTTTAAACATATACCACATAAATCCCATTAGAAGAATCGTGTCAGATTTTCTAACGTTTTCTAGTAACAGAAGTTGTTGGATTTGGTGTTGGTGCATATCAAGTTGTATTAAACTTCGTGTTATTATTAATCGTTAGAAAAGCGGTTTCTGAAACGTTGAAGTAAGTAAACCCAGAAAAGTTTGTCAAACACAGACAAATGCATCATTGAAATGATTAAACCAAACAACAACAAAAAAAGAATTGAAACAAACAAACAGAGATGAAACACAGTTAAGAAAAAGGACTTTACATAAAACCCAGATTTTCTCTGTTTTTTGTTTTCTTAATTAAGAGTTTAGAAGCATTTTCTGTGAACAATCCTTGGACCTGCCTCATCATACTCAGCCTTGGAGATCCACATCTAGAGGAACAAACATGCAACATAATCAGGCTTAGTTAAATCTGCATATTAAAAAATAAAAAGGAGAAACTGAAAATTCCCGTGAATTTTACCTTCTGGAATGTGTTGAGGGATGTGAGGATAGATCCTCCAATCCATGCACTGTATTTTCGCTTAGATGGTGCAACCACTTCGATCTTCATGTTGCTAGGTGCGAGCGCGGTGATCTCTTTGCTCATACGGTCAGCAATGCCTGGGAACATGGTTGAGCCACCACCGAGGACGATGTTTCCGTAGAAATCCTTCCTGATATTTTCATCACACATCATGATTGAGTTATAGGTTATCTCGTGTATTCCAGGAGCTGCCATTTCCGCAAGTGATGGCTGGAACAAGATTTCTGGGCACCTGAATCTCTCAGCACCAATCGTGAATACTTGTCCATCTGGTAATTCGTAGTCTTTCTCAATGGAGGAGTTGGTTTTGGTGTTCTCCTTCTCCTGCTCGTAATCCAGAGCAACAAAGCAGAATTTCTCCTTAATCTCTCTCACAATCTCCCGTCTTGCCATTGAGGATAACATGTACCCACTCTCGGTGCGAATATTCTTGAGGTAATCAGTGAGGTCACCACCAGCAAGATCACGACCGAGGATGGCGTGTGGAAGTGAGTAACCCTCGTAGACTGGCACAGCGTGAGTCACACCGTCACCAGATTCCAACACAACACCTGATCCCAAGGAAGAGAATCAGAGCTCAGTTTCAAAATGACCAATCAGTGGAAACAGAGTAGAGAGAAAGAACTGCCTAAAAATTTTGGTATCAAATTTACTAACCGGTTTTACGACCACTAGAGTAGAGAGAAAGAACTGCCTGACTGGCAACATACATGGCAGGGACATTGAATGACTCGAACATGATCTGAGTCATCTTCTCTCTGCTATATTTAGGGTTAAGCGGAGGCTCTGTGAGGAGAACTGGATGCCATTCGGGGGCTACACCGAGATTGTCGTAGAAGGTGTGATGCCACATCTTTTCCATGTCATCCCAGTCTTGCACAACACCCCGCTCGATTGGATGGTTAAGATTAATTAGTATACCTCTTTTGGAATGATTCTGAGCTTCATCACCGACGTAAGCACCTCTCCGGCCCCTCGCAATGCCCATGTGACGACCAACAATACTAGGGAAAACTGCCCTCGGGGCATCGTTACCAGCAAAACCAGCCTGTGCATATATAAATCATCACGATCACGAGTACAACAAGAGAACGTAGAAACTAGAATTTAGTTAAAAGTCTCTTACATACCTTCATTATTCCAGTTCCGTTGTCAATGACAAGGGGTCGAACGTCCTCCCAGTCGGCCATCTTTCACTAAGCAAAGGAAATTGGAAACGAGGAAATAAGCTATGTGATGTGCTATGTGCATATATAGAACTAATTTACAAAAACCAACGCTGAAATATAGTACGTTAATACATTCCCACGAATTAGAATTATAGTACGTAGTTTTAAAAATCTGCGTTGATTGAAATTCATCTGTAATATAAAGCGTGCAGTTAAGTAAGATCAGATTAAGTTGAAGAAGCTAGGTTAAATTTCACATATCTTGGAGGGAAAACACTTGAAATTCACTTATAGATTATGTCAGCTTATGACAAATCCAAGATTAAAACCATCTGAATAGTGAAACACAAGTAAAGCACGGAGTCATTTCGAACTAGAAAACTTCACTGAACTAAGAAACGAAATTAATAAAAAAACGACATATTCTTTTACCTTGGGCGAGAGAGAAACAAGGAATCAAGGCTATCTCCCTTTCGTGTTTTTTCTCTCTTGTCACCGGCCTTTGAATAGGACAAAATATATGAGTTTATAGAGGCGGGTTGTTTGTTCAACGAGACAACCCCTTTAATTATTAATTTTTGTTTCCCTTAATTTCACAAGGAGGCGTCGATTTAGTGAAATCACGAGAAGAAGGATTTAAAACATGGAGAGTTTGTTGAGGTTGGTTTAAATCTCAGGTAAAAACATATTCGTTTAAATCAATTATTGCTGATCCAACGACGGTTCTTAGGCTGCAAACCGGATTGGTCAAATTTATGTGAATCAGTTAAAAATGAACTGGAGATTGAAGATGGCGGTTCTCCTTATTTATTCCAATTTTTTCGTATGAAACTAACTAATTGACTCCCATATTATAATTTTGTCTCAGTTCTCGAATCCCCATTAAGTACGTTATACCAAACATATATAATACTCAATAGTCAATACACTAGTTACGAAGTATATTAATAGCTTTGATTGGTGTAAGCATTACAAACTGGAATGTAAACTGTGTAACCAATAAGCATTACAAAAAAGTGCATTACAACATTTATCTTATAAAAATAATGGTATAATGTAATGTCTTGTAAAGCTCGAAAATAGAGTAGTACAAATTTTTAACATGTATTACAAATTCAAGAACCCGAATAAATTGAAACTCAGTGAAATTATTTGTTATATACAGAAAATAATATTTGTATCAAAGTTTAAAGATAATTTAATTACGAGAAAAATCATAAAATTATCATGAATTGAATTTTATCACAAAATTTATTGTCAAAAAGAAGTTTTTCACATAACACTGTCTATTTCGGGAATGGAATCTCGTCCCATCCCGTTTTTGTTAAGTGATTTTCCATTCGAAATTTTTTTTTAAAAATTTAATTTAATACTATACGTATTGGTTACCTGTTCTCATCCCGTTCCCATCTCGTGTCACTCCCGTTCTTGTCCCGTTCCCGTTATTTTCCATTTTGGTTCCCAAAATGAAGTGGATAATCATAAAAGAATTACCAAGATACGGATTAGAAAAAAAAAAAATACTTGTACTTGTTAACATGAGCCTTCATAACTTTATCAGACTCTTAAATATCATAGACAATGATTTCATTGATGACATATCCAAAAATGAAAACACACAAGGTCAATAAAAAGGAGATGCAGATGCAATCGATGAGATAGAAGAGGCGGAGACAACAACATACGATACTTGTATGGCTGTTATACGGAACCAAATAACTGACATATTATGTTATGGGTTGACCGCTAATTTGATTTTTTATTTTACTTTTTTTTTTGTGATATCTTTTGTTATTTTTAACAAAATTGTATTTATAATTTATTTTCATTTTCAATATTTAAATATGTTAGTATTTTTTAAAAAATATATATTATTTTTATAAACCTATTTAATATACACATATTTTAATTTATTAATTTTAATAATAGATTTTATATTTTCATTCAAGTTTTCTTATTTTTTATTTATAATATCATTTTGTACCACTTTCTACGGTGTAATGCTCTTTTTGTACCACTGCTTTTTATACCACTGAAATTTTGTAACACACCATGTCACGGACCATTGTTTGTGCGTCAAGATATAACTAATTTACAATCGTTTTCACGAGTTCTGATGTAATAGCCCTTATTAAATAGGAAGGGATGTTTTGTTTTAGTCTTTGTTATATACTTTGTATAACGTACTGTAATTCGACTTGAGAATTAAGATAAAATAGATTTATATGCTGACTCACAAATAATAGTTGTGAATCTTTGTTATACAGGTTTCTTCTGTTTTTGAATAAATGTCATTCTACAATTTTTCACATAAATTAAGAAATCTATTAAAAATTCTGTTTTATCCCTTATTAATATACTAAACAGTTTTTTCTTTCCAATTAATACTTAAAAAAAAAAGAGGTTAAAATTGAATTTTTATACAAAATTTTGCATTGAAATCCTAAAATGACATTCATTCAAAAACAAAAAATAGGTTAGAAGGACACTTATTTAAAAAACGGAAGGAGTATAACTAATGTATTCTTTATGTTTTGATTTAGTTAACATAATTAGAGTTGACTTGAGAATTGAGATACAAATAATAGAGCCTTACCATTTTATTGTGCCATGTATTTCCAAAAATGTCAAACACTTGTTTATGATGATAATCTGTGATTAGATTGATATTAGCGCGTGGGTAAGTGAAAATATCAGCAATGGCACTAAAATCCTCATGTTCTACCAAAAAAGCACTATATCCCGTAAACCTTTTTTTGTGTGTGTTAGAGATAAAAACTACAAAGTCAACTTTTTTATGATTCATTGATGTGAATAATAATCGGATTAGACGACCGAAAGAGAAAATTGGGAAAAAGAATTTGGAACGCGTAGACCCTGAAAAAATATCTATGTATCAAGAAAATGTATGTAAAGAACCAACGACTAACTTAAAATATCTATGTTGTTGGATTGGTTCTTGTGTCCATCATTACGAAATTGAACACTTCTTATTTAGACCATGTACATTGATGGATTTTAAGAGTTTCTTGATACAGGTTTTTAGGTAAAAAAATATTAAAAAATTGAAATCTGCAGAAAAAACTAAGAACCGGATCATTGCCTGAATAACCAAGTTCTTATTACGTATTGTGGTTTCATTCGTCACCTTTTTTTTTTTTTAACAGATTTCCAAAAAAAAAGAAATAATAAAAAAATATTTAGAACTTTTGGGAGAATATCATGGATGTATATGCTCTTACATACAAGATTACGTACATTTAATTCTACTATTTCATTATGGTTTTTATGAGGCAGGCCACGTTCATGCTTCTTATTCAAATTCGATATGTATTCCAACTCAATACCATATATAATCGTTCTAAAAAAAGGAAATAACAAATTTCAGGAACGAAATGAAATAACTTTTCAGTCATATAGTTACTAACTCAAACACACGTGATGTATTTATAATTTCTTTTCCTTCTATATTGATATTCACATGATATATACCAAGCTTTGTTGCTAAGTTTGACATAAAAAGAAACAAATCTTACGCCTGCTTTGCAAAATGATGAACGTGCACGTACCATATGCGGTTATGTTATCTACTGAGAACAAATCTTTACCAACAGTAATGGGTGTAGTTTTTTAGAAACCTTAAGATTCGAATATGGTTCGGTTAAAAAAAGGTGATTACGGGATATCGATATCGGGACTTTTGACGGCCGATGATGGCCTCTCCGGTGGCCGATGAGGCTGTGTCGGGAGGTGAAACTCATCAGGGGAACGCGGTGATTACGGATCTAAGCTCCGATGGTGATTTGGGTGGTGAAGTTTCGCTGAATCTGGAGAAGAAAGTTTCGGAATCTGGATTCAAGGGACGCTCATGGGCGGATATTGTTGAGCAGGAGAAATCGGAAGGAGCGGAGTTTATTGTTTCTGAAGTTGAGGGGAAAAAGAAGGTAACTATTCCTAAAGACGTTTTCACAGAGGCAAAACCTCTATGGGATGATTTTGTCTTAGGCAAGTTCTTGAATACTGCTCCGCACACAGCTAAGATCTTTAAGATAGTTAATGGTATCTGGAGGCTAGGAGATAAATCTAAAACGAGTGTGATAGAGGTGTTTGTGGTGAACTCTACGATTGTGAAATTCAAAATCAAAGACAATGCGGTAAGGAAAAGGGTATTGAAAAGAGGTATGTGGAATATTGTTGGAGTTCCAATGATGGTAGAAAAATGGTGTCCGTTTGAAGAAGATAAGCAACATGCATTGAAGTCAGTGCCTCTATGGGTTAGCTTGGAGAATGTTCCGCCCCAGATAAAGGCTTAAAGTTTCTATCAAAGGGCGTGGGGAAGTTCCTACGGCTTCATCCTAAGACGGAGAATTGCATGAGTTTTGAGGAGGCTCGGATATTTGTGGAAGCTGATCTAACAAAGGAGCTACCTACTGCGTTTGATTTCTCTGGAGAGGAAGATGGGGAGATAGAAACTACGATTACGTATTCATACCCTTGGCTACCGTCTCGATGTAGTAAGTGTAAGAAGTGGGGCCATATTGATGAAGCATGTTTGTCGAAAGTTGGAGGCCAAAGGCAGGAGAAAGAGAGTAGGCAGACTGTTTCAACTGAGAAAGGGGTAGAGCAAGTTTCTGTACAAGAGAAGGTTGTGCCTGGGATTTTGGTCATTCAAGAAGAATTGGTTCCTCTGAAAGATCGAAGTATTAAGGAAGTTGTGGAGGATAAGGATCGGGATAATGATACTGTAGGGTGGTCTACTCCTTCAAAACAAAGTCCTGTGGGAGTGAGTGGCGGAAGTGGTGCAGAAATGCCGGTCTTGTCGAATTCATATGTTGTTTTAGGTCGCAACATTGCTTTAGAGGAGGAGCAGGTTGAAGTCCAGGATGAGTTAGATAAAGTGATGAGTGTTGTGCCAAAGAAAGGGCAGAAGCAAGATAAAGGGGGTTTTGGGGACACTATTCGACAGTCTCTTCCACGCCAATCGAAGAATGCTCATAAGTTTGTTAGTTCCTCTATACCTAGAGAGAATTCACAAGGTGTGAGTAAAACGACACCCCCCAACATTTCTTAATGGCGAGTTTCTTTTGGAATGTTAGGGGATTTAATAAAAATAAGAAGCATATGGTAGTTAGAGATTGGATAAATAAAAATGAGTTTGAATTTGGCTGCTTGATTGAGACAAGAGTAAGGGAAGGTCGAGCACAGGAAGTAGTATCAAAGGTATTTGGAGATTGGTCGTTTCTATCTAACTATGACTCTCATAGATTAGGTAGATTGTGGGTGGTTTGGGGTCCAAAAGTGAGGATGACTCCAGTCTTTACTAGTGATCAGATGATTACCTGTTCTGTTTTGACAGAAGGTAATTCTCAGGAATTCTTTTGTTCCTTCATTTATGCTCTGAATAGAGAAAGTGAAAGGAAGAAGCTGTGGGAAGACATTAAAGCTCATCATAGTTCCCCACTGTTTAGAGATAAACCTTGAATGCTCTATGGCGACTTTAATGAAACACTAAAGCTGGAGGAACACTCGCTGTCTGTGGATTTTCCAGTTGTTACAGACGGGATGCAAGATTTTCAGGAGTTGGTCAACTTTTGCACACTGAGTGATTTGCGGACTCATGGTCCCATGTTCACTTGGTGTAACAAAAGAAAAGAAGGTCTGATGTGCAAAAAACTGGATAGGGTGCTGGTAAATGATGCTTGGCTAGGAATGAATCAACACGCATATGGTGTTTTTGAAGCTGGTGGATGTTCGGATCATCTCAGATGCCGAATAAAGTGGAAGGAGAGTACTTTTAAGCCAAGGAAGCCATTTAAGTTCGTCAATGCACTAGTTACTACACCTGAGTTTCTTCCAGAAGTTAAGACTTATTGGGAAAACACAATGGGGCTGTTTCATTCCACCTCTGCTTTGTATAGATTTTCGAAAAAGCTAAAAGGACTGAAGAAGGGTTTGAAGGTGATGGGGAAAAGTCTGGTGGGGGACATCACTAAGAGGACCAGAGAAGCTTTTAAGGATTTATGTACAAAGCAAGAAGAAACAGCACGAAACCCGAGTAACATTCCAATGGAACAGGAGGATCAGGCTCATAAAAGGTGGCAAAGATTGGCTGATGTTGAGGAGAAGTTTCTGAAACAACGCTCAAAATTACATTGGCTCAAGGTTGGAGACGGGAATAACAAGGCTTTTTATCGAGCCATCAAAGCAAGGGAGTAAAAAAATGTTATGAAGGAGATAAAAACAGAGAATGGTGATGTGGTTTCTATGCAGGAGGAATTAAAGAAGGAAGCAGAGAGATACTTCCACAAATTTCTTGCCTATAAGCCGGAAAATTATAAGGAAGTTTCGAAGACATATTTGAAGAAGATTTTGAATTTTACTTGCTCGGATGAAGATATGCAGGCATCGGTTAAGGATGTATCTGCAGAGGAGATTAAAGACACCTTGTTCTCGATGGCTCAGGACAAAGCTCCAGGTCCGGATGGCTATACGGTGGGGTTTTTTAAACACACATGGTCTATAACTGGAACAGAATTGGTGGTGGCAGTCCAATCCTTTTTCCAGAAGAGTTTTCTCCCCAAGGGCATTAATGCTACGATATTAGCTCTTATCCCGAAGAAGAAGGAGGCTGTGGAGATGAAGGATTATAGACCGATATCATGTTGCAATGTGATATATAAGGTAATCTCAAAGTTGCTGGCAAATAGACTGAAGGTTCTGCTTCCCAAGTTCATAGCAAATACCCAATCAGCTTTTGTTAAAGAAAGGCTGTTAATGGAGAATGTGTTGATGGCTAGTGAGGTAGTTAAAGATTACCACAAGGAAGATGTTTCGCCTAGGAGCACGATGAAGATAGATATTTCCAAGGCATTCGATTCAGTTCAATGGCCATTTCTTATGGCTACTCTATCTGCTCTAAATCTTCCACTGCAGTTCATCAAGTGGATCGAGCTATGTGTAACCACTGCATCCTTCTCGGTTCAGGTGAATGGGGAGCTAGCAGGTTTATTCAAAAGTGAAAGGGGACTCAGACAAGGCTGTTCTCTTTCGCCTTACCTTTTTGTCATTTGCATGAATGTTCTATCTCGGATGTTTGATTGCGCAGCTGAGAAAAAACTGTTTGGCTATCACCCTAATTGTCAGAAGATGAAGCTAACTCACCTGAGTTTCGCGGATGATCTATTGGTTTTTACTGATGGGGAAGCGAGATCAATAGAGAGGATTTTGGGAGTTTTCAAGGTATTCACAGCTTTCTCGGGTCTGGAAATAAGTTTGGAGAAATCCACATTATTCATGGCTGGAGTTCAGGAGACTGTAAAAAAGGAAATATTGGACAGTTTTCCTTTCTCGGCAGGGCTGCTTCCGGTCAGGTACTTGGGATTACCTCTCCTCACAAGACGAATGCGGGTTGCTGACTACCTTCCTTTGATTGAACGAGTTAGACAGAAGATTGGATCCTGGACACACAGGTTTTTGTCATTTGCTGGGCGAGTTCAGCTTATCAACACAGTAATACATGGGTTGATCAATTTTTGGATGTCAGCGTATAGGCTCCCGAAGACATGCATTGCTGAAATTGATAGTATATGTTTTGCCTTTCTATAGTCAGGGCCAGAACTTAATACTAAGAAAGCAAAGGTGGCTTGGATTGATGTTTGCAAGCCGAAAAAAGAAGGAGGTTTAGGTATAAGATCTCTTCAAGAGGCAAACAAAGTATCGTGTTTGAAGCTGGTTTGGCAAATATTCACAGTGAATTCTCTTTGGTCTCAATGGGTCAAAAATCAGCTCATCAGAAAGAAGACTTTTTGGACTGTTAAAGATGATACCACGCTTGGCTCTTGGATGTGGAAGAAGTTACTGAAACTCCGGCAACTAGCATCCAGTTTCATCAAGATACAAGTGCAGAATGGGAAGAAAGCTTCTTTTTGGTATGACAGTTGGTCGGATATGGGTCGACTTATTGATATTGCAGGCTCTCGAGGTTGGACAGATCTTGGGATTGGGCAACATGCCACAGTAGAAGAGGTTGTTCTGCATCACAAAACCAGACGACGTCGGGTGGAGTATCTTAACCGGATTGAAGAGCAGATTCAAAGACTGAGAAGAGGCGGTTTGGTAGAGATGGAAGATATGGTGGTGTGGAGAGGGAAAAATGATGTCTACAGGACTGTGTTTAACTCAAAGGAGACACTAAAGCTGCTTAGACACCAACAGCCAGTTAAAGCATGGTGCAAGGGAGTCTGGTTTCCTGACGCTACTCCAAAATTCTCGCTAATGGTTTGGTTGGCGATTCTGAATAGACTAGCAACTGGTGAGCGAATGATGAATTGGTATGCGGGTGTTAATCCAACCTGTGTGCTCTGCAATTCACAGTTGGAATCACGCTCTCATTTGTTTTTTGAGTGTGATTACTCTAAGTTAATTTGGTCTGGTTTGATGGTGAATCTGATGGGAGGACTTTATAGTAAAAAGTGGGAAGCTATAGTGGAATGGGTGAGGGATGGTAGCAAGGAAAATTCCTTTCTTGTTCGATATAGTTTTCAAATTGCTGTTCATACTATTTGGAAGGAAAGAAACAACAGGAAGCATGGCGTTTCACCATGTGTTTCATCACAGCTATTGAGGCTCATTGAGAAGGAAGTCAGAAACAAGATATCGGTTTTGCGACTGAAGAGAAATGGCCGGTTCCTTAATGCTATGGAAAGCTGGTTGGCTGCACGATAGAAATAGGAAAAGTACATGCTTGTACAGAGTTGGTTGAAAAAGGTTAAATAAGGTTTCATTTTTGGCTAGGAAAAGCTAATATAAGTTACAGCAATGTATAAACAGCTTTTTTGATTAATTTTACATAAAATTTTCAAAAAAAAAAAGAATATGGTTCGGTTACTGATGTCATCGTATTATATCATCCTAGTACCCCCTTTTTACCCGGATTTGGAGTCTTAACATGCTCATTTGTATATACTTTTGAGACTTCAGACAGTTATCATGCTACTAAATCAGAATAAGAAAAAAAGAACCATATTGATTGATACATGGATCAATTCAGAGGCTTAACATCGTTGAACCATATTGGTCGATGTCTTCAGGTGTATCGAGCAGAGGAAGCAGATTATGACAAAAATACTTCCCCCCCCCCCCCCCCCCTCCTCCTTATATTATCGAGGTTTTTTCACATCGTTGAACCATATTGGTCGATGTCTGCAATGACCGGGAACATAGAGGTTCCACAAAAACTTTTATTAAATATATATATATATATATATATATATATATATTCTTGGTACCCTAAAGAGGATCTTCAACCAATATTTTTTAATGCACTAAGGAAAGACTAAGATAAGTCGGTCAATATATGTATATATTTTTTCTGTTTGTATATTATAATGATGATTCGAATGGTCAATCATGCTTTGAAAATCCGTTGGTACATAACAACAACTTTTCAAGATATTGATCAATCATTCTGTCTACAGGTTTTTCTAAGTTTTTCTTCTCTTTCAGTCACTTGCTACGTGAACATTCTTTTACAGCTATTGCTTATAAACAAAAAAAATATGTTGTGCACATTCATCAAGAGCGGTCTTTAAACATATACCACATGAATCGCATTAGAAGAATCGTGTCAGATTTATCTAAACGTTTTCTAGTAATAGTTGTGTTGTATAAGTTGTGTTAAACTTCGTGTTATTATTAAACGTTTAGAAAAGCGGTTTCTAAAACGTTGATGTATGTAAAACCCAGAAAAATTTGTCAAACACAGACAAGTGCATGATTGAAATGATTAAACCAAAAAAAAAAAAAAAAGGAATTGAAACAAACAAATAGAGAAGAAACACAGTAAAAAAGACTTTACATAAACCCAATTTTTTGTCTTCTTTCTTTCTTAAGAGTTTAGAAGCACATCCTGTGAACAATCGATGGACCTGACTCATCGTACTCTCCCTTCGAGATCCACATCTGATTCACAAACACACACACGGATCCAAAACAAATGTCAGTATTTTCACACACACAGGATTCAAAGGTTTTTAAAAAGAATGTGAAAACAGTTTTTCTTGTTACCTGTTGGAAGGTACTGAGGGATGCAAGGATCGCTCCTCCAATCCAGACACTGTATTTTCTCTCAGGGGGTGCAACCACCTTGATCTTCATGCTGCTAGGTGCAAGTGCGGTGATCTCTTTGCTCATACGGTCAGCAATGCCTGGGAACATGGTTGAGCCACCACTGAGGACGATGTTTCCACACAGATCCTTCCTGATATCCTCATCGCACTTCTTGATTGAGTTATAGGTCATCTCGTGAATTCCAGGATCTTCCCTACTCAACAATGATGGCTGGAACAAGAATTCTGAGCACCTGAATCTCTCAGCACCAATCGTAATCACAAGAATTCATAGTTTTTCTCAATAGAAGAGTTGGTTTTGGAGTACTCTATCTTATCCTCGTAGTCTAGAGCAACATAGGAAAGCTTCTCCTTGATGTCTCTCACAATCTCCCGTTCTGCTAAAGTGGTGAAACAGTAAC
The DNA here is from genome assembly GCA_900116095.1 of Euclidium syriacum. Taxonomy (NCBI): domain Eukaryota; kingdom Viridiplantae; phylum Streptophyta; class Magnoliopsida; order Brassicales; family Brassicaceae; genus Euclidium; species Euclidium syriacum. The sequence goes on along the minus strand of FPAK01000007.1, from coordinate 7,706,108 downwards.
CTCTCTCGGTGAGGATCTTCATGAGGTAATCAGTGATGTCATAACCGGCAAGGTCAAGACGAATGATGGCGTGTGGAAGTGAGAAACCCTCGTAGACTGGCACAGCGTTAGTCACACCATCACCAGAATTCAGTATAAGACCTGTTGTACGACCAGTGGAGTAGAGAGAAAGAACTGCCTGAATGACAACATACATGGCAGGGACATTGAATCTCTCGAACATGATCTGAGTCATCTTCTCCCTGTTAGGTTTAGGGTTAAACGGACATTCTGTAAGGAGAACCGGGTGCTCTTCGGGGGCTACACGGAGCTCGTTGTAGAAGGTGTGATGCCATATCTCTTCCATGTCATCCCAGTTCCTTACAATACCATTCTCCAATTCTTAACCTTAAAACCAAAAAAAAAAATACCATTCTCCATTGGATTTTTAAGAGTAAGGATACCTCTATTGGCCTGAGCTTCATCACCAACGTAAGCATGTCCCAGATCCGTCCCAACCTTAGCACCACTGTGCCTGGGACGACCAACAACACTTTGGAAAACTGCCCTCGGGGCATCATCACAGGCATAACCAGCCTGTGCATATATAAGTCATGACGACCATAAGTATAACAAAAGGACGAAAAAACCAGACTTTAGTTAAGTAAAAAGTCTCTTACATACCTTCATCATTCCAGTTCCATTGTCAACAACAAGAGGTTGAATATCATCATCATCAGCCATCTTTCACTAGTCAAAGGAATTTCAAAACGAGGCAATTAGATAAGCGATGTGCTTTATGCAATGGACTAATAAGTTTTTTTTTTCGAACACCAACACTAAAAAATAAGTACGTTATATATATACAACACCACGAATAAGAATCATATTCTAGTACGAAGTTTTGATAATTTGCAGCGGTAACTGAAATTTAACATCGATTTACATATTAATCGTCGGTTATATGAGGCGTGTAAGATTAGACAAAGTTGATTAAGTTAACATACATATCTTAGAGCTTTTAGACTAACTAACACTATATCTTAAAGAGAAAACACTTGAAATTCACCGATAGATCATGACAGATCGAAGATAAAACTAGATCATCTGAATATACAAATAAAACATATACGGACTCATTTCGAACAAGAAAACTTTACTGAATAAGAAACAAAATTAGTAAAAAGTGACAGATTCTGTTACCTTGAACAAGAAAGAAACAAGGAACCAAGGCTATCTCCCTTTCTTCTTTTTCTCTCTTCTCACCAGAGATACAAAACGGTCTTTGAAACTGAGGAGAGCTAGATAATCCATAGAGGAGAAGATATGTGAGTTTATAGAGGCCGGTTGTTTGTTCAACGAGACAACCCCTTTATTTATTTTTTATTTTATTTCACAAGGTTGCGATTTAGTGAAATCACAAGAAGAAGGATTTAAACCATGAAGGAGTTTGTTGAGGTTAGTTTAAATCTCAGGTAAAAAGAATTCGGTTTAAATCAATTATAGCTGATCGGAGGACTCTTAGGCTGCAAACGGATTAATTAGTCCAGTTTACGTGAAGCAATTAAAAATGAACTGGAGATTGAATACGGTTTAGGTCTCGCTAAGTTCTCCTTTATTCCTTTCCGTTTTACTGTGCAACAAGAAAACTGTGTCTGAAGGCAAACAAATGTGTATAACTAATGTTTTCTATATGTATTTGGTTGGGATACAAATAAGCCTAGCCAATTTACTAGTAGTGTTAACTTGAGAATTGGGATACAAATAAACCTAGCCATTTTATTGTGCCATGTACTTCCAAAAATACCAAACACTTGTTTATTGTGATAATCGAAAATTAGGGTTGATATTAGTGATGCTAAAATTAGGGACGACACAAAAATTCTCAAATTCTACCAAATAGCACTACAGTATCATTAATCCTCGTAAACTTCCTTTTATTTTGTGTTAGAGAGAAAAACTAAAAAGTCAACTTTTTCTGATCCATGTGGGTCGCATGTGTGGAAAACAAAAGAATGTGAGAGAACGCGTAGGTTCTGAAAATGCATCAAAGAAAATGTAAGTAAAGAACCAACGACTAACTTAAAATATCTATGACGATTGAGTAAACGAGATAGATCTTAGAGTAAAAGAAAAGTGAAATTTTATATGATTACTTTGCCCTTCTCTTCGCTCAAGTATTGTCTCACGGTTGTCACTTGTTGTGAGAGCCTTTCCACTGGTGTGTAGCTTTGGATGATTCGCATGTTCTTGAACGAAGACAAAACGAGTTAGACATGTAAAAAAAGGCGAGGCTCGGAGATTTTCATAAACGGGCGAAAAAGAAAAAGAACTGACCAAGAATTGCGACGGTTCAGATTATCTGCAACCTGATGTCTGTACTCAAAGCTCAAAAGATAGATCATTGGGGATTTTGCAGGATCTTCCATAAGCGAGTAAAAGCCATTACGTCCTGAAACAAACTCTCCCATCCTTTGAAGAAACAGAATCTGCCGATACATTAAGATTTAAGATGGATACAATAGAGGAACAAAAATTCAGACTTCCTTGAAGCTGTCTGACGTATTTTGGGAACTTCCCAAAAGGAACCAATCTTGTCTGAGCAAATTCAAGAGCTTTTTGTGTTGCACATGCGGAGAACCAAAGTATAAGATTCAAGGCACTGAGAAAAACCTCAAGATCATTATGTGAAGCTAAATCCTAATTTCTCACCACTTCCCAGTACAGACTAGCTCCACAAAACGAAGACATAGAAGATCGAAATGCAAATCCTTATTTTTCTCAAGCAAGTCTTGTGCTAGTTGTTTCGTTGAAGCAGTTGTGACATTACAATCCTGTGCATATCATTATCATTGACCACCTATTGACAAATAAAGTTATTTTTAAGATTTACACAGTTTTCCAAATTCCGATAGTAAGGAGAACACAATGTATTTCACATTGCTAAAGCTCAAAGTTGAGTGATACTATAAAGTTTTCTTCAAATTGCTAAAACTCAAATTCCACAGCCGTCAAAGTCTAAGAAGTCATTTTAAGTTTGAGAAGGGCACCGATCTATTTCATAGTAAGAGGCTATGAGCCAACACAAAGCATAGGAATAAATCAAAGCATACCTTTTAATTACCATGGATCAAGTCTATATTTAAGGTAAAGAATAGAACTAAATGACAGATAAGCATGAGGAATAGTCATGTAAACCCACCTGAAAAAGATATTTCATATGGTATATATAAACTCTTATTCATCCTCAAAAGTCAAAACGGTAAAAGTCAAACACAACGAAAAATACATTGGGTTCATCACCTGATCAAACCATCTATAACAACTTCTTTTCTAGTTTCTCTGGTAACTTCATACTGCAGTTTGTATCAATATCGACAAGAATACAACATTGGAGCACCGTATAATTTGTGTTCTGATATTAGCACTACACCAAGAGCGGTCTCTAAGACAAGACAAGTGTCAGATTTTCTAGAAGTTTTCCAGTAAAAGAAGCTCTTGGACTTTGTGTGCACCAAACTGTGTTAAACTTCATGTTATTATTGTTCTTACATTTACAAAAGCAGTTTATGAAACGTTGAATTAAGTAAAACCCAGAAAAGGTTTGTCACACAACAAGTGCATCATACAAATGATTAAAACAAAAAACAAAAAAAAAAGGAAATGAAACAGACAAATATTCAGCTTAAAAGCATTTTTTGGTAACAATCCATGGACCTTCCTCATCATATTCAGCTTTGGAGATCCACATCTAATGATGAACAGACATATAACAAGATCAGTTTTTTATTTAAGTTTGTATATAAAAAATAAAAAACAGGAGAAATAGAAAGTTAAGGAGAATTTTACCCGCTGGAATGTGCTGACGGCAGCAAGAAGGGCACCACCAATCCATACCGTGTACTTTCTTTCAGGCGCTGCAAGAACCTTAACTTTCGTGCCCCTAGGTGCAAGCGTTCTGATCTCTGTGCTCATACGGTCTACAATGCCCGGGAACATAGTAGTTCCACCAGTGAGAACAATGTTACTGAACAAGTCGTCCTTGAAATCCACATCACACTTCATGATTGACTTATAGGCCATCTCGTGGATTCCAGGAGCTTCCATTTGCGCAAGTGATGGCTGGAACAAGATTTCTGGGCACCTGAATCTCTCAGAGCCGATCTTGATCACTTGTTCATCTGGTAATTTATATTTTTTCTCTATAGAAGAGCTGAATTTGGACATTTCCATCTCCTTCTCGTAGTCTAGAGCAACAAAGGAGAGCTTCTCCTTGATGTCTCTCACAATTTCCCGTTCTGCCACGGTGGTGAAATGGTAGCCTCTCTCAGTAAGGATATCCATGAGGTAATTAGTGACGTCACGACCAGCAATGTCAAGACTGAAGATGGCGTGTGGAAGTAAGGAACCCTCGTAGACTGGCACAGCCTGAGATACACCATCACCAGAATCCAGCACCAAACCTGCTCCCAAGAGAGAGAATCAGAGCTCAGTTTCAAAAAGCCTAAAAGTTTCATATCAAATGTATACTAACCAGTTTGACGACCATAACCGTATAGGGAGAGAACAGCATGATTTTCAAGATACATGGCAGGAACATTGAATGTCTCGAACATAATCTGAGTTGTCTTCGCCCTGTTATTTTTAGGGTTAAGCGAACGCTACGTAAGGAGAACCGGGTGCTCTTCAGGGGCTACACGGAGCTCGTTGTAGAAGGTGTGTTTCCACATCGCTTCCATGTCATCCCAATTGTTCACAAAACCCCGCTCGATAGGATGGGTAAGATTGAGTAGACCTCTTTTGGACTGAGCTTCATCACCGACGTAAGCACCTCTAAGACTCGTCCCAACCATAGCACCAGTGTACTTGGGATGACCAACAATACTAGGGAACACTGCCCTCGGGGCATCGTCACCAGCGAAACCAGCCTGTGCATATATAAATCATCACGATCACGAGTACAACAAGAGGACGTAGAAACTAGACTTTAGTTAAAAGTCTCTTACATACCTTCATCATTCCAGTTCCGTTGTCAATGACAAGGGGTTGAATGTCCTCCCAATCGCCCATCTTTCACTAAGCAAAGGAAATTGGAAACGATGCAGTTAGGTAAGCTATGTGCATACATAAGATAAGCTATGTGCATATATAGGAACTAGTTCGTCTTTTGTCAAACAATAACACTGAAAAATAAGTACGTTATATCCCAATACATAATTGATCATTGATCATATCAGGCGTGAAGTACTTGGATCAGATAAAGTCGAAAAATCTAGGTTAAACTTCAGAGAGATCTTAAAAAGAAAACACTTGAAATTCACTTATAGATCACGTAAACCGAATATACAAATAAAGCATGGAATCATTTCGAACTAGAAAACTTCACTGAACTAAAGAAAATGAATAAATAAATAAATAGCGACAGGTTCTTTTACCTTGAACGAGAAAGAAACAAAACAGAGCGTATCTGGATCTCTCTTTCTTCTTGTTCTCTTCTCACCGGAGATCCAAAACGGCCTTTGAAACTGAGGACAACGATATACTTCTTAATTAGAGGAGAAAATGTATGAGTTTATAGAGGCGGGTTGGTTGTCCAACGAGACAACCCTTAATTTATTTATTTTTGCTTTCCTTATTTCACAAGGCTGCGATTTAATTAGTGAAATCACAAGAAGAAGGTTTAAACCATGGAGGAGTTTGTTGAGGTTGTTTTTTCTTCTCAGATAAAAGGAATTCGGTTTAAATCAATTACATCTAGGTTAGCTGGTCGAACGACTCTTAGGCTGCAAACCGGATTAGTCCATTTTAAGTGAAGCAATTATAAATGAACTGGAGGTTCAAGATGGTTTAGGTCTCGCTCGATTCTCCTTTATTCCTTCACGTTCGTTTTACTCTACAACAAGAAGAAGACGACTAAAGGCGAACATTTGAAAATGTGTCTTTTGTAAAAGTCACTGATAATTTCTAGATTATCCTCCAAATTTTTCGTATGAAACTAAATGACTCTCCTATTATATTTGTATACTCAAGTCAACGATGTTATACCAAGCAGATAGAAAACGTTAGTTATTATACAATAAGTATTTGTGTGTAAGGATATAATTAATTCACAATCGTTTTCACGAATTTGGATGTAATAGCCATTATTTAAGAGGAAGAAATGTTCTGTTTTAATCTTTGTTATATACATTGTATAACGTGATGTAATTCTATTCGTTTGGTATAACATAATTAATGTTCACTTGAGAATTGAGATAATAAAAAAATACATTTATATGGTAAGACACAAATAATACATGTTACGTACGTATAACTTATGTTTTCTATATGCTTTGGTTTAACAAAATTAGAGTTGACTTAAGAATTGAGATGCAAATAATAGAGTCTAACCCTTATATTGTGCCAAAAGTCTTGTTTATTATGTCAACTTAAAATTAGGTTGATATTAGTGATGCTAATTTAGTATTCGGTAAGTGAAAATATCAGCGACACTAAAATTCTCACATTCAACCTCGTAAACTTCTTTCTCTTTTTATGATCCATGTGAATTGCACGTGCGGAAAACAAAAGAATGTGAGAAACCATTGATCCTGAAAATGCATCAAGAAAATATATGTAAAGAACCAACGACTAACTGAAAATATCTATAACGATTGAGTAAAGCTTGGATGAGCCTTTCCATTGGTTTGTAGCACTGAATCGCTCATCTCTAAATTTACTGAATATCTATAACGATTAAGTAAATACTTGAGAGATTCGCAAGATGTAGGATTTCAGTTAGTGCTTATCAAAAACTCTTTGTTAAATCATCAATACAAACTTATACAATAGAGAAAATTTATAATAAATCCTAAAATCATTGGTTTCGCGCAATATTTATTATTATTATATATATATATATATTTTTTTTAGTAGAAAAATCTCTGTTATTACAAAAATTTTATTTAAATTTTGTGTTTCACAAAGAAATCTTAATTTATAGTTAATACATAAGATTTCAAAATTAAATATATAGTTTTGAATATTTTATATGTAGTTGATGAAATAAATTATTATGCATCATAATACATATATCTTTTATTATTAGTCTATATATTTCTATAGCCTAAAGAACTCTATAATCAGACATCTAATACTCATAGCTAAGCACAATCCAATCGAACAATGCAAAACTCGATTTAAAAATCGGAGTCAATTACTCCTACAAATATCGTTTATCATTTTCAAAATAAAGAGGGATAGATCTCTCAAGAGATTCAAATTACGCATTAGAGAAAAACTCATACTTACACTTATCTTTTTTAGAATATGAGTTGGATGTTCATTTATCAAACATGAATCCTCTTATGGAAGCATCCAACCTTCTTCAAATAGACTTTGAGCATTCATTTATCTCTTTATATACTCCCCACACGAGATACTAAACCATATACACAACTTTTGACATGGTTAAACCTAACCTCCATTCCCTTTTTCATGTTTTTTATTTCTCTATCTAGTATTATGGTATTTTTTTTACTTCTTGTTCGTGCTCCTAAAGATTTTTCCTTACATGTTATCGTTTAATATATCGTAATATGTTTCTTATAACATGCATTAATTCTTACATATCACATGGATGGCTCATGATCTTTTTCTAGGTTTTTCAAAAGCCCCTAGAAGCATCATGTAATCAAATGAAAACTCATCCAGAATAGTCGGATATAAATAAAAATATATATATATAGATATATTACCATCGAAATAAGTATTTCTTTTACCTTCAAAGCTTGAATCGCTCATCTCTAAATTTCCATAAATCCTACAAATTTTACGTCTATGTGGTTGAACATAACCAACTGAAATCAACCATTTTGCGAATTCCAAAAAAAATTTTTGAACAATGATCAATCACTATTTTCTTACGTGTACTAAAAAAAATTTTAAAAACTAAAAAAAAATGAAGATATTGATTCCATGTATATATATTTATGTTAAACAAAAAATTAATGTATATATATGTATCCACATAATTTGTTTTTTTGATGTTATTAATTCAAAAGTCAAACTAATTTAAATTAAATAGTATTAAATGTTTATTATAATTAATTTTAATAGATTTAATAACATATTTTCTATATTAATGAACTTTATAAATTTTTAGAAATTAAATATAAAAAATGAATTAAAATTTGATGCAATATCACAATTTGGTGAGTTGAATTGATGAGAATTAATAATTTTTTTTTTATAAGTGGTCCTTCTGTACCTCCTTACAAAGTGTTACAAAGTGTGTAGAACGATTTGTATTATGACGCTTTACAAGTTTAATAAAAGTTTTTTTGTTGATAAAAAAAAGATTACTATTAAATGCCTTGTTGGGGAAAGTGTATGCCAAAAACTAGATGCAGAACCTCTAGAGAAAACACAATTACTAGAAAATCGATAAGGCACCATTTCATTTTGTGGTCACGACGCACCATTTTTTTAAAAATGTAAAATTATTATAAAATTTTTGTTCTACATAAGCAACGTTTTTGTTCTCAAAAGAACTAAAATTTTTAGACAAAAACCAAACAGAAATTGAAACTTAATTTAGTACATCTTTTATATAGATGCAAACCAAATCTCCATAAAAAAAAAAGCATATATTTCAATCCCTTCATCCTGTATAGTCGAAATTCGATTACGGACACTTTTGTCGATCATTTTTACGGGTTGGAGAGGAGGAGTGTTTGGATCTCCATACTTTCTTCCATTTTTGTTACCTCCAATTTGTGTGTATTGAAACCTGAAAAGCATATCGCACCAGGAACTACACAGGATTTTCGAATGAATCATCTATTATGAGTTCCATCACATCTCCCCAAAAATATTTTAATCTCGCACCCAACAGCTTCTTCACAAACGCTTCCCATACTTCCCAAGATTAAAGGACATTCTAAAAAGAGGTTGTTCCTGCTCTCCACCTATTGATTGCAAAAGACACACAAAGAATCAATCCCCAAGTTCCAGCTCATCATACAGTCAACCGTAGACAAACAATTTTGTATTGTTATCCAAACAAGAATCGAGTATTTAGGTGTGGCTTTGAGGAACCACATGCCTTTATACCAATTCTTGTGTGGTTGCTCTGATCATATGGCTTTCCATATTTCTTGTAAGCTAAAACATGGCTTAGTTTTGTTTCCCTTACCTCTCCATAATATGATATCTTCCTACTTAAGTAAGCCCCTTTCACTAACCTTCTCAATTTGATCCTCAATATCTTTTAACTCAACCACACAGTGTTTCATTCTCCGGTGAGTATGGATTACCTCAGTGACTGTAGTATTGATTCTAACACTCAGGTCAATGCAGCCCCTCACACCCATTTTTTTCCCAACAATCGACCCAATATATAGAAACCATTTATAATGCCAAAATTTTGTATTTTGGCTTCCCCGTATATCCACTTTAACGAAATCATCAGCTAGGTCCCTGTATTTTAGTAGCTTTCGCCACATCCATGATCCCAGACCATAAAGAACATTTTCATATCATAGAGAGGAGTATCCATTGAACCCAAAGAGAGTTAGCCAATATACAATCCTCCAATTAAGCTTAAGGTACGAGACCTTATTCACTTCCTTCAATGATCTTATACCCAACCCTCCTTCTCATTTTGGTTTACACACATATTTCGATGTTAAGCCTTTCTAGATTTCAATTATGTACCGTACCATAGAAAAGCAGCGCATAACTTGTCAATTTTCTTCACACATTCACTTGGAAGTCTAAATACAGAATTCTAGAAATTTGCGAGGCTATGAATGACTGAATTTATAAGTTGCAATCGTCCCCAAAACGAGAGATTTCGAGGAGTCCAAGAGCTTATTCGTGAATGGATTTTCTCAAGGAGCATGTAATCATCCACAGTCATTTTCTTCATTAGTAGAGGGAGCCCAAGATATTTAATTGGTAATGTACCTGTTGTGAAAGGGAAGCTTTCAAGTATCTTCTCTCTATCTTGGTCAATAACTCCAGCCATGGAGAGTGTAGATTTCTCAAGACTAATATCCAAGCCCGATATCTCGGAAAAAGTCTTAAAGGCATCCCAAAATCTCTTTAATAGATCGCTTCCTCCCAACCGTAAAAAACCAATAGATCATTCGCGAAAAACAAATGTGTAAGCTTTAGATTTTGGTAATAAGGATGAAACCCAAATCTTTGATATGTTGCTCCTTTATCTAGCATTTTAAAAACATTCATGCATATAACAAACATATACGGGGATAATGAGCAGCCTTGACGCAAATGAGGCAGTTGTGACGGAGAATTCTATCCACTTGATAAACTGTTGTGGCAAGTCAAGTGCAGCAAACGATGAGAGTATAAACGGCCATTGAACAAAATCGAATGTTTCTTATATGTCTATTTTCATAGCGATTCGCGCAGATATCGTATCCATATGGTAGTTTTTCACGAGTTAGCGAGAATTTTTTATATGATTTTATAGACCACATTACAGTATGAAATAGGCCTATAAACCTTCATTTCTATAGCTTGGGGTGTCTCTGAAATTAAATCCAATATGGTCGCATTGACTCCCTTTGGAATAAATTCTTCAAGAAAAACGATTGAACAGCAACTATAAGGTCTTCACCCACAATCATCCATGACTCTTTGAAGAAGTTAATTGTATAACTGTCTGGATCCGGAAATTTGTCACTCGGCGTAGAGAAATGGAACATCTTTGGTTTCCTCCTTTTCCGTTTCTTCCCTAATCAGAATCTCTATAGCATTCTCATCACAACTAAAATTCAGCAACAACTTCAATTGTAGTTCAGAAATACCTCGATAATCTTCCGGCTTGTGATATAACCGTGTTTTTACGGGTTTATAACCCAAATTTATATGTCTATTAGGGTCTTTTTAGTTTCTAGAGTGTGCTTTATAGGTTTTATAGGTCTAAGGATGAATTAGAAGATTTTGGAGCAAAAAGGACAAGAAAATGAAATGCAGAGACAAAACCAAGTTCCAGAAGTTTGGCATTCTTAGGACCACTTATCGGATGATTCAGGAGACTATATATTTATCAAAATGAAGATACAGAAGTTAGCTTTCATCTCCAAGTGGTTTCGAGTCGTTTCGATGTCTGAAACTCGAGTTATGCTTGTTTTAGTGAAGACATGTCAAATCTGGCGGGAGTTGACGAGAGAAAAAAGGAAATTTCTATTTCTTATTCCTAATGGGCTTTGAAGTTTCCAATTCTTTTCCTAAAGACCCAAGGACGTCCAAAGACTTATAAATACCTTTTTTAAGCCATTGTTTAGGCTATGCTTTATTTTATTTAGGGTTTTAGAGAGAGATTGTTTTAGGGAGAAGAGATATTTGAACCCTCTTTGTTTTCTACTCTATTTGATTCTTTAATACAATTCTATTCAAGCAACATGTTTGTGTTTAATTCAACCATGCTAGAGTAGTTTGCTTGTTAGGTTTAGGGGTTCCATATAAGATTAATGAAGAATTTTTGATGCTTTAATTTGTTAGGGTTTATTCTATAGTCTTCCCCTTTGATTGTTCTTAATTACTTGTTCTAGATTGATCACCTAGAATTAAGCCTTTAGGTAATTAATAGATGCGAAAGTATTGTTAATTGCTGGATCTATCTTAGGAGAGCAAGGTGGCCTAAACGCGTAGGAAACTCGGTTTAGGGATCTTGTGAACCAATCAACTTGTGTTCATTGCATATTTAGATTCGGAAGGTTCGCGTAGGAAATTTGGTGCCTTAGTCTCTAGATATAGGTGTCTCACGCAGCGAAAGTTGGCGAGCACATATTTTTGTTTGTAGTTCTAGACATTACTTCATAGAAAACCCTAATAATTCTGTTAGTCACAATTTGGATTCTTCTTAGGAATACCCTAGGCTTAACGTTTTTCCCATCTGATTTACAACCGTCTCTTTTAATTGTTTTGCTGCATTTTAATTACATCTTTAATTGCTTAGCTTACTCTGAATCTATAAACTGTTGTGTCTTTCCAAGTCCTTGTGGATTCGACCTCTAAGTACTATAATTGTATAACAGTGCACTTGCGGTTCTTTCTAGGGTTAAAACTAGATCGTATCAGCTTGAAAGCTTAAAATCATGGAACTGATATTTTGCTTCTTTCTTCATATCCTCTTGAGATCAGCAACAATACCGGACTTGGTTTTAATCTCATTTATAGCATTCTGAGCTTCTCTTACCTTGTCTGCTTTGTAAAAAAAATTATTATTTCGATCTCCCACTCGAAGCCGATGGAGCTGAGACTTATGTTTCAAAAACCTCTCTTCCAAGTCCGATAATCTACTCCAATTTATATAAGCTTGTTTTTCGGCAGCCATTTTCAAGGGGTTTGGGTCGATATATGCTTGCTTAGTATGTTTCGTGAGATCGCCAATCAACCCTTTAATTTTTTCGAGAACCGAAACATAGTAGATGTGGAGTGAAAGAGCTCCTCAGTTTCCTTCCAGTATTTCTCTATAACGTTGCTAAATTTTTGTACTTTCGAAACAGCATTTACAAACTTGAATGGCTTGCAAGGCCTTAATCTCCACGCCTTAATTTTAATCTAAAAACGTAAATGATCGGAACATCCACCTGCCTCAAACACTCCATATACTTCTTCATAATCAGCTAGCCAAGCATCATTCACTAAAACCCTATCCAGTTTTTTTTACAAATCAATCCTTCTTTCCTCTTATTACACCATGTAAAGAGTGGATCATGTGAATGCATGCCACTCAATGAACAGTAGTTGACAACCTCCTGAAAATCCCTTATACCGACATGAATAGAAGCAAATATTTCAAAGGAGGAATGTTCCTCGATATCAAAAATCTCATTAAATTCACCATAGATTAACCAAGGTTTATTTATAAACAACGGAGAATTTCGATGATTTTGGAGATCTTCCCAAAGCATATATCTCTCATGGGGAGTATTAAACACATATATAAATGAACAGAGAAACTCCTTTTTGACACTTCCAATAAAATCGAGCAATTAATCATCTGACTACTTGTGAAATAAGGCGTCATTCTAACTTGAGGTCTCCACACTACCCGTATTCTTACTCTCCTATGCGAATTATAGTTTGAAAGAAACGACCATTCTCGAAACACTTTGTCCTTCACTCTAGTCTCTAATAGACACCAAAATTGCAAATCAAACTTATTTACTCAGTCATGGACAACATAGTTTTTAATAATCTTGTTAAAACCACGAACATTTCAAAAGAAACTCAACACTAGTGTTTTTTGGAGGAAGTCCTTTTACTCGAAACACCTTAAGTGTTATCCCTTGATGATTGAGCAACTGGATTCGAAACAAACTTATGCACGTCAATACACGCACCGTTATTTTATTAATTGTTATGTTCTGATATGGACGCACATTCGCCATGCTCCGTATTTTTTTGGTATTAAGAGAGCAAGTACCGTGCATGGGCTAAGGCTCTCTCTCTAATAGCCTTTTGGGAGAACTCCTCAGCTTGCTTGCGATGTATTCTTGCGGGCTTATTATGCAGTGCTGTCAGTTTGGAAGTGAGACATTAGGAGCCAAATAAATTTTGTGTTGGATACCCTGTGGTGGAAGATAAGGGGGTAGCTCATATGGGAAGACATCCGCAAACTCAGTCAACAGAGCCGTAAAATCCGGTGATGCATCCAACAATATTTGAAGATGGCACGTTAATAAAGATAAACATACCATCAGCCACACACAGTTCGTCAATAAGTTGAGAACGGTTAAAGAACGGTACCGGCTTAGTAGGCACAGAGGATGTAGGCGACGGCTGCAATTCAGTGACGGCTGCAATTCAGTACTGACAACCACCGGCAATGCGTCTTGAGACGGAAATAACGTGATTCTCTTATTCTCGAAAGAGAACGGAATAGAAGAAGACATGGAGAAATTCCTTTAACCACTACAATGTTGGTAAAACGGATTGATCAGTTGGTTCGTAATAAATTCTCTACTCTTGCTTATCCGGGATCTAAGCTGGAGGAATCTTTGAGGGTTTGGTTTGCTACTCATTGAAAAATGTAGAACTAAAATGTAATTTTCTTTTCTTGTGTTTCTAAGTTGTAAGTTATTAAAACGGTTTTTTCCTTTCAATAAAATTTAACATTGATACGAAAAAAAGAAAGAGAACGGAATGTTATAGTTAACTTCACATGTAAACCAAATCTTCATAATTAATTATTTATATGATATTTGCAATTCAGCAAAAGAAGGAGAACGAATAAGTGTTAGTGAATCCGTCATGCAATGTGTGACGACCGTATTGCCACGGCTGTCCCAAGTATCATTGTCGACAAGTATACGACATTTGAGCACCGCACTGTGTTCTGACATTCTCCAAGGTAATATAAAACAAGTATTGCATAAATCGAATATAAAAATCGTGTCAGATTTTCTAAACGTTTCTAGTAACAGAAGCTCTTGGACTGTGCACCAAATTGTGTTAAACTTCATGTTCTTATTGTTCTTAGTTCTTACATTTACAAAAGTAGTTTATGAAACGTTGACTTAAGTAAAACCCAGAAAAGGTTTGTCACACAACACGTACGTCATAGAAATCATTAACAAACAAAAAGGGAAATTTTTTTGTTAAAGGAAAAAACTTTACATAAACTCAACTTTTGCCTTTAATTTTTCTTTTTTCTCTTAAAAGCATTTTTTGTTAACAATCCATGGACCTACCTCATCATAGTCAGCCTTGGAGATCCACATCTAATGACGAACGGACATATAATATGATTAGACTTTGATTTAAATTTCATATTAAACAGAAAAAAAACAGGACAAATAGAAAATTAAAGTGAATTTTACCCGCTCGAATGTGCTGAGGGAAGCAAGAAGGGCACCACCATACAGTGTGTTTTCTTTCAGGCGCTGCAAAAACCTTAATTTCCGTGCCTGTCGGTGCAAGCGTTTCGATCTCTGTTCTCATACGGTCTACAATACCCGGAAACATAGTGGTTCCACCGGTGAGAAAAATGTTACGGAACAACTCGTCCGTGAAATCCACATCACACTTCATGATTGACTTATAGGTCATCTCATGGATTCCAGGAGCTTCCATTTGCACAAGTGATGGCTGGAACAAGACTTCTGGGCACCTGAATCTCTCAGAACCGATCATGATCACTTGTCCATCTGGTAATTCATATATATTCTCAATAGAAGAGCTGAATTTCGACATCTCCATCTCCTGCTCGTAGTCTAGAGCAACAAAGGAGAGCTTCTCCTTCATGTCTCTCACAACTTCCCGTTCTGCCATTGTGGTGAACATGTAACCTCTCTCGGTAAGGATATCCATGAGGTAACTAGTGACGTCACGACCAGCAATGTCAAGACTGAAGATGGCGTGTGGGAGTGAATAACCCTCGTAGACTGGCACAGCCTGAGACACACCATCACCAGAATCCAGCACCAAACCTGCTCCCAAGGGAGAGAATCAGAATGATCAATGAGTGGAAATAGAGAAGAAGAAAAAAAGCCTTAAATTTTGGTATCAAATGTTCTAACCAGTTCTACGACCATCGCCGTACAGGGAGAGAACAGCTTGGTTTTCAAGATACATGGCAGGGACATTGAATGTCTCGAACATGATCTTAGTCATATTCATCCTGTTAAATTTAGGGTTAAGCGAACGCTCTGTAAGGAGAACCGGGTGCTCTTCGGGTGCTACACGGAGCTCGTTATAAAAGGTGTGATGCCACATCTTTTCCATGTCATCCCAGTTTTTTATAACACCCCGCTCAATTGGATGTTCAAGATTGAGAGTACCTCTTTTAATCTGAGCATCATCGCCAACGTAAGCATTTTTCTGACCCATTCCAACCATGACATCTGTGTGCTTTGGTCGACCAACAATACTAGGGAACACTGCCCTTGGGGAGTCATCACCGGCAAAACCAGCCTGTCATATATATATATCGCAGAGGCCCACATAAGTACAAACAATAGGACGTAGTAACTAGACTTAAGTTTAAAGTCTCTTACACACCTTCATCATTCCAGTTCCGTTGTCAACGACAAGGGCTTGAATCTCATGATCACCACCGGCCATCTTTCACTAAGTAAAGGAAATTGGAAACGAGGCAATTTGATAAGCTATATGCTATGTGCATAGGGACTAATCCGTCTTTTTCCCCCACGAATTTGAATCATATCCAAGTACATAGTTTTGACAAACAGCGTTGATAAAAATTCATCTGTAATAATATTAGGCGTGTACTTAAGTAAGATCAGATAAAGTTGAAGAGGCTAGGTTAAATTTCACATATCTTAGAGATAAGACGCTTGAAATTCACTTATATTTAGATTATGTCAACTTATGACAAACCAGATAATCTGAATATACAAAATAAAGCACGTACGGAATCATTTCAAACTAGATAACTTCACTGAACTAAGAAACGAAATTAATAAAAAGTGACAGATTCTTTTACCTTGAGCGAAAAAGAAACAAGGAATCAAGGTTATCTCCTTTTCTTCTTTCTCTCTCTTTTCACCAAAGAAAACGGTCTTTGATACTGAGGTCAACGAGATAGTTCATAGGGGAGAAAATATATTCATTTATTATAGAGGAGGGTTGTTTGTTCAATGAGACCAACCCCTTTATTTATTTATTTTTGTTTTCCTTATTACACACAAGGCGGCTGTTTAGTAGTGAAATAAAACACGGAGGAGTGTGTTGAGGTTGGTTTAAATTCGCTTAAATCAATTATTGCTGGGATAGCTGGTCCAACTGCAAACCGGATTGCTGCAGTTTAAGTGAATCAATTGAAATTGAACCGGAGACTGAACATGGTTTATATCTCGGTTCTTGTTTGTTACTTCGCGGAGACTGGAGATGGTTTATATCTCGGTTCTTGTTTTCACGAGTTCGGATGTAATAGGCATTATTTAAGAGGAAGAAATTATCTGTTTTAGTCTTTGTTATATACTTTGTTTGTATAACGTGGTGTAATTCTATACGTTTGGTATATCATAATTAATGTTGACTTGAGAACTGAGATAAAAAACATTTATATGCTAAGACACAATATGTTGACTCGAGAATTGAGATACAAATAATAGAGCCTAACCACTTTATGATACTCGAAAATTAGATTGATTTTAGTGACGCTAATTTAGCGTATGGTAAGTGAAAATATCAGCCACGCTAAAATTCTCGTATTCTACCCAAAAAAAAAGCACTACAGTATCATTCATTCTACTACAAAAGTTTTTTTTTTATGATCCATGTGGATCGCAAGTGAGGAAACAAAAGAATATGAGAGAAACGCGTTAATCCTGAAAATGTATGTATAAGAACCAACGACTAACTTAAAATATATTGTAGTCATATTTTGGTCTTGTCTTTGGTGCTTTACAATCTGAGGTTAGCATAGAAGGTTGTCTTTGTTCAAAAAGTGTAGAGATTACATGTTTTACATGTAGGAGAACTAGCTACGAATATTTTGAGAAGTCAACAGATGCCAAGATTATAATATGCGCATACCAACTGTTTGAAAGAATGCAACAAAGTAAGTAGAAGAAAAGTTCCCAAGTCTTGGAAATTCAAGTTCAAGAAAAGCTCTGGGAATAGATATTCAACACATGAGATGTTATTGTTTCATGAAACATTAATTGAAGATGATGTCGATAAAGAGGATACCGTTGTAAAGCATACAATTTTTTAGATGTTGGGACAAAAATTGTATATCATTTATAGAAAGAGGTTGATCAGATGTGTAGAGCATGTTTTAGAACATATATTTTCATTCTGAGAACTAGATGCAGAGGTTCTAACACAATTATTACGGGAAAACATAATGAGAATGTTTATTATAAATTGGTGGGTAAAATCCACATTGTTCTGTGTCCATTCATTTGAAAAACAAACCTACAAATCAAGATTCAAAACCAAAATCAACCTCAATTTTACTTATTTCCCTCCTACAAACAAATCCTTAATTTTGAGCTATGAATTCCAAATTTTTTAAATGAGCATCAGTCTAAACTCGAAACAATAAACTCTTGAATCTTACCTTGTTCCTTCTACAAATCCCTAAATTTTTGAGCTTAAATCTCATGTGCTTTGTTACAAGGAAGATTCAAGTCTTTTTTTTAAAGCTTGTTGTTTTGAAAGCTACTGTTTCACACAAGTTTTTGTTGGAGTTTACTTGTTAGGTACGAGTTTTATAAAAGGGGTGGGACTTCGGTTAATCAGATCGGATTTTTTAAAAAACTGCAGCCAAAACCAAAAAACGGTCGGTTCGGTTTTACGGTTAGCTCCGTTTTTGAGTTAAAACCCGAAAATAAATTAATTGTAGATTATTTTTTCTTGCAAATTTTGGTGTATCCGGTTAATTTTGTAATTTCGGTTGTATATTAAATATTTTTTTCTATTTTGTTCAGAATGATGAACGGGACACAGTCCAATAACATATATAAATCGCTTAACAAATGGCCAATAAAGCAAAGCAAATTCGTACTGTAATAAACAAGTAAATGAGCTTTCCTTTGGTTTAGATTTAATTTATAAAACGCGTTTTTTTTCACTTGATCGAATAGGCCATCAAAACTAAAAGGCCAAGTGGTTTTAAATTGAATTTCATACAAGTGTGGTTGTGGATTGAATAATATATCTTTTCTCGCTTGTTGAGTTCATTTTGGTGCATAGTGTATGGTGGTGATAGATGCTAAAAGATAAAATAAGGAACCAAACTCTCCACTCTCCTCCCCATAAAAAAATCACTCTCTCTTGCCCCAAAACCCCATCTTCTTGCCCAATAGTAATCATCTCTTACCTTCTTCTTCATCTCCATTCATTTTATTGGCGATTCATGTGACAACTGGCAATGTCGAGTAAGCTTATCCAGTCACCACCATCAATGGCAGCTTCGCGAGGAGCAATCCCGATAAGAAGAACAAGAAACGCCAAGATTTTATTCTCTCTCGGAAATCTTTATAGCAAAACGATATGTTTTACTGAAAACCCATCTCGTCTCAGACCCATGTTCATCGGAAAAGTCTCAGAACAGAGCTCTGTTTCTTCCCCAAACGAGCAAGAACTACAAGACGAAATTACAGTTTCCCAGATTAAACAAGAGCTATACGAAGCTCTTAAAGGTGATAAGCTTCGCTCTTTTTACAATCCTGTTTAAAACATTCAGTGGTGCAAAAGCTAGAATTTGATTTCAATTTTTGGGGGATGAAAAAGGGATCAATAGAGGAATTTTCGGAGTCAAATCGGATAAAAAAACAGAGATCGAAGATCTGGTGAATCTTCTGGAACGTCGGAATCCGACGCCGGAGCCGACCGAAGAGCTAGACAAGATCGGAGGTTGTTGGAAACTAGTTTACAGCACAATCACTGTATTGGGATCAAAACGAACAAAATTGGGTCTTCGAAGTTTCGTCTCTCTCGGAGATCTTCTTCAACAGATCGACATTGCTCAGGTAAAAATCAAAAGTCGAATTCAACAAGATCTTCGAGCTTCTCCTGGTGAATGACGTTTACTTTTAATTAACGAAGGGCAAAACGGTCCATGTGTTGAAGTTCGATGTCCGGGGACTGAATCTACTCGACGGCGAGTTTAGAATCGTCGCTTCCTTCGAGATCTCATCCAAATCGGTATATTCTCAATTAACAATTTCGGCGTTTTTGGGTTTCAGATTCTTCGAAAAATCGCGTTTTGACGGATTTGCGATTTGTTTATAGAGTGTTGAAATAACTTATGAAAGCTCGACGATTAAGCCAGACCAGGTCTGTGTTCTGACATGATCATTTATAGAAAATGTTTTTATTCGGGGGCAACATCTTGATTTTGAACTGTTGTTGGAATCAGTTGATGAACATTTTCAGGAAGAACATGGATCTTCTTCTGGGAATTTTTAACCCCGAGGGACGATTCGAGATTTCGTATCCTTTTTTAATTATTTTTTTGATCAATTACAGGTGTCGATACATTTTAAAAAATTTAATTCTGGATTCCTTGATTCTGAGAATTCTACAGATATTTAGACGAAGATTTACAGGTAGGGAGAGATGGAAAGGGAAATATATTTGTATTGGAGAGAACAGAGAAACCTTAAAATCTTTATACGAAAATGTTTACTGCACTTTTTTGAATTCATTTCCAGGAGAAGAATTTGCTTGTTCCTCAAGAAAATTTTGAGCTTTTTATTGAATTTGGGTATGTTTTATTGAATTAGGGTTTTGGCTTTCTGGTAGGAATATATCAAAGTTCAAACAGTTTATTGATGTGCTCAATAATACTGTATAATTCGTTAGGTTGCTTTCGTTTGTTTTAGTGTTTATAAATTATAAAATCTTAGTGTTCTTATAACATTTTGGCAATTACAACTGTACAAGAATAAGAAGATTATCACCGATTTGGGCCTTTTTAAAGTGGCTTGTTCGAAATTGGGCTTTTCCAGAAAGGATATTCAACACAGGCCCTTTTGAGTGTAAATTCATGTGTCTAACCCTGCTCGAGATAACAATTTACGAACGTTGCCACTATGGAGAAAATATCTCCCCAGATAACTGTTCTCCGCAATTCAAACAAAAACCCTACTTGTAATTCAAATTCCCCTCCATTTGTACAGTAATCGCTACCCTAATGCTTTTCCCACCAAAATGTACAGTGAAATACTGTAGAGAATTGAAATTCTGTGGACGAGATTGGCTGTACGAAGGTTAAATAGAGATCAAGCTTCGTGGAGGAAGTAGAGCTCTATCAATGGGATCTCATTCTTCCTAGTTTCCGAAGAAATTCCTAAAGTAGAGCGAAGAGGCTTGCTTTCAGATAACATTGAGTACGTTTGTTCTCTATTTCTTTTACTCAGCCACTATATTCTTCATCTTCCCCAACTCACCTATCAAGTGATTACCCACACAGACCATCCGACATCAATTTGAAGTGAGATCAGCTGAGGAATTCGTCTTCCTCGCTTACTCACTAGCGTTGCATCTCTATTATTATCTGTTCTGCGAATTTGTTCGTCGCTTAGGTTTTCTTCGATTTTAAACTATTTTAGTTGAATTCCACCACCACATATCTCCAC
Source organism: Euclidium syriacum (assembly GCA_900116095.1). Classification (NCBI taxonomy): domain Eukaryota; kingdom Viridiplantae; phylum Streptophyta; class Magnoliopsida; order Brassicales; family Brassicaceae; genus Euclidium; species Euclidium syriacum. The sequence goes on along the minus strand of FPAK01000007.1, from coordinate 7,685,058 downwards.
TAAAAGTCAGATCTTGCTAGAAATTAAAATACGAAAGATAATACGAGCATGTGTCTACACTGTGGTTTCCAGATACTATAGTAGTTACGGATGAGGCAATAACAAGGGCATATATACAATAATAGATCAATGATTCTCGGTTTTAAAGTTTGAGATGAACTATTTGACCTTTGCCATAATTTCATCTGTGTTTTTGTTTAGTGTTTATTCATCCAAACCCTCAAAACGTTTTTTTTATGCTTACATGCCATTCAATTGTTGGCTCTTTTTTCCAGAACTATGAATCAGAGAGCCGATCAAAGGAATTCCAGTGAAGAATACAGCCCTTGCCGTGAGATACATGACGATACATTCAGGGGAGGTATAGTGCTTCTTAACATTATAGGTATTGTTCAAATATGGGATGATTCTTTGACATTTTTATTTGTTCTTTTGATTTCTAGGATCTCTCCCATTAGGAAATGGTTTGCCTGAGAGGATATTCAGCACCGATCGGTATCCAGTCGACCGTAAAATCAACGCATACTTGAAGATTGATCTTCTGATTGAAATCCTCGACATACTCGACGGCACACCAGAGTACTATAAGCTGGTGAACTCTCCTCTAGGATCTCTCTTCTCCTTACCGGCGAGAAGGTGTACTTTATCTGGCAAACTAGTTCATGACTTCCTTTGCCGTCAAGTACACAGCGATAACCCTCAGGAACTATGGTTCACGTATGGTGGTCAACCTCTACGTTTCTCCATTTCTGAGTTTGAGGAAGTCACAGGTCTACCATGTCAACCATACCCACCATCAAATGAGATTGATGCGGTTAAGAGATATGGTCCATCATCAAATGCTCCTTACTGGTACACGCTTATTGGTCCTAGTAAAGCTACAACCATATCCGACATTTTAGCCATGTTAAAGGCTGACAAGACCTTACCAGGTTGGCGCAGGTTACAGCTTATTCTTGTAGTTATAGTTGATGGGATTCTTCTTAGTGCGACACAGCCTTTGAAGCCAACTGATCAAGTCGTGGAGATGGTTAAAAACACTGACTTCTTTCTAAATCGATATCCTTGGGGCCGTCGCTCATTCGAGCTAACGATCGAGATGGTAAAGATCGGCAAGAAAGTGGCTAATACGACTGAGCTAGTTAGTAAACTGCAGCAGGAGTCACTTGCCCTACATGGATGTCCGATATCATTACAGCTTTTCTTGTTCCGTTCTGTTCCTTCTCTTTCTGCGTTACTGCCTCATCGACAAGACACGCGTCCGTTTTTATCTCGTCAGTTTCGGAAGATAACCAAGATTAGGTGTTACCAGTCCGCTAACATTATATCATGTGAGAATAATCCACAGGTTAGTTAGAGAGAGTTCACATGTCTATGTAATATTCGTTACTAACTTGTTGAACCATCATTTCCAGCTTGAAGTCATCCACATATGTCCATTAACCGAAGAGAGTGGTGGCGACGACGCACGGATAAGAAGACTTATACAACTTATAAATGCCTAGCACTCTTTTCGAAAAGATGATTGGTTAGGGGGTGATAAGAGTCTACCAAAACTCTGTTTCTGTGGGATCCGTCGCTGTGTTTGTGGAAGTGATCAAACTAATAGCGGAGACAATAACACGGATGTTTCAGGGCAAGGCATAGGCAATACAGAAATGTCATGCAAAAAAAGCGAGAAACTAGAGAAGGAAATAGCGGCGCTGCGTAGGAAGATACAACGTGACAATGCTGATTTGAGAGTCTGTATTCTTAATGAGGTGAGATTTATGTTATCATCACATCGGACCGCCTCAGAGCATGGGACGTGTTCTAGGTCTTCTGGTTCAGATGTTAATTTTGGTGATGGGACGCATCAAGGGGCATCACACGAATAAACTTCTTAAGTAGTGATCTTATCATAATATTGTATCAACTAAATTGTGTGTGTGCAATTTGTCTGTTGCACTTACTACTTGGTTTGGGATTAGTTGCTAATCAATCTAATCTAATCTTTATACTTTTACCGTAATACTAGTGGTCAGAGATAATTGAAAGTTTTACAATAGCTTCCAGATATTGGTTGTATTTGGACCAAAAGCTCATCGATGAAGAAAGACATAAGATTCTTTGGAAGATTCGATAGACAGTGGAAAAGTGTATACAATAAAGTATACGGATTTAGATAGAGAAAGTCGCCTTACTCAAATTTTCGGTGTGTGTATATGAGTTGTGTAATGGAATCATTTTCAAAGTATCGATAAAGTATTTTGGGTGACTTGGTTGGACCGACCATTTTTTAAGTCTTTCCAATGGTGGGGACAAAAAAACGAACTGGGTAGGCAGAAAAAACAGATTGTGATGTTTAGACGTTTAGTGATTTAAAAGGAATAAATTTACGGAAAAATACAAAAGCCTAACCAATAATATACATCTCCACCTACAAAAATAAAAGAGTAGAAAATGATCGCTGGTCTCCTAACGTAGCATTCGGAGTTTGAAACGATTTAGCCACCGAATTGACGGTTTGAAAGAAGCCGTTTAATGAATATTCTATACTTTTTTCATCGTTAACTTTTAGAATGGGTTGGTTCCTAGCTGTCACAAATTCACAATTGAAAGTTACTCCATCCAAACCAGTACAAGGGCATGTAGATTTTAAATTTTATTTTATTTTTATTTTTATATAGTTTGTGTCTAATCAAATTGATAAAAGAATCAGAAGATAAAACCCAATTTCAAAAATCAATTTATTGTTATAAGAATATAATAAATACCCAACTTAGTATAATTCATACGAAAATTAACAACATCGTATGTTGATAGAATGGAGAATGGCTTGATCCTCTCCGATACTCTTCTAATTATAGTTTTCTTTTCTTTTTATATCCTTTTGACTGATGACGGCTATATTTTAGGTTACTCATTTTTTACGTCTTAAACTAGCGTACAATTCTTTTTCAAAATAGGTCAGATTATGCCTCTTTTTGACCCAAAAACTAACTTGCTACTAGATTTTTTCCCAAGGTAGACACAGTAGCCGCTCACACCTCTGGCTGCCGTAAGTTCTAGAATGCTGAATATAAAAAACACATAAAACTACAAAATGCAGCCTGATTACTTTGAAAATTGTCTCATAAATAAAAGACTCTTCCCAATTTTTCCCAGACGACCAAACAACTATTTATAGGGGAAAAGACCCAAAAAGAATGAAACAAAACGACCAGATAAAATATGATATTTTTTTTTTTGCTTAGGACAAATAAAAAACCAGAATCATCACAAGCATCCTAAAGCGAAATAGAAGAGAGAAAAAAACTAAGGTACACAGACTTCTTGAGACACATCATCCAAAAGGAAGGGTGTAAAAAGAGACAAAAAAACAACAACCACATAAACAACAGATAGTTTCAGTTCCATTCCCCATCTCAACAAAGGGAAAATAGATTTTGTAAACAAACTCACCACCACGATATAGAGATGTAAACAAACACCTTAGAAGCACTTCCTGTGAACGATTGATGGACCTGACTCGTCGTACTCTCCCTTCGAGATCCACATCTGATTCACACACACACACACGGAAGCAAAACAAATTTCAGTATATTCACACTTAAGGATTGAACGGTTTGAAAAAAGAAAGCGAAAACGGTTTTTCTTATTACCTGTTGGAAGGTGCTGAGGGATGCAAGGATGGATCCTCCAATCCAGACACTGTATTTTCTCTCGGGTGGTGCAACGACCTTGATCTTCATGCTGCTAGGTGCAAGTGCGGTGATCTCTTTGCTCATCCTGTCAGCAATTCCTGGGAACATAGTTGAGCCACCACTGAGGACGATGTTTCCATACAGATCCTTCCTGATATCGACATCACATTTCATGATGGAGTTGTAAGTTGTCTCGTGGATTCCAGGAGCTTCCATTCCAATGAGTGATGGCTGGAAGAGAACTTCAGGGCAACGGAATCTTTCAGCTCCGATTGTGATGACTTGTCCATCTGGTAACTCGTAGTTCTTCTCCACTGCGGAACTTGTCTTAGCTGTCTCTATCTCTTGCTCATAGTCAAGAGCGACGTAAGCAAGTTTCTCTTTAATGTCACGGACAATTTCTCGCTCTGCTGTTGTGGTGAACATGTAACCTCTCTCTGTGAGAATCTTCATGAGAGAATCTGTGAGATCCCTACCCGCAAGATCAAGACGGAGGATAGCATGTGGAAGTGCATACCCCTCGTAAATTGGCACAGTGTGAGATACACCATCACCAGAATCAAGCACAATACCTATTTCAAACAGATAACAATCGAAGATTAGTTTAAGCGAAGACTTCACAAGTGAAAAGAACAAAAAAAATCAGATTTGCATGTTTTCAAGATTGAGGACTAACCGGTTGTACGACCACTGGCATATAGAGAAAGAACGGCCTGGATGGCAACATACATAGCAGGGACATTGAATGTCTCAAACATGATCTGAGTCATCTTCTCCCTGTTAGCTTTAGGGTTAAGAGGGGCCTCTGTGAGAAGAACTGGGTGCTCTTCAGGGGCAACACGAAGCTCGTTGTAGAAGGTGTGATGCCAGATCTTTTCCATATCATCCCAGTTGCTTACAATACCATGCTCGATTGGATATTTAAGAGTAAGGATACCTCTCTTGGACTGTGCTTCATCACCAACGTAAGCATCTTTCTGACCCATTCCAACCATGACACCAGTGTGCCTTGGTCGACCAACAATACTTGGGAAAACTGCTCTCGGTGCATCATCACCGGCAAAACCAGCCTGCACATACATAAATCAATAATCAGAGGCCCAAATAAGTAAAACAAAGAACATATAAACCAGACTTTGGTTTAATAAACAGTCAGTCTCTTACTCACCTTCACCATTCCAGTTCCATTGTCACAGACAAGGGGCTGAATGTCCTCACCATCGGCCATCTTTTACTGAGCAAAGCAAAATGAAAGCGAGGCAATTAGATAAGCTCATGCTCTAGGAACTAATTTCTTTTGTCAAACAATAAGTACGTTCTACATGCTCACGAATTAGAATCAGATGCAACGTAGTTTTATCAATTAGTCGCGTTTACAGATATTCTGTGTTTTGTATATTGATCATATCATGCGAAGTTAAGTAACACCAGATGAAATTGAAAAATCTAGGTTAAACATCACAGATCTCCAAGAAAAATCACTAAAATTCACTTATAATTCTCTAATCGCAACAGATCGAAGATTAAAAATAGATAAACCAAGCATACAAATAACGCACAAAATCATTTTGAACTAGACAAGTTCACCGAACTGATAAACGAAATGAACAGCGACAGATTCTGATAGATCACAACAAGTACCTCGAAACAAGCGAGAAGAATCACAAAACTCGACAGATCTAACGCAGAAACTCTCAGAAATCGATGATTAATTCAGATCGATCCAACAGGAATCGATTAAACCGCAGAGCAAATATCCCCAAACAAAGATATGAACAATTTTCTCATAAAACTCAACGCATGCTTGATAGATCTACCAAATCAGCATAAAAAACCAGTGATACTCAGAAGGAAATCAAGCGATGAGTGAAAATAATGGATCTAAACTCACCTCAAAGAAGAAGATGATACGGAAAAGAGAAGACGATTCGAGAAGCAGCGAGAGAGAGAGAGAAATGAAGCAGAAAACAACAGCGGCAGCAGCTACTAAGGAAAGTGAAACGAGTATATGTGCGAATATATAGGTAGGATTTTCCCTTGCTCTCACTCTTTTATTTTTCTCATTTTCTTTTTAGTTTCATATTTTAAAATTTCAAATGTGAAATAAAAAAAATCTGAGGGAGAAAATGCTATAGTGACCTGGCTTGACACTTTTACTTAGCTCACCGACGTTTGTGCATAACCGTTAGATTGTTTAAAGATTTATCTCAACCGTTGATTTCTGATTCATTTCAAACAAATCAGCCAGCGAGCAGTGACTGATTGTTATTTGGCTTGGCTAGGCTCGGATTAAGATTTATCGGCTCGGCTTTTGTGGTTCAGACAGCGTTCAAATTTTATTCTCGATGATAATAAACTAATGCTGACAAACGGACTTGTGTTTTCTCCCGTGACCGTTTTTTTTTCCTGAAGATCTATGGAATTTTAAATTTATACTTGTTTATTTATTTTGTTTTCGTCGTCGAGAATTCAAACTTCAAAACGATAAATTAATTTTTTGACGGGGACTGTCAAACAAGATTAAAAATAAAAATGAACGAGACTATTATAACAAAAAGATAGGTCGTAAGTTTCCTTCGCTGTAGGTATTAGCGAATCAGATTATGATAAGTGAAAAAAGGTCTAAACACCTGAATCTGGTGAGAAACTTTGTAATGAATCTAACAGATGTATATGTCTCAGTGGCGCGAACGGAATTCACCATCAAATCAAAGTTGTTAACATCATATCTCATCATCAACTTGGGATCCAATGATCTAGTAGACATATTCAAATCATATACATTATACAAATAATTTTTATCTCACACAATGAAAAAGTTAGAAAAAAAATTATATGCTCAAGTATTCATAGAGTTTTTGCTAAATCCAATATTGCTAAAACTCCATTAACTCCAGAGTCCTTAAGTAATTCGTTATTTTATCTCAATTACTAAATATCAATTAACTAATTGAAAGTAAGACTAAAAACGATAAAAATGTTAAAAAGAAGATGAATGTATTCTCTTATTTCTTTCAAACCAAACTCATATTACATTATCTTCATTTTATACACATTGCAAATTTATTGGATATTTGTATATTAGGATAATTGAACTAGCTTGTTTATTAAACATTACATACAATCATATTTATACACAACTCAACCCTTAGGATTTGGCATATTACACCTTCGTAACTATAGCCCAATAGTCTCCTTTACGTTGGAGCACGAAGATAATGAACGCTCAACTTAGACATTAAATGGTTAAATTGTACTTAGTCAAGAGACTTAGTAAAATTGTCTGCCAACTGGCAACTGATGAGAAGTTCGACCATAACGTGTAGTGATTATTCTTGCTTGAACAGCATCCTTCACCGCATGACAATCTGATTTAATGTGTTTTATTCTTTCATGAAAGACTCGATTAGCTATGAATGGCCACTTTACTATGATAAGACAGACAGGTTAGGGCAGCTTGTTCGACACCAAAATCTCTTAACAAACTTCGCAGCCACTTTATCTCACGAAGAGCAGCATCCATCACCCGGTATTCGGCTTCGGCAAACGAGTGGAATACAATTTGTCATTTCTTTGTATTTCGGGATCTTGGAGAACTAACTAACATGACGTAGACCACGCTTAAATAACGGAGAGTAAGAAGACAAGAGTGCCAATCCGACTCACAATATACAGTCAATGTGAGGTCAAGAGTACCAGTCTTAAAAAAAACTCCTTGACCTAGAGATCCTTTTAGTAAACACACTATACGAAGAGTAGTTTTTCAATAAGACTCAAATGGTTGATGCATAAACTGAGAGATAACATGCACTAAGTAACACACATACAACTCCAATCTCGTATGAGTAAGATATATCAATCGACCAATTAACCACGTATAAGGTATCAAATTGGTAACAAGAGGACCATCACCAGTGGTGAGTTGATGATTGGTCTCAAGCGGGGTCAATGAGGTTTTGGAACCAAGATTGCCCGTATCAGTAATAATTTCCAACGTGTATCTACATTGACCAAGAAAAATACCTTATGGTTCGCGACTGACATCAATACCAATAAAGTATTTTAACTTTCCTAAATTCTTCATCAAGAAACACCAACCCAAATACTCATTAAACTTATGGACCATATACTCGTTACTACCATAAAATCAACATGTCATCGACATAAATCAAAACCCAAAGCTTAACACTCTTGCGAGTGTAAGAGAATAGCGAGTAATCATTAGATTGGACGAATCAAAATACAGCACGGTGTTAACCAACTTCTCAAATCAACAACATGGAGTTTGTTTATAACCATCAATAGATTTTCGTAGACAATAATAAACTTTGTCAAGATGTGTATGAAGAAAATCCGGTTGTAGTTTCATATAAACCTCTTCTTATATATCATCTTGAAGAAAGATATTATTGACATTTATTTGATAAACCACCCATTTACAAACTACAACAAGACGAGAAAGTGTACGAACTGTCTTAAATTTTGCAATGGCAGCGACTATGGGCCTATTAAGGATAGGCTGGTTGGAGGGTTATCAATAACTCGATCTACGATTATTTGGTCAAATACTATAGACCTACGTACTTGTCCAGATTACCATTGGATTAACTACATATTTTACTTGAATGTATGCATTTCAAGCAGCTATGCACATGATTTGATGTGAAAGAACCTGAAGAAGATATGGAGAACCACCAAATTTGAACCAATCGCTTCTCAAGATAATGGATACTACTATTAAAAACATATTGAGTACGATGAATTAGTACAAAGATAATTTTTGGATGTGGTTTGCTATGTGAAGAAGTTCATAAATATGTAATAGCTTATTTCATTGTCTAAGATTATAATTAAGTATGAGTTTGTGTTGTAAAAAATCGTTTTATTTTTTTTGAATATAGTTTAATATTTTACCAAAAAAGAAATACTTATAGTAGTGTTTTTTAAGTTTCACAATAAATGTTTGAGAACAAAATATGAGAAAGGTTTCACAAGTTTGTTGTTAGAACGTATTATATGATACCTAGTCTTGAAAAACTATCAGATATTGATATAATAATTTTATCTAGTTTGGAATCTAACATGTTTCTGTGTTACTTAAAAAAAAAAAAAAAAAAACCATGTTATGTGCATTCCCTATTGATACTATAAATAAAATTTGGTATATGTCCAAAATGAATTAGCTCAATATTTCGAATATTAATCACCTTTTGCAATGATTAAAATTTTAAAAATAATCTTTTTGAAATAAAGTTTCATATCCCATGTTGGAAGCATGTGCTAAGTTCATACACTTTGTCACTAAAAGTTGGAAAGTGGTCTGGCTTGGTTGGCAGCTTAAATAATCAAAATAGTTACGGGGACTTTTATTCTTTAAAATTCATATTTAGTTTCCTAACACCTTCTTTTCATATGTAACTGTATTTTCTTCAAGAGGTAAAAAAAGTAAATTCAAAGGGAAGCCAAAGTCGTCATCATTTGTAGTTGTATTCCAAGGAAAGATAAGTTGGGCGGCCATTCATCCCAATTTCACTTTACATTGATTGCAAATTTTGAATTGCATCTTATCGTGTAAAAGTAAACATGAATATGACATCTTTATTTACTTTATCAAATAGAAATATAAAGTATTTGATAAATAAATATAAATTCTGATAAGTAAACGAAATTCGTTTCGATAGAATTGAGGATTTGATTTCATTAGGTTCTCCAACATAATGGGCCGGAATATGATGGACTAAAATCACAAACTTGAGTTTTGCCGACGATATTATGGTGTTCACAAATGGAACGGACAAATCTTTTGTTGGTGTAATAATGAATTTGCTGCTCTCTCGGGTTTGAACATTAATGCATCCAAAACTTCAGTGTTTGTTGCAGGCACGAGGCATGAAGAAATAGAGAGAACTGATCAACGTTTGGGTCTAAAAGCAAAGCAGCGATTTAAGAGCATAAGCCAAGTCAAATTGATTTGGTTTGTGTAGGGCATTCCGAGATGTGCGTTTATTCCGAGATCGGCTTTCAAATGGAGTATGGATGAGTAGTTGGGGAGTGGTTCAGTTCTCTGCGGCGAGCCTCTCGAATAGCGGGATCACCTCTTCTTTGCTTCTCCAATTACGGTACGGTAAAGGAGATTGACCGTTTAATCCGCAACCGGCTAACCTCTCTGCGTTGTTTGGAGAAGCCCAGCATTGCCAACATCTACCAACGGTGGCTGAAAACCCATCTTGTTGCTGCTTCTCTCCCAGACTAAGTTTTAAGCTTCTCTGTTTTGTTCAATCTTACTTTGTTTCTCTGTTTTTTTTCCTGGTTTTTACTTTTAAGTTTTCTCTGTAAACATTCATTATTTGATCAATGAAGTTAAATTTAATAAAATGGACTAAAGAAGATCAGTAATACAGTTGGGCTTTAATATGTAGCCGTTTGGGCCTCGTTAGTAAACAAAAGACCCAATCGTCTTCACTAATTATCGTTTAGGCTCTTGGGCTACTTGAAATTTTAAAAATTCAATTCATAACTACAGTATAAACTCTATAAATTAAACTCGATAAATTAATAAACACGATAAATTAATAAATTTCTTCGATCCCGAATTAAACTAGTATAAAATTTTACAAAACTCGACTCGATAATATAATAAGATAATAATTTTTCAGAAACCTCAATGTAAATATATGGTCCCAATAATATCATAAACTAATAATTAAGTATATAAATTTATGCATACATAATTAAGTCAATTTAGTCAAATTGACTTTAGCGTTGTTTGCTTTGTTTTAAGCTCAAATTTCGTTGGAATTCATCTCTAATTTTTTTATTGCATCCAGGGCCGGTCCAACCATTTTTATGACCGTAAACGAATTTTATAAAATAAAAATCTTTTATATGTGTAATCCTTATATATTGTGAATATGTATATAAATATTTTATATTACCAATAGTAAATTTAAAATAATATAATATTTTAAATTTTACATAAGTTTAATTGTACTGTTCTTATAAAAAAAATCTTTTAAAACTAAAGTAAAATGAAGTAAACATTAAACTAAAATTAATGTTAATGAAAAAAGGTAAATGTATGTTAACGATATTTTGGGCTACCAATGAGATTAAGCTATATTTCTCTGTCAGTAGGCTTTAACTAGATCTAGTCTATGATATAAATATTTTTCTTAGCTTTATGATATCTCCCACGTCATGGATATTATCGTCTACAATTTATAATAAAAACATCTTCTTAGTTTTATGTTTTGGGCCATTTATGTGGAACATAAGCGATGGCTTACGTGGCTTACGCCCAAAACCGGTTCTGAATGCATCAAAAATTTATAGTGTTACCGTGAAATCTATAAAAAAGGAAATAATTTGGCAAATCTTATAATTACAACACTTTGGAAGCCAAAAAAAAAGAAATTTAGAACCTAAAAAAAAATTGTTTTCTAAGAAAATAGAAAATCAAAAGAAAAAGAAAATCTAAACAATTTAGAATTTGAAGAAAAAAAAATTTCGAGAACAAATTAAAAAATAAAAGGAAAAAGATATTGAAAATCGATAAATTAATAACTCTATAAACTAATAAAATATCGTGGTCCCGACATTATTAATTTATAGAATTTCTACTGTATTTGTCATAATAACTTTCTGCATTGCTGGCTTAATCATCATTTTGAGGATTGTTAGATTAGTTTGTGAAACATACTAGTCTCATTTGTAATACCTCTTATTACATAGCTTATTTTTAACTAGACTAACTATACATTTTGTACTAAAAATTTGAGAACCATTTACATAGTGTGAGGATTATATCGAAAATTCATATTCAACCGACTAGTTTTCTCGGATTAGGTTTTATTTTAGATAAAATAAAAGTTCACAATATATAAATACAAACTTCCAAAAACTAAAACCAAGTATTGAGGCATTGTTTGTTGATGTCAAATAATAGAAAGAAAAAAGTCCAAAATTGGGTACATCAAGAATTGAAAAATAAAATTCGATGAAGTTATACCAAAATTTAAAGACAAATGCGAATTCAGCAACTTTACCAAAGCGAAGACACCCAAGGTTATGAAACAATCACAAAGGCTAGTAGCTGACAATTAACACTATTTCGTCGTTGTTAGGTTAATTAATGGCAAATATTATGAGTTAATAATGAGTAAAGACATGAAATATTTCCATAAAAGAGATGAAAACAACCAGCTAAAGAGGGATTTAATTCCGACACTCAAGTACAAACTATGACACGAGTTCCAGTTTTGAGAAGATATTATTATTACCCCAAAAACAACCATTCATTTAAAGATTCAATGAGAAAGTAATCAATTTAAATGAATAACAACATGGTGGCTCAAGTCAGAAGGCTATATGACGGAGATACTAGAGGGAAGCATGAAAAATCTTATATAGTTGTATCCAGCTCTAGCCACACAAATCCTGTATAAGAAAGGTGTGTTATGACCACCTTCTTTTAACCAATTAAACTTGTGATTTCAACTTGAAGTAAGCCTCTTCAATAGGTTATGAGAAAAAAGAGCTTAGTTGAAATGGGATAGTTTATGGACTCAAAAGAGCTTTTACATGCACATCTTAAACAAAAGGTTAGTAGAATAAACTCTATTTTGAATATAAGATAAATTTTTTATGTTTAAGAGTGAGAGGGGATTCAATAACCCTAAATTTGTAGTACATGGAAGAGATATCCATGGCTGTTATTCCAGCTTGTCCCCATGTTGAATCAACCATTTGGTGGAAGTTCTGATGTTCGGTGAGAAAATTTAGAAATTTAAAGGGCCATATACCAACTCTAGGAAGAGGAAAAAGGTACGAGCAATGATCCAAGATCTCAGGGCCTATAAATGATGTAGTGCTGAGAGGATTAAGGGTAACCTAATGAGAATTTACTAAGAGTATGTCTAGATTTTTTCCAATAGGAAATAGTGGTTTATTGTTTAACCATGTGAAGAAAGGTTCTTGAAACCTTAGATCATATACCTCTATTTGATGAAAATAATCTCCCATTTCTAACATGCATGAGGAGAGAAATTTCAATGAAGACTGAGAGTCCTCTGAGGATGAGATATTTGGTTTAAGTCATCAACCAAGATCCAAGGAGAAGATTGAAAACTGAGAAGTTGTTGTATTTCTAAGAGTTTAGCCCAAATGTTCCTTATTTCTTGCCTCAGATGGATGCATAAATAGTTGTAACAGTAAGGGAGGGACTTTGAGGGAGAGTTACATAGAAAGTTAAGGTTTGCCTGAACCGATGAAAACAGAGAGCATAACATGCATTTTCCAGATAAGAATCACTCTCTCATATTCTCCCTAATTATGATTACTTAAGCAGTTCCAAACATTACAAACACCACTCATAAATTGATGTAGATTAGGGGATTTGATATGGATTTCTAAAATTGCTCCCATAATAGGCAAAATAGGCTTATATAGATTTAACCAATCACTAAAAAAGACTTATGTTTATGAGGGGTCATTAAATCCTCTAATATTCCAAAAAATGACTTGATACTTAACAGAGAAGTCATTGGCAGACAAAAGAATAAGGTTGGAGGTGAAGCCATGGGAGATTTTGGAGGGGGAAGAATGAGTTTCAGAGGTTAGAGGCTGGTCAAAAAAGGAAGAGGATATAACCATGTAAGAAAAAGAAAAAAAATGAAAAGGGTCAGAGAGCAAGGGTAGAAAAGGTAAAAAGGAGGATTTTTGAGTAATGGGGTCAGAGGTAGATGCAAAAAGAACATGTAAAGGGAGGGGAGGATGAAACAGCGCTGATTTAAGAAGTCCATCTTCTACATGTTGAATTTGGTCTTTAGGAGAAGGTAAGGTTGGAGGAGGATGAGGAAAGGGTAAATTTGGAGTAGGTAAGTATGCATAAGTGGTTTTAGCCTTTGAAACCTAAGTTTGGGTAATTTGAGCAGTTTTGTGACAATATAACCAATTTGGTGACATTGTGAACATGTCTATGGAAGCCAAAGATATTCAGTTTGGACTTTAAAAATGGATCCATCATCCCTAAGTAGTTCACCAAAGGAAGGGAAAAGCTTAATAACATATTTAGTGACTTTGATATAGGCCGCAAAGATAATGGTAAGATTATTTGCAAACTCATCTATATCTTTAGGCTCACCTATAACACTGTCAATGATACTTCAACCAACTTAGTCATTAGATAATGAGGGACCCCTTTTACATGAGTCCATATAGGAAGAGAGTTGAGTGCTGCTGGTTTTTGTACTTGAAGAGAACTCCAATGATAAATTATGAACATCAAAGAGCCTATATACCAATTATTTTCTAGGATTTTATTCCCAACAAAGTATTTGAGATTCTCACAAGCATTCTTCTTCACTGTCAAGATGAACCTCTGACTTACTTCCTCTTCCTCACATATCGAAAAGAATATTCAGAATATATGTATAATATGACGCACTTCCTAAAAAATGAATCAATAGGAAGTCTTTGTATTTCTCAGCATTTTATTGAAAAAACATCATCTCTAAATTAGATTCTCTTTTTTTTTTTTCCATTTTTTTTTCCATTTTTAAAGGATTAGTATTCTGACTTTTTAATTCTATAAATTTTATGGAGCTTAATTCGTTTTTATCCAAGAATATTTTGGAAAAATTATATTATTACCTGTACATGCTAATTTTGCAATTGATAACCTATTTTGCATAATTCTATCAAAAAAATTAGCGAGAAAATGCTGTTAAAAAAAATATATGTACGTCTATGTAATTTAATATTCTATCATTAACCAAAACATTGAGTTTTCGTAACAATATGTTTTTGTCGCGTGCATTTGGATAGTCTATAAGTTAGTATATAATAGTTGGCAAAGAAAAGGTTAGTCTATAATATGTGAGTCAAAATAATCGAGACCCTATCCACACGGAGTAGACCGCACGTGCACGTGGACACGAGCGCACACGTACGCATGGACACATCACATGCTACATACTTATGCTAATACACATTCTAGCATTTGTCACATCGTTGCAGCCAATTTTGCTTTAAGTTTATTCAAAAGCACACGCATGCATGATATATACAGCATTGCAAGTAACCAAACCTCTAACGAAGATATACAGGCAGAAAATTAGCAACAACATTCTTTCCCCTAAACTTTACTACTCGATTTGTAGGATAAACTTTTGACTAGATAACTTTAGAAATTTTTTTCTAATTTTTGTCATTTATTTATCTGTTGTTGTTTCGGAAATACGGAATATACCATTTTCCGCTGAATGCTTGGAATCTTGGGTGTAAAAAGGGCAATTTGATAAATGGGTTGCTTGTAGATCAGAATGATCACCAACTTGACATATCTAGGAAATTCGGACAGTATGAGGTAATTATATGACAAATATTGAGAAGTATTTCTATGAGAAGATTTAGGTGAAGGCAGGATTAAGAATGAGAACGGGTTTAAATGGAAAGAAAAGGAACCTGAGATAAGATTTTTCTTTTTCTCAGCTATTGAAGTTTGCTAGTGATGGAAGTCAGAAACCCACACCAGTGTGATCTAGGTTTAATGGGTGGTTTGAGATAGATGTGTTTTGTGTTGTAATTGTCATTCACTTTCGTTTGAGTGTTGCAAACAATTATACATGTGTGGGTAGATATATTTATTTTTTTGCTGAGATGTTGTTGTTTCGTAACTTAAACTAATGTTAATTTCTTAATAAGTGATTAGTAGTACTTTTAACATGTTCAAAACATTGAATGCAAAAAAAAATATTAATATCTGGACTAAAAGATTGAGTAGAAATATTTTTAAAAATTATTTGACAAATATGAAAGTTTATCTATGTTCTATAATTCATTATAACAGTCATAATATTTTTTAAAAAGTTTTTTAATATCTAACCCACATTTGGTTTACATTAGTTATCAAAACAACAAAAAATTTACAATTAGTTGTTGTAAAGATAACTAAAAAAAATGTATTTAAAAATGTAAAAATTCATTTAAAATAAAAAAAATAGTTTAAGATCATTTTAATATAAAACGGAAGGAATATTTGAATCTATAGATTATAACTAGACGAGAACAGGCATAAATAAATATAATATAAACGAATCTAGTAGAAAAAATTGAATGGTATAACTATTAAAATTAAGTGTTTCTAAATAAATTTTTGAAATCATAATAAAGAAAAGAAGCTTCATGTACCAATAAGTACAGATGCTTATAAGTATCCTGTATTTCTGTAAGAACATGGCAGTTAGTCACTGGCGTTATGTAAAAGATACACGATCCATTTTGGGAAACCTGAGGTTTTTTATTGACGGACAATTTCTTTTTAAGTACTATTTATGAAATCTCTTTATTTACCTTTTAACTATTCTATAGCTCACGTCTAGTTAATTTTTAAATAATGAACTTAAACTAAAGTTGTAATCGGGACAAGAAAGTAAATTTGAGCCAAGGGACCCTAATGTTCATGAAAAGTATATATCATCACATGGAAATCCAATAAAGTTATTCAAACTTTGAATGAGAATCAAGTAAATATAATTGATTTTTAAGAATTATGCTGAAATTTTTTTTTTGCAAGATAATATATAGCTCACTAACCCCAAAAAGACGTTCAATGAACATCTGAATTTTTTAGGAGATATCACATCATATCCTCCAATAAGAATCTGCAACCGTTGCTCCATCGCATTCACAACGACTACTCAATAACATTATTCATTACAATTAAACAAAAAGGATAGATCCAAAACGGTCAATTATATATATATAAGTCCAATCTTAATCACACGTTTTAGTTATAATATATACTTTTAATGCCTTCATGCGTTTAACAATTGACTATTCTTTTACGCACGAACACATTATTAGTACTTGTCAAGTCCGTTGTGGGATTTCATTTGTATTTCTATATATTATTTCTTCTCTCTGGTAAAATAATCATTAATTCTTAATTACCAACTCTAGTCTCGTGGTTTACGAAGTACAAATTTATCATAATCAATCAACTCTAGTCATAAAAAGCGTGCACATTAAATAACTAAAATCATAAATTGGTTTATATCAATAACTATTACACCAAACTGATCAGTGTTTGTAGGTTTATAGCCTAAATTGATGTGGACTTCTATATATCCTAATAATTTCATTATATTACTATTATTAACACACCGTACTAGTAGCTTGGATTAATCTGCGGTTAGATATAAGAGATATAATATATTTTTCTTTAGCGCAAATGATGAGATTTGTACTATGAGAATATGAATATTTAAAACAGTAGATTATAAAGAAAATAACATAAAAAGGACAATAATTGTTTATTTACAACGACAAAAAAATATCGATGATCCTTTAACTCTCCTCTTTTCACGTCCGTACGTGCAGTACTTCAAGAGATCTAACAAATTCCAATCTAATGAAAAGAGCTGATCTATCCAGCATTGCCCAGAATAAATATCCCATTTACACCAGTATAAACATCAAAAGGGGCACAAAATTAAACCAAAAAAAAAATCCAAGAAACAAAAACGGAGATTTCAAGGAGAAGATCGAGTCAAAGTAGTATGACTTAAACCCACATCGTTATGTTTTCTGGAAGGACCAGAAGCTGGAATCGGAAACTGACGTGGCAAGAACCCCAAGAACTGTACACTTTTGTGATCTTGTACTTGATGACCACGTTGATGATGATGAGGTGGTGGTGAGACGACGTCGGTTTGTTTGCGCGACGAACTCGTGTTGAATACGTTTGTGGTTCTTGCTCCATTGCAGCTACTCAAAAGGACAACAGCAAGAAGAAGAATAAGAATTATTTTCTTGAGTTGATAGGTTCTTGATTTACTATTTCTTCGAGAAGACATTGTTGAACTTAAAGATTGGAGACGATGAGAGAGAGAATGAGAGAGTGAGCGAGAGAGAGAGAGGGAAAAGATTTTTGTTTGAAGAGTTTTGGGGTGGATTTATTTTAATATTTAAAAGGATTTTTTGTTGTTGATGGGTTATGAATTGCTGACAGCAAGAAATATGGGCAAATCAAGAGAGAGAGAATGTGATTGAAAGATGTTGACTTATGGTTCTATTCGTGTGTCTTTTATTTTATTTATTTACTTATGGTTCTATTCGTATGTTGTTTTTTGGGTTTAAGAAAATCACTGGACCTAAACCAAATTAATCATACATACCATACTAAATAGTAAATACTAATGTAAGCAGTTTAGAGTTGTTACCCTTTTTATGAACTCGTATACAATTATTGTTTTGAATCTGTGAAGACTATCGATTTAAAGACAAAAAAGAAAAGAAAAAAATATTTACTATTCGTCAACAGGTTAGCTCATGGTATAGGTAATAAACGTTGTTGTGCGAAATAGTGACGTACTCTCTATCTACATCTCTTTATATGACCCACAAGAAAGAAAGAAAATCGAGGAAGGCCTCTTTATAGCTGTCTTTAATAAGGTTCACGGGTAAATATCACCTATTTCTGAGTTTTATTTTACAACTCATATTTCTGAGATTTATAATTTCTTGTAAAGAAGATATATACATTTTTCAGTTGTTTCTATACGTAAATATTTAATGAACGTTTCTAGCATCAATTTTTTGAGATATTTTAGTGTCATGCAAAGACTTACTCCCTCTGTTTTTTTATATAAAGGGTTTTAGAGATTTGGTTTTATTTTTTTATATAAGGGGTTTTGCAATTTTCTATGCAGATTTAAATACAATTTTTTTATTGATTGGTTAAATTTATTCTAAGTATTTTAAATGCAATCATTAATATTATGTAGTTTCTTAAGTAATTGATTGAATTTAATTTTTTTAATTAAAAATAATTTTAAAGAAACAATAAATAAATCTTAATATCCGTGTTTTTAGGTAAAAGTCCTTATATAAAAAACAGAGGGAGTATGAAAGTTCACATTAGAAAAATATATATACCTTTTTCATGTTCAATAGTCTTTTATTTTATTCAAATATTTGTTTTTGTAATTTTTCCTAATCATTAAAAGATTAATTTTTTTAAAGTATGATTTTAAAGCAAATTTCTTTTTTTACTTACAATTATTATTTTACACAAAACAATACATAATTTTTTTTAGTATATGTAACAAAAATACTTTTCTTATGTGCATATTAATATATGAGAAAATTTGTACCTATAACACTTAGCCACAAACTATTTTGACCTTATGATACTTCCAAAAAAAATTTAGTATACATGAGATTTTATATGATAAATTGACGTAAGAACCCTCAAACTAACCTTCATGTTCTTGTCTCTTCGGTCCAACGTGTTTGTCAGTTTTTGAAAAAGAAATTGATTTTTAATATATCATCGATCTTTCCTTCTATATGTACACATATATGTAATATATTTGTTTCATTTTTTTTCTCCACTCTTTTGTTCTTCAATTTTAATTATTTTACTATGAAAAAAAATTAAAAAAATATATGAATAGTTAAGAAAAAAAATGCATCTTTTCAAATCCATATCATCAATTTTGTTTTTTATTTTTTTATTTATTAAATTTAACATGATTTAAACTATACATAAATAGTGAATATTTTATCATCAAATTCAATGCAAATACATACGTTTACTACCTATATAGAGACATCAACTTATATATATATATATATATATATATTTGATGTATGCACGACTCATTCATATACTATTTGTACATACCTCAAATTTTTGCATGTACAGGTGTATAATACATGTACAAATGACATATTCAACATATGTACATATATTTCCTACATGAACAGGGGCATAAGCCCTGCCTGTACATATATCTTTGATGAGTGTAAAACTCATTCGAGAACTCTCGTAGATGAGTGTAAAACTCATTCGAGAACTCTACGATATTTACGATACGTTTATGTTTAGAATCTAAACCCTACACACTCTTTTGGAAATCCAAGTAGATTCATATACAATGCACAATATCTACGATAAGTTTCTCTAGGGAATCTAAACCCTAGACCCTCATTTGAGAACCCAAACACATTCATCTACAGTCCACGTTATCAACGATATGTTTATCATGGGAATCTCAACCCTAAACCCTCCTTTGGGAACCCATGCACATTCATATACAGTCCAAAATATCTAGGATATGTTTCTCTGGAGAATATAAACCCAGACTATCCTTTGGGAACCCAAGAAAATTCATATACAGTCCACGATATCTTTAATATGTTTATATTGAAAATCTAAACCCTATACCCTTATTTGGGAACCCAAACACATTTATATACAGTTCACGATATCTAAACCCTAAACCTTATACCCTCCTTTGCCAATGAAACACATTCATGTACAT
Source organism: Euclidium syriacum (assembly GCA_900116095.1). Classification (NCBI taxonomy): domain Eukaryota; kingdom Viridiplantae; phylum Streptophyta; class Magnoliopsida; order Brassicales; family Brassicaceae; genus Euclidium; species Euclidium syriacum. The sequence continues at coordinate 7,665,044 of FPAK01000007.1, read as the reverse complement.
CAAATAAATTAATGTACAATGACTGTATGCTAAAACAATACACAAAGATTACAACCAACGTGGACATTCACGTACAGTCTACAATATGTACAATACTTTTCAATAGGGAATCTATACCCTATACCCTTCTTTGTGAACCCAAGTACATTCACGTACAGTCCACGATATCTATGATACTTTTCTCTGGGTAATCTATACCCTAGACCCTCATTTGCGAATGCAATCACATTCACGTACATTCCACGATATCTATGATATTTTTCTCTAGTTAATCTCTACCCTAGACTCTCCTTTGTGAACCCAAACACATTCACGTACAGTCCACAATCCCTAAACCCTAAAACAGAAACCCTAAACCCTAGACCCTCATTTGCGAACGAAGCACATTCCTGTACAGCAAATACAATATTGTACAACACTGTTTCTGTACAGACAGTGTAAGTATACAATGAAATGTGTGTGTACGGAGTTGATTCTTGTACGAGTAACATAACCCTATCGTGTATAAATGTTTTTAATACGCTAAATCCTAAACCCTAAGCCCTAAACCCTAGAGGCTCCTTTGCATACAAAGCACATTCATGTACAACAAATACAATATTGTACAACGACAGTTTCTGTACAGACTATGTTCATGTACGACGAAATGTGTATGTACAGAAAGGATTCTTGTACGAGTAACATAACATTGTTGTGTATAAATGTTTTTAATACGATAAACCCTAAAAATTAGACCACAAACCCTAGATCCTAAATACTAAACCCTAGACCCTAAACCCTACACCATGATTCCTAAACACTAAATCCATAAACCGTATACCCTCCTTTGCGAACCCAATCACATTCACGTACAGTCCACGATATCTATGATATTTTTCTCTGGTTAATCTATACCCTAAACCCTCATTTGAGAACCCAAACACATTCACGTACAGTCCACGATCCCTAAACCCTAAATCATAAACCCTAAACCATGAAACCCTAAACCCTAGACCCTCATTTGCGAACAAAGCACATTCGTGTACAGCATATACAATATTGTACAACACTTTTTCTGTACAGACTATGTAAGTGTACGACGAAATGTGTGTGTACAGAGTGGATTCTTGTATGAGTAACATAACCCAGTCGTGTATAAATATTTTTAATACGATAAATCATAAACCCTAAACCCTAAACTCTTAAGCCTCCTTTGTGAACGAAGCACATTCTTGTACAACAAATACAATATTATAGAACAACTGTTTATGTACAGACTGTATTCGTGTACGACGAAATGTGTGTGTACATAATGAATTTTTGTACCTGTAACATAATACTGTCGTATATAAATGTTTTTAATACAATAAACCCAAAAAAAATTACCAATATTAGGTTTTAAAATATTTAATATATATATATATATATATATATATAACTACCAATATTGGGTTTTAGAGTATATAAAATTATCAATATTGGATTTTAAAATATGCAGTATTAGATTATTACAGTTTATTTATAAAAAGAAAAATATAAATATATATAATATGATCATTAAAATATGAAAATTACAAATATTAATACTCAAAATTAGTTCAATTAATTATATGATAATAGATAATTTACGAAATATCATAAAAGAAAAATGAAAATGTAAATTAAATATAATAATATAAACATTTTGTTGTCTCACACACAATATTGACGTTTGTGAGATTAATTATATAATTTTACTATAAAAAATGTGAAAAAATAAATAAATAGAGTGTATCAATTAACTAAAATAGGTCTACGGTGGTTGTGTGCATTTTTGACCAAAAAATGTAATCTCTCTTGCTTTTTCCACTTTGTGTCAGCATGGCATAGATGTAAATTATATTAATTATTGAGGTTTTTTTAGTCTTGAATAGTATCGTAATAATGACCAAAGTGCTATAACTCCATATTATTTTTTTAAAGTATCATAACCACTAAATACTACTGATAGAGGGTTATGGCTTCTAATTAATTCTTAATATATATGTAAAGAACGGTGATATTTGGTTTGAGAAACATACATATGAGACAAAAATGTAATTCATATAATCTAATAATAGTGGTTAAAAAATTAAAGTAAAATAAATAACTTATCCAATTAAAACAAAAGGAAAAAAAATTAAAGCAGATCATTTGTCTAAAAATGTGGTATTTGATTTGTATTTTGAAGTGGCCTAATACAAATGCTTTTTTGTAATATGGGAGGCACGACATTGGAGTACACATGTCTGATTATGTGAAGGTTTTCGTATCTACATTAGTGAGACTACAAAAACTCATGTATCTTATTTCTTGATAATGTGACAAAATTATTAAGACTGAAAATGTTGAAGACAGAATGATTGTGTAGAAATGGTTCCATGGTCTGACCTAACAATGTCTTAGAGTTTATTAAATGGATTATCTCCCTCGAGCGCTCCTTGTTGGGGTGTATCAGCCGTATACTCCGATATGGAGAAGTACTAAGTGTGAGGGAGTCTAAGATGAGGATCACTACGAGAAGGTATTCGTAACACTGATTGAGTATCACAACCCAGAACTAGTATTCTCAGGTTATTTACTAATTTACTTTCATTTATTTCCTTCAAGATATCTTCATGATTGATGAATTTTGGCGTTAAGGATCTTTGCATATCCACATGCTATGAAGATGAGTGTGTTTCCAGCGAACGTTTGATTTTATCGTTTCCTAACATGTGGATATGCAAAGACCATTAGCATAAAAAACTATTATTCTAAACCATTGTTTAAATTCATGAATCTATATATAAAAATATTTTTTGGTTTAATATGTTCATAAAAACTTCTAACAACAACCTTGTTTTTTACAAGAGCTTTGCTCATATATTCTTTTAGGGATTATAAGATATGAACAAAATTAAGTGATCAAATTAGTTTCAACATTAAATGCAACAATATATTACATTAGGAGAGAATATATGTGGATTATGTGATACATATGAAAAGTTATGAATAAAAAGGTTTTTGAAGGATTTCAACATGAGCATTCAGACATCTTAAATCTTACACTAGGAGAGAATATATTCTAGGTACTCAACTGAGAGATGATGAAGAATTTGAAGTTGTTATTGGAGATCAATTAGATATTGTTACTTTGTTGTTAAGTTTTAGATTGATGGATCGTAAAAATGTTCGGACCCAACCATAAGCTTGAGTTGGATGTGTTCTTTGGGTATTGATCAAATAGTGTTATTATGGATCAGGAAGGATATCCTATTAATCAAGAAGTATATATTGTGAGGTATTTGAAACAGATTATAGAGAGTTTGACCCGTGTTTTCCAACTTATTAGTTGAATCTAGTATGTTATGCGTCCAATTTCATTCTCTCTTTTTTTTTTTTTATGTTTTACATTTTTTCGGCTTTGTAATATTAAGACTACCTTTTTTGTTTAGACCTCAAAAACTTATTTTTAAATTACTCATTTGTAAACAATTTCTCTCATAATTGGACTGTCGATATGCGAATTCTATTTTAATTAATGTTTGGTTGGAAAAAAAAGTATGTGAATTATTAGCACAATAATATATTAATAATATTATATCCAACGTTCTTAACAATTCTTTATAATTGATTGAGCTAACAATGCATGCATTTGCCTAAATACTTTTGTTATATAGGTTAACCTTCGAAATAAAATAAGTTTTGAGTTAAAAACTTTAAGATGAGATAATTGAATTAATGGTAACTCAATACAACTAGACCAGATCTATCGATACTCAAATTTTGTCACAATATGTAATGCATCTTCTTTTGTTCATTTGTCGGCCATCTTCTTTATTGTAATCTATTTAGAGCCTGTAGCATTTACTATGTAATGCATACCTAATAAGTTTTATCCTCTTTTGGGGCATCAATATGTAAATGCAGAGAGAGAAAAATTGACATATTAGAAGAACTAAAAGAAAAGACAACAAAGTAGTTATGTTAGAACGAAAACAAGCAAAATCTAATTAAAGCTTGTCCAAATTTGTTAACATTACTGTATCCACACTGTTGAATTCTACTATTGCAAACCTAAGCAATGTAATTGCAATATACTCTTAAACAATATTTTGTTGAGTTTTCAAACACTAATTTTTTCACTAAACAGGGTTGGGCCTACATGAAATTCTGCCTAAAGCAAAGAAATTTTTGATGTTCCCTGGATTCGAACTCTCTACCTTATCCCAGTCAAAAGTATATTTTACCACTGCACCACCTTGTATTAATTGTCATATTGATGCCCCTAAAATTAGTTATTTTTTTCGTGCTGCCTAAAGCCCATGCTTCTTGGATTTTAGATCAGGGCCAGCCCTGATAATGAATAAATAGGAACGAGGGTTTGGGTAAGAGGCCTATATACAAAATTATATTTTCCATTTACAAAGCAAAATTGTCTTTTTTATCATCTAGGTTGATGGAACCCTCGACTAGGCCGGTGAACCCATGACCTAGTGATCAGTGGAAGTCTCCCAGATACTCCAGTTCAGAGGATGAGAGTTTGAATCCCTTCATTGAGAAAAGATTAGGAAAAATGGGTGAGTGGAACCTTCTCGTTGTGGCCCACATGTGTAAAAAAAAAAGGTTTATGTAAACCTTCGACTAGTCTTGTTTAATCACTTAAACAAAGTTTCCCGGAGTAAATGTAACATCGACTAGTTTAATCATTGGATATTTAAACAAGATTAAATATAGTACCGTCTTTCACTACCTAACATACTATTTTTCTACAATAAAAATCAAATTTAGAAGAGAATTAGTCAAACTTGATCTTAAAAAATATAGATTGGAAATAAAATAAAAATAAATTTCAGATCTAAAACTAAAATATAAAACAAATTTAGAAAGGATTTGATCTCTACCTCCTCTTTGATATAATGACTGCTGAAACAATTTGAACCAATAAAATTTTATTTTTAAAAATGGCCAAAACTGTACATACTTCCTCCAATGACCAACCCTAGAATTAACCAATAAATTCTCTAAAATGATAACCACTAAACCACAAATAGTTGGTTTTATTAAAAACAACTTGAAGATAAGCATACATATATTAGGGATCAATTACCATAAACTCTGTTAAAATTCATATATGGAATAAAATCCATTAAACTCAAATGTGTAAAGAAAAAAGTATTCACTTGATTATTCATTTTACAAACTTGTATTCTATGATTGGAGTCACCGACTCCTAGACTATGGATTGGATCAATTCGACCCATTAATACCATATATTTCAGTATAGAAATAGCCCTTAAATCATCTCAAAGAAAAAACTTTGAGAGTTGGACAAAACTATACTCTATTATGAGTTTTTTTTTTTCTTTAGATAAATACGATCATTTGACATGATTCGCATAATATAATCTTCTTAGTTCCACAGTTTTAAAAAGATATTTCCAAGCCAAATCATTCTTAATGGGAGATGGCTTATTCTCTTTCTTTTCTGTCTATTTAAATTCACAAATACACTTTAAACACTATTTTCAAAGGAATGTTAAATCGTTATGAAAGGTTCGCCTTACTCATCCTCCTTTAGAAACTAAATTATTATGGTCAGTCATATCTTTGAGAATTCCAAACCCTATTTTATCCTCCCAAAGATGATCTTTACCATGTTATTTTATCATGTTATTGTGAGATGCAAAGACTCCCTTAACTTGCCGAAAGACATATTTTTTTCCGATACGTCAATTGGACCAAGATATAGGTTTCTTTCGTAGTGGAAATAAAAATTCAAAATGTTTTTTCGTGCAGCAAGTTGACGTTCCTAAAAAAAAAACAAATCAATTGTTTTAAAGATTCGAAATATCCCACGTGACAATGTTAATAAGTAACTCTTTTTTTTAAAAAAAAAAAGTTGCATACTTGAATTTATTGCTTTTATTACATAGAACATTTAAAACTTATGTAAAACCCAATCTAAAAGCACCAAAAATAATGTTAGAAAAAACATTATCGGAATATATAAATTCCGAATAAAAATCAATTAAATCATACTATATTTTTTTTATGTTAGCTTTTCATAAATGAGTTAATAATTTATAAAAAAATATGATGCCAGTAAATTTTTCTACAGATTTCTAATATAATTAAGATAAAAATATTTTTAAAAAGTTAACTACTACAAAAATTTCCAAAAGTATCTTATAGATTTTATTTTCTTACTTATTATACATTGTTTTCTTTTTTGGTAATTTCATTACTTTTATCTGCTTTTCATTTAGTAAAATTTTAAAATAAGGAATAAAAACAAATAAATAATTAGTTGACAAAAATACAGAAGAAATAAACGTTGTACATTAATCTCTTACATTGTTAACCTTTTAAGACAAAAACAGAATCTAGAAACCTACCAGTACTTTTGAAATTGTCAAACGTTAAAAAAAGCCGAGAAGAAGTCCAAAGGAAGACCCTAAATTACAGTCCAGGTCCAGGTCATGCGCACATCAGTTTCCGTGCGCACAAGCGGTGCACATTAGCCCCAACCAATCAAAATTCATCTCTCCATTCACCTCCTTCTCCGTCGACTCTTCGTCGTCAGCCGTCATGGCCACGTGGAACGCCTCCTCCCCAACGGCGTCGTCTCCCTGCCGATTCGTCTCCTCAAGGCGACGAACGGAGGCTCCGACTCCGGGACGACCTTCCTCCGAATCTCCACCACCGAGGAAGATGAAATTAATGGTTGATATAATGGCGAAATCTCTCCCTGTGGTTGAACAGGAACAAGAAGACAGCTACAGTGACGTCACCTGCGAGAAATGCGGCTCCGGAGAAGGAGACGATGAGCTTCTCCTCTGCGACAAATGCGATAGAGGATTCCACATGAAATGCCTTAGACCCATCGTTGTTCGTGTCCCCATCGGACCGTGGTTATGTGTCGATTGTTCTGACCAACGACCTGTAAGAAGTAGGGATTTTTTTTCTCATTTTCCTAATTTTTCCTTTTTCGTAAAATCTGTTTTCAAAAATTTTGGGATTATTCCTGTCTGGGTATAATGTTTAGGGTTATCTCAGAAGAAGATTTTACATTTCTTCCGAATTGAGAAACAAATCGATCGAACGGAGAAACCAGAGCTGGTTCAAGGTATTATTTTGTATCCATTGTCTGAAAGTTCTTAGCTTGATGAATCTAAAGAAATGTTTCACTTAATTTAACCATTAAATGATAATGAAAGACCTAAACTTTGGCCAATAACATATCGCACTTCATGTAATTTAGCAAAACTTAGTTTTTAATGGCTTTGTTTCTTGTTTTGAAGAAGAGAGTAGTAGAAAGCATCGAAGACGATCTTGCTCTTTAACAGTGAAGAAGAGAAGGAGAAAGCTATTACCTTTAGTTCCATCAGAAGATCCTGAACAGAGACTTACACAAATGGGAACACTTGCATCTGCCTTAACAGCATTGGGAATCAAATACAGTGATGACTTAACTTATGTCCCTGGAATGGCTCCTCGTTCTGCTAATCAATCCAAGTTCGAGAAAGGTGGGATGCAGGTAAACAAAACACACAATCTTTCCTCTTTTTCTTCGATAACTCTCTCGTTTAAGTTCTCTTAATATCGGTTTTTGTTTTGTTTTGGAAGGTGCTTTCAAAAGAAGATTTAGAGACATTGGAACAATGTAGAGCTATGTGTAGACGAGGAGAATGTCCTCCTCTTGTTGTAGTATTCGATCCGCTTGAAGGGTATCTTCTCTATTTATCTAATCAAATCTTCCATTAACGGATTTATAGAACGTGTTCTTGTTTTTTTTGTTTATTACAGTTATACAGTTGAAGCGGATGGTCCAATAAAGGACTTAACATTCATAGCTGAATATACAGGAGATGTTGATTACTTAAAGAACAGAGAAAAAGACGATTGTGATAGCATCATGACTCTTCTTTTATCAGAAGATCCATCGAAAAGTCTTGTTATATGTCCTGACAAATATGGAAACATATCACGTTTCATCAATGGCATTAATAATCACAAGCCGTAAGTCGAAAGTTCAATTACCTCTTTTCTTGAATCATCACTTTGGATTACTGATGGTTGCGTTGCAGGTTTGGTAAGAAGAAACAGAACTGTAAATGCGTGAGGTATAGCGTAAATGGCGAATGTCGAGTTCTTTTAGTGGCTACACGCGATATATCGAAAGGGGAAAGGCTTTACTATGACTATAATGGTTATGAGCATGAGTATCCTACTCATCACTTCCTCTGAGCTTTTTCACTTCTAACAGTTTCTTCTACAAATTCTCTTGGATCGATTACAGGTCAATTAGAAATGTAGAGCTGAGTTGTATTATTGTATGGCCTTTTTAAAGAAGGTTATGCATTCTTGAATTATGAATTTAGCGAATAGACTAATTGTTTTTTTTTGCGATTGCCATTACAAAATTTAAGATGTGTCAAACGTAAACGGCAGAACTTATTCTAACTTGTTTTATTATTGTTCTTGGCAGAAAAAGATTGTTTATTTTATAAATTTATATTATAGTGAACTGAGACTAATGAATCGATTATTGGCTAACTAAATACGAATAATTTGGTTAAATAAACTCATGGAGAGACATAACTTTGGGATAGTACAAATTATTTTATTTTCCGAAAGATGATTATTGATTATCAATTGTAATGTGAAGAGCGGATTGGTTGCACAGAGAAGAGTTGGCCCTAAAGATAGAAGACTTTGAAGCAACCTTTGGTAGCCATTTTGTATATGATAAAGAGGAGCACGGCCTTGACCTTGATATTACTGGTGACAAAGATGAGAATGAGCATGTGCTTGACAATGCAATGATGGCATCGATGGTGTTGATCATGATAATGACGAAAATGAGAATTTGCTTGACAATGGAAATGATCAATTCGAGAACAGATTCGTTTATGGTCCTTTAGCTGACATGAACATAATCAATATTAGTCATGGAAACTAGTTGAATAACCGAATTATTTATGTTGATAACGGAAACATCAATCATGACAATGATGAAATAAGTTATATGAATTTTCAAATTAACACCAATTGGTTGAAAATGAATTGGTTCATGTACTTTTATATACTAATTAAGATCTTAACTTCCAATGTTGGACATTAATCCCTAATACATCGCCTCAATATAATAACTTTTTGACCATTGTTTTTGATATGTTTGGATTGGACTGTTTGAACTGGGTTGTCAACAATTGAACAAGTTTATCTTTCCAAAAAGCTATTGCATGGTTTATTACAAGAAATGATATTGCTCTCGGAATGTGACATATGTTTGAGTTTACTAGTGGTGGATTAGTGTTTGTTCAACTATTTGAGTTTACTTTTGGTGGAATACTGTTTGTTATAATGTTTGAGTTATTCTTTAGCATGTCATGTTATGTGAGATGTTTAGAAGCTAATACCTAAACAAATAAAATTTTTTTTATTAGATACTATTTTTTTTTCTGACATAAAAAAAATTCTTTTTCTCTCTCCAGACAAATCTCTTCTCTTTTTCAATTTCTCTCATCAATTTATCCTCCAATCTTTTAAATTAGATGCAATGAAATTTTATTAACAACTTATATTAGTTCTCCTACATCTCTAGGTTCCAATTTATCAATTTGGGAGTATATAGTAGAATACTCTAGGTTTCGTTCAATACAATCAAATCAAGCCCATGAGAAGATATGAATAACATAAATAGAAATTATTAAGTTGTTAGGCGCTTAGATCTCATAATCCAATCTGAGAAACGGGAAAAATATCAAAAAAAACTCTCGGTTTTTAGATCACATAATCGTATTTAGAGAAAGGAAAAAAAAAAAAAAAACGCTCGATGGCTACCATAGTTGTTTGTCTAGTGTTGCCACATCACCAAACTTGGAGCAACTACTATGATTTAAAATATAGTTTTTGAATAATGTCAAAGATTTCTCTTGATTTGATATCTATGGACCAATGTTGTCTCATACCAATCGTATTAAAACCTCTAGAGTGACGTTATGTGACTCATAAGAGAAAATTTATGAATAACCGTGATATTTTTTTAATAAATTAGTTAGAATTTTTAAATAATTAACTATTTAATCATAAATAATTTCTTTTTTAATGTTATATATAATTCTCTAGTACAGAGATCAAAATATTCGGAAAAAAAAGAACACACTCTTACCCTCCTTAATTTTTGAAGAGGCATAATATTTGGATAACTTCATGACTTGAAATCAATAAAGATGAACCATTCTTGGAAGAGTCTTGAAATTTTTTATAAATATATTCCAAGTTCTTTGTATTGTTTCAGATTCTCAATAAAAAAACAATGATAGGAGTTTTGTTAACGCTTATGTGTTTCATCCCATTGTTGGGCTCGAGCTTATGCTTAGATAAGATCGATGGAAAATGGATCAATCACTGGCTCAATAGAATCGATTATCACCCTTTAGCTGACATGAACAAAATCAAATCAATATTGGTCATGAAAGTTAGTTGAATGACCCATAGACAACAATATGATTATGACAATGGTATAATGAGAATGTAAACGACAATTAATATTTATCAAAATGCAACTTGTTGTTAGTGTACAAAACTCGTTCAAATGAAAAAAGAAAAAGAAAAAGATGAACTCACTTGCAAAAACGGCAATCATATGCAGTGACAAAACGCCTAACACATGTATGTTTATATACAATTCACAACTATACGGTATACACTATAACCAAATATAATTTTATACAAGTACATAGTTGTACCTATATAATTGACACGAGGAGTTACCAAAAAGATGCTTGTGAGCGTTTCCAACTCTAAAGATCCTAAATGTATGCGAGACTCAAGATTTACCTACAACTCGAAACCCTTTTACAACTTCAATTTATTGATCTTAGTGGTACCAGCATAAAGAAACTTCCAAAATGGTGAGATGATGAAGAGATTGTCACATCTCTTTCTCCATGACACAAATAATCTAAAAAAGTTATTAATAGAGCATAGTGGTATGAATGTAATACCATAGAAACACAATGGTGTAATTGTATAGGATCAAGTGTATATAATACCTTTCTTGTATATTTACAGACTAATTAATTAATGATAGCAATTACTTAGTTCGACCTACTGAAGTTTGTGAAACACACAATTAATAATGAAATCTCTTCTCAGTTTCATCTCCTAACTAAGGTCATCATCAAGTATGTCTTCGCTAGTCCTTTGGACAATTCCGCTATTTTAAAGCCACATTCTTGCAGTGTTTTTATCAACAGAAATAGATATAAGTTCATTCATGAATTTGGCCAAAAGATATAAGAATCATTTCTTCTTCTTCCTCATCCTCTCCTGATTTTTTCTTTTTAATGCAAGCATCCAATAGAATCTTGTTCTTTTGTAAAGTCGCTTGTCGCATCCGTAGATTCTCCTCCTCCTCCATTAGTTCCAGTTTCTTCATATCATCCATTAGCTTTTTCATATCCCTAGTATACACAGCTTCTTCCCTAGTGAGGTCGTATACAGCCAATACACTCAACACCGCTTCCAAGCTAGAGCAATCCTTTACACACTCCAACAATTGTTTACATATATTCTCTGGAGTCTCGGGGTCAATCATACTTTCTGCTCCATGCCATCTAATAGAGTCAGGGTTAAGTTTTGTGAGCTCAATCCACGCAATCAGTTTCTCAAATTCGCAACTCTGAATGTAGTGCCCTTTTTCTCCATTGAAATTTTTCACCAAGAAAGTAAGAAACTCTTCGTTTCTCTCGTCCTTCATAGGCGCTTTTCGAAGTTCGATCAACCCTCCAACTAATGATGAGGCATCACTATCTACTTTCCACTTTCCGAAACAAAGCCCTGTTTTTGATCCTTTAACATGGTGAGCAAGTGCGGAAATCACTACAATCGCGCTCTCTTTTTCCAATCCGTATACAAAGTAACAAAAATAACAAAAGTCAGCAACAACAGGCAATAGTAAGGATAGAGCAACATGCAGTAACAAGGAACCTACTCGATTTTCCGAGCATATTCTGTGTTTTTAAGCGACTCTTCGTTGATCTCTGTGCTCTCTCTAGCAAGGAACTTACTCATCGCTCCTAACTGAGACGTGGTATAGAGCCGCTCAACTTCTTGTTCGCTACGCCATCTTGACGCACGAGTTCATCTATAAACCTTAGGTTACGTCTCTTCGACCCAATGTATTTGGGCCTCAAAGTATTGGACCTAGCCTAGACAGATATGCTCTTAGAGCCGACGTTTGCTTAAAATTCTGCCTATATGAACAGTTACTCCTTTTTTTTTTTTTTTGCTTTTACAAGATTAGGTTAACGTTAGACCAACCCATCTCTTAATGTGTGTCTCTATAATCACCAAAAACAGTAGAATTTATGTGCCTAATCCATAGACCCCTACCTACTTAACTGTATTTAGGTGAACCACTTAAAAGGAACCCTAAACCCCTATTTGGTTTTTACAGGTGAAACCTACTCTTCTTTGAAATTAATGGTTTTTTTTACCTGCCCTTAACCAATTTTTGCAACCTCCATCATCTTACTGACTTTTACAGCCATTACTAAAAGTATAAACAATGGGGTGGTGGTGATGGTGATGTCTACTTCGTTGAAAACTTTTGGGGATTTCGTTATCTTACAACAAACTCTTACTTTAACGTCAAGCAAAAAGCATCATAAGATCAGAACTTGAGATACTCCTCCATACTCATTTATGATTTTAGTCCAACACGTTATAAGGAATCATTCCCCACATTCAATGATAAGCAAACAAAACTGGCTTCTTCCAAAGTTTACAACTTTATTTTTTTAACTTCAATTAGTCATAAAGATCAGAATTTTCTATTGATATGAAATGGATGCAAAGTTTGGATTTTCGTATAAAAAACTCTCAACTAAGCAAGTACAATGAGAAGGTTTAAAACTTCACCTAATCTCTTTTTTAATCTTAACATGATTGATTTAAGCAGAAGTCAAAGCCCACTCATCAGCCTGAATAAAGTTAGCCAACGAATACACATGAACATGCTCTTCTGGTATCTCATTGCTCCATGAAACTCTTTGTGACCTATCTGCTCCCGGACCCGTGTTCTTAGATTCACCGTAATAAAGCGTCTTCAGCGCGAAATCTCCGCTCCATGGTAACCATCCATCAGGAGTAATCAAAGCCTCTAAATTGCAATCGATAAACACAGTTCTTGAGTAATCTTTCCATGGCCTTCCCAAGAAATTCTTATGCACTTTCGGGTTATCTTTGAACAGTTTCATGTACTCCTCTGTTCCGTTAATCAAACAGTTCAAGAACACGAACCCTGTGGATTGAGATGGATCGATTCTTCCTTGTGCAGTGACTGCGTTTTTCTCGCCCTTTTCGGGTTTCAGTTGACGCGGAGCGATTAGGATTTGGCAGTCTTGGAAGACAGAAGCTGAATTGCCGAAAATGAAGTCAACGTTTCCTTGGATACGGCAGTTTTTGTAGAACTGACGAAGGCCATGTGCGTAAAGAGTGTCTTGGTTCCCAAGGAACTCACAGTTCTCGAGTAGAGAAAAGTCGCTGTCGGATCTAAACGCAACCGCTTGGTGAGCGTCTGGTCCGGCCGTGTTCTCGAACGTTAGATCACGAGCCATGAATCCATCTCCTACCACTCCTATCAAAACAAAACATGCAAATTATATTTCAGAGATAGAAACTATATCATATCACATCATCTAGTGGAAATAACAGAGGATAATAAACTCAAAACATAAAGGATCCGATTCATAACATTTGGAATAGTAAAATCATGTCAAAATAAAAAATAATGCACAATGGAATTGCCTAATCAACTAGTAATAGAACAAATAAAAACTTGACTTGACTAAACCCCGCAAAATGCTACTATGAAAATATCCTTTCACGTGCCCAGTGCAAAACCTACATAATATTTATCTACTTAGCTCTACTAAAATAATTTAAAAATTAAAGACTGTCAACGCTTAATTTGGAATAAATAATTACGTTGCTTTAAAGTGAAAAGGACGGTTACTCATAAAAACTCACCGACAGTTGCAGTGTTGTATGTAGTGATCCCAGGAATCCCGGCGTTCAATGATCCTGTAATGACCGTTTTGCCCATACCCTCTCCGACGAACACGACGTTCTTCTTCTCAAACGGAATCCTAACGGTCTCCTCGTACACTCCTTCGCTAATCTTTATGACAAATTTACCCTTTCCGTTATTCTCCGGCGCCGCGTTAACGGCATCCTGCACCGTCTTGTAGTTGCATTTTCCGTCTTTACACACCGTCACGTCTTCTCTTAAACCAGAAGGAAAACCCAGATTGGGGGCTGTACCCGGATCCGAGCCCAGACCCGGTCCAGCCTTCTCCCAGAACCCGTCTCGTTCTGTTTCCGGGTGGGTCCACGACGCGAGGTTGTCTCCGAAGTTATCGTACGATACCATCATGCTGAGCGCGTTGCTGCTGACGTGGATGAGTCCGTCGAGAAACGCCATCGTTTCGCCGACTTGCTTGGTGTCGTTGACGTATTTGAGCGCAGACCAGGTATCGTATTGGTACACGAGAGCAGCGCTCATCCACGCGCGAGCGTCTTTGATTTTGCCATGTGTCAGTGCTTGATCCGTCGATTCAGTACGGTACTGGGAGTAAGAAAGAAGCTGGAGACACGTGTTCGCGGCGTTTGTGCGGTTAATATTCCCTACGGACGAGTCTAGGATAGACTTGACTTTCGATTGAGCGGTTTTGAGGTTTTCGGAAGAGACGGAGATCGCTGAGTGGATGATCTGGATTGGTTTAGGATCTGGAGGGACCCGACCCGGTTCGGATAGCGAAGAGATGCATTGGTCTGGGTAACGAGTGGCGTTACAGGCGAGGCGGATCTGAGCGGCGGGAGCCAACGATGGCTTGACCGGAGAAGTGCGGGAGGGAGAATTGTGACGGTGGTGATGACGGGAGGAGATGGAAGGAGAAGCGAAGAGGAAGAGAGACAAGAGAAGGAGGAGAATGGAGGACATGGTGAAAATTAGGAGGCAGAAGCAGCGGATTGGGAATTTTCTGCGGTGAGATTTAGCGGAGGAGGAAAGAAAATGATGGAGTTGTTTCGAAGAAGCCATTAAGACCGATGTGTGTATATATATATGTATAGGAATGTCGTATATGGAAACTAATTGAATTTTTAGGGAAATTGAAAATAAAAAAGGAAATAAAAATTAAAATGGAGGAGAAATGGATTACAGTCACAGACCATTAGAGTCACGGGCGGCGCATAGTGGAACACTATTCGATCATGCGCGCAGAGACGGAGAGGAGAGAGAGATTGGAGTTTTGTGAGTGTCTTTTATTAATTACGGTTCTATTAGGGAAAGATAGAAGACGAGATTGTCCGGTTTGGACTCCGGTTTTTATCGGTTTAATGTTCTCAGGGTTAACGATTACTGATTTGGTTTTAGGTTCGTAATTGTTGTCCCTTTTTAATGCTTTTTTCTAATATCGAACTGTAGATCTAGTTTTGGATTTCTTAATCAATATATTTAGGTAACTTTTGTAATTAGAAAATTTCAAAATGTAATCGAATAGTTTATTTTCAGAATGAATGTTGATTTGGTTAGGTATTAACCGTATTATCTAGATCGGCGTTGGCAAACACTAGTCATAATCACACTAATATTATTTGTATTTTCCAAAAAAATTACAAATCAGTGTATAATTAAGAAAAATGAATGAAATTTAAAGTTAAGCAATTATATTCAAAGAAATTGTGAGATGTTCATGACCAAAAAAAAGAAAAAAAAAGAAAAAGAAATTGTGAGATGTTATTTTTTCTTATATCAACGCAATAAAAATAAACGAAGTCTCCCAATGACACATAAGCTCTTGTATCAATTATGAGGATGACACCAAAAAAACATTCACCTCATGATCTGTTTCAATTATAATAAACGACAACAAGAATTTCATGAATTTTAAAAGTTCTAATAGAATTATAGGTCTCGATATGTTTAAAATCCTTTTCTTGTCGACAGATATCTTTTCTACCATGAACTTTTTAATCAATATCTAAAACACGATGAAAATTAAAATTGAATCATGTACTCTTCAATTAATTTTAGATAAGATACGAATATTGAATATTAGCATATTGATGGTTATAAATGTTAAACTAGGAAATGGTTAATTCGAAACAATTGCCAATTTTCATTAAAGAAATCAGTTTTCTACTATTCTCTGGAATTTTATTAAATCAAATAAAAATTTCTGATATGTTAGTTGCATCCAGTTACTTTAAAATTGATAACAATCAGCTATTTAATTTTTATATAATATTGTTTGCCGATAAATGTAGGGGTTTTAGTGGAATAAAAACATAGAGGAGCTTAGCGTAAATAAGAAGGAGTTTTGGGGGAGGATATGTAAATATGATGAATGATAACCGCCTCAGGTGGTGAAACTACTAAAACCCAACATTTTCGTTTCGCTGTCTTATAAATTTCCGCTTTTACTTTCTGCCTCCTCCGTTCTCTGTACCCCACCGGAGTGTGGCGGCTATTCTCCATGTGAGTTTTCCTTTTAGTCAGTCTTTCATCTATTTCTCGAATTTCTCTGCATTACCCATCGCTTGAACATTTGCATTTCCTTTTCGGCCCATTCTGATGGTTAACTTTGTTTTTGCGATTTTCCGTTTTAGATACACACCGACTGCTGTTAAACGCACAGCCACTTACGCCGCGATTTCAACTTCGGGTCTCTGGCTGATCAAGACCCAACAATGGTGGTTACGCTGCTTCCTATCCTGTTCCATTCATCAGATTTCAGTTTTTTCTCATCCATTTTTGTAGTTTGTACAATACCCTGATTTGTAAATTAAAATCGACTACTGTTCTTGTGGGGATTTCAGGTGAGTCCGATGGTAAGAACGGAGAGCGATGAGGAAACGATTTCGGCGTGGCTGTTGCCGATGCTCCGAGCAAAGTATTTTGTGACTTGTTTCTCTCACGCAGAATTGAGTAAAAGCGAATCCAATAATTTCTGCTTGGATTGTTCAGGCGATGCCTTTTGCTCCTACTGTTTGATTCACCACAAAGACCATCGTGTCATCCGGGTTCGTGAACTCTCTCAATTGTTTTTTCTCTGAGGAAATACGTCGAACGCCTTTTGGTCAATCTTTTTTCTTCTCGCAGATAAGAAGATCCTCATACCAAAACGTGGTGAAAGTTAACGAGATTCAGAAACACATTGATATCTCCTGTGTTCAGACTTACGTCATCAACAGCGCCAAGATCCTCTTCTTAAACGAGAGGCCTAAGCTTGGACCAGGGAAATGCGTAACCAAAACCTGTGAAACATGTTGCCGTAGCCTCCTCGATGGTTTCCGCTTCTGTTCTCTAGGTTGTAAGGTATAGTATACACTTCCTCCTCGACAATGTTCTTTTTTGTTTCTTGAAGTTGATTGAGAATTTCGTGTTCAGTATATATGATCCGTATTCTATGCTCCTCTTATGATTATGCTTCTTGATTGTTTTCTTATTGGTTTAAAAAGCTTGGAGGCATCATCAAGGATGGTAACGATCCAAATCTGACCTTCTCTTTGAGAAGAAAGGACGGAGATGATCCAAACAACAAAACCGGAATTTGTAGCCGTTTGATCTCCGTCAAAGTGGATGCAGTCGGTGGTCGAAGTTCAAGTGGAACGGCGGTGAGAGTCACATCTCCAGGGACTCCTCCAATTTACCCAAAAAGCCGAAGAAAGGGTATACCTTGCCGAGCTCCTTTCTAAAAAACTGTTAATAAATGGAATCTTCAAAGCTTAGAACAGAACAGAACGCAAGTGTGATTTTCTTAGAAATTGGGATGACTATTAACTGATAGCGTTATTACTCGCAGTTGTATATTAAAGAAAAAGATTTCTTACCTTTGTCATCCTTTATGTTTCTCGTTTTCTTTTTCATGATTCTCAGAAATGAAATTTAAAAAGTCGCATCACATCTCATAACAATACATAGTTATGGTATTGAGTGTTTCTTTATGTCTTTTGAGTGTTGCTTTTAGAAAAGTGAGAGATTGAGTTGGCTAGAATGAGCTGATATGTTAAATGTGGTCTCAAATATTATACTTTGGTGAGGCCCTATGAGTTGATTGAGAATGAAAATTGTAGTGGTTTAAAGTTTGATTTTGAGGTTTGGTGAGAGTATCCTAAGAACTTTGGGCAAAGATATCACTTTATTTTGGCTGCTTCTAACTACATTTGCACAAGGCGAATCCCATTTTGCTTTGCCTTTTAAAAAAATAAAAAATAAAACAGTTTTACATAATAAGATAGATAGAATGCCAAGTGTCATGTGACAGTATGGCCTAAACTTTTTTTTTTATTTCTTGCACCAAGATGATTTTTCGACAAACTTTTTTTAAAAAAACGTTCAGGTTATGGGAGAGTCAAGTTCGTATATGTGACTATCTTGTAGTTTATTCCCATGTCAAAATAAGTCGGGTTGCATGAAAAGTGAAGGTCCAAAGTGAGTTGTATGCAATCCATAAAATTGGACAATAGGATTCGTCGCACATAGTATTTAAAGTGATATTAGTCTTATGGTCTTCAGTAACCACTATTATGTAAATGTAAACGAGAGAAGCTAGTCTTTCAAGACCATATGCACCGAGTCGAGTTGGGCCAAGCACGGGCTCAAGCTTTGACTTTGATTTTACATGGTTTATATGGATGAGCTTGGACCTTTGATCTATTATGCTATTTTTTCTCCGAACTTGGTTTGAATTATGTAACCGATTTAGTTAATGCAAATTTGCACTTGTCAATGTAGTAAATTATGTGATTGATTTGAATCAGTTATATCTATAACAGTGAAGACGATTACGAACTTTCTCCATAATTGCTCTATTAATGGAGCACTATTTGGTCTTTAAGAGGCTATAAAATATGCCTCTATGCGCCTCATATGATCTAATAGATATAAAACCACAGTTGTCATCTTCGTCTTCTCCTTTCTCTTCTTTGAGTCATGAAAATACACAAATTTACTAAGTTCGCGAGCTTTTGTTTTTCTATTTCGAGTAAGAGGAACGTGCTCAGTTGTTTCATGGGCTTTGGATTGCTACAGAACATCATACTACAGTGTGATTTCAGAATTAAGAAAAAAAATCCTTTTTTGACCTGCCAATCCAGTTTCCAATTCGTTTCTCAGTATTGCTTGTTGTAATTTTTAGATTAGGTTTATGTACTTGTCTTCTATAGTTTTCAGTCTCGAATATACTAAAAGTAGGGTTCATACACTGACTGTTTAAGAATTGATCTGATTATGAGATTCTATCACTAAATTCTAGAAGAAGAGGAACACCAAAAGTGATATAGGTTACGTTAGAGGAAGAAATGAACGAAAGTTAGTAAGTTGTTTCCCAAGAGAAATAGTTACTTTAATAAGAACTTAAAAACATGTTTTAGAGAAAAATTTGTGGGCGTAGTCTCCAAATATAATTTAGATATTAATTGAGAAGCAGAAGGAAAAAGTTAGATAAATTAATCGGAGAGACAAAAAATGAGTGAAAAATATCGTAGGGAAATGTAGTCTCCATCCAAAATCTCCTCATAATTTTTTAAAAAAAATGAAATTATGAAAATTTAACTAAAATCCAACAAAAGTTTTAATTGATATTGTAAGACGAAATGCACAATGATAAACATCTATGGATCTTTTTAGCTGGATAGATTTTCACAAAAGGAGATCATTAGTTGAGTTTTTGTCCCCATAGGTTTGGTTAAGACATTAATCTAGTGTTTTAAGCTCCCGATCATAGACTAATCTATTTTCGTGACACTAATTTTATTCACTAATCACTTTTAAATATGCTAATTAAGATTCATCATTGTGCTCATAAAACATAGTAATCATTAAATTCATGCTTAAACATCTTACAGAATTCAACCTGACTTAAATGTGTGTTTGCCCATAAGATAATTTGACATTTCATCAAATTTTTGGTGTGCATGAAATGATACATATGATCTCAGTTTTCCATTCAAATCATAGCCACAAATCCAACCCTAATGATAGATTCCTTAATAGCTAATCTTAAGAACCAAATCCTAACCATCAAATCTCCTAATCCACCCTAAGCTTAAAGACATAATAGATTACTATTTTCATATGATTATGAGGTTAATCATGATGAGAAATGAAAAAAAAAAATGAAAAGAGAAGAAGAAATATAATTATGGTATCTTATCTCTGTGGAAGGACTCATGTTATGTACTAACTACTAATTAAGGGGTTATAATTTAGTTATGTACTACAGTTTTTGTTTTAGTCATTGTAAAATAGAGTTTTTGATATATTTAGTTATGTACTTATGTTTGACATCTTTATATTTTAAAATCTCGACTCCAAAAAACAATTAATTGAATTTGACCTTGACAATAAAATTTATTGGGTCGCCACTGGTTCTATATATATATATATATGATATAGTGTACTTTGAAGGGTGTATCACAAAATCAAAATAAGAACTTCTATTTGCTTCCAATCAAGACCGGTCCTAAGATAAATGCTGCATAAAATCCAATAAATAAATGTTGCCTTTTAACCTTCCGCCGGTCAAGGCGATATCGTTATTGAACAATATTGAGAATGTTTTGTCCGAGGTGCATAGATCACTTTCTGAGACGAAAGAGGATGTGCTATTGTAGGGTTTTAAACATGATACATACAAGACAAAGTTTGTCTCTAAAGCCACATGGAACCAAATACAAGAATCACACCCTGGAGTATCACGGGCCAAAGGAATTTGGTGTAGCTACAATACTCCAAAGTTTGCTTTCCATGCTTGGGTGACGATTTTAAATTGATTAACAAGAAGAGGATCAAATAAAAGTTTGGAGCTTGACAGTTTCCTCGACGTGTGTTCTCTGCCATCGAATGCTAGAGTCAAGGAATCACTTATATTTTCAATGTCCTTTTTCTCGCAACATTTGGATTAACCTTGCACATGTGATTCTTCTACAAGATTTCACTTACGATTGGGACACCTTGATCTCTCTTCTAGGTATCCTCTGTCAAACACTTTTGGCCACATACACTATAAGGTATTGATCTCAAACGTCTCTTTATATTATTTGGAAAGAACGCAACGAGCGCAGACATGAGGGCAACCCGTCTTCAACTCAGTGTCTAATACAACTTGTGGACAAAGCGATGCGCAACCGTTTCAGCTCTATTCACCAGCATGGAGTAACAAAGTATGAGGAGGGGATTCAATTTTGGCTTCTCGGCCAAGAATCTCTACATGCTTCGGATAGTATGGCTTTTAGATCTTTAGAAATGTAAAAGTTTCTATTTAAGAGATAAATTCAGCTATCATCCACGATGTAAAAAGTTTTTTTTTTATAATAAATTTAAAATTCTTAGAAAAAAATGTTGCCCTTAATCTGTTACTAGAATTTTTTTATGTAACTTAGTAGGTTTGAATTATGACCAGGTAAATCAATCTAAATAACTTTAACCCCTAAATTTCTTATACTATTTTGGTGCCTAAAGCCAAGTCTTATCGGTTTTAGCCTAGAACCAACTATGCTTCGAGTATTTTAGCGGTTAGACAGCTACTCGAAAATCTATTTATGTTGGAAGATGGATGAGATCGACCGAACCGGACGAGATTACGAACCGAGATCGATATAAACTACGAACTGAGAACGAGATTTTGTTATGGAAATATGTTGATATTTTTCAATATATTAAGATATGAAATGTATATTCTGATTATGAAAATTTCTTATTGTCTTATATAAAGGATTGGCCTATGTATAAATAATCCTATAAACTAATAAATAAAATTGAAAAAACCAATTACAATTTCTACCACTTTACTAGGCAATGACTTAAAATTGAGTCCTATCGTTAAAATACTTGTACATGCGTATATGCATGGATATTAACAATACAGTACATTAGTATCGTGAAAATACTTGCATATTCATATGTTTAATTTCTTTTTACCAAAAAGAAAAGTAAAGTGAAAAAACTCATTAAAGAGCTTTCTATATCACAACACTTTCGGACCAAACAAGAGACTTCTTCACTTTTTGCCACAGCATCTGCCCATGCCTCGTAATCACTTTTTTAAAAAGACTTTGAGATCTTTCTTTTGTCAAAGAAGTTTAGTAACTATGAAACGGACATACCGTATTATCATTGCGAATTAACCTCATAACCGTATTTCTTCTGTGGTTTAATGGTTAATGTATTAAACTATTATTTAAAAAAAAAACATTCATAGCTTCACCGAGAGGATTAGTTTTGATAAATATTAATCATCAGATTCATGATCAGATGTAACCGCTGAAATTCGATAGTGATAAAGTAAAATCACTAAACTACAAAATTTTCAAATTTGGAAACATACACTATTGAGTTTTTATTGGTTTGTTCTTCTCTGGTTGAAGCAGAAAGAGGAAAAAAAAGAAGAGAAGAGAAGTCGCTGTAAGAGACCGGACTCTGAGGAGTGATATTATTGTATCGCAAAAGTGTATAGTATATATGTGTAGTATGTATTGATATAACTATATAGATATCTAAATGGTTATGTCCCAAGAAAATATAAATGGTTTATTCAATGCTTTTATCTACGCGATGTGATTAATATGGATGAAAATAATGGACATCGTGTCAGATTTTATTATTCAATCTTCCTCGGAAAATGTCACATATTTATTACCTTCACTCACGTGTATATGTACTATATAACTACATTAGATTCATATAGTTACGGCTTACAGTTTATACATGTGCACACGAAAAAGGGTCGTTTCAGAACAAAAAAAATAATTAAAAAGGGTCCGTTTAAGCTGCCACATGTTCAATCCAGAAAGTGTAACCAAGTTGATTTACTGATTAATAATCGATAACACACACACAAAACATTGATTTTGCGATAAATATATCGTTTCACTGGTTCTATTAGATGCAAAACAACCAAAAACACGTTGTTAAATGTTTTTTTTTTTCCTTGATACAAGACGATATCATTCTTCCTTTTCACGAATCTAAAACAAGTTTTGAGAGAAAAGAAGAGTTTGACTCTTCATTCTATTACGAGACGATAAAGCTGAAAGTTGTAGTTTTCATTAAAAAAAGAATTTGAAAAATATAAACTTTCAATTTCATGAAAGAGCAAATTCAAAATACATAATTAAATATTAAATTTATCAAAAAATTGATCATATTATTTCTACAATTATTGATCATATTATAATCTAATGTAAAGATAACTTGTTGAATGAATCCATTTACATCACAACATTACTTGTTTCAATAACCATATATTTATGAAGACTTATAAATTTAATTATATGTAATGAAAATTAAAAAAAAATACTGAAACAAACAAAAATAACTAAAAATCAAACAATATTTAGTTAAAGATTCGAAAGGGCCGTCTAAAATCGCCCAAAACAGCCTAAGATCACTTAAAACTGTCTAGAATCGTCTACAGCCAAAGAAATCTTCTTAATATAAAAAATTATTATTCTAATGCCAAAAAGATAATCGCTCGGTTTACAAGCGTCTAGACCATTTTTTGAGACACTGATGTTTATATGCTTGTGTACAGTTGACGTGCTAGCACCATGGTTGGATCGCGATTAGAATCCACGACTTAATATATGAGATATTTATAAGTCACACACGTATATAACTAGAAAGCTTCTTTTCTTTTCTTCCTAAAATGTTAAGATCATATGAAAAAACCAATATCAAAAATGAAATCATTCACTTATAAGTATTTTCCAGAAAAATTATAAGACAAAAAATTCTGAAATGTTATTATTCGAAACAGATTTATAGGATTGAATTTGTTTCTCATTGTCAATGTCAACTATGTTGGTTGCCAGTAAGAGTATGGTAGGTAATTAGACCATTGAAGAGCAAGCCAAGCTAAAGTCTGTCATGGGATTAGAGCATGATTATCGCCGGTTCTAAACGAGTTTCTTGGTTCGTTTTTATAGGCGAACAAATTAAATAAATATTATTTTTAAAAACTTCAGCAGAAATAAGTTCTTAACTAAGAATCCATCTCATCACGTAGCAGAGAAAAATTGATTAGGTTTCTTTTTTTTTAATACAAACTTTCAAAAAATATAAAAAATAAAAAAATAAAAATTTAAGAATCCCAAAGAGGGTTCACGGATAATCATACTCTTACAGCCGTTAGAACTTACAAAACGACAAAAATGTATTTTTTTTCTCCCAAAAACTCTTACATGCTCTTGTTAAAAAAAATCAATGTGATCGAAAAGTCAAGTTGGGAGGGGAGGAGAGAAATGACTTTGATGTTTTGGGGACTGGTTGAGAATATTATCCGAAACCAAATATGAAATTAGGTGAAATTAGAAAACAAGTATTGGCTTACTTAGTGGAGTTGGGAAGACGACCGTGATAGATCGGAGAGGAGGTAACTTTTCTGTTTCAGTCGAGTGACTTTTGGTGAGTGTTTTTGCTCTACATAAAATTTTATCTTGAAAATGGTTTGTTGATTAGGTGTTCGAAGAATCTCTTTCCAAATTGCCCAACCTTTTTAAATCGCTAAACCTCTTTGCATATATAATTCAACTCTCCTTTTTCTCAAGTAGTGAAATATATATATCTATAGCGTATTATCTGAGCAGACCGATCCCTTTTTTGATGTCTGATAAGACTTTCATGTATTTTATGAATTTTTTTTTTTTTAATTAAAATTTCTTCAAAATTTGTGTTTGTTAATTATATACATTTGTATGCATGAACTTAGTTACGTACATAAATGTAAACTTTGAAATAAAATGCAGAATTTGGTCATGGAAAATGATATATCCACCGTCTCATACAACGATGTTACACGTCTTTTACTTGTTAACGACAATCATGGATAACACCCAAATATTGATGAAGTTGTTCCCATGCAAGTGATTTGATATGATCCTTTAAAACCTTTAATCACGTCGCAAACATCTTAATAACTTGTTGGAGAAAAAGCATGTTGATATATTTCTTTTGACGTCTATATAACATTGCGAGTTTCACACACAATTTACATTCAAGATTGGAATCCATGGAGTGGGAGAGAGCAAATCAGGGCCGTTGGTTGGAAGATTAGTCTAAGATCAACAAAATGTGCTATTTAGTGAAGAGACAAGCGAACGAGAGAAATTTTATCAATATTTCCTATTTTGGTGAATTGGTTTTGATAATAAAGAAATGAGATAAAGATATTGAAAAAATGAGAAGTCAGAATAAGAGCACACAAGTGGTGACATCTTTTGAGAATCAAAGAGGAACTCATGTTCATATAAAGTAATTCGCATCCATATTAGTTATTACTTTCGTGAAAGCCACTTTCTGGATCTACCCTAATTTCAAGTCTCTATGTGAGGGGGAGAAACCCTAGCCAACTCTAAATAATCTCATAAACTAGAGCTGGTCTTTTTAAAAACTTCAATTGTGTTCAATAATGCAAACTATATTTAGATTACATAATTGTTACGACGATTATAAGTGTTGAGAACATTTGAGGAACTTCTTATTCTATTACAAATATTTCAATATTTTGGTAACTACTAGTGATGTCCACTCATTCAAACGAAAACATATGTATATAGTTTTTTTCTGCAAAGAATTAGGGATTAGCCCTATCAAAAGTATTAACTCTCTAGTGTAATAAATTATATTCCAAAAAAAAAAAACACTCTAGCAAAAGTAATAACTCTTGCTTAGAATATCGCAATAAATCCTATTCCAAAAGCTATAAAGACTATAAACCTCGTAAAAATTACTGGAAAAAATCTTGTTGCAAATTTTCATCAAAAGCCAACATTTCTATGACAAATCTCATATGCTTCAAATGCCATTGAGAATTAAACTTCTAAATATTGTTGTATATATATATAAACAAAAAAATCTAAAAACTCGACTTTGAGAAAAATAACTTTCAAGTAAAATATTAAATCTCTTGTTGGACCTTCATCATCAAATGATTCTAATTCATCTCTACCTCCAAAAGAACTGCATATACATGATGCAGACCTAAGTTGAGCCTATAATATAAAATTTAATCCTTCAAATTTGTGAATAGTCAATATTCTTACAATTTAAACTCAAACTTGGCTCTCCTGATCGTAAAATGAATCAATCAACTTGTGGAACTACCGTTGGTTTATTAAATACAATTCTTGAATTATATATTAAAAAAATATCCTTATTATTACATCACCAACCTAACCCCTCATCATATGATCACCTTCTTTTCCTTTAAAATATACGCACACTCACACACATATATATAATGTATATATATCCCTGCCTCAAGCGCATTAAAAATCTTCAAATCAAACAAACATAAAGTATGAATAATAATAATATGAACCCATCTCTCTTCCAAAATTACACTTGGAACAACATCATCAGCAGCAGCAACAACAACACCAACAAGAATGATCATGACCATGACCATCATAATGATCCAATCGGTATGGCCATGGACCAACACACTCAACTCCACATCTTCAACCCTTTCACTTCTTCTTCCTCTCATTTCCCTCCGCTCTCTTCTTCTTCCCTCGCAACCGCAAATCTTTTCTCCGGAGACCAAGAAGATGAAGAAGACGAAGAAGAGCCTGTAGAGGAACTCGGTGCTATGAAGGAGATGATGTACAAGATCGCAGCCATGCAGCCCGTTGATATCGACCCAGCAACCGTCAAGAAACCCAAACGCCGTAACGTTAGGATCTCCGATGACCCTCAGAGCGTGGCGGCGAGACACCGCCGAGAGAGAATCAGCGAGAGGATCAGAATCCTCCAGAGACTCGTGCCAGGTGGCACCAAGATGGATACAGCTTCAATGCTAGACGAAGCCATACGCTACGTCAAGTTCTTGAAACGGCAGATCCGGTTACTCAATAATCCTCCTCCTCCGCCACAAGATCAAGCTTCTCAGGCGGTAACAACGTCATGGATTCCGCCACCACCACCACCAGATTTCGGCGTTGGAGGAGAAGGAGACTTGATCTGATTTAATCAGGTGACATTTTCTATTAATAGTAACTAAATTATGTTATCAAGTGTTAGTAATGGTGCAATTATGGAAAGTGATTATATATAATATAAAAAATGGATACGAAGTGTAAGGGTTTGTTAGGATTATAATATATTGTTGTTGACCGAGAAGAAGGTTGTGGAATAATCATAACGGTTAGCTTGAGTTCTGTACCACCATATATTTAGTATTATGTTATTATTTTCGTATATATAATAATAAGAAGGTCTTGATTTGTAGTTTGGTTGTATACAAGTTTTGGCCGGGCATTTTTCGGGAATAAAAACCATGACGCCATAAAAAAACTCTATTTAAATAGTGTTATCATTACTGCGGACTTTTGTCTTTGTATACACACAATGTATATATGAATCTAGTACTCCAAAGTTGTATCTCTTGCTTATATATGCACACATTCATCTTACGTGCATACCTCATATTTGAACGATAATAATTAACACCTACATATATTGAGACCCAACGTATATCAATAATGCATGTGTATATATATATATATATATGTGTGTGTGTGGGAAAAAAGTAAAATGATATATTTAAAAAAATTTATATATAGCAACTAGCAATCCAAACAAAAAAAAAAAGTTGTTAATTATTACAAAAAACGCACAATTGTTATGACGAAAAAATCTTATTTATCATTAAAGACTTAATTAGAGTTGGCGTATATTTTATTTTTTTCAGTTGACGTATATGTATTAGTGCACGTCTCCGATTATACTTTTGTAAAAAGAACGTTTATCAGAATGAAAATTACGATAATCAACCCACAGATGAATTTTTTTATTATGTATACTTTCTAAAAGAAAATTGATATTAATAGCTCAAAATGACTCATGTCTAAACCGAAGTGGTGTCAATATAGACATAAATTAAACCACCAAAAAGGAGCATATATATTGACACATTTATAGAGAGGATGGTGCAGAAAAGATGTACTTGCTCGTTTGTCTTCGAATTAATGAACGAAGTCCAATTAAAACAGTTGAAATCTCTTTTTACCTTCCCAATAATGTATAGAAAACCTTTGACAACAAATAAACATTAAAAACCAGAGCTTTGCTCCACACTTGTTGGTCAGAAAACTCAGAAAGTAGCAGAAAGTGAAAGAAAGAGACCAAACGTATGCTCTTTGTTTACTTCACTTCGATATTTCCGCTGACTTTTGTGTCTCCTCACAGTCATAGGTTTTAATAAAGATACAACTAAATGTCAGTGAGATTTAAGGAAACCTATCCATTTTGCTACGACATTTAATTATCTTTATTTTCTTTTGGCTACATAGTTATTGATTCATAGCTCGTACGTTGTCAAAAAAGAAAAAGTCACTGATTCATAGCTTAGTATTCGAGAAGTTGTGATGAACAAAAAAAACTAAATCCAAGTTCAGATGAAGAAGAAGATCGAGCTGATCTTGAAAGAAATGAGAAGAAGTAGATGAATTTGATTTTTGGAAATTTCTGTTAGCTCATTCATAGAAACACATTATATATAATTTTAACTTAAGCCGAGAAAAATCGTTTCACATTATGTACATCTAATTAATAAACCCCAGTAAACAATATCTATATATATATATAGAGTTTTGGATATATGTTTTGTCCCAAAACTTTTAACATGGTATGACTGTATCCAACAAACTTATATACCTGTCCGATTAGTTAAATTTGTCCGAATCACCTATCGTTACTCAAAAAAATAAATATCTATGGAGTAAAACTGTTGATGGCTTCCATCTTGCGTAAAAGAGCCTTGGACTGAGTAAGAAATTGTGGTTTAATAAGGATGTCTGCTAATTGATCACACTCATTTTGAATTTTCTCATAATCAATTTCGATGTACTTTGTTTTTCATTGAAAACCGGAATATTCTCTATAAGAAGTAATGCAATGTAGTCATAAAATAGAGGTGCGGCATCAGAGACATCCATAGAACGTTATGATAATATTGCAACCAAACCATCACTCGAACCATCACTCAAACAACAAGGGATAAAGATCTATACTCAGCTTGTGTTGAGGATCTTCAAACTATATTTTTATTAGTTTTCCACGATACCAAAGAAGATCCAACAAATATGTAAAAACCTGAGACATATTTGTGTGTATTAGGACAACACATCCAATCTAAGCCCGCAAAGGTATAGAGCAATTCAAATCAGAATTTGGAGAGTAAAGAAGCTTTGACCAAAAGTGTCTTTAAGATAGTGTAGCACTTTGTGTCAACATCCTGAAAATGAGGAACACAAGGAGAGACATTAAGTTTCATAACTTGGGAATTGCATAAGTAATATCCGGTTTGGTAAAAGTGAGATATGTAAGTTTACCAACCAAATCTTCTATACTGCTTTGAATATTCAAGTAAACCCCTATATCTAGAGATATCTTGACATTATGTCCGTTAGAATAGAAGGAGAGTTGAAACCAAGGAGATCAATGTCATCCAACAACTCGAGTGTCTTCTTTCTTTCTCAAAAAAATTCCTACAACATTTTGGAAATTCTAAAGCCAAGAGTTTATAAGCTTTCCCAAATCACGAAGTTTCAATGAATATTGTAAGGTTGAATTTAGTATAATCTTGTGGCCTTACTACTACTATTATCAATTATATTATCCGCCTCAGTTCAAGTTTGAAAAAGAGAAGAAAATATAGCAGCATATCATATTTCTAATCATATCTTTTCCTCTCCTCTTTACCATGTTATTTGGAATGTTCGATTTGGCTTAAACAATTGTCTAGAAAGATAAAACACTGTTTTTTTATCTAGTTAAGTATCAATATGAGATCTAGTTTGTTTGGGAAAGAAAATAGCCACCGGCTATGATTGCGGTTTTCAACATTTAATTTGATTTGATTTAGAAAGATTTCAATTGAGATTTGAAACAATTCTTAGATCATCTCAACCAATTTCTTCATCTTATTAACTGCGATTCTGTGGAAAGTAATACTAAAGGCACTAATAACCATTCTATTTCCTAGCCCATTAAAGAGAGAGGGAGAGAGAGGCCCATATAGTATCGAAACTAACTAATGGGCCTACTTTATTTCAAGTACCCGTTTTTCTTTCTAATCTCTGTACTCTCGTTTAAGAGAAAAAACCCACCCGAGAAATCTTCGACCCGGCCGAAGAATGGGATCGTCTGCGAAAACAGAAACCAACGGCACCGCCTCGTCACCGTCGTCTAATCACAAGCCTCCGGCTACGAACGGCGGCGATGCGCCTCATGCTACTCCCTTAGCACCTGATCAGGCGATCTCAGAGTCGGATCCGTCGAAGAAGAGGAAAATGGGGATGCTTCCGCTCGAAGTGGGTACTCGTGTAATGTGTCGATGGAGAGACGGGAAACACCATCCGGTGAAAGTAATCGAACGTCGGAGAGTACATAACGGCGGCCACAATGATTACGAGTATTACGTCCATTACACTGAGTGTATGTCGTTTAACTCCTTACCAAGTTTTGATCTAGGGTTTCGTGTTTCGATCATAACATTTAGTCTTCAATTTTGGTTGATTTTTAATGTTGAACGTCAAAATGGTGGAAATTTAGTGAAGGGATTGCGCTTTTAGTTCTCATTTTCTCCGTTACATGATCGAGGTGTAGAATGTAGGAAGGATAAAGAGTTAAATTGCAAGCTTTTAACAATTGGATCACAATTAGCTTCAAGTTGGGTGAAATTTTAGGAAAGAGATCAATCCTGCATTATGTTTGTGCTGAGTAAGATGATAATATATAGTTTGTGGTTGTGAAATCTAATGATATTCAAATGTGTATACTTTTGAGTGTTCGGTTTTTGTAAACTGCAGTTAATAGGAGGCTAGATGAATGGACTCACCTGGACCAACTGGATCTTGATTCAGTAGAGTGTGCTGTTGATGAAAAAGTGGAAGACAAGGTACTTTTTGTTAGTTTTAAAAGTTGTTAGTTGGATAAGGCTGTTATTGTATCACATGATTTTCTCTTACATTAGTGAACACTGAGTGGAGAAGTATGTCTGTGGTTTGTAGGTGACAAGTTTGAAGATGACGCGTCACCAGAAGCGGAAGATCGATGAGACACATGTAGAGGTAAGTATTGAAAGCCACGGGTCCTGGAAAGTGGAAACATAAGGTTTACATTGATTTAATATTCTGTGTTTCTTTATATAGGGTCACGAAGAGTTGGATGCAGCAAGTTTACGTGAACATGAAGAGTTTACAAAAGTGAAGAACATAGCAACGATTGAGCTTGGAAAATATGAGATTGAGACTTGGTACTTCTCTCCTTTTCCACCAGAATACAATGAATGTGTGAAACTCTTTTTCTGTGAGTTTTGCCTCAATTTCATGAAACGCAAAGAGCAGCTTCAAAGACATATGGTGAGCAATTATTTCTCCTTATCTTTGATCTATTTAAAATGCTTTTCTCTTTCACCGTCGTTGCAATCTGCAATAATCTTGCTTCTCCCTAACAGAGGAAGTGTGATCTGAAGCATCCCCCTGGTGATGAAATTTATCGAAGTGGTACCTTGTCAATGTTTGAGGTAATACTAATATTCTCTGATCCATGTCCTGTCTTCTTGACCTGGAAATGATGTTTATAATGTTAGCTTTATTGTGATATTACAGGTAGATGGGAAAAAGAACAAGGTCTATGCTCAGAATCTCTGTTACCTGGCAAAGTTATTTCTTGACCACAAAACTCTTTACTACGACGTCGATTTGTTTCTCTTCTACGTTCTTTGCGAATGCGATGACAGAGGATGTCACATGGTTGGATACTTTTCAAAGGTAAATAAACACATCTTATGTTTGGTTACAATTGTCCGGTTTGTTGATATAAAACGCAACTTGTATTGGTACAGGAAAAACATTCAGAAGAAGCATACAACTTAGCTTGCATCTTAACTCTTCCTCCGTATCAAAGAAAAGGCTACGGCAAATTCCTAATCGCCTTTTGTACGTTCTTCGTCTCTCTATGACTCCTTTTGTTCTTTACAAAAGCTGCGTGTCTTGATAATAACAAGTTGTCATTCTAAGTTGCAGCCTATGAACTGTCAAAGAAAGAAGGAAAAGTCGGGACACCGGAAAGACCATTGTCGGATCTAGGCTTATTAAGCTACAGAGGTTATTGGACTCGTGTTCTATTAGACATCTTGAAGAAACATAAAGGAAACATCTCCATCAAGGTTAGATATTGTTATAATTTCTTTCTGTGATCTTTAATCATTCGATATCTCTGTTTACATGTATGGTTATTGATGATGTAGGAGCTAAGTGACATGACAGCAATCAAAGCGGAAGATATATTAAGCACACTTCAGAGCTTAGAGTTGATACAGTACAGGAAAGGACAACACGTGATCTGTGCGGATCCGAAAGTTCTGGATCGACATCTGAAAGCTGCAGGGAGAGGTGGTCTTGATGTTGATGTTAGTAAACTGATTTGGACACCTTACAAGGACCAGAGTTAAATAAAAAAGAAGTTATAAAAGCTCTAACTATTGGATTTGATTTGAGTGTGTAAGTATCTACCTAATATAAAACGGGCTTTCTTCTAATACTACTTCTCCTAAAATGTCTCTGTAGTTCACTTTGTAAATCTTGAATAATACTTGGAATGGTGTTTATTAACAAGTAATTTTAAGCCACTTCATAGTATCTTTTAGATCTCTATACAATATAGAGGCTTTAATTCTTTTAAAACTCAAATATTTGCATTTGCGGTTTTAATGATACAATGTTATGTTCAAATTAACAAAGCATACAATGCCTGTATCAAACATCATTTGGGACTAGTAATGCTCAACGCATGCTATTATTTTAATTTAATACAGAACTTAACTTTTGAATCTAATTAGGCGACATGTATGTGGTATTGTTTGTGGTAGGGCTGGGCATGGGTGGGTAGTTTTGAATTTCGGAATACCCGTTACCCGATCCGATCTTCACGGGTATCAGACATTTAGTACCTGGATCCGATCCCGAAAAAGCGGATACCCGGATAAACGGGCCGGCCAAAATTAGCCGACCCTCTAAATACCCGACCTTTTATCCTTACTCGGATGATAACAATATTTTTAGTTCTAAATATATATATTTAAAAATTTTAACACCAAAAATATAGTATTTTATTTTAAAAGATACGAGCGGTTGCGATGGAGGAACTAGGATAAAACAAAAGATATTTGACGCGCTATTAGATAATATAAATCTTCTTACATAGCAAGATATTTTTTTAGAGAGATTGTTTGCGAAAGAATTTGGCCAAATATGAGAAGATATTGTATCTCTTTTTCTAACGCTCAATATAAATTTAAAGCAATATTATCCAATATGTGCGGGTAATATATGACGGGTACTATAAGACGGGTAACGGAACGGATATAGAGACGGATAGTTACAAAAATTTTGATACCCGATACCCGATCCTTACCCGCGGGTAATAGAATTTTGATACCCTTTACCCGACTCGAAAGCTACGGATACTTTTTTTTCGAGACGGGTACGAGATGGGTCACGGGGTCGAAGACGGATAACAGCTATCAGTGTCCAGTTTGTGGGATGTATAATGTTGCTTATAAAATTGGGGAATATATTGAGCGTAGATGAGGACAAAAGAAAAGAAAAACAATTGGGGCCTACGTATGAACAAGTTGTTTATGTGTTTTCAATTCGGTTTCCCTCTTTAGTAAAATTCGGAAATAACCAGTTGTTGAAACCATAACTCTTGACGTGACATTGTTTCGGGATTCGTCAAAATAACCAAGATTTGAGAAGAATGATTGTTCAAAAAACGAATATAGGTTAGCAGTGAAGTTTTTGATTTAAAATATTTCTATTTAAAAGTTTGTAAGAAATTTGATTCAATGGAAATAGAATTTAATTCGGATTTCTAGATGCAAATTATAATTAGATTTATCTGGATTAACACACTCAATGTTAATAATGAAAGCGAACTCAATTATTTCTTTGATAAATTCTCCACTCCACATAATCATCACCAACGAACCTACACTTTTTGGTTTTAGGTTTATTGGTGCCAATGTGGTCCATTTTTCTGTATATATTATCCTCTTTTTATGAAACATACCCAAATATATTCTTCTTGTTTTTTTGTTCACCAACAGCCTATAAATTAAGTTTGATATAATATGAGAAAAAGTAACCCATACAATCTGGTTTTGCGCCAGTTTTCATATAATGTAGGTTTTAAATAAGATGACCAATCGTTTTCAACTTAATTATCATCAATCCCTAATTAATTTTGGACGTAAACCTAGAATTTCATTTTTCTTCTATGAATATATGTTACCTTTTAAGGAAACATTACAACATTTACAACTTAAATCTTAGTTGCCTCCAAAAGAATAATAATAAAAAGAAGCAAGCAAGAGATTTAACATTAATACATATTTCCACCAAGAGGATCAATACAAGGAGTGTCGTGACCAAGTGATAAAGAGGTTCTTGTAAGCTCTTTTGTCTTGCTTGGCATGAAATTTATCCATGAGACATCAGTCTATTTTCTTGAACACAGCCTCCATTTCATTTTTTACACTCAGTTGTCACTACTACAATCTATCAAAACAAAATACCAACATAAATAACTCATCAATAACCTATAAGTTACTGTTTTAAAGAATTGTATTACAAAACATATCCTACTTTACGATTCACCAAAATCATAGACTTGAAAGTGGTGATTCACCATAATAGGGGAAAATACATGACACCTATAATATTATTCCTTTATGATTTTTGTTTTTGTTACACAGTACTTTTTGTCTTTCGACGTCCATATTGTACTTTTTCTTTTACATAGAATGCACAAGTTGATGAAAGTAGGTTTGCCGCCAACCAATCACGAGACAGCAGTATTCTGAAATAAATCGGAACGTTGCTCAAAACGTCTGCTGACCGCTGGTGACTTTGAAAGCCGCAAAGCTACTATAAGATTCAGCATAATACCCAAAATAGAAAAATACCTTTACATATATTTAATTCAAAACCAAATAAAACAAATTAATTATTAAATACGCTAGCAACTTCTTATTGTTTATTCTAGTGACATATTGTTCACAATATTTTATATATGGTTGTAATTTTTGATGGGATATTCGAAAATAATCTTGTATCGTTCGTCTCATTCTAAAGATAAGTATGATTCATTGCAAATGAAATTTCTGGAAAACTTATCTCCTTGTATATATTTATCAATTAAGTTCATTTATTGTATATAGCTGAAATCGAACTTTGAAAATTCAAAATTTTTTGTTCGGTTGACAAAAAAAAAAATTTGAACAATAGGGTACATAAAATATTAAAAAAATTTGACGATTCTGAGGTTAGAAAATAGTCATTATAAGGAAAAATATGACAATAAAATGTGTTTAGTTGCTGCCTAAATCCAAAAACAATAAGTCGATAATTCATTTGGTTTTGTGAGAAAGAAAGTGAGTCACGAGCATGGGCAATGTAAATATAAATAACAGCCAACAACACTATTGGGATTCACGGACTCGAAAAGAAAGGACACTTACAGACAGTTACGCTAACTCGCTAAGGCTAGACAAGATTTTGGGAGTTATGACTCTTTTAGATGGGTCACACGACTCACACTAGGAAGTAGCAAAACACCCTCGCTGATTGTGTGTTTTATGATTCTTTATCTAGATGATGAATTCATCTTTGTTTATTTGGTTGATAAAATTTGTCATCTCATAGTATTTTCTTCACAAACACACTCATGGATTTTAATTACCTACAACAAACAACTATTCACATTGGAATTCAGACTTGGACAGATTTTCCCAAAAATATCTAAATTTCGAAATCATTATTGTGTTCCATTTACAAGGGATGGGAAATACATGATACTTTTCTCTTATCTTTTGTTAGGGCTTGCATATCTTAACTTTTTTATTTTCTAAATCTCATATGCTTTATTTATATAAATAAGTGAATCGTTAATTACATTACTATGCATATAACCAATTAGATGATGACATGTAGATGATAATAATCTTGATAAATGCAAAAAAAAGGAGAAAATCTAGATCATTGACCTTTTCCACAACTCAGAGATTCATCCTTAAATAGATTTTCATAACAACAACAAAAAAATATCCTTACCTCACGACCATACGTACAGCAGTCATACATTTTTTATCCGATTTTAAGAGAGTCAGATTTATGAAATTATGATACATGATAAATCAAATTACTTTATCGGGTAACGAATCTCCTTGATTTCATAAATTCCATTAGCTTTTTTTAAGAAAGAGCAGGAAATATCATCATTATTTATCGTGGCCTTATTATCACATTTCTCCTTGAATGCTGCATCGGCTTTCTAGTTTCAATGTAAATACACATATTTATTATTTAAAGATTTAAAATTACAATTTCGAACCAACGTACCACGTTTATCAGTATATAATATATACTCGTCAATAAACAATATACACACAAACCAAAAAAACACAGGAGACGAAAAGACAATGGCTTATTTTCTGGAAACGAGACAAAACAGAGCACCTTCCTTTGTTTCCTTCACACTTCTCCTCTATTTCCTCTTCAGCATCTCTAAGCTGTCAAACGCCCAATCTTCACCAGCATTCGCCTGTGATGTCGCCGGAAACCCATCTCTCGCCGGTTTGGAATTCTGCAAAACGACTTTGAAGGTCGAAGCCCGAGTCAACGATCTTGTCAAAAAATTGACGTTGGAAGAGAAAATCGGATTTTTGGGAAGCAAAGCTGCTGGTGTTAGCCGTCTTGGAATTCCGGCTTATAATTGGTGGTCGGAAGCTCTTCACGGCGTCTCCGACGTCGGACATGGTTCTAATTTTACCAATCTAGTCCCTGGCGCCACTAGCTTTCCTCAAGTCATACTCACCGCTGCTTCCTTCAATGTTACTCTGTTCCAAGCCATTGGCAAGGTAAAATTATTATTCCTTTCTTTTTTCTCTTTCGTTTTTTCTTATTTTTGAATAATGTCAAAACTCACTCGTTATGTCAATTGGAGATTTTGTGTTTCTTAGGGTACAAGTAAAGATCCTTGTACCATCTCTTTTCTTGCTCTTAGTCTTTGTAACGTTTTTATCCATGAATTTGTTTAAGGTTGTCTCTACGGAGGCGAGGGCAATGCACAATGTGGGATTAGCCGGATTAACATTTTGGTCGCCAAATGTGAACATATTTCGAGACCCGAGATGGGGAAGAGGACAAGAAACTCCCGGTGAGGATCCTACACTCTCGAGCAAATACGCGGTGGCTTATGTTAAAGGTCTTCAAGAGACTGACGGTGGAGATCCTAACCGTCTAAAAGTCGCTGCTTGCTGCAAACACTATACCGCTTATGACGTTGATAATTGGAACGGAGTCATTCGTTACACTTTCAACGCCGTGGTAAGAAAAATTAGTTGTCTAAAATGGCTTTTGTTATTAATAAGTTAGTCACACCAAATACATTTCAATGTTTTATGGACTTTTGTATGTTTATGTCTTGAATTAGGTGAACCAACAAGATATGGATGATACGTTTCAACCACCGTTTAAGAGTTGTGTGGTTGATGCTAATGTGGCTAGTGTCATGTGTTCTTACAACCAAGTTAACGGTAAACCGACATGCGCTGATCGTGATCTTCTTTCCGGTGTGATCCGCGGTCAATGGAAATTAAATGGGTAAATTTCTTTTCTTGACGGTTTAGCTTGAAGAATTTTTTTTTTTTTTTAATCATCTGGTTTGTTTTTTTTGTGTGTTTTTATTAGGTACATTGTTTCAGATTGTGATTCGGTAGAAGTGATGTATAAAAGCCAACACTATGCTAAGACTCCAGGTGAAGCTGTGGCCAAATCTTTATTGGCAGGTTTGGATTTGAATTGTGATCATTTCACGGTTGAACACGCAATGGAAGCGGTCAAGGCGGGTTTGGTGAACGAAGGAGCTATCGACAAAGCGATTACAAACAATTTTGCGATGCTGATGCGTTTAGGATTCTTTGATGGAGACCCGAAGAAGCAGCAACTCTATGGTGGTCTTGGTCCTAAGGACGTTTGCACCATTGAGAATCAAGAATTCGCTAGAGAAGCCGCAAGGCAAGGCATTGTCTTGCTCAAGAACTCTGCTGGTTCGCTTCCGCTTTCATCTTCCACGATACAAAAGTTAGCTGTAATCGGACCTAACGCCGATGTCACCAAAACGATGATTGGAAATTACGCAGGTAAAAAGAAATTGATAATGAGACACCAATTCAATTTCCAAGCTTAAATGTGTGAAACGAAGATCGTTTTTGTATGTTCAGGCATACCGTGCAAATACACATCGCCGTTTCAGGGACTAGCGGTAACAGTGTCTTCAACGTATCAGCAAGGATGTTCTAACATAGCGTGCGCAGAGGTGGATTTAGACTCAGCCACAGCTTTGGCGGCATCTTCGGATGCGGTTGTGCTCGTGATGGGCACAGATCAATCTATCGAAGAGGAGGGCCGTGACCGAGTCGACTTGAATCTTCCCGGAAAACAGAAAGAGCTTGTGACTCAAGTGGCTAAGGCGGCGAAAGGACCGGTGGTGCTCGTCATAATGTCCGGTGGTGGATTTGACATTACATTCGCCAAAAACGATGAGAAGATCACAAGCATAATGTGGGTCGGATATCCTGGTGAAGCTGGTGGTCTCGCCATTGCTGACGTCATCTTCGGTCGCCATAATCCCAGTAATACTCTGTTTTCTTGTTTAAATCAGTGGTAACTTTCAGTTTTGTGATTTTAATTTCCATAACCGGTAAATTTTGTGGATCATATTGGTAGGTGGAAAATTACCGATGACGTGGTATCCTCAATCTTATCTAGAGAAAGTTCCGATGTCGAATATGAACATGAGACCAGACGATGCACATGGATATCCGGGTCGGACTTACCGGTTTTACAAAGGAGAAACCGTCTACGCATTCGGAGACGGAATCAGCTACACTCAATTCAACCATCGGCTAATCAAAGCACCACGTCTCGTCTCTCTCCGTCTTGACGAGAACCACCATTGCCGATCGTCGGAATGCCAATCACTGGAAGTGATTGGACCACACTGCGAGAACGCCGTCGAAGGAGGATTGGATCTCGAAATCCACCTGAAGGTAAGAAATGCCGGAGATAGAGATGGGAGCCACACGGTGTTACTGTTCACGACGCCGCCGGCTGTACACCGATCGCCGATTAAGCATCTTTTAAGTTTCGAGAAGATTCATCTAGTGAAGAAGAAAGAGGCGGTTGTTAGGTTTAAAGTCAACGTGTGTAAAGATCTGAGTGTGGTTGATGAAACAGGAAAAAGAAGAATTGCATTAGGTGAGCATCTTCTCCATGTGGGTAACTTGAAACATTCGTTGGAAATTAGGGTTTGATTCAACCGATTGTATTTGGAATTGGAAATATAAAGAATGTTGAAATAAAATATGATGGGAAAATTAAGAAATTTCTTTTTTCCTTTTTCCCTCGTTAAGCAACTGAGCAGAGTGGAACACTGGAAAAGCTTCTTCTATATTTTCATTGATAATTGTATTCAAAATACCTCTTTACAGCTAAAACACTCATTCATTATTATTGAGGATTTTGTCGTTTCTACGATTTGTAGAAGGTCTGACTTTTATATTTGCTTCAGAAATTTTATCAAACTGGGTTTCTTTAATTCTCTGTTGAACACTTTGGACAAATGGGGTAATTACACTTTAACTGGGCTGGAAGCAAACATGTGTTTGTGTTTGGCATAACTTTTGAACTTGTTCTGACTTCAGAGTAAGTTCTGTGAAATCAAATTGTGTTTCACTGAAAAAGTTTTTTCACAGTGCAGAAGGCTTTTTACTTATATATGTTGGTGTTTTTGATTAATCTTGAACACTCACGGATTCTCTCACCATAACTTTGAAATTTGAATCGTCTTGAAGAAATTTGAAAATATAAAAGAAGCGATAATGAATTGCTTAAAACTATTTGTACATCTCGACGTGATCAAACCATTCCAAACCGTATCTACTGCCAGCAAGAACCACCGGAAAATCAAACTCTACAAGATACCATTTTTGGAGGAAGAAGAAGCTAAACAAGAACGATGACTCTCGCTTAAATCATTTTCTTCTTACTCTCAATTATCTTTATAAATAAGTTTATTTCTAAGTTGAATCTTAGCTACTCTGCCTTGAGACTCTGTTTTTATAAAATGATATTTGCAGTTCAAAACAAAAAAAAAAGTTGAATCTTAGCTAAAACCTTAATAATCCTCAGAACATCACTTAGAAGATTGAACAATGGGTTTAAAAAAAAAAAAGATTGAACAATGGGGCCGTTCTAGGGAAAGCAATTGCTATTTCTATGATTTGAAATAGAGTTTAGACTTGGATATTCCATTTTATCAAGCTTTGGTAAAATCGAGCTCGAAAACTTAAAATTAGCGCGCTTGAAAGGCTATCTCAAATCAATCCTTATATATATTGTTTTACGATCTTATTTATCTTGTTTATGGTGTTTTACATGTGCCTCAAGGTTTACCAAGCTTAAAGGACCAAAAGGGTAGAATGACCCCTATCTAAAGGGTTTTAAAGATGAGAAAGTCACAAGCATTATTTGGATTGGATATCCAGGAGAAGCCAATGGTATCGTCATTGCTGACGTCATCTTCGGTTGTCAATAATCCGAGTAAGACTCTTTTCCAATTTTGAATCGATAGTCATTTATCGGTTGGGATTAACTATTACAGTTTTGGTAACCAGTAAAATATTTTGGTAGGCTAAATGTTTTCTATGACATGGTATTCTTAGGCTTGATCGAGACTTAGAATCGGTACTAGGATTTTTGTTAGCTCTATTAACATGTAAGATTATGAAATAGTTATGTATTAATTTAATCCTTACATATATATAACTAAAATGC
Organism: Euclidium syriacum; assembly: GCA_900116095.1. Classification (NCBI taxonomy): domain Eukaryota; kingdom Viridiplantae; phylum Streptophyta; class Magnoliopsida; order Brassicales; family Brassicaceae; genus Euclidium; species Euclidium syriacum. Next base: position 7,624,082 of record FPAK01000007.1, on the reverse strand, counting down.
CTCACAAGTACATATAAAAATATTATATGTAGATAAAGAAAAGAAAAGAAAAGATTTTATTTTTTGTCATGATGAAATGATAATATTATATATTTCTATATTTTAATATGAAAAACACTTAAGTTTTTCTAAAACAACTTAAACCTAATATAACCACCAAAATTTACCAAATAGTGTTTTAAAACAGGTTGTAATTAGAATTTTGGATAGAATATTCTATCCATATCTAATAAAATTTAGAATATTCCAAATAGTTTTCTTTAAATACAATAACAGATAGTTTTTGACTTTTTTTGAAATGATCACAATCTCAAAACAACATATCAATTTTATTAGTATATAATTAAGGATTTGTCTGTGCGGTTGCGCGGAGAAGTGATGTAAGAGAATATAATTAAAAACATTAAACATTATACCTAAAACACATGAATCAAAACCTCTAACAAAATCGTGCGGAATCGAAACCTCTAACAAAACCGGTCCAAAATCCGAATGAAAATTCGATGAAATCATTTGGCCACACGGAACTCTAATTGTTGAACAACACCATCTGCCAGCAGAGAGACGAAACCGCCAACATGCACACAACCAATCACATCTACAAAATAAAAAACGAAATCTTATCTGCAAAAGATTTTAAACCATAACCCTTCCACCATAAACCAAGTACATTAGTATACAATACACGATAATTAACATACATATTGAGTAATTTAATTATAACTACAGTAAAACCTCTATAAATTAATACTCGATTAAAGAATTCCTCTAAAAATTAATACATTTCTTAGGTCTCAAATTAGTTTTCGAGCCAATTAATATATCGATAAATTAATAACTCTATTAATTAATAAAATATTTTTAAAATAGTGTAGTCCCAACATTATTAATTTATAGAGGTTTTACTTTATAAACCCCAATTCATTAATATAGAGCACAAAATAACTAAAATGATTACCAGTGACAGAATCAAAATCCTAACCCCATCTTTTATAAACTCAATCACATTAATATATTGTACATGATTACTAAAATCTTTATTTGTTCAAGATTATAAACCCTAATCCCTCCATACAAATAGAGACATGAAGAGGAATTAAAAACCCACAATCCTTTCTTGTGATCGTCCGAATATCTCTGAAAGTTTTCTTATCTCATTTTTAAAAATTCTTTAATTTTTTTATTTCCTCTTCAAATGAGAGTTCATAATATTATATATTTTTCTTTTCGTCATATTCGATGTTACTTGATAATCCGCATACTTTATGTGTTTTTATCTCCATTGTTGTCCAATAGATTCCCTCTCACAACTTTCAAAATTTTTTGATAATATTATATATTAAGAAATGGTTGTATGTCTCATTTTTTATTTGGTTTGGAACATGTAATGATAGTTGTATAAATTTAAATATGAAACATTATCTTTCATATTATAGATTCTTCTTTGTTTTCCTTTTTTTTTCTCTTATTTTCTTCTTTTGTTATTTGTCTTTTTTTTCCTGGTATTTTTCGATTTTTTCTCATATATGGTCTTTTATGCTTTTCCATTCTTTTTTTCTAATTTCATATTTTTCTTCATAAGATTCTTCTCACTATTGATATTTTGTTTTTTGAGATCACTAAAACTTTTGTTTTCTTGTTTTCTCGATTTATGTATTCTCATTCTACTTTTGATATGAAGAACCATAAATATATTTTATGTGTTTTGGTTCTATGTTTTCATCCTCATCTTGAGGTTGAAGACTTTATTTTTTCTTTTTCTTATGCTCTTGTTTTCTTCAAGGGTTCTAACTCAATCTGACATATAAACTATTTTTCTGGTCCTTAAATCTCATACATGACCATAATCTTACTCCCGAAACCTTAAGTTGAAACTGTGAAAACTTCCAAACCCTCGGTTTGAGGAACAGTTTAATTTTGTAGTTTCTTATCAGCGAAATCTATATAAAGAGATATCTATTTCTTGATCTAACTCTCTTTAGTTCGGTGAGAAATCAATTCTCCATTTAAAAATATGCATTGTATCTTTGGCACTATATGTGTCGTGAAAGGCATGTGATTGTGAGATACAATCTATATAAATGAAGTAGATACCGAGAACATTAATGTTCCAATTTCAAGAGACGGATATATATATGGACAACGTCACACGTGGACATGACAAAAAATTGGACCGATCTGCAATGAGATAATAATCACAACAATACAATTGCATCATCATCCTCTTCTTCATCTTCATCTTCATTACAAGTGCTTCCAGAACCAACTTCTTCATCTTCATATTCTTCTCCATGTTATTACAAGTGCTTCCAGAACCAACTTCTACCTCCTTGTTTGCTTTCAAACAATTAGATTCTACTGGCAAAAAAAAACAAAAATCTTGCTTTTGATTCGTAACCGCCGATGTCCGTTCCGATATTCTCCTGGAAGTTGTTACTACTCGTTGTTGCGCTCCCTTGACAGGTTTTTGTAACTTATCATGCAATTCGGAAGGTGTCTTTGGCTCACGCTTGGCTGAACTCTATTTGCTTCGACGACTACAAATTTATCCATTGTTTGCTATTTTCATATCTATGAATGTTAAAGCAAAGGTATTAATTAACAACCCTAAGCAAAGAATTTGAGAGGTTCAATTTTTCTTCCTCGTATTCTTCTGCTTCTCTATTAGCTAAAAAATCAAAATATACAAAAGCAAATTTAGCAAAACAAAATAAAAAAAAGAAGGTCCAAAATCAGCAAATCTAACCAAATAAAACATCACCGATGACGTTCTCGTCTCCGTATTTGTCATTGAATTCATTGGCTTCTCCTTTAACTACAAAATCGAAATCCAAAAACAAGTTTAGAAACCAAAAAACTCAGAGAATCCAAAACCACATCAAAACCTATGAAATCGAAGGCCATAATCATAGAAAAACTCGAACTAAAGAAACAGATCATCAGATAGCTTAAAACAGAACAAATAGAAAGAAAAGCAACAACACTTTCATTTTGTTAAAAACTAAAAACTCAACCCAAATACAAAAAAACTGATATAAGTAACTGATCTAACCAAATTGAAGACTATATAGTAAGCAGATACAAATCCATAGTTATAAGGATCAACCGAGAAAGAAAATGGAGCTTAAGTTGTCATGTTTATGACAATTTCTATATAAAAATGGAGCTTAAATTTTCATGTCTAAGAACTTGCCCGCGCGATTGCGCGGAGATATGATGTAAAAGAGTAAAATTTAATACATTAAAATACTATATATCCCGCATATTCTTATCGAGATTCTCAAATCAGTGTTTACTATATGAAGATACGTATAAACGTATCGTAAATTAGGTGTAAGAGGTCATAAGATCTTATAAATGCTTACTTGTAAAAGAATCTAAACCTACATCACTCCTTTGGGAACCAAAACACATTCATATACAAACCAAAATATTTACAATATGTTTCTTTGAGAAATCTAAACCATAGAGCCTCCTTAGGGAACCCAAACACATTCATATACAGTCCACGATATCTACAATATGTTTCTTTAGGGAATCTATACCCTAGACCCTTCTTTAGGAACCCAAACACATTCATATATAGTCCATGACATCTACAGTACGTTTCTCTAGGAATCTATATTATAGACCCTCTTTTGGGGAACCAAGTACATTCATATACAGTCCATTATATGTACGATGTATATCTCTTGGGACTATATACCCTAGACCCTCCTTTGGGAACTCAAGCACACTCATATGCAGTTTACAATATCTACGATACATTTCTCTAGGGAATCTAGACCCTTCAATCTCCTTTGGGAACCAAATCACGTTCATATACAGTCCACAATATCTATGATACGTTTCTCTGGGGAATCTAAACCTTAGACACTCCTTTGGGAACCCATACACATTTATAGTCCACAAATATGTAAGATACGTTTCTCATTAGAATTTACACTCAAAGACCCTCATTTGGGAACCCAGACACATTTATAGTCCACAAATATGTAAGATACGTTTCTCATTAGAATTTAGACTCAAAGACCCTCATTTGGGAACCCAAGTACATTCATATATAGTCCATTATATGTATGATGTATTTCTCTTGGGACTCTATACCCTAGACCCTCCTTTGGAAACTCAAACACACTCATATATAGTCCACAATATCTACGTTACATTTCTCTAGGGAATGTAGACCCTTTAACCTTCTTTGGTAACCAAAACACATTCATATACAGTCCATGATATCTGTGATACCTTTCTTTGAGGAATCTAAACCCTAGACCCTCATTTGGGAACCCAAACGCATTCATATACAGTCAACGATACGTTTCTCTGGAAAATCTATACCATGGACTCTCCTTTGGGAATCCAAATACATTCATAGTCCACGATATGTACGATACGTTTCTCATGAGAATTTACATCCTAAACCTTTCTTTGGGAACCCAAACACATTAATATACAGTCAATGATATCTCCAATATGTTTCTCTAAGGAATCTATACCCTAGGCCCTCCATTGGGAACCCAAACACATTCATATACAGTGCATTATATGTACGTTAAGTTTCTTTTGGTATATATACCCTAGACCTTCATTTGGGAACTCAAGCACATTCATATACAGTCCATGATATCTACGATATGTTTATCTGGGGAATCTATACCCTAGACCCTCTTTTGGGAACCCAATCACACTCATATAAAGTCCACGATATGTACAATACGTTTTTCTAGGGAATCTAGACCCTACAACCTCCTTTGGAAACCCATGCACATTCATATACAGTCCACAATATCTACTATACTTTTCTCTTGGGAATCTAAACCATATACCCTGCTTTGGGAACCTAAGAACATTCATATTTAGTCCAACCGTCTCCATGGTTTGACCTTGGTTGTTATTTATTGTCATAACAAATGCAACTGTTACCAAAAATTGACTACACCGTATTTTAAAAGGGAACTTCATTTCCGCCGGAGACACAAATTTCCTAGTTAGTAAAAACCAAATCGCTTACTTTAGTATCCATTAATATTTTTCATCTATCACATGATTGGCCAACGAGCTACTTTTAGTCTTGTACACAAAATCATTTCTTGTATCGATATTTTGGAGCAACATGATCACGACTTTCAACTTTAAACAATGATTCGGCTATCCCGATACTTTGACACTATAAAGAAATTCATGAGTATAAATTATTCCATCAGCACTGCTAGTGTCCGAAGTATCAATGCTATCAGAGTTGTGATATTCTTCACCTAAAAATACTTATACATTAAAATTTTAGTTAAAAAATTTAAGAAAAAACTTTTTGAATAATGGTTTTAATTTTTTTGTTTTTTTAAGAAACAACTTACCAATTTAATATGTTTTCGAATGAGAAGATAAAACGTTTGTATAATAAGACGATCTGATGAAGTCTCTAGAGAATGAATAAGGTTATTGGACCATAAGTAACTAAGTTAAAGCCCAAATGTTTAATAGGTTGTGTTTGATTTCTATAAGAAATTAGATTAAGACAATAACTAAAACAAAAGTGAAGGACTTGAGTTATTCAAATTTTAATAGTTAATAATTTGGTTGGTTTTATGTTGTTTAATATAGAGACCGAATATTGTTTAAATCTGTGATTTATTATGGTTTTAATGTTTAGGGTTTAATTAAGGATATTTATGTAATTTATGTGTTTGCGTATAATTATACGGTTTTGGTTTAATAAGTTAGATTTCCATATATAATTATACACAATAATAAAGTTTAAAATTTTTTTAATAAATCAATTCTCTAGATGGTTGTGGTGATGCCATGTGGCGAAACATGTATTCTTTTAATATATATGATAGCAGAGTCAATAGACAAAATACACAAAAGAAAAAACATCAGAGAAAAAAAAACACAAATGAATTATATCCGACAAACAATGCGAAACAGAGCACTTTCCTTGGTTTCCACTCTTCTCATTTGTTTCCTCCTTTGCATCTCCGAGCCGTCGAATGCCCAATCTTCACTAGCATTTGCATGTGACATCGCCGAAGACTCATCTCTCACCGAGTTTGGATTCTGTAAAACGGCGTTGACGCTCGAAACCCGAGTCAGCGATCTTGTCAAAAGATTGACGTTGGACGAGAAAATCGGATTTTTAGGGAGCAAAGCTATTGGTGTTAGCCGCCTTGGAATCCCATCTTATAATTGGTGGTCGGAAGCTCTTCACGGCGTTTCAGACGTCGGGGATGGTTCTAATTTTACGAGTCTAGTCCCTGGGGCCACTAGTTTCCCTCAAGTCATACTCACTGCTGCGTCCTTCAATGAATCTCTGTTCCAAGCCATTGGCCAAGTAAAATTACTATCATTTTTTTTCTTCTTGGATAATTTGACAACTCACTTGTATGCAAATTTGTTTCTTTGGGTACACATAAAGATCCTTGTACATATTTTTCTTGCTTCTAGCCTTGATAACATTTGTATCAATGGCTTGGTTTAAGGTTGTATTGACGGAGGCGAGGGAAATGCACAATGTGGGATTAGCCGGATTAACGTTTTGGTCACCAAATGTGAACATATTTCGAGACCCGAGGTGGGGAAGAGGACAAGAAACTCCCGGGGAGGATCCACGCTCTCGAGCAAATACGCGGTGGCTTACGTCAAAGGTCTTCAGGACACTGATGGTGAAGATCCTAACCGTCTAAAAGTCGCCGTTTGCTGCAAACACTACACCGCCTATGACATTGACAATTGGAACGGAGTTCATCGTTACACTTTCAACGCCGTGGTAAGAAAAATAGTCGTATGATTCTTTGTATCTAAAATGGTTTTGTTATTAATTAGTTAATCACACCAAAATACATTTCAATGTTTTATGGAGTTTTGTGTGTTTACGCCTTGGATTAGGTGAACCAACAAGATATGGATGATACGTTTCAACCACCGTTTAAGAGTTGTGTGGTTGATGCTAATATGGCTAGTGTCATGTGTTCTTGCAACCAAGTTAATGGTAAACCGACATGCGCTGATCCTGATCTTCTTTCCGGTTTGATCCGCGGTCAATGGAAATTAAATGGGTAAGTTTGTTTTCCTGACGGTTTAGTTCTATGAAAAATTTAGTTTCTTTTTTTTTAATCATCTGGTTTGTATTTCTTTTTGGGTTTTTGTTAGGTACATTGTTTCGGATTGTGATTCGGTAGAAGTGATGTATAATAGCCAACACTATACCAAGACTCCAGGTGAAGCTGTGGCCAAATCTTTATTGTCAGGTTTGGATTTGAATTGCGATGATTTCACGGGTCAACACGCAATGGAAGCCGTCAAGGCGGGTCTGCTGAACGAAGCAGCTATCGACAAAACGATTTCAAACAATTTCGCGATGCTGATGCGTTTGGGATTCTTCGATGGAGACCCAAAGAAGCAGAAGCTCTACGGTGGTCTTGATCCTAAAGACGTATGCACCGCTGATAATCAAGAACTGGCTAGAGAAGCCGCAAGGCAAGGCATTGTCTTGCTTAGGAACTCTGTTGGTTCACTTCCGCTTTCACCTTCAACGATCCAAAAGTTAGCCGTGATCGGACCTAACTCTAATGTCACCACACCAATGATTGCAAGCTACGCAGGTAAATTGAAATTGGCACGAGACGCACATTCAGTTTCCAATTAAATGTGTGAAAACGGAGAATTTTTTTATCTTCAGGCATACCATGCAAGTACACAACTCCGCTTCAGGGACTGGCTGCAACGGAGTCGTCGACGTATCAGCCAGGATGTTCAACCATAGCATGTGCAGAGGCAGATTTAGACTCAGCGACAGCTCTGGCGGCTTCTTCGGATGCGGTTGTTCTCGTGGTGGGCGCAGATCTATCAATTGAGGCAAACGATCATGACCGAGTCAACCTGAATCTTCCCGGAAAGCAGCAAGAGCTTGTGACTCAGGTGGCTAAGGCGGCGAAAGAACCGGTGGTGCTCGTCATCATGTCTGGTGGAGGATTTGACATTAGCTTCGCCAAGAACGATGATAAGATCACAAGCATAATGTGGGTTGGATATCCTGGTGAAGCCGGTGGTCTCGCCATCGCTGACATCATCTTCGGTCGTCATAACCCAAGTAAGAGTTTGATCTACAAATTAAACTGGTGTTAATTGACCAGTTCGGTTTAGTGATTGTAGTATTCGTAACCGGTGAATTCTGGGTGTTTGTTTTGGTAGGCGGCAAGTTACCGATGACGTGGTATCCTCAATCGTATGTGGAGAAAGTTTCGATGTCGAATATGAACATGAGAGCGGATGAATCAAACGGGTATCCGGGTCGGACTTACCGGTTTTACAAAGGAGAAACCGTGTACGCCTTCGGAGACGGGATTAGCTACACTCAATTCAACCATCGGCTAATCAAAGCGCCACATCTCGTCCCTCTCCATCTTGACAAGAACCATCCTTGCCGATCGTCGGAATGCGAATCATTGGAAGCGATCGGACCGCATTGCGTAATATCGGATCTCGAAATCTTCTTGAAAGTAAAAAACGTCGGAGATAGAGAGGGGAGCCCCACTGTGTTACTGTTCACGACGCCACCGGCTGTACACAGATCGCCGCCGATCAAGCATCTTCTAGGGTTCGAGAAGATTCATCTACTGAAGAACAAAAAGGTGGTGATTAGGTTTAAGGTTAATGTGTGTAAAGATCTGAGTGTGGTTGATGAAACTGGAAAGCGGAAAATTCCGTTAGGAGAACATGTTCTCCATGTGAGTAGCTTGAAACATTCATTGAAAATTAGGGTTTAATTAGATAGATTCTATTCATTTATAATTGGAAAATGTAAAAAAAAGAATGTTGAAATAAAGTGTCATTTGCAAACATTTAAAAACATAAAAGAAAAAATGGTGGTTCAACCGTCTGTGGATATGAGAGGCGTCAAACCGTCCACTGTTGTGAGCGGGAGGTGGTCGCTGCTCTGTGTAGCCAGCGTCACACATTACCCTCCGACTTTAGAAACCGTCCAAACATAACCTTCGTTTAGTTCATCTGATTCACTCATAGCTTTGATTGGGCAGTCCGAACAATGCCATTATCAGATCCGACCTGTGGGCCAAACTAGTATTCCACATACTTATTGTCTCCACATGGGTTACAAGCTATCATTAGTTAGCTCGACGTTCATTGATTTAATGAGATATATAAAAAGACTAATTATTAGTATAGATTCTGATGTAGGATAATTGAGAAGTTTTTTTTTTCTCTTTTTCCTTGTTAAGCTCTTAACTTTTTTTCTTATAACCAAATATTTTCCTTTTTCTTTTTGTGAGTAATTAAATAGCGTGAGACACTAGAAAAACCTATTTCATGTTTTCATTGATAAGTGTCATGCCTATTTTACAGCTAAAATACCCAATCATTATTCAAGATTTTATTTTTTTAACGAATTGTAGAAGATCTAACCTTTTAATTTGCTATGGAACCTTAATCAAATTAGGGTTTTTCTTATTCTTTGTTGAACACTTTGGAGGAAATTGCGGTGATTGAATTTTAATTTTCTTGGAAAAAAAAATGTTTGTATTTGCTTGTTTGACATAACTTTTGAACTTGTTCTGAACAAGTTTTGTAAAATCAATTGTACAAACTAGAAGGTTTTTTACTTATTTATATTGGTATTCTTCATAAACCTTGAACACTCATGAATCCTATCACCATGACATGACTTAGAGATTATATCATCTTGAAAAAATCGAAATCTAAGTCCATTTCTAAGGTGAATCTTAGCTACTAAACCTCAGGAATGCTGAGAACATCATTTCCAGCTTAGAAGATTAAACAATGACTAAACACATTGCCTAAAACAATAATATACAAAGACTTAACAGTTTCATGTATTGTTGTATTGAAATATTGACTCATCTAATATTTGATAGACAATGGTTATATCTATTTTTTGTTCCTAAGACTCTGCAACTACAACTGTTTTGGCTTTCATCGGATTGGTTTCTTTTTTTATTTTGCTTTTGTATAGACCAAACATATCAAGATATTATCTTGTTTATTTTCAAAATATAAATATGTCAATTTTATCAATATTTAATATCAATTTTTATAAATTTGTAATTGGGAGAGATGCTTTGACTCCACCAAACCTTAGACAAAAGGAAACCATTGCAAGTCAAACGTAATTAATGATAAAAAATTATTCAAAAAAAATCATAAAAGTTTGTGATTCTATGGGAATAAGTAGAAATTCCTCTATTTTCAAATTTTAAATATGATTTAACAAAGTAACTCTCAACAGAAAGAACACAAACCCAAAACCATACAATGGGAACGAGAAGAAACAGAGCACACTCTTCTCTTTCCCCTGTTCTCGTCTATTTCTTCCTGTTCTCCTCTGTTTCTTCCATCTCTGAGGCCTCAAACACACAGTCCTCGCCAGCGTTTGCCTGCGACGTTTCAGAAACCCCTTCTCTCGCCGGGTTTGGATTCTGCAACACCACGTTGAAGATCGAAGCTCGAGTCGCTGATCTCCTCGGAAGACTAACGTTACAAGAGAAGATTAAGTTTTTAGGGAGCAGCGGAAACGGGGCAAGCCGCTTGGGGATTCCAACGTATGAGTGGTGGGCCGAGGCACTTCACGGTGTGTCTTTCATCGGACCAGCCACTAGTTTCTCTAAGCTAATCCCTAGCGCCACATGCTTCCCACAAGTTATTCTCACAGCTGCGTCATTCAATGAGTCTCTGTTCAAGGCCATTGGCAAGGTACAAGAATAAATATGAAATCACATTTCCACAATATTTTTCTCTCATTACGTTAGACGAAATTTACTTTCACTGAATTAACATTTATTTTCTATTTTGGTTTCTAAGGCTGTGTCGACAGAGGCGAGGGCAATGTACAATGTGGGATTATCCGGATTAACGTTTTGGTCACCAAATGTGAACATATTTCGAGACCCAAGATGGGGAAGAGGACAAGAAACTCCCGGCGAGGATCCGACGCTCTCAAGCAAATACGCAGTAGCCTACGTTAAAGGTCTTCAAGAGACTGACGGTGGAGATCCTAACCGTTTGAAAGTCGCTGCTTGCTGCAAACACGCAACCGCTTACGACCTTGAGAAGTGGAACGGATCTGTGCGTTATACTTTCAACGCCGTGGTATAAATAACTCTCGGACAATTTTGATAATGGTCGGACCAAATACATTTTGGATGTTTCCTTAACTGTGTTATTGTTTATGAAAATGGATTAGGTGACCCGACAAGATTTGGATGATACTTATAACGCATCGTTCAAGAGCTGTGTTATTGATGGGAATGTAGCAAGTGTTATGTGTTCTTACAACCAAGTTAATGGTAAACCGACATGCGCGGATCCTGATCTGCTTTCTGGTCTAATCCGTGGTCAATGGAACTTAAACGGGTTAGTATATATATAAAAAAAAGTGGTCTTCGATTACAATAGTCAGTCCAAGTTTCAATTTTCTCATTACGGGTTTGTTTCAGGTACATTGTTTCGGATTGCAAAGCGGTAGATATTTTGTATGGTGCACAACACTATACTAAGACTCCGAAGGAAGCAGCCGCAAAAACTATATTGGCTGGTTTGGATTTGAATTGTGGTTCTTTCTTGAGTAACCACACCGCGAATGCGGTTAAGGCGGGACTGATCGACGAAGTAACTATCAACAGAGCGATTTCAAACAACTTTGCGACTCTGATGCGTTTAGGATTCTTCGACGGTAACCCAAAAAATCAGCCTTATGGTGGTTTAGGTCCCAAGGATGTGTGTACTGTTGAGCACCGAGAACTAGCCGCTGAAACCGCAAGGCAAGGAATTGTCCTGCTCAAGAACTCAGCTGGTTCGCTACCTTTTTCTCCTTCCGTGATTAAAACGTTAGCCGTGATTGGACCTAACGCTAATGCCACAAAAACAATGATCGGAAATTACGAAGGTGAAATTCTAAACTTAAAATCGAGAATATCAATATCAAACCTTGAATGTGAATCGAAATTGATTGTTCTTCTTCAGGCGTGGCTTGCAATTATACAACACCGCTTCAGGGACTTGAGAATACGGTATCGACGAAGTATCATCGTGGCTGCTTGAATGTGACGTGTATAGTAGCTGAAATCGACGAAGCTACGAAGCTTGCTGCGACTGCAGATGCGACGGTGTTAGTTATGGGCGCTGATCAATCCATTGAGAAGGAGACTTTAGATCGCATCGACTTGAATCTTCCCGGAAAACAACAAGAGTTGGTGACTCAGGTAGCTAAGGCGGCGAAAGGGCCGGTGGTGCTCGTCATCATGTCCGGTGGAGGATTTGACGTTACATTCGCCAAAAACAATGAGAAGATCACAAGCATTATGTGGGTTGGATATCCTGGAGAAGCCGGCGGTATCGCCATTGCTGACGTCATCTTCGGTCGTCATAATCCGAGTAAGACTCTGTTTTTCCGGTTTGAATCGGTGGTAATTTGCTGGTTGGGTTTTACGATTGCAATTTTTGTAACCGGTGAATGTTTTATTTAGGCGGAAATTTGCCGGTGACGTGGTATCCTCAAGCGTATGTGGAGAAAGTTCCGATGACGAACATGAACATGAGACCCGACAAAACAAGCGGGTATCCGGGTCGGACTTACCGGTTTTACACCGGCGAGACCGTATACGCCTTCGGAGATGGTCTCAGTTACACTAATTTCAGCCACCAGTTAATCAAAGCGCCACGACTCGTCTCTCTCCGTCTTGACGAGAGACACGTCTGCCAATCGTCGGAGTGCCAATCGGTGGAAGCGGTCGGACCGCACTGCGAGAACGCCAGCAAGGGAGGATCAGAATTCGAGGGGAAATGTCGGAGACAGAGAGGGGATCCACACGGTGTTTCTGTATACGACGCCGCCGGTGGTGCACGGATCGCCAATTAAGCATCTACTAGGGTTCGAGAAGGTTCGTCTCGAAAAGAATGAAGAAACGGAGGTTAGATTTAAGGTCGATGTGTGCAAGGATCTGAGTGTGGTTGATGAAATCGGAAAGAGGAAAGTCGCGTTAGGTCAACATCTTCTACATGTAGGAAGCTTGAAACATTCCTTGAACATTACGGTCTGACTCTGATTCGAAGATCTTTATTTTATCAGTTAAAACTAAAAAAAATAAAAAGTTTAGAAATGTTTGGATAGGTTTAGGTTTGTTTGGCTTCCAGATCATCAAATCGCTAGTAGTAGCGACTTTGGCGGTTGGTTTCCGGAAATCGTGTTCGAAATGCAATTGACTAAATTACCCTTTTAACAGATTTGAAAAAATCGTAGTCTCTTCTTCTCAGTCACGCCTCAGGACTCTTAATTTCCGTCTTCACTTCACAGCCGCCAATTATCATCGCCGTCGACGCTATTTCTGTCGCCGTCGTCTCCTAAACTGTTGCAGAAATCTAGAAACCCTACTAGAAATGGTTCTCGTCTATCTCTTCAGATTTAAAAAGATTAACCCAATTAAAAAAAGGAATGAATTTAATATTCTAAAAGGAGCAGATACTACGAAAACTCACTTTTATTAATCCAACTGGGTTTTCTTTTCGCCGTCGAATTCGTATGAACAAGAAAAAGAAAGTTCGATTCTGCTCTTATTTGGATGCTTTTTGCTTACTTTTTTTATTTCACATGTGGCGTTGACTTTTTAGGCGTTGAGGTGTTGCAAGCAGTGAAGAATCGGAGATGTCGTCAGTGGTTCCGGTGGATCCGTCGGTGGTCGTGACGGTGAAGAGAAAGACACCTCAGTCATCTCGGAGTTGGATTTCCATAGACGCGACGGGGCAAAAAACGGTGCTTGACGTAGACAAACACGCGATTATGCACCGTGTCCAGATCCACGCTCGCGATCTCAGAATCCTCGATCCAAATCTTTTTTACCCGTCTGCTATTTTGGGTCGAGAGAGAGCCATTGTTCTCAACTTAGAGGTTCGTCTTCCTCTGCTTTTTAATTTATCATATTTGATTGATTGTGATTAGTTTCCATCTGATGCAGCATATCAAAGCCATTATCACCGCTGAAGAGGTCAGAAATTTGACTTTTTCGTTGACTTCTTTCTTACAAGCTCTTAGCTGGACAAACAATAGATATTTACAATGGATTTTATTTGGTCATTAAAAAACTTCAGGTTTTGGTTAGGGATTCATCAGATGAAAATGTTATTCCTGTCCTAGAGGAGTTTCAGAGACGTTTGCCTGTTGGAGACGAAGCACATTTAGGTCAAGGAGATGCTGACGCGGGTGAAGAAGATGGTATTACTCTTACCTTAAGAACCATTCACTATTTCACCTTTTAGTATATGATGAAATTATGGTGCTTGTTGCAATTCTAGAGTCTCCGTTTGAGTTTCGTGCTCTAGAGGTGGCTTTGGAAGCTATATGTAGCTTCCTTGCTGCAAGGACAACAGAATTAGAGACATCTGCTTATCCTGCTTTGGATGAACTTACCTTGAAGGTAATTAGCTCATTGATTATTTTCATCACTAATCCATTTCCAACTAATGACCACCCTTTCGTTTTGTAGATAAGTAGCCGTAACTTGGAAAGAGTTCGTAAATTAAAGAGTGCCATGACACGATTGACAGCTCGAGTTCAAAAGGTGAGTAGGTATCAACTAGGAAACAGAGTCTATATTTAGCAAAGAAGAATATTTAAGCTCACTCTTATCGTTTTTATCGCATAGGTAAGGGATGAGCTCGAACAATTGTTGGATGATGATGATGATATGGCTGAACTCTACCTTTCAAGAAAGCTTGCTGGTGTATCTTCATTGATTAGTGTTTCTGATGAACCTATAAATTGGTATCCTACGTCTCCAACGATAGGTTCTAAGATATCTAGAGCAAGTAGGATGAGTTTAGCTACGGTTCGTGATGAAGATGAAAATGATGTTGAAGAACTTGAAATGTTGCTCGAGGTTGTTCTTTTCTTGAAATTTTATTATATTCATCTACATATGAAATGAAATCTAACAACGATTAAATTGATTTTTGTGTTTACAGGCATACTTCATGCAAATCGACAGTACTTTGAATAAATTGACAGTGGTATTCGTTTCTTCTTGTTCCTTGTGTTCTTGCTTTTCTCTTTTGGACTTTGTGAATGAATATACAATTTTAACAATGATGCAGCTACGTGAGTATATTGATGACACAGAGGATTACATTAACATCCAGGTAACCAAAAAAAAAATTGAAACCAAGACTCTCTATTTCCTGAATTTTAGAAGTTTTACGAAAATGTAATCTCTTGTTAGTCATGTAATCTATAATCATTGGGTTTTTTTTTGTTGCAGCTAGACAATCATCGAAATCAGCTGATTCAGGTGAGTGAATATAGAAGAAAGTTCAAGATTGATCATTCTTTACGTGTCTAAAATATACCGAGAATTTTTGCAGTTAGAGCTGATTCTAAGCTCTGGAACCGTATGTATATCAATGTACTCTCTGATTGCCGGAATATTCGGTATGAACATTCCATACACATGGAACGACGACCATGGATACATTTTCAAATGGGTAAGAATCACATTTCAGGTTTCCAACTAAAAGAAAACATCTTGCATGATCTTATTTCAAATGTGTGCATTGGTTTTCTTTTTGTTGGCAGGTGGTTAGCCTCACAGGGACGTTTTGCGTAGTCTTGTTCATGATTATTTTGTCATACGCTCGGTTTAGAGGGCTCATCGGATCTTGAGGACCAGAGGAAAAACAAAAGAACAGGTGAATTGTAAACTGTGATTGTAAAATTCATTAGGTGCAACTGTTTATCACTATGAAGGTTTTGGTAATGATCCAGTTTCTTTTGGCTCTCCTAAGGATCTACTTTAAGGAATTGTTTTCCAACATCATAATGACTAGATATAATTTTTTAAACTAAATTTAATCTATTTTGATAAATAACTAACTTCTTTTTTATTGCTGCATATTGCACCATTAGCCCATAATCCTCATTGTATTAATAACTCTTTGACATATGAATAAACTCATACTTCTTTTTTTTTGGTCACCGAATAAACTCATACTTCTATGTATCAAATCTGACACAACAGACAGGCAGTAGTTTTCTATTATTTTACTGTAATTTATATCACACCGAAATTAGTTCGATTCTACTCTATCCAATCCGAAATAAAAAAAATATCAAATAAAAAACAAACTATTTCAAAAAAAAAAAAAAAAAATTGCAATTTATCGTGGTATAAAAAAAGTTTCATCTTTCTTTGAAAACATTCATTTAATCCCGTTGATAACATTTTTTATTGGTAAATTCCATTAACAATTTATGTTTAACACCAAAACGACGTAGTTTGGTGTTGTTTTAAATATAATTAAAAATAAGAAAAATGTCAAGAAAATAACGAATTATTTAGAAAACATCAAAAAAATTCGTATTCTATCGTGGTATAATAAAAGTTTCATCTTTTGTTGACAACGCTGGTTTGATCTTAGTGTTGTTTCAGCGTTGTTTTAAACCCAATTAAAAACACAAAACAAAGATTCGAACCCTACACCTCTTTGCTAAAATCGATCTTTTTGCCACTGTACCACCATATCTTTTTGATAATATGATAAAATATAGTCTCAGTTGATAAAATATGTGAAAATACGTAAAATATATATTTGATCCGAAACTTCTTTGCCAAAATAGAACTCTTTGTCATTGTGCCACGATAATATATTGGTAACTTGACGAGACTACTAATATATAGAATAAAACCTCTATAAATTAATAATGACAGTACTAAGATAATTTATTAGTTTATATAGATATTTATTTTTTGATAATATTTTAAACTAAAAGAAATAGATAAATCTACCACTAAATAAAACATACTATTTGAATTTGGAATTATGATTAATAATTTCGATTACATTATAATATTTATTAACAATCTATTTGATTATTTAGATGAAAATGATATATGTTTAAAAGTTCAAGTTTGTAAGAGCATCTTCAAAAGCAACTTTATAACTTCATATATATTTTAGGTGTTTTCATATATTTTATAAACCGAGACTCAATTTCGCTATATATATATATATTAGTAGGTTCGTTATATTATCAAAAAGACATTATGATACAGTTGCAAAAGTATCGATTTTGGCAACGAGGTGTGGTGTCCGAATTTTGTTTTGTGTTTTTAATTGGATTTAAAACAACGTAGAGACCAAATCGGTGTTATAAAAAAAAGATGAAGTTTTTTTATATTCCGATAGAATACAAGTTTTTTTTGGCGTTTCCTAAATAGTTCGTTCTCTGTTTAACATTTTCATGTTTTTAATTGAATTCAAAACACCGCCTTAAAAGGAAACCGTTAATGGAGGTTAATACCGTTAAAAGAGGAGTTAACGATGAGATAAAATCGGTGTTTTTAAAAATAATTAAAAAAAATTTATATCGCAATAAATTATGAAATTTTTTTGACGTTTAATAAATAATTCGTTCTCTGTTAACATTTTTCCCAATCCTAAATACACTCAAAACCAGAAAACACCGAATCGAACCGTCTCCAATTTGGTAATTTGAGTTTAGCCTTCAGAAAAGAACATGACTCGTCAATTGATTCTCATATAGTCAATTATTTCTTAATAGTAATAAATCATTTTGCCAATAGATCGCTCTCCTCGTTTTCTTTTCTTTGTTTCTCCTTCGATTTCTCTGTCTGAAGCCCCGAGGCGATTACTACTGTCTCAGATCCACCAGGTCTTTGATTCTCTTCTATATTATTTCTGCACTTATTCACCCTACATCTGATTACCCCTTTCTTTCCGGGTTTCTTTTTAATTGCTTGATAGAGAGATTCATGAATCAGATTTTCATCGCTGTTTTCTAAAATTTAACTATTCTGATTTTATAAAATCCTCACCATTTGTTCTTCAATTTCTTTCATGCTCTGTTTAGGGTTTGTGTGTATGTGTGTGGAACTTTATGCTTTTCTGAGCTATCAAATTTTGGTCCAGAAACCCTAAATCGACATCTTTAGAATAAATGATTAGTCTTTGCTAAGATCTTCTTCTTCTAACTGATACAAATTGTGCAGATTGTTTTTAAAATAGCTGTTCAAAGCTCAATTTTAGCTCAAGATGGGTGATACTAGTGACGATTTCACATTCTCAACTGTGAGTTTTGTATTCATTTGTTCATGATTCTCAGAAGTTATTAGAAACAAGAAAGTCTTAGACTTGATGATTTGATTCTTGATTTGTTCCATTTATAAGGTTGCTCCACCAAATAGTAAAGATGTTGTGGATACAAAAGATCTTGCATCACAAGTAGACGGTATCACTCTTAAAGATGGTCTTGTATGGAAAGACAAGTCTCTGAAACAAGTAACTCCAAAGGAAGAGACGATAGGTTCATTGTCTTTCACGGTGATTGATTCATCATCATCTTCAAAAACGCAGTCCAATGATTCATCAGCTGAGACTACTTTCAAAGTTCCAGCTAGAGAGCCTATAACTCGTACCAAAGTTCCATTTGAAAAAGGTTATAGCCAAATGGATTGGTTGAAACTTTCACGAACACATCCCGATCTTGCAGGTTAAAAAGAAAAGCTTTCTTTGTCTGTCAATATGTTTTCGATGTGTTAACAATGAAACTGACAATTATGTTTTTTGTGCAAAGGGCTTAAGGGAGCCTCGAACAGGAGGCTTATAACGATGGATGAAGTGAAGACGCATCGATCAGGAGATTCTATGTGGACTGTTTTGAAAGGTAAAGTATACAACATATCGCCTTATATGAATTTTCATCCTGGTGGTGTCGATATGCTGATGAAAGCTGTTGGAAGAGACGGTACGTTACTGTTCAACAAATACCATGCTTGGGTCAATTATGAAGTGTTACTTGAGAAATGTCTTGTTGGAGTTTTGGATGAGACCAAAAAGAAGAAGCAAGAAGGCTAAAGACTTTAAAGGATGAGATGATCATATACTAAACGTATAGAGGAGGGTTCATAAGTCAATAAGAATTATTTTAGTGTTTACATTTTGATTCTTCAGATGAAAACGCTGATCGCGAATATGTTCTGTGTATTAGACTTTTACACAACTCTTTGATGTCAATGTGTTCAAAAAATGTTTCCAGATTCATTGATCACATTATGTTACTGTCCCTAGTTAATTTCTTTTTACAAATTATAGCATACGAATTTTGTTATTGTCCCCAAGTTTACTCGATTGCACAACGGATGAACTTTTACATTCATACCATACGACACAAGTTATGTGGTCGCTCGAACATATTTCAAATTAATTTTTTTACATGATTACACAATTTAGGTTGGACTTTATTTCAAGTTAATTTCTTTAGGTGAATCCTCGATTTAGATTGTTTTATATAACAACATAGTTACGATTAGACTTGGAGGCATTTAAAGATAGCGGGAAAATCTGCGAGCTAGTTACTATTTCCAATATTCATACACTTTTTTTTTTTTGGGATGCCACATATAGGGCATGTGATATCCATACTCTAGAACAAAATTAAAACCATCTTAAAATAAAATAAAAACTAGTAGATTCACTGCTTAAATTGGGGTGGAGATAGTAAGGAAGCTTGGATGTGTTGACGCTGTGAGAAGTTTAGGATCCTATCAGCTTTACATAGAGCAAAACCTCCCAAGTCGAGAGTCGCCTCATGGACATTGACGTAACAAATGTAGTTATTGAGGAGACTAGGGAAAGGGCTAGCAGGGAGACAAAAAGGCTCTAACTTTGATAAAAAAATGCAGTGATCTCCAATATTTTTCGGTGTAAGAAGCATTTCCTTCTTTGTCTAATCTGAACACCCTAAAACCTTGGATTTTTACATCTGACATATTGTCAGTCTTATACCTATACCACACAACTAGGAAATCTTCACCGTTTGACGACTCCACCAAGTGTTATGTCTTGTAACACAAATCCAAATACTTTTTTTTCCCCTTACACCCCAAGAGACAAAATTAAACAAAATTATACCAATTCAGAGTACACAAAATAAATAAATAAAATTATAGAAAAATAGAACTTCACAAATTATGTGTTTTGGAATTCAATCAGTGATATTATATATTAACAAAAATTGGGGAGTTAATAGGTCGCAACATAATTTTCCCTCTAACTTAACATTTTTAACCAATTCTCTTTTGATAAAAAAGTTCTAAGTCACTTAACCTCATGCATACAAAATGAGAACATGAATTTCAAAATGTCAACAAAAATCACGCAAAACATATTTCCTTATCTACAAAAACTATAACTAGAATAACAAATCTGAAATTTATAAACATATTATAATCTTGTTTTTGTGGTCTATTATTCCACATTATGTTTTGAATGAGTCAATTATTTGAAATTTTGTTACAAATTTACTCTAAATAGGGAAAAAAAAGTTAAAGACTAATATTAGATTAATTAAAATTACAACAAAAAAATAAATTACTGATTGATTATATTGTCTCTTGTAAATATAAAAAAGAATGAAGAAAAACGACAATTATAGATGTGTATTTGTTAGGTGATAGTCAATAAGTAGTAGAAAATGAGAGTGTTTACTAATGAATTTTCAAAAATGAAATAAGGTGGTAGAGAAATGCATTTTGGGTTGGTGTAGGTCTGTTTGATGCCATTATATTTAAATCATCTGGAAAACACATCAAATGCTTATTTAAAGTAGCAATTCATGATACTATGATCGTTATTTCTCGCGTCCATCATCAACTCTAGAGAAACCTTATTCTCTGAATATCTTACCTCACAATCAGAAGTATTGTAAATACTATATCATCTCCATGATACATATTACCAAACATAAAATAGAGAATCAAATCTTCCATCAATGTAGTTGGAAACGGATGGGGTAATGTTAAATACTGACAACGAATGTTCGATCTCTACCAAGAAAGTAAAAAACACATAAAATATCACAATCAAAATCAAAGACAAACCTAAAAGAAATTGCAATAGAGAAACTTCTCTTACAAGGGCATTGTTCAAGAGCACAGAGAAAAAATGAGTCGAGTCATCATCTTGATTTTAATGTCTTATATGGAAACTCTCCGAAAGCTCGTAAGTTTGCTTGCTACTTTTAAAAAAAATTGTAGAGATCAAAAGTTTAACATCGACTTTTAAAACCTAAACCTCTCAAGAGACAAAATTATAACGATTTATAATACACAAAATAAATAAACAAAATTATAGAAAAATATAACTTCACAATTTATGTGTTATGGAATTAAATTAATGATATTATATATTTTAAAAAGTTGGGGAGAGATGTTAATAGGCCTGCAAAATAATTTTTCCTCAAACTTATCATTTTAAACCAATTCTCTTTTGATAAAGAAGATTCTAAATCACTTAATCTCATGTGTACAAAACAGGAACATGAATTTTATAATGTCAACAAAAATCAATGCAAAACATACTTTCTTATTTAGAAAAACTATAATTGGAATAACATATCTGAAATTTATAAACATATTATATTTTTTTGTTTTGGTGGTCTATTATTCTAAATTATGTTTTCTCGAAATTAATGAATGAATCAATTACTTGAAATTTGGTTACAAATTTACTCTAAATAGGAAGTTAAAGACTAATATTAGATTAAATAAAATTAAAACGAAAAAAAGAACATACCGATTGATTATATTGTCTCTTGTAAATATAAAAAAGAATGAAGAAAACGACAATTATTGATGCATATTTGTTAGGTGATCGTAGAAAATGAGGGTGATTACTGATAAATTTTCAAGAATAAAAAATACTGTAGAATTGGGTGTGCGTGTGATTTCTTTCAATTCTCTTCTTGATTTTTCTTCTACTTCTTCCGAGTTTCCATTGGTTTACTTGATCGGAGATTGTGAATTAGAATGCATCGTCGTTTAGTGAAATTAATCTCTTTTGACTTTAAAGTTATTCCGACCACTTGTTCTTCAATCGCTCCACTCTCAATTATGGCTCTTTTGAAACTTTATCCTGTTTTTGCTCAGCTATTATTCAAAATTTGTTCAATAATGTCTGACTCAATGTCTGACTCAGTTATGTATTTTCAACAAATATCATCCTTGGGTGAATATGAAGTCTTACGTGAGAAATGTCTAGTTGGAGTTTTGGATGAGACCAAAAGGAAAGAAGCAAGAAGGCTAATGACTTAAAAGGGTGATATGATCTGATGATCATATATACGTATAGAGTTAATGGGTTAAAAAGTTTTTAGAATCATTGATCGCTTTATGTGCTTGTTCCAAGTTAAATCTCTTTTACAAGTTCCATTGCAGTGTCTAAGATTGTCCTGGTAGTGTGTACTATAATATTGAATGGAATACAAATATATATCTATGCTATATATAGACTTGAGAATTACAAAAATATTATATGGACTATAAATTTACATCAATACCATTACAAGTTTTTTGGTTGCCCGGACATGTTTCAAGTTAATTTCTTTTATAAGATTCCGCAATCAGATTGGAATCTATAAAACAAGTTAACAACAAAATTACCAATACTAAGCCTGGTTACAAGTGATTAAAGAACATTTAACAAATACTACTGATGGCGTGAGATAAGTGTGGATGTAAGATTTACAACTAAAAAATCTTAAATCAGTGAGATTAGTATCAGTATTGCAAAACTCATAATGATTGACAATCAAGAAATAAACCTTAGAAAATGAGAATGTTAATTGTTGAAGAATTTTCAAGAGTACAAAGTAAAAATATGTAATTTAAAAATGGGTGTGTGAGCGTGAGCGTGATGCATCCCCTATGTCACATAGGCTATGTGTCGACCCCTGAGTGATCCGATGTTTTGATTTTCATTTTCTAAACTTAAACTTTGATCTGAGTTTGATCTCTAGTTTAATCCTATTTAACTCTCCAAAATATCTAAATTTTACTATATTATTTGGGGTTCCCCGAGGCGCGAGGTGGAAGTGGTCTGTGATTTTATTGGGTTTCTCATTTCTTTTGGACGGCTTCGAATGAGTACGAAATCCAAAACCAGTAATAAGCTTTCTTATGGCAACAGAAAGAGGGTAGTTTGTCTCCCCAATCAGAGCCGTCCTTTCTGACAAGAACCGAGGGTAATTTAGGTATTTCACGTCCAAGAAAAAAAGACCTGACTCGTCCACGCTATAATTACACCGTCATTTTGATTTTTGCCAATAATCTAATTTCTTCAAATATTTCTTCGACATTTGTTTGAGTTTTATTCTCTCTCTTTTTTTATATTCTCCTTCGATTCTATCTGAAAGCCCAAGTTTCAGATCCACCAGGTCTTCAATTCCCTTCTTGATTTTTCTTCTTCTTCCGAGTTTTCATTGATTCGCTTGATCGGAGTTCAAGAATTGGAATGCATCGTCGTTTAGTGAAATTAAATTTTGTTCAATTATGTCTGACCAAGCATCTTTAGACTTTGTTTTTATTCCGTCAACTTTTCGTCTATGTGAATAAGTTTCAGAGAATTATAATTACATGACGAGTCTTTGTTTAGATCTTAATCTTCCACAAAGTACTTTAGTTTTTTTTTTTGTTTTGTTTATTGGCTTGTTCAGAAAACTTGGTGATACTGGTATGAGTTCATCTATTTTGGTGTTTTCTTCTGCTAAGTCAAGACTCAAAACATCTGCAAACAAATATTTTCCTTAGATTTTGGGATCTTGTGTTTGGATCTTCAATGAAATATTGTATTAGAAAGAAAGCAAAAAGTTGACTTTTTGAGTTTGTGATGCATTCCCCTCATGTGAATTTGACTCCTTTTTCTTTCTAATTTCTGAGCTAACATCACGGAGGACATGACATCATTCAATACTATTTTTCAATTCTTTTGTGAATTATATTTGAAAAAAGATTTAGAAATTATGTATCTCACCTTACTTATGTCAACAATTTGCATCCAAAAGTCATTTGGTTGGTACTTGATCCATGTCTCACGCAGAGTATGCAGTTTTCTTGTGCTCCTAACTTTAAATGCTTTTTCTTTATGACTATAATGCCCTTGATTGATTTCTGCCTTTGTTGCAATCATAAATTTACTGTTCTGTGCTTCTCACGCTCTTGCTAACTCTCTAGTTTCATGCTTTCTTGATTTTCTTTCAGGTCTCGAGGAAAATTCTCAACAAAGATCATTACTTTTCAGCTGAACATAATATCATCTCCATGGACTTTGGCGTAGAACCCCAATAATATCTCTCTGTTCTCAGTATTACACTAGCAAAATAGTTCCTTTTCCCCATGGATAGGGCAGACACATCAGGATTTGTGAGTGGTGGAAGTTTCTTATCTCTCAAGCTGATGCAATATATGCTCATAGCTACTAGTGTGATGTGCTAAGTCGTAGTTGTTTCGTAGTTCTCGTTAATCTATAATTATTCTTCAAATGAATTCCAAAAACGGTTTGGTTCATAACAATGCCGGTGACACTGCTCTTAGTTTGAAGTGTCTTGGAAGCAAAACAGACAGATTTAGGGATGTAACTAACTGCACTGATGATAGTTGCCGCTTGGTCCTTGGATTAGGTCCAACATCAGCTTCATACTGTTTTAGCAACAGAGATTCTCAAGAACTCGCATCAGGAAGCAATTCAGTTCTGCAACTTGGTCCTCCTGCTCTAAGCGTAGACACGTTCAGCGGATTTGATGGTTCACTGTCGACATTTTCAGAGATCACTACCCCTCGACATGTGTTTCCTATTGTTGATGAGGGTTCTACTTCTGCAAAGAGAACAGGTGGTTACATGCCATCACTTCTGTTACATCCAAGAGCAGAGAATGTTACAAATCATTTTGCAAGCCAAGAGCCATCACTTTACACATCGTTCTCTGCAAGAGCTTTCTCTGACAAGACTGTATCTTTTCAACAAAGGACTAGCAACCCGAGGAAGTGTAAGTTCATGGGATGTGTGAAGGGAGCTAGAGGAGCAACAGGGCTCTGTATCTGCCATGGAGGAGGACAGAGATGTCAAAAACCAGGTTGCAACAAAGGAGCAGAGAGTAAAACCACTTTCTGCAAAACTCACGGTGGAGGAAAACGATGTGAACATTTGGGATGCACAAAGAGTGCTGAAGGGAAAACAGATTTCTGCATATCTCACGGTGGTGGGAAACGTTGTGAGTTCCCTGAAGGATGTGGCAAAGCAGCACGTGGGAAATCAGGACTCTGTATCAAACACGGTGGTGGCAAGAGATGTAATATCGAAAACTGTACACGAAGTGCTGAAGGACAAGCTGGTCTTTGTATATCTCATGGAGGTGGAAGACGTTGTCAGTTTGTTTCAGGTTGTGATAAAGGAGCTCAAGGAAGTACTAGTTACTGCAAAGCTCATGGAGGTGGAAAACGTTGTATATTCACAGGGTGTAGTAAAGGAGCTGAAGGGAGTACTCCTCTGTGTAAAGCTCACGGTGGTGGGAAACGTTGTTTAGCTGATGGAGGAGGGATTTGCTCTAAGAGTGTACATGGTGGGACTAATTTCTGTGTTGCTCATGGTGGTGGGAAAAGATGTAGTGTGGTAGGGTGTACGAAGAGTGCTCGTGGTCGTACTGATTGTTGTGTTAAGCATGGTGGTGGTAAACGTTGTAAGGTTGTTGAATGTGAGAAGAGTGCTCAAGG
Organism: Euclidium syriacum; assembly: GCA_900116095.1. Lineage (NCBI taxonomy): Eukaryota > Viridiplantae > Streptophyta > Magnoliopsida > Brassicales > Brassicaceae > Euclidium > Euclidium syriacum. The sequence goes on along the minus strand of FPAK01000007.1, from coordinate 7,598,496 downwards.
TAGTACTGATTTCTGTAAAGCTCATGGTGGTGGGAAGCGTTGTTCATGGGGAGGAGATGGGAAATGTGAGAAGTTTGCTAGAGGGAAAAGCGGTTTTTGCGCTGCGCATAACAGAGTTATGTCTCGGGAGAATGAAGAAGAAGATGATGGAAGTAAAAGCGGTTTGATTGGACCGGGGCTTTTCAGTGGACTTGTTGTTGTCTCTGGTTCTGAGTATTCTCAGTCTGGTGTTAGTGTGGTTTCTGATTGTAGTGAATCTGTTGAGAAAAGACAGAAGAAGATGATGATACCTATGCAGGTTCTTGTGCCTTCTTCGATGAAATCTCCATCTGAAGGAGGAGAAACAAACGTATTTGATTTTATGGTTCCGGAGGAGAGAGTTCATGGCGGTGGGTTGATGTCTTTGCTTGGTGGTAGTTTGAAAAAATCACTCCATTGATGGAATCTGAAAGCTTTTTTGGTTTTGGTTAGTGTTACTTGCTCAGCACAAACCTGTGTCAAAAGCTTTGTGTAAAATGTGTTAATAAATTGTTTAGAATGTGGGAATCTTTTGTACATTTTCATGGGTCGTTTGTTTTTTTTGTAACCGGTTATGTTGCTCTTGGTTATCTTAACTGATGAGTGAAGACTCTTGTTTCTTGATTATTTGTTGGTAGGTAGGAAGTAGGAACTATAATATATTAAACCGCGACTTGCATCAGTGGTCAAAGCACTTCCAGGTTAATAAATAAACATAGGGTCTTTAAACCGAATCAAACCGGAAAATTGATACTTTAAGCAAAAAAATACCTAATCGAACCAACCAGAAATTGATAAACCAGAATCGAACCAGCATTTCTTCATAAAAGCATTTGACTTTACTAATTCTAAACCCAAAAAAATTGATATCAAAACGAAACTGAAATCCAATTGAAGTATTGAACTACACACGACACAGAATGACAGAAAGTAAACCGAATTGCAAATAACTTTATTTGGTTTTCAGAAAGAATTAAGGAGTTCAAATAAGGGCCTTTAGTGGGCTTTTAATTATCACCAATTCCAGTATCGAACCCAAATCTACCTTTGTATAATTTTCTTGGGGAAATTTTGAGAGCCACAGAGTACGACACTGAGAGCAACTTGAAGATAAAAGGATAAGGAAGGCTTCCTCCAAAATATGAACAACATTTCTTTCCACACAAATTACTATAACAAAAAACCAAACAATAATAATTAACAAAAGAAGACAAATATTTACGTCTTATTCTTTCAATATAGTCCCCATATTTTAACTCATCTCTCTTCTTCTGACATATAAGTTAAAACTTTTTAACAACTCTCTAACAAGAGAGCAAACAGAGGAAAACACAACAATGGAGTTTCGTGCAAATGCTAGCCAGAGAATTGCTAGGATATCAGCTCATCTTCAACCTTCTTTCAGTTCTCAGGTTTTTTTTCTTTTGCGTTGCTTCTAAGTCAAATTATCTATCTTTCTTCTAAACTGGAATAGTTTATTTTCACTCAAACAAAAAAAAAAACAGTCTGTTTGGGATTCATGAAGGTTATTAGCTTTAGTCCTATCACGAACTTGAAATTTCCATTTCTAGTGACTGAAAACTTCTGATGTCATTAGAGAGACAAATCTTGTATTCCTCCATTGGAGCTTTCTTCTAGGATTAAAAATAAATTCTTTCATCTTTGCGATTGATCATTGATTAGATGGAATCGACGAACTCGGTAATAGGACGAGAAAACTGCAGAGCAAAAGGTGGGAATCCAGGATTCAAAGTAGCAATTCTTGGAGCAGCAGGTGGAATTGGACAATCTCTATCCTTGTTAATGAAAATGAACCCTCTTGTCTCTTCACTTCATCTCTACGATGTTGTCAACGCTCCCGGCGTCACAGCTGATGTCAGCCATATGGACACTGGAGCTGTTGTAAGAACCCTAGTCAATGAGTAATTAAGATTTACTTCTTCTTGCTAATCAATGAGTAATTGACCACTCTTGATTCTTATTAGGTACGTGGATTCTTGGGAGCGAAGCAGCTTGAAGACGCATTAACGGGTATGGATCTTGTGATCATACCAGCAGGTGTGCCGAGGAAACCAGGGATGACACGTGATGATCTCTTCAAAATCAATGCTGGGATTGTTAAGACACTATGTGAAGGTGTAGCCAAATGTTGCCCTAATGCTATTGTCAACTTGATCAGTAACCCTGTGAACTCTACTGTCCCTATTGCTGCTGAGGTTTTCAAGAAAGCTGGTACATATGATCCTAAGAAACTCCTTGGAGTTACTACACTCGATGTTGCTCGTGCCAACACTTTTGTGGTACTAAATAATTATTCCTAACTCCATTTTTGGTTTTCTTGACTTACAAGTCACCAAGATTTGACCTTTTTTGTGGTAATCTTGTGCAGGCAGAAGTTCTTGGTCTTGATCCAAGAGAAGTCGATGTACCGGTCGTTGGAGGACATGCCGGAGTCACAATTCTGCCACTATTGTCACAGGTTAAGCCTCCAAGCAGCTTCACACCTTCAGAGATTGATTACCTCACAAACCGGATTCAAAATGGTGGAACTGAAGTTGTGGAGGCAAAAGCTGGAGCTGGATCTGCAACACTTTCAATGGTAAAACCAAAACCAAATCACTTTTAAGAGAGATTCATCATAACATTTGAACAGTGTCCTGAATCCATGTGAATGTTAGGCGTATGCTGCAGCCAAGTTTGCAGATGCTTGCCTTCGCGGTTTAAGAGGAGATGCGAATGTTGTGGAATGCTCCTTCGTTTCTTCACAGGTGACAGAGTTAGCTTTCTTTGCAACCAAAGTGCGTCTTGGCCGTACAGGAGCAGAGGAAGTGTACCAGCTTGGACCCTTAAACGAATACGAAAGGTCTGAAACATAACATAACTTTGTCTCCGAGAGAAAGAAAGACAGATCTATCTATATCTTGATTTCCTTTTTTTCTTTTTCTTGGTTTGATTCACAATCTGCAGGGTTGGTTTGGAGAAAGCAAAAGAAGAGTTAGCCGGAAGCATCCAGAAAGGTGTCGACTTCATCAGAAAATGAAACTCAAAACAATAAGAGAGAAAGAGAGAGAGATAATGAGATCTTCTTAAAGCATTTGAATCAACGTAATCATGCATGTGTCCTTCTGTTTCTTCAACTTTGTAAATTCCTTATCACTCGGTTTGTGTACTTTGTTGACCTTTTCAACGTACTTTTTTATATGAATTTTCAACGTACTTAATCTATGGGTTTATGATGATTGGTTTTGTGAATTCACCATCTCCTTCGTTCGGTTTCCTTTCAACGTTTGAGAAGGCCTTAAATGAACCTTGTTGCTTAGCCTTAGCCTTAGGATCTGATGTGTGAAGTAATTCTAGTAAGTGCATGGATTTAAAACTAGAGAGTATGAAAATTAGATATATAGAAATTTCAGTTGATAACTATGAATTACTCAATCAGATTTAATCTCTTGATTCTAGAACTTTAGGCACGTGTTTGTATGATTGCCTCAAGGGTATGTTGCGACAACTATTTTTTAAAAAAATCTAAAGGACTGATTGGTTAAGGCTTTCACTTTAAACTTTGACTTTGGAATATTATTGGCTGTGACTTTTATGACTACGACTTTTAAAAAAATGAAAGTCCTATTTTCTTAGATTTGAAAAAATTAAACGTAACAAGAAGAGAGGGAGGAAGTTAAGTTTCGAAAAATTTAAGGAAGACTTTGAAGGCTTTTAAAAACCTAAAGTGTGATTGGTTAATCCCAAACTTTAAAAGCTTTAGAAAAAAATTAAAGCTCTCAAAGCCCTCAAAGCTTGTTTACCAATCACCCCCTAAATTTTAGAAGTGATTTTGGATTGTCGCTGAAGATAAACAAGCAGTAGAGTTCAAGCTAGATATGTTCACAAGGCATCCGAACAAGCGTTCGCTATGACACGAAAAACAACTTGCTCACTACAAAGAGATAAGTCGATCACTCGTGCAGTTATGATACCAGATCTCGGGTGAATATGGTTAAGAACGGTTCGCGCATCCGTTTAATTAGTTCAGAGCAACTGTAGTGAAGAATCTTGTGATGAAACCGATTGATTAAAACTATTTTAGAAATTTATAGAAAATCTTTGAAAAACTCTAAATCTAATAAGGTGACTATTCAAACATGGAGATCAATTCACATAACATTTTAAGAGTAAACAATAGAAGATTAGAGGTTTAAAATTTCGATTAGAGCAAAAACAATCTCTTATCTTCTTGAGAGTCTTTGAAATCAAAACATAAAGAATAATACCTAGGGAACTAGTAACAAATGACAAATTAAAAGCAAGTAAACTCTTTGAATATTGTATTGGATGTAAGAGTTGTGGCTCCTTCTGCTTCTTAGAGGTATTTTTATAGTTGCATAGGTCGGTCTTAGGGTAGAACCTCCTTCAAACTTGATTCAGGTTTGATTGGAAATAAATGGGATAGTCTTGTAAATCCCGTCATAATGACATGTCTTCAGTAAAACGGTTATATCTCGGGTTTCAGATATTCAATGGATTTGGTTCAAACTGTAGATGAAATCTAATTAACTTCCATATTATCATTTTGGTATGTGACTCGTCTCATGAATTGTCGTAAGTGGGTCAATGGTCGGTCGACTTCTGGAACTCATATTCTGCCTCTGCATCTCTTTTGCTAATTTTGCTCCAAATCTTTTCACTTTAGCTCTTATTATTCCAAATCATCATTTTCTTGTAGAATTTGTATAAATACCTAAAACATACTAGAAAGACTCTATAAAAGCATTTGTATCATGGTAAAAAAACCGGTAAAATCCACGATACATCAGGACCTAATTAAACAGAGACCAATTAATTAGCCTATCAAGGCCGGTCAATTTAGGGTTCGAGCTACAAAACATGTGAAAGATACATATTTCATTGATTCACATATTCAAGGAGCTTTAAGGAAGCCAATGAAAGAGTTTAAATTATGGCCTATCGAGTCTTACGAGGCCGTTTTTGATATATTTCAGTTAAATTTGTTTTAATAAAAAAATTTGAAAAATATAACTAAGAGCATTGAGAACTCCGTGAAAAATTATGTTCTTTCTTACTAATAATCTAAAAAATATGAGAAATGTGTTAAATAAAAGATTAGAAAATGGATATGCTTCCCCTCTTCTTTTATTTTCCTTTTTTAGAAAGCGATTGTAACTCTGCAAGTATAATAGAATAAGATTTTCATTTGTTGAAGTTGAATCCAAATTTGAAACCCATTTCTTAAAAATAAAAATACTTTCTTATTTACTACCAATCAATCAAATTTCCCAAAAAAAAAAAAACTATTCAAAATTAGAAAAATCATAATTGCTATGAAATCAAGAATTTAGTCAATTGTGAATAAGGGAGTCAATCAACAAACACAAGCTAAAGAATTTTTTTTGTGTAGGTTTGAAAGAACAGCAAATATTTGGTACCCAAGGGAGGGTAAACTTGTTTATAAGATAGAAACGTTGATATTGTGTGTGTTAAGTTGTTTGAGCAAATGTTTGGTTGAATTATAAAACTTTTTACACATTTTTATGAAGTTTTTACAAACTTTTATATCCATGATAGTTATTATACGAAACTGCATCATACCAATTATAAGGATAATGGATTACAAAATTCATATTAGAAACATACACTTGCATCTTATATAAACTTGATGTAATATAGTGAACATCATCTTAGACATTTTAATTAGCCAAAAACTTAAATTGAGCAAGAAAGAGAAAGAAATTGACAAGTTATAAGTTCACATTTGGTTATTGGTACAAATTCAACGCGATATAAATAAATAAAATGTTTTAAAAATAAACCGATCTTCAAATTTGGTCTAGTTAAACTGAAAATCGACATGTTAGGTTGATTCGGTTTGGTTTAATTTGAATAATTCGCCCAAAACTACTTTTCATATTTGTATTTTGCATTATATATAATCAAGGCAGATCTACTTGTAAGGTGCATAATTTTTTTTAAAAATCATGTAAATTATAACAGCTTAATTAATTTGCCTCCAATTAAAAGATACTTTTGCTCCCACTAAACCAAAACGTGCCATTGATTCCCCAAATTCAAATTAATTAGTTGTCTACTTTCTTATCTTGATACTAATTACAATATTGCATTTCCTCTATTTTTTCTTCTTATTTGACAATAACTCTCTTTTCTTTCATTTATTGTTTTCTTTTTCATATCAATTCTTTCTTTTTATAAACCAGATTTTGCATTCCTATATATATACATGTGTAAATATTCTTAGATTTACTTGTGGTAATTAAACCGGAAGATTTGCATTCTTTCTTTTTGTATTTTCTCTTTATAAAATTGGTTTTAACATTTTTCTTTTCGGTTTTCGATCTTTCTATCTAATAGTTATTTTTAATAATGGTTTTGATTGTAAAAAATACATGATGCAACTAATTTATAGGTTACATTTATCATTAGGGTTTTTTTTTTGTTAAAGACATTTTTTTGTCACAGTTTACATTTATTAATATTTGTCCACCTTAAACTGTTTTTCTAAATTCATTATATAATATAACGTTTATATATGCACCATCCAGATTTATTATGTTTCTAACACTAATTTTCCATTATGGACTGAACGAATATCAAACAACGCCTTGAAACGAAACCCTCAAGATTAATTCCAGAAAAAGAATAATTTAAATCATAAAAATTGCGAGACGTAAAATAGAATGGCTTCGCCCGGGTTCGAACCGGAGACCTTCAGTGTGTTAGACTGACGTGATAACCAACTACACCACGAAACCTTTGCGTGAACAGAACCATATATTTGATATTTATACGTTCTTTTTAAAGTTGGTACCACCTACTCCACACACCCACGTGTTCTATTCTCTTCGATTTTTGTTTTTAACATAAATAAAATTCATTTTTAATAATTTGCTTCTCCGTGAGTAGGAAAATAAAGGAGGCAGCGAGTAAAACGAAAGGCCACCACCACTTTCAATCAATCTTTCCACAATAATGGCGGCCACAAGAGTGATTACTGCAGCGGCGGCCGTTAGCCAAACCACTTCGTGTTTCCTCGCCAAACGAGCTTTCATTTTGCCGGCGAAGAAATCCTGCGTCGGATTTGGAGGTCTCTGCTTCAACCGAAGCGCCTTGGTGCTGAAATCGAAGAGACCCTTCTCTTGCAGTGCGTTATACAATCCTCAGGTTAAGGTTAAAGAAGAAGGACAATCCGAAACCCTAGATTACCGAGTCTTCTTCCTCGATGGTTCTGGAAAGAAGGTGCCCTTTTCTTACTTCTCCCTAGTTTTGTATCTCTCTCTCTCTGTGTTCAAATCAAAGCTTGGTTAAATTTTGAATTTTTGGGTCTTTCACATTGTTAATTAGAATACTCTGTGGTTAGATTTGGTTAAGAATTGACCTCTGAGATTGCAATCAATGTTTCGAAAGATCTACATTGTGAATAGCTTTGAAATGCTTCTTGGTTCATCACTCTGTTATGTTGTTCAAGCTTGTTCACTGAGACAGATTTTAAGGAAATGGATTTATCTGATTGACCAAAAGTACTGAGTTATTGGGTATATATCACATTTTTATTTGGAATACTCTTGTAGTTAGATTTGGCTATATATTGAAGAAATTCTAAAGATCTACATTGTGAATTCCTTTGAAATGCTTTTGGTTCATCACTCTGTTCTCTGTTTCTGTTTGTATGCATTTGTGTTACAGGTTTCTCCGTGGCATGATATACCATTGACCTTGGGAGATGGAGTCTTCAACTTTATAGTTGAAATACCTAAAGAGTCAAAAGCCAAAATGGAGGTTGCTACTGATGAAGACTTCACTCCTATTAAGCAAGACACAAAGAAGGGAAAGCTCAGATATTATCCGTAAGTTCGATTACTTAATTCAAACCATATCCTCTTTTCCAAGTTTTGCTTTGTTTTAATTTAAGCTAATTTCTTAGACTGAAAATCAATGAATTTATCTCCTCGGTGATTGACAAGACTGGATTTTATACAGGTACAACATAAACTGGAACTATGGATTGCTTCCACAAACATGGGAAGATCCAACTCAATCTAATCCTGAGGTTGAAGGTTGCTTTGGAGATAATGATCCAGGTACAAGAATCTGGATCTTCTGGCAATTCTAGGTTGAATGGTTTTAATTTCAAGCTTATAAGTTTTGGTTATTGGTTATTGTAGTTGATGTTGTTGAGATTGGTGAAAGCCAAAGGAAGATAGGAGAGGTTCTAAAGGTCAAACCTTTAGCTGCATTAGCTATGATTGATGAAGGAGAACTAGACTGGAAGATTGTTGCCATTTCTTTGGATGACCCAAAAGCTCATCTTGTAAATGATGTTGAAGATGTCGAGAAACATTTCCCGGTACGAGCTTAAAATCTAGTAGTACAAATCATTAATCCCAGTGTTTATTTTACTGAGGCCTTGTGGGTTCTGTTTTTTATACTTTAAATTTGGTGAGCAGGGAACACTAACAGCGATTAGAGACTGGTTTAGAGACTACAAGATCCCAGATGGGAAGCCTGCTAACAGATTTGGTCTTGGAGACAAACCAGCCAACAAAGTAAGTTCCTTTTTATTGTTTGTATTGTGATTGATCTGTTTTATGTTTGGTAATAAATCTGAGAGGTTTGGTTTATAACAGGAATATGCTTTGAAGATAATCCATGAAACAAATGAATCATGGGCTAAACTTGTCAAGAGATCAGTTGATGCTGGAGACCTTTCACTTTTCTGAGCAGTTCTTTGTAATGTCCAATAACGAACAGAGCCAAGAGGGAACCTTCACTCTTGTTTTTCTTGGATTGTCCAATTATGAACAGATTTGAACATTGACAATGTTTTCTTTTTCACCATTGATGTTTAATGACTCAGGAATAATCAAAATAAGATATTGTTGAATTTCTGCTTTGGAATATTTATTTAAAATGGAACATGAAACAGGATCTGTGACTTTCCATGAAACAGAGCTTTTCTGTTTCTGTTTCAGAGTAAAACAACAAGTATCAACAACGTGTGGAATCTGAAAGAGAGAGAATGGTCAGAGAGGCTGACCATCAATCCATCTTTTGAAGGCAAGTGAGCTTTGGTCTGGATTATACTCCGCAATGTGTCTTCCTCCCTGCAAAACCAAAATCCACACAATCAAGCTCTGTTTTCTTTTCCTGCTGAAACCTTGGAGAGAAAAGAAAGAAGAAAGGGTTTATAAATTATATGCTTTGATGGGTGCAAATGTCATCTTATTTGAATAATAGTCGCTGTAGATGGAACTATAATGCTATCTCCGGCCGTTAGGTATGAACGCAAGGACTCCACACTATCCTTTGAAACTAAAAGAGCATTGGATACACTTTTTCATGGCGAGATTCAAAGGCAATCCATCCAATCCTACCAAATCTTCTGCAAAACTTAACCCTTCTTGTGATTTGTGAGTGACAAACTCAAGACTACATTCTAATCCGTATCTAATTTGTTTCTGGAGTGTGAAGCACCCACAGTGGTAGAGAGAAAAGCATAATAGACAGTTCCATATTCATCACCCTACCTGATCATAAGCAGCTTTATTTTTTAAGGGTTTTCGTTAGCTTTCATATCTCAATGTTCTTGTTGTGTCATCTCCGCCACTTTTGAACATCTTATGAAGCGAATAAATGATGTTATATCCCAAAACACTTTTAACTCATGGCCTATTTAACACTAACAGGTGTTGAAGCTCATTTGTTATTTGTAAATTATAAATTAGATGTTAAATAGCTACCAGCAATCAAGTCCGTTGTAGCACAAAGGTTAATTTCGGGATTGTTCGAAATCCGGGTTCAAAGCTCGGCAGCGGAATTTTTTAATTTTCCGTTTTGAAATTTGCAATAGTTACTAATTTTCGTAAAAAATTTTTTAAAAAGGAAACTCGGTTTGATTTGATCCTGTGACCAGCGAGCCAAAACACAGCTTTGACGATGAAACCGCATCTATTGACGGAAAGTTCCACGTGGTGACTTACGATACCAAGGAAGGTAGGTGTATGGTTTCACCTTCTTGTTGCGTGATAGGGAATGTTTTGTACTCTGCTTCTTATGGAGTGTTCAAATGGAATGATACTGAGGCAAGAATGTGGAGAGATTTTCAAAATGAATGTTTATCAAATTAATTACTTTTCTTAAATTTATACAATTTTGTTCCATTTAGTTATGAAAGTTAGTAATCAGATAAGTAGTTTATGAAACTATTATACCATATATATAAACATAGAATGATAGAAAGTTTGGTATACATTGCCATGTTTTGGGTATTCTAAGTTAAGTTAGGTTTCAGAAATATTAGATTTTTTACTTCTATATAATATACTTTTCAGCCTATATAATAATAGTAGTAGGGTGATAAAGGATTATGTCAAACAGCTTGTGAAACAGAGGAATTGGCTTATTCATACCCAAACTAAGATAATATGTTGAATTTAATTTATACACAAACTATACTAATGTGCGTACACATACTCCAAATAAAACATAACTTTAAATTTACAACCTAAACTTTCAAATTTATGCGAAAGCATATATTAATTTAATTGTAACGGTATTGATAAACTGTTTAAAAAACCACGTATGATACAGTTAAGTAGTTAACTAATTTCAATCTTGGTACTTCAGGTTTGTAACATTTGAAAAAACCTAAATTGATATATCATATCAAACATCAACGATTCCAATTAGATCTTTAAGTTGACTGAATTTTCTAACTGAAAAAAAAACATCATAATCCATAAGAAAAACTTACTATCTTCCTCAATAAAACCTAACCAGGTTTTATGTAACTAAAATTTATGTACCCAAGTATTAGATAATAATCTTCAAATAGTTATCTTACATAATAATAAAACAATTATATATGATAGGTATCTTACAGCAAGTATACCGGTAAACAATATTTTAATTTTTTTTTTTAAAAAAATTTATAAAAAGAAAAATGAAAAAGAGAAGCAATAACGTGATGACACGATAGTACAAGACTTAAAAACCGTCTCTTTCCTAAGAGTTTCTAGCGTCGAGTTCTTATAATTATTGTGGACCCCATGATTAAATTTTTATTTTTTTATAAGAACTTCTCCCTTAAGAGTCGCCGATATACTTGCTCTTAACATAGACGTGGATCTTTAACTCGATATGTGGTTAGAAGATTTCTGATTTGGTGATGTAATTATATTTTTGTTATGTGCTGTAAGAAACTTTGTTAACCTTGAAAAACATGTTGGATAGCGTTTTATCAGGAACAAAGAGTTACATTACATGGTGGTATTTCAATTTAAATTCTCTTGATTTCTCCTTTTTCTTTTGTTTAACTAGTTGAAGATAGTTATATATACTCGCAAGAAATTGTTTGGCAAGACGGAAAAACATATATACTCGCAAGAAGGAAAGCATTTATTGTTTGGCAAGTTTCCAAAACAAAAAAAAAACAAAAAATATTCACAAAAAAGGAAAAGACTTGTTTTCCAAGGCTATATCACCATCATGACCTCTCTCTCTTTTAATTGATTGCAAGAGCTCTTTTTTGGCAGAGAGACTCCAAAAAATTGGCTATTTTTATTGGTATCTTTCAGTAATCATGTCTCGGCTTCTCTCCAACCTATCATCACCCCTCGTAAGCTCTTCTTTCTTCTTTCTCTTATTGTTTTTCTCTTTAATATAATAAATAATTAATAAAATAGAGACTTGTGTGTTTGCTATAATTAACTTGACAGGTTCACAACAAGACCAGCAGGAGCTTTCGCTTGTTTTCATCGTCCACGACGGGACCGTATTTGTCACTTTCTGTCAGTGCAAAACCTTTGCCGGAAGGTGGCAACATTGGAGCAGTTGTTTTGTTCGACCCTGCCAAAGCAGAGGTAGTCGAGGTCAAGGACAAAACAATTCCAGAAGAAATCATATCTGCTAAAGGCATTGGAGCTTCTAAAGGATGGGGATTTTTCTCTGACCCACAAGATCGGTGTGTACTTATGACCGACTTCTTGAACCCTTGGGCTTGCAAATCAAACCCAAAGCTCTTCACTCTTCCTCCGCTTACTCCTCTGCTCAGTTGCCAAACTGATGTAATTTGGAACGTTGCAATGTCTGATGAAGACGACCAAGATTGGGTAGTTGGTATCAAGTCCTTGGGTGACCAGCTTAGTTTCTGTAGACCACGTCGTGACTTGCGTTGGACTAAGATCCCTACACCTTTTGACCACTTTCCAACCTCAAATCTTATGTATTCCAAGAGAGATCGTAGGTTTTACTTGCCTGGTCCTGGAGGTCACCACTTGTTGTCCTATGATCCCCACACCTCCAACAAAGCTGCCTACGACCAGCCTGAGTTCCATGAGTTTCTGTTTCGTAACTTTCCTGAATCGTTCAAGTATAACTCGGAGCTTCCGGAGCTGTTTCTATTGAGGATATATTCCATATATCCGCGTTTGTGTATCTTTGTATATATCTTTCTAGAATGTAAATCTTCCTAAATATGTGGGAAGCTAGGTTTATCGACTTTGTATATATATTGGCTATTGGTCATTGTGAATAAACAAGAAAACCTTTCATACACATCTAGGTTTCTTGACATGGTATCAGAGCATTGACTAATACAAAATCATCCGTGCTCAGATCTTTCTTTTCGATTTTTTTTCTCTTTTCCTTCGTATTCTTTGACCTCTCCTCTTTCTTACTAAAGTTTTTGAGTTTGACATCGATCTGTGTCTTCTTCTCTTCATACGATGTCCGGAGAAGACGCATCTACCATGAGTTCAACACGAAAAGGACCCGCTAAAGATCCTGCTTCGTCGAACCCTGAGATTCAAAGGAGAACTATCTCTCCTTATGACCTTTCTCCTAACGATAACCCCGGCTCGGTTATCTCTAAACCCCTGCTCAAAGGACCTAACTACAATGAATGGTCTACTAACTTGCGCGGCGCACTTAGAGCAAGGAAGAAATTTGGCTTTGTCGATGGTTCTATCCAGAAACCATCGGACGATTCTCCTGATCTGGAGGATTGGTGGGCGAATAATGCATTAATCATGAGCTGGATTAAGTTGACCATTGAAGACTCTGTTAGGTCTAACTTATCCAATTTCGAATTGGTTCAGGATTTCTGGGAGCATATTCGTCGTCGTTACTCGGTGAAGAACGGTCAAAGGGTTCAGCGACTGAAGACCGATATTGCTACCTGTCGTCAACACGGTCTCTCCATTGAAGATTATTATGGGAAACTTAACCAATTGTGGACTTCGCTTGCTGAATTTCGACAAGTCAAGACTTGTAATTGTCCACAAAGTGTGAATCTCGAGAAAGAGAGAGAGGAAGACAAACTTCATGAGTTTTTGAAGGGACTGGATGAGTCCGTATTTGGTGCTGTGAAGTCCAACCTCTTGTCTCGAGATCCTTTGCCTACGCTAGATGAAGCTTACAGCGCACTTCTTCAGGATGAAGACTCTCGCGCTGCTTCTCGGGTTTTTGAAGAGAAAGTTGATACTATGGCACATTCTGTTCATAGTGTCCCAACTTTGCCTTCTCTTGCTTCTTCATCTTCCGGCTCGCAGCTTACACGTGAAGAAAGGATGAAACTCTTGTGCTCTAGCTGCAATCGGAAGGGTCATCTAGCGACCAACTGTTTTAGATCTCTTGGGTATCCAGATTGGTGGGGAGATCGTCCTCGTACTCGTCTCAATTCTGGTTCAGGAAAGGGTGGCCCCACTTCCAACGTTTCTCCTGCTAGAGTTAATGCCGTCATGGTTTCTCAAACTCAGAGTGCCAACGCCGTTACTTCGGCGGATCGCATTGGTCTTGCAGAACCGAACGCCTTGTGGAGTCTCCCTCCGGAGACGAACGTTTCCTCGTCAAATGGTATGTATTACGCGCCTTGGAATCATGTTTTCTCGTTTCTCGGGTAGTTCAATTCAGTTCGGTTAACTCGTCAGTCCGGTTTCATTTAGCTAAAATTTTTGGTATAATCCTGTTTAAATCGGTTAGATTTTTTTAGAAAAGAACAAAAAAAACATAATCGTCAAACCTGCGGATTGACCGAACCTCCAAACCAAATGGGAAAACCGAGAATCGAAAATTTTGGTTCCGTTAATTTATTCCCAAGCCTAGTATATATACTCTAGCTAGTACCATACATTATTTATTTTTCAATCATTGTTCGGTTCTTGCATGCATGTAGGTACGCTAAGGGCTACTTGGCTTCGAACAAAATCTCCTATGAAACGCAGCGTTTCATGGTGTTTAGAGAGGAAGAGAGTTTAGAAGGAAGATTCATGTGTTACACTGATGATATTGGAGATTTGTGCATATTTGTTTCAAAAGGCGAGGCATTTTGCGTCCCGGCAAGCTCTTTCCCTGGCCTCAAACAAAACTCCATTTATTTTGTAGGCTTTGGTTTAGGTATTTACGATCTTAACACTAGAACGGCTTCTTGCTTTGAAGCTCCCAAAGGTGCATTAAATCATGTTATCTCCCCTTACTGGTTTCCTCCATCTTCTAAACTCTAATTGCTACGTTTATTGGATTTGCTCTGTTTGTATTTCCTCTCGACTCGGACTTGCTATAAGATCTATCTTCCTTCTTTTGACGATATTAATCTATGATCAATGGAAATATTTCTTAGCTAAAGGGCTTTTCCCTTCTTCTTGCTTCCTTGCAGTGTTGGACTTAGCTTAATTAGAATGATTTTGTTGAAGGATTAATGTTTTGTCTCGGGTTCTCACGTAACATATACGTGGATCTTTTAACTCGATATGGTTAGAAGATTTCTGATTTGGTGATGTAATTATTTTTTTGTGATGTGTTATATGTAAAAAACTTTGTTAACCTTGAAAAACATGTTAGATAGCGTTTCATCAGGAACAAAGAGTTACATTACATTGGTGGTATTTCAATTTAAATTCTCTTGATTTCTCCTTTTTCTTTTGTTTAACTAGTTGAGGATAGTTATATATATATATATATATACATATATATATAACATTTATAGTTGAGTTTGATGGCAAGAAGGAAAGCATTTATTGTTGGCAAGTTTCCAAAAACAAAAAAAAACAAATATTCACAAAAAAAGGAAAAGACTTGTTTTCCAAGGCTATATCACCATCATGACTCTCTCTCTTTTAATTGATTGCAAGAGCACTTTTTTGGTAGAGAGACTCCAAAAAATTGAGCTATTTTTATTGGTATCTTTCAATAACCATGTCTCAGCTTCTCTCCAACCTATCATCACCCCTCGTAAGCTTTCTTTCTTCTTTCTCTTTTTTTTCTCTCTCTTTAATATAATTAATGATTAATAAAATAGAGACGTGTGTGTTTGCTAATTAACTTGACAGATTCACAACAAGACCATGAGGAGCTTTCGCTTGTTTTCATCGTCCACTACCGGACCGTATGCTTCGATTTGCAGCATTATGAAACCCTTACCGGACAGTGGCATCAACGTCGGAGAAGTCCTGTTGTTCAACTTGCAAAAATTGGATTTAACTAAATCCCAAGAGAAAAGATATCCCAATGAGCTTTATGACGCTCAATTGGTCGGAGCTTCCCATGGATGGGGATTTTTCTCCAATAGACAAGACAGGTCAGTAGTTATCAGTGACTTTCTAAACCCATATGCTTCCAAGTCAAAACCAAAGATGATTCCTCTACCTCCTTTTACTACATTAATGCACTCATCATCTTGCCAAACCGAAGTCGTGTGCAACGTAGCCATGTCGTCTTCTCCTGAACCATATGACAAAGATTGGGTAGTTGGTATCAAGTTCTTGGGTAAACAGCTTAGTCTATGCAAGCCTCGTCTTGACCTACGTTGGACTAACATTCTAACACCTTTTGAGTCATGGGATTTCTCAAAACTCATGTATTCCAAGAGAGACAAGAGTTTTTACTTGCTTGCTCCTGGTGGCAACTACTTATGTTCCTGGGATCTTAACTTCAAGAAAGACAACACACCTAAGTTCCATGAGTTAGTGTTGCACAACCTTCCCAACATGCCACGTCCCCACTGGAAGCGGTTGGATTCTTATTGCAGGGAGGATCATTGAGTGGAGTCACCTTGCGGCCAATGTTTCCTTGTCAAATGGTATTCCTAGGCCTAGTTTTAAGGAATTTCCCGAAACAAAAGACTAAAACATGCTTTTATGTACTTTGTAACGTGTGGATGCAGGTACTCCGAATACACCCCTGGGACGTTCAAAGGGCCGATGGTAATGGTGTTTAGAGAGGAAGAGACTAAAGATGGTAGGAAACACATGCGTTACACGGAAGACATTGGAGATCTTTGCATTTTCATTTCGAAAATCGAAGACTTCTGCGTCACGGCGACCTCTTGCCCTGGCCTTCACCTTAACTCCATCTTTATAAATGGTCGTTTGTTTGCGACGCTCAATATCACCCAGCGAACCATCGGTTGCTATGAATACCCACAAGGCACACCAGACAGGATTCCTTACTCCCCGTACTGGCTTCCTCCGTTTTCAAAACTATAAGCTATTGGTGTTGTTTTCTGTAGTTGGTTTGGTTATGTTCTGTTGGACCGGTTTGGTTTATTGTTGTTCGTTTTGTATATTTACGCTCGTATTAGGTTTTTTAAATCGTTTCTAGTTCTATTCTGGTGAAGAGATCAGTTGATGCTCGAGACCTTTCACTTTTCTGAGCAGTTGTTTGCAGTGTCCAGTAAAGAACAGAGCCAAGAGTCCTACCTTCATTCTTGTTTTTCTTGGATTGTCCTATTATGAACAGATTTTAACATTGACAATGTTTTCTTTTACACCATTGATGTTTAATGACTGAGGAATAATCAAAATAAGATATTGTTGAATTTCTGCTGTGGAAATATTTATTGAATACGGAACATGAAACAGGATCTGTGATTTTCCATGAAACAGAGCTTCTCTGTTTCAGAGTAAAACAACAAGTATCAACAACGTGTGGAATCTGAAAGAGAGAAAATGGTCAGAGAGGTTGACCATCAATCCATCTTTTGAAGGCAAGTGAGCTTTGGTCTGGATTATACTCCGCCGTGTGTCCTCCTCCCTGCAAAAACAAAATCCACACAATCAAACTCTGTTTTCTTATTTGGCAGATACTTTGGTGAAGAAAGATTTTATTTGCCTTGATGGTTGCAAATGTCATCTTATTTGAGTAACTCCTCGTATATCTAAAAAACATAAAAGATAAAGTTTTATGGATTGTCTTTAAAGATAATTTATAAGGAATGGTTTTTTGTTTGTTGGTTTGTTTACCCAGCGACTTGATTGGTACTCATCATCCAAGGTCTCCAATCATCAACAATAGAATAGTTGAGAGATCTGATCCATGCTTGAGTTGATGAGAATGGCACCATCATATCATGATCACCACTGTTCCAAAAACACTTCCAAACCATGAGTTTGTCAATTATATATTATTCGGTTTTATATTAACCTATGAGAAAAAGAAAAAGAATGTTGCCTGAAAATGAGAGAGCGGAAGCCTTTACGACTAATGTTGACGTGATACGGAATGGCATTCATAACGTCAAATGTGTAGGGTATGTTTTGGATATTGCATCGGTTCCATTTTCCTACTTCCTGCATGAAATTTTAAAAACATAGAATTGGTTTTTTGGTTTTTTTTTTTGTTGCATTTTGTTATGTTCTATTTAGACGCAACGAACAAAAAAAAAGGAACAAGAATTCACATAGATATACCTACCTTGTTCACGCCTAGAGCTTTGCGTACATTTTCATCGTTTGCCCAAAAGGCAGACAGAAAATACTTATAAGTCTGACAATACGACAAACGTAGCAACGTAAGAAAGAAATCAGAATGTTTTCAAACCAATGAATATTTAAGAAGTTAAATAAAGCGAAGCAAAAAAGAGAAATGTTTACAAAGCAGCTAGGAGGTGGCAATGAAGATGAGTCATTTCCTGAAAACTCCTTCATTACGCGTCTTCTTCTATCGGTTCTAATATTTCGTAAGGTTTCTGGGTTGTCTGGCATGACGTAATCTACTTCACAGTTTGGTAACAAAATCTGTTCTATGTATATCTCTGAGGTACACTATAAAAAGCTCAAAAAACATAGAATTAACAAGTTAGTTTTTGGAAAATGCAATCAGATAGATATATACTCTCTAAGTAGTGTTGTGCTTTTTTGTAACCTGATCATAAAATTGAAGAGTATTTGAGCATTTTGCATTACTTGGGTCTATATTGAAGGCTTTACCTTCACAATTTCTTTCAAGTGACTACAAAAAAAAAGTAGTGAAATAATATAAGAAAATGTAATAACAAAATATGTCAATAGTGATTAAGAAAAAGAAAAGATTTATAAAGAGTAACCTCAAAGAGCTCATCTGAAATAAGTCCCATCCCATGAGCAAATGATACTTTATGATCTGTATCAAGTTCTAGATTTGTCACAGGATTCCCAAGAACATATCCCTGCTCAAATTTTAGGCACCTTAAACTTAAAATCCGAAATCATCGGTATTCATAAATCTGAGAGGGAATAGAGTATTCCATACCTTAAGATTTATGAATGGTGTGAGACCTTTCTCATTTCCTGTTTTCACATATAGTAGAAAATGTGAATTATATAATTTTTGATCTAAAACATACTGTGAAAAGAAAAGATAAATGGTAATTAAAAATACCAAAAGAAATCTGTTGCACAACTCCTGGAACAACTTTCCCGGAATATGAATCTCCACCAACGTAGAATGGATTTGATATAAACTCCGGGTGATCCACTAACCACTGCAAGTAATCAGAATCAAGATGCTTAAGGTAAAAAAAACAAATGAAGAAGAATCATCAAAAACTGCAACAAAAGCAAAAAAATTAAGAAAACACTCAACACTCCTGAGGAATTGGTCGATTTGGCGAATTTGTATGGTGTCACTCGTCTTAGAAGCACTCCTAGTTTTTGCATAAGAGTATCCAGAACCAGGAGGAGATTCCAAATATAAAATGTTAGCCACCTGAATAATAATATTAAAAAAGAGTATGTATGTATAAATTCAAATGTTGTTATTACAAAGAGAATCATAAAAAAATTGGTGTAATTTCTCACCCTTGTCCATGAAAAAGATGTCAGCTCTAAAGGAGGCACTGTTCCATTATACTCATCCCCTTTAAAAGCCAATGGACCTGAGAACCAAAAAAGAATTAAAAATTGAATCGAAGATTTGTCTTAATCTCCAAATGTAAATTCTATGTGGGACCAATCAAGATTCAAGAAACATGACATCTACAAACTTTCATTAAATCACACAACTTATGCAAACAACTCATTACATATAAATCCAAAAATTTATTAAAAAAAAAAGTGAAGGAATTTTATATATCACCATTTGCGAAGAGCAAGCCACAGATGGAGCTGCATCCAGGGCCTCCAGTAAGCCAAATCATGAGAGGATCTTTTTCTGGATTCCTCTCTGATTTCACAAAGTAATAAAAGAGCTCAACATCTCCAGATTCACCAACACTCACATATCTTATCAATTCAACCACATGCAAAAGAAGAATATGATACATGTTAGAGTAAAATGATTTTGACGAACTTGAGAACAAAAAAGTTTTGACTTTTTTACCCAGTCTCGAGCTCAAAAGGGAGAGGACCTTCAAAACCAGGAAGATACTTCACAAGCTTAGAAGCATCAACCAAATGATGAATGGAGGAGATTGAGAAGAGAAACAAGACAAGAAAATAAAGATTTCTCATTTTTCTCAGCTTCTTTAGTGTCGTCGCTAAAACAGAAACAATAGGTCAATGAACCATATTAACCCAAATTGCGAAGAACGAAGAAATAAGATATATGAGAATGAAACTAAAAAATAAATTTCTAAGACAGACAAGTTAACAAACGCAGTGCTCGAAACGTGGCTAGTAAATACATAATAAGCGTGCTACGTCCTTTCTGTTTTGTTATTATTAAATTGTTTTACAAACCGGATCGAACCAATCAGTTAAGTATTAGATCCATGAACCGAAAGGACTGACCATAAAAATTCAACTAACTCAATTGCTCTGTTTTTTTAATTAAATCCATTAACTAACTTAACATGCTGTCGCTAATTTAATTTTAATTATCTTCATCTTCTTTCATCCTTAAAAGTAGCTTCATCCTATGTTGACTTTTTGTTGTTAGAAAAACGAAAAACGACAAATAATTTGTTGATGATTCTACCTGCTTTCGATTTGGGAACTGTAAGAATATCTCCATTAATGAAATCTTTTCTTGGGGTTCTTAAAATTTTTTAATTGAAAAAAATAAAATAATAAACAGACCAATTGTGGCACGCCACATCGCGTAAACAGTGTAAGGACTGGTTCTTATTTAAGGATTTTAGAATCTTGTTTCTTAATTGTTCACGTGGGACCCATAATATATATATTTTTTTTTAAGGATTTCTGTTAAGAAACCCTCATTAGATGCTCTAAATAAGGTTTTAATAATACACTTCTACAAGTCATATTTGTGAATGAGTTTTTTTTCTCTTTTTAGCGATTACCGATTGCGGACTACAGTTTTTCTTTAAAAAGGAATCTAATAAACGATTGTTTCGAAACATTTTATAAAACCTAATCAATCGAAAATAACTAATAAAATTATAAAAGTTTTCTCAATCAGAATCAAGTAAGAAGGCAATTTTCGTTTCTTCTTGCACCATTTCTACTCATGGTGCTTAACCTATTTCGAACCATCTTTTCGACCATGCTAGCCAAGACCATATTAGTGACCATGTCTTCTCCTCAATGTTTTGAAAATCGTGCATACCAACCAATCGAATTAACCAAGAATCGTTAACTAAACAGAGTCTGAGTTGGGTTTAAAACTAGATTTGGGTAAAACCGGTAAAAAACCGCCAAAACCGGCGATGGGGTTTGACTTGAAAACCAAGTTCACAAATTATTTTTTATTTGTTCACGAATCATCACAAAACTTGAACTTTTTTGTTTCAACTTTGTCTTTTAACTTTTGATTTATGATATTTTGATAAAAAAACGTGAGAGATGATGCAAAAACGAAAGATAACTGGAAAAAAAAATCGAACCATAAAACGCAAAAACTGCACAACTTAGGGCTCTTTCTTAGGTAAAAGATGATTTCCAACGAGAATTACGATTTTCCCCTATCTTATTTAAGTTAAAAAATTAAATTACGTGACTACTTAGGCTCAAACCCAAAACATGATAGCTTGTGGAGCATCATACCACTGTGCTGGTGTAATTTTGAACTAGTTTGTTTATTAGGAAAAGATACAAAAAAAACTCCTTTGAAAATCCCAGATTATCCGGTCCGATTATAAAAACATTGCTTCTCCTATTTCTCCCACTCCATTAATTATGTATTGTTATTTGGAACACATCTCTTATGATAAATAAGTCACTATCCACTTTGACATTTTGCGAGATCTCATTCAAAATATCCTCTCATTCATACGTGAAAGACGAACCCATCAACACTCCAACCAAAGTTTCCCATATCCTCTGTGAGTGAACAAACAAATTAGTAGTTACTAACTGTAATCATAAGTCACTAACAACCTAGTTGCATTTGTAAAAAAAAAAAAATGAAAGCTATAAAATGGAAATAAACGATGCAATTAAGAGCCCAAAAAAAGTTTTAAACAAATGAGTAACGAATAGCAAAAAAGGTTAGAGTTTTTAAAGATAAAATTGCAAGAAATTAAAAAGAAAAATTCAACTATTTAGTCAATCCAAAAATTTGAATGATCAAAGGTCTATGAGTCTTTTGAGCAAGGTTATAGTGATAACGGGAAGTATCAATTTGGTAATATGTCTTATAGGTTCATTAAGATTAGATTAAGTGGTTTGGGGTCTAAATTAATGACTAATACCAATATTTTAGCACTAATACTTACACTAATCAATCCATAGTTAACTAAGATTCTTCATTGCAACTTAGGATGATTAGTAGAATAATTCACAAGCTAAAACTCCCTACAAAGATCCTTAAAAATGTCTAAGTCACTCTGAATTCTTTAGATTATGATGAATCTCTGCTTTTAAGGAATAATTTGGGAATTTCATCAAACACATGATATACAATGGGATGTTAAGTCTAGGATCTCAATTCCACTCTTAATCCTAGTTAAATATTGCATCCTTAAGATATATCCCAAAATATTAACCCTAATAACCCTACATCCAAATTGCCATAATATACTTTAAGCTCATCCTTAAGATATATTCCAAAATATTAACCCTAATAACCCTACATCCATATTGCCATAATATACTTTAAGCTCATAAGCCTATAGTAAAGGTCACCTCACTCATGATTAAGAAGCTAATCATGATGAGAAATGAAAATGGTGAAAAAGAAAGAAGTAGAAGGCATAATCATAATAGTAGAAATATGCAAGATTAAACCATAAAACCAAGATTATTATAAGAAAAGATCATGTTTTTTAGTTAGATCTTTTTTAGATATTAGGAAAAAAGATTAGATAAGAATTGAGGGTTTTGGGCACTAATATCCCTTAAATATGAAATATTTTTGAACTACGTTAACTTGGAATTTCGAGTCAATCATGAAGCTCTTTCTAGATCAAATTCAAGAGAGGTCTTCCTCTATCCCAATAATCTTTTATTCAATCTCAACTGTTTCGCTTTCCTTCTCTACAATCTCTTTCTCGACACCTTTGAGTTCCTCGAGATTAAACTAAAGATTCTCGAGAAAGAAAGCGAAAAGACTGAGAAAAATAAGATTCTCGGGATAGAGACATACCTCATATCTAGCTCTTGAATTGGATCTATAGAGACTTTATGATTGACTCACGATTCCAAGATAAAAAATTTGAAAAACAAAAGAAAACCATAAAATTTAAGGAATTGTAGCTTGAGATTATGAAGAGCCCGCTCCACCTTTATCATCTTCATTCGTGAAATGTCAGTCACACGTTTGGTAACAGAAACATTAGTGGTCAGCATTTGTCACGTAAAAAGGAAAAATTAGATTTATATTTTATCTATAATATGTTTTTCTTTTTATCGCTTCATGATTACAGAAATAAATCATTTTAAAAAGATTGAAAGAAAATAAATTTGTATTACAATTAAAAATGTTGGAAACATAATTTGTATGAGGATAAATTGTGTTACCACACCACCAATAGTTAAAAGGCCCCTTATGCATCCATATAATCTTTATGCTTTAAACTTTACTCAAATTGAAATAGTCATTTATTTTGTAGAAGGATGTGCCACTCTAACCACTCTAATCATCTTAGGGATTATATCCGCAAGTGTAGTTACCCCAAATTTTTATGGCTAACCAATATGACACATCATTGTTTAGCTATCAAAATTCTTTTCTATTATATACAACTTATGTATGTAATTAACTTTAGAATCATAGAAAATATGAAATAAAAGATCTTCGCAAAGCACAAATTCTTTCGTGAAATCTTTTAGAAAGGTCTATTATGATACAATAAGCAATTCGAGTCAATTTTAATTATGTGTTGGTCTAGCTATTATGGGGATTATTACTTTTTTTTTATAGCGCAATTGTTTGCCATAATTTCTTATATGTTGATGGCGCAAGATTTTAGGACTTAAAATTCGTTATTCTCAGGGACGGAGGGACGGAGGTGAGTAAAGCCGAATGAAACATTTGTCTAGGGACCCTTTCCATTAGTAAAAGGAAAATATATATGTATCAAATAAAGAATTATTTTGATGAATAAAAAACAAAAAATCTGAGTTATAGATAAATTGGGAATGAAAAAATATCTAGTGGTTATACATAATTAAGATATATTATTAAGCTAATTTTGTTTTTTTTTTTTTATTTCACTCAGTTTTTTTTTCTCATCTCGACAAGACTCTTAGAAAATTAGGATTTCATTAATAAACTATATCAAAATTGATTTAGGATTATTTGAGGGATAATTGATAGTTAAAAATAAGTGATTTTAAATACCATCTCAATTGATGGTACTTGGTAAAATTCCTTTAAAATCTTTGCAATTAAGATTTCTCAAAATAATTCCAAATTCATGTTCTAATATAGGAGGCATTTTTTTGGATTATGGATTTGAGAGGATTTCATTTTGTTTCCAAATCTCAGCTTATTGGATTTAACATTTGTAAAAGTTATTTCAAAATCCAGTGTTATTAGATTAATAATTTTTACAAATTCTTTCAAATTATACCAAATTGGAAAACTAGGATTTTATAATAAATTATGTCAAAATTGATTTGTGATTATTTGAGGGACAATTGATAGTAAAAATCAATGATTCCAAATACCACCTCAATTGATAGTATTTGGTAAATTACCTTTAAAATCTATACGATTAGGATTTAATTTATCAAAATAATTCCAAATTCAAAAGGATTCAACTTCTTTTATCTCCTTTGCTTTCTCTTCATCTAGTATTTTTTCTAAACTTTTCTCAACTATGACATGTATTTACTTTCAAACCTAAATTATTAAGTGATAATTTATGTTTATCTCAAATTACTTACGATCAACTATATCAAAAAAAATATTGTAGGTTATATTATATTATCAATTGAAAGAGATATGGGTTAAATAAACTTGATTATCAAAATTTGATTAATGATTTTATACAACTAATACATTAATTGATATAGTTTAACTATCAATTTCATATATTTTTGGATTTTGTTTTAAAAAAGTAAGTTTTATGTTACTTTTGGACATTTAAAATCATTTGAATACTCAAAAATCAATTGAATACTCAAAATCATTTGAATAGTATAAAATAGAGGATCTTCATTTTTGTTATCTATATTATCTATTATGTCATTACCGCTTCTGGTTATTCTGACAAACATCGACAACACAATTGGCAAACCGCTACTCCGTATCGTGACAAAAAAAAAAGTTGTTTTCCATAACTACTTCCCTATTTGTGCGTGAGAATATGCTTAGGGATGAAAAATTGATTCTGTGAATATATACATATTCTGATGGTTTAAGGATTCCTATGGAATTTGACGTTTTAGCTTTCTTCCAATGTGTCAGTGAAAATTCCGAAGGCTAAATCCAATCCTCAGTCTCCTTTCCGGTACTCCACTTCTTTTCATTTCCTTTGTTTACCACCGATTAATTTGTCTTCTTTTGATCAGAGTCAAAATTCTGCAATTCCAGCGAAAATTTTATTAATTCTCGTGTATTCTATTGTTGTTGAATGTCTGTTTTTGTTTCTATTCTGGATTTTGAGTTATGTGGATTATTAGGGTTTTGTGATCTACTTATTATTAGGGAAATTTTGATTAAACGAGAATCATAGGATCGTCTTGTATAATGTAAAGCTTTTTCTGCATATAAAAGAAAAATAAAAAATAGAGATGAGAAATCGAATCCTATTTTGGTCTCTTACGTGTGATGAACAAAAATTGCCAATTGTTGCAGATTAATCAGAAGAAAATGGATCTGATTACTACAGTGAAAGATGCATTTGAAAGAGTTACAAAGAGACAAAAGCTGTATCATTCGAATTCCCAAGTTTCCATCGATCAAGTTCGTGGAGGAATCGAAGAGGCATTGATTCAAATCCAATCAGACAACAATGAAGTACTAACAGAACCTGAATGGGTTCAAGAACCTGAATGGGTACTTACCGACTTAAGGAAAAAGCTTGATTCTCTTTTACCAACTATCCAGCTTCAAGGATCACAAAAGGAAACGAAATTGAATCTTACCAACTATGTGAGAGCTCTTGAGAAACATTTTCATCTCGATATCTCTGGCGTTTGCAAAAGCATTGACTTCGATATCGACGTAGTGAATAAGATTCTTGTTCACCATTTTTATCGACAAGGCTTGTTCGAAATCGGAGATTGTCTTGTTAAGGAAGGTGAAGTAGAGATGATAACCGAGGGAAGATCTCGGTCATTAGAAATCCATCGAATAACCGAGTCAATGAAAGTAAGAGACATCGAGCCTGCGATGAGATGGATCTCTACGAACCGCGAAAAGCTTGAAAACGGTTCAAAGCTTGAGCTGAAACTCATAAGTTTGAAGTATATTGAATTGGTAAAAGAAGGAAACCAAACTGATGCTTTGAAGTATGCAAGAACTCATTTTCCGAAATATTTTCCACGTCACACGGAAGAGGTACAAAAGCTTATAACTTTTCTGTTATGGATCGATAAACCCGAGAAGATCCCTTACAAAAAGATGTTTTCTTCATTGAACTGCGATGATATAGCTGAAGAGATAACCAAGGAATATTACCATCTTCTTGATCCGCCATTTAATTGTCCATTGACAGTCGCGTTATCGGCGGGTTTCGATAGCTTACCGACACTTTTGAAGCTGGCTAATTTAATGTCTTTGACGAAAGAAGATTGGCAAGCGATGAAACATCTTCCTGTTCCTTTAGAGTTAAGAGATGAGTTTCAGTTTCATTCGGTTTTCGTTTGTCCTGTGAGTAGAGATCAGAGCAGTGAAGAGAATCCTCCGATGATGATGCCTTGTCTTCATGTTCTTTGCAAGCAGTCCATTATGAGACTCGGTAAGAATTGTCGTTCTCGTAAATTCAAATGCCCTCTTTGTCCTAAAGAGACTTCTGCTTCAGCTTGCAGACAATTATACTTTTGAGAGAGGTTTGGTACTTTTCCACATTTTGTTTTTGTTCTTTCTTAATAGGAGTTTTTTTCTTCTATGGTTTATTGAGGATTCTTTTTACAAGATCTGGATTGTTTATCTTGGGAGCTTGGTTAAAGTAATAATTTATGTTGCACTTGGTTGTTTTATTCGTTTTTTTTTTTTTTGGTTCTCTTAAATCCGGATAAATAAATAAGAGAATGATTAGGCTTGTTTTGGGATGCCATAATTAGAATTTGAGAATCTGAAATTTTTAAATTTATTTGAAATTTGGAAAAGAATATCTGGAGCGAAGATCACGTGAATTAAAGTTCTGTATTTTTGGTGGCGTTCAGAAAGAGCAACGCCTTAAAAAGTAATTAGTAATTAAATAATAGTTATAGTCAAACTCAAAACCATTGCTTTCTCTCGTTAATCAATATAAGCAGACACGCAATTAAAACACTAGCTGGCCCCACGAAAACAGCCGCAAAAGTCCATCTAATCCATGATTTTGAGCTACCCTCACAGGCCCGTCTCTCAGTCTTATCATCTTTAACCCATAACTATCTGCCACGTGTACTGAATCGATGAGTTATACGCCAAAATCACGTGACACTTTCCTGTCAAGTTAGCATTTCCAAAACCACCACCGTTTTGTCGCCATGATAAATCAACTCTACTAGTCCTCTCCATTTCTCCTCTACAAACCACCCAAGACTTTATTGTCATGGATTAATCAGAAAAAGAGAGGAAAATAGTTTGAAAATTTTGGCGACATGGACAAATTCTCGTACGCTTCGTATCCAGATTCAGCTGAATCGTCGCCTAGATCTCGTGAGGTTGATTTTGACAACCCGCCGCCATGGGAGGACCAGCAGCAGCAACAACCAAATAGCTACAAGGTGAAGTTGATGTGCAGCTACGGCGGCAAGATCCAGCCGCGTCCACACGATAACCAGCTTACTTATGTAAACGGCGACACCAAAATCATGTCCGTCGATCGCGGAATCAGGTTTCCCGCTCTGTTATCGAAACTATCCGCCGTCTGCGTCGGCGGAGATGGCGGCGAAATTTCATTCAAGTATCAGCTTCCAGGTGAAGACCTCGACGCGTTGATCTCGGTGACTAACGATGACGATCTCGAGCACATGATGCATGAGTACGATCGGTTGCTTCGTTTGTCCTCAAAACCAGCTAGGATGCGTCTGTTTCTCTTCCCGTCTTCTTCCATTTCCGGCGGATATGGCTCCGAGTGTTCGATCAAATCTGATCGGGATACGCTTAATCCAATTCCTAGTCGACCTGAATCAGCGAAATCCGTAACCACTCCGCCGAATGCTGATTTCCTGTTTGGATCAGAGAAAACAGCTCCAAATCCGCCGTCTCCATCAGCTGTGAAAGTGCCACAACCGATGCCTGACCCGGTGGCGCTTGAACCGCCGATGTTCGGAGATCAGCGGATGATACAACCGGAACACGGATTAACTCCGGCGGAGATTCAAAGACAGATCCATGAATTTCAGAGGATTCAAATCAGAGATCAAGAGCAACAACAACAACAACAACAGATGCAGATACAGCATCAACATCAGCTCCAACAGCAACAACTACAACAGCAGCAACAAGAGGCTATGTATAGAAGAAAGAGCGAAGACGGACAACTCACGGAAGCCGCCGGACGATACTTCTCTCCAACATACGCTCAAAATCCGGCACCGACGACAGTACCTCAGACGAATCCACAACCTCCGATAGGCTACTGGCAAGGAAACAACAACAACAACAACATTCCAGGGAATGTCTACACAACAATGTCACAGAATCAACCGGAGCAACAAGTATACATGATTCCAACTCAGTCTCAAGCTCCAGGACCATTATACCAAAGCGTCATGAGACCAACGGTACAGGGAAACCAAGGCTATTACCCACCGGTTCAGCAAATCCATCATCCTGATGCATACATGGAGCAGCAAAACCAGCCCGGTTACAACGTGATTCAACAACAGCCACAGTATTCAGGTGGTCCACAAGTTATGAGTGGTGGTGGTCCAATGGGTTTACAGGAAACGGCGTCGTTTTCACAGATGGGGAATCATGTGTACTATACAATGGCTGGGGAAGGCATGATGGTGCAACCACCGCAACAGACTCAGCCGCAGTACCAGGGAATGGGTCAACAACCGGTTAGTGGCATGACTGATCTGAGAACCGGACCGGATGGGAAAGTGGTGGTTAACATGGCACCAAAAGCGTCGCAAAATTCAGATTCGGTGTGAGTGTGAGGTCGAGCTGATCGGGAGGTAAATGTCATGATTATATAATCCATTTACAGAACTTTATAATATATGTAAAAGTATTTCGAGTCAAAGTTGAATCAGGATTTCTAATGAACTTTGGATGTTCTTGATTTTGATATCTCCTTTAATAATTCTGTTTTTAACTTTTAAAATTGGTCTCCTCGTCTCTTGTGCTTTGAGTGATATCTAAGCTTCTAGATTCTTGTGCTTTCACCCTCTTTAGTTCGATTTTATTATAAACAAAAATGCTCTGAAAGTAGACGGTTAAGATTTGTTATTTCCAGGATTCTTATCCCCAAAGTCCATATCTTACTTCACTTACATTGGAACTTGATAATTAGTTAAAGCAGTTAAAAAAAAGACGCAAGTGTTGTTAGTTAAGACTAGAAACCGGTTTGTATCATGTTCATGGCATTTTAAAAAGTGGTCCAAAAATATAAGTTAAGAAATAGGGACATGTGTAGTTGTGAGGAAAAGGTGTTAGGTGGGAAAACATTGAATCTTAAAAGCGAAAGCTCACTCTCGCACCAGCAAACTAATCCACATGAGTCCATTCTTGTCTTATCAATTCAATTTTTATTTTACTAAGCGACAATCTTAATATTGTCATCATCATGATCATCTAAGAGTCTATGTCCAAATCATTTTGTTGCCAAATTAATTACATGTCTCAATCCAGAAACAGGTGTGCATGTAAACCTATCTTGTCTTTGTCATTGGGATTCAAATTGATTTTGTTCTTCTCCTTGCTCCCAAATTTGTCTTATCAACTTTCTTTTCTTGTCTTTACATCTATGGATGAAGATCGGATTGCTCCTATTTGGATTTATTTGTTAGTAGACTTCGTCCAAAAATTTGTTTTTGGATAAAAGAAGAAATAAATGAACAGTGAATCAAATCAATTTTAAGCCCAAAACTCAAACTACCATGGCCCATGATTTTGGTCCACAATAGGTTGTTTTAAAATTTGGAATGGCAAATATTAGATTCTTTGCCATCGACAGAAAATGGCTAATTATGTTCACTGTGTAGAATCTACCATCATGTGTTATGATATTGATTGAGAAAATTTTAACAACCTTATAAGAACAAATGTTAGCCATTGAGATGCTACCATTATCTGTTTGCTCATACAACGAAAAACATTTTTTCCGTAGACATATACACTGACGGACCCATAAATTATTTTTACCAGAGTCAATACATAAACTATTATACAAAGGAAGTCGTTTACATTAAATAAACATTAGCAAACTTCCTATTATTATTTTTGTACGTAGGTAGTAAAGAAAAAAAAAGTAGAGCATGCAAAAAAATGAACATGATTTTTAAGGAAAGAAAAAACCTAAAATGCCTAACAAAAACAATATGACAAACAACTATGTTTACAATCATAACTTAGTTTATCCATCACACTGTTTAGCTCAACTATTTGACCATTTTTAACATCCCCACCATTCGCATTACCGGCTAGTTACCATAAAGGTTAATCGGCCGCTGACCGATCTTATGTTTGGTGGTTCTCATAGAGTGACCATAAATGCGTAAAATACATTGACACTGTATATTTAGTACGTAAAATATACACTCATAAGCTTCAATTATGTCTTTGTGTCTTCGCATTATACAAGTATAAAACCACATTTGGTTCATATTATCCATCATCTCTTAACAATTCCAAACTCATGACCATGCAATTTCGTCTCTCCGTGTCTTCGCTTAACTTCGCTATGTCCCGGGTCGAGGTGTTTCCAATCCTCTCAGAGAAGGGAGTTCAATTAGATTCCTAAGCCACACTTTCGATTTAAGGAGTGGCGCTTACTGCCTGATGAACTCTTGTTCTCATTGTTCTGAAATCTGCATTAATTTTATCGAATGACCTCTACATATGCTCATAGCTAAGATTTCTGATATGAAATCCTCTGACATGGTTTTCGTTATGCCATTTGAGGCTTACTTGGGTCCCAAATGGATTTTATTTACTCTGCCGCTAGATCCTAACAGAGTTACCAACCTTTGCGCATACAAAAAGGTTAATGGGAAGCAGGTTGGTGGTGGATTTAGGATGAATATGTACTGGTTACCCGGACCGCCATGAAGTAATCATGGACTGGCATTGCTCGCGCTCTCTAGCATGGAATCCTTTCTGGTCGGTTCCTAAGTTTGTCATACTGTAACCTAGATTTCAGAGATTGGAATCATTGGTGTCGATCTTGATACTGATATCACCTCATGAGAAACTTGTCTCTTTGAGATGAACTCATCAGTCGGAGTCGTCAAAGTCACACCAAGAGGAACTTGTCTCTTCAAGATGATAGCAACAACTGAAATTGTAACACCTTGACCAGGGGTACGCGCCATAGTTGATACGAGATTTATAATGGTAATGACCATAGTTTCTTTCTCGAAAATTACATTATTAATGTTTTTTGATATATGGTCGAGTCGATTAACGGTGTCAGATAGATTTTGGTTGGTTTGCTCGTGTTCGTCGAGGATGTGCTGGATGTAGTATTCATTTTCATGGTTTTTGGCGTCATATCTTGCCATCTTGTTCGCTTGCAATGGGGTTGAATTCACCTTCTCACAGAGATAATGCCAAACAGTGGATGTTATAATTATATGGTCAAAGATTTTATACAGTTTGATGGTTTAGAGACTATATTATCTTTGGCTAGCAAATGACCGAGTGCTAGATGAGATTTGAGTTGAATGATGAAGAAGACTACAAATTGAGAGCTCTTTTGAGTAAGCGTAATTTAAAGTGAATATCAAAAATAATCAAAGGTTTATTTAGTGGGAGCTCTCAGATTACAAGAATATAAGTAGAGTTTTAATCCGAACACGAATATGAGAACAAAGTAAGAGTTAAATGTTGTGTCTAGTGTGGGTGTATGAGATGAGAATTAATGCCCTTGCTAGCTCGTCTCCTTCTCAATTTATAGACTTGATTCAAGTCTTAAATCCGCATTAACTTGACATATTCACCATTAATACTTTAATCCAGCTGTTACGAATTTATGTTGACCGACCGTTACTAACCATTGTGGTCGACTTCGGATTTCGCTAGCCATGACTTCGGAAGAATTCCTTGAATTCGGCGTAAATTGCTAAGCTCAAAGTCTTTTCTTTATTTTGGTTTATTTCCTTGTTCGTCTCTTCGTCCAACTAGACCAGTCTTTCTTAGGCCTCCATCCTGAGGCGTCTGTTATAATTATTCTTCTTCCTTCTTCCCAAACCTCCATTACCCTTTGCCTCATCATATTTCTTCACCGTTATCCCTTCTCCAAAACCCTCTTAAACCCAAAAACATCCATTCTTTCACTGAATGGTTTTCATTAAACCCAAACAAAACCAATTATCCCTTCAAAGAATGCATGCCTTTCTTGGGCTTCTTAATATTGATAGGGTGTTAGATTATGGGGCTTGCGAGCCTTCTATTTGTGCATATGTGACAATACTTGTTTACTGCGACTATAAACATTAACTAGGTTATTTGGGATGTAATTCATAAACATAAACATATATATATATTTGTATATATTTGTTAAAAAAAAAAAACAGTTCAACTTTAAAGTGATTGAGGCTAATTAAAACCAATGCACAAGAGAAGTGTGGTTAAGAAAGGAAAGGATATTTATTCCGTTTAATAAAATTGGACGATGAGATAGTTAAGACAAAGAACCATTGGATAAAGATAGTCATGATATCAGATACATGATTCGAAGTTTCGATTGAAACACACAACGATGGAGATGTGATTCTAATTTTGAGGACGCCAAGTAGAACAACTAGTATTTTGGAGCAAAAGAGAGTCACTAAACCCTAAACGCGAAGTACTGAGATCAAACTCCAACAGATGATCCTGCATCTGATGTGCCCCTATAACTATATACATCTCCTTTAATATTTTTCCGCTGTCCATGAACGCTAAACACATCACCTTCTCATTCACTTTCACCACCGTACTAGCTCCGTAGAACCGCCATCTCACCTCCCCTGCATTTCCGGGAAGCCCAATTTCTATCACCGGCACGTTTGGTCCCGTCGAGTTCCTCCCGACGGTGCGTGAGTCGAAGCAGTCCTTAAACTGCTCCACCGGTGGGACCTTTGATATTCCCATTGCCTGTAGTTTCAAGGAAATAATAAAAGTTAACAACTCTTTTAGACAAGTGTTGCTCTTTAATATCGTTTATCATATTCAATTTGAGTAATCAGATTCAGATTTGAGTATTAAAAAAATACCTTCGCTCTCTTTGTAAAAGATTTAGCTAGAACATTGTAAATATCGGTGTGGAGATAGGTGTAAGGACTCGCCGTGCTGAGTTTCCCTCCGCCCTTAAGCAAAGCGGGTTTCAACGATAAAGTGATTCCGTCAACGTAGATGGACTGAACGATGACGGAATAACCTCCGGAGGCAGAGCGGGTCAACGGAGTCAACGTTCTGGTAAAAAAAGGACCGTTGCCAACAAAGAGGTGGCCGGAGCCAGAGGCGGAAGAAGGCAAGCAGAGAACGAATTTCGGGATGACATTGAAAGCTGACGTCACCTGATTGGGGAACGACGTAGATTCGTGAGAAAGACCTAGGAGTCCGTCGGCCGGAGTTGATAGAAATCGGAGTTTCTTTTGGTCGGCGCAGACGAACGTGAAGCGGCGGACGGAGACGGGAGCGGCGGTGGAGTGGAAGGAGATTCTGTCTTGGACGACACGGCCGGCTACTGGGTCTTGGTTGAACGGGCTAAACTGCTCGTAGATACATGAGTTTTTGACGCAGCTTGTTCCGGAGATGGATTTGCAGGCGGTGCTTTTGCAGGTGAGAAGGCGGAGAGATGATAAAGATTTGATTTTGCGGCAGTTGAGCCAACTGAGGTTGGTTCCGAGGTCGAGGATGAGGTTTATAGGAGATTTTGCGGAGGATCCGACGTTTAAAGAACTGCGGTAACTATAGTCGGGTTCGTGTTTGTTGATCGGAAAATGGAATCGCTCGGGTTTTGGGATATTTTGGCCGTTTAGTTTCGGAAATGCGGCGGCTAAAAAGGAGAGGAAGACGAGGACGAGCGTGAGGCCACGCATCTTTGATTTTTTTTTTTTTTTTTTATTATCTTTTTCAGGAAATTGTTTGTAAACGAAGTGAGTGATTGTTTGAGATGAAGTTGGGGAATTATAGATGTGTGACATTTATAGATGTACTAAAATTATTTTGGACCTAACAAGTTGAAGATTAAAAATAAGGGAAAATGATGGTGATATTCACGTTGTGTATTCTCTATAGTTTAACTTTCACGTAGTTTTAAGAAAACATTATCATATATAGAAATAAATTTATAACACGTGACAAAACAAAAATAATATGAGTATAATAGTCACTACTATTATATTAGATATCCGGGAGCAAGATCCACACTCAGCGCTGCTCAAGTACCATAGACGTTATCACGTGCTGTTTTGCTTTTGTTATAAAAGAAAGCTATTAGAACACCTCCATTGATTTCTAGAGTTCTATTCTTAACTGTTCATTTTAATAATTTTTTCTAATTTTTCTTTTTTTTTTAAAAGCTGAAAAAAATTGAAAAATAAACGGATCAATCGTGCGGTGCTACGTCGCGAACTCTCGCATCAGCGAAGCGTCTTCCGAGACTCTCCAATACTTTCTTAGTAAATTCTCCAATACCTGAGAATGATCGGTTCTTATTTAAGAATTTTAGGAATCGGTTTTTTAACTATTCACATTGGAACCATAATATATATATATATATATATATATATATTTATATTTTTAAGACCCTTGTTAAGAAAGTCCAATGGAGGTGCCTTATAATCAGTAATCATATAGTTCTAAATGTTTAGGATGATTTTTAAGTTTTTTTAAAAAAAATTAGTGATTGTGGTCCATTATTATAAGATTATTATCAGGTTGTCTTATAAAGAAAAATATTGGTGTAGGTGTCGGAGTAGGAGTAGAAAAATATTGTGAAGTGTTAGAGCATCTCTATCGCCGGTTTTAGCCGGGTCCTTGACGCGGTTTCCTAGGCCGAAAAGGGGAAAATTAAATGAAAAACCGCGGTTTGGTGAAGGATCGGTTCTTAACTAAGGAATTTAAGATACCGATCCTTAACCACGTGTCGAGATATGGTTGGATATTTGTTTTTTGTTGTCGTGTTCGAAGCCTCTCGGAGAAACCGAGTTTCTTTCCCAAAAAATCATTTCGTATCTGTGTTTGCGATTTCAACGAGGAGAGGTGTCGAGGGGGCGATATTTTGGGCGATTTCGATTACGTCGGAAAGCTTTGCGATTTGAAGGAGGAGAGGAGTCGAGGGTGCGATTTGCTGTCCTAATTAAATCCCCATCGACAATCAGGTAAATACTCATCTATCTCTACAAGGTTTCTGGGATTTCCAATCGATTCGGGGTTTTGAGCTTTATTCTTTGCTATTTTGGGCAGGAATGTTAAATTGCCGTTTAGTGTTCGTCACCAAAATAGATTAGGGTTTATTACAAAAGTGCTTTGATTGTTATTCCTCATCGAAATCGATATTGTTAACATTGCAGGTTTATTACAACACTGATTTGTTTGTATAATGGTGTTGTGCCTTGTTCTGATAGTAATGTGGGTTTGCTTGATCACACTTTCGTAGGCTTGGTCATGGATGAAGAGAGGAGAGCCCTGAAGAAGCAACAGGAACACATCGACATGTTATTCTACGTTGCTGATGCTCAGTACGGGATTCCGACAAGTTGCGTCTGTGGGGCAAGTATCGTCGACGAAGTAGCTGCAGAAGAAGCTGTTGACAACCTTCCAGGGAAGAGATATTTCACCTGCAGCCAGTACAAGGTCCTTTTCTTGTTGCTTTTCACTTGTTGAAACTTGTTTAAGTTGATGTAGTTTTTGGTTTACAATTTCTCTAACTCAACTCTTCTCTTCATTCCTAGGACGATGGGTTGCATTTTCGGCAACCATGGGTAGTTGGTGTCGAGGAAGAGATCAAGAAACTTACCAGGGGTGTGGAAGAGGGTGAAAATCTTAGGTTGCAGGTCCGGGACCTTACCGCAGAGATCAGGAGGCTTAAGGTGACCTAGTTTCTCTAATTTTTTATGTTTTGTCTTTTAAGTACTTTGTAAGTCTTGACACTGTTTTTTCTAACGATGCAGGAGGATGTTCAGCGGCTTACTATTCGTGTGGCCGACCTTGAACAAATGGTTCTTTAAGGTTAGTGAAACAAATTTTGATTGACTTAAATTACTTTATATTATTGGAACTCACTTTGCATTAGTTGAACTTAATTGAAGAAAGTCCGATACATGAATGTAAAATTTATAATAACTCAACTTAATTAAAAAAACTTGAATGTAAACTATACTAAAAAAACTTGTATAACTCGTTATGCCAAAACAACTTACTGTTCTTTAACAAATAAGTTAGGTTAGAACCATACAGTAAAGCAAGGAGTTAGTAGATTGGTAATAAATGATATAAAACTTAACTCGTTGTATCTGTATTGATTTGATTGACTTTAGATGGATGTACTCGGCTAAGTATTATAGTTGATGGTCGTAAATGCTTGGGAGTTAACGTGTTAGGTTAGTGGTTATAATATTAGAGTGTCTGTCATTAAGATTGTTTTATGTAATTGACTAGATGCTAGTTGAAATGAGTCTGAGTGGTTATAAATGCTTAGAAAATTAAATTCACAGTTTCTGTCTGTCTGTTTTGATGCGATGGGTTTCAATACTTGGTGGGTAGGAGTGGTTTACTACAGAGTTGTTAACCATTCGATTAGATAGAATTAATAAAAGGAGAGAATGTGAAATGTATTTGATCAAAACTACAAAACACTTAACAAAAGACAGCAAAACCTAGAATGGATCTTCCGCAAATATCCTCTTTAGGCTCCACAGGCTTTGTGAACCTCTTAAATAGTCAGACCATAGAACTAGATTCATCAGAGCTTCCACTGTTTAGCAGTCAAGCTTCTGATGAATCTGGGGCTAAGGAGAGACGAAAATGGTCACCCACAGAGGATATAATCCTCATTGGGGCGTGGCTAAATACTATTTAAGATCCTATGGTTAGTAACGAGCAGAAAGCGGGAACTTTTTGGAATAGGATACAGCACTACTACAACTGTAGTCCTCAGCTCGCTCACCTGCCACCTAGGGAGTCTCGCCAGTGTAAGCAACGTTGGGCTAGGATCAACGACTACGTGTGCAAGTTCGCAGGCTGTTATGATACAGCACTGAGAGAGCAGAGCAGTGGGCAGAACAATAACGACGTCATGAAAGCCGCCATAGACATATTCTACAACGACCACGACATCAAGTTCTCCCTAGAGCATGCGTGGAGGGAGCTGAGACATGATATAAAATGGTGCTCTACCTATCTCTCTAAGGATGGTGGGAAGGAAAAGCGAAAAAGTGTTGTGGATCTTGAAGGTGACGAGGACGTAGGCCAGTCTAGACCACCAGGAGTGAAGGCTGCCAAAGCAGCCAAGCGAAAGAAAAATGGGAAAGAAGCGGCTATGAGTCAGCTACAAGGGATGTTGGAGTTGAAGGGGGCGATTTCGAAGCAAAACATACTAGAACGACTTCTAGCAAGGACTGATCCACTTTCTGAGATAGAAAATGCTTTAAAACTCAAACTTATGTCTGAGATGTTGTGAATTACTTAGGGTCTGTTAACTAGTGTGTGTTACGTATTATCTAATAAGTATTAGTTGGTATGTAAACTTAGTTCCCTGTTATCTCTTCTCTTTCAACATTGTTGACATGGTATTTGATTTGCTTTTGATGTTTCAGGTCAGTTTCAAGCATCTGTGACAGGAGAAGACAAATGCATGTGACAGCAGGAGACCATGACCAGCTTCAATAGGGTCCTTTTGCTTTTGGTTCTGTTGACATGTGAACAAAGTCACAGGTGTTAAATTGTTTTTGTTGTGTTGTATCTTTCTCTATCTATATGTACCGGACTCATAGAACTCAACTCATCTACTTCTTTTTCCTTGTTGGCTATGTATTTTGGAGTTTCCTTTAATATTCAAGACTCTCTTCTTTTTCATACTCCAATAACCTTTTGGTTCTCCTTCTTCATCTAATCTCAACCTCCTCATTTATAATCCGACAAAACCAGGTACAATTGTGATGTTGAACCTCCTCCATTTTAGTACGTTTATCATATAAGGAAATGGTTAGTTTAGTAATGTAAGTTAAATAATTGTAAGCAAATTTAAGCAATTGTTAGTCGGTGAGTAATTCAAATTATAATCCAACCCCTTATGC
Organism: Euclidium syriacum; assembly: GCA_900116095.1. Lineage (NCBI taxonomy): Eukaryota > Viridiplantae > Streptophyta > Magnoliopsida > Brassicales > Brassicaceae > Euclidium > Euclidium syriacum. Next base: position 7,560,304 of record FPAK01000007.1, on the reverse strand, counting down.
ACATATATGTAATCAATTATACAAAATTTAACATGATATTCAATAATCATAAAGATATCTATCTTTACATACTTCATAATATTTTGTTAACAATTTTTTACCATATCTAGTGCATTTTGGTCATAATATTTTGTGATTAAATGCTAAAATTTTCCATAAATTTGCTACTACATGGAATATAGGAGAAGAATAGAGACAATTATACCAATTTGAACATGACTTCATCTTCATCGAATGATCTTGATGAACAACTAAATGAAGCTTTTGAGGAATGCTTTGATCAACATTTCAAAAATACCTTCAACAAGATCCTTGAGTTTCAACAGAGAAAACCGAGGAGACGGGCGTATATAGAACGAGAACGTGAAGAGGGTCACAACCGGTTATGGAATGACTACTTCAGTGAACATCCGACATATCCTCCTCATTTATTTAGACGCCGTTTCAGAATGAACAGGGCATTATTCATGCGTATTGTTGACCAACTTTCACATCAAATTCCATACTTCCGACGTACAAGAGATGCTGCTGGGAGGTTAGGACTGTCCAGCCTACAAAAGTGTACGGAGGTTATGCGTATGCTGGCTTATGGTTGTGCCGGAGACAGTGTTAACGAGTATCTCCGCCTTGGTGAATCCACCACAATTTTATGTTTAGAGAAATTCACAGAAGGAGTTATACAGTTGTTTGGAGATGAGTATCTACGAAGACCCACGCCAGAAGACCTTCAATGACTTCTCGATATTTGAGAGATAAGGGGGTTTCCGGGAATGATTGGAAGCATTGACTGTATGCATTGGGAGTGGAAGAATTGTCCGACCGCTTGGAAATGCCAGTACACACGTGGTTCAGGAAAGCCGACAATTGTGTTAGAGGCTGTAGCATCACAAGATCTTTGGATATGGCATGCATTTTTTGGACCTCCAGGTACCTTAAATGATATTAATGTGCTTGATCGGTCATCTGTATTTGATGATTTATTACAAGGTCGGGCACCAAAAGTAGAGTACATGGTCAATGGACACAAGTATCACATGGCGTACTACCTCACAGACGGTATTTATCCGAAATGGTCAACCTTCATCCAATCTATCTCACTCCCTCAAGGTCCAAAAGCAGAGTTATTTGCGGAACGCCAAGAATCCGTCAGAAAAGATGTTGAGTGTGCTTTTGGAGTATTGCAAGCTCGATTTGCAATTATCAAAAACCCGGCTCTTATTTGGGACAAGGAAAAGATAGGGAAGATTATGAGGACATGTATCATATTACACAACATGATAGTAGAAGACGAACGAGATGGATATACACAATATGATACTTCTGAATTCGAAAATGGAGAAGTAATTAGAAGTTCACAGGTAGACATGTCATACTCTACTGACATGCCTACAAATCTCGGTAATATGCTCGACATTCGAAATCAAGTTCGTGATAAACGGAAACATGAACAACTGAAAAATGATTTAATTGAGCATGTATGGCAAAAATTTGGTCAATTAGATTGATAATTATTGTATGTTACAATTAAGCTTTCAATAATACAAATTTCAAATTAAAGTTTTAATTTTGAATTTTTTTATTATTTTAAAAAACCCATGAAGGGTTTCATCAATGGACATGCTTAAATAATTGAAGTTCTTAACTATTCACACTTAAACTAAATATTAATAAAATATTCTTAAAGACTCCTAATGAAAATTTGCTAATGGAGTTGCTCTTGTAAATATATTATCTTGTGTGTTATTTATGTAATTAAAGTGTCATAGGGTTATCGATACCTTTGTATAGATATCCAGTTTTGATCAATGAGATACAACATTCTCTTCACCGTTTGGATAAATTTCAAACCTATTCTTAACAAAATCGACAAACACATATAGAGATTGAAATCACGCAAAAAAAAGAGAGTATGAGAAATAGATATTCAAAGTTTAAACTTCAAATTATATAGAGGAGTTAGTAATTATATTGTCAAAGCCGCGACACAAAAAAAACCAAAAAAAAGCCCAAAAATAAGACATTTCGTAACACAACTACGGATAGAGAGAATGAAAAAACAGAATCTAAAAACAATAAAAAGACACTCAATTTTGAGATCAATACCATTCTTCGATTTCCTTTTCAATATAATTCAAAGTGTTCTTCCCAGGCCCAATCTTCATATCCCCAAAGTGAGGCCTAAGCTTATCCACAAACTCTCTCAACATTTGTATCAGTCCATTCTGCTTCATCACTTTCAACGCACACTGTGCCACAAAATTCCCAAACGTGTTCTTCGCCAATCTTACCCACTCAATATCATTCCCTCGAAACTCTTCCAACACTTTTTCATACCCAAACTTTGTTTTCAGACACTTCTCCACTACATAGCTTCCATGTTGCCTCGTCGCTAACCTGAAGAAAGATCCACAAAGTTTCTGGCAGATTACTCTTGTTGCATCCGGGTTCTGAAGTGTCAGAATGTTCTGCACCACGTGTGTTCCGTAAGGATCAAAGGATAACCAGTCCACGTTATATGCGATGATCTCGAGGATTTCGTCTCTGTGGGTGCCTTTGACCTCTTCTAATACACAGTTTAGTGCAATGCATCCGTTTTCTTCTCGCGCAAGGAACAGAGCGTTGTCACGCGTTTTCTCGTACAGCTTCTCCTTCAAAGGTTTATCGACGGCTTTTATAGTTGCGATGATCAAGTAATGACCGTACTTACTGTTCATGAGTGAGTAAAAGTTTATGCATACCGCGTTGAATACGAGTTCGTCTAACCTAGGTGTGCGTTTAAGGAGCTTACGTAGAGCGTGTGAGCCGTTTTGGTCTCTGGCTAAGGAAAGGAAAGTGAATTGGTTTCCGGTCACAACTGATCCGATATTTTTTAAACATCTCTCCCTTTCAGCCGTTGGCAAGGTGTTGCAAGTTTCGAGGAGCCCTTTAAACTCCTCGCTACCTGATGGACGCTTCATCATGTCAGACAAATCCCCATCGAGATTCATGCCGTAGTTCACATAACTCTGAGGAGAAAAGGCCATGGGTTGGAAGGAGTTGGTGGAGGAAGAAGCAAAACCTGGTTTGCTTATCCACGACGGAGAAGCTTTTAAGCTAGGATAACCTTGTAGAGAAAGTGGACCATAATTATTGTAATGAACGTTGAGGTTGTTGTTGTCGCATCTGTTGCTGGTTCCTATTTGATCGATGGTGTTATTGTTGCGGCCGAAACTAAGGGTCTGGAAGGCGGTGAACACAGGGTTTTCACCATTATCAGTGAACAAAGGGTTTTTGCTCTTATCGTTGGACATAGATTGGGTTTCAAGAAAACAGGGAATGCTATTATAATTAACGTTGAGGCTGTTCTTGTCACCACTGTTGCTGGATCCTCTTTGATCGATGATGTTTTTATTGCTCCCGAGACAAAGGTCCTGGAAAGCGGAAAACAGAGAGAATTCACCATTATCAGTGAACATAGGGTTTGGGAACCTATCGTTGGATAGATTTGGGTTGCAAGAAGGGTTTTGGCACTTATCGTTGGACATATTTGGGTTTTGGCACTTATCGTTGGACATATTTGGGTTGCAAGAAAACAGGGAATGTGATCTGCTGATAATGAACTCTAGAGAGCAAGTGCGGAAAAGAGATTGTGTGTTGTCAAAAGGTTTATGAGGAATTCTTATATAAGAAAGTTAGATTCTTTATTTTTAGTCGAAGTAGGAATCGCCTGATTATAGAGCTATGAGCTCCTAAGTCACTTCTGGTTTGGAAAAATCTTCCTTTGCCGGTAAGGAATTGGGATCTATATGGAATCCACTTAATAATTTGATTTTAAATTGAAAAAGAAATTCTTTTACAAATATCACAATAGACACACCTCTTCACTAAACACCTTTAAATTCACCCCCTTCCCTTTACCAATCAAAGTGCCACCTAATATTATAAAAATAAGGAAATTAAAACTAAAAAAAAAAAACGGTGTATTCAACTATCGTTTTTAAATGATTTTGGAGTTTTCTTAAAATCCCCTGTTATTTAACTAAGGATTTTAAAATATCTTCTCAAATCCAGTGTTATTGAAAATGAGATTTATGTAAAGTCATTTAAAATCATTTATAATCTCCTGTTATTTAAACAAAAAATTTTAAAATTATATTAAATCCATTGTTATTGAAAATGTTTTTAGTATTGAGATTTTAATGACTGCATGAGATTTTAGAGGATTTTAGGAGACTTTTTTAGTTAAAAATATAAAGATCCAAATCTCATGGTTTTAGGTGGAATTATAGAAGATTTTAATACCAAATCATAACAACTTCTTTAAAATCACCAAAAACCATCAAAATCATCTAAAATCTTATTAAAACTTAAATCACTCTAAATGTCAATCAATACACCCCCAACAAGTTACGATAAAACAAGTGAAATTGAGAGAAGGGAATTAAATCTTTGACGGTAACTGACGCCGTACGTCCACTAAAAATAGAGAAAAAGAAAACAAAAAGTCGTATTCTTCATTAAATACGAATACGATGAAGGGAGGTTGTTCTTTCTCCTTTGCCAAAATCAAGTTTCACCAAAAACTTCGTTCATGCAATCGAAAATAATTTGTAGACGTAGAGGAGGAAGAAGAATCTGGTCCCATTGAGCTTCCTCCCTCTTCTTCATCTCTGTGGATCGTCTACTAATTTCATCATAATCCAGAGCGCATTCTGGACATCCTAATCAATTCATTGATTGAAGCTTAAAGTGAGGATAATCGGTATCTCTCTCTTCCGGGAAGATAAGTAGATGCTCTATCTCTACCCGCTTGTTGAAAATACTACTCTGAATACTCGATTTCCAATTATTTTTCACAGTTTCTGGAATTGTTCGTCTCAATCTTGTTGTATATAGGTTTAGGAGGAAATTTATGATCTTCACTTGAATAATGAAAAAGTGCATTAGCTTTCTGTTATAATAAATGTTCTTAGCTGTAATCTTTTTTAGAGTATGTCTTCTTTGTTCACAAGTCATCATCGTGAGTCTTCTTTTATGAATATAAATAGGCTAAAATGCCACGGTTGTTTTGTAATCGATTATTCGTTAGCTATCAATAGAGAAGAGAATGATTATGTAGGTGTGTAACTTACTCGAATGCTTGATTTTGTCCTCAACATAGCCTAAAAGAATAACTTGTACCTTTATTTGCCTTCGTAGATTTTGTCCTGGATCTTTAATGGTCTCCTGATGATGGTTTTTTTCAATTTTAATTCTCTTATTTTCCTAATATTAGGTGGCACCTTAATTGATAAAGAGAAGAGAGGTGAATTTAAAAGTTCACCCCAGAAGATGAACGCAAGTATTATTCCTTCTTCATTTTTATGTGAGAATTTTTCATAAAAGAATAGAACAAAACGGGAAAATAGGAAAAAATACCTAATTTTGTATCATATCAGTGCAACCGTAAGATCAATTTCTAGTACATCCATATTACAACTATTTTGACGTTCTGTTTTATTTAGTTTTAAAGTCCAACCAAAATGATTACATTAACATTTTCAAAAACAATTTTCTACAATATTATCAGTGAAGAGTACATAGAGCTTTTATAGAAGTTGGCCACTTATCCACCTCTTAAACATGATAAAGCTTTCTTCTGGTTTGTAGTCTATCGTGTGTCCACCTCCCTGTAAATTAAAAGAAAAAAATCAAGCATTTAAAATAAATTTGAGACCTTTTCTCATGCAACGTAAGGGAAAAGATTCAAAAATGCTTGCTTTGATAGTGACAAATGTCATATTATTGTCATAAGTCCGAGTGTATCCAGCAACTTGATTATTTATCATCCATGGTCTCCAATCATCAATTATGGAATAGTTAAGAGATCTTATCCACGCTTGCGTTGTCGTGTAAGGCACTCCCATGTCGTGATCACCGCTATATATATTCACCAAGAAAGTTTTACATAAAATCTTGAAATTTTGTATAAGATTAGAACCTGAAAGCTAATCTAACCTGTAGATGAGATAACAATAACCTCTCATGCTATTATTCATATGGTATGGTACACTACATATAATGTCGACCTGGTAAGATATATTTCGATAACATCGTACCCATTGCTCCACAGTTCCCTGTAACCATAATATTTACCATCTTATAGAGTTTTGACATTGTTTTGTTTAACATTAAACCAAAAAACACATATCATTTTTCATATGGTTATTAATACCTTCGCAATATGAAGTGCTTTTCGCACGCTCTCATCGTTAGCCCACATGAAAGGTAACAAATCTGAATATAACTGCAAAAGCAAATTGGTTTAGTTCACCGGTTCCATGTTGATCCAAATATCCCAAAAGCAAGCACATATGGAAAAAAGAAGAAGAAAATGAATAGTTTACAACGCAATCGGTAGATGAAACCGGAAGATTTGCTTGGAGAAGCCCTTTAAGGTATCTTCTTGGGACATAGTTTGGGGATAAAAGTTTCGGAGTTTCAACATCGCATGTTGGTTGAAGAATATGTTCCTCGTTTATACCAGAAATACACTGCAAATAACAACAAACTATTAGTAGTTATGATTATTCGAACTCTTACGGATCGAAGGTAAACCAACAAGAAAAGAAGGCTTGGAAAAGAATTAACACCAAAAACTTGGATCTCGAAACTAAACAATTGTTTAAAATCTAAAAGCATTCTTTAAAATTAGTATGCTATCTTTTTACGTGTTTTTGAGATTTACTCTTCTCCAATCTGGTCGTAGAGGCTGAATTGTACAAGACTAGAAAATAAAATATGAGAATATATCATTTCATTCAACACATACGTGCGTTACTACTGGCCTCAATATATCTCTAGTAAACATTGCTAACTTGTACTAGTAATTTTCACAGCTATGTATAATGTATTTATACCTTTTTTTATTCTTCAATGAATCTCAAACACTCTATATGTTACGTGGATCCACTTTTTCGCAATTTCCTCTGCAAGTTTTCTTCAATGACTGGAAAAACAAAAAGTTTTAAACTGCTCTGTATCTACTTCATTATGGTTGTAATAAGACAAAAAAAAAAAACATAAATACAATTAAAAAAAAAAAAAAAAAAAGAGATTTCGTACATCGTAGAGTTCATCAGAGATGAGTGCCATTTCATGAGCAAATGGAATGTGGGCGTTCCGCTCAACCTCCTGATCTGTTGTCGGATTTCCTAGCACATAACCCTTTTTTTGAATAAAAAATAATATTAGATAGATAAATTAGATAAATAATATGGATAATAAGCAGCCAAATTCAAACATGTCAACCTGAAGATTTATTTTAGGTTTGGATCCAAGATCATTTCCTGCATTCACGTTAAGATTGTTATAAAATGAAAAAAACGATCTAGACACCTAGCTAGAGGGAAAAGAGATAAAACACATACATATACATACCTTTCGAGATTTCTTGAACAGCGGCCGGAATAACTATACCGGAATAAGAATCTCCGGCGACGTATAACGGATTTGAGATATATACTTTATGCTTGCCTAGCCACTATATGTATATAGTAACAACACCAATTAACTACTCTAAATTATCTAATGTCTATTTGGACAAAGATAAATACTACAAGAATGTTTGTTTCTACCTTATGAATAAACTCATAGATCCGCTTAGCTTCTCCTGTGTCAGTTGGCGTAACAGGAGGTTGAGTTGTTGCGTATGAGAAGCCAACCCCAACAGGCTGGTCCAAATATATTATGCTCGCCACCTAAGAAACAATAATGAAAAACTTTTAAAAAATCAATAAATATCAAAAGAAAGTAAATGTTGAGAAGCATTTGTTGATGTTCACACCTTTGTCCATGAATATGTAGTAGAAACCAAGGTAGGACTACCTCCATTGTAACCCTTAGTCTTGAAAGTCACCGGGCCTATTAAAATATTTTGAAAATATATTGGACTCAAAATCAGTTCATTTAGTGCTAAAACATGATCAATCTAGCCGTTTGAGCTACCGACACTTGGGTCACAAAACAATGTTTTGAAAAAACAAGATTTTACCGTTCTCAAGAAAAAGACCAGTGAGGGAAGAGCAGCCAGGTCCTTCGGTGATCCAAATAAGGAGAGGGTCTTCTTTCGGATTTCTCTCGGATTTTACAAAGTAGTAAAACAATTGCACTTCCTCTTTTACACCTATGTACCTTATTTACAACAATTGATTCAAAATATTTTGGATTCAAATATTTTGTACAAGTACCACATGAAGCTCGATCACATAAAGAGACACAAACCCGGTTTCTAGCTCGAAAGGAAGAGGGCCTTCAAAACCAGGAAGAAACTTCACTATAGAGCTAGAGTCAGAATCAGCATAATGACTCAAGATAACTAGAAGAAGCAGTAGCAACTTTTTAGCCATTTCTTGTTAGTTTCTTACTATTGCCTTTTGGACATATTAATACTAAACCTTTAGTATTTTATATTACTAATGATATATCCACCATCTTCACAACATATACCACCGTTTTCTATCTGCCACAAAAGAAAGTTTTTTTTACTAAATGATTAAATTCTCACAGTAGCATTGAATTCAGACAAAGAATATACCAATTTCGTTTTCGTCACCAATTAAATATTTACAAAAGACTTGCCGACAAAAAGTAAAACACGTTTAGAAAAGACTGACCGTTTGATTCGGATATAGTTATGTAGTTACAGTTTATAAAACAACGATTTAGCTATAGAAACAATAAAGTTTATCCTGCGTCACTACACCACGTTTGTTTTGCATGACAAATATGTGGCAGTCTATCCACTGACTACGAAAGCATTTCAGTTTTAGCATTTTAATTTTTTTTACTTCCACTACAAACGTCCAACTGTCAAATATGTTGTTACCATTAGTTAAATGGAAAATGAAAAGTTTTTTGAAAGTGAAAAAATGACAGGTCAAATCTAAACCTTCATATATCCAATGCATATATAAGTTTAGAACCCCGAAAAGGAAAATGAAATACGCCAGGCTATCACCAAAATTGAACCTTTTACTCCATAGTTTGTTTATGACATGTAATCAAAAAGTAACAAAATGTATGTTGTCTCATCTCAATGGTCAGTCACAGATTGATAATTTTTGGAGTATGACAGACAAATTTTTCCGAATGAAATAGAGTCTAATGTTAACAAATTTCATGACGAAAATATTGTAGCAAAAGATTATCACCAGAGAACTTTGGTAAAGATTTATTACATCCAACTCTTTGAAAAAGGTCTGAGAACAAAGAAAAACAAAACAAACAGTTGCATTTAAAAGCCTAAAATCCAAAATTAGGATGAGTTTTTGACAAATGTTCTTCTCTTTATTCATTTCATCGCTGGAGACTTTGGCGGCTTAACCAAACACTATTTTAAAAGGAAAGGATTTCAATGGGTCAAGAGTGAATGAGTACTCTTGATAGTATGGTAAATCGCGGCTAATGCAGTAACCGAGGTGATGACCGGAAGTTGCTGCTGTACTTGGTAAACAACTTGATAGAAACTTGGGTATGTGAGACAGATCATACCCATTTTCAGGTAGACAAGATATCCGGCGAAAGTGACTCCGGTCAAGTAAATCCCTGAGATTCTGTTGAAGATCGATAACATGGAGTTCATCTGTGGCTGGTAAACCGGAAGGTGAGGAGATAATGGACGAAAGCTTTTGGTTTTTGGAGAATTCTGTTCGTCTTGTGTTGTCTTTATATCTCCTGAGATTGTAGAAAACATGCGCTTTGGTGTTCCCACTCCAAGAGCTTGCATATGAGCTCTAATCGCATTCTCAGTAGCTTTTGATTGCTAGAGAAATTGAGACAAGGATCAAACCAAGCACAAGCATAAGTTATTCTCTTCATCATTACAAAGGTGGAGAAAGTGATCTTACCTCTCTCTCCTCTCTAATGGCATTGCTTGCGTTGGTAGTGCCAAAACCAGTTCCAAGAATGTCATTCACAACAGGTTTCGATCTACAAAGAGAAAGATAGATACATCTACACAGTGATTCTCGAGGTTATTTGTATCAAATGAAGAAAGGGAAACATACCCAAAGGCTCTACACAGAATTGTATAGTTTTGACCAGTGTATGAACTACCCAGTGAAGGCTGAGCGTTACCAGCAAGCTGCAAGAACGTTTCAGAGCTGTTAAGAAAAACACTTTCTCAACAGATATGCAATAAACTAAAAGTCCTTTGCCTAAACCACAACAGTAATAGGTAGGTAGGTAGCGAACTCTCTTCTTCTTCATCCCAGTATTTTTGCGACATATAAGCTTTCTCAATTAATTACCCAGAAGCACAAGTTTCAGAAAATGCTAACAATCTTAAGATTAATCGGAGAAAGTTCATTTTCATTCCGCAAGGGGATAACACAGATTCGTATATACCTATATAATCTCATCATTTTCTCAATTTTTGTATGTAAAACAATTAAACACATCATAATACACCAAAATCTGCAAATAAATATAATCCGGTTCATTTCATGAAAGCTTCCAGAGGAACGAAGCATAACTACTGAGATGATAATCTCTAAGAAGAAAGTCGAAACTAAACGAATCTTAAATTTTCTCGATCTATCAAACTATTTCACCAAATAGACGCAATCAAAGAGTAATAAACATACTGATTTGTAGACGGAAAGAGGCGCCGAGACGACGTCGCGTCGGCGAATCGATCGGAGAAGAGCCGTAGCAGCCATAGAGACGGGAATCAGATCACTAATTTCTGGTATCTTCCTGAGAAAACTCGAGAAATTCCACTAAAAGAAATCGGATCTCAGTTAAATCAACCCTAAAATAAAATAAACTTGAGGGTAATCTCGTAAATTATTTGACTTCCCGTAAGTTATCCGCACGTATCACAATGTGTTTAGATAATCGAAACCTCTGTGTCGTCAAGAGGCTTCTCTCATTCTCAGTTCTCATCAGTGAGTTCGAATTACATTCTTTGCTCGAGATCAAAATTTGAAACTTTTTCTTAACACTTAAACCGTCAACATCAAAGAACAAAGGTTTTTAGCAAAGAAACATCAACATCAAAGAACAAAGAACAAAGGTTTTTTAGCAGAGAAACAGTAAGTTTCGTCCCCTTACAAAAAGCTTATTTCAGAAACAGATTCATTGCTCGATGTTCTAAAGGCAAAAGTTAGTTGGACATAGAACCCAACCCACCATGATCTAACCTAATCTCTTAACCCAAGTGGCAAGAATTCACGCAGACTCCTCACTTCTTCACTTCCTCGTACTCTGCCTCTTGAGCTTGATCACTGCCTCCTTGAGAACCTCCTCCTGGAGCAGCACCACCACCAGAACCACCTGACATGTGCTCTCCGATCTTTGAAACAGCTTTGTTTGCTGCATCGATCTTAGCCTTGATCTCATTGAGATTATCTCCAGCGGAAGCGGTCCTTAGATCTGCGATAGCATCTTCAATCTCCTTGGCGACTTCACTCGGGATCTTTTCTCTGTATTCACCAAGACTCTTCTCTATACTGTAAATGGTTGTGTCAGCTGTGTTCTTGGTGTCGATCAAGTCTTTTCTTTCTTTGTCCTTCTGAGCATGCAACTCGGCTTCTCTCACCATCTTCTGGATATCCTCTTCTGAGAGTCCACCAGAGGATCGGATTGTGATTTGTTGTTCTTTACCAGTCGTCTTGTCCTTGGCGGAAACAGTAACAATGCCATTGGCATCAATGTCGAATGTTACTTCAATCTGAGGAATACCTCTTGGAGATGGTGGAATGCCAACTAGATCGAATTCTCCCAACATTTTGTTGTCTGATGCCATTTCACGTTCACCTTGAAGCACTTTGATCCCAACTTGTGTCTGGTTATCTGCTGCAGTTGAGAACACCTTCAAAAAATTGAAATGAAAGAATCAACAGTTTAGTAAATGTGACCAAAACAACGAATGATATCATTAACCAAGAAAAGATCAATCAATCAACATATCAAATGACTGCCTTAACCATTATCATACAAGAGTGAAAAATGTAGGAATCAATGCCATGAGAAATAATTCGAGGATGTTTTTTAGTCAAAAGATCAAATCTTTGAAGGCATACCTGACTCTTCTTTGTGGGGATGGTTGTGTTTCGGGTGATGAGTCTTGTAAATACACCACCAAGTGTCTCAATACCAAGGGACAGAGGTGTGACATCCAGAAGCAACAATTCTTTGACATCACCACGGAGGATACCTCCTTGGAGTGCAGCTCCCATAGCAACAGCCTCATCAGGATTAACACCTTTACTAGGACTCTTTCCAAAGATCTCAGCGACAATAGATTGTACTTTGGGGACACGAGTCATTCCTCCAACTAGAAGAACCTCATCAACTTCCTTAGCACTGATACCAGCATCCTTGAGAGCATTCTTGCAAGGATCACGGGTTCTCTCAATCAAGTTATTCACTAGAGTTTCAAACTTTGACCGAGTTAGGGTTATGTTGAAATGCTTTGCCCCAGATGCATCAGCTGTGATAAATGGCAGATTGATTTCCGTTTGAGAAGTTGAAGAAAGCTCAATCTTTGCTTTCTCAGCAGCTTCTCGAAGCCTCTGTAAGGCAAGTCTGTCTTTGGAGAGGTCTATTCCCTCAGTGGTCTTGAATTCATTCACCAAAAAGTCTAGAAGAGCATTATCAAAATCCTCTCCTCCCAAAAAGGTATCACCATTGGTGGCTTTCACCTGAAAACAAAAATTTGATCAAAAGAGGATACATTCTCACACAAAATGCAACAAACATAAATCAGTTAGGAGATGAATACCTCAAAGACCCCATTAGAGATCTCCAAGACAGATATATCGAATGTCCCACCACCAAGATCAAACACAGCAATCAATCCCTCCTTGTTGGTCATTCCGTAAGAAAGAGCAGCAGCAGTTGGTTCATTTATAATTCTCTCAACATCAAGACCAGCAATTCTACCAGCATCTTTAGTTGCTTGCCTCTGAGCATCATTAAAGTAAGCAGGAACAGTGACAACAGCTTTCTTGACTGATTTACCAAGGTAAGCTTCAGCAGTCTCTTTCATCTTTGTCAACACAAATGCTCCAACTTGACTAGGAGAATACTGCTGACCATTGGCTTCAACCCACGCATCACCGTTAGGTGCACGCACAATCTTGTAAGGCACCATCTTCATTTCTTTCTGTGTTTGTGGATCGTCAAATTTTCTCCCAATTAAACGTTTCGTTCCAGATACTGTGTTTGTTGGATTAGTGACAGCTTGTCTCTTGGCTGGTGTACCCACAAGAAGCTCTCCTTTTGAGTTGAAGGCTACAACTGATGGTGTGGTTCGAGCACCTTCAGCATTCTCAATGACTTTAGGGTTCTACAGATCAGATAAAAAACACAAATTCAGCTCAAACATTTAAACCTTAGATTTTTTTAAAGAAAAAATCATATAGATAACCACCAACTCACCTTCCCTTCCATGACTGCAACACAGGAATTAGTTGTACCCAAGTCAATACCAATGACATCATTCCCAGCTGGCTTCGAGCTGAATCAAGTACAAGAAAGTTTTAGAATAGAATCTTCAAACGGTAACACAGTATGATATTGGTGCTAGCAAAAAAATGGAAAGAAAACACAATTATTACCAAAATGCTCTAGAAAAGCTTCTCAAGTTCTGACCGATATAAGAGCTGTTCACTGATGTCTTTCCGCTGCTCGATAGCTGAAACAAAGTTGAGCAGATCAGGCCGATGGATTCGTCCAATATCATTTTTTCAGAAAATAAAAGAATTTGAAGGGAAATCAACAAGAGCAAACGAGTCGATCGGGATCATATATTAAGTTCACTCGAAACTGTTTACAGATAGCGCGTGAATATAGAATACTTACGAATTTGTAAGCTGAGAAAGGAGCGGAAGCGACTTCGCGGCGTCGAATTGAGCGGAGGAGAGCGGCGGTAGCCATTGGTTTGAAATTCTAGAGGCGATAGATCAGATCGGAAGATGCAAAATAATGAGAAGCAATTGCGTCTGTTTGAGGTTTAGGGTTTTTGAAGGCACGAAAGTTCTCTTTTGGGGGAAATATTTCTAGAGAAAGAGAGAAGGTTCTAGGTGGTGATACTTCCCGGCGCCGACGATGATATAACGATTGCTCAACTAAAAATACACATACATAGCTTGAACGGCGTCGTTTCACGAGCTGGAAAAATGCAAAATGTGAGACCAAGCACAAGGACGTGTTGTTGCCACGTGGACGACGGAGAGTCGTTACTAATTGATCTTGCTAGAATTTTTGCACGTAGGCTTGAAATTTCTCATTAACATCAATAATAAATTATCAGTACTGAATGTAAATTATATAAAATAGGATGATCGAAACAGCAATTTTTAATATAAAATGAAGTTCAATCGAGAAGCCGTACGATCGATCTCACCGCCTTAAACATAGTGCCCAAATCCAAACAAAACCGAAGTCATCCCAAACACTTAACCGAAATGCAAAACCGGTTAGCTACCCCTTCCCGCGAACAAAATCGGCTTAGGCTATCCCTTTGTGATCATCACCATTCGATATTTGACTTTGGCATTTACTGTCTTTCACATTGCCAAAAGTTCAGAGACATGAGCTTTGGGGTTGATCACAGAGAGATGTTTTCATGGTGGATTCTTCGAAATCCATTCATTATATTCATCCATTCTTATGATAAACGAACTCGAGCAAGAAGTTCCACCTCCTCCATAAGCCTTTTCCAAAATATAAAGAAACATTGAATCTAATAAGTCTAACTGATCATTAACAACCAAAAAGAAAACAAGAAACTTATAGTCACATTTCGAAACAAACCAACCTTAGCAACTTCAGATGTATCGGTTAAATCATCGGTACTTCTCAAGCACATTTTAAGATTATTCCGTTGCATGAATGTAACAGCTCCTATTGGCCTGATTTCAAAGACATGTCACTAAACTTAATCACAACTCTCATTAACATTAGATGGAGATTAAGATTACCTCAAACCAGCTGCAGCACTTTGTAGACTAAGTAGCTTGCAGAGTTCATCGGCTAGTTCATGATTACCATCTGCTCGCATTCCCTATGCGTCAAACAAAATCTAGTTCGACTCAATTCAGTAAATTTTTGAAACAAAGACGATTTTGATACAAACAAAAAACGATTACCAGGCATTCTCCATAAAACCCTTTTCCCAATCTGATCTTGAAAACTTTATTCAGCTTCAGCAGTTTCTTTGCTTCAATAAGCCGAGATGTAAAATATGAATTCCCATTAGCAATGAGATCCGCCGAATTTGTTCTTAACAACTGCAACAGAGAGACATAATAATATAAGGCCAAGCTTGGATTCAAGAAGATTTCATGATTATCGGAAAATTCGAATCAGACCTGTTCATACATGTAAGGATTAGTGATGCAATTGATCATTGAGCACCAATCCTTGAGTCCGTAGCTGAATTCTTTGATATCTGGTAATCTCCATCTTCGAAGATCGATATCTTCAATGTAATCAAGAACTGGTTCAATCCGACTTTTTTCTTCAGCGCTTAGCAAACTGATGGATTCCCCCTAGCCAACGGATAAAAACAAATAATTCAATGAAAAAAGCTGTGTATTAGATACCAATCAAAGCACTGACATTAGTCATTACTAACCTCGAGAGATCTTTGTTCTGTGAGCTTGCTGGAGAAATATTTATATACAGCTTTTGAGCTACTCTGTTCAGTATCAACATTAATCTTAAGCCTCTTCTTGTCTTCTTTCTTGATCGAGCCAATATTTTTCAATGCCGAGTTCCGGTGATCGAAGCATATGATCCTAAACCCAATGAAGGCAATTACAGTTCCCAAATAGCTTTCAATTTTGAACCGAAACATTTGACAATCGAATATCACTGAACATACTCGCAATCTGGTTTCCGGCGAATTGTGGCAATAAAATCTTTAGGAACAGCTAAATCAAGTAGATAACACCTCTCGAACCCCTCTAAACACAAATCTTCAACCCTGCAAGATTTTTCAAATTCCCAGTTTCTGAATCAGAAAAATTCTCAAAACCTTACAATTCCTTAAGAAAATCAGCAGAGGTTTCTGATGTAACATCAAACGATTGAACTCAAACCTTATCAAAATCAGGTCAAACAAAGGGAAAGAAAATATATCCTGCGGAGATTGATACGAAAAGAGAAATGCTTACTTAAAGGGTATGACGGAAGAGAATGGCAAGATAAGACAAGGAATACGGAGGCGAGAGTGGTAGAGATGAGCGAAGAGAGCTGAAAAGGCGCCGGAAAACGAAGGATAACTGTATAGCACTAAGTTTGGTACTTTCTCTTCCAAGGCATTTACTACCGCATCAAGCGCCGCATCCGATCGAAAACTCCGTATGGTGTCGAATCGAAGTTTGTATGAGTTATAAATCGCCGGGAAAAAGCTCCCCGAGGTACGCCGGAGAATCATCGCCGAGGATTTAGAAGGTTTTAATTTCGCGACTGAAATTTTGAAGCGGAAAAATCGGGTAATTGCATAGAACAGCTCAAAAGGTACAGTTTTCTTAAATTACCCCTTATATTTGTTATGGTTTATTAAATCTCCGAATGTTCTTCTATTTTCACGCAAGCCCCATGAGGGAACAAAACTATGACGACATATATAGAAAGCCGTAGTTAACAACTTAACATTAAAAATCCCAAATCTTTACTACAAGAAAAAAAAAACATCTTCTGATTATGAAGAAACACAGTAACATAGACTGACGAGAAATCCTAAGAGCTAATTGATTAATTTGCAACTTAAAATTAATTCTTGATGCGAACATAGAAATGTTAATTAATGGTTAAAGTAAAAAATATTTGCTTTAGAAATTTATTATAATATGAGATCTTATAAAGATATAAGAGTTGACACAATTCGATCCAAATAAAATGATAATATTTTGGATACTACCAATCATGTTTTGTAACAGAAAATAAGAAACTGTTTCGTCGTGTGTGAAATGACATTTCTGAATTTGATCTTATAAGTAGGATTTAACTATCACAATAGAACATATAGTAGTAACATATTAGACTATCCAATAAATATGTATTAAGAAATTTAGAGTTTAGAATATATTGTTGTGATTTAGTTAATCTTGAAGATTATACAGTTGAAGATGATGCTTCAATACTTTAATCCGAAAACAACAATAAAAATGTTTGATGGAGTTAAAAAAAATTAGTATAAACTCTAACAAAAATTTAAATTTAAGAAAAAAAACACAAAATAGTAGAAGAAATTGTCTTAGTTGTTTATTGTAAATTTATAGGATTATTAATTTGTGATAATAGTGAGAGTATAGTTAGATAGAAAATTTCCAAAAAATATTAGTTATTCAGCAAGTTCACTCTTGGATTCAAAATTCAACATAAATAACCTATAATAGGACTAGAGGCTTTCTTTACATACTAAAGACCTCTTTACAAGTTTAATAGCCAATCACAGAGTTATTCAGTTAGCTCACTCTTGCATTCCAAATTCAACATGAATACCAATTCTTGTTATTTCTTGTAGTGAATTCACTCTTGGATTTCTGAAACTTGTGTCATACTTAATGAAAACATGAAAGATTCTGATATAATATTTGGAGTAAACTACAATAAGATGCACACTTAACCAGAAACTTAGATCCCTTCAATTCATATAAGATCTCTGATATATATACTATATGGGCCTTGTTATGTTGTTTTGATGCTTTGACATCTCTAAATGTAGGGGAGGTATTGGTCAACTGCATGAGATTATCATCCTCATACTCCAGCTTAACTGGTGCAAATTTCTCTTTGCAACAACATAGTTATCGGCAGAAGAGGTAATTAGGTCTTGAATACTTTAAAGCTTAAGTTTCAGACTATTTGCCTGATATAATCTAAGTTTTAGAACAAGTTATTGTTGAGATCGAAGATAGTCACATGCAACTTGTACTGGAATTAGATATAAGTAGAGCTTGTAATTTCAGACTTGTAGTGCCTTAAGCTTCTTTGATTGATATTTTGGCTACAGCACACTAGTGTTTGTAAGATACGTTTATCTGAGATGAAGTAAAAAAGATTTGTTATTGTAACGTTTGATAGGAAGGAACCATCGGAACTCAAGACCATGAGCAAACAGAAAAAGAAAGGTTTCTTAATGGTGTTATGTCAAAAAGGAGTTATACAATAATTGAAATTCTTGATTTTGCCATTGTCGTCTCAACCACCCCTGTCAAATACCAACTCTTTGTTTTGTTCTTGCTCTGTTTTTTAGTTAAATTTCTCTAAACGACATATTGACATGAATAAAAGCCTCTTATTTTCCTCAAGTTTTAAATGTTTAAACTTTAACAATACCAATCAAACACAGTCATTGCTCAATACTAACCTCTAGAGATCTTTGATCTCGAACCCCTCCAAACACAGATCTTCGACCCTGCAAATACTTGTATAGAAGCCCCAACTGAAATCCTTATAGAAACTGTTTGACCAACACAGGAATGTACTAAAAACACATCTTATTATAATCTAATCAGAAATCTACTAACAAGTAACCAACACAGATCCTGTAAACAAGTATAAAAAAAACAAAAAAAACAGAGGAGATAAGAGTGAAAAACAGAGCAAATCTCTCTAAATTTCAATCAATCGAATCCAAAATGTACATTACCAAAAGCTGTAACAAAATCTCTCCTTACCCATTCCTATCTCAAAACAAGTCTCAACCTTTTCTATATTCTATGTTTTCCTTTCTTATACAAAGTCAAGAATCTTTTTCTAAACTCATATACAATCAGCTCTCTCTATCTCTGTCTCTGTTTCATTTCATCAATCAAGGAACATCGATGAGAGTTGCATAATCATCAGAAGCAAATTTTTCTACTGTCATATTCAAATCCGAGCAATCTACTTCAGCCACAGACGTCAAAGAGTAGTTTTCTCTGGTGATATCTGGTCTTAACTCTTCCATGGCCTTGCGGATGTCTCTGACAGTTTGGTCTGATCTAAGTGAAATCTTTAACGTTGTCTCATCCGCCAATCTGATTTCTATTGTAGTAGTAGTAGTAACTGGCACTGCTTCAGGCTCCACCGTCTCCGCGCTTGAATCTTCTTCCTCAGCAATAGCCTCACTCTTCTGAAAATATTAAGTAAAAACATAAACTCAATGCATAGAACAAGCAAAACCATAGTTTTAAAGGAAGAGGAGGGTCTTGGTTACATACATCCACTTCAGACGACGCCATTGGAGGAATAGTTACTGTGACATTTTCTTCACCAGATTCTTCACTTGGCTTTGATGTTACATCCTCTAAAAAAGCCTCTGGAAAGCGCTGGTCAAAGCAATAGCCAATAGCTTTTTCTACATCCCCGTTGCAGAGATTAAGGCAATAGATTGCTATGTCGTGATTCCTTCCAGTAAAATTGCAGAATGACGCGATGTCTTCATCACTGAGTTGAGGAAGTTGCTGTTCCGGTGAATTGATAACCCTTGGCGACATTCTAGTGGTGCGTTGTCCTTCCCTCACAGGAGCCTTCATGACCGGCGGCAAGGTTTCAATGCGGCAAGCCTCCATGGCCGTTTTCAAATTCCAGTTGGATCCCTCTATTGCTTCATCTTCAGACACTTCACGTTCATCACAGATTCGACCAGTAGGATCTGGAATGTTTTCAGTCTGAATAGAGAAAGATTGAATCTCAGTCACTGGTTTTTTTAACAAGACCATCAACAGATAAAATGTTTATACTACTTATATCAAACTAAGATTCCCGTTCTTCATTGCCAGGTTTCTTTTCGAGCAAACACAATTTGAGGAAATAGCAAGACTATTTAGTATCTATAGTGCAAAGAAAAGAGAAGAGTACTCACCTCGACTTGAGATGACGCCATTACAGGTATATCTACAAGGGTTTCATCGCAGATTCGACCAGTAAGATCTGGAACGTTTTTAACCTGAATAAAGAAAGATTGACACTGAGTCCACTTCAACAGATAAAATATGTATACTACTTAAAACTAAGATTCCCTTCTTCATTGCTAAGTTATGTTTTGAGCAAACACAATTTGAGGAAATAGCAAGAAAAGAGTACTTACCTCCACTTGAGATGACTCCATTACAGGTATATCAACAAGGGTATGTTCATTACCAGCTTCTTTGACTGACGTTTCCATCGAACTGTAAACAAGCAGAGACAAATGGCCAAAATAAGATTCATATATGGAAATTAAGAGATCTTGCAAGTTCCAGCACACAAAAACAGTCAAGCATAAGGCAAGTTTCTAGATATTCTCAAGGAACCAGAAAATAACACTAAATCCTAAATCAAGAAATTCGAATCAGAAAAGAAAAACCCCAAAACATTTACAAGACCATTTCCGTATTTCTTGGAGACAAAATCGGAAGAGGAAATTACCTAGGAGATGTCGCGATGTTGTCAAGCAAAGCATCAAACTTCGATGGTGAAGGTAATGGAACAGACGGACCCATGCCGTGCGTCGAGTCCGGTGTCAACGCCATGGAACTTTCATCCTCTGAGAATCCCTGCGGATACCACGGCGAAGAACTCGTAGAATCATCCGTTGAAGACCCCTGCAAACTCGAGTAACGATCCGGCGAGTAAGGATCATTTTCTGGACGATGCTGCTGCGAATTCCAATTCCCAATCACCGATTGATAACCCCCTGAGAATCTCTGCGCACTACTCGTACCATCAGCCATTGAGAAAAGCCCCAAATTCAAACCCTCATCGTCGGACTCTCAATCCCTAAGTGACGCTTTTCCAAGAAAGCTAAGACGGCGTTGTTTACATTCCAATTGTAGCGCTCGAGGTAAGAGGTTGCATCTTCTACAGACCTTCCAACAGCCACTTCGAGGAATTTACTGATGAGTTCGTCCTTCGATGGACGCGGTTGTTGCTCCCGCTGAATCGACGCCGCCTGATTTACATCCGATGGCGTCGCCGACGACTCCTCCACCGCGGATTTCTCGTTCACCGAAACCCCCGGCGCTGATTTAACCTTGACGACCACCGGTGGCAGAGTTTTACTGCGGCAAGCCTCCGTCGCCTCATTTAATTTCCGTTCGGATCCTTCGAATGCTTCTCCTTCACTCACTTCAAGTTCATCGCAGATCCGTGTCACCTTTTCAGCCATTGTCGTCGAACGGTGTTGGTCTCCAATTTGGGCGGGACTTGTTCTTTTTCAGAATCTTGGCAAGAAGACGAAGCAAAATTTTCTTGATTAAACAACGTCGTTTGTGATCCAGACGAGCAAACGACGCCGTGTTAGGTTAGTTTTATATCCACGAAACGCGAGGGGTAACAAGGTCAAAACGACAAACTAAAAACAGAGGCAATGCAGGGAGGAGACTCGACGTGGGCTTTTCCTATCCTGGAGCCTATTAGCCTAATTCAGCTCTAGCTAAGCCGATAGACAGGGGAACAAAATGTCGTCTTTGATCTAGATCCAAAAATCACACTTCTCTTAAGTTTTTAAGTGTGGACCACAACAGAATCGAAGACATATTTCCTTTTTGGCTTAAGGCTTTGCCTAATTTTCTAGTCTTTAAGCTTTGTTCAAACAAATTCTATAGAAGAAAAACGGAGTAATGATAAAAATTTGTGTGTACAAGAATAATAATATTGAAGATTTGGAGTATTTAAACGGTAAACAAATGAGAATCAGACCAAGAATGTACTAACAACACATCTTATTATAATCTAATCAAAAATATACTAACAAGTAACCAACACATTTCTTGTAAACAGAAATAATGAAACAAGAAACAGGGGAAATAAGAGGGAAAAACAGAGCAAAGTGATAAAAGGAATAACGGGTTTCAGTAATCGATTCCAAACTGTTCAGAATCAAAGCTTAACAAAGTTTTAAAGGGATTTGAAATGATTTTACACTGATTTGAGAAATTCTAGTGTGAATGATTATAAAGTGATTTGAGAAATTCCATGGGATTTTAGGAGATTTTATTAGTGATTTTGAGGAATAAAAAGACAAAAGAAATCTCCATACAGTTTGATATATATCATCTGTCTGCGATCAAGACAAACGAAATTTTTACGTTGCACATACATACTAAGAATCATTTGCAATATACAACATATCATCTAGATATAACATCTGGCCAAACAAAGCAAAACTAAAAGTAAACAACAGTGAGAAATAACAGCCACAAAACACATGTCATCAGGATTTTTCTTCACTTTCTAGTTCTCCATTTTGTTTCAATGACGTTAAAGATTTTAATACTCCCTAATCACTAGGGGTTCCCTTTCCAAGAACACATATTTAATATAAAAAAGACTCGTATGACTGCATCAAAATCAGTAAAAAAGGGGAGAAATTACCCAAGACAGAAATTTTATGGCAAAATTACTGAAAATTATTCTTGCATGTTTTAGAAAGTAAAAAAGTTTTTTAATCGGTTTAAAAAAAAATGCGGATTAATTAAATGATTTCGTCAACCACCATAACAGTTTTAAGATTTTTTTTTGTTTTGTTAAAGGATGGAGGTTTTGTTAAAGTCCTTAGATCTCAAATTGAAATTATTGCTGATAAGAAAATCATAATTCTAATCAATTTAAGACGACTAAATTATTAAAGATTCACTAGCATCATTAGTATTGCGATCAAAGGCTGTCCTGAAATAATGAAGACTATATACGGAAAAAAAAAATGGACGTCCTTTAATTTATATTGTAAATACATATTAAAAAAAATTATTTAAATAATTTTGAATATCTAAAAGTAACTTAAAAAAATGATTTTTCTAAGACAAAATAAAAAAAATATAAAAAACTATCAATTAAAGCATTTTTCGTACAAAATCATTCATCAAACTTTGATAATCGAGTTTTTTTTAATTATATCCCTTTCAATTGATGATATAACTATACCATTCAATATTTCTTTTGATATAGTCGATTATAAGTAATTTGAGATAAACATAAATTACCACTGAATAACTTATGTTTGAAAGTAAATACATGTCATAATTGAGAAAATGTTCGATGAAGAGAAAACAAATGAGAGAAAAAATTTAAATCCTATTGAATTTGAAATTATTTTAAAAAATCTTAATTGCATAGATTTTAAAGAGATTTTACTAAATATCATCAATTGATGTAGTATTTGAAATCACTGATTTTTACTATTAATTTTCTCTCAAATAATCTCAAATCAATTCGAACATAATTTATTAATGAAATCCTAGTTTTTCAAGAAGACAAGGTTTGAAAGAATTTGTAAAAATCATTAATCTAATAACCTAACTTTGGATTTGAAATAACTTTTAAAAATGTTAAATCATATAAGATGAAATTTGGAAGAAATTGAAATCCTTTCAAATCAATCCATGATCCAATATGCCTCGACTCGGAATTATTTTGAGAAATCATAATCACAAATGGATTTTACCAAATACCATTAATTAAACTGGTATTTGAAATTACTAACTTTTAACTCTTAATTGTCTCTCAAAGTCTCTCAAATCAATTTTGATATAGTATTAATGGAAATCTTAATTTTCTAAAAATCTTATGGAGAGAACAGATAAAAAACTAAGTGAAAAAGGGTGTAATATTTTTTTTGAATTGGGTATGATCACTAAATAATTTTTACTTCCTAATTCACCTATGGCTCCATTTTTTTTGTTTTATATTCATAACTTTTTATTTGATTTATATAATTTTTTTTTTTCTAATGGACCTTTACGCTGATTGCGATATACGCCCCCATTTCTATTCTCACTAGGAAAGGAAAAAGAAAAAAAAACCTAACTCCTCGTATAAAGCATTAAAGCTATAAATAAGATCACCACCAATCTCATATTCAACATTCATATCAAAAAGAGAACCTCCATCTGAGTAATTCTCACGAGCTAATGACTACTAGCGAAAGATTTTACGAGTTCAGAGAGATAACCTCAACCCCCGATGAAGCAAGGCAGGAAACTCGTGTGTTGATGCTGAAGTTTGATATGGATCACGTCGTCGAATTCATCAAAACCGAACAAGGCTCATGCCACGTCAAAAGATTTCTAGGACTATCGGAGGGCTACAACACAACCCTTCTCAAACATATCATGGCCAAATTCACAGAGATTATGACACATGAACATAGCTACAAAGTTGCGTTACGAGCTTTAGAAGTTTGCAACCCAACACAAAAATCAGATTTTTGCCATCTCACGCTCCGCGACACGCTTCTCTTAGCAGGTGACGAATATGGTTGCCTGGCACTCAAACGAGTCATAACCTTAGCGGAAGATCGTTTCAAAGATGAATTCATCGACCTAATAGCAGAAAATTCTATCTCCCTGAGCCCAAACGCTTTGGGATACACTGTGATACAACACGCGCTAAGTAATTATACACACAAGAAAGCCACGCGCTTGCACGCGCTAGTGGCTGAGTTGAACGAGAAACTCTTAAGATCCAACATAATTTTGCTTTATAAGCTTGTGTTGATGCTGACGTCAGATTCTGATGAGTTTCTAGACTTTATCAAAACGAGAGAAGGTTCCCTTATCGTTCATATAATCTTAGGAAAATCAAAAGAAATCGATACTATCTTCTTGGAAGCTCTGAAGAGGAGAGTCCCTGACGTTGTATCCCAAAACTACGGTTATAACATCTTGTTACGTATCATACACGTTTTCATCCAAAGGGAAAATTTTGAAGTGAACCTTGAAATCCGAAAGCTATTGGCAATGGAGGCTTTCAACAGATACGACAAGCAAGAAGGAGGGGCGAGAATCGGGTGTATCGTCCTCGACATAAAGTGTACAAGGTATAGGCTTCACCGTCCTTACATGGAGCTTTCCTTTGAGAAATATGGAAGCCAATTGGTAGAGCAGCTTCTTGTTGATGATCCTGCTGAGTCGATGATGGCTTCGGACTTTGTCATGGAAGAGATTGTGAAGTGCTGTGATGAAGATACGTTGGTGAGATTGGCTAAGGATAAATATGGGAACAAAGTTTTGAAAAAGACTTTGGAACCTGCGAATGTGCGTAAGGTTGATTTGTTTGTTGATCTTGTTAAGATGTTGAAGCCTTTGTTGGATCTCTTGCGTGGGTCTCACGGAAGGAATATTGCAGCGATCATCGACTCACCTTCACCCTTGCATGCGCTAATGATGGAGTTTGATGAGATTTCGTCGAGATCTGAAATAACAGAGTTCCATAGGTTTGCTTGGAAGATAACCTCAGATTCTGATCTCTTTGTCTTCTTTATCACGACAAGAAGAGGCGTGCTCATGCTTGAGATAATCCTTGGAATATCAGAAGAAATCGACACGATGCTCTTGGAAGCAATCCAGCCAAGCTTCACCGATATATTAACCAGTGGGTTCGTGAAAATTTTCGAGAAGAGAGAAAACTCTAAAGTGCATAGTCGTATCCTGCGCCTATTTGGAGTCCACGCTCTTAACCTAACAAAGGATCCTTATGGAAACTTGATGATACAACACGCGATTGATCTCCATAACTTGGAGTGTACAGGCTTCATCGCGTATCAGCTTTACCCTCACTTCATTGAGCTTTCGTTTGAGAAATATGGAAGCAACATTGTGAAGAAGCTTCTCCGGGATGATACGACGAACCTGGCTTTGGTTTTCATGGTTAATGAGAAAATTATGAGGTGTAATGAAGATACATTGGTGAGATTGGGTAAAGATGAGTATGGGAATGAAGTCTTGATAGATACTTTGGAATTTGCAAAAGAACGTAGAGTTGATTTGTTTGGCAGTCTTGTTGAGAAGCTCAAGCCTCTTCTTGGTAGGTTTCGTGGGCCTCGAGGAGAAAACATTGCAGCTATCATTCACTCATAAAATGGTTACAGTAAAAAGGATCCGAGTGTTTCATATGGAAATAATTAGGGTTTCTTAGGGTTTAAGTGTCAAGGAAGTTTTGTTTCGTAGCTTTAGATGCTTAGTTATGTTTTTTTTACCCGATTTCGTGTTTGATTTCTGGCTTTTTGACTTACAAAAGAGTATTAAACTTTCAATGTGTTTTTTATACAAAGAGTCAAAAAGATCCCAACAAGGAAAAGAAAAGATTGAATGAAACAAGAAATAGATGAAAGCTCTTTTATTTCCGGTTTAGGTTTGAGTCTTTATTAGTAACTGAGAATTTGAGTTTGAACAGAAACAAAATCAAACTGAATCTATTGAAGGAGAAAGTCGAGCTTGAGAGAATAAAGATTTGGAATCTCTATATATCTGTTAAAAGTGAATCTCAATGTACAATGAGTTTATATACAATGTTATCACTAAACCAAATCTAATGTGTACACCAGAATTTAACCACAGTAAACCATATCATATAATAGTCTTTTCATCAGTAATGATGATCCACCAATGAAGATGAACAAGATATTATAAAGTTGTGAAGAAAGTTATGAGCTGCTTGAATTTGATCATGTGTTCCGAATATGGCAATGCTGCTATCACTTGTTCCTAGTTCAGGTTCATGTAGTATGACACTTGCACCCGATATCTGATTAGAGAACATATCAAATGATAAGTTACGACTTTGATACCAATACTATTAGCCAAAGATAATCCTCTAATGGACAAATACGCTAAGTAATTTATATTTTCTCTTTGGATCCTATTCTCTTGACTATAGCCTACGAGGTAATCAAGGAAAGTTTTTTGTATACAGAATGTGTGTTACCTGTTTCAGTTGATGTATTAAGTGACCAACCTCGCCAAACATAAAGCTGATAATAATCTCTGGAATCATAACTTGCATGTGTGTGTCTGTAACCATGGTGGATATGCTGCAAAAGTTCAAGGACAGCTTATTCAGGACAAAGGACATTTTATATTCCCAGATAATCTATATATAGCTGTCATGTAATTGTTACCTGCCAAGATCAAGATCAGACATTGTATAAGATAATCCTCCACTCCCATTATCATATCCACCTCTTGGAACAATAGGTGGCTGCAAAAGATTCAAATTTGTAAAGAATAACAAGTAGATTCTGCATTTCTAAATCCTTCAGTGAGCATTAACATGAAAATTTACAGAAAGAAGAAAACTAAGAGACTGAGACATACCGACATATGATTGGAGCCCATATTGTTGATTAGCGGCGGACCAAAACTTGGAGGAGCATATCCAGGAGTAGGGATGAAACTATTATCACATGGATCCGCATCAACAGGCTTGGAATATTTGCATCCGCTGCAAAAAAAGGTCACTGTTTTCATAACAAAGGACAGCTTATTCTCAGATAATATATATATTTCGCTGTCATATAATTACCTGCCAAGTCTAAGATCAGACATTTTCAAAGATAATCCTCCAGTGCCATCATATAAATCTCTTGGAGTACTAGGTGGCTGTTTTTATAACTATGTATATCAGCTAAAGAAACCAAGCAGACAGATTATAGAAAAAAGAAAAACTAGAAAGTGACTGAGACATACCGGTGACGCCCAAATACCCGTATTGACTAGCGGACCAAAACTTGGAAGAGCAGGTTTAGCAGTAGGGATGAAACTATTTTGACATGGATCCACATCAACAACAGGCTCGGAATAATGAGACCCTCTTTGGAGTGAATGATCTGAGGATGGATGAAATCCCATAGAACCAGGTTTAGTCGTTTCTTGACTAGAGATCTTCCCTGGTATAAAGGTGTCGTTGGTCTTGGTTGCACAAATATTTGAGGATGAATTTGTGCGGAGAAGATTGCATTCTAGTCTCCTGGTAAGATTGAAAATAGCCACGTTCACAGTTGGGAGCTCTCCTGAAATCTAGTGGAAAGGAAAGTATGTATATAAGAAGACAAACATCCAAAACAAACGGTAAGAAACAAATTAAGTGTTGTAATGAACAAGTACCTCCACAACTCGATCGTTCTCTGAGACACATTTTGGGTTCTGCTCAACCTCCAATACTTGTATATAAGCCCCAGCCCCAACTTCAATTCGCTTGTAGACTATTTGACCCTGTTTCTCCAGTAAACATCCAATCTGCTCTGCGGGGACCACAAGCCGTGCAGGGATAGATGACCTTGAGCCTCTTTCTAGCATCTTTTTTTTAGTGGCACTCTCATATATTCTATAGAAAACAAGGGCAATAGCATTTTGGGCTGGGGATACTAGGTCTTTAGGGTTCTACATGATGAACAAGCAAGCAAACATCAATCAAGAATGATAAATAAACAGACAGAACAAAGTAACCAAAGAGATATGAATATGGGAAGAGTCAAGCGACGGACCAACCTTGGATGCAGTAATTTCAATTAAGCATTCATCACAGTCAGCTAGGATTTCTCCTCCCACATGTATGGAGGCACCTGTATTTCTACGTAGAGCCCTGATAATGTTACCCCGTGACCCAATAACACCACTAACACATTCAGTCGGACAGAGTATCTTAAGAACTACTTCTTGGCTATCATCTGAGAGAGGCTGCTTAATGTTGACAGGGTGATTCTTTGAAGCAGATGTGACGATGCTGCGAGGCTGTGTAAGGATGTTATTTTCTATGAAACTACGCACAGATGAATTATGGGATTTACTTTCGACCATCTTTCCCTGTTGACAAGCTTGCAGGAGACTTGATATGGATACTAGAGCTTTCTTCACTGCTATAATACTTCCTTCAATCTGCCACAGATTTGGTAGGTCCACTCAGCAGGAGAAAGTAATAAGATTCTGACAACACGAGCATCTACAATTTGCTATCCCTAGCATTCAACTCCAATAATTTGGCCAAAAAAAGTCTCTAATCCAAGTTCTTTAAACGGAAAGAAGTTGAAAACCTAGAGCATTCAATATCCCATTCAAGATTCAGGCATAAAATTGCCGACTAAAATAAACAAATTCGTCCTTAACTCAATTAAAACCACCCTCAACTAGAAAACTTTAGAGCATTTCAAGATTCAGAGATTTTAATCGAGAAAACAAAATACTGAGTTCGTACCTCCACCAATGCGTCATCAAGTTTTGCGCAAATTGGCAAATTATCTGTCCATATCTCAATCTTACAGCCAGTTTCCTTCATTAACCTCTCGACCATTTCACCACCGTTACCTTTCAAAGCACCGGCATCGCTAGGTTTCGTTAACAGCCTACACGAGATCTTACCAGTCGCAAATCCGTCATTTAGAACTTCGAAAACCCTAATCAGTGCGCCTTGTGCTCTTGAAACCTCAATTTGTTCTTCCTCCTCCCCTTTCCGAGCATTATTAACCCCTAATTTTACCCAAGACGTCGCACCTAGTTCTGCAATAATCCTGATGATCCGGTCCGGAGAACCACGACGAGCCTTCCTGACAAAAATCTTTGATTCCGTTGAATTTTCGAGCTGTTTAATCAGACTTCCAGATTTTCCGATCACAGCGCCGACCTGAGACTCAAGGCAGAGAATGCGGAACAATACAGTCCCCGGTGGCGAGTGTTGTTGCGGATGCGGGCTAAGCGTTTTGTCTATCTTGGGAGATCCGAATCCAGGAGGCGGGTCGGGCGCTCCGGGTCTCTTCTCTGTAGGAGCGGGAAAGCGATTTCCCTCCATTCTTTCTTTCTCGCTCTCTTTCCGTAACGGCACTTCTTGGAGAAGAAGAACTTTCTAAAAGGACTTTTGATAACTGGAAATCGGCGTCGTATAAAGGATGGGTTTATTGCATAAACCGAATTGGACCAACCAACATTTCTATATATTCCGGGTTTACCCGAACCGAGATAGATCAAATGTCAGGATCAAGCTCCGCTTAAGTGAGAAAACAATTACAATTGTAGAATTCAATTATCAATCCCTAGCATTTACGAGTTGTTTTGATTTTTTGACTAAATTCCCGAAAGCATTTGGGTAACACGAACTCTCGCCTGGACACGCCATAAAATTTGAGGGAACCAAGATCGGTATAGAAGAAATTCGGTGTCTGGTTTGGCTTTCTAAGATCGGTTAAATTCTTATCGCCGGAATCCAGCTCATAAAGAACCCAGATGCGCAACACAGAAACTGGTAAACTTCAAATCAATCTTAAGATTGTTCGACACTACTGCTCTTTCTCATTACCAAGAGAAAAACAAACTACAATAAGTGGTTCGAAACTTAGAATACTTTGCAATAAAAAGAAAGTTTTCATCAACATAGAGACACCTTAGATCCTAAAACAAGAGACTTCAACTTCTGATTATGAAAAACACAGAGAGTTATTCTTCTGACGATCGCCGATAGTAAAAACAAACTTAAGCAGCCAACATGGAACCAGAACCGGAATTCTTCCTGCACTCATTCAACATGTCCATGTAGAACTGGCACTGACTGATGTCACTTCCGTAATTGTTGACACACTACACCACAAACAACATAGACGAAAATCCAATGTCAACCAGATAACCTTGGATACAACAGAATTCAAAGAACATCACATCCAGATTCCAGAGTCTTGTGAGTTTAAGATTAAGCTAAATCACATCAACACACCATTTTATATTGTATTCACTCTCTCCAACATTATCTACAAAACGTATGATGAAGGGAAGCAATTTCTCAATGTTCCTAATTGTCCTTCTTTATTTTCAGTGTATATGTATATGTTAATGCACACCTAACCAAATATAACAAATGAAGATCTAGGCAATGATTCAGTTACATTCCAAACATTGCATCCACATTGCTAAGCCTACATTGAATACATGACAATGAGAGGCCTAATCACTTAGCTTTTCATCTAACGTTCAGCAAAGAGAAGGATCAACCTAATGTTCACTAAGATAAAGAGAGGAAAGAGTATTAGCAACGGTTTAACTTACATCTTGGAAAGCCTTGGACTGAATGTCACAAGAACCAGAACCCATGCTGTTTGCAGCAGGTAATGCAACTGGCTTAGCAGAGGCAGCTTCAGAGACAGTGGTTTCATGACGAATGGTTCTTGGACCCATTATAGCATCCGCAATCCTGTGTCCAACTGCACTTCCAGTGCCCCAAGCCATACCTAGTCCCAAAAACAAAAGAACAATTAGATCAGCAGAAACCAAATCCAACTAAACCACCAAGCTGCAAAACATAAATGCTAAAAGATCAACAAAAACAGAGAGGTAAACCACACACCATCAGCTATGGTTGAGCCAATACCGCCAAAGATAGAACCACCACCGTTAGGCTTAGCTGTTGCTGGAGGAGGAGCACGATTCACTGAAACCCAGAAGAACCAAAAAAATGAAATCTATAAAGCTATACAACATATAACCAGTGGATTACAAAGGATCGAAAATCAAATATACCAGTTTGAGGAGGCGGGCTGCGTGCAGCTGCAGGACGAAAGCGAGGAGCAGATCTTCCTGCGCAACCAACATATTAAATCACAAAATCAATTACCTCTTCGCCACAAACATAAACCCTAAAACATTTTGTGCTGTCAACAAATTTAGCATAAATAATCGCTAAGGAGACATAAATCCTCTCCAATCGGAAGTTGCAACCCAAAATTTAGCCTAAATAATCGCTCAGGAGACACAAACCTTCTCTAATTTTGACCCAAATTGTAACATCATGCGAGATAATTTAGGAACAAATGATAGAACTACTGAAACCCTAAATTAGGAAGCAAAACGCATGCGCAAATCCTGAAATACCCAACACTTAAAAAGAATTTTTTAATTTAAAAGAGAAAACTCACCACCACCGGAGCTACGGCGAGGCATTTTCGAAATTTGGATGTTGACGAAGCGAAGAATTATCAGGCGAAATGTTAAAGTTTTCTAATTTCTACGGCTCAAACCTAAGGAAAAATATTTATAGGAGGAAACATAATCAGACGAGATCAAGACCACGGGAAAACGTGTAGGATTCTAATTGACTATAGTTGCGAATCGAACTCTCTAGATGAGTATATCCCCTTGCCCGTCACGTTTCTTGCGCCCCAAACCGAGATAGAAATACGGAGATATTTGGGCTTTGTCTGGCCCACAAAGAGTTAAATATTCTAAATATTTCGTGATAATAATTTACGGAATGTTTTTTTGTCGGACAATTCAGGTGTTTTTTTTTTTTTTTTTTTTAAAGACAATTCAGGTGTTAAATACAGATAAATCGGTTATGTAAACATTATCCAGTATTGTTAGTGAAATTATTATGTTGATTGGGAAAAAAATACAGTTTATTAATTAAACGTGTTACTTTTTTTTAGGCAAATGCAGTAAGCTGCAGATTGAAAGGGATATATGTATATAGAGAGAATCAACGAAAGAAATTAAACGTGTTTTAACGTCCACTATCTACAAAGTGTTTGCATACATAACCGAACCCAAACTACATACGACGCCGTTGGCGGTAAGCTTTTTCGAGGACTTAACAGAAAAACTTTGCTTATAGACCTCCGAAGATAAAGGTGAAAATAATATTTTTTGCTGCTTGGGTTTGATTTATTGTTCCTGATATGGCAATGATTCAATCCTTTGTTCCTATACATGGTTCATATAGTATGATTCTCGCACCTGATATCTGATTAAAAGACATCAAATTATTAGCTACGAATTTGATACCAAGATGGTCAAGATAATGTCCCATGGACGAAAACGCTAAGTAATTTTTGTTTGCTTTTTGGATCTTATTCTCTAAACTATAGCATAACATTCTCCCAACGATTCTATAAGGTAATTAAGGAAAGATTTTGTATTGCAGAATGTGTGTTACCTGTCTCACTCGCTGTAATTTGTGATGACCAACCTCACAACACACAAACTTCACAGCATTCTCTGGAACTTTAACATCCAAAGCTGTGTTAGAAACGGTATTAGATTTGTGTCCAAGGTCAGAAATTGTAGAAGATAATCCTCCACTACCATCATTGTATACTCCTCTTGGAGCAACAAGTGCCTGTATTTATACTATATATAGCAGCTAAAGACTCTGCAAATTTCTTGTGAAAAATCAATGTGTAAGCAAGCTTAATCATCTACGTCCCTTAATGAGAATCCATACGTGAGAAAGTAGAGAACGAGGAAAAGTAAGAAACGAAGACATACCTGTGACGGACACAAACGAAATGGAGCCATAGTGAACTGGTGGCGACCAGCAGTGGAACTGAATTTCTTAAATACATCTTCAAGTATTGAGAAAGTCTGTTTTAGTGTAGACTCCACAATATCAGCTGGATTATGAATCCTGAACCTATTGGCAAATGGATCTTTTTGTCTTAGTATAGACTCCACAAGATCAGCTGGATTACGAGAACTGAACCTATTGGCAAATGAATCTTTTTGTCTTAATGCACATTGTCTATCATCAACTGAATTATGAGAACCCCTTTGAAAGGAATTTCCAGATCTCCTGTGCATACTTGCAGAGTCGGCAAGTGAATGATGTAAGGATGGATGAAATCCCATAGAGCCAGGATTAGTCGTTTTTCCATGGAAGGTACTAGTCTTTGGTATAAGAGTAGCATTGCTCTTAGTTGCAGAATTCGTTATTGACTGGAGTGAATGATTCGAGGAGGATGGATGAAATCCCATAGAGCCAGGGTTAGTCGTTTTTCCATGGGAGGTACTAGTCTCTGGTTCGAAAGCAGCATTGCTCTTGGTTGCAGAATTCTTTATTGACTGAAAGAAGATCTTGTTTCGTAGCCAGTATGTAACTTCGTGGATAGCTTCTTTTACATTTCGGAACTCTCCTGAAATCTTTTGGAAACAAAAAAGTAAGTGTATAAATATATAAATAAGATAAACAGCCAAACAAAAGGTAATGCTTACAGAAACAAACAAACTATAAGAGTTGGAGTTGACAGAGGTCTTTAGAACCATATGAGAGAATGCAACGACCACATATAAAAGAATTACCAACATATAAAAAAAGCTTTTAAGTACCTCCACAACTCGTTCATCCTCTAAGACACATTTTGGGTTCTGATCAACCTCCAGTACTTGTACAGAAGCCTCAGTTTGTCTCCGCATTTCAGAAAGTATACAACCCCCTCCTTCCAGGAAACAACCAATCTTATTTGCGGGGATCACAAGCCGTGCAGTGATAGATGACATTGAGCCACTGGTTTTAGTGGCATTCTCATATATTCTAGAGAAAACAAGGATGATAGCTTTCTGGGTTGCAGAGGGTTCGTCTTCAGAGTTCTGCATTATGAACAAGCAGAAAACATCAACCAAGAATGATAAATAGATAGAAGAAAAACACATATGAAAACAGGGAGAGTTAAGCGGAGACCAACCAACCTCTGATGCAGTAATTTCAATTAAGTGTTCATCACAGTCAGCAACTTTATCTCCCACTTGTATGGAGGCACCTGTCTTTCTCTGTAGAGACTTGATAATGGTACCCCGTGGCCCAATAACACCACCAGCAAATTCATTCGAACAAAGTATCTTGAGAACCACTTTCATTGCTGTCACGGGGTGATTCTTTGAAGCAGAGGCAATGCTCTTGTGAGTGATTGCTTCATTATTTGGTGGAAGTGACTCAAAAGGCCTATCTGGAGCATCTTCGTGGACCATCTCAAAATTTCTATGCCGTCGTGAAACATCTCCCTGGAAAACATCAAAAGTCCTGCGAATAGCATCATGAGAAACCGCCTCAGTCTGCCTATATCTAGTATCACTAGATCAAAGTGAAGTTCCCAGTCCAAAATTGTGAGAATCAATATCAACAGTCCACAGAAGCGCCTGCTGGATATTGTCGTTTAGAGGCCTACGCAAATATGTCTGAAGGGATTTACTTTCCTGCTGAAAACATGCCTGAAGGAATCTACTTCATGCTGACAAGCTTGCATGAGACTGGATATGGATGCTAGAGCTTTCTTCACAGCAGAAGAATTTCCTTCAATCTGCCATAGATTTAGTAGGTCCATTCAGCAGGAAAGTTCAAGATTATGAGAACACAAGCATAACAAAATGATATCCCTAGCATTCAGCTCACACGTTTTCTCAAATTAGTATAAGTTCAGTATAAAAGTGAAGAATCTTTGACTTTTCTAGTCCTTAAAACGAAAAGAACAGTTAAAGAAACCATTCTAAGGTTCAATTAAAGATTAATCCATCCTCAACTAGAAATGACATTCAAGGTTCAAAGATTTTAAACAGGTTATCAGGAAAACAAAATACTGAAATCACGAGTTGGTATCTCCATAATTGCGTCATCACGATGTGTACAAATTGGCAAATTTTTTGTCCGTATTTCAACCTTACAACCAGTTTTCTTCCTTATCCTTTCCACCGTATCAGCAAATTCCCCTACCAAAGCACGCACATCGCTAGCTTTCGTTATCAGCTTGCAAGAGACCATACCAGTACCCAATTTGAGAAGAACTGTGAAAACAAAATCAGCGCTCGTTGTACATTGGAAAGAACTTCTTCTTCTTCCACCTCCTCCTTCTGGTAGCTAGCATTATTAATCCGTTTCACGATAGTCAGCCGCCAACCTAGCTTTCCGCTAACCCTGATGATCCCGTCTGGAGAATCAAAAGGAACCTTCTCGACCAAAAATTTTGAATCCATTGAATCTTCAATGTTTTTAATGTCGCTTCTAAAATCCCCTTTCACATCGGCGATCTGAGACGCGAGGCAGAGTATGCGGAACACTTCATGCCCCGCCGGAACCACAGACCCAGGCGACTGCGGATGCGTGTTACGCCTCTTGACCATCTTAAGAGATTCGAATCAAGGAACTGAGTCGAGTGCTCCGGATCTTTTCTTTAGAGGAGATAGAAACTATTTCCCTCCACAATCCTCTCAAGTGTCAACTCCCTAACGGCAGTTCTTGAGGAAGAAACTAGAGAGACGGAAATGAAATCGGGTTTGAAAAGAGGATTAAACCGACGTCGTATAGTGGATGGACATTTTACATTAACCGACTCGTACCAATGAAAAGGATTATATTTCTGTATGCCTAAAAAAATCGAACCGCGATAGATCAAACGTCAAAACCGAGCTGAATTGAAATAGTGTATTGTTTTTAATCTAATTCGAAGATAAATCACCATTTTTGTCTGATATCGTTGATCAGTTCACTATATTTTTCTATAATAGATTACTTACATATAAACTTTTAATAAGATTAGATTAATTTATTGAATTTTTTCATATAATTTTCAGCTTTGATTAAAACTTGGTACAATGTTGGAGTCTGAAATCCACAAAAGGATAATTTAATGAACTGTGAAGTAATTTCTGCGAGGAACATATTTTTCAAAGACGATTCATCAAAACGACAAGTAATAAATAAATGCAAATTCAATACATTTAAAAACGCAATTTAAAGAATGAAGCTGAACTTTCAATAAAAATATGTATAAAAACACAAACTAAAGCAAAACCAACCAATAATGTAATAGTTAAAGATTTAATAATTCTCACTTAATGAAAAGGACACACTGATTATATGGTTCTCCTTCTTCCTTTCTCACTTTCTATTGACCACGGCGTAGACGTTGACCCGTGTAGACCCCGTATAACTTTGTTTTTGATTAGCATGTACTAGCAGTTACTTTACGTATAATATCACAAACAGGCTACACATTTTAGCCACCCCTCGCAGATGTGTATTCTTTCAAAGAACTATGGTATAACCAAAAAATCATATATTCTTATAGCATTAGTTTCTTATATTGTATAATAAACTATTATCTTTTTAGCTAATGGTTAAATGAATCTATAGTCCGAAAGATAATTAATCTATTCCAACGACACTAGTATTGGAAAGTTGGAAACTATTGTTGGATTCTGATGAGAATTGGAAAACAGTGGCCGTTTACTTGACTTTGTAGCGTGTAGAATTTGGCAAATAGAAGCAAACAAATTCATGCAATTGGATTCCGCCACGTTTGGTTATTCTGTTTACACTCATCAGTCACCGTAAAGCTTCGTAGAATATTCAGACAGAAAAGATGCCACGACGCGCTTCAAAATCTCTATATAATAAGACCTTCGTATACTCATTTCTTGGCATCCAAGTCATATAAACCCAACACATTTATCTTAAAAAATGTCATACATTTTCCCTTTTGGAATGGCTTCGACTGTTTTCTTGATTCTAACTATTATTTCGAGTTCCAGAATTGCAGGAGCCACATCTCGTGGTGGGCGCTTTGAAGCTTCTACCACGGAGAAACATGAGCAATGGATGGCTCGGTTCAATCGTGTTTACTCCAGCGAATCTGAGAAGCGGAGTAGGTTCGAGATCTTCAAGAAGAATTTGGAGTTCGTCCAGAACTTCAACATGAATAAAAATACATCATACAAGATGGATGTCAACAAGTTCTCTGATCTCACTGACGAGGAATTTCGGGCAAGGTACACGGGTCTAGTTGTGCCCAAGAGTATAACCGCATCGGATTCGGGTGAAACAATGCCGTTTAGATATGGGAATGTTAGTGATGCCTCCGAGAGCATGGATTGGAGAGACGAGGGGGCCGTTACACCCATTAAGGATCAAGCAGCTTGCGGTAATTTCTCTAAAAAAAGATCTTTACACTTCCTAAGCGTAATTTCTTACCGTAACATGCTAGTATAACCTGTATAGCACGATTTTTAGCGTAACATGCTAATACATATATATCAATATAGTATTTATCTATCCTATCATAACATTTATCTACATGTATAGATCTATAATTTATAAAATATACTTTTTATTTCCGTCAACAAAATATATTAATAAAGATCCATTTAATAAGATAACGCGTTTTTTTTCTAAAATGCCAATTCCATTAGTCATCCTACAGAAAAAAATTAAATTGTCATTTACTTAATTAAGATTACCGCTCTTGATAAAAGTTTAATACTTTCGGTGAGACATTAAGGAAAATCTAACAGCAAGTTAACATTGAAAACGGAACAGGGGCTTGTTGGGCGTTTGCGGCGGTGGCTGCCGTGGAAGGTTTAACAAAGATTACGACAGGGAAGCTTCCAACACTATCTGAGCAACAACTCATAGACTGCGACACAGAAAACAATAATGGATGTGATGGAGGGTTGACGACGAAAGCTTTGGAGTACATAGAAAAACAAGGTATTACAACGGAGGATAACTATCCATACAAAGAATCACAACAAACCTGTCCTGCAAATACACAATCAGCTGATTTCGCTGCTGCTACGATCAGCGGATATGAAACAGTTCCGGTGAACGATGAAGAAGCACTGTTGAAGGCGGTGTCTCAACAGCCTGTTTCCGTGAGAATAGAAGCGAGTGGGGATGCCTTTAAGCATTACTCGGAAGGGATATTTAAGGGAGAGTGTGGCACGGATTTGCATCATGCGGTCACGATTGTTGGTTACGGGATGAGTGAAGAGGGGATTAAGTATTGGGTGGTGAAGAACTCTTGGGGGCAAGATTGGGGAGAAAGTGGTTACATGAGGATCAAGAGAGATGTTGATGCACCTCAAGGAATGTGTGGTTTGGCCATGTTTCCTTCGTACCCAGTCAGTTGATTACGCTAATATATAGATGGGTGGGTTTTAAAAAATCTATAACACCCTAAATAATAATCTTATATGAAACTATGTTACTGTTGTAAAATTTGTATAATTATATGTTTATAGTGAGGTGGGTAGTGGGACAGAGACGAGAGTGAATCTCAAGTGTAACAATAAAGAAAGAGAGGTGTGATTATTGATATTCTTACTATGTTCTTCACACTTTATTTACAAACCTATGCATCCCTATTTATATATAAGGGTTTAAGATGGCTAACAAAATAATAAACTAATTAAAATATCTA
This sequence comes from Euclidium syriacum, assembly GCA_900116095.1. Taxonomy (NCBI): domain Eukaryota; kingdom Viridiplantae; phylum Streptophyta; class Magnoliopsida; order Brassicales; family Brassicaceae; genus Euclidium; species Euclidium syriacum. Next base: position 7,521,645 of record FPAK01000007.1, on the reverse strand, counting down.
TTGAAGATAAAGTTTCAATATTATCATGTGATAAATGTAGATAAGCATTAAAATCAAAACATTTAATTTAAATAGATAATCACATTGATACAATATATCCATACATATAATATATTGTATTTTCTTACAATACTCACCCTTAATTATCCAAGTTAAAAAACCTTATCAGGAAAAAAATAATTGAAGTTAAAACCATGACAACCGGTTTTGACTTTTCTGTTTTTGCATCTTATTAGTCTCTACTAGATTCGACCCCCTAAATATTAATTCGATTGATTGTGCACTTGTATAGTAGAACATTAGGATTTAAAAATTTGATAGAACATAATAACCCCATCAAACCGACCTTTAAGACGAGCGAAACTAGATTGGCAAATCATAAGAAATGTGAATTCAATACATAAACACAATCAAAAGTATGAAGCTAGAACACACAAATTAAAGCAAACCAACCAATATTGTAATAGGTAAAGATGAATAAAACGCTAAACTTATGTTCTTTTAACTGTATGGTAAAAATATCCATTATGAAAAGAAAAAGATCGTCACTTGGAGTTTCGAGAACTCTCAACGAGATAAAAAAGGAATAAAATCATCATTCTTCAGCAGTAGCACTTGCAGCACTCAAGTCCACAGACAAATCAAGAGTCTGCAACACACAAAAAAAAAAAAAAAAAAAAGGGACAGTAAAAAACCCTGTTTGGAAATGTTTTGTTTACTTGTGAATCAAGAAATTAACAGAGTGATTAAGTGATGATATACCTTTCCAGTGAGCTTGGTGTACGTCTCAAGTACATCCGCAACTGTACTCTCGAAATGTGTTGTTGCATCATAAGTCTGATACGAAACAAAACAAGAAAACGTCATAAATACAGATTATATGCATATAAAATTGTGTTTTTTTTTTCTAAAATATTCTCTTACGGTAGAGATGAAACAATTATCTTCTTCTTGATTGTTGGTTGGAACGTATGTGTCATAGGAATGGTAGAAAATCTCATCAATAGGTCCAAGCAATTCAATTCCAGGTTTAAGTTCTTCCTCAGGATTGTCAGTTTCAGCTTCTGCAGAGACAAATGCTATGTATTTGCACTTTGGTGCCACATTGTGAGCGTATGAGCAACAGAACAAGTACCTAACAGAATCCAAACAAATCTCATAGATTGATCATCAAAAAGGGTTTCAAAGTAGATAAATGATTGTGTTTCTTGATTGTAATCACTTACATGTCTGATTTGCGACCGAGTTGCTTCTGAGGAAGAATGACTTGGACCGAGTGAGCATCGTTGGTGTCTGGAATAGGATGGCTCATTATACATACTGCTCGAGTCACTTTCCCAACTTTCTTAACCTGCAAGACAAGGAAACCGTCGTAGAAGGTAGTTTCACTCACTGTACGAGAACTAACCAGTTCATGCAGGTGAAATAGGTTTAGGGTTACCTTGTCAGACAAGTAAGAAGGATCGCAGACCACTTTCTTGCATTTAGCAGTTTCTCCTGCAGAAGTCACACCAATAGCTTTTCCAGAGCTATCAAACTCAACCTGTTAACTAGGAATAATGTTGATGATCATGAGACTGCTTAGATCTTTTACATTTTTCGATATGAGATCTAATTGATAAAGTCAACAAAGACAAGATTACAAGATTTTTGAATCGTGTACAACCTTGCATTCAGGCTTGTTAAGCATGTAAGTTCCACCATACACAGCGCTCAAACGCGCAAAGGCCTGAGTTGGAAACAAAGATTTGAGACAAAGAAAAAAGTTGTGAATTAAGAACAACATGTTTCTTGAGAATGAAATGCAGAAGAACCTGTGGCAACTCTCCAAGACCGTACAACGGGTATATGTAAGGAGATCCTCCTTGGAATCGAGCCAAAGATTCGGCATAAAGCTGCACCAGATTAAATCAGAAGACATTAAGATCAAAACATTTGCTTCTTGATCAATCAACAGCTACAAAGAACGAAAAAGCACTTTACCTTGATCCTCTTAACAAAATCATTCGCAGGTTGATCCAAGTACCCATCATCATTGTGAAGCGCTAAGGCATGGCCTATGAAATCGATTGTATCATCTTCAAGTCCATACTTTCTATCGGAAGAAAAATAAAACAAAGAAATGAAGCGTGCAAGGCAAGAAACTATAATTAAATGACTGATTATGGAAGAAGATTCGTTGTGCGTACGAGATGATATCTCTAGCAGTGACTTTGCTGAGATCAAGTCCTTCGTGAGACTTAGGATCCTTCTCATCGTAGTCTTGCACATAGATGAAAAACTTCCTCGCACGTCGTTTCTCGAACAGACCCATCAATGGCGATTTTAGGGCTTCCACATCAGTGGCTGGGACTTTATAGATCTGTCAATATTCGTATGGTATAGACGATCAAGTCTCAGAGATAATAAATTAATGAAAAAGGAACGAGATAAGGTAGAATTTTAATTTACTACCTTGCCTTTCTTGTAGACGAAGCTACCATCAACGGCCTTGAAGTTAAGATACTTGGTGACATCGGTGTGGATTAGGGTTTGAACAAGGAGTCCATTAGCCATTATGAACTGCAGATCAAGAAACAATATAATATGTTCACCATTAATCGAATCACATTATGTAAATGCATTTATGTATGCGTACCTTTGGGATCATATCGACATTGTATTCTCTGCTTGCTCCCAGATTGTCTTCAGGAGTGTCACTTCCCCTGAAACGCTTCCATAGCTGAGTGAGGTTAAGAGAGGTTGATTCTCCTCCATAGTAGTCGTTTCTATCCATATGCAGTACCTATTTAGATCCCCCACAAAAACACAACTTTGTCATTGATTATACATTCTTAGAGACGCTAGCTTTTACGTCTTTATTAGTTTTTGTTTCCATTGTGAGATGAAAAAAAATTCCTACAATAAACTAAGCTTGCATTTGAAAGTAAATATGAAAGACAATGGCGAAGGAAATAAACCTTGAGGCCATCGACAGAGAGGAGACCACTAAGGATACACTCCTTGAGACCAGTCCCAAGAACAATCACATCATACTCTTCATCCATTATTGTAATCGATCTCTATCTTTTTCGATCGATCGTCTTTAGTTCTTCTCCGATCTCTAATAGGTTTAGTTTTCTTTTTGGAGAAATAAGTGTGTGGGATGAAAAAGAAATAGAGGATGATGTGTGGCTATTAACAGTCTTGCACCGAATCCGATCTTACCGTTTAACCCCATGAGAACTTTTCACTTTACCGTTTTGTTAGGAAAAAAAAAAAACAAATTTCAATGTTGTGGTTCATATGTGTAAAAATTGTTAAAAACACACAACAACAATCAACTATATTTAGACGAACAAGTGGTAAAAAAAAAGTGTCCTAGTAAAAATGACAATCGTTGACCCAACGACAAAAAAATAAACTGAGAGATGAGAACCAACACTCGTTCATTGGTTATAAAGTGAAGGAATATAGTGGAACTAATAAATTCTTTTTACCAAGTTCATTTGGATATGATTGTTTTAAAAAAAATATTAATTCTTTCTTAAAATAACTAATATGTAAACTTTGTGTGCCTCACTACAAAACTAATTTTGAGCTAAGATAACTAAAAATGCTTACAGTTTTGTGCTTGAAGATAACAACACTTTTTTTATTCACGCTCAATGGCCCTTAGTAGCCTAGTATAAAGGACGTTGTAGCAAAATACAAACATAAGGTGTTTAGGGTAGGAACAATTGAGATTTGAAATCTAGCAACCGGGGTACGTAAATGATAGAATCTCAACCAACATATCCAATTCCACCAATGAAACTAAAGCAGCATTGCAAATATTAAAATTTTAAGGGGATGTCATTTGACCCCCTCTTAATGAACGTGGACTCGCCCTGGATTGAGGGTTATGTTGGGAGATTGGTGAGTATGACTCTCTCTTGATTTGGTTTTCGTTTACTGCACATTTTGACCGGTGTGGGGCAGCAGTGCCGCCATGCTAGGTCGTGAAGTCTCACGGTTCTAGTGGATGGAAGATTCAAAAACATAAGGCCACTTCAGTTAAGATAGTTCAAAATAAGGCTTTGTCAAAATACAAATTAGAGTTCTCATTTAAAGATGTTTCTACTATGGTCTATGTTCTAGATGAAGTTCTAGTAGTAACTACTCCGCTTTGGAATGACTTTATGTTCATAAAACTCATCGTCACTACACCTCATTTCGCAGAAATCCCTGTTACTGTCAATAAAATTTGGTCGATGAATGATAAGATGCTTAAAATTGATGTTTTCGATAATATGACAACAATGAAGTTCTATATTAATAATTCGACAACGAGACAAAGAATCCTTGGAAAACTCATGTGGAATATTGTGGATATCCCAATGAACGTTTCTTGGTGGTCGTCTATTACTTTGTGGGGTTAGAGTATGATTATCGGTAAACCGATGCTCGATTTTCAAAAAAAAATGTTTTTTGGTTTTCTTTTATAAGGTTAAAAAAGAAAAAAAAATTAAAAGGGAATCAATAGCAGGACGACACATGTTACATGGGACTTGCGATTGGTTTAAGGACCGACTCTTAACTAAAAGCTTCAACGCACGGATTCCTAAAAAATGTGGAGTCCACGAATTTTATATTATTTTTTTTTTGTTATCAAGTTAAGAACTTGGCTAAAACCGCCGATAATCATGCTCTTACTATAACTAAAGTTTGAAAGATTTTAACTCTATTCTTGCTTGTGTGCAGTAGCTCTAGTACAACTCTTCACGAAATTTACACGTTCTTGAGCTATAACTTTAAACCGTTCTTTGTAGGTTGGGATCAAGATTAAAGATCAAATACGGAAACGTGATTGGTTAAAAATACTATGATATTATTCAACCATATGTGTTTTCTTCTACCAAACATATTTGTGAAAGGGAAATAAATTTGCGTTTCACTTTCACCATAAAGAAAAAGTTTGAGTAGTTTGTGCCACTCGGGCCATTCAACCTCGAACGCCGGAAAATCTTTTGGTTTATCGACAAACTCATGAAGAACTACTAAATGACAAAAATACCCATAGTGGTCCATTTGTCAGTTAACACTTAATGTAAATATTGTGTATACTAAAAAGTCCTTTTGGTCCACTGGCAAAGTAGCTCTGTATTTCTAAAAAAAAAAAAATTAGGGAGATATGGCAGACGGCGACCATGATGGCGGCGGCGATAGTACTAGATCTCAGGCGAATCGGTGGCTAAATTCATCGGAGAAGCTGTTATCCTCAGGTGACTTTCAAGGAGCAAAGACGTTTGCGATCCGTGCATGCGAGGCCGACCCTTTACTAGCAGATGCAGCGGACTACATCCTCGCCATCTCCGACACTCTCCTAGCCGGAGAATCAACCGTCGGAGATTCCAAATTACCAGACTGGTACGCGGTTCTTCGACTCGCTCGGCTAACTCGAAACCCTGAACACGTGGCGGCTCAGTACCGTAGACTCGCTCTTCTCCTCAATCCCAATGTCAATCGTTTCCCTTTCTCCGATCAGGCGCTTAAGCTCGTCTCTGATGCTTGGTCCGTCCTCTCTGATCTTTCTAAGAAATCAATCTACGACCAAGAGTTGCAGCTGAGCCAAATTGGTCAGTTCAACCAACCTCAAACCCAATCGGAGAAATTTCAGCGGCAACCGGATCCGCCTTTGCAGAGCCAAGCTGGTAAATCGGCGAATCCCACGGCTACGAGTTTCTGGACCGGTTGTCCATACTGCTTTGCTCTCTTTGAGTATCCTAAGCGTTACGAGGAATGTACATTACGATGTCAACAATGTAGGAGAGCGTTTGAAGCGGTTAAAACGCAAACGTCACCACCTGTGGAGGGTAATAATAGCGAAGGATTTTACTTTTGTTCATGGGTTATGCTTCCATTAGGGTTTGCAGGTTATACTAAAAACTCTACTTGGTCGCCAATTTCACCTCTCTTCGCTTGTCCTCCGCAAAAATCTGATCAGCAAGCGAATATGAAGACTCCTCCAAGAAACTATTACAATGTTGATGTTGATGATGATAAATATGTTGTAATTTCTGATGAGGAAAATGAAGGAGAAGATGATGATGATGATTGGATAGTTGATGCAAAGAGAAGTAAGAAGGCAAAGATTGGGGAAGGGAAAGAAACATCTGTGAATAGTAACAAGAAAACAAAGGAGATGAGGAAATTTTCAGGGGAAGTCAAAATGTAGAAAGTATATTTGACTCATTGAAAGCTTAAATGTGAGTTTTTGGTGGGCTTTGATGAGTTCAAAACTCTGTTGTTGTAAATTATAAGGTCAAGGCTGTGTAAGTAAGGCTTTCTTTTCTCTTTCTCTGTTTCTTGTTTGTTTTGTGGTTTACTTATTTATATATTGCTAGTTTATGTTTGTATCATAGTATAAAATGCTTGAACTTTGTTTTTTTGTGGAACCAAAATGTAAATGGGAATCTGTTGATGTATTTTGGCGTGAAATGCGTTTCCGGTATGTAATCTTATGTATCATAAACCGAAAACCGGTTTTTTTATCTAGTTACTGGAACTTAAGGAGCTAAGCATGATTTGGTTGTGTTATGCGCCTGAGTAAGGCATTAGCAGAATGTTTATTTACACTGGATTGAAGCTTTTAAATCTGCTCAGGCTTGTTTTGTGTGTACAATAATTTTGGTTTCACCAACTAAAAAATGGATTTCGGTGAAGGTTTTACCGAAATCTCTCTCTAACTTTTCTTTTGTAATTGTTTTTGAAGATCAATACCAACTATACGTCACAAATGCATGACTTTGATGACGAAGAAGAACACAACATTATATAATAAGAATAACATACACACCACCATTAGTTAATACACAAACGAAAAATAATCCAGGTCGTTGTGTAGATTACCGGCCAAACCTAAATATTGCTGTTTTTCTTTATGGTGTTTTCATTTTTGCAAATTACCAAAATTATTTGCAAAACTTTTATCTTGAAACTAGTTCTGATTCATTAGAGTTTTTTTATAAAAATAAAATTAGAAAATTAAGATACAAATGACTAGAGTTTTTTGGCTTGACATATAAACTGTTAAGTCTTATCTTGATTTTCTGATAATTTTGCCTCATATAATTATCAAAATACGTTTTTCTAATTTACAAAGGGAATACACGTATAACAAAAACATGAACACGTAAACACTAAAACCTAAAATTCAACTAGATTGAAAATGACGATATAGATATACAGATGGAGAGGTTAAACGAACATTTTCGAATTCAAAAAGTCTCTACAGATTTTCTCACCAAACTCCATCTTTCTTCCACCTCAAAACAGCTTTAAATAGCCATTCGAATCAAAGACCAAAATCACATCACAAACCAACAAGAACACCACAAAAGCAAAAGAAGCATACACGAAGGCAACAGTTCTCAAGGAAGCAAACATGGCACTAATGAAGAAGAGTCTCTCTGTTGCTCTTCTCTCATCACCATTTCTGATCATATGTCTTATTGCATTGCTCACTGCTCCGGTTACAGTTGAAGCTCGCCGGTTATTAGAGATTCCTCAACCGGAGATACCAAAATTCCCTGAACTTCCTCACCCGGAGCTGCCTAAATTCGAAGTTCCCAAGTTTCCGGAGCTCCCTAAACCCGAGTTGCCAAAGTTACCCGAATTCCCAAAGCCTGAGTTGCCGAAGATTCCAGAATTCCCGAAGCCTGAGGAAGTCAAAATGCCGGAGATTCCAAAGCCTGAATTGCCAAAGATGCCGGAGATTCCTAAGCCTGAACTGCCGAAGGTTCCTGAGATTCCGAAGCCTGAGTTGCCGAAGTTTCCTGAGATTTCGAAGCCTGAATTGCCGAAGATGCCGGAGATTCCTAAGCCTGAATTGCCGAAGGTTCCTGAGTTTCCAAAGCCTGAGGTCCCTAAGTTGATGGAGACTCCGAAGCCTGAGGCACCTAAGGTGCCGGAAATTCCAAAACCAGAATTGCCAAAAGTGCCGGAGATTCAGAAGCCGGAGCTACCAAAGATGCCGGAGATTCAAAAGCCCGAGTTGCCAAAAATGCCGGAGATTCAGAAGCCGGAGCTGCCAAAAATTCCGGAGATCCCAAAGCCCGAGTTGCCAAAAATGCCGGAAATTCAGAAGCCGGAACTGCCAAAGATGCCAGAAGTTCCGAAGCCCGAGTTACCTAAGATTCCAGAGATTCAGAAGCCTGAGGCTCCTAAGGTGCCGGAGATTCCAAAGCCCGAGCTGCCGAAGATGCCAGAAATTCCGAAGCCCGAATTGCCGAAGATTCCGGAGGTTCAAAAACCCGAATTCCCGACGGTTCCGGAAGTTCCAAAACCTGAGGTTCCCAAAATGCCGGAGATTCCAAAACCCGAGCTACCGAAGATGCCTGAACTTCCCAAGTTGCCGGAATTCCCCAAAGTTCCTGGAACTCACTAAACCTCTCGAAGGCCCAATTACTTTTGAGCCCATACCATAATCCATTATAAAGCCTATACTGTTTGTCTATTTACCGAGATGTGCATTTCTTTTTGTGTTTCATCGTTTCCTTGGTGAACCAAATCTATGTGATCTATGTGATTTGGTCTCATCATAGTCATAGTTTTTTTATAAAGGTTATATACATGTATACTTGTTTTCTGTTATCTGTATGTTTCATACTAATTTCCTTGTATTTGATATACTTTCTTTTTTTATATAAATAAAAGTTATACACATACTTGTTTTCTGTCATATTTGTATGTTTCATACAAATTTTTTCTTTGTAACATCAGAAGGCAAGAGATTTACTATTGCAGATTATTGAAGCACAGAATTCTTTATTGAAACATACAGATTTCCAAATCAATTAAAATCCTTGAACGAATAACACCTCGAAAGTGATATACGATGAAATATCAAATAAAGTTACTAATGATAGTTATATATTTGTTGGTGTTAGATTTATGAGGTGTTATTCGTTCAAGGATTTTAATTGATTTGTAAATTTGTATGTTTTAATTAATATTTGTAAATCTGTAGGTTTTACCTCGGATTTGAATCTTTGTATTTTTAACAAAGAAATCCTTCCAAATCCACTAAAATCTATTTTGAAATCAAATCCATAAGTAAATCCGTATGGTTGAATAACACGTGATTTTAATTAGTATTTATAAATCACAGAACCAATAACATATGATTTCAACATGTATTTTAAAATCATATAACCAATAACACTGAATTTGATTTGGATTTCCAAATCCATTAAAATACACAAACCAATGACCCCTACTTAGTTATTGATACTACATCAAATATAAGTTTACTGAGTATGCAAGAGACATGGTATAAACGGTGACAACTCAATTTTTTTTTTTTTAAATGATAGATGCAGAATATAGTAGAATTTAATGATGTATTTTGGTAGATTCTAATAAAATTTATGATCATTTATGACATAATTTGACGAACTAATAAAATTTATGATCATCTATGACATAATTCTCACCCATATTACATATTCTAATTGTTGGAGTTAGTGTAATAGCTAATGAAGATGTATTTCTCAATTTTTCATTTAGTTTGTCTCACTTTTCGTTTAGTATATTCAAGCGTCATAAAATTCTAATTCAAATCAATCTGCAATGATTGTTATTTTTGCTCTTTTAAAACTTTATCTACCGAAGTCGTGAAATAAGCTATCTAAAAGAAAGAAACACCCAACTATAATCTGATTGCCGTGCATAGGTAAATAGATATCAAATTAAAAATATATCAAACAAAAACAAAAAGAGAGAAAGGAAATTTTATGAACTTGTATGGTATAATCAAAAGCGTGAAGATTATAAGAACACAAAACATCTTAAAAAAAAAAAGAAAGGAATCATTCTTTTTGAATTATGAAAACATAACTCCATCCTACCTTTAGCCGAACTATCACTGTAAGTTCAACATTTGAGGCACTCATCGCTACTAGTTTCGTGGGATTCTCCACCAAGGGATGTGATGGCCCATGGCCAATATCCACCGGCATAAATAAAGAATATCGAAACTCATCGGCACAGTTGCACAAATCAAGAAACCCAACTCGAATTTGCCTTAAATAGCTAACCACGACGCCACCTCATTTTTTTCGAGCTCAATTTCTCCCAAACTCGATTTCCCGAATTTACAAAAACCCCAATTTTTCTTAATTTATCTTTATCTCCATTTCGATATTTCCAAATGAGAATTCAAACCTAACTTCACGAGAATCAAAATACATGTTTCTTTTCTTGCAAAAAACGACAATATCTGTAAAGAAAACGTTGTGTCGTCCTTAGTATCAAAACGAAGTCGTTTCGTCACATTTTAAACTGAGATTCAACATTGACAATATATGGAAGTCTATTTTTTTTAAAAAGGTTTTGCCGTATGGAAGTCCATATTTGTGGGTGAATTTAGATGGTTTCTTAGTAGAGAATTTAAAAACATCCATTTTTTCAATTCTCCTTTTTTAATCAAAGTTAATCTTCCATTTTTTTTTAATTTAAAGGGTTTTTTTTTGCATTTTTCCTAATCCATTTACTTTGATCTCTTATTATCGCTAACAAATAGCATCCAATGCTTGACATATTAATTCAGTGGTTCTTGACATGTAATCTTCTTTTTTCAATAGATTGTGTACAAAATTGGGTGTAATTTTACAAAGTTTAAACTTTTAATCGGACTCAATAAATTATCACGTATAAGGCAAACACGTAGACGCTAAAAACCTAAAACTCAACTATATTGAAATTTGATAGTGACAACATCGATATACAGATAGAGAAGTTAAACGAACTTTTATTCAAACTCTGCATATTTTTTCTCACCAAACTTCATCTTTCTTCATCCTCAAAAAACCTTTAAATAGCCATTTGAATCAAAGATATAAGCAGATCACAAAAACCAACAACACCACCAAAAAGGCAAAGAACTAATATAACCGAAGAAAGATCAAAACTTTGTCAAGTAGGAGACAATGGCATCGAAGAAGAGTCTCTCTGTTTCTCTTCTTTCACCACTTCTAATCATATGTCTTACCGCATTGCTCGCTGATCCAGTTTCAGTCGGAGCTCGCCGGTTATTGGAGATTCCTCAACCGGAGATACCCAAATTTTCAGAACTTCCTCACCCGGAGCTACCCAAATTCGAAGTTCCCAAGTTGCCGGAGCTCCCTAAACCCGAGATGGCCAAGTTACCCGAATTTCCTAAGCCTGAGGTCCCTAAGTTGATGGAGACTCCGAAACCTGAGACTCCTAAGCTGCCGGAGATTCCAAAACCCGAGTTGCCAAAGATGCCGGAGATTCCAAAGCCCGAATTGCCAAAAATGCCGGAGATTCAGAAGCCGGAGCTGCCAAAGATGCCGGAGATTCCAAAGCCAGAGTTGCCAAAAATGCCAGAGATTCAGAAGCCCGAGTTGCCGAAGATGCCGGAAGTTCCGAAGCCCGAGTTGCCTAAAGTTCCGGAGATTCAGAAGCCTGAGGCTCCTAAGATACCGGAGATTCCAAAGCCCGAGTTGCCGAAGATGCCCGAAATTCCGAAACCCGAATTGCCGAAGATTCCGGAGGTTCAAAAACCCGAATTCCCGACGGTTCCGGAAGTTCCGAAACCTGAAGTTCCCAAAATGCCGGAGATCCCAAAACCCGAGCTACCGAAGATGCCTGAACTTCCCAAGTTACCGGAACTTCCAAAAGCTCCGACGTTTACAATGCCCAAAGTTCCTGGAGCTCCTTAAGCCTTTTGAACAAGGCCCTACTACTTTGAAGCCCATTCCATGTTTTTAAATTACCATATGCACGCACTTTTTTCTGTCTATCACATCATCACATATAAATACTATTTTTCTTCTTCTAGAAAGTTCACACTTGTGCTTGTATTCTGAAGTATTTATGTGTCATTCAAATTTCGTTGTATCTTGATAACTATATACTTTACAGTGGATTATGTTGTTACCTTTGTTCAAGGATTACACATATATACTAATCCTAAGTTCTATTACTTCATTTTTCTCATCATGCGTTCAAGAAATCAAAAAAAAATGATGTATTTGCGACATATTAGTATACTCACATATTATCTAACTTATGCTTCTATTCTGTTATATTTATATGTTTCATTCAGATCTCTTCGTATCTTGATAATTATATACTTTACAATGGATGATGTTACGTTTGTTCAAGGATTACACCCATATATTATGTACTAATTTTAAGTTGAATTACTCCATTTATGTGTTCAAGAGATCAATAAACGATGTATTTGCGACATATAAGTATACTTCCATATTATCCAACTTAAATGCAGAAGTTTAATTTCGAAGCTAATTCTAGTAGCAAGCGAAGTTGTTTGCTTCTTTTTTTTTTGCTACAAATGATTTTTAGTTCAAAACCAACAGGGAAAGAGTAGAGGCGGTGGTGCACGAATCGCAATCAGTATGAAGGAAAAGAAAGTCCATAATAAAAGGAAGGACGAGAATGATTTGGGGAACAAGGCTTTCCGAACTGAACTACATTGATTTTGTGAAGTGATAACCGTAGAAAAAAAGATGTAAACGTATTTCTTTCCATATAGCATATTTCTTTCTAAATAAAATTAGATTTAAGTTTTTTAATTTTTGCACAAGCGAATTATTAAAATTATCATGTGTATAAGTATAAATCTCAATAAATTCATCACCTATTTTCTTTTAACCCCTTTTTAATATGTTTATATTAATTATATTTTTTCTTTCTTTTTGCACAATCTAATCAATAAAACCATTGTATAAATCTAACTAGTAAAATGCTTTTACATATGTTAAAATTTAATCGAGTAATTGGTACGTATTTTGATCATGTTAATTACAAAAATAAAGATATACATTTTTATATAGTAAGATATTCCTGTTAAAGTGTCCAATGTAATATGTTCTAAAAAAGTTGTTAAAACATTGTAGAAAAACTGTGGATGGAGTTACGAATCTATTTAATATCTTGACATGGATCCAGCACAGACGAAAAATAATACGCTAATTTAAGTTATTTAACAATGTAAAATATGGTTTGCAAAACTCATTGCTAATCGCCCAATTTCATTATATTACTCTTTAACGTGTGTATAGCTTAAATACACGTAAAAAGTTCAAAATTAAACTTAAAAGGGGTACACATGTAAGAAGTGAAATGAAATATAGGTGAGTTTGTTGAAGACTATAACATCACATTCACAATCGTGCAGAGAGTTCTTCCCACCAAATATTTTGACTCTTATGAAATCTACATTCTATGTGCACTCCCATCTCAATATTTGCCGCATCTATATATTCAAGAAACCACTCTCTACATTTTATATCAGAACACATAACATAGTAGTCACAACATTAAACTTAACTCTTCTTTCTAAATTGGTTTTCATCCAAGAGGATCATATCACAAAAAATATGACTAATCTTCGCCTTCCCATTCTCGTCTCTTCGATCTTTTTCCTTGTATTTATTTCGTCGTCCTTCCTGTTTGCTACGCCTGGTTTTGCTGCTAGAGTGGGCAACTCTCTGGTGAAAGAAGGAGTCACAAAGATTCCAGAATATGAAGAGCCTGAGGAGCCGGAGTTGCCGGAAGAGCCAGAGATTCCACAAGAGCCGGAGGTTCCGGAAGAGCCAGAGATTCCAGAAGAGCCTGAGGTTCCTGAGGAGCCAGAGATCCCTGAAGAGCCGGAGGAACCAGAGGAGCCACCAAAGGAGCCAGAGCAGCCAAAGTTTGAATTTCCGTCGTGGATCCCGAGCTTTCCTTTCCCTGGTGTTAACGGCGGTTTCCCAAAGACTGAAAAGACAGAACCTACAACAACTGTTGAAGAGGTTCCAGAGAAAAGCTCGAGTGGTTCGAGCAAGAAGCCATAGATTAACGGCTGAGAAGGTTGAAAAGATTGCGTCTATAATGAATGCTTTTGCTTGATTAACGATTATATAAGTATATTTACACTAATAATTTGGTTTGTGTACTAATTAAAGACGAGACGAGAGTACTTATGTAATAGAGTTTCATTTTCATGTTTGCGTCTCTAACGCAATATTGAACATAATTAATCTTGTACTGTTTCCCTCTTGTAACATATACATCTCTCTGGAGCAAGAATTATATTTAACTACCGGCCTAAAAAGTGTTGGATAAATTAGAAGGATGGAGAAAAATTAGAAATTTATTTTAACCGACGACACATCTTGATTATGTAGACTAATGAGAGGAACTTTTTTTGTTGCTAAATTTAAAATTTATTGATCGGCAATAGTAATATTTACAAACGATTATTTGTCTACAACGAGACCTAAATCAGACAGTGTAAAAAACAGAGCATAAAGCACTGAAAAACAGGGCATGGGCAGTTAAAAAACCCAGAAACAGAGCTTCTTCACCAAACTCTCAACCTTCTATTTATAAATCAAAATTTTGGTAATAGTAGATCGCAGTTCAAAAAAAAAAAGAGGTAATAGTTGTAAATGCAGTGAGGCAATAGAAAAGTGCAGAAAATAAATAAGACACAAGATTTATTAACGAGATTCGGTTTTTCTTATTCCCCGAGATCACGTCTAGATTCGAATCCACTAGAACAAGAAAGCAAATATAACATATTCGTAAACGCGTAAATCAAGTCCAACCCTCTTGACTTACCGCTCCATTTTATCCCGTGAATTCTGCAGGATAAACTAACCTTGAGCTAAATTCTACCCAAGCCTAGATTTAAACCTTGTGTTACTCCACAACCCATAACTGAAATACAATATTGTTTACACCAACCTGTTCACGAACTCAATCATCACAAACTTCACGAAAGTATTGTTCCAAAACGACCAATAAACACGCCCAACTCAATGACGCTCACACTCACAAAAATTCTCTGATTTTTTAATCTCTTGAGGCGTGTCGGCTCAGAATGTTTTTTTCTCTTTGTATATCAAAAGGTACAACCTCATAACCCTAGTTACACTAGATATTACGTGGATCCTTTTTAAATAAAAGATCTTCACCAATAAGGAAACAATCATATATTTCCTTATAACAATTCTCTGACGTCTTCACCCTGTGTCACATTTCGTACCAGCTCATCTTCGCCTCTGTGTCACATTCTGTGCCAGCTCGTGTACCTCAGAAACTTCTCTTCATAATGATATAAAACTCATTCACAAATTCACTCTAATAGTATGTCAAATATCGTAACTTGGCTAGGTCGTTTTACAAAGTAGAGATCGGCAACGGAAAGCACACCTCTTTTTGGTATAACTAGTGGAGTGAGCATAGGGGTTTTAATAGAAGTGTTGGGACCACGAGGTTGCATATATATGGGTGTTCCACTTGATGCAACGGTAGGTGATGTATTGAAACGAAGCTCGAGAAGAAGGCATATAAAATCTTTTACAATTGAGTTGGAGAACACTATTGAGAGCTACCGTAGAGGCTCTCAAATAATGTTTTGCCTAAACATAAGTGGATTTTACTCCCTTTCAAGGACTATTTCCTTACCTACGTGTATATGATTGTTTTCTTTGTTAGTGATTTGACTTTTCTTCTACTGCGTCACTTTCAGGTACTTGCCGAGAAGTCAAGAGTCGACAAATTTTGTTGCCTTATGAGCCATAAGCTGGCAAACACTCAAGAGAGAGCAGTATAATACAAGCTGGATATTGAATGTGAACATAATCACATGATCACCAACGTTTTCCAATTGAACTTTCCTAAAAATTTGGGTCCAAATTCAAAAAGCATTGAAAGTATATATCTCAAATTCTAATTTAATTATTACTTTAATTAATGTCTTCATTAAACTGTTTAAGCAACCAGGCATCAATAAAGAGAATTTTGGTACCCCACATGACAAACTGCATTAGTGTGGTACATAAGGTATGATTCAAATCATCCATTATCTTAATGTGAGAGAAAACATTTTACCTTATGTAGAACTGGATGTCGGAACAACTAGGGTTTGGACAGTTTAATACATTGACTATTGACAGGTAAACAAGACAACGAAAAACCCTTGTTGTCGATACTCATATATTCACCATTAAAACTTTCCACACTCGAGTTGTTTCCTCATCCAATTCTATCATTTGTTATATGTTGTTTCTTCACATTAAGATAGATAAGGATAATTATCTCTCATGAACCACAGTAATTATTTTTTTAAGAACAAATGCAGTTTTTCTATTATGCGGATGTCAAGATTTTGTTTGTTTATGTCTAGTTGCTCAAACAACTTATTGATGACATCAACTGAAACATTTTTAATTTATGTTAAATTATAAAATAAATTCTTAATGTACAAGAGTTGGTAGCAGATAATTTTACTAAACTAAAGTTTAGTTTGAAAATTTGTTTTAAATCTCAACCTCTTCTCTCTTCAAGGCAAGCTCTCTAGTATCTTCTTCTTCTACATGATCTTCATCGACACCAAAATACACATTCCTCTCCATTGCACTAAAAATATAAAACATCAAAATACAAAATGCGAGAGTCGCAATTTCCTCAGCTGCATTGTTTACCCACTGATACTCATAACCTACGTTAACCTTCAACGGAAACCAACGATCCTCGTGAAAAGCAAATACACAATCATCAAACCGTAGAATCTCCTAAAACGTGGTAAATTCTTAACCGGTTCGGTTTTCGATGTCTCTCTTTTACAAATCAACCAAACCACCGCGCAACAGAAAATCACATCGGCAAGCAACAATACTTGGTTCCAAGTGACCCAATATTCAATGAAAGGTCTAGTTTCTTCGATCACAATCGTAGCAATGCTTTCTAAAACCTGAAACGAAATTACGATCATCAACTTCTTCTTCTCTTGCAGCTTCGGTTTCAAGAACGACCAGCCTGTTCCGATTAGAGCAGTCACTGTAAAGAGCAAAAACACTCCGATAAATCGGGAAATGTAGAAAAGAACGTGCCAACCATGAGATGTGCCGGTGACTTTTACGTTGAGTTTAACCTCAAACGCACAAATCAGACTCAGAGATTTCACTACAAGCAGAGCCGCCATTAAAATGTGAATCCTTTTGTTGTTGAAGCAAAAGCGGATCTAAAGTGGATTTCGATCTTAACGAAACCTTATCTGGCTCTGACTGATGTTTTTGATAAAGTGGCTCTGACTGATGTTAATTACTCTTCATCATTTGCAGCTTACATGCTGCGACAGGTTTTTAGTTAGCTTCATTTAAGTAATGGTGCATTGACTGACTTGTGCTATTAAATACTTAAATAAAGTCCCTCACATTATTTTTAATTTTCTTGTTGATAGGTAATGGTGAATGATATTTTCAACCAAGAATGAGATACTAGTAGTGATGATTTTAGCAAAGGAAGAATCTTATAAAGTAGAAAGAAACTCAAAAAAAAAAAGATTGATAAACTGGTTTTTAATTTGCATATGTTTTAGTTTTGGATTGTTTTCTTTGAAGTCTTTCTAATGGTATACACTACTAAAAAATTAGAGACATATAGCTAAGCAATTTTGCTATAGCTAAGGAATTTTGCTATAGCAAAATTTGTTGACCAAAGATACGTTTTATGTGAATTAACCTATATCAATCTATCATGCATTTTCTAAGACAAGATAAAAAGCTAATATAAATGATATCATAGATTTTAAAATTATTTACGTTCTCAAATTTCTCTCTATATGTTTTTGAATATTCCGTCAAAATGTCTACAACGAATCTCTTCAGGATAACTTAATTAACAACGTGGATTAATCGTTACCAATTGTTTCTATCATATTAAAATGCTCAGCCCAAATAGTAGTCAGTTTATAACCAGCAAAAAAATAAAATAAAAAAAACTACCTTATGTGGTCGTGCGTACTAGGGTTTACTAGCTAGTTGTTTAAAAGCAGTTGTTTAGGGATATGTCACTCCATCCATTCTCTTTGGATAACCCTGAAGCCGCTTATCTCTTTTCATCCTCATCTTCTCCATTGGCGAGAGTCTGCAATTAAGAACATGAAGCCTTTAGAGAAACGTAAGAGAGTGAGAGAGAGAGAGACTGAAGATGAGAGACAACCAAAGTAAATCTGAAGAAGCCGGAGAAGAAGTTCACGTGATTGCCAACAAAAAGCGGATCTAAAGGAGATTTCGATCTCAGCGCAGCCTAACCGTCTGACTGATGAGGATGATTAATTAATCATCTTCTGATGATGATTATAATCATGAGGAACCTGAAAACCCAGATGCTGAAGACTCTTCGTCAACATCATTTCAGGATGAATCAGAAAGAGATGATGATGATTCTGAGGATAACAAAGAGGTTACACTCTATATATCTCATTTATTTTTGTTTACTTATTTTTTCTATTCTTGTTTGATCAACTTATCTAAACGTGTACTACCTATAGCTATTAAAAGTTAAATATAAAGTCCCTAACACTATTTTTTTTTCACATAGATAGATACTGTAGAATATACGAAGACCACTAGTATAGATTAGTAATAATGATTCTAGGGAAAGAAAAAAACTTGGGAGATGAAAAAGTCCTGATGTTGTCGAAATGGTAGAAGATGATGATTAGTCTATATAATCATTATATTATATCAGTTGTTGCTTTCACTAAGTACGATGCTTTGGATTTTAAGTTGCATATTTAGGCTGTATTTATGATTGAAAGTTTAGGTGAATGTATCACAATTCGCTTTATTGCAACGTTTATTTACCTAAATTTAAACAAGGTTAGAGTTTTAGGTCTTTGAACATATCAAGAAGCTAAATCAAATCGAGATAAATATAGTTATTTTTTTAATTGTTTTTCCTTCTATAATAGTTTGCATTAATTCATGATTCTTAATTCATTCTGATGTGCACATTGTTGTTTCCCCTTATTGCAAAAACCGGTTTCTAATAAACTCTTTTTATCTTGCCTAGCACTCCCAACTTTCTTGATTTATTAGCTAAATTTTAGTTCAAATTACATAGCATGAACATTAGTGGATTTCTCAAGATAGGAGTTTCTTGAGCTCACTCCACTCTAATACCTCCTTGCTAGGGAGGTAATCTCAAAAGCTATCAAGGACACATCAGAGTGGAGTGACGCTCAAGAAACATCTTTATGGAATGATCCCACACTGTTACTCGTGTTTTGTTGATGCTGTCTCGAACTCATCATCCAAAAAGGCAGGACTAGCCAAGAATACAAGTTGGATATTGAATGTGAGGTACGTAATCACATGATCACCTTTGCAATTACGTTTTCCAATTGGACTTTTTAAAAAATTTAGTCCAAACCCAAATAGGTTTTCAAAAAGCATAGAACGTCTCCAATATATCTCAAATTCTAAATTAAATATTACTTTACGAAATGCAGGTACATCGCGAAAACTACTATCAATTAATGTCTTCATTAAACTGTTTAAGCAACTAGGCATTAATAAAAAGAATTTTGGTACGCCACGTGACAAACTGCATTATTGTAGTACATAAGATATGGTTCAAATCATCCATTATCTTATTGTGAGAGAAAACATTTTACCTTATGTAGAACTGGATGTCGAAACAACTAGGGTACAGTGTTAATACATTGACTATTGACAGGTAAACAAGACAACAAAAACCGTTGTCGATACTCAGATACTCACAATTAAAACTATCCAGACTCGACTTGTTTCCTCATCCAATTCTATGTTTATTAGATGTTTTTTTTTTCACATTAAGATAGATATTGATAATCATCTTTCATGTACCACACTAATGTTTTTTTTTTTAAAGAACAAATGCAGTTTTTCAATTATGTGGAATGTCAAGATTTTTTTTGTTCATGTCTAGTTGCTCAAACAACTTATCGATGACATCAACTGAAATATTTTGAATTTATGTTAAATTATATAATAAATAATTTTACTAAACTAAATTTTAGTAATAAATTCTGCTTTTTTTTGCTTAGCTTTATTAGAACTCTCAAATTATAAACATTAGCGGATTTTTACGCCGTTTTAAGGAGTATTTCCTTACCTACGTGTAAATGATTATTTCCTTTGTTAGTGATTTGACTTTTCTTCGGCTGTGTCAGGTATATGCTGAGAAGCCAAGACTCGACAAATTTTGTGCCTTTTGAGCTATAACCTGAGAAACACTTAAGAGAGAGTAAGAAAATACAAAATTCAGAGAGTGAAGAAGCCAACTTCTATGGACCAAGTTGTTGAAGCAGAGATAATTACTAAATATCACTAGAAGCAGAGCCGCCATTAAAATGTGAATCCTTTAGTTGTTGAAGCAGAGATAAACCCAGAGAGTGAAGAAGATGAAGTAACAGAGGGAGAAGAAGAGATACAAACCGGGTAATTGGGTTAACCCGGGTTCTAACTAAACCTTTGACCCGTTTGGATCAACGAAATACAAACAACAGGACCAATATTGGAGCAACGAAATTCGCTAGTATGTAGTTTATAAAAAACTATTTTGTTGATTCGTTGACCCTTAATCAACGTCAACGTTGATCAAGTGATTACGACCGGTTTGAAAGACTATGTCATTTGAGTCACAATGGACCACTCTTTGTTTATCATCCTCAGGCAAATACGTACACTAGTGATTATTAGATCGTATACGCTGCAATATGTTTATATATATGTTAGGTGTCTAAATGGAAATCGATAAACAAAGATATTGGAAAACAATAATTGAGGATTTTTATTGGGTCCGTATTCCCATATTGTAATCCTCCAAATGGACGGTTTTGGGAATCAGTGGAGTCTCTTTTTGAGTTTTACCCTGACTTCCTTTTGAGTTTATACAGTGTCGTTTAGTTCTTTAAATATCATAATCTTCTTTATTCTCATAGAGTTTTAGTAATGCCACAGGAATCACCAAAAATATCATTGCTTTTCCAGAAAAGTCATTGATGTTTCCCAAATGTTCAACCAACTCAAGAGCTTCTGTTGCAACAAAATATATGAATCCCAAAAGAAGAACCTTGGAGGTTATACCACCAAGGGTAGGCTTCACTACACCGTAACCCATAGAGACAACCAGAAGAAGAAGCCTCGAAAGCGTCTTCTTTATAGAAGCAAAAGTTACAGCCCAGAGAGTAACATACATTGGCCTCATCCCAGTCTAGTCGAAATTAGCATATTCAAAGTATCGAACAACCATTTCACACATCCCAATCGCAATAACCAAAGTGATATGATAATGCAGCTGAATTATATCCTTCCAAGACTGAACAAACTTGAGAAACCAAACTAGACCAAGCAAAAGATAAGCCAACGACATGAACCCAAATGATATTTAATGAACGAAGCTAACTTTCCATGCAAATAACCATTCTTCCAAACGGTTCTTCCTTTGATTATAGTGCCTTCCAATTCCGGATCTCATATCATGAAATAAAGAAAATACATCCCAGTCTTATTTATAACCACAGTTTAAGTCCACTTTTTGAGTCTCCATTAAGGTCGGTTCAGAGTGAATAGAGAGTGAATAGAGATTTGGGTTTGTGTCCTCTTCGAAGAGTGAAAACTGGATCCAGAGACGAAGGTCGATGTTCAACCTCCGGCAATAGCTGCTTGCACCGATTCTCTCTTGATCATGGCGAACAAGTAGCAATAACTCCGATCGACGAATCCCTCCTCGCCAAAACTTGATTTTGGCAACGGATAAGCTGCAACAAGCTTCGATTTCTCTTCTAAAATAAACCGTCGACGGCGTTAAAACTGTGTATTTACTTTTTATTTTTTCTCAAATCTTTTATTTTGTAATGCATATTTACTTGTTTTTTTTTTAATTTTAACTCAATATTACGTGGAACAATGATTGGTGATGGAGAGGGAGGTAGATATAGAGATATATCCAGGAGGTGTATATAAGTATTATTCAAAAAAAATGTCATTTATTGTGTTGAATTTTATTTAAAAAACCATTATAGAGTGTATAATTGAATTTATGTTGAATTATTAAGTGGAAAACAAAAATATGATGTAAAATTTAAAAAGTAAAAAATTAAGGTGTTGAAAAAATAAATCAATGTACATAGTCTTAGTGATGTTTTAGCCGAGTGATCACTGTTAACACTTAATTAGACACTGTTAAAGACAATATATGAATTGATAAAATGGAAAACATTTACTGTGAATTCGAACAAGTATGATTTTTTTTTTTGGGATAAAATGTGAATTTATTACCAACTTACCTTCCGTTTAATTACATATGCTTTAAGCAGAAAACTTAATTAGGCCAAAAAAGACAAGTATGATAGTTTATATATGATGACAGGGGTAAAGTTGATGTATAAATTCGACTTAAATGGATATATTTAGTATATGAGTTAGCATCGCCTTCCCTGTCTTTTAGTCATAAAGTATAAGGGTATTGATTAGAAGTATATACGTATTTTCAAATCATGAAAAAAGTAAGGATGCATTTTCCCTCAGTTAGATCTTTAATTATGTTCGTGAAAGAATTTAAGGCAGTTTCATTCTTGCTTAGTTTTGTTTTATTTAACTAATATTTAAACAAAAAAAAATTGCTCGCGACCATATCACAATGTTATCCACCCGAATTATCATTATCCATTGCTCACCACCAGGGACGGAGGCACTTGAGATGATGTGGGGTCAGCTGACCTCACATAAATTTTAAAAAATAATGTTAATTAGTTAGCATAAATTAATTTGACCCCATATAAAAAAATTTTTGACCCCATTAAAATTTTTTTTTCTTAAAATCATAAGATAGAAAAATCTAATTAATTTAATTAAATGGGTTAAACCACTAAGGCCTCATGTGAGACCCAATAATACATCACAAAGCATTTTTCATTGTATTAAGTTAATCATAAATCAATTTTTTCCTTTTTTTTTTTAGTAGTGAAGTCAATTTTTAAATCACCAAAAAAGAGATCAATTAGTCTTTTTTCTCGACGATAAAATGTGAGATAATAAGGTTAAGTTTGCTAATCAGTTGTTGCTTATTTATTTTTTAAAACTTATTTTCTTAACTTTTAGTTATGTAATGTAAAATGAATTAGTTTATTTTGCTTTAACATATAAGGAAATAGATCAATTTTTTAATAGATTAATTTTTCTGAAAATAAAATTTTCATCAATAGATCACTTTGATTTAGATGATTTGCCTGAAAATTCTGGTGTTTTTCTAGAATAAACATTGTGAAGATTGCATTACAAAATTATATAAAGGACTCGTTTCTAAGTGATTGTTTCGTTTTTTTATCGTGAATGAATTATTTTAGATGTAACAAACAAAATAATGATAAAACAAAGTTTTAGGTTAGGTGTGAATATAGAATACAATTTTTTAACAATTTTTAGACTTAATTTTTTTATAGGAAGATTTATGTCCCTACTAAAGAAAATTCCTAACTCTCCACTGCTCACCACGTATCATAACTGAAAAAGACTTTCCTCCACGCCCTACAAAAGTTTATGCACAGTTACTGGGATATATGTGGTCTAGTGTTTACAAACGGTCCTCGTCATTATCAATGTTTCTATAGGTTCCACATTTCAGATCTCCATGAAGAGATAATTGGGTACGTATACGGCTCAAAATCAGAAACGGCAAAGATAATGGGAAGCTTGAGAGACAAACCTAGATGGAGCCTTGAGGGCATGACCGCTCTAGTCACCGGTGGCTCCAAAGGCATCGGGTCAGTCCCAATTCTCCTACTTCAAATACATTTATACTACTATTGAATCTCAATTCTAATTCGATCATAGAACTATATGTATAATTAAAACAACCCGGAAAGGAGAAAAGCTTAATTATGTATAAACCCGAATTTCATGTGAGCTACGAATAGAAAAGCTGTGGTGGAGGAACTAGCTATGTTGGGAGCAAGAGTCCACACATGTGCGAGAGATGAAACTCAGCTTCAAGAAAGGTTACGTCACTGGCAAGCAAAAGGGTTTCAGGTCACCACTTCTGTCTGCGACGTCTCATCTCGTGACCAACGAGAGAAACTCATGGAAACCGTTTCTTCTCTGTTCCAAGGAAAACTCAACATCCTAGTGAGTATCTTCCTACTCGAGCTTGGAAGCACAAGTACCAAATCATGTTGTTTTTGGTTTGTTTGAGTGTATATAGGTTAGCAATGTAGGGACGGGTGTAGTAAAGCCGACCGTGGAGTCTACAGCAGAATATTTCTCGTTTATAATGGCTACAAATCTTGAGTCAGGTTTCCATCTCTCACAGCTTGCGCATCCTTTACTGAAAGCCTCTGGTTCAGGGAATATTGTGTTAATGTCTTCTATTGCTGGGGTTGTTAATTTGAGTTTTACAACCATCTATGGAGCAACCAAAGGTATATATATGCAATAATCTAAGAATATAAAGATCATTTGCCTTTCCAGACTAACAAAAATGAAATCATGCATTCCAGGGGCCATGAATCAGCTGGCGAGAAATTTGGCTTGTGAGTGGGCAAGTGATAATATAAGGGCTAACTCTGTTTGTCCATGGTTCATCACAACTCCTTCGACTAGAAATGTAAGGCATAGAACCCAAACAATAATTCTCATCAGTACTTTGAAAGAATAATCATTAACTATATTCTGATGTTTCAGTTTCTCGGTGGTGAAAATGTAAAAAAAAAAGTGGAGAGTGTGACACCAATGGGGCGTATTGGAGAGGCCAATGAAGTCTCCTCGCTTGTGGCATTTCTGTGTCTCCCTGCAGCTTCTTATATAACAGGCCAAACAATCTGCGTTGATGGAGGTTTCACCGTTAACGGCTTCTCCTATACGCCTCCGCCATAATAAAATATGCATCCTTGAAATTTTATGTAATTAGTGGTAAATTCCAAAGGTAAAAATCAGCTATATTATTTTCCCACGAAATATTGGTGGGAAATCCATAAGAAAAATTTCTAATGGTAGAAATTTAATGGCTATTTTATTTTCCCTTAAATTCCGTCAAGATTCAGCTGGAAATTTCCAACCAATTTTTCCATGATCCATCAGTAATTTCTAACGCCTAATTTTTTCTGAAGGAAATCCGTGATGCTTCCAATATCAAAGATATATGTTGGAAAACACAGTATTTTCTTGCAAAGTCTGAGTCTTTGGACCGTGTTTCCTTCTCCACATCCTCATTCTTGAGCTATTGAAGGAATACTAGACAATCTTTACGGAAAATGTCCTATTTGAGGACCGTTATCAATTGGAGGTGAAAGCTAATTCAATCCTTTATTTTTTGGACACCAGATTGTTCCTTGTGCTCATTGGGAAGGCTTTCAATAACCCATGAACTTTTGTACTTCTAAATCTCTCTTTTGGGGGGAAATGTCTATCTTTGCTTACAAAAAATCCAATTCTTCTCTAAAGTGTTTTAAAACCTATAAATGAATCAATTTAGGACTTAAAATTCTGAACTCAGGAAAATCCTTTGAAAAAATTTGAAAGCATACAAAAACTAAGATTAAAAACCGGTCAAATTCCGAATATATCAATAAGCTTCTGTGTAATTATATCTCTTTGCTTAGATAGAAACAAGTGCACTGGGCAGAGCCTTTACTACGGGCATGGTTTATTCGAGATTTCACTTAACTTCCCATCCTTTCACGCCTTTAGACTCTAATAATAACCTCTGTCCTAAGTACTCTGGAAACTAGTTTCCGGTTTACAAAGCATTTAACAAAAAAATACATATATACAAATAAATATGAAAGATGGTAACTTGAGACAACACGAACGACTAAAAGGTGATCAAATTGATATATTAAATTGTTGTTGACCATAGCAATAGAGACGTGCTTGCAGCTTTGGATATTTTATATGGAAGAACTTCCCACCATCCTACCTGGTGGGCGTATCTTCTTGCATTGGTTTATATCCTAATTTTATCTATTTTATTTTTATTTTCTTTTTAGTTACAGTCTCTTTTAGTCGTTTAAGCAGTTTACGTTTCCAAGTTTAGGCTGACATTCCGAGCCTTTGATACGTTCTAACATGAAAAACAAGGGCCATGCGAGACTAGTTTTGGAGCTGATAGTTGGATATTTTGCTGTTTTCCATCTTGTTCATGCTGAGAATCAAGAAGGTAACTGCATTTATTTTTGTAGTTTATCGTATTGCATTATCTGAAATATCAACAATGCCGATCTAATTCTTAGGGGATTGTCATGTCAAAAAGAAAATCTTATTACATATCTTGTTTTCGTTTTACCAGGATTCATCAGCTTGGACTGCGGTTTACCCGCGAAAGAGTCTCCTTATAACGAAAGTAAAACAGGATTGGTTTTCTCCTCGGACACAGAGTTTATCCAAACTGGGGAAAATGGTAGAGTCGCGGACAGTGAATCAGGGGACTATGAGCCATATAATGGCTTGAGATATTTCCCTAACGGTGAACGGCACTGCTATAATTTGAGAGTGAAGGCGGATACCATGTATCTTGTCAGAGCTGGGTTCTTTTATGGAAATTATGATGGTCGTAATGCCATACCTAGATTTGATCTGTATATAGGGCCTAATATATGGACAGTGGTTGACGATCCCAATCCAGACGAGAAGGAGATCATTCACATTCCAAAGTCAAACTATTTGCAGATTTGCCTTGTCAAGACAGGACCAACGACGCCCTTCATATCAACCTTGGAACTACGGCCTTTGAGAGATGGCAGTTACAATGCTCAAACTGTTTCCTTGAAACTCATAGAGCGGCATTACTATGGTACTGATACCACTATTCGGTAAGACAAATTTTACCTGTGTAAAGTTATTTGCTTAGTCATGGCTACTAATCCAAAGAATGTACCAGGTATCCTCATGATGTCTATGATCGTCGATGGCCTCCAGATAATTCAATTGGCGCAACAGTAATTAAAACCACTCTCTATGTGAATTCTTCTAATCCATTTGAGCTACCACAAGTTGTACTTAGGCGGGCCTTTATGTATCCGGGTGAACTATTCTTTTTTATACTCATTCATGATAGCCCCTCCACAGACCTAATGTATTCGTATCTTCACTTTGCTGAGATCCAAACCTTAAAAGCCAATGATACCAGGGAATTCGATATTATGTTGCCTGGAAACGTTACTAATGCAGCATATAGTCCTAAGAAGTTACAGTCAGATACTATATTTAACATATCACCCTTTGGAATCGTAACGCTACTAGAAACTAAGAGGTCAACTCTTCCACCCCTGCTTAACGCTTATGAACTTTTCACAGTTATGGAGTTTCCATATTCAGAAACACATCCAGATGACGGTACCTTGTTCATTTTAACATATTGGGGAAACTTTTTTCCCCTCATTGCTTAATTAATTCTTGGCTTTAGTGATTCCATATATCTATGTCAGTTACTGCCCTGAAGACCATCCAAGCTACTTATGGGCTTAACATAATAAGTTGGCAAGGAGATCCATGTGTCCCTGAACAGTTCAAGTGGGAAGCTCTGGAGTGCATCAATACAAATAAGTCTATACCTCCAAGAATCATTTCTTTGTAAAGTCACTCTCAAACTTGCTTTTGAACTTGCATCTCATTAGTACTTTCTACTTAAAGTTCATTCTGCTCATGTAAACAGAGATTTATCATTACGCGGGTTAAAAAGGGATCATAGCGCCTGCTTTACAGAATTTGACTGAGCTAAGAAAACTGTAAGTTTCTCTTCTTTGTTGAATGTGACTGTGAAGCTTTGTCTTTTCAGCATTATAGAAGTCCATTTTTGTACATCATGTGAAATGCAAAAATAAGTAGCTTGGATGGTCCATTTGTAAATCATGTGAAATATCTTGATTTGTTTAGTTACTGATGAATGATGATGATACATATACTTTTTCCCATAAATAAAGGGAGTTAGAAACGTCAAGTTATTTTGAATGTCAAGACATTTTGAATGATTTTTTCAAAATCTTACAAACTCTAGGGACTTATCAAGTAACAGTTTGTCTGGTGAAGTGCCCGAGTTTCTAGCCGGTATGAAATCATTGTCAATCATGTAAGTTTCTCCAAAGGACTAAAATATATTTGGCTCATCCTTTTCAGATTCGGCTGATTTTGGGCTTGAATGTTTCCTGTACTTGTTTAGATGATTATATTTACATGTTCAAAAATTGTGTTTACATAAAAGCTCTAAAATTTTAGTTTTTATAATATACAATGTTGTGTTTTCCTTGAAAGTAAACATAATGTTTTAAGGGACATGTAACCTCCAACGCGATACTGAAGCCCTAAGTTACATGTAACCTATATTATCTGCTTTGACAGAAACTTAAGCTGGAATAATCTTAGCGGTTTGGTTCCTAAATCTCTGCTTGATAGAAGAAAGAATGGGCTAAAGCTAAGGTTAGATTTTTCAAACATATGTTCATTTCCATGACTGTCTATTCTATCTTGTGTATTTTCATATTTTTTCTTGACACTTCTGCTTTCTATTGTAGTATTCAAGAAAACCCAGAGCTTTGTCTCACTGGTAAATGCAAAAATAATAAAAGGAACGTCCTTGTACCGGTCATTGCATCGATTGTCTCCGCAGTCCTCTTCATAGCTTTTATGGTACTCATATATGTGTCCAAAAAGAAAATAAAATTAAAAGGTACGTATACTAGATTCAACAATATACCAACCATTGCATAGAAAAAGTACTTGGAGTTGACCAAGTGACGGTAATGAAGTGGTCCATCATTTTGTTGGTCAAGGGCCAGGGAACAATCTCTTCCAGACGCATCTTCATTTTAGTCACATTAAAAAAAGCTGCATGAAATTTAGTTTCTTTTATGGTTTTTCTGATACAGTTCGTCATAGACCACCAACTACTAAGTCAGCAATATTAAGCAAGAAGAGGAGGTTTACATATTCGGAGGTCAAATCAATGACAAATAACTTTGAAAGAGTTATTGGAGAAGGAGGGTTCGGAGTCGTGTATCATGGTTCTTTGGATGATACCCAACAAGTAGCTGTTAAAGTTCTATCGCAGTCATCTACCCAAGGATATAAGCAATTCAATGCTGAGGTATTCTTAAGCATCAAGTAAACAAAACAAGGCTTAACGTCCTATAAAAAAGTGCTCTATATATCTGTTTATATTCATGATCAGGTAGAGCTTCTTTTAAGAGTTCACCACGTAAATTTGGTAAGTCTGGTTGGATATTGTAAAGAAGAAGACCACTTGGCACTTGTCTATGAATATGCAGCCAACGGAGACCTGAAAAGTCATCTCCTAGGTATAACAAAGTTTCTTTTCTGTAATATGTTCTCTATACCATTCAAAGCATTTGAAAAAGCTTACATATGTGTATCATGGTGCATACAGGAGAATCCGGTGCCGCTGTTTTAAATTGGGCGTGTAGACTTAGAATTGCTACTGAGATTGCACAAGGTATGTGCTAAGTTCAACACATGCCTTAGGTATTTTAGTTCTGGTTTATATTGTAGACTGCTAAAGAATTGTTCGTCAGCCATTGTCGTCCTTCAATTTTTTCACTCGATATGCCTTTCGCGTCGGCCATCTAAGAGGAAAAATTGTTGATCTTCTAAGAGGAACAATTTTTATATAACAGGATTAGAGTACTTACACATTGGATCGGAACCTCCCATGGTCCATAGAGATGTCAAAGCGACAAATATACTTCTTGACGAAAAATTCCAAGCAAAACTCGCTGATTTTGGACTTTCCAAATCTTTTCCAATTGGAGTTGAAACTCAGGTGTCAACACATGTTGTTGGGACTCCTGGATATCTTGACCCTGAGTAAGCATTAATCCACAAAAATGAATGAACCTAAAATGTATATTCCTTCACTGGGTATAATGATATGTGGAATGTTTTGCAGATATTATAGAACAAATTGGTTGACCGAAAAGAGTGATGTGTATAGCTTGGGAATTGTATTGTTGGAGATGATCACAAACCAACCTGTAATTCAACGTGCCCGTGAAAAGCCACAGATAGCAGAATGGGTGGGATTCATGCTTACCAAAGGGGATATTGAGAAAATTATGGATCCAAATCTCAATGGAGATTACGACCCTAGTTCAGTTTGGAGAGTTCTTGAACTAGCTATGTCATGTACGAACCCTTTTTCGGCAGAAAGACCAAACATGTCTCAGGTTGTTAATGAATTGAAAGACTGCTTAATATATGAGAACTCAAAGAGAGAAAGTAGATCAGACATTGACCCAGAAAATTCCCTCGAAGTAAGCACAAACTTTACTGAAGTGGCTCCTGATACACGGTAATCTCTAGCAAGAATCACTCCCCGATACTTAGGCTGAGCGTGTTTGTTCTTAGCATTGTATTAAATTTTGGCATTCTTGTGAAATCCTGACAATGACAAAGCGTAAATTTTGATCAAAATTACACTGCTACCTAAAACTGTTTCTGTGTTATATTGAAATGTTGTTTCTAAACTTTTTTTCCGAGATGTCACTAATAACAAACAAAATAGTGAAATTAGCATAAAATAGCACTAACCTTTATAAAAATGACTAGATTAGCATTCATCTTCTACACTTATTAGAATAGCACTCATTTGACATATTTGTTCTTGTGGTTAATTATATTCAATTATAAATAAAATATTTTAAATAAATAAAACACCTTCATAACTTTATTTTAATTTAAATAAAACATTTTAATTTAAAAACTTCTAAAAACGAAAAATTTGGTTTAAAAAATTGATCAAAAAAAAAATCGTAAAAAATATTGAAAGTACTTTAAAATGAAAACAAATATAAAAAATTGAAAAAAATCTTTAAAAAAATATAATAATTATATTCTATTTTGTTGAGCGAAACAATTTTCAATTTTTTAATTTTTACAAACTTTCAAAAATCAAAAAAAAAAAATTCAGGATACATTTTTTTTTAACAAACTTTAACATTTGTTGGAAATTTTTAAAATTTTGATTTAATTCTAAAAAATTAAATTAATCCAAATACTCATTTTGTTATTTATGTTACTATTTTCGTTTAAAATTTTGTATTTAATACAAAAATAATTTTGTTTCCAAAACCAACTCCTTAAATCACGTTTCCATCAATATTTTGATTCAAAAAAGAATTTTTTCAATTTTTTGCAAATTATCTCAATTTTTGAGGTTTTTTGTAATTAGTGAAAATTATAAAATAAATCCGTAACACTAACAACAAGTATTTAAATCTTAAACAAATACAAATTTTCATTTAAATCTACAGCATTACATGAAATATCCGCAACAATATCGAAAAATCTGCAACACTATAGTGCTATAGTAGTAAGATCAAAAACTCATTTTGATGTATTGCAGATTTAAAAAAAACCGCAACATGTTTAATAAATCTAAAACACTTAACAAAAAAATCTACAGATTTAATTCAAAAATTTGGAAAAAAATCCGGAAAAAATAAAAAATCTGCAACACATGAAAATAAAATCTGCAACTCCGCAAGTTACGTCATCAAAAAATAATTAAATCTTAAACATTAGAGGAAAAATCTGCAAGAAAGAAACAAATTTATAACACTAAAATGCTATTTTAGTAAGTTCGAAAGTACAATTTCACTTGTTGCGGATTTAAAAAAATCTGCAACACATGAAATAAATCTACAACATATGAAAATAAATTGGGAAAAATAAATCTGCAAATTAGAAAACAATCTGCAAAATGTTATAAATCATTAAGTGATGGACTCCATAACCGGCCCATACATTGATCAAGACCAAGTGGCCCATTAGGCCCATACATGGGCGGTTGGGCCCAAACCCTTTAGGGTTTTCCTTTTCCTTGTTTATGTAGACTTTCCTTTTCTCTTGATCATGTAATCACCTATATATATGTACTCTTATTCATTCAATAAGATAACACAGAAACCTTTAGTTTCATAACACGTTATCAGCACGATTCTCTGAAACCCTGAAACTAAAACCTTCGAAACCCCAAAACCCTAAAATCTCACTAAAATCTGATCCGATCAAAACCGGCAGCGACTAGCTCGTTCCGATCGGTGTATTTGATTCGATCAGGGAAGAAAACCGGATCGTTCCCACTCGTGAACTCGTTCGCTCGGTCCTCGCGCACTCGCCAGCCCGGATCGTTCCGCTCCAAAACCGCGCTATCAGATCGATCAGAACTCGCGCAACTCGTCAGCCCGCGTGAAGATCACCCCCGTTCCGACTCGCGATCGTGATCGTCTCGTTCCAGCCCACGTGAAGCTCGCGATCGGTTCTGTTCCAGCCCGGGAGAAAGATCAGCTCGTGTTCAATCCATTCAACCCCATTCGGTGAAGGTAACAGCTGATCCCTAAAAACCAAAACCCTAAAAATCACGATTTTCAAAATCCTAAAACCCTAAGTTATGTTTTAAAACTTTAAACCCTAATTGGATATTCAAAACCCGGATTTGATTTGTGGTTTAGGTTTGTTAGATTGTTTGTTGCATGATTAAAATTCTAAAAACTAAAACCCTAAAATCGTGAAAACCTAATCCTAAAAGAAATAGGAAAAACCTAATCCAAGTCAAAATAGGAAACCCGAAACCCTAACCCTAATATGATCCGAATCTTTGCTTGTTCATTCTAGACCAAGTTTTGTTTAGGATTGTTTCATGCATTAGATTGATAAAACTGAATGCATGATTGAAACCGCATAAATTGCCTAATATTTCAGATGTCGAAAATCAACAATCTTGAATATGCTGCACTCAATGTCTCTGGTGATAATTACTTACAGTGGGCCTTGGATACTAAGATTATCCTTAAATCAAAAGGGCTTGGTGAATGTATTGTTGTTGGTAATGAAACAACTGAAAGAGAAAAGTATAGGGCGATTCTTATCATACGCCATCACCTTGCTGAGAGTCTCAAAAATCAGTACCTCACTATTGAGAATCCTTTGGATCTCTGGGCCGAGTTGAAATCCAGATATGATCATCAAAGAACGGTGCTATTACCCAAAGCCCGATTTGAATGGAAAAATCTCAGAATCCAGGATTTTAAATCCGTGGATGAGTATAACTCGGCCTTGTTCAAAATCGTTTCAGTCTTGAAACTATGTGGTGAAGAGGTGAATGATAATGACTTGCTAGAGAAAACATTCTCGACCTTTCACACAAATAACGTTGTGCTACAACGACAAAAGGGATTTGATACTTATGCAAGTCTAATCTCTTGTTTGCTATTGCTGAGCAAAACGATGAGTTATTGATGATGAATAGTGCAATGAGACCTCCTGGCTCAGCCCCATTACCGGAAGCTAATAAAGCTGAAGAGGCCAAGAAAGAGCCTAAAGAGACTAAAGAGTCCAACTATGTCCAAAGGGATAAGCACCCCGGCCGTGGAAGATGGTCCGGACGTGGTAGCGGTCGTGGCAATGGCCGAGGAAACTATTACGGTGGTTATGGCCGTGGAAACCGATCCGACTTCGGTCGCGGTCGGGGTAGAGGCCGCGGCATATCCAAACCGCAACACTCGGCCAAATCTTCTTGCCACAGATGCGGTATGGGGAACCATTGGGCAAAGACGTGCAGGACACCTAAGCATCTTGTTGATCTCTATCAAGAGAGTTTGAAGAAGAATCCAGAAGCTCATTTGGTTCATCACGTTGGTGAAGGAGACTTTGACCATGAGAATGATGACCTAATGGAGTATGAGACTTCTGATTGCCTAAAAGAGGCTAATTGATTTCGACATCTAGTGTTTTAGTTTTGCTTTGTTTTTGCTTTCTCTCTTTTACTTTGCTTTCTATGTTCAATGACTTTGCTTTATAATTTACGGATTAAGATTGATTTGCTTTTGAGTTTTTCAATAAAAGTAATGTCTAAGACATAGTCCTTGTTTAAATGAAGTAATGAAAGAGGACAAAAACATACTTGTGGTGGATAGTGGATCAAGCCACACGATTTTGAAAGATAAAAGATTCTTTGTGAATCTAACTTTGAAAAATGCCAATATTAGCACAATTGCGGGTATATCCAGTCTAATTGAAGGCTACGGCCAAGCCCATATTCTTTTACCTAACGGCACGCATCTTGAGATATCAGATGCTTTATATTCACCCAGCTCTAAGAGGAGCTTATTGAGTTTTAAAGATATTCGTTTGAATGGTTTTCATATTGAAACCAAGGGTGAAGGGAACAAATAATTCCTAAATATTACTGAGATCAACCAAGGCCATAAGAAGGTCTTAGAATCTATACCCGCATTATCTACTGGCCTTTACTATGCCAAGGTCAATATGATAGAAGCTAATGCCACAGTAAACGAGAGGTTTACCGAATTCACTAAATGGCATGACCGGCTTGGCCACCCCGGTTCTAACATGATGCGTAAGCTTATTCAAAACTCACAAGGGCACACAATGAAAGAAAAACGAGTTATCCCTAAGAATCTCACGTGTGTAGCATGTTCACACCATGTAACTAAAGAAACTTTGAACTTTCTGGAAAGGATACAAGGAGATATATGTGGACCAATACACCCACCATGTGGGACATTTCGATATTTCATGGTTCTTATTGATGCATCGACCAGATGGTCGCATGTTTGCTTATTATCCACTAGAAACTTGGCGTTTGCTAGATTACTGGCCCAGATCATACGTCTGCGAGCCCATTTTCCAGATTTTCCACTTAAGACTATACGTCTTGACAATGCTGGTGAATTTACCTCCCAAGCGTTTAATGATTACTGTATGTCCATGGGGGTAAGTGTGGAACATCCCGTGGCACATGTACATACACAGAACGGATTAGCTGAATCCTTCATTAAACGAATCCAATTGATTGCTCGACCATTACTCATCAGGTCGAAGCTTCCAGTATCTGCTTGGGGACATGCAGTATTACATGCAGCAGAGCTTATACGCATCAGGCCATCTAGTGAGTATAGAGATTCTCCATCCCAATTGCTAACGGGTCATGAGCCAGACATATCTCATCTAAAGACATTTGGGTGTGCCGTTTATATACCCATTGCACCACCACAGAGAACAAAGATGGGACCTCAAAGGAGGATGGGAATATATGTTGGATATGATTCTCCCACCATCATTAAGTATCTCGAGCCAACCACGGGTGATCTATTTAAGGCCAGATACGCGGATTGCCATTTTGATGAATCGACATATCCGACATTAGGTGGAGAGACTAACAAGCTGGTTAAAGAAATTTCATGGAATCAAACATCCTTAACATGGCACGATCCTCGGACTCTAGAATGTGAATCAGAGGTCCAAAAGATTATACATTTACAAAAGCTAGCTAATCAGTTGCCAGATTCTTTTGCTGACCCAAAGAAAGTAACAAAATCGTACATATCAGCTTGTAATGCACCAGTACGAATTGATGTTCAAAAGGAACACAATCAAGTTGCTACAGAGTCTACAGCACGCAAGAAACGTGGTAGACCAGTAGGTTCCAAAGATAAGAACCCTCGGAAATCAAAGAAAGGTGCAACAGTTGAAACCGAGGTTCAGGAAACTATAGACATGGCCGCGGCTGACCCTAAGGTACCAATCACTGAGGTTTGGGACGCCAAATCTCAAGGTCCTGAAGGTCTTGATAATAACGAGATCTCTATAAACTATATCATGTCTGGAACACAATGGAACCAAAAAGAAGTCGACATAAATGATGCATTTACTTATAAGGTAGCACTAGAGATAAAATATTTGGAAGAGAGTCAGGAACCCACGTCTATATTAGAGTGCACTCAGAGATTTGATTGGCTAAAATGGAAAGAAGCCATAAACGTGGAGTTGAATTCATTAAGAAAGAGGAATGTGTTTGGTCCAATAATAAGGACACCATTCGATGTAAAACCAGTGGGATACAAATGGGTCTTTGTGCGTAAGAGAAATGAACATGGTGAAATCGTGAGACACAAGGCACGGCTTGTTGCACAAGGATTCTCACAAAGACCAGGAATAGATTATGAGGATACATACTCCCCTGTGGTGGATGCTACGACATTTAGATTTTTGATCAGTCTGGCTATAAGAGAAAAACTTGATTTGCGGCTAATGGATGTAGTGACCGCATATTTATATGGTCCACTGGATAATGAAATTTACATGAGATTACCAGAGGGTATTGAGCTCAAAGATAAGAAAGGTTCTCGAGAACAACACTGCATAAGGCTGAACAAATCCCTTTATGGACTTAAACAAAGTGGTCGCATGTGGTACAACCGGTTAAGTGAATACCTTGTCAAAGAAGGTTATAAGAAAGACCCCATAAGTCCATGTATTTTCATAAAGAATTTTGCAAACAAAGGATTTGTAATTATAGCAGTGTATGTTGATGATTTAAACATACTTGGAACCTCTGGGGAAATCGCCCAAACAGTGAATATCTAAAGAAAGAGTTTGAGATGAAAGACCTAGGTAAAACAAAATTCTGTTTGGGGTTACAACTTGAGTACGTGAATAATGGAATCCTTGTGCATCAATTGGCATATACTGAGAAAGTACTCAAGAGATTCAATATGGACCAGGCCCACCCATTGACCAGCCCAATGGTTGTGAGAAGCCTAGGATTGGACAGTGATCCATTCGGTCCAAATAAGGACGATGAAGAAATTCTCGGTCCAGAAGTGCCATACCTCAGTGCCATAGGAGCTTTAATGTATTTGGCTACCCACACTAGACCAGATATATGTTTTGCCGTGAATCTCCTATCTAGATTTAGTTCATGTCCAACTCAAAGGCACTGGAACGTTGGTTTTGCTGATGCAGGTTATTTATCAGATCCACATAATGCTAGATCGCAGACAGGTTATGTGTTTACACATGGAGGTACAACGATTTCTTGGCGTTCTATGAAGCAAACCATTGCAGCAACTTCATCCAATCACGCAGAAATTCTGGCGATCCATGAAGCAAGCCGCGAATGTGTATGGTTGAGGTCGATGACTCAACATATAAGATCATATTGTGGCATGATCGAAGACAAGGAACCGACCATCATGTACGAGGAAAACGCGGCATGCTATCGCACAGTTCAAAGACGGCTACATCAAAGGCGACCGGACAAAGCACATATTGCCAAAGTTCTTCTTCACACATGAATTGCAGAAGGACGGTGAAGTTCAAGTATTACAAGTTCGATCAAGTGACAACTCAGCCGATCTCTTCACAAAGTCTTTACCAACCTCAACATTAAGGAAGCTCACGCATCAGATCGGGATGCGAAGACTCAAGGATCTTCAGTGATGTTCAGAACAGGGGGAGTAATACGTGTTGTACTCTTTTTCCTTCACCATGGTTTTGTCCCACTGGGTTTTCCTGGTAAGGTTTTAATGAGGCAACATCCTCAGCGTATTATAATGATCTCTTAACATCTCGCACGGTTATGTCATCCAAGGGGGAGTGTTATAAATCATTAAGTGATGGACTCCATAACCGGCCCATACATTGATCAAGACCAAGTGGCCCATTAGGCCCATACATGGGCGGTTGGGCCCAAACCCTTTAGGGTTTTCCTTTTCCTTGTTTATGTAGACTTTCCTTTTCTCTTGATCATTTAATCACCTATATATATGTACTCTTATTCATTCAATAAGATAACACAGAAACCTTTAGTTTCATAACACAAAACAAATAAATCTGCAACAAAGAAATACAGATTTATTTGGAAAACTTGCGGATTTATTTTGGACTTTTTCGTAATTAACTCAAAAATTTGCTGATGTGGAAAAAAAAATTAATGGCATTTATGTAATATATTTTTTCTTACCAAATATAATTGAGGGTATTTTAGACCTAAATTTTCAGCATCTAATCACCCTTTACATAACTGCTACTCTAGTAATTTCCTCATTTATTAGTGCTGAATTAGCTCATCTCCCTACAAAATATTGTGTAGATAGTGTGTTATAACATTGGGAAATGCAAGAAATACTAAAAAAGAATTCAAATTTACATTATTAGAATGTGCATAATATATACGCAGTTTGTCAAGATTGTGAATGTTCTGTATCAATATGTGTTGTTCATTCCAAAATGTTTGATTACATTATATAGGTTAACGTTTAACTTAATCTCCAAATAAAAGAAAATATCTATTTAACAAAATGAGAATATTCCCATATTCATATATGTCTTTTCCCAAATTTAAGAGAATACCTTGATCTGGGAAAGCCTTAAAATAACAAACCTCAAGCATGATCGTATCTCACTGAGTTACTCGTTGTTTTTGTGTGAATTGAGAAAGCATGTGAACAATATAAGCAAGTTCGGGTCCAGTAATAGCTAAGTAGATATCGTTCTATTACAGCGATAATGGTTTGGCTCGAGAAAGAACTCATGATTTGCTTGAGCAAGAAGATAATTATGTACGACAAAAATAGGCAACGGACGTGCCCCAAGAAGCTCACATTCAGATGTAATATCTAAACCATGTTTCATGTTGACAAAGGAAAAAAGACTATTGGGATCGCGAGCGATTTCAATGGAGAAGAAATAGCAAATTTAATGATATCCTACATGTGGAAATAACTATGGAGATACAATTTGAAGGGGTTTATAGTAGATGAATCATCACTAGCAATACGTTGTGACATTCGGTGCAAAATAAAAAGCCGGTATTGACGTTCATAGAAACAACTATGGAGATATAGTTTGAAGGGGTTATAGTAGATGAATCATCATTGGTAATATGTTGTGACGTTCGATGCGAAATAAAAAGTTAGTATTGACGTTCAGACTCCATCTCTCATCCATTCTCCTATTATAATCTGTCTTTTCGCGAGCCACGCCATGAAGGAGAATTAAGGAGAATTTGGGAGTGAAAAATGGAAATCAAATGCCTTGATGAGATTCCAAGTGGTTGGAACCCACAACATCATCCACGTCTCCATAGATACAAATTTGGTTTTGAAATATGGGCTTGCCGTTTTCAATTTATTGCTTGAACCGATTTTAATTTCCTGCTATTTTATTGTAGTTTCACATTTTTAGAACACCATATATGCCTTAGCTGAATTTGAACCAAAATATTTGTAGTTTAACCATAGGTCTCTATGGGATTCGACCCCTTGAATATTGTTACGGTTGCATGTGCAGTTGTAGGGATTTTCTAGTGTAAAACTAGAGCATATCATCTAGTGAGACTATACCAGATTCAGAGTGATGAGCAGCCTACTGAAAAGAAGCATCATGTTGAAGAAGAACGAAAAAAGGAGAGCATGGCTGCGAACAAAGTAAGAAGAGTCTTACAACCGCAAATCATACTCAGGCGTGAAGACGTGGTTAGATATGCCTTGGTTGTTATCCTTATAACTTTTGACGAAAGAATAATTGATGAATGGCAGAGGAAAAGGGGAGTCTAAAATAAAAATTAGAAATGGGATATTTTCCTTAACCAAAAGGACATAAGGTGGTTGTGTGCAACTGGGTTTCCAAAAAGAAAATATGAATCTCTGAGAAGGAATCAGTAAAAATTCAAGGCAAAATTAGTATCAAAGGGGTACTCACATAGAAAAAGGTTTGATTATGATGGGATATTATCCCATGAGGTTAGCCACACTTCCATACGGTTTTTGGTAGCATTGGTAGCAAGGTAAGATATTCATCTTGAACAGATGGATGTGAAGACAGCTTTCTTTCATGGGAATCTGGAAAAAGAGATCTATATGGTGCAACATGAGAGGTTTGTGAATCACGGAAGAAATAAACTTGTGTGAAAATTGAAGAGATCTTTGTACGGGTTGAAGCTGGCTCCAAGGAAATGGTACAAAATATTTGACTCTCATATGTTGAAATGGTTACCAAAGATGTGAGTATGATTGCTCTGCTTATGTAAGTGACCTTGATAGCCACTCACCCATATTTCTAATGTTGTATGTTTATGATAATTGGTGGGAGCAATATGGATGATATTGTTAAGTTGAAAGGATTACTTATAATAGAATCTATGATGAAGGATCTTGGTGTTTCATAGAAGATCCTTGGGATGGAGATTCGCATAGCGATCAGAGATATGTCACAAGTTTCTTATGGTAATGCAGCTAGCTACCTAATGTATGATATGGTTTACACTAGACCTAATTTGGCGCTAGTAGTTAACAAGTACATGTTTAATCATGTGAGAGGTCATTGAAATGCAATGAAGTAGATTCTTAGGTATTTGAGGGCAACAACTCATTGTGCAATCATGTTTGGCATCCAAACGTGTGGTTTAGTTGTGGGTTATATTATTATGCATGTGATCTAAACAACAAAATGTGAGATTATGTATTTACCCTTTCGGGAGGACCAATATGTTGGATATGTATGTGGTGCAATATGTTGTTGTAATGTATAACACATAAGATGAGTACATATGATGGGAGAGGCAACTAAAGGGATGACATGGACTTAAAAATTTGTAGCAGAGTTGAGAGTTGATTAAGGTGGAATTCAACTACATTGTGATAGCCAAAGTGCATTGTTTCTAGCAAAAAATCAATTTTATCATGCAGGGATGAAGAACACTGATTTCATAATTCACAAGATCGGGGAGTTGCAAGTGTGATTTTACGGAGAAGGTGCATATATTGGAATTAATATGCAACTAACATGTTGACCACGCTAACAACCGCAAAGGAGTTTAAGCATTGCTCTGAACTGTTCTTTTTCTTATGATGTTATAGGTTTTTCTTATGATGTTATAGGAAGAGGAAGGCCCACAGATTTAAGAAGAGTTTGAAGGTGATGTAAAGATTATTTTTTGCCAAGGTGGAGTTTGTTACTCTAACATAACCTAAAATCTAAGAATGTATTACAAAGGGGTTCCATGTAGAGACTAGAAGAATGTATGGTATATTTCGGATATATAATATTTGCTTCAATACATTTTTTTCCGAATTAACCACAGTTTCCGGTCCCGTTTAAGTGGGACCGACTAATCTGTGGATCCTGGCGATACCGATGTTTGTAAATTTTCGGTGGCCAAGTGAAATTAAATTCGGATACCATATTGAAATTACCTTCTCAAATACCACTAGACCAATCCATTATATTTTTTTTCTTGTTTTCACACGAAACAATTTTCTTTTTAGATTTGTATCGCGTACTACAACAGAAAGAATGTTAACTTCATCTTAGTAATCCTTTTCTTATATTTCATGATAATATTAATCTTTTCCAATATATTATCATGAAATGGAAGAAATTAGACATAGGTTTGTATTTTGGCACTCTTTCATCTAAATGATGATTAGAATATTGATTTTATTGACCAACATTGGTTTATTCTTCTAGTTTCAATTATTCTTACTCGAATGGGAAGGTTTGCATCAAGACAAGAAATAATATTTGTGCTAAAGCTGGAACCGTAATGCAAGACTATTACACAAAACACAAACTCGTTGCATTATTTTATTCACATGTCCTTTTGTCTTTTTCCATTTTCAACTTGTCCAATTTCATATTCTCTTCTCCAAACATTTTCTTACAAAAGATCCATTTTCCCTCAAACTCTTCCATCTCATTCTCATTTTCTCATTAACCAAAAACAAATCTCTTTGTTATAAACCCAAGTCAATCCTCCGGTAGGTATCTAATGGGCTTCAAACCATTTCTTGAAGGGGGCATCGCCGCAATCATCGCCGGAGCACTGACTCACCCATTAGATCTCATCAAAGTCCGTATGCAGCTCCAAGGCGAAAACTCTTTCTCTCTCGACCAAAACCACAACCTTAATCTTAATCTTGATCTGCCCCTTAAACCTTACCGACCTGTTTTCGCCCTCGACTCTCTCATCGGCAGCATTTCCTTGTTACCTTCGTCCACTCACGCGCCGTCATCGTCCAGGCGCTCTGCCGCGACCCCGTTCGCCGTTGGGGCCCACATTGTCAAAACTGAAGGAGCCGCCGCTCTCTTCTCCGGAGTCTCCGCCACCGTCCTCCGCCAGATGCTTTACTCTGCCACCCGTATGGGTATTTACGACTTCCTTAAACGGAGGTGGACGGATCGACTCACGGGTAATGATAATTTAACTCTATTACTAATTTCTGATTTAATACACATTTATACTATAAATAAATATATTTACTCGTATATTATCTTCATTCAGATAGGAATGCTAAAATTTTGTAAAGATAGATTAGGTTTTGTTTGGTTTCTGTTCTAGCCTCTAGGTTTTATAAAATTCAGTGAGATTATCTATAAACTTTTTTACAGTTTGATGCAATTTTGGTTTGCTTCTGTTTAGTTTTGAGCCTTTAGTTTTTGGGTACATATTATTATTAGGTTTGGTTACAATTTAAAAAGGTAAAATATAAGATAGAATATTTAATTTAATTATATATATAATAATATTTCATCTTTTTGTTAAAAACACTTGTTGGGTTCGGTTCGACTTTTTTTTTCATTTTTTTTTTTTCACCAAGAACAAAAACTATACAGATTAATTAAACGTAATGAGACTAATTAGCCCGACATATCTCCGAACAGGTAACTTCCCATTGGTCACCAAGATCGCAGCTGGACTCATCGCTGGAGCCATAGGATCTGCCGTCGGGAATCCAGCTGACGTGGCGATGGTGAGAATGCAAGCCGACGGACGCTTACCGTTAAAACGACGTCGTAACTACAAGAGCGTCGTGGACGCGCTCGAGCGGATCGTGAGGCACGAAGGCGTCTCAAGCTTATGGCGTGGCTCTTGGCTAACCGTGAACCGGGCAATGATCGTGACAGCTTCTCAACTTGCCACGTATGACCACGTCAAAGAAATCATGATAGCTGGAGGCCGTGGAACGCCGGGAGGGATCGGAACGCACGCGGCAGCGAGTTTCGCGGCTGGGATCGTTGCAGCGGTAGCGTCTAATCCGATCGATGTAGTGAAAACAAGAATGATGAATGCTGATGATGCGGAGAGCTACGGTGGACCGTTGGATTGTGCGGTGAAGACAGTGACGGAGGAAGGACCAATGGCTTTGTACAAAGGGTTTGTGCCAACGGTGACGAGGCAAGGACCGTTCACGATGATCTTGTTCGTTACCTTGGAACAAGTTCGTGGTTTGTTAAAAGACGTTAAGTTTTGATTAAAATGTATATAGTTAATTTAATAAATTTTGACCATATCTATTATTAATTTGTATATACGTTTTAAAATTATTCATAAGGTAAGTTTTTTTTTTTGAGTTTTTATGTCACGAATGTCATTGGAAAGTTAAATGTATCATTTTTTTATATGTATGTTTTTGTAATATTGTAGTAAGTTAATTATTTAAGATTACGCTACTACTTTCCTAGTAGTCTGTATATAGTTAACTAATCGAGTATTTAGCTTGAAAATGCGTTAAAACGATCTAGATTGAAGCAAAATGGGCTTTGTCTGTCTTTCCAAGTCTCTGGGGGATATACTTTTGCTGGGTACCTTCGTTTGGTATATTCCTTCCCCTTTCTTTTTGTACTTATAGGTATGTTCTATTTTTCTGTGGTTGATAGAAAATCTAGCTCAATTAATAATAAGACATGGGAATCGTATAATTGATTGTTTTCCAACAATTTGGTTAATTGGTTTTTAAAAAGAATTTGATCATATTTGTCTTTATCTAAGAGGGAAGAAAAATATCTCTCTGGAAAAGAAACTCTAATAATGGTTTGCTTTCATATGGTGGCATAGTGGTTTGGTAATTGTATTTTTAAGAGTTCTACCAATTTCAAGATTGTATTTGTAATGATTTAAAACTAATCTTGTGTGCAAAATTTAGGTCATTTTACTATAAATAAAGATAAATAATGCTTTATATCTCAGGAATTGAAAAAGTAGGTTATTTGATGACATTGAAATAAAATAAAATCACATATTGGTTTCCTGAAAATTTGACTCATCTTACTTCTTATTTTTCAAAATCCGTTTATATTTCGTTGTTCTTTTCAACTATTAAATTTTTTACTCTTTGTATCTTCTATATTTGTTTTCCTGTGATTTGCAACCCTTATTTTAGGTTTTAAAAAAAAAAAAAGCATTCTCTACATAAAAGAGACTTTGAGCATAGGAATATCTATTGTTACACTTGTATGATCCAATATTTTTCATCTAAAAAGATAGCACAAAACACAAGTTTGCCTCAAGTTTGGGCACAACTGCTAGTTTGTACATTAAGGGCGTGTAGTTGAGGAAGTTGGAGACTCTTGATGTGTACATATTGGCACAGGTTAAATTGTATGTATATTCTCTGTTTAAACTATGGTTGTAAAATTGATTTATGTTGATTTCTTATTTGAATGTGGACCTGAGAGCTGAATCATGTAACAATATCAGTGTAAAACATTGATTTTAGACCAGAAATTTGAAATTTCTAGATTAAAAATTTTGTGCTTAGTTTTTTGTTGAAACTGAAAATGTTATGTGTCGAGCTTGATTTTGCGATGTTAGTAGCTCGATTTTTTTGTCTAGTTTTGATACAAATTTGTTATGTTAGTTTAGTCGATTTTGTTGGTAATCAAAATCAAATTGTAATGGTTTAGAGCATATGAGTTAAGTATCCATGC
This sequence comes from Euclidium syriacum, assembly GCA_900116095.1. Lineage (NCBI taxonomy): Eukaryota > Viridiplantae > Streptophyta > Magnoliopsida > Brassicales > Brassicaceae > Euclidium > Euclidium syriacum. The sequence goes on along the minus strand of FPAK01000007.1, from coordinate 7,477,300 downwards.
ATTTGATCCAAGGCCCATATGTGCACAGAATCGGTTTTTGCCTTTCTCTTCATTTTCCACAACAAAACTATTCCTTGATGGTCTATGACCCAAGGCACATATGTCATGGTGCTCTTCTTTTTGGTTGAAAACAAATGTAAAAGAAAGAGTACTTGAATGGTGATTGATGATGTCACATTTTCATTGGAGTGACTTGTGACTTGGACCTTTCAACAAAATATTGTATTAATTGTAAACTTATGAAATGATCTACAAATTAGACCCAAAATAACTTTGTCAATTTATTTACTCTTATATGTCATGTCTGCTACTTGCAGCAATATATCTTAAATCGTTTGGTAGATACAACAAAACCAAACTAAAACGATTCTTATTCCCAACAAGGTGATGGAAATAAATTTTGAATTACAACTTGGATACCAGTGACAAAAAAAAAAAAAAAAAAAAAAAAAAGAATTACAACTTAGATACAAACTTCTTCACCTGGTCCGGTGCATCTTTAACATGGTCCGGTATAGGTAGACCGCAAAAGAGAGTAACACGGGATGTTGATATCATTATCTTGTTGTCCGGTTTCTCGGCTCTGGTTTTCCATAACCGGACCTCCCATACCTAGTTGGATACAAATTTAATCCAATTTTCCATTCTCTATTAATCTTACTCCTTTTATTTACATAAAAATTGGTATTTTTCATTCAAAAATACTCGCACACAGTTTATCAAGAACAAAACAAATCACACACCAAAACCTGTGTTCGAACGGGAATTTATATTTTAGGTCGAGTCAACAATGACATTTAAATATTCGTAACTAAAAATATATATTCGTTCGTTTCGTCAAATCAAAAATGCATGTTAACAAAATCAAAGTACCCGACACATTTGGTACTAGACCTACTTTTCGGCCGAAATTTTGTTATTACAAGTCATTTCGTTACCCAAAATGAACTTTTGTATACAACTTTCATTTTTGGTTAAACAAATACATCCTCACGGAAAACAAGGTTCACAATATCATAAAACAAAGTTTTCTTATCATTTTATATTATTTATCATCCTCAATTTGTTATATTTTTTTTTCGTGTTATAACGTAAAAACAATATACTTGATGAACAAATTCTAACTTGTCACTTAATACCTTCTACAGATTATCTACGTAATCTATCAAAGTGCAAAATTCTATCTGTCAAATTCAAAATTATATTTTCATTATTATATATATGAATTTGGATCGCTCGGAGTATAAATTAACACCTTAACGAAGATGCATTTATATACATCTGATGAGTATACGTATAGTTACCTGGATATTTTTGCCGGCGGATATTGGAAAAGATTCGGCGAAGACGGAATCGCCGAGAGCAGCAGGTCGGAGATGGTGAATGGAGAGATGGATACCGGCGACGCGTTTATAACCAGAGGCGATTCCGGCGCCGAGACTGGCGAGTCCCTCGGCGATCAGAGCGGATACGCCGCCGTGCAGGACCTTGAACGGCTGGCAGCATTTGGAAGTCACGGTGAGGCGGCCGGATACTCTGGTCGCCGACCGCTCCTCGAACACAAATCCTAAGCTTTCAAGCGGTTTATCCATGATAAACTCCGGCGATTTTGGATCCATTCTTACGATTTAACGACCAATGCAATTTTCTTTCTTCCGTGGCGTCTGATCTGTTTGGTTAGTTGTTGTTTTTAAAAGGGTTTACAGGGTTGACGTGGAAAATAAAGAAAAGGGTGTATTGGGCTTGTTGACAAATAAGGCTTATTTAGGCCTTTAGTACGAAAGCACATCTCTAGTTTCTAAACTACTTTTATACCTTGCATTACAAAAAGGCTTATTTACAAGTTCGAGATTGCTTAAGCAGTTTTGGCTCAAACTCGACCTCACTTAGGCAAATCTCAGTTTTAAGAGTCAGTAGATCATTTGTTTTTTCAATGCGAATACTAAGAACAGATTTTAAATAGGGTGGATCAGTGCTTGGAAAGCAGCAACATGATATTGTTCTACAACTAAAGTTGCTTTATATCATGGTTGTCATCAAGATCAATAACATTATGTATTTATGTTCCCCCGTTTAGTTTGTGTAACATGTCTAGTTTTTGCACTTCTTTGGCCTAGACCAAAAGGAACTCTTGCACGGTATTGACATTTTGTTGTTTTGTGTCTTATCGTCTCAGTCTCGTGGATTACTTTTCTTTATGAGTGACATCTTGAATTTGTAAGAATATTATTTACAAATGCTAGTCAAGTATTGATTCAGCTTTTGTCTCTATTTGAACCGTGAAGGTAGGTAAGTACAACTCCAAATAATATATGACCGAGTTAGACAATATATTCTTAAGACTTCCCTATTAAAATTTGTTAATCTAGTATTATGGATGATGGTTTATAGTATTGTTTTCTAAAGGACTAATCCAGAAAAAAGAACGCCAAGACGAGACACTAGAGCAGTTATCTTATGTTCTAGAGTGAATTAATGTGTTACTTAGCTTGCTTGTATATTAAAATATTTAGGGACATGTTATTCTAAATAGCCACCTATTAGAAAATCGAATCCAATAATGAGTTTATCTCGAAGCAAAGTGCCCATATTTCGAATGACAACAAAATTATTGAAACACAAACCAAACTAAACTAAAGTAGATGCTTTTACAATTTTACTATATTAACTTTTATCATGAACCGAATAACCGAACCATCTAAAATCTGGACTGAACACCTAAGCCGAAAGAAAACATGATATATGACCCTAGTAAGCGGTTCCAACTTCATATCGTATATATGTTAAAATATTTAGAGATCTCTACTCACTTTTCGGAAAATTGAGTCCAAATCAACGAATCTGTCTCGAAATATAAAGTCTATTTTTCGAAGAATGGAGTCCATCTGACGAAATTTTGTTGAAACAAATCAAACTAAAATAGATCTTTTTCGGTAATTGTTTTTTTTAGACCGGACGATCAAAATTAGAATTAAATACCCATAAAATATTAAAATCCAAGCCAGTGAAGAGGGCCATTTTCATAATGGACATTCATCTCATCAAAGCTCGCTTTTTCTATTTCTTTGTCACAAAACCCAATCTCAATAATGTGAAATATATATTCAAACATCATATTCAACCGTCTTTGGTTTAACATGTTTTAATGATTATTTCGGAATAGAACACAAATAATTATTTCCTACAATTTTAGGAATTTCGAAGTACTGTAAATCATATGCAAATTGCAAGCATTTGGGTCCACTGGTCTCACACGGTAACGACTATTCTCATATCAAATCAAAACAATAGAAAAAGATGCAACGAGAAGTTAATCTTTAGAAAAAATTATTCCTAAAAGCAAAAAAAATAAAAGAAAGGAAAAAGAAGTCGTCAAGGCAATTAAGCACTTAAATCCCCGTGCATTTCTTTAATCATTCACTTGCATCCCTTTTTCTTTTTCCTTTTCTCTTCCTTCAAATTTGTCTCTTTATTTTCTTTTCTCCTATGATCAAGGAATTTATTTTGTGGTTGCTCCCCCATTTTGCACCCCAGTGACACTGTCACTAACTAAATTATCACGTATAATATATTTTGCTATTAAATATAAGAAACGAGTGAGCTAAATTGGTTTTTTATTTGCCTAGCTACTGAATTAGTTAGATAGTAAAAAAAAAAAAACATTTTTATTATGTAGTTCGATTTTTCTATCATCATCGCATATGTTTCAAAACATCCCACCCACGCACCTAAAAGAAAATTTAATAATTAAAAATAATAATTAAAGAAACCACCAAAAAAAGTTAAAACTCTCTTCCACTATCATTGATTACCAAAAACTAAAAAGAATAAACGCTGGCCAAAAAAAAGAAGATTAAAGACGAAACATACGGGCTTTTACTTTAACGAACAACAAAGAAATTATTACGTTTATAATAGTACTTAACTATAAGTTGTGAGTGTTGTGACTTAGGATTATGAATCGTGAGGGTTTACCATCATCGCAACATCATTACATATATACATGTTCGCCCTCCCTTGTTCCACTAAGTCCATCTTAATAATAGCGATAGTTATTTTAATTTTTGTCAAAGGTTAAATTTACAAAAAATTTAGTTTTACTTTAAACTATTTTTGAATAACCTAGTTAACACAAGATATGCCACAAGATATGCTTTCGTTTTCTTATCTCTTCTTATTCTCGTTGTAATACAAACCTTAACCAGCAAACTTAGTTACAGTCGACAAATTCAACGTTTAAAATCACCGATTTTAACTAGATCTAAAATCGACTTAGCAATGTCATTTCTTAGGACTAATTTAATTGGTATGATTTATGGTTTTTTGGAAAAGCGAAACTGGATCCTTCAAATGACTTTTGGAGATATAGGTTTTTACTTTTCTGAAACCTCCATAACACACAATGGTAGATTTGATGATTCATCTGGTTCAAAGGTGTCTCGTACTCAGTACCACCGATCTATAGATCTCATTTCCCAGTTTTTTGACTACTTCTTGAGTCACCTCTAGGCGTATGCTCACTAATAAGCCAATGCTTGATCCTACTCTCATGGGTGAGATTAGATCATGGTTGAAATCGAGTTGGATAAGTCATTCCCTAAAAATATTGCTTTGGATAATAAAAATATAATATTCCTATAGTTGACGTGGAGTATTAATGGATACCTACAAAGTGTGGTAAATTTAGTCACTTATGGCATAAGGAACCTCGACGTCTCCAACATGTCCCACAACATAAAGTCTTTCAGCAAGATTCAAGAGTTCAAATCCTAGCTTCAATAGTTGAGGATGATGTTAAATTGCCTACTAGTTTGGCATCAGGCTCATAAAATTTCCCTTATACTACCCACTACATTACCGGTTGAGGTTCCTATCTCACAATCACACAACTCGAACATTTTACCTCATTCTCATGTATCAGATTCAAAATTTGCTTCATTGCCTACTAAAACTTCTACCACTATTGTGACAACAACTATCACCCCATTCGAAGTTGATCCAGCTGAAATTACACTACTTGATCCAGTCACTCCTATTGGAATTTCTCCATCTATTGTAATAATAACTATCACCTAGGTTGATCTCCAATCCTATACTCATGAATCTCTCAACACTAAAGCGGCAACTTACTATGCTGCTCATCGGGATGTTAAAAATCTTGATTCTACTTGGTCCACTCCGCCGAGAACCTCTTCACAAGCTATTGAGGATCAAGTTGTATACCTTACATTTTAAATTTGAAATAGTACATCCATTGTAGAAGAATGTACAACTTAACAATGAATATATTTTTTATTGAAGGTCGATCGATGAAAAGTATAATACTTAATTTACAATGAAGGAAAAAACTGTCGCAACATTAGAGCGGGAACACCGGAGCTGGATTTGACCATTAAAGTCCTAACGCGGGATTGAGAACCTACTTGACTTCATCAGATCTTATCTCCTAGTATGAATTGTTTTGAGAGATTCTTCAATTAATTTTCTCGTTTCCGAAGAAGTATACACCAACGATAGATTTTATGCTTTTCTATCTTGATTCGATAATTTTGTGTAGAGGACTTCGTGCCGGATAATATAGGTAAGGTAAACTCTTTCTTTATCTGATTATGGTGATGTTTCATTTGGTTGAAACTCTTCTTTGAAGTCTTTTTACTATCAAACGGAGTATTAGGCATGATGTTAGATCAACAAGTAATTTTGATTTGATTTTGCTACCATTAACCTCTCTGTAGCAAAAGTTTAGATGGTAGATTTTGTCAAATGTATTCGAACCTACTATTTGTGTCGTGTAGGTTAGGAAATTACTAATTTGATTCGGGAGCTCATATTGTAATGTCCCAATTCCTAATATTAACCTGATTTTATAAAAAGGAAAACAACTGTTATTCACTTATTTGAATCAAAATCCGAATTCCAATTGTTGATGGGAAACTGTTTATTTCTGTCTGGTACGTAATCCATTATTGACGGTAATAAAGTTTTGGAAAAGGGTAAAATCGTCACAGAGAGTAAGAACCTCTATAAAGCAAATGTCACGCTTCAGTCTTCACGCCCAATTATTTCCTTCGATTTACTTTCCTTAAAATTCGCTCTCTCTTTCACTCTCACTCTTATCCTTCACCTTGCTTGGATTCGTCTCACAAATCTCTTCGCTCTCTCTGCATCTGGACGATAGATCTTCCTTTTCCTCCCTTTCTGTAAGCTAAATTTGCTCTTCCTACTATTTATCGCTGTGCTCTCTGTTTTTCTCTGGGAATTTTGGTGTGAAAATTAGGAATTTAACGGCGAATTTCCTGCGAATGAGTTTAATTCGTTACCTAAATGATGAATTTTTCTATCTCCGTACATTAAATCGCAATTTCCAAGGTTTTAAACCTTAGTTTAGGGAAAATTTGATATAATTTAGGCGTATGCACTTGTTCAATACCGTATTAATTTCTCGAATTCTGATAAGAATTTCCTATCTTGTTGTCTTTTTCTTTTGTAACAGTTATCTGTCTCTGGATTACAAAGCAGTGAATGATCAAAAACCTAAAAGTGCAATAGAAGGAGAAAAAACAGCATGTGTTGGTTTACAACTTCTGTTGATGTGTACCGCAAAGTTGTGCGCTTGAATCTTTATTGCCGTGTTATTCTGTAAATTTCTCCTTTACCCTCAAAGACCTTCTTCAATCTTCTTCTAATTCCTCTTCCTTTTTCTTTTCTTTTTAAATATGGGATCCCAACGTTTTTACGTTTTCCATTGTGAACAATACAGAATCAGCTAAACGAGATTCCTTTAAACCCTGAAAGCTTTTTTCTTCTCGCTTCTCCCCATCAATACTTTCCTCTTTCTCCTTCTTCTTAAAGTCAATTCTGTTCTGGAAGCTTGCTCTGTTCTGTTGAGCAACTATAGTTTTTTTCATAAAAGAGTTTTGGAAAAGTTATGGTAAGTCAATCAGCTGGTCAAACAAGATTTCGAACATTGAAGTACGAGAACAACGGAGATTCCAACAAACCAACAATTGTAGTGAGAGTTATAGCTTGCTTTCAACCGATGGATAATTGTCAGGTTCGTGTCAGAATATTATGAATCACTTGGTCACACTTTCAGTTCATTGTCTTTATTTTTTTCTAACACACTACTCTCTGTGTTTCAGGCTGAATACTTTAGACATCTACTCAAACCAGTGACGTAGTTGGTTTCAGAGTTTGGTGTTGTATTTTCAAAGCTGTCATTTTTTTCCTACATTTGGTCTTTTTCTTTTACGATTGTCTCAAGAAGTATTGCTTTCAGAAAGATTTGAGCAACAACTTCCACGATCGGTATGCTAACTAAATCTTTCCTTTTGAAGTTTTTTGCTTTTCAATAGCCACGTAAAATAATTCTCCCTTTTTTACTTTTTGTGTGCAGTATTTTCTTTCCCTATAGCTACTGCAAGAGCATGCCTCTTGACACTAAGCAACAAAAATGGTTGCCATTGGGCTTAAATCCTCAGGACATAGCTACTCCTGGAACTCCTTTCCCAGAACTTGGCAAAGTATATACAACTCAGCAGCAGTATCCTTATTTGCTGCCACCGTTCCAGGCCTTACTGTCTAGTAATGATCAACGAGCTGCTGCTGCTGCTCCAGAGGGGGCATTAAAGTCATCTCGTAAAAGATTTCTGGTGTTTGATCAGTCAGGAAATCAAACTCGCTTGTTACAATGTGGATTTCCTCTTCAGTTTCCTTCTATGGCTGCAGAGCAAGGGAGAATTCTTGATTCCCTTAATCCAGAGAAAGTGTTTAGTAAAGTGCTCCATGAAGTTCATGTTGAGAACAGTTATAATGGTGAAGAAGAGTCTGAGATGCATGAAGACACTGAAGAAATCAACGCGTTGCTTTATTCGGATGATGAAGATAGTGATGGCTGTGAGAGTGATGATGAAGTAATGAGCACTGGTCACTCTCCATTCCCAGTTGAACAACAAGCGTGCAATAAAAAAGCAACAGAAGAGCTGGATGAAGTTGAAAGCACTAGTGATTATGATGGTCCACGTCGTAAAAGGCAGAAGCTACTGGACCATTCATACAGAGAGCCATCACCATCAGATGAAAAACTTCTTGAATCCAGCGTCTCAAGCAAACAAGAAACGGGTTCTGGTTTAAGTGACGAGCAGTCAAGAAAAGACAAGATCCACATCGCTATGAGAATCCTCGAGAGTGTGGTTCCGGGTGCAAAAGGAAAAGAGGCTCTTTTATTACTAGACGAAGCCATTGATTACCTTAAGTCGTTGAAACGAAACTTAAACTCATCAAATGGTTTAAACAACCATTGGTGAAAAAACCAAAACCCCCACCTTTTTGTTTTCCTCCATTGATAAATAAGTATGCTTTGGTTGGTTGGTTAAAGAGAAGACAAGGGACAAGAGATAATCAATGAGGTAAAGGAAGTGAAGAAGATTCTCTTCATTTTCTCATTAACGTGGGTTTGAAACAATTACAAACACGCCTGGTGACTAGTGGGACCGTATCCACTGTTTTAGCTAGCTGGATCAATAGTGGTCTACTATTGGATTTGGCATGCTCTCTGCAATTTTTTTAAAAAAGGAAAACAAAAAAAGTTACTTTCTTCTGTGTTTGGAGTGGAGGAAAAGTGAAAGGAGAAAAAAAGCAAAGTCTTGGTGCTCATTCATCGTTTTTTATTTTCCTCCTGAGTAATAATATCTCTCATGTGAAGAAGGTAGTGGTGGTGGGTAAACCAAAATTGAAAGTTTGTTTGGAGTGGTTGTGACTCTCTCCACTTTCATTAGGTACAATCTTTGTCCCCACTCTCTTTTGTCTGATCATTACTCTCTTGTTACTATCAATCCCCCTTTTTTTCTTTTTTTTTTTTTATCTTTTTGTTTAGTATCTGGCTCTTAAGCTCTTCAATGGGACTTGTACTTCCTATAATGTAATTTGCTTCTGTTGTTTCTTTCATGGGTCCAACCGTGTTTGTGAATCAGTCATGTTCTTGTAATAAACTTAAGTCTTCGTAATAATGGAACCTTCTTTGACTCTGCGGCTAACATGTTGTGTCTCGTTATTCTTTGTATTTTAATTTTAGATGAGTTTTAAACCCTTTCAATTTTTCTTAACTTCTGTAAATTATAAATGTTTTGTTTTGGGATATTTTTTTGTAACAAGAAACGAAGAGTGTGTTTTTCTTAGTTCACTCTAAAAGACATTAATGTTTGTTAATCTTTCAATGTATTCATTTTCTGAACTAAAATGTAAGTAAAAAGGCACTAGTACTATTATGCTATCAAACGTGCATGACTTATATTTGTTTTGAAATTTTTGAACTTTGAAATTCTATTTATATATTAATATGAACGTGGGTTCGATCAATGAAAATGCTATTAAGCCGCTTGATCTTGATATTAAGATTATGATAATGGTTCTAATATGAATGAAAACACAAGGAATGCAAAAAACAATTGCTAGAAATTAATTCAAAAGCATTATTTATGTCATAATTTTCATAGCTTGAATCTTGTTGTTAGTGATATGCATGACACATTCTAGCATGAAATTTGCATCTGTCTTTTGGGATTGTACAACGCATATGATAAAATATGTTGACATGCTGAGGAACATATTTACTACACTTTATTTTCGGGCTTTACCAAAGGATGGAATCTTTTACTTAAACATGTTCAATACTTTACGGTAAAGAATCCGTCTAATACCCGATGGGAGAGCCGAATCAAAAGAGTCAAGGCTATAAGATATCAAGCTCCTCAAATAAGGTCAACTTTACTAGAATTATATACCTTATGTGATGATGCTATATCAAAGAGTGGAACTGAAAGTTTGGTTGATGCCCTTGAAGATTTTGAGTTTTACTTGAGATGTTGAAGATTTTGAGTTTTACTTGAGATGGTTATTTGACATGAAATTTTATTTTAAGAACTTAGAAGCTAAATCTATTTGTTTTAATAATGCAATGAAACAAGTAGAAGGTGTGGTGTCCTTTTTTGAGATTTATCCACATTAATACACTGAGACATCACCATACTCCTTTAATATCTAATGAAGCATCTGACTCTGGGTAAGCTTGGCTTAGCAGACACATAGATTGTCATCTACAAAAAGTAAGTGAGAGATAGACGGTTTTTCATCTGTAAAGCCAAGCCCAACATTGTTGATCACACTAACCTTTCAGCACAGAGGATGAATAGAAAGGGAGATATTGGATCCCCTTGTCTAAGTTCTCTTTGAGAAGCAATGAAGCCAAATACTTGATTGTTGTAGAGAACTGAGTAGGTAACTGAGGAGTCACATGCCATTATCCATTTAATCTACTACTGATTAAACCCTGAAGCATGTAGAGTTGCTCTAAGATAGCCCCATTTTACTCTGTCATAAATCTTTGACATATCACTCTTGATGGCCTTGAACTCCTTGGATAATGTAGGATGAGTCATCAAACCATGCACTAATTCATGAGCCAAGAGAACATTATATGTGATGAGCCTGTTTAAAACAAAAGCTGACTGAGAAGAAAAAAAAATCTAAGGTTTTATACTCCTAACAAGAATCTTGGAGATGATCTTGTAAGGTACTGAGCACATTATAATAGGTCTTAGGTCAAACATTTTCTCCGGGTGGTGCACTTTAGGAATCAAACACAATTGAGTGTGATTCCACTCATGAGGGAAGCTTCTAGAAGAGAATAAATCTAACACCTCCTCACTAATCAACAATGTCCCAGTAAAACCGAAAAAGGAATGTCCAATTAATCCATATGCTTTAGCAGCTCTGATTGAGAATGATGCATCTTTTATGTCTTCTTTTGATACTGGTTTAGTGAGCTCCCCATTCATTAGCTCAGTCACTTTAGGTTGAAATCCTTGAAAGAAAGCATCAAAATTCTCTGAATAGGAAGAGGAGAATAGATTTTTGAAGTAGGTTAAAACTACTTCCTTTTGATGCATCAAATCTTGGAGTTGACCCTTCTCATCCATCAATTTCTCCAAATGGTTCCTTGCTCTTGATCCTTTAACAGCCGCATGGTATACTTTGCTGTTCCTATCTCTAGTTTTCAGCCATCTCTGCCTAGTCTTCTTAGCTCAAAATACTTCTTCTTTGTAAGCCTTCCTGAGATCTTTCTTAATCTAGTAAACCTTCATAGAACTTGGTTGGTGACTGGTGTGCAGACAGTTCAGAGTTAATAGCTGCTTGCAAGGGCCAAATCTTCTCCTTTGAGTTGATGGAGTATCTCCACTTGCTCAAGGCTTTGCTGCCTTTCCATTGTCTGAAAGACACTGTATGCCCTTGAAAATCATTTCCAAACAAGCTCTGGTTACTGCTTCCTTAACTTTAGTCTTTAGGCTTGTGCAATATTTTGCTATCAAACCTAATGTTACATGTAAAACTCATAAAGCAAAGTAAATCGATAATTTATAATCTTTTCCCAAAGGGTAATGAAATAAAAAATCTATATGAAAATGTTTAATCGATGAAAATCATGAATTATACCAACAAACAAGTTTGTCAACTATCGTAGTTAGACCGGCAAACGAGGCTGGGAAGTTAAATATTTTGGGTTTTAGCCTCATGACAAGTCAGATGGTGTTGCCGAGCTCTCCTCATGACTGTTGTCGATGGTGTAGCTTTTATTTTCATCCTCTAGAATTTATAGACTAAAATATAATCAAGGGATGTAAATTTGTGAATTTCTAAAACCAAAATAAAGGAAAAGTGCAGTGGAGTTAAAAGAAACAAAAATACGTGTGAAACATGATTGGAAGCAATCAAGATTTTCTTATTTGTCTAGGATCGAGAGTTATGGTTTACAAATTTTTGTTTTTACTCTAAAGAGGCTTTGAGCCCATGTGAGAAAGAAAAGCATATGGAATTGTTTTTGCGCTTTGATCATAAAGACAATTAATACAAGAAACCGATAAGTATAAATATGTAAAGAGATTGATACAAATATGTAAACATAGATACGAAAAAATATCAATCTCCATATGTATACGAAAAAATGATTTCTATCTCAAACGCTTCCTTTTTTTAACTCTCCTCTTTCGTCTTTTATCTATAGAGAGGGAGACGAAACACAATTTTTCTGGTCTCTTGTGTTACAATACAGTTTTGGCTAGAGACATCGTCGATACAAAAGCTGTACCCCAAAGGCGATACAAAAGCAGATGTCAAATGGTTATCCATCTATCTGTATATAGCTGAAGGTGAAACAATAAAGAAAGACGAGAAGATTTTTCAGAAAGCTAACTTGCGAATTCTAGACCCTCGTGGATCCAATCACTGCACACGAGGAAGTAGGTGTCCGAGAATAATGTCTTCCTTAACATTTTTGAAGTAACACTAGTTGCGAGATGAGACTATTTCTTGATTTCATTTGGAATTCGGCATTCTCAAAGACCCATGCTTATATCTTTTTTTTTCCTTGCAGTTACCAAATGGCATAAGCAAAAAAATCTAGGTTGGGGTTACCGTCAATTTGTGTCTCTAGCTGAACTACACAAGACTTACTTGGACAAGGAGGACTCTTTGAATGTAGAAATCGAATTTGATGTTGTTTCTGAAAACAAAAGCTCTCTCCTATGATCTAATTAGCTCTACCATTGGAACATCAATTATCTACCATCCATTTACTTAATCAGACTACTATGATACATGATATCATATGTTTCATCTATATACATTGTTCACGTTTCATACGCTAGTTAAGTACCTTCTGAGTTCTCTGGATTTTTCCTTTTTTGGTTTTGATAATTTTCTACAGTGTCTTGGATATTAGATGGCTTTATAACTTGTTATATTGCTTTGATTCAAGAGACTATCTAAACAGAGAAATATCAGTAACCGATAACTACAAATATCTTAACTTATATATACGAAAGGATATCAAAATATCCTCTCCTCTGTTCTCTCCTCTTTTCTCTCCTCTCTCGCTCTATATATATATATATTGAAAGAGAGAAATCAGAAATTCCGACTCTCTTGTGTTACACTTACAGCACAGTTTTGGATTTACAAAGACCAGCGATGGGTATAATGTATTCTAGCATCAACTCTTCTACAACTCTGCAGAGCTGGAGAGAACGTTCTCCTTCTTATTCACTCAAGATTCAAAACTTCTCCCAATTCGAGAAATCAACTCTCTTATCTGGGAAAAAGTATGAATCCTCTCCTTTCTCCTCCGGTGGATACAACTGGTACGTATTGCGTATTCACTTAATTAGTGCTAAAATTCCCAAAGAGTTGCTTGCACCTTCCTCATCAGAATTTTATCATCATCAAAATACTCAAGTACCCCAGTTTTTGAGTCCTTAGATATTTGGTTTTATTTAAGAAAAATCAGGAATATGATCATATACCCAAAGGGGAACGACAAGGACGAAGGAAGTGGGTATATATCTATGTACGTGGAGATTGATACCACAAGCCTCATGTCTAAACCACGAACTGAGGTGTTAGCAGATCTCCGGTTTTTTGTCTTTAACAAAAAAGAAAACAAGTACTTTACTATTCAATGTACGTCTCTACTATTACAATGTCTTACTACACATACATATTTGCTTCTACCATATATTCGTTATACTGTGTATTATATGTTCAGATTTAGAATCAAAGACATTCAATATATTAAGAACTGTGTCGGGAATTCCGAAAATGATTGCGTGTGATACATTCAATGACCCTAAAAACGGATATATTTTTGAGGGAGATGAATGCGAGTTTGGTGTTGATGTCATTGTTGCTCCACCTCCTACCAACTGGGAAATCCTCTCTAATCAGAAACTCAAGCCTACCAAGTTCTATTGGCGTGTTAAGAAATTCTCTAAGCTGGAGGAGCATGTGTACACGTCAGGTAGTTTTTCAATGGGCGCAAGAAACTGGTAAGTCCTTATGATAGATGAATACTTTGTAAATGTACATATACATCTGTGTGTGAGTGTTAATTTGTAAAAAATATCTAGGATTCTTAAGTTGTATCCCAAGGGTGATACGAGGGCAGAGGGCAAATGGTTATCCATTTGTCTGCAGCTCGCTGAAACAACAAAAGATGATGAGAAGATTTTTGCGCAAGCTAAGTTGCGACTTGTAGACCCACGTGGATCCAATCACATCACACGACAACGTAGGTGTTATAGAACTAACAACACTTGACGAGATGTGAGACTATTTCTTGATATTCATTTGGAAATAACGATCCTATTTGTTTTTTCTTGCAGTTAACAATTGGCCCGATCAATCAAGTCCAGGTTGGAGTTGCTATCAATTTGTGTCTCTAGATAAAGTTCACAAGGCTTACTTGGATAAGGAGGATACTTTGACTGTAGAAGTCGAGTTTGATGTTGTTTCTGCAACCAAAATATTCTCTCCCATGATCTAATTAGCCCTATTATTAGAACATCAATTATCTGTCGCCCATCTAAACGTTAGAATGTTTCATCTATTTAGACTTCCATGATACATAGATCACGTTTTTTACGTTTCTGTGCTCTATAATTTTTTCCAGTCTTGGGTTTTTATTATTTTCTACAATGTCGAAAAACGAGTTTGTTTCGAAGAAGAACTCTTTGATTAGAAAAACTTGTGTATGGTTATATTGTTTCAAGTCCTTTGATGTTATTTCCATGATAGGTTTTTGGATCATTTATCATGATTTTCACGTAAGATTTTATAGGCTTCCATCATCTGAATTTTGTTTTGGGTTCTTTTATCAAAAGATTGATTGCTTCTGCCCAATGTAAGTCAAATACAAATACGGCATGATTTGATGAAAACACTTCCAAAAATAAACCAAACGCCACGAGACCCAATGAATGATTGCAGTTTCTATTTATTTAAAGAACAACTCCATTGATGGTTTTAGGGGTTCTTAACGTGGAAACCAAAAAAAAATTATTAAAAAAGTCGTGGGTTTCATCAACGACTTAAGAACCAATCTTTAAAGTTTTTATATAAGGATCGGTTCTTAACTTGTGGCGCGCCGCGATTGGTTCGTTTTTTTTTTTTACATCTTTAAAAAAATAAAATTTTAAAACTTTTCTAAAAAATTTCACCGATGGAAATGATCTAATTATCAGAAGAAGATAGACTAGTGAGACGATGACAAAAAAGAAAAAAAACTATATAAGTACATATAGTACTTTGTAAATAGATCTATATTCACATACAACTTGAAAAATACCATTTTTTTTCAATATGTTTAAATATTTTATAATCTCAGAACAATATCGCTATATTAATCCTAAGAGTTAATCCATCAACAAACTCTACATTATATACCAACGAGTTTATTCGACGGGAATCGCTCTGACACGGTTTTTCTGATTAGCGACTTGTTCTCTGAGCCAACCAGCTCTCTTGACTCTCCGGACTCGGGAATCGTCGTGAGCGACCCCGTATTGTCAAAAACGATGTCGTATTTGTCAATATCTACGCCTTGACATGTCTTAAAGGGAGTGTTTGCCTGTTTCTGCCCGAGCATTGACTTTATGAGTCTTTGTAGAGAACGTGAAATCTTATTCCGAGATTGCTTTCTCGTCGACGGTGAACGAGGAGAAGGGAGGTGAGGCATGGACATGGATCTCTCCGAGGAAGAGATGGCTGAGTTGAGTTGGCGGTTGAACGAGTTGAGCTCGAACGAGTCATACAATGTACTTTCGCAGTCCCACACCTTCTTCTTCATCTTATGAACATTATTAGTCTCATCTATGTTTTGTTTCACATTCTCCTTCTTGTTCTTGTGGAGATTTTCCATTTGTTTAGCGCTTTTTGACTTTTGAGTCGAATTATCGTCTGTGAAAGTAGATAATGAACTCAAGGTGAGACAAATCAACTGTGATTATTGATTGGTCATATATATAACTAGAAAATCAGAAATGTCTTAAATTTAAAATACAATATACCTCAAGATTTATATGTAAGAACTTCTAGAAGGTTTAATATGGGTTACTAGATCATGTAGAACTACCTTTTAAACTCCTTCCTAGCTCAAACCTAAATTAGATAATTTATGGTATTTTGAAAATACATTTTTGATAGTAATTTTGAACAATAACAGAAAATGCCGTGTTTTTTCTAAATACTCTATAGATTAGAGAATGTCCTCTCTTTTTTTTTTAACTTTACTTTATGAAAACATAAAGGACATTAAAGGAACAAAACCTGAGAATACACAATTTCCCATCTTGATCTTCATCACATATGATAATGATGATGATGATGCGGAGCTCTTAAGAGATTGACCATCTCTTGGCTTAGCTTTTCTTAAGCTCTCAATGATTTTGAGACGTCCTTTGATGATCAAATCCTCTTTCTTTGTCTTCTTCGCATCATCCTCCACTTTTGCTGCCATCTTCGTTGACTCTAAGGCTTTTGGTTTGACCTCAATCTTTGTCTATCTTTCTTTCGATTGTGGTTACCTTCAGATTATATATAGAGAGAAAAAGAAAGAAAGCTTGGAGTGTTCGGTGAAAAATGAAACGCGTAGCGAATAACTTTTTATGGAGACTTCATCGTCCTGAGCTTCACGGTGTCTGCATTTATCAAATGTTGCAATTAATACTCTCTCTCTATATGTATATAAATAATATATTTACAACCTAGAAATTTCGGACATTTAGATCAGTATATGTGGCCATGCGCAAAACCAAATGATATGTGAGACATTTTTTACAGCATAAATCAAATGATATACGGATACTCCCATATTATTATCAGACTCGACTTGTTACATGAATTTAAAATTTAAATTGAAGAATTATACTTCAATCGATACCTAAAATTTAAATATTTGCATGATCATATTTTCAAGATATTTTAAATAATTAGATAATCATATATTAATGGATAATTAATGAGTTAGGTTCTTGCTTGTCGACTATTCTTAGACGGCCATCACGCAAACCTTAACCACGCACAACATAAACTTTAATAGATAGGCCTAGTATTTAGGTTTTTGATAGATATAACGCCTCGTGGTCCTCACTCGTCCCTTAGTTTAAGTGCGACGTGTCTGTTAAAGTCTTAACCATGTAATTAATAGCATCGTTGCGCATATTATACTTCATGTAGCAGTAGAATCGAGATTTTTATAGTTTAGTTATATCATCAAGTTCAGAAAAACGTAAAAGACATATTTTTTTAATGTGATTCACCAGATATCTTCATTCTCGAATTTTGTTTACAAAATATTTTTGTAAACATAATCATAGTGTTCAACTTACATAATTTTAATAATTCATCTTAGCCTGTTCCAACTTGTTATGAGTTTCTTAAGATCTGATTTTATGTTAGTGAATTGTTATGTGCAATAGTTTAAAATTATGTTCAAACTAGGTTAATGTCTAACAGATATTCTTTAAATCTTCAAAAATGTAGATATCATGGAATGAGTAACGACTTTTGGAGGTCACTTTTCACCGTTAACTCCTAGCTCGACCACCACCACAATGACTTTCGCTGGGGGCCAGGCAGTGATCCGGGACTAAGCCCTAATATCGTCCTAGAGATGTAGAGCTCAACAAACCAATGCAACTTGCCAGATTAAGTTGTAGAACTATTTCGGAAGTGAGCGTTAAAGAGTTCAATATGCTGAAAAATAGACCTGGCAAAAGCCCATTAATACAAAACATGGCCCATTAATAAACACTTAGTAAATGACGGAATAAACACGTATATATAAGGTTTCCGTTAGCTTATCGTACGCAAAATCTCCCGGCGAGGAAAGCTATAAGTCTCACAAACTCCGACGTAATCAACAAACAAAAATTGCCAAAGCAAAAAAAAAATCACAGTGAAGAGAAAGTTTCCTCGTTTATTCATCCACCATGAATGCTGATTGATGAGCTAATTCTTGACCAAAGAGCATAAGATTTTACATAACTTATTATTTTCTCATAGACCCGATCTTAAATTATGAAACTTCGTCCTCCACGAAGCATTTCTTCTGCACCAAGACCAAGTGAAAGTCATTGGCTTTCTCCTCTAACCCGACATCTCGAAAAGCATCCAAGATCCTCGAGCAAGCAGACACATCAAACTCCGTCGTTTTAGACTCTTTCCACTGATCGATAACTTCCTCGGCTTCTCTCAACTGACCAAGCATTAAATAAGCCGAAAGAACACAAATGTAGCTTCTACTACTCAACTTTTGGTTCGTATTTCTCAAAGACTTCCAAATCTGATCTATCATATCCTTGTTTCCTAATCCAGTATGCAGAATCATAAGCAAGTCATATGTGACCCATTCTCTTTGCGAAATAGATTTCTCAGCTTCAACAGGTGAAGTAGACTCCGCATTCGTTAGCCTACTACTATTTATGTAGATACTAGTAAGATCAATATACCGAGACCAACCATCGTTGCAACTAACATCACACCTCATCTCTTCAAGAATCTTTCTAAGCTCATCTATGTTAAAAGTTGCAGCACATGAACTTACCCATAGATTGTAAGTAAATATATCCGGAGAAACTTTTTTCTGCTTTAGCACTTCGATAACTTCTGGTACTTTCTCGACTTGTCCAACTGACATGTATAAAGTCATCATCTCGTTGTATGTGATAGCACCGAAAGTAAGATTATCGTTCTCTATGATTCTCTTGAACAAGGACTCGGCTCTTTCGGTTTGTTTGGAGCCAGCATAAGCATGAAGTAGAGAAGTATAGGTTTCAGTTGTCTTTGAAGCTAGATGCAAACCTTCAAAGTAACGTTCAGCTGCATCGATCCCGAATACTTTTGAAATCAGATCGATTCGTGATGCATAATCAGCATCTGAGATGTTTGATTCTTCATTCTGAACCATCCACTCTGTAACCTGTCATAAGGCTTAAATTAGCTCCCAGGAGGATACAGAGCAATGAGATTTTGTGAATAAACACATATCATAATCATAAGTTCGACGATTTTGAGTCAGTTGAAGTTTATGAGCTTAATCTCAAAAAGATGCATTCGGTTTTGACTTTATATGAAATCGTTACTGTAACAGATATGACCAATCTTTCTCGTTTACTACTACCCAATTCTCAATGCAGATTCACAGAACTTTCACAAAGTGACTGACATAGAAACTAGGAGCCACGAATTCCAAAGGAAAATATCGATCCTAGTACCTCAAGAGCGTGTTTGTAACGCCGAGTTCTCCTAAGCTCTTTGGAGATCTCTCGAAGTTCAGTCACCGTAATCTGATTCCCTTCGCCAACCCATTTCTCGAGAACAGTAGTCGCGCTCCGCTTCGGAAGCCTCAATCTGAAAATCCGGCTCCTCAGATCGTCTTTCTCCTCCGCTTCCGACGAATCCTCCACAAACGTGCCTCCGACTGCCGCATCAGCACTGTACGACTTCGAGAATCGCGACGATTCGGCGTTCCGAGTGAAATTGCTTCCGAGAGAACCATTCGTCAATCGACTAAATTCAAAACAAAAACCATAAGAAGAGTGAACTCATTTTTCTCGGGAACAAAGATAGAAATGGTGGGGGAACTCACCATCTAAGACTATGGAAGAGCGAGCGAGTCGCCATCGATTCTCAGTTCGTGTGACCAAAAAGATCTAAGACGATCTCGAATAACTACTTTTTAATTTTGTGTCAAATGATAGTAATTAATAGGCCCAAGAGAATCGGCCCATTAGCTCCAATAGAAACAAATGGCTAAAACATCCGCGACGGTGGAGCCAGCCACCGCCGCTTCCAGCAGTGTGACAACTCGAATCACTTTTGCCATACTTGCAGCTGGTTTTTCATTACAATATTTAAAATTACCTCCAACTAATTGTATAACTGATTTTGGGTATGGCAATAATTTTGAATAAAACTATGATATATTAATAGTAATACAGGTACATCAATCAAATATTCAAGAGAAACTAGAAAAATAAAAGAGAAAAAAATCATCTCCGCTTATAATTCATAAATCTAAAAGAACGAACGAAATAAATAAATAAATAGTGCTAGTTCCATCGGAGTAGCTCGTTTGTTTGTTTCCGTCGATCGAATCTACATAGCCAATACGGCAGCGCATAGCATAACGGCGACGGATCCACCAAATACCGTGTATCTGTTGGAAATGGCGTTGCTCTGTGCTGGACCAGGAGCTTGTGATGGTGAATCAGAGATCGAAGACGGACTATCTGCTTGAGTATCGATGGAAGGAGAATCAGCTTGAGTTGACGATGGAGGAGACGCGACTGACGATTCTGGAGTCGGAGTTTTCGAAGCAGAAGGAGAGATCGCCTGTGGTGAAGATGCAGGAGAGATAATTCGCCTTCCTCCGCCGTTGAACGGAGCTGGAGCAGGAGATTGAGCCACCGCGGAAGAGATCAAAAGAACTGCGAGAACCAGAAACCCTAGGATTTTCGAGATCGACATAGCGAGTTAAAGCGAGAGAATCGATCGAAATAGTTCGAGAATGAGTTTGTTTGCTTATTGCTAGAGTATTGATTTTGTTTGTTGTTTCTGCTGAGGAAGACTATGGTTACATGCGTTTATATAGGTGAAAAGTAGGGTCTATCGTCTATGAGCGCGTTAGATCTAAATCGTTGGATTAAGGAAAAGAGGAAGCGAGCTAAATCGAACGGTTGAGGATTTATTAATACGCAGGTGTGAACTGTGAAGTGGGACCGGCTACTGAGAAGAAAAAAGAGAACGCGGTTGGATCGTCCCCCTAAGTCTAACTACGGCGTTAACAGCTCATAGAATATCGTACGTACACGTGGCGGTCAAGAAGGCGCGTGATTGTATATAAGAAAAGAAATATGGCCGTTGTTAGAAGAGCTTTATTTTCTTCTATAACGGTCGAGTGATTTAAAGAATCTGATTTTTTACAAATCATACACGTCTGAATCCTATATCTTTTATAACGTTGGAAATGAATTTTAAAAGGGTTTGTATTTTCACTTATATAACTTCTTCTTTTTTTGCTTCGAACTAATTTTTTTTTTTACAACAAAATATTTTATACATTAATTAGACAAGTATGAAAAGGTTTGCATCGGTGCTAAACCAAACTGATTTTACATAGTTAACATGGAAAAATAGAGAACCTCGTGCTCTTACCCTTTTGCAAGGGTATCGGCACGGACATTAGAAGATCTAGTTATTAAGGCTATAGTGAAATTTGAAAACTTAGCACGAAATGTGGTGAAGTAATCCAAATCCGCGAAGAAAACAAGCCAATCTGAATGATTATCCGTCATAAAAATCAATGTCAAACAATCTGTCTCTATCCTGACTGAAATGAAGTGCCTCTCAAGAAGACAAGACATAGTCCAAAGAAAGCCGTCTAGTTCTGCATGTAGGGCTGAAAGACTTTGTCGACATCCTTGCGTTCCCAAAAGGTAGCGTCCACCAGTATCTCGTAGGCACCACCCTAATCCACTAACTGGTCTGATATCATGCCAAGAGACATCGATCTGACACGTAAGGGACTGAGATGAAACAAGACACACGTCTAAGGCACCTTCTTCCGTATTTTCCTCTTATTCGTCTTCTTCGCCTTTCTGATTAGCCAATCTCCAACTCTCCGCCTCTAAAACCGCTATATGAAGAGTATCCTTTGGTGAAACATTCTAAGCATTGAAGACTTTCTCATTTCTCACTTTCCAAATGTACCACATGATCGAAGAGAAAAGATCCCGTTTTGTCTCTGATATACCCGAATTCTTGGTCCTCTAAAAGAGGTGGTCCATATTTCGGTATAAGGAGGTGCTCGGGAAGAAACCCAGAAGTGTGGACAAAGAAGACAATGCCCAAACTTGTAAAGCATGGAGACACTCAAAGATAAGGTGATTAATCGTCTCCTCGGCTCCACCACATCTTGGACAACTACGGTTCGAACTTCTTTTATATAGTTCTTTCCCTTATTAATCATGATTGTTATCTTAATATACTGTTTCTAAATTTGGTCTTTTATGTGAAAAAAAATCATTTTTAAAAATGGCTGATTAAAATTTGTGCATCTCCTTTATCAAAAAAAAAAAAAATGTGCATCTTTAATTTAGTGTATTATTTGTTCGTGGCCTTTCTTTTACATTGGTATGAAAAGGAAGGAGCTGGGCTTTGGTTTAAGGTGTTAAGTGTTTGGGTTATTAATTGGGAGGCCTTGACTTGGTTTAGACAAAGCTATAAGGCTAACTCTTGCTCCTTCTCTTTCTGATTTAATATATCCAAGGTCGTATTAGGGATATGTTGTCATTTGGGTTTTGCTTTCTAAACTTCCAATTGACGGAGAGAAATTTTAAGTTTAGGGTTTTCAACTCAAATAAATGAGAATGAGTAAATTTTCACATGTAAATGTAGTGTTGATCCATTATAACTTTGGATGTGGATTTTCACATGTAAATGTACTAGTGTTGATCCATTATAACTTTGGATGTGGATCCTCGAAATGAGGTTTTTTTAAGTCAAATCTCATTCTAAAATTAGAAACATCTCCTATTTAGATCAACAAATATGACTTTGTTACCATATTAAATTTTATGAGTTTACAATTTAAAAAATTAATAATAAATGAATTGATTCAAGCTTATACTAGTACGTACTGGTTTTTATAATTTCGTAAGATCACAAAAAATGATTAAAACTATCATATTTTTAAACAAAAAAGAACGAATAAAACCTTTTAAAATAAATGATGAAATATCAGATTAATATACCGAATAAAATGAAGTTACATAGTTATTTATAGAAAAAAAAAACTAAATTTAAGAATTAAAAAATAAACCCGTAACCCAACAAGAACATAGCATGATTTTAACAACCAACGCCATACAGCGCAGAGGCTATAATGGTGACTCTTGTTCCACCTCTATATAGACACGAGCTTAAACATAAAAATTTCTACAAAGTAATGTATTTTTATATTTCTATCCATTGCTTTTGGTTAGGTGTTCCATCTTTAATTTACGTTTATGCTACTATTTTCAAAATAATCTTTGATTCAAGTTGGGTTTATTTATCTGATGCTTCATCTTTCATAATCAAAAAAAGGTTTCCGAGTAAAACATTGAAGTTGCCAATATAATCAATGCAAACTATGACAAGGGAAGATATATATCCGTAGAGGTGAAGTTTATCAAAATGATACAGAAAAAGAATAATGAAGGCGTGGAAGCACCCAATCACGAGAGCAAACTTAATAACTCCGAGGAAAACATCCATAATGATGACCACGCTATCTTGATGTGATCGTAAAATTATGATGATAAACCCGACGGTGAATGGCATTCACTGAATGCTGGTAATGGCAAAGAATAAGCTATTGCTTGCTTATTTCGTTGATTCATTTAGTGATTAATCACCTTTATTTCGTGTTTGTTTGCAAATGACCTTTTTGGCCACCTTGAAAATTATATTACAAAGGTTGGCCAATAAGGTGGATAATTACTATTTTATTTAGGTAATATAATTTCATGAGAGTCTAATATATTTCTTTGCAAAACCAATTGTGTATTAGAATACGTCAATGTCAAGCTAAGGAATTGTCTTTTAGGGACATATTATTTTGATTCAGCAGGTATGTAAGGATCATTTAATATGTTTCTAGTAAAAATATTTGTGTCATCAAGATTTTTTGAAATTGTTGTGTATTTTATCTCTAGTTTCTTCATACCTTTGTTAGAAAGACCTAGCATTCTCTTGTGATCAAAACTTGTTCCCCGTGTAATATATTCAAAAGTAAATTTCATATTCTATTTGAAATAGAAAGTGAAGTGTTTTAACCATTTGAAAGTAAAAGCAAAAATCCGCAGAGAAGAGAGTACTTGTCATTCGAGTTCTCGGATCTAACGTGTGGGGGTTATAACAAGATATACTAAAATAGATGGATTAATTTTGGAAGATGTAGAAGTGAAGGGAATTGTGCGTAAAGAAAGAAAAAAATAGATTGGACATAAAACATGAGATTCGACAAAAATGGGATGTGAATGAAGTTTAAACTTGTAGTCTAAGATGATTTTTATCGAGTTCAGTGTTACCAATTCTTAGAGCATTGGATCCTTTCTGAAAGAAATAAAGAAAAGAAACTGTACGTCGAATCTTGATCTTTTAAACCTTTAACAAATTGTTATTAGAGCAAATTCTATGACAACTTGCTGCTTACGCTTTCGATGCCAATGATACAGTGAAGTCAGTACAGAGTGATTCAACGAATCAATAAGCCTGCTCAATGCACTTGAGCACCAACCCACTGATAATATTTAATAATTTATGCGATTAATACTTAATTCAACCTACCAAAAAAAGTATATAGTAACAGTACTAGGTAGAAAACAAGATAATGAAAAGAAAAGTGATTGTTCCCATCCTCGACAAATACCCCTATTTTAAGGGAAAAGTGCTTGGAAAATACAAAATAATTGACGTGTTAAAACTAAAAAGTGATATGTTCTCTTATCCCCCGATTCCCAACATCTTCGTTTACTTTATTTCATCTTTTTTTTTTTTTTGGTTTGCTGAATCAACAGTGTAATTAATTTCTTAATGTATTTCCCACTTATCTAAAAAGTTTGATTCCTCTGGTTATAAAAACACCCCTATTATTATACTCCTACACATCGGTTTTATTGTCCTCATTAATATAGATATATAAATAGATCTTTCACATTTTTCAGAATTTAATTTTTTTTCCAGGAATCGAATTTACACGTCATAGAAACGACAAAAGAAACACATCCCTTTCCTCAAACCCCGAACCAGACGCGATAGATATCTACAACTTCTTTTGACTACAGATGCTTTAACTTAGGCCATCACCATCGATTCTTGCCACGTGTCGAATTCTTGATCGTTTAATTCAAACCAAAGTCTTACACGTCGAAGTTTTCGGGTCCCACAAAGCTGGTAAAAGATATTTTCTACCGGCGAGACCCAAAGCGTTGTAACTCGCTCCCGTTGTCTTTTCTACGAGAACACGACCCGCGTAACCCGGGTATGCACCCGACCCGAAAATCCCGGTACAAGCCGACACGGCTTCTGGAGAGGGTTTTGTGACGGTGTTGACCAGAAGCGTCGCGAGGTTTATAATCATTCCGTCAACTCCGACGTCGCCGCTAGGCGCAACTAACGGCGGTGACTGAGGTCCGTAGACGGGTTGATGAAACGGCCACGCGCAGTAACCAGGACACTGCGTTTCAGAGTTTCCGACCCAGATGTAGGCTTCACCGTTTACGGAACGCGACTTCGAGCCGTGGGTCCCGCAACGGTTCATACATAATCCCTCGACGGCGACGTCTTTCGCCGTTAAGACGACGGTTATTGATTGAGCGCCACCACCGTTAAGTTTACCCGACAGAGCACGAAGGTAAGGGCTTTTTAGGGATTTTCCGAGAGGGTAATTCTCAAGGAGGAGCTGCTTACCGACGACGATTGTTGATGCGTCGATTTTGTTGTACTTCTCCGTCGTCTTCCACCACGACGCGACGGAGGGACCTCCTTTGACAGCGGCGGAACTGAGCGAGCGGATGAAATCGACGATTACGGACCGTTGAATTGGGGTGAATTTTCCGTACCATACGAGACTGAGTGTGGTGTTTCCAATGCCGATGTGGTGATTGACCACCGGGGGCTTGTGTTCGACCACCGCGGCGGCAGAAAGGCCGGCGGTGGCTGAGACGAGTACGAGAAGAATGGCGAAACGGTAAATATAAGCCATTTGTGCGAACAGAGATAGCAGAGAGAGAGAGAGGAGGGTTATGTTTTTTGATTTGGGTTCTATGAAACCCACCGAGGCTTTATTTATACCAGAAATTTTTGAACGGGGAACAGCTGTGGAAAGCAAAGAGCGTCTCTATCAACATGAGCCACGTGGATATATTTAATTGGTTAGGCAAGAGTTTTGGACAGCCTGTAATATAGGTTCGTCTAGAGTGACGTGGTAGTTTCCATAAACGTGTATTTAATTATTTTGGATATTTTATTTGAATATTTTAGATTTTAATATTATGCTATAAGAAATGTCCTTAATCCGACTAGATGATATAAAAAAAAAAATATTTCACCTTCCGTGCATGTCCGGATGAAAAGTTTATATGTATTCTATTTACATTGAACAGTACCCGTCTGAAACTATTAAAAGGTGTAATCACGCAGCTCAATAAATATAAGTATGTCAGAGATTTAAATCTTTTTTTCGTGGGTATGTAATATATATTGAAGGACAGTACATTTCTACTTTTTCAACCGCAAGAAGTTAATTTCAGCTACATCTCTATCACCATTGACAAAAACATGGGCTTTTGGATGACCAACTCAACCAATGCCTAAAACCAAAAATAAACTCAAGTAATTCACGATAAATTTGGTAAAAGTTTTTGAGATACATTTAAGAAATTTTTACAGACTTACAGTTACCAAATTTGATATGACTAGTAAACACACTTACTACCAAGTGATCAACAATTTACCTCATATCAAAATATGTATTTAAAAATACTATTGAGTATTAATGAACCAATTTAAACTAGTTAAGAAATATCTATTTTGGAGTTGGATATCATGGTTAGGGGTTCTTTCACTGCAATTTTGACTATATATAACTATAGTGGATACTTTATTTTGTAGATATATCCGACTCTTCACAAATTATAAAATAATTGGTTCGACATATTCACGTGCTAGATATGTAAGAAAAAAAAACTAATGAAAATAATTTTGTTCCTACATAAGATTATATTTTTGTTGGTGTACAGTTTGTTATAATCGTTGAGTGAATATATTAATTTCATGCTTTCATTTTCTCAGGTTTTTGTTATCTAAAAAAACTTAAAACGATGTTTTTTTATAAGACTTGGAATGATTTAGAGGTCGGGATGGATCAAACGTATGCAGACTAAAACATTATATTATTGAAGCAGACAATAATTTATCGCATATCAATTTTTTTTTTTCCACAAAAATAATTTGCATCTATAATTTTTCGTTTTTTTGGACAAAATATTATGAAAGTAAATATAAGCGGTATTAATCACTCCCTGACTAAAACCGCTGCAACAATTCCAAACGTAAATCATTACCCTATTGATATTTTCCATTAAAGTTTGAATTTTTTTAGTTTACAAATCAATATACTAGTTGCACCTTCTACATACAGTGGCGAAAAAAGAAAAACCGACCATGCACTAAAATTGTAGTAACCATAATGACACCTCCAACTATTCAGAATCCATTTTCTTTTGAGGAAACCCATAATGGACCTCATGTCGCGTGTTGATTTTGTAGTGCCCACAATCCATACGTATTTTCAATATTGAATCATGTATGTCATGTCAATATGTATACAGTTAAAATCGGGTGTATGAATAGAGAAATATACCAAAGTGTTTGAGCAGTAGAAGTCAGAGTAGCTTGGGTAAGGCGTACGAACCACGCCTTTTCATACGTTCAATTATTGCCTTACATCTGCGTGGTCCACTCTTCTTCTCTTTCTTCTTTAGCCTTTTCTTTAAATTTGAAATCTCTTTATCTTTATTCGCCTTTTTTTTTTCCTTTCTAACTTTTTTTTTCTTCTAATATCTAGAATGTTGTGAGTTCTAAAAATATGTGAATCGAATTATGCGGATACATGTTGTTAAAAATGAGCGACTGGTTTAAAAAACGTTAAAATTTGTACGTTAAATTTGATCTCGACAAAATAAGACATAACAATACACATAATTTCAAAGTTTTTAACAAAAGAAAAAAAAAATTTTAAGTGACCAAAATTAGTAATTTAGTGTTTGTTCTAGTGATGTCGACCGATATGAATTTAATTAACTAGGTGGACGTCCAAAGTATTTTTAATTAAATTTGTTTATATAAAAACTGATGTTGGATCATCGGATTAATATACAACGAACCCAAAATAATTATCTCCACAGGTTAACATTGTATACTCCAAAATGTTGGTATTTGATGAGACCAACCATTATATATTGTTTACCCAGATCCAACTAATGTTGTACAAATATATGTGTAACTAAATCTATCGTCAAAGTTTGATAAAATTTGTTAATATCAAAACTCGTACTGATTATCTATATTTTGGTCCAACAATTTATTCGAACATAATGTTGGAACATAGCATGGAATTAAATATTGAACGACAAAGAAATGAATCAGTGGTTTCACAGTTCCATAAACTTTTTGTTAAAAAATCCATAAACTTTTTGTTGATCATAAAATTTAGTTGAAAAGTGATTATGGATCTATTATACAGTTTTGTAGGTTTAACTAATGACAAACAAAAACACGATTTTTAGTGTTCTCTCTTAATAATTTATGCTGCACAATTGCTACTTTTCATAACTAAGCTATATATATATATTGCAATATTATCAATCTAGACGATCGACCATAAAGTTAACTAAGAAGATTGATAATTATAGAGCAGTTTGGATTTTCATCCCAAAAAATGATTGATATGCTAGTATTAGTTACTTTGAAAATTTCAACACGATAAAATGTGGAACTGTTGGATTTTTATCCAGAAAAAAAGATTGATTCTGTAAAAAGTAGATGCATTGGGTTTTCTTACGTCAAGGCACGACATACTAGGAAGATGAGTATCGTTGGTCCCACCATGTAAGTACGTTTATGAAAACGTGAAAAATATATTTTACGTCACCTTGTCAGAACTACTCTCCAGTTTTATAGGGAATAAGATGGGTAAATAATCTTACTTTAACCCTGCCTTTGTATTTTTGAGACGTGAGTGTTCATCAATCAGTAAAACAAAATTTACTAAACAAATAAACAATATCTGTCACAAATCTTATTTTTTTTTTACAAAAAAAGAAATACAATGACACGATATATGACAATGTAACAGTGGGCGAAGGATGGTGTCTTTTTGGGCTTGGTCTCTAGACTTGTTTCATCTTGGGTTAGATCTTATCTTGCGGCATTTGCTTGTTCCGGTTTAAAGTTTTTAATTTCTTTTTGTATTACTTGTTTTTTTTTCTCTCTTTTGGACTTATGGATAGGAAGATATTTACATTTTCTTTAAAGAGATTTGATCCCCTCTTTATAATCGCAGAATAGTTTTATAATCACGGAATAGTTTATTTGAGTAATAAAGTAAAGAATATAAAGAATTTGACGAGTTCAGATCACGGTGTGTGATCCTACGTCTCGGCCTAGAGCTTTCAAGTAATTTACTATCACCATAGTTACAATCAATTTAGGGTTTATCTCAAGATCTCTCAGAACAAGAATAAATCTCACAAACTCTCAAAAACTCTCATTAACTTAAATCTCACACATGTTTAGCTTTATAGAGACTAAAGTGATTACAAAGATAAGACGGTTTAACCCAACTGTGATCTAATAGATATAAAATCAATATCATAAGTGACTAACCCAAATCCCGGACCAAGTTATTATCCAATAATTTTCATCACCAAAGGCCCAAGCCCAACGAAACTTCACCTTGATGACAATCACTTCAAAGTATAATATCTTCATCTTTGCATTTCATGTGTCCCTCCAGAAAAAACCAACACCTTAGTGTTCTTCTAAATTAAAAAAGCGCAAAGCCTTCTCAAACTTATCCATAGAAAGATCATTTGTCAACATATCAGCCGGATTCCTCTAAGTCGGGATCTTCGACAACTTCACTTTATTGGAAGTAACAATATCTCTAATTAAATACATCCTCCTGTTGATATGCTTCGTCCTCTCATGATGAACGTTGTTCTTGGCTAAACTCAAGGCACTCTAAGAATCACACCAGATCTCTACTGTGTCCGGCTTGAAACTGAACTCCTCGGTCAAACCCCTTGACCAAATTGCTTCTTTCATAGCTTCCACCAATGCCATATGCTTTGCCGATGTTGTAGACATTGCGACGACATGTTGGACACTTGATTTCAACTAAGAGTCGTTCCACCTGCCGTGAAAACATATCTTGAAATCGATCTTCTTCTATCCATATCTGATACAAAATCAGAATTACATAAACCCATTTTATTTTTATTTTTACTCCCATTTTTTACAAATAGAAGGTTTGATTGTATGATTGAAATGTAAGGTTATAACTTTTAAGAAACCATTTTCATCACCAAAGGCCCAAGCCCAACGAAACTTCACCTTGATGACAATCACTTTAAAGTATAACATCTTCATCTTTGCATTTCATGTGCCGCTCTAGGAAAAATCAACACCTTAGTGCTCTTCTAAATTAAAAAAGCGCAAAGCCTTCTCAAATTTATTCATAGGAAGAACCTTCGTCAACATATCAGCCGGATTCCTTTAAGTCGGGATCTTCGACAGATGCACTTTACTGGAATAAAACAATATCTCTAATGAAATACATCCTCCTATTAATATGTTTCATCCTCTCATGATGAACGTTGTTCTTGGCTAAACTCAAGGCATTCTAAGAATCACACCATATCTCTACCGTGTCCTGCTTGAAACCGAACTCCTTGGTCAAACCCCTTGACCAAATTGCTTCTTTCACAGCTTCCACCAACCCCATATACTTTGCCGATGTTGTAGACATCGCGACGATATGTTGGAGACTTGATTTCAACTAATAGCCGTTCCATCTGCCGTGAAAACATATTCTGAAATTGATCTTCTTCTGTCCATATTTGATGCAAAATCAGAATTATATAAACTCATTTTACTTTTATTTTTACTCCCATTTTTTATAAATAGGGTTTGATTGTATGATTGAAATGTAAAATTATAACTTTTAAAAATCTTATTTTATTTTCTCAAAACACGAGCTTCATTTCCTCCATCTTGTAACTCAAAAACTAGCTTGTATCTTCTTTTTATCATTTATGTTTTCTTCAAATTTCTCTTTCTTTTCTTTTCTTTTCTTTTTATTATCAACTTTATAGAATTATATTGGTATGCTTTATACTTTTTCTATACCATTATAGTGTTAACATTGTCGACATTACTTTTATATATATATATATATATATATATATATATATATTATGACTCGCCATTGATCCGTAGTTAATCCGACAACCCGGTGATTTATAAGGTAGTAGTCCGGTTCGATCAACGAGTCGGGATTAAAAACATTGGTTTAAATGTTTACTAATTAGACAGATGTTTTACATAAATCAATTTCCATTAATTTATTAAATATAATAACATGTTTACAAACATGTCAAATGTTCATTAATTTTAGTTAGTACTCTATTAGTCTCATTTTAAATCAAGGTTAAAGTTTTACAGACATTGAATAACTATTATATCTTTTGATTTTTATAATTAAAAAATCAATTATTATCAATATAAAAAGGAATCAACAAATAGTACAAATTACATAATGCAAATGGTCACCAATAGTTTAAACTAATTAAGATAGAAAATTTAAGAAATTCGATTTATTTTGAGACGGATGAAGTATAGGTTATCCAACCAATAATGCGGCATTAATATAAAACAATGAAGTATGAACCAATAGAACTATGATGCGACGGTATTATTTGAAAGCTAGCTACTTTTCACAAAATCACAGGTTCATAACAATTAATGTGTTTTTTTTGGTGTGAGCGTGCGTGTGGATAAGGCATCTGTAATTGCCAACGTGATTTGTAGGGATCATATTAATCAAAAGGTGGCGAAAATATGAAATAATACCTACGCCACGCAATGTATCGTTGCCATGAAATGTGACACATTATATGTGTTTGTCTAGTGAAAGCGACGAATTATACGTGAAACGAGTAATTATACATGGCACACGAACTCACATAGATGTATAAATGACCTAAGTTTTTTTTTTAGAACAATTTGAATCGACAGCTACAGATGACCTAACCTACTAACCCATTTATTGTAGTTGCTATCCAATTGGCAACCTACAGAATAGAAAGAGACTTAATTTCAATTTTCAATAAAAACAAAAATAGCATAATTATAAGCAGTGAACAAAAGGACCAAACGATGTCTTTATAGAGTTTGATATGAACCCGGAACTTAGATACTTGCTTTTGCCTAACAACTTTCTACAACATGCATCTTCGACGTTGCTTATGGTGGCAGAATGGTCTCCGTTTTATGACCAAGTCTGTAAATTTCTTAAATTCTATAGTATTTTATTGTGTATCACGTCAACCACTTAATTAATTATTGGATATTTTTTTATATGTTTGGTTGTGGACTTGCACAAAACTAGCTGTTCAACTTGTTAAGGGACCTGTTTTCATCACCGAACTAATTAGATGTTTCCACATAACTTAAATATTCCGAGGTAACTTTAATATGAATGTATGTTGATGATTTAAACAAGAATATACTTGTATCTTTTTGTATTTTGTTTGGGCTAAAGCGTGTGTAATAATACTATTGCACGCGTGGTTAAGTTGGTGGAATGTAAGAAGAATAAACTTGGTATGGAACAATGCAATTTCAAGATTAACAGGATGGGCAGGGCAATCTGAAATGAAATATCCTTTCCAATAAAAAATTGAACATAAAATATATTGAAGATTAATTAAGACAGCCAAATTAAAATAATTGTTTAAAGCTAATTTTTTTGTTGATGGTCTTTTCTATATTTATTATTCAATATCTTAATTTTTAAAAAATTTAAAATTATATGAAACATTTAAAAAACAAATTTGGTGACTTTAAAGATATATTCATCCTCATAAAAAGATAAAACTGAAGAACGTAAAATATATATTTAGTGACCCTAAATGATTACTTAGTCTGCTTGTCCATTGGATCTTTGGATCTAGCCTGAAAAGAAATCATGTGCTAGGACATCATCAAATAAATTTACAACTAATCATCTGTTTCAAATTCAAGTATTAATAGGAGCAATGAACATCTATATTTACAACTAAGTGAGATATATATAGACAATGAACATCTATATTTTTGTATTTTGAAACGGTTTATAGAAAATAATTTTATCATTATCATTAGTATATTATTTATGTTTAATAAGTAAGATTTGATTGAGTATATATATCAAAAGAATCAACTCCATGAAAAAGATATGAAATTTTGAAAGGGGACCATATCTTATATCTTACACATATATGTCGGCGAAGTCAATTAAAGTGAGCGAACGAGCTCGAATAAAACGTTAAAACAACAACACCCATTCTCCACCATATGACCATATCCTAACTTTTGACTTTTGAAGGTAAGAGTAATAGTCGTATATGGGCAAAATGTTGCATGCATGCCCATTGCCCATTGCCCACTTGTATTATTTCTCTTTCTCCCTTTCCCCCTGTTTTTTATTTTCATTTTTTTGGTCAAAAGAATGTAAAAGTTGATCGAACACGCTGATTGAATTTGATGGTTCCAAACTGCGTTGATGTGTTTTCCTTAGTATTTAAAGTGAAATTTATCAATCAAATGTAAAAATATGTACACAGGATTTTTATGGTGTCACTATCAACGGAGAAAGCATAAGAAACTCAAACACAAAACTCTAAAGAATGCCGATCGCGATACTTTGACAATAAGAGCAAAAATTTAAGTATAGGAGAAGGCTTGGAACCACCGTTGAAGGAGATTTGCAAGCTTCGTGTCATCAAAATACCAAAAATACGTAATACGATTACGAACCATACGGTCTACTTTGCATATCAATATTTCGTGTAAGGAAATTTGTGATGACGTGCGGTACGTTCATTTCAAACCATATAAATCGTGGCTTAAAAGCCGAGACGGAAAAGAATCAAAGTATCCTGATCAAACTTTCGAGTAGTCAAAATAATCATCGTATGGTTCTAGTCCAGGTTCGCCGCTACATCTAATAGATTCCCACACAAAGCCCAAAGAACATTGATTCTTTTATGAAGAGTAAAGAGTATCCTTCGCTTTTTAAATTTGAATCATGAGCGGATTCAAATTTTCATAAATATTAATGGAAATACAAATTCTTAACAACGTAAAAAAATTCGTTTGCGTTTAAGAATTTTAAAATAATTACTTAAAACCCTAAATATATTGTGGTTTCATCTAATATATACTAATATAACCCAACATTTGTTTCGTATACTACTATAGTTGAAGACATGCGAAAAGGAACGTTTTTCAAAATTGTTTCAAAATTCGCATGTACGAATTTTTATGTTGGGAATGGGATTAATTTACATGATCTTATAGTTTTATTGCAATGACCAAAATGACAAGTGACAACTACCACCACACTTATACAATGATAACGACACTCATTCAACAGCTACAATAATTAAACTTTTCTATTGACTACTGAAAAGGACTCAGGAAAGTATGTAAGTCCAATCAAATTATTAGCAAGTTGTATATAAATAAAATATATAGGTGAGGGTCATTATTAATTAACTCTTAATCAGTCTTGTAATTATTAATGCAAAACGTAACAAGTATTTTGTCCGCATCCGATGTGTGCCGGCATTTTTATCAAATCCACAAGAGCTTCAACAATTATTAGTCCGCACAAACGGCCAATAAAGTAAATCCTCTTCGCTTAATTACATACAATCTTATCACTAGTGCTAGAAAATTTATATGACAAGGCATAATCCACAAGCAACGTAAATACTAAATAGTATTTGGAAATTAAAAATATTATATTTATATACCTATCCTCTATTATATAAAATACAAGTCACTGTACCAATGAAAAAATGATATGTGGTAAGTTAATAAAAATAAAAATAAAAAAGGTAAAAAAATGAAAATCAGTTAACCGTTAGAGAAAAAGAGAAAGAAAAAAGAATGAAAAATCAAATTTCTCTTTCCCATATCCTTCACTCACCCCATAGTTCCACGATCTCCATTTCTAATTAATCAGGCCAAAAAAAATTAATTGCTCCTTAACAAAAAAAAAAAAAAAAAAAATTAACTGCTTATCTTATTTTGTATTATAACAGATTTCGATCTGTATCAATTTTTCATTTTCACCATTTTATCTCACAATCAAACATAACTGTCGTAAATTTGACCTCAAGTTTTAAATATCTTAATCGAACACCGTTCAATAGTCATTGAAGTCCATGGATTCGATCGGTTGACGTCGTTAGCAAGACATGCGGACACGGAGAAAATGTGGCCACTGTTTAGATCGCCAAGTAAGTGGAAAAGAATGTCTGCGACGGGAATCAAAAGAGAAAACAAAGATGGGGGTAAGGAAAACCTACGACAAGGTTATTTGCATCAGTGCCAAAAAGCGGGGAAGTGATGCTTATGGGGGAAATTTCTTTTGCACTTCTGTTAAAAGGTCAGTATTAATTTTTTAATATAGACTTTAATCTATCTTATACCAATAGCTTTCTTTGTGTTTGCACACAGTTATTACAATTATATGTAGAATTGGCAAAAGCCCTTGACACCTTGATCAAAATGGCTACGAGTTTGGTCCATTTTTGTTACTCAGTCATTGTTTTCTCATTTCTTTATGTACAACCTAAATAATCATTTCTCTATTGCTTCTTAATTCCGGTGTAATGTTGGAAAAGATATATTTCTAAGTGACATGCTTATCTTTCAATTTCTTTTTATGGTGTTCATGTTTTTGATCAAGTTACACATGCAACAAACCAACATTTATCTCAGGTTGTAATTAAACTGTAACTTTTGTTCATTGTAATAAAAAAATAAATGAATATGAACTAAAGATCGTGTTATGCTATACCAAATTTTTTCTTTTGATAACCAAAATTGATTACAAACAATAAAACTAATTCAATATAGCAGCAAGAACGTGTTAAGAAAATAGGGTGCAACATTAACTAAAAATAGAATGCCTTAAAACATGATCAATGAACAACATTAACTTTGCAACCTTTTGTTATAGAGCGTTTACACTTTACCTTAAGTAATTAAAGTAACTTTCTCAGAATGTAGTGAAATATATTTTTAAAATTTACTAATTAAATATATTTAAATAATATTTATACTTTGGTATATTAATATTGGACTTTGATTAAAGAATTTTTTTTTTTTTTTTTGCGTTAGCACGGGTCATTTGGTTTCTTTTAGTTAGGCTATGAGTTTTCATTTGGATTTGATACCAAGCTCGGCTTATTAGTCCAAAAACTCTAAGGTTGACTACTGTTTTTTCTTTCTTATGTATTTAAATACAAAAAATTTTAAGAAAACAAAAATAAAAAGTGTATGCCTTAAAAAGAAACTTTGAGTCTTAGTCATTAGATAAATAAAAGTTTGCAGAATTATCAAATTCGTATAACAAAGTGATGCTATGCCATATTTATTGTGTTTTAAAATCCTTACAAAGTAACTAATGTAGTTTTTTTAGAACCTCTTCTGGTTGAAAAGTGAGTACCAATTTAACTATGCTACATCTTTATTTTTTGGTAGGAATGTAAAATTTATTCAAATTTTTTTGTCTTTTTTTCTTATAATCAAAGAACAGAACTATAAGCTAGAAAAGATTTTTGAATGGGACCATGGACTTATGTCTGAGAACCGAACAATCATATGAGCCCTGAAAATATCGTTCTGAAAATATCGCCCTTCATTTTCTTAGAAAAACTGTAATTTTTAAAAGTACCAGAATTTTTAATATGTTAATTAAATATAATTTACAATCATATATATATATATATATATCTATATCTATATCGTTCCATCATAAATTTAATTTCACCTTTGCAGATGGAACTTCATCCATCAATCTACAAAAGGAAGACACATTAATTACTGTAGTAACATTGGTTTGTTGCACCCTTTATCCTATGAGATGGAGATAGAGATTAATAGAGTCAAACGAATTGTGGTTGGGGAGAGATTTCTCTGGACTTTATAGAGTATAATTATAATTTTATTTCTTTTTAAACTTGGTAAACCTATAATTATACGGCATATATCATAGAGATTGTTCAATAAAAAAATAGTTTATAAATTTTTATTGAAATAAAGAAATGGACCCGTGGTGATAATCTAGTTTATTAATAATACGAATCCTGCGGATTTATACCATTAGACTACGTTTCCTGGTCAAAATCGTAATATTAAATTTGTCATGAAATAGTGCTACTAAATAGATGAGTTAAGCAACCAAGTTATTACCATGTATCAGCATGTATCAGCATTAAAATAAAGCAGAATAAAAAAATGATTAAAATCTAATAATTTTTTAGTAAACATTACAATTAGAAAAATTTATTTTAACAAAAAAAAAAAACCAAGTTAGTAAACAAAGAAAACATTACTGTTACAATAGAATGGTACAATTGGTATATACCTCTCTAGCCTTAACAAAAATACTACCGATCGAATGAAATAAATTTTCAGGATCAGTTGGTTTTGTTAATCAATTAATATTGTGAGGTATGTACGTTCGTCTTATATTGGCGTGGAACAACCGACCAGATTCGCATCTTTTGATTAAACAACCTCTATTCACATATTGGTCCCAATTCTCTTGTCATTATAGGAGTCAATTTTATAAGAATCTTCCCAATATAATTCGAGCTTCGCATTTTACATATATAATTACATCATTTAGAGATTAACAAGGACCGACCTATACAACAGAATCAGGTGAAAGTCGATAGAGAACCAGATAAATCATATAATGGGAGTATCATCAAAATTCTATGGATATTTATTAAATTATAAAATTGAGAGTTTAAATATTAGATATTAAGTGTTTGTTTCGCATTCTCAATGGGTATATATATATCGATTGATAAATCAAATAGGTTTTGCTTAATACAGGTGCACAAGACGTCACCTTCAACGCGGATATATTAGAAAAAAAGTGGAATCACACACATATGAGACATTATGTAATCACAATAGCACGAAACCGTAACACATACAATTTGGTTATCAATTACGTTAACACAACGCTTCTAGACTTGTTCATTTTTGCTGTCATCCAAATATTCAGCAACGTGTAGATGATCAGCCGCCTAATATATTATATGTAAGATTAGTAAATTAAATTGTCAATTTAACCGCCACACAAGTGTATATATGAACCACTAATTTCACAATTATGTCAAACGAGTGAGGAAAGCAAACATATCGCTAAAAGTTATTCATCAATAATGCACTACCATCATCATCCACGGAGTGGAAATATATGTATACGAGTACGTAGCAAGAACATCCAATTACTCATATGTGAATGGAAATCTATAAAGTATCTCTTACCAATAATATAAGCCGTGGTTTACCTTGTATATTGTATCATAATATTCATCTTTCTTCTAAGATAACCTTCTTCAACATGACCTAAGAAATCATATACAAAAATTTGGTCATGAGAAAAGGAAACATAACCTTTCAAGCGTAAGAAGGAGACACTAACTCTGTTTTGTACGAGACATTATTATCAATCTATCACCGTGAATTCTATTTGACATTCATTCATGTTACAACCTAAACTTGCGAAACTGGTTTTGGTTCTCCGAGAGCGGTAGTTTTCGAATTTGCTAGTCCTCGGAATTGCTAAACTTTTTTTATTCGTAGATGAGTTTTTGCTTTGAAACGATTGATTGTATGTCACTGAAATTTCACCAGATGATAATCCTTTTAGCATACGATGTGGAGGATGTGAATGCCACTAATGCTCTAGGCTAATTATGAAATTTCACCACTTTTATCATCCTCGTCGTTTAGATTTGACCTTCATTCATGTGCATTTGATTTTAAATGATGTTTTAGTGCTCTACGCATGTACTAGGAAAACTATATAACAAAATCATAAAAACTAGCAAATTCAATTTGTTTTTACTACGTCTTTACGTTATAACTTTTTCAATTTAACTTTTCAATCATCAAAAATATTTTGAAAAATTGCGTTTCTTTTAAATTTGCATCATTTCACGTATAATTTTTAATTAACGAGTCTTTGAGATTATAGTTATTTACTTTTTAAATTTGCGTCTTTTGAATTATGTATCTATTTTCAGTTCAATTTATTTATTTTTATTTTAGCATAAATAAACTTTTGAATCATATATACAATAACAAATTCTATAAATGTTTTTAAAAGTTGTTTCTTTACAGTAATTTTTCAAATTTAACTTCTTTTACATCTTAAAAATTGCTTTAAAATGTTGTCTCTTCATCGCAACTTTTCAATTTGCATCTTTTCACATATAACTTATGATTAATGAGTCTTTGAAATTATAAAATCATATACCAAATATCAATTCAATAAATGCTTTTAAAAATTACGTATTCATATTGTAACTTTTCAAATTTAACTTCTTTTCAATCTTCAATTATTTTTTTCAAAAAAATTGTGTCTCTTCCTTAAAAATTATTAAGATGTAAAAAAAGTTAAAGTCGCATCTTTACATCGTGACTTTCAAATTTAACTTCGTTTACATCTTTAAAAAATGCTTTGAAATGTTGTCTTTTCATCGCAACTTTTCGGTTTGCATCTTTTCAAATATAATTTTTGATTAATGAGTCTTTGAAATTATAAAATCATATATAAAATAAAAAATTCAATAAATTATTTTTAAAAGTGGCGTATTTACATTGTAACTTTTCAAATTTAACTTTTTTTATATCTTCCATTTTTTTTTATGAAAAGTTGTTATGAAAAGATAAAAAAGTAATTGGAAAATAAAAATGGCTAAAAAAAGTGACCAACCAAAGAAGATTTACTACAATGTCCCATTTAGGAACACGCAAAGGTGTGGTAACAATTGTTGGGGAAGGAAAAGGAATTAAGAGGTTGTTGAAAGTTATGAAGGCCAAGATACATAAATCCGATGAGATACTTGTTGTTGGGATCGCGAGTTACTGGAGAGGGGACAGGAGCATGCACACACCATAGTGATTTCTATCGGGAAGATGGTCTTGGTGGTTGACTTAGAGAAGATCAAGACTGTTCCATCGGAGTTGAAGGATCTTTTGGGCAAATCAAAGGTAAAATTACTTGTTATCTTTCTTTCAATGACCCTAATCAAATTAATTTAACGAAATAACTAAATCATTCTTTGATACGAGAAGGTTGATGTCGAGTCTCGGAACAATTCAAACAAAAGCGTAAACTAAAAAGAGGTCCAAATCGAAAAGGAAAAACCTTGATTTTAGAGTCTTCAACAATTCAAACAAAACCATAAACTAAAAAAAAAAATACACATTCAAACCTCAATGAAAATCATCATATGTTTTTTCACCATTTCTTATTCTCTCCAAATTTTTAATCGCCATGGTTATGCAAAGAAGACTAACAACCCGAGCTCTATGGTTGAAACCGATGTTGATAATCTGAGTGTCATGGAACTCAACGGAGTGGAGTTGATTGACATTGAGAACCTAAAAGAAATGGTTTCAAAACTCGAGAAGAAAATGTAGAAACGCGCATCATGAAAAACATGTCACAAAGAGAAACTTTTTAATTAAGTAGACTATATAACTATTTTTTTTTACACAAAATTTGTTCATAAGAAAAAATATTAAAAAATGAGATGAAAACAACATTCATAAAACTGGTTTTACGATTCAGTTTTCTGTTAAAGATATTGTAATTTAGTTTTTAACTATCGCAATCAAATAGATGTAAATAATATATTTAGAAAATCTTAGTAAAAATAAAAATGATATGTATTTAGAAGCTTAAAATTTGTAAATATTATTTCTAGTTTGATTATAAAATTGAACATGGTCCTACAATACTTTAATTCAAAAACATATAACAAAAATATTAGATAAATGAATTTGAGATAAATTAAAACAAAAAAAATACATCTATTGAAAACACAATAGTAAATATAATAATAAATTATTTAGTTATATATAATTATGTAAGAAAAAGTCCATAAGCTATTTTGTTTCTCAAAGCCCATTAGCCAAAGAAAAACTCATTTAGAATAAGTTTAGGCCCTCAAAATTTTTTTTCAACTTTTTTTCCGTCTGATTTGTGTTCTATTTAGATGAAGGTTGTTTGTAGAGCAGTTAATCTCAGCCAAAGTGGAACATAATTGAAAGTTCATAAAACTCATTAAAAATGTCCGTTTTCGTTGCTAATGTGATGTTTTAGATGACAAAGAAATGATCACTCTTTCAAATGCAGTAACGAATATAATTCTTTATTATTTTCATGTATTAACGAGGTGAAAATAAAAACAGTAATTCACGAAGAGTCAATGAGAAAAGATTTCAAGTGCTTGAGGAATTCTTTGGACTTCTCCAAATTCACAGCATGTCCTGCTTTCTTGATCACCACTATCTCTGCGTTCTCTCCTATATGACTGTTTCATCATCATATAATAAATTGTTGTTTCAGTTAAAAGATAAGTAAATTTTGAAATTAAAGCATAATGTTACCTTTTTAATCTGTAACCTAGTTCCAATGGAAAAATTTGATCTTCTTCTCCCCATATGATCAATGATTTCTAATTCAACCAACACAAAACATAATTTTACACGAAAGATTCCAAAAAAAAACTGATAAAGAAAGCTAAAAGTTACTAATTTCACCTGTTTGATCCTAGGAAGATCGGAAAGTCTCCGATCTTTGAGTATGGCTTTTATTAAATCTCTCTTCTCCTCTACAAATTCCGTACACATCACCTTCACATTTGTAATGAACAAAAAAATCCAAAAAACCTCAAATTCTAAAAATCCAATAATTAACAAAAACAAAACTGATAAAAAAAAAAAACTACTTACATCGATAAAATCCCAGAGAAAAAACGATGGAACCCCTTTGATTGGCTTAACGAAAGAGAATCTAATGAGTTCCTTAAGCTTCTCTGGCGTCTGAGGGATAAGAATCGAGGTGGCTTCTTCGAGATTCGGAACTTTAAACAACCCGTTCTCCAAATCTTTCTCTTCCAAACAAACCCCGGCGCAACATAGCACCAGCTTCTCCACTTTCTCCGGAAATTGCGCCGCTAAACTGTACCCAACGAATCCACCGTAGCTAATCCCGACAATGTTCATACTCTGCACTCCGTGCGCTTCCATTAACCGCACCAGACACCGAGCCTGGAACGATTCGGATCGG
The DNA here is from genome assembly GCA_900116095.1 of Euclidium syriacum. Taxonomy (NCBI): domain Eukaryota; kingdom Viridiplantae; phylum Streptophyta; class Magnoliopsida; order Brassicales; family Brassicaceae; genus Euclidium; species Euclidium syriacum. Next base: position 7,435,425 of record FPAK01000007.1, on the reverse strand, counting down.
TTTGGTTCCGATGTGGAAGATAATCCAAAGAAGAGGAGATCAGGGACGTAGACGTTGTATCGGCCGGTGAAAGCACGGAGATGTTCGCTGTATTGCCACATCGCGTTTGCTCCGAATCCGTGAACGAGGAGGAGATTAGGTTTAGATCGATTTGGAAATTTAGGGATCCAACAATGCATAGCCGTCGATGCGGTCGAATTTCCATGGGAGAGGTCGGTGGTGACTGAACGGAGACCGGCGTTTGCGAATGATTGCCGGAATAACCAATCACGCGACGCCGTGAAGCTAACGCATCGCAATAATTTCAGATCAAACATTTTTTTCTTCTTCAGTAATTGAAAAGTTCGTTTCAGATAATTTAAAAATGAAACAGAGAGAAGAAGAAAATGTGTGATGATGAAACGGGAGAGGAAAACCTGCTTTCAGTTATTATTTGTCGAGAATCCATAATAAACGTGACTTGTGGTCCGTCCGTATAATTTACTAAATTACTATAAAAGGACTTGGAGGAAATTTTAATTGTATAAATAAAGTACCTTAAAGAAAAGAAAGAAACAAAAAAAACCATCAAGTAAATTAGAGGTAAGAGTTCCAATTCCAATCTGTACAGAAGTAACCAGAAGTTTTTGAAAAACCCCACAAAATTATTAAATCTGTTGGAGGTTCTTCAATCATGAACCTCATCTCATAGTCAAAAGTCAAAACCTTTCCTTTTAGGGTTTTAGAAATGTAAAAGAAAACTTGACGATTAAGAAATTGATAAATAAAATCCTTTTTAGGGTTTTTGTTTTTAACTCATGTGTTGTCGGAGACGCTTCTCAGCAACCTTTGCCGTCTTGTTTTGGGGCTCAAGGACCAATGCGTGCCTAAAATCTGCAGAGATAATCAACCACATGTTAAGGGATAGTCGTTTCAAATTAAGATTTGACAATAATTTTATCTGGATGATAGCTAGATGAAGTCAAATTTTTAACATTCATAACCTTAAAAGTGGTAGTTTATTGGTTAAGGGATCAAGAGCAAGCCAATGTGACAAAGGAGATATTTGATAATCAGAGTGTGAAATAGTTTTAATTACCTGCAGCAGCTTCCTTGTAACGTATAAGTGATTCTCTTGCAGTTCCTCGTCTCAAATATGCCTTTACGTTCTGTAGAAACAAATAAGAATAAAAATTTCAACTTCTTTCAAGTCCACGGACCATAGGTGTGTCTTTAGCGAAGTGGTAATGAAATTGAATCCAATTGCTGTCAAGAATCAACCAGAAAAGAGCCTAGAAGATAGTACAAATGCTATATATTTGCGAAATATTCAGTCTGCTGCTAGAATTGCTCTAGATTTCATCCAGCTTAAGTGTAACAAAACTGAACTACGTAATAAACAATGAAGTAAAGCTAAGGTAAGAAAATTTGCACCTTCTTATCGATCGAAACAGCCTCGGTACAATCTTCTTCAGCTTGTTGGAAGCTATAAACAAACTCTCAGATCAGAACAGCCATATATTATATATTCTCAGATCAGAGTGAAAAATATGAAAGGAAGAAAAATTACCAGCCAAGTTCCAAGTACGCTGCAGCTCTATTGCAAAAATAAGTAGCATTTGCTCCATTCAATTTGATAGCTTCAGTGTAAAAATTCACTGCCTTATTCCATTGTCGTCCCTTGTATGCAGCATTGCCCTGGAATTACATTTTTCAAACTCAAATAAACAAAGACAAGTACATATTATTGCTCAGAAGAAAGCACAAAAGAGATGGATAGTTTTACTTTTTCCTTCATTAATTCAGAAGCCTCCAAATCACCATTGGTCTCAGTCGCTGTAGCTAAATTGGATGCAATATCGGCTTGGTCTTGAAGGGAAGCATATACATCGAGAATTGTATCGAGAAGGAACTTATCACCACCGTAGTAAGCAAGAAACGACACAGATATTGGTCTGTCACCATGTTTCCCTAAAGGAATTGTAACCTGTCGAATACACATAGATTTCTGTTATGAACTCGAGAGTCGAGAGTAACAAAAAGGGAACTAGACAGTCCTCCAACCATTGAAAGTAAAAAACATACCTGACAACACCCAGACATGCTAGCAATGCTAGAAAGTGCGTAATTTCGATCAAGAAACTCATTCAAATAATTCTTGTTCTTAGTTTTAAGCTTCGGCGGGGGATCAGCAACTGTGGGAAGTACCAGGATTCCATCTTCCTAGTAATAAGATACAAATATATTGTTCATCATAAATACAGTAAAACCCCAAAAATAAAGACCTGGCAAAGAAAAGGAATTTTCATAACGCCACCTCCCCAATTTTCTATCTCAGTTGCAAGATGTCCTCAGGACACTGATGTGAACGCTTTGAGAAACTTGAAGACTCTGAAAATCGAAGGTTACCTTTAGAAGGCTCTGAATGGTGGCTCGCATCTCAGTCTTCACTCTGTAGAGGGATTTAATGCCCTCGTTTTTGCTTTTCAGAGCTGTAACAACATCATTGGAGAATTTTGGCCCTAGAAAAGATTTGCATGTTCGTGACCATTCTTCATGATTTGTTTTGAACTCATGCCTGGACGAAACAAAAATTGTTTCTTATTAATGCATATACACCAACCAAGTCCTTTTTACTAAACCAGTTGCAAAAAATATTGTTTATGTGGTGAGATTTCAAAAGAAGGGCAACGAAGAGTTGATATACATACAATAGCAAGCTTTACTTTACCTTTGTATTGATAACATCACAGATGAAAGAGCCTTCAAAGTTGCTGCTGAATTTTGTGACTTTCCAGATTGTTCACAGAATTCAGCAAGACTTGGTACATTTGAAGCGACATACTGACCAACATTAATATGTTTTGGAGTCTGATCTGCAGGAGCCAGTGGCCAACCGATAAAAGATAGTAATATGGTAAAGTGTAAAGAGAAGGAGTCAATAGTATTGCGAACTTACATCCAGATAGATTTTCGATTGCCTTTCTGACAACGTGCACCGATTTTTGCTTAGGAATGTCAGAGAGCTCGAATAAATCATCAGCGAAGATTAAAGATCTTTGCCTTCTATGTGTTACTGCACTCAAATTTAGTAAAGCATGCCCAACTTGACACAGAACAGATGGGTCACGCGCAAACCATCCTGAGGAATAAATTAAAGAAAAAATTCTCAGGAAGGCAAACGCGTAGAGTAACATTTACCACTGAAATTACAGAAAAGGAATAGTAACAACTTCCAACCGATGAATTTAATAGTTTGCTTTTCAAGAGAAGGGAAAAAAGAATGTAATGTACCAACAGTCTCTAGGCTTTGGGAGTTGGGCAAAACTCCAACTGAGGAAACAGTTCCTTGAGATGGTCTGAAACCGAGAATACCACAAAATGATGCTGGGATTCTAACACCGCCTGTGGTATCAATCCCTGCAAAATCAAGCATTTTGTGATTACCATAAAGAAATGCTATTAGTAACTATAAGTAGAACACAAAGCAAGAGACTTTAACAATACCAAGTGCAAAGTCAACGAGTTTAGCCCCAACAGAAACTGCAGAGCCACTGGAACAGCCTCCAGGAACATTAGATGGCATCAATGGATTAATAGGAGTGCCATAGTGCTTGTTTTCTCCAATTATCCTGTAAAAACCGAAATGATTTCAAAATCAATTACAGAAAAACTCGTTTCATGGGCTGAAAGATAGGAGGAAATTGAATTGGAGAAATATACCCAAAACCCATCTCGTCCATGATTGTCTTGGCAACACAAGTAGCTCCATTTTTCAAGAGCGTTGTCACAACAACAGCAGTTTTCTCTGCAGCCTCGTGAGTCTTCTTCCATTGTGGACTACCAAATCCGGTGATGTAATCCTTAACATCGAACCTGTCAAAGTAGATTCCTTTAAGTTCATTGCATCTGACTTCGTCTAAGCAAGTCAAAATTTCAATTCAATCAAAAGAGAGATCATTTTATAAAAGGATCATGTCGATTCGATCTTAGGAAACACGCGACTGGGAAAAAGTAAGGTTCAATAAATCAAATTGAGAAAGAGAGGGGGGAAGACATACGCGTCGGAGATGGAGAAAGTAAGACCGGCGAGGGATTGCTTGGCGGCAGGAGGAGGCGGCGGAGGAAAAGGAAGAAGTTCGAAACGATCTACGAAAGCACCAAAGTCCTCTTCTCTAAGAGCTTTGATCCGCCGCTTCCTGGTCTCCGCCAGAATCACGATCCCGGCCACCGTCACGCCGATCACTACCCATACCTTCGGATTCTCCGCATTGCTCCGAATCAAAGTCAGCGTATTCGACATCACGCGATCTCACAGAAGGAAAAAGGCAAAGGAAGGAGAAAGAGTGAGACAAGGGTTTTAGGAGGGTTTAAGAGAGGACAAGGGGAAATAGAGAAAAAAGGAAACAAGGGATTTGGAAGGACAGAGATGCTATGGTGCGCAGGATGTTAACTTTTTAGCTTAACCTTATTAATTACGAGTCATGACTCGGTGAGCCGTGATCTCGAGTCGGTGTGCCCGAGGCGAATCTTTTTTTCGAGTCATACTTCATAATTAAAATAACCTACGAAATTACATTTCTAAACATGTCATATTACATTTTTTTTTGTCAAGTGTACACAATTGATTTAATTTTTATGATTTTTTCCCACTTCTCTTAATAGAACTTTTCCATTGGTGGAAAATTAGTTTTCGCGCAAGCATCGAAAACCTCTGGATACCAAAATAAAAAAAACAATTTTTTTTTCTTGATAATTCAACAAAGAAATATTTCAAATATAACAAACGTATCCGTTAAAGTATTCACCTCCTTGCTCATCAATCCAATTTTTCTTTATTTACAAGAAATCCAAATTTTAGTTTTTTTATTAAATGGTACCAATCCAAATTTGGTAAATAAAATATCGTGTCAATCCGGATATGTAATTTTATAACCTATCTCAATACCAAACCCCTATTCGTATTCAATTCAATATGTAGAAATATAATGTATGAACTAAGAGGTAATAATATTCAAAGACTTGACTTAGCATATTAGCCGACAAAAAGTCATATGATATATAAAATTATTTTATAAAAACACAATATTAAAATTATACATTAACAAATTGTTTTAGTATTACATAAATAAGTAAATTTGTATAATTATTATTTTAACCAATAAAACCATATATATTATATATAAATTTTCTATAATTAAATATCTTATTGTTTTGTTGAAGCTTCATCATTAAAAAATCTATATCACTTGCCAAGGAGTGATAGTCAAATTTGATATTGGCAGATCTAAGTTTTGAGTTTTTAATATAATATCATCATCACATGTTATATAAATAAAAAATAGCTGCATCAATTACGTAAATATCATTAAAACTTCTAACAATATATTTTTATTTAAAATAAATTTAGATTATAAAAACTCAATATCCACAATATGAAAACTCAGATTAAAATATAGTTTTCATTTCGATTATATTTTGGGATACTGGATTTATATTGTAAAAGTACATCAATCCAATATATACTTGAATACACATGAAATATTGATAACTATCATGACATACGAAAAATATCTCACCCCATTCTACAAAGATACAACACAAATGTAATACCAACAAAAAATATTATTTAATATTTAACAAAAATAATCACTATCAAAATTACTGAACAACTGTATAATCATAGAAGAAAATATTGGATAATTCATTGCAATCAGCTAGATACAAAAGAAAATATTGGAAAATCATAAGAAACAGTTAAATTTTAATAATGATTAGCACACGGATGATAAAAAAGGCTTTGATAATTAATATTTAACTAATGACAATAATTTCAAATAGTTTTGCACAATATTGATCCAAAATAAATATCAAGAAAATAAGATGAAAACGACATTCACATAATTGATATTAGATTTTTATTTATTTTGGTTAAATATATTACAATTTAGATTTTAGCTATCCCAATCAAATAGATGCAAATAGTATACATTAGACAATCTTAACAAAAATGATATGTATTTAGAAATTTAAAAATTGATAAAAATATTATTTCCAATTTGATTATAAAATTGAAGATGGTTCTACAATAACTTAATTCGAAAACATATCATGTCAATCCGGATTTGTGATCTTATAACTTATATCAATACCATACCACTATTCTTATTTAATATATAGAAATATAATCTATGAAGTTAAAAAAGAAAGAGAATGGCAAAGAGAAAAATATTCAAAGACTTGACTAAACATACTAACCAGAAAAAATCATATGATATACAACAACTAGATCGAGTTGTTCAACAAGTTTATAGGAAAAATGATTAGGCAACTCATCATATTCATTTTCAGTTTTGTTGAGGTTGTGATATTGATTATATATATTTCCTTCCTAGGCTCAATGCTTTGCTCGGATACCAAACTTGATTCACACAAATTTCAGAAATATTCTTCATGAGCACGCAGTCTATCTTGCTGTAAATAGGATATTTATATATGCCTTGCAAGATATTATTTTTTATATAAACAAATCTCAAAAGAAACTTCAAACATTTGATCCTTTCCTATTTTCACAATAAGTGTTTGTGTGGTGCACCACTTAGACAGTTGCAAGTGAATACTGAATGATCTAAGACTATTGTTATTAATTGTCGTAGATATTGTTCAAATTTTATTAGCAGTATTTTTGATATGTTGAAATGTGCCACGTCTAAAAAATTTTAAACCCGAGTTAATCTCTATACACCATTAACTTTTTTGTTTAGATTTTGAATCGAAGCCGTGTTCGAATACTCTCAAGTTGCTATTTTTGCATTACCCAACCATATATTCAACACCGACATCATTTTGACAACCAAAAATCAAAATCAACACGACATCTGAGCATATATGTAGTGTTGAATATTTGACTATTAAGGTTCTTATCAAATCAAATATCTCTTTCTATAGTCTATATATCCTCACACTTAGTTTCAAAGAAAAATATTCAAAATCGACTCCGAAAAAAAACCCAAAGATCCATGGATAAGACAAGGACACTGCTTTTCTCGCTCTTGTTCTTCTTCACGGCCTCTGTATCTAAAGATGTCTGTAACAAAAATGACAAAAACACCCTCCTCAAGATCAAAAAATCCTTAAACAACCCTCGTCACCTCGCCTCATGGGACCCTCAAAGCGACTGTTGCGCCTGGTACTACATCGAGTGCGGCGACGCCACCGTTAACCACCGCATCATCTCCCTAACTATTATCTCCGCCCAGATTTCCGGCCAGATCCCGCCTGAAGTCGGTGACTTGCCGTATCTTCAGAAGCTTGTCTTCCGCAAAATCACTAACCTCACCGGTCAAATCCCACCCACCATCGTGAAGCTCAAGTATCTCCGTTTTTTCAGGCTTAGCTGGACCAATCTGACCGGTCCGGTTCCTGGATTCCTATGTCAGCTCAAGAATCTCGACTACTTAAACCTCTCCTTCAATAACTTCTCCGGCTCCATACCCGCTTCTCTCTCTTTGTTACCTAAACTCCAGTACATTGATCTTAGTAGGAACAAGCTTACAGGTACAATACCAGAATCATTCGGATCGTTTAAAGGACAAGTCCGTGACATTTTGCTATCACATAACCAGCTCTCCGGTTCGATACCCAAATCACTAGGCAATCTCGATCTTAACCGGATCGATTTCTCCCGGAACAAGCTTCAAGGCGATGCTTCCATGTTATTTGGATCCAACAAAACGACACTTTTGATTGATTTATCGAGAAACATGTTCCAGTTCGATCTCTCCAAAGTTGAGATCCCTAAGACACCTGGTATATTGGATTTGAATCACAATGGGATCACAGGGAATATTCCGGTTCAGTGGACGGAAACTCCTCTTCAGGTTTTCAACGTTAGCTACAACAGACTGTGTGGACGCATCCCTAATGGAGGGAATCTTCAAAAGTTTGATTCTTTTGCTTATTTTCACAACAAGTGTTTATGTGGTGCACCTCTTCAGAGTTGTAAGTGAATGATTGATTATTCAAGCAAACCAAAACTTCATCTCTAAAAATTTACCATAACAATCAACCAAGTGTTTTTTTCCATTAAGAATGATTAATAAAACCACGAAGCAAAACCTTCATTTGTTATAGCACATTTTCAAAATGTATTTGATAATAATGCGGAAAAAAACGACAAAAAAGAAAGAATTATAGCACGTGGTCTAGTCAGCAAAATATCATCATGCTCTCCATTCATAAGCCTATAAATCATGACAGTTTCCATTAAAAACACAAACACGGTATGGATAAGAGTAAGACAACGACATTGCTCTTGTTCTTGCTCTCGTTCACTCTCCTCCCCGCGACTTCTTTATCTAAAGATCTTTGTCACAAAGATGACAAAAACACCCTTCTCAAGATCAAGAAATCCCTTAACAACCCTTACACGATTATTGCATGGGACCCTAAAGATGACTGTTGCTCTTGGACCTCCGTTGAGTGCGGCGTTAACCACCGCGTCATCTCCTTAGACATATCCAACGACGATGTCTCCGCTCAGATCCCGCCTGAATTCGGCGACTTACCATATCTACAAACTCTCACCCTCCGCAAACTCCCTAACCTCACCGGTCAAATCCAACCCACCATCGCCAAACTCAAATATCTCCGTCAACTCTGGCTCAGCTGGAACAATCTGACCGGTCCGGTTCCTGGATTTCTCAGTCAGCTCAAGAATCTGGAGTACATTAACCTTTCCTACAATAAACTCTCTGGTTCCATACCAGCCTCTCTCGCTTTGTTACCTAAACTCGAGTTTCTTGAACTCAGCAGGAACAAGCTTACAGGTGAATGAATAAACTCTCTTTTGTCTCTATATATCATTCACCAACAAACTGTAAATCTTGTAACCTCAAACTTTAAAACTTTCCGATTATAGGTTCGATACCAGAGTCATTTGGGTCGTTTCCAGGAGAAGACCTTTTCCTATCACACAACCAGCTCTCCGGTTCGATACCCGAATCTCTAGGCAATCCCAAATTTAAACGGATCGATTTCTCCCGGAACAAACTCGGAGGCGATGCTTCCATGTTATTTGGAGCCAACAAAACAACGTTTTCCATTGATTTATCAAGAAACATGCTCCAATTCGATATCTCCATGGTTAAGATCTCTAAGACGCTTAATAGATTAGACTTGAATCACAACGGAATCACAGGGAATATTCCGGTTCAATGGACCGAGCTTAGTCTTCAGTCATTCAATGTTAGCTATAACAGACTGTGTGGACGCATCCCCAATGGAGGTGATCTTCAGAGATTTGATTCCTATGCCTATCTTCACAACAAGTGTTTGTGTGGCACACCCCTACCGAGTTGCAAGTGAAGATGATTCAACCAACCAAAGTTTATCTCTGAATTTTCCAAATAATTCAATCAAGTCTAATGACAAGTGTATTTTCTATGTGGAATTATCATTAATAGAAGCATGAACCAAACTTGCATTTAATGAAAATTCATACTACTACTATCATATGACCTCAAAAAGTCAAATGACATAAAACAATTTAAAGAAAAAACTAAATATCGTATAAATGAAAATGTTAAAATGAAAAATCTACACGATAAAATGAACTAGTGAATATTATATATATATATATATATATATATATCCGGAATATAAACCCAAAGTAATAAATGAAATGGTAATATAAAGTATGGTATTTACAAAGGGAATAAAGTTAGAAGGAAAATGAAAAGAGAATAATGTCATTCAAGGAGAAATGGACATGAAAGTGTCATCCTTCAAAAGAGAGTCAATGTCAATCAAATCGTCGTCTTCTTCACCGTTGACCATTTCCTCTCTATTGTTTCTAGATGAGCTTGATGAAGCCTACTCAACAAAAATTTATCACAACACTGTTCAACAAAAATATGATTTAATTGATGATGCATATAGAATTCAATGCATATAGAATTCAGGTTACCTCATTTTCACGGATGCCTTCGACAACTGTTAGGAGTCTACGGTATTGATCTCGTGCTTCAGGATATTGAACCATTGACTTAACTCGTGTGAGAGCCTTTTGAAGCCTTTCCTCAGTTTGTTTTCTTCCTTCTTTAAGAAAATCATACTCATCTTCCTTTGGAACCGATACAGGCGGTTCTGGTTCCACGGGTTTGGCGTTTGCAGCGCGTTTAAACCCTCTTTTGCGTCTCCAACGTAAAATGATTTTCTCGAGTAATCCCACAGACCATATAACTGGTCGGTATTGTTTCCTCACTTGATGTCCTCTCACATGAGCCTATATAGCATTAAGATTCCAGCAATGAGTAAAAACAGACAACGACTTAAAGAAAGAAGCAATGAAGAAAATGCAAACCTGAATCTTAACGACTCTTTGTCGAATCAGAAGAAACTCTTTTCTCTTCTTCCAACCGCGGTATTTTTTCTGGATTTGAACCGCAGCAGAATGAACAGAGACATCACCGTGTCCTGGATTCTTAGTTTTAGCAGCTGCAAGAGAAACAGTTATCTCGTCATCATCTTCATCAAATCCAGAGAGCTGTTTCCGTTGGAATGATTGCATCCTGAAGACTTGATGAAGACGATCAGCAGCTTGTGTAGCGTTACGGACAGCGGTGAGAGAATCCTTCAAGGAAAGTGTCTCTGGTACTTCGCCATAACTCATAGGAACAGCGGTTCGCTCAGAGACTGTTTGAACAGCTTTTGTTACAGAAGGGTTGTTTTCCTTAGCGTCCATTGTTAGCTTTTCGAGATAACTGGTTAACGAAGACTCTGCAAGAAAACCGGATATTCCTCGGTGTCCATTTCCGTAAGCCAAATCAGCAGCTGTTTTACCCAAAGGAAGCTCAGGAGATGGATCCGTCAATGCCCCAGCATCAGCACCTAGAGAGACAAGCACCGCAACTGTTTCCTCCCTGAAGTTAAAGACGCATCAATGTAAGAAATGCAAAACCTCGCGAAAATTGACGAAAGATGAGATACAGATCTTTTACCTGCCACTAAATGCAGCCCAGTGAAGAGCGGACCAACCATTCACATCACGGAAGTTAATGTTAACTCCAGCTGCTAAAATCGGTTTAATAGCCCAATCATAGCCAAGTGCTGCAACAAAGTGTAAAACACCTTGTCCATCTTCATCAAGTATGTTTGGACCTTTACCCTCTTCAGTGACTTTATGGATAAGCCATGTATATAGCTCTTCTTCACACTGTTCCCTTAAAAGCCGTCCTTTTGAATCTCTCTCATACGTCACTGGAAGGAGATACTCTTTTTCCTCCTTTAGCAACATGATATTACTGATTTTTCTCCGTTTCTCTCCAACATCTTCAAATATATTGTGTTCTTGAAGAGAAGCTCTGTGGGCAAGCAGTTTCTCAAACCGCGACTGAAGTAATGCTTCTTTTGTAAAGGTACCATAAACATCAGCAGCGTCAACTTTTTGGGTAGAACCAGGAAGGAAATCAAATTCCCGTACTTCGCTGCAGGCAAATCTGTTCGAACATGTAATATAAAAGGGTACTTGATCAGCTGTATGCGGCGGAGCATGACAGCAAAGAACACCGTCTACTAGAATCTCAGCAGGAACCTCCACTTCACCAAACATGCATGACCAGTTATATTTAGTTACTTCTTGAGGACTAAGCATAAATGTCCCTATAACCATGACCTGCAGATAAATCGATACATGAGAAAGGTATTAGTTCGATCTCACAAAATGTGTGAAAGATATTTTTCCAAATATGAAGAGTGAAGTTACCTCAACTTCTGCGTCTGTCTGTGCGCATTTTGGCCAAAAATCGACAATGGTGAAACGCTGATCTTGAGAGAGAGAAGGGCTCAAGGAGGGACAAGCTGCCACAGTTTCACATTCAACAGAGGTCCATGCAATATCTTCACGTGAAGAAGACTGCATCTGCAAATCCTCCATCTCGCCCAATTCTTTACTAGCCCACCGAGAAAAACTATCGACTTTTTTCAAATTTTCTTCTTCTCTTAACAATGATTTCTTTACGGGCATATATTCAGATTCCATACTTAAAGGAAGATCTTGAAAACTATTCCCAACTGCTGGCTGATTTTCACTACCAAGGAGACTAGAAAATGTCCCGAAAGCACTTTGCTCAAATAACGCCAAATCAGTGTCATCAGTCATTCCAGGATGTGAAACCAGATCCATGGGCCACTTTGGCAATGCTACTTCTCCTACCAGCATTGATTCAGTAATAGAAGGCTGCACCTGAGTGAATAAACTATTACAAGGTTGATCATGGTATCTTGACACTGAATTCCCAACGGCATCCCAAGCTCGAGCATCAAACAATCTCTGGGAATCATTTTCTCTCACTCTGTTCCCATGAACTTGTGAAACATTCATCTGAGGAGTACCAGTTTGAGGTTGAGGAGAGGCTCGTAAGATGGAACTTGCTTGATGACTATCCCCTGCGCCAAAAATTGATATAAGGTGGTGTTGAAAAATGAAAATCATACGCATAACCAAAAGCATGTGATGTTCACAGATACATAAATCACCACACCTGACAAATTTAGGATGAGAATCGATGATTCTTCTATGGAAAAACTATATCTTTGAAGAAAAGATACCAAAATATACATAATAATAGAAAAAGAAATACCGGTATCAGCATCTTCACATAATGACGACAATGTGCTGGTTGGGCTAGCTGATGAATCAATATTCACTGAAGCTGTACCATTTATAGAAGTTGAATTGTTTTCTTTCATACTCATACTTGTCCTGTTACCCTATATAATTTCCAATATAAGATGAATTTAAGAAAATCAGTAGAAAAACTACACAGAAAAAAGAAAATATAAAGTTAAATGATGAGAAATTGTATTTATACTATACTAGTAAAAGTGCAGATAGCAAGAGATATACCTTCACCTCCAGGTAGTGTACGAAGACAATATGCATCAAATCCCTGTAATAATACAGCATAAAACAGAGTATTTAAGCAACAAACTGAAAACGCAATATGAAGCAAAGTCGACTCATTAAAATGAGATTGCATAAAACTAGTGACCCAGTCGGTGTTTTGATGCGCTACACCTAACCCATGAAGGCCTCCAAGGAAAACAAAGACAACGTAGCTACTATGCCATGAAGGCCTACTGACTTAGTCTCATCTAAAACCCAATGAAATGAGGTTTCTCCATAGCAGAACCTTGAAAATTATGATCATAAACGTTCCTATTTCTGTTCAATCTAAAAGTTTCGTTATACTTATAACCACAGAACAAGCAAAAACTGAAATATAGCAAACTCAGACTTACTGTTCAAGCATCCAATAGCAACGTCTCTGGAAATTCTCGTTTCCTTCTCCGTGCGCATAGTAACAATGGAGAACATCAATACTTCCTACCTATATACACAATACACTTGAGAAATGTTACTCTCAACAATTTAGATACATTGCATCATCAACTAATTTATTCCAAAGCCGGAAGTAGAACTAAGTAACAGAATGCGGAAACAAATTGTTAAGAAGGAATCACAGAAAGTCTAACCTTCAGCTTCTCATGAGCTTCTTTAATTGTTTTCCCATCCTTTTTCTTCCTCCAGTTATGTCCATCTTTTCTAAAATATCTGAGAACCTTCCTATCAAAAAGAAAGAGTGAACCACCTATAAGGGTGGAGAGATGATGTCAGTTTACAGGAAAAATAATATGTGAAAGCTTTAGATTGCTATTAATACACGTAATGTCAAAAAAAAGTCTAATTCTTCTTAGAAACACAAATAGGATGAACATGGCAGGGCAAGTATAAAGGTATAGCAAGCACCAGTCATATGCAAGAGGTTTCATGAAATTCATTTGAATCGTAGTACTTCACATTAACAGAACACAATGTAACTATTCTTTAGTTTATCCACTCAAAAACTTTAAAAAGATATAGTGCAACCAAAAACGAGGGAACTCTACAGCAAACGTACTGGCTGGTCGGCTCGGAGACTCTGAGGCGATATGAAACTTTTTATAGTTCTGAAGAATTTCGCATATCTCGGCAGGCCTCAGCCATCTATGCTGAGCTTCTGAAAGCAATTGTTCCATATCTGCAAATTCGTAAAGAGGCAAAAATACATTACTCTTAACACCTTCTTGACTCTGAGTAAAATTTTCCCTAATTAAAACAGCCATTAACACTATTTCACTACCACTAACAACTTATGAGCACACCCAATGCAAATTCAACTATAACCAGAACATAGCAAACAGAAATTCACTTTTCAATTTAAAAAGAGAAAAATAGGTTTACTTCTTCGCAATTTCAGATAAAAATTAAAATCAAAATTTCGACAAACATGCCGAATAACAACCAGTAAGAAAAGGGAAGTGAGCAAAGTTGACTCTTTCAGCTACTAAATGTCGCAGCCAAGGAAAAAAAAAAGATGGCAGATAAACCTAATCGAAGCTAGCAAAGGAACAAAACGACGGAGGGGAAATAAGCACTGGAGAAAGACATAGAAAACAGAAGAGACCTAATCGAGGACTAATAAATCCAAAAGATCCGCGATCCGCCATAAGAAGATCAACCCAAAATCCACCAAGAGATCTCTAGTTTCCGATTACAGAGAGAGAATCGACGAACCCTAACCGATCTGAGTATGCATGAACTGAGAAGCTTATATGTTTCCTTCCCCTCGAGTTTCCAGTGTGAAAGCGAAAGCGATTTTTTCCTCTATCTGTTTATTTTTTTTTGATTAATCTCTTATTGGAGCGAGACCGAGGAAAACCGGAAAAAAAATCGCCTTCATTAATATAAACAGTCAATGGAATCAATTATCCACTAAAGATGTGACACGTAGACTAATTAGATTTGTCTTGTTCATCAGTGCATGTCTTTCCTATTAAGTTTTTTTTTTAATTCAAAATTAATGTCTTTTCCCTCTCTTGCTTGTCTGCGGCGGCAGATCTGACGGTGGAGAATCAAAGTCAAGATCTAAGTCCTTGTGTGACCCGAATCGCACTACACGCTATCTCTGGTTGCATATTTTAAAGTCGATGAATTCATGTGAAATTAATAATCATTTTAGTGGATGATTTGCATTTCTTTATTTGTATGTTCTGAATTTCCTCATTTATAAGATGATTTCAATTACACGTCTTTTTTTAATATGAATGTTTCTTTTGACATCATGGCGCCATGTTACATGTTTCTTCTAGTGGGTAATGTGTGTTGTTATTATGGTTTGTGTTTTTCTTTTCATCAAAACCAAAAATATTTTGCCCGTATTTACTCAAAATTTGTTTTGTAACACTGCTCTCCTACAAAATTGAATTCCAAGTTTCTCATTCTATAATCTTTCGGAAACAAAGATAAAATATAGAAGTGGAGTAATATTTGGTGTCGTTTATATCCTTCAAATTTGAATTTTCGTCCTCACTTTTAAAAAAATGAAATGAATTCTCATATCATATTCATGATACTATAATAGAAAAGAGTTCAATTTTTTTTGTTCAAAACATAATATCATATGATATTTTTAAAATTTCTTATTATGATTAGGTTAATTTCAAAAACTCTCAATTTTTTTTATTCTGATATTAAACACGAGTTTAAAATGAAAAATGACGTCATTAGTGTAGTAAGTGACAAAAGAAATTTGTTCTTAGGTAATTACAGCATTCATTCATTAATTAGATTTAAGAATTAATATATATATAATTAAACTCAGTTTTGAGATCTAATTATGAGTATGCAAAAGTATAAAAGTAACCCAGTTGAGGCCTGATAAAACCTAAATGAAATATTTAAACTGAATAATTAATTAGTAGCATTTTTTTCTTAGATGTCAGTTTTATTATGTATGGCTGTGGACATTTTTTGCTACACTAATCCAACTAAGATGATGATCATAAATGCAAAAACTCATACCTTTTTCTTACTTTTCAAGAGTCTATTTTAACTTAATTCCACACATGTAACATAATTTCATCAATAAATTTTTTATTCACAAAATAATATAAGATCATACACATGTTTTCTTTTTTTCAAGAGTAACTTGATGAGATCCCCTGATGTATTTCTTATCCAATTTCTCACTAATTTTGACAAGCATCTCCACTTTTTCTAGACTAATTAAGATAGCAAATTCATAGCCTTGGTAAATAAGTTTTATTGGTAAGATGATTATTTTACGTAAACTTAGATTTCAAACCTTTTTCTAAGGGTACAGGGTATGGAATTGACTATAACAATCCTAAACTTAATCTCTTCCATATTGCAGCCCAATGATTTAATTTAGACTGGATCAATCAGTGTTTTGAATGTTATTGTTATGTCTTCTTTTATCATTCGGTTAACTGGTTGTGCTACTTAGTTTATGTAAGCAGGAATCAATTTTGTTTGGTTACGGGTAAAAATAGATCAAATTGATTTGAACATGGTCATCCTCATCATTATTACTATGGCGATCACCGATATTGTGATCTCATTGAATCATTTTTTTTGTTTATTTTCTATTTTTAAATTCTATATGATCGTTTTAAGATTAAGTTATTTACTACCACATAATTCAGAAAGAAAAAAAAAATGAGGCATTTGAAATTATATGATATGTTGGATTGCATTCTAACTTTTCTCCATAGGGAGAATAGATTTCTCAAAATCCACATCAGATGCATCATGCTACAACTGGTAAAACTATCTAGATTTTATGAAGTTAGTGTACCAACAAGAAGGTAGTTATCAATATGACAAAACTTAACTGATGATGGAAGAGGGAAACGATTTGAGATAAAATAATTTGGAATTTTTAGAATTTAGGATTTAGGGTTTAGTTGACAATCCTATTTTACAATTTATTTATTTATAATTTGACTTTAGTTATTTGTAATTTAATTTTTTTATTTGTCATTCAACTCAGCTTAATGCAATTTCAATTTGGTTTAGTTTAGTTTAGTTTTTGAGTATTTATATGTTTTAGGCCATTTCGGCAGCTATAGCTGCTTCCTCAGTTCACACAACCACTTAAAACTTAAAATCAAAACAGTTGTAATTCTCTTTAGTCTTTACAATAACTAATTTTATTTATATTGATTTAATAACTAGAGCCAAAATAAAGAGTTGTAGTCTCACCATGAATTCACACAATATAATATATTATCTAGAACCTAAAAAGTTATCCCTTGAATTTGTTAGAGAATAATTTGTTTAGATAACGTATAAGAAAGATAAAATTTGTAGTCTCACCACATACAGTATTATCTAGAACCAAAAAATTTATTTAGAGGTATTTTGTTGAGGACAATTAACTATAATACCATGGAAAATTTAGTAAAAGACTATAATACCATAAACATCTTAGGAAAGGAAATACACTGATTATGGAAGGTTAACCTGAATTGTGTTTTTCCTTCCCGAATTTTCAAAAATACAGTTCGAAAAGGAAAACACTATTCGGAAAACCCTTCCCGAGTTGTGTTTTCTTTCCCGAATTTCCATAAATACAATTCGGAAAGAAAAAAACGCTATTCGGGAAGAAAAAAAATTAATTTAGGAAGAGGTTCCTGAATCCCAAAAATACCACAAAAAATTTCATTAACAGTATTTTTAGAATTACAAAACACTATGTGTTATTATTATCCAATATAATTTTGTTTATGTTATTTAAGTCTTAATATAACTTTTTTATGTTTTTTAAAGTTTTTTTCTCTTTTATTAAAGAATAATTTGTTCTTCACCAAATATCTTTGTATATAATTTTTCAGCCTAGGATAATTGACTGAAATGTCATTATGGTAAACCAAGCTTAGCTACTAATTGTTATCAACTATTTTGGCTTGTTATAAGTGATTTCTGGTTGCATAGTTAAAACTTAAAACTCATTGAAGCCACATAACATCATCATCATTTGAGTCTAAGAGTCTTTAGAGGTTGACTCTTAAGAGTCTCACTTTAGGGTTTACGGTTCAAGTTCAGATTCCTAAACAATAGCAATATCCCTGACACGATATATTATATTCCTGGGAACCATGAAATGTCCCGAACTAAATAATAGGCTCTACTTCTCCTTTCTACCAGATGCTCTATAGAATTTTAATCAAAGACTCATAAGATTCTTCACAGACAAATGCAAAAACATCGACCCAGCTTACAAAAATTAAAATTTTTATGGACACAAAAGGCAAGTATAAGTCTAAAAGAAGAAAAAAAGATCAGATTAAATCAGACCATGTATGTCATACCGACCTGCATCAGATGTGACTGAGGTACACTCAAATTTGCGATTCCTCTTCTACAGTTTTTCCTCAGGAAAGCGTAAAAGTAATTGATCACTAACTTCTTGATGAACCATGAATCTTTTCTTGCTCTTATATCCCCATGTCCAAGTAAATACACAACCCCTGATTCTTTCGCTTTGTGTATGAACGATAACTCTCTCTCCAGGCTTTGCTCTGCTTCAGATACAGAGGATTCAGATGATTCGTCAAAGGTATGATGGTGATTTGTGTGATTAGACGAACCAGTGTCCATTTCCATAATCGGTTTGTTCAAGTCTCTGTACTCAGACAGAAGAGGAACACCCATTGAGTACATACTTCCATTGGGCCCAATAACCACTCTCGAAGCTGCGAAATCTTCCTCTGAGTCTGAATCCTCGTTTCCATCGCTCTCTAAGGAACGTTCCTGAGCTTCCCTTCTGATAAACTTCTCGAGACTCTCTATCAGTAGCTGCTCAAATGCTTGGTGATTCTCCTTCCTTGCATCCTTATAACCATACCTTCACCATATACATATAACAAAAAATTGTGTTAGAAAGAGTGTGGGCCAAAACGGAATCAACAGTAGCTCTTAAGACCTACTTCACTACGTAAAGTTTCATGTAATGCTTCAAATGGAGCAGTGAAAAGTTAAAAACCTGGCAATGCAACGGAATAAGTGATAGCTTTTTGTGCAGACTCGTCTGAAGAGGAACCTTTCATTTTGGGGAACAACTGGAACCGGGACGTATTTTATGCAGACAAAAATGACCATGGAATGGATTGCAGGAAGCGTGGTTAGAAAATGGCCAAATATTGCTGGTACTCCCTTCACTAACTCATTGTACAGCAAACCAATACCGGGTGCTCTTATTGTTCCCAGGTTACACCCAAGTTCTCTCATCAAATCCATTGAAAGCTTTTGTTCCACTTCTGTTTCATACCTGAGCTTACTTCCATAGTTCCATACGTACATTATACCAAACATAATTACCGCGAATACCAATATTATCCAGCTTCCATCTCCGACACTCGCGATAACTGACGAGAAAAATATTAATTCCACTCCAAGGAAAACTATCAGAAAGGCAAGGACGATCACGATATTTATCTGCCATATAAGAAGCATGATTAACGTCACTAAAATTGTTGTTGTCATCATCACTCCAAGCTCAGCCATCCCTGGGAAATTGAAACAAAAATTCAAAAAGGGGTAAGCATATCATACCATCAAAGCTAGAGAAGGGAAACAACGAAAAAAAAAATATATATATATATATATATATATATATATATTACCATATGCATTGCCAATTTCATTGATACTTGAAATTGAACAGACGACGACCAGACAAACGGCAAGCAGGAACCAGTTTAGGACAGGTATATAAATCTGACCCATAAATTTCCGAGACGTGTGAATAATTTTGAGACGAGGGAAACAACCCAGAGCTGTTGACTGTTTGATACATGAGAATGTTGCAGTTGTCATTGTGCGACTGGCAATCAGAGCTGCAACGTTGGCTATGAAAAGGACTGGCCAGAATGCAGCACCTGCAAAAAAGTATGATGAATCAATAACTAATACCAATATTAAGAATAAGTCACTAACCCACACCACAAAAACAGCCTTTGCAGTGGTATCAAAGTGGTTTTGTTTGCCAAAGAGGTATGGATATTACTCATTGAAGGAAGTAACTGAACTTTACCTGGAACAGATGAAAAGAAAGCTTGACTAGCATCCGCATGATTCTCCATCAGGTATGCAGCTTGTCCCATATATCCCAACATGAGGCATGGCAGGACAAGACACACAAATGTAAGCTGCAGAAAACCACTAAGAAATAAATCGAAGTTGCAAGAGCACAGATAACATACAAAAAGAAAAAGGTAAACATCAGCCATCAACGGCCATTATACTATATGTTTACCTGGACTGATCGAACAGAAAAGTAGCAAAGGTCTGCAAATAATGCCTCTGAGCCTGAAATATAGAAATCATGAAACATGAAACCACTATCTCAGGTGGAGTATTGAGTATAAAAATACTAACTCGAATCTGTTAGTTTTTGCTTCAAGAGTAATGTAATTCAATTTTCTAATGATATTTTGACCATTCAACAAACATGAAAAGTTTACCTGTAGCACAGAGAATGCAACCTCCAAGTGCATACCACGCATTTATAGAGTTCCTCTTGAAGAAGTAATAGATGTGGACAGGGTTGAATGCTCTGAAAACACTACTATCGTATTTGAGCAGGTTGTAAACTCCAATACCAGCAAGAGAACAGAACCATATAAGTAAGGCAGGACCTACTACTAGTCCCATCTTACTCGTCCCATACTTTTGTAGACTAAACAGAATCACCAGAAATGCAACCGAAATCATCACCACTTGATCTACAAAGAAGAAAAAAGAGATAGCTGAAAAATAGCAAAATATACAATGACAGAGAAAATAACCAGCATTGAACACCTACGAAGTTAATTGCATTGTCATTTGCATTACCTTGCTCAACTGCATCAACTCCGACCTTAAGTCCACCAACAGCTGACATAACTACATTATGCAAATCAAATAATAAGATAAGTTCACATGGTATTGGCAATCCCCTTGGTCAATACAACAGATTACACCTATGAACATATTTATAAGAGGTTGTATAAGAACCTGACATTGCAGGAGTAACAACCCCATCAGCTATCACCATGGAAGTTCCAGCAAGAACTAACACGAGGAGAAGTTTCTTCAGAATCAATGAATTCTCGAGTTTTTCTTTTAGTTTCAATGATCTCTCAAGCTCAGGGCAAGGCACCTTCAGTCTAAAACTTGAGATCCGGGCGTCTGAGCGAAGCTGATTTGGGATAAGACTAATCTTGGCATGACGAGATATTAATGAATACAAAGCAAACGTCCCTCCTGAAATATCAAAAGTAATTGTTGACACTGTATCCACAGAAAAGATTCAACGCAAGAATAGCATTAGGAGATCAGCATAGCTTAAAGCATACCTTCACCATCATCATTTGCCCATAGAACTACAAGAACATATTTAATAAGGGGGACCAAAAGTAAGGTGTATAACACTAGTGATAATGCTCCAATGACATCTTCTTTTTCTTGGACAGGTGATTTACTGAACATTACACTAAACGTATACAATGGACTGGTTCCTACATCTCCAAAGACAACCCCTAGTGTCTGGAATGCAAGCAACACTCTCCTCCCAACCGTCAAGTCCTAGCAAAGTAAAAACATACCGTCAAGTCCTAGAAAAGCACTGGCTCAAAAAAACAAGTCATAGATCATCCATTATTTCTTTTATCTGCACGACTTGCAAAAAAAAAGTAGTAGCTTCAAGCAGAAAACTCGGCCATAAGACCTAAGCAATATCAAAACGAAAAATCAATCCAGTGTAGTGGTTAAGAGTTGAAGCTGGAAAACACATAGTCACTGCTCTAAGACAATGCATCCCTTGCAAGTTTGTAAAGCAGGACAACACCATTACTAAGGAAAACAGATCAAGATCCCCCAACATGGTAGATTCAAGAACCCATCTCCATCGCAGAAACTTAGGAGAATCCTATAGTAACTCATCACAAATCATTTCTGATCTTGTTTCTAGTCGATAATCTCTACATATTACTAAAAGAGTTTCCACTTAATATCTGATGGCACTTCCACCCCTCAAAGCACCAGATATTCAAGCTCTGGACAAATCAGCTAAAACGAGACTATTCTGTTTAAGTTACCAAGATGTGTCTAATAGTCCAGTCGTCGTGCCTATCCATGGCCTTATGTTGATATATCTTGTACGTATTTAGGAATGGTATGCACATATACGAAACGATCAATCACCTCGTAATCATTCCTCGGAGCACCGGGAACTTCAAGGGCTTCCACATCGAAGGAGTCAACACGCGGACCGGTACGGATCAGACGATGCTCCGCTATCTCGTCTTCATCGGATTCCAGTCCAGTACCATCGAATCCGTCATTTTCCTCGTCAACGCCGATCTCGGAATCATCATCGTCTTGCATAACCCATCGAGACTCGATAGAGTCCATGGATGCCATATCTCCAAGGCCACCACCTGAACTATCGATCTCTTCCTTTTCGGAACCATCTAAACTGCTATCCTCCGCCATTTTTAGAACCCTTCGATGCAATCAAGGCTGAAAGAATCCGCGAAACGGATCAGACGACGAACATTGATATGCCGATTTAACAGACATATGCATAAAGAGTTAGAAAGGAAGAGAAAACCTCTGACGGATATGCAGGATCAAACGAGAAGAATCTTAGTAGTAGAGTTTCGCATCCGATCAAAATTTCCCAAGATGGAAAAGAGATTTCTCGACGGGATTGGTTGTTTCTTACTGACAAATGCCGATGTTCTCTGCTTTACCAGTTGCTGCTGAACCGGTCCGATACAAAGGTGCGCACGGGGTTGAAGAAATATACCGGATTGAACCGGACTTTACCGGTTAGTTTCTGTGTTATGTGTTCTAATTAACATTAGGTGTGAGACTAATCAGTCGATTTTACGTATTAAATGATAAGTTAATTACAAAAAGGGATCATTTGGTTTCCCATTTCAAAATCATAAAGGGCACGTTAGTAATTAAAGTAATACTTCAGTGCACCGGAGCACGCTTTATAAGCCTTACTTTTTCCGTCTCCTCGGTTCTTCGCTCTATTTTTTTCCCGCATTTTCTCCATCGCCGGGGAAACAATGTCACACTTCGGAAGGGCAGGTCCGCCGGACATCAGCGACATATACTCTCTTCTCGTCCTTAACATCACATTCCGTAGGCGCTTTTGGCAAAAGCCTTTTACCCCTCCTGTCCCCCTCTGCAACATCTCTGGTATTTGTTCTCGCATTTAGGTTTACAGAGATTTTTGAACTTTTTTCTCTGCCTCTAGGTACGAATGCTGATGATCTCTATTCTCTATTCGCTAAGTATGGGAAGGTTATAGATGTCTTTATTCCCCGAGATAGATGGTCAGTTTCTCTATATTTGCTCTCGACTCGTTTCGTGGAATTGTGGAGAAAATTGTTCGTAATTGACTCTGTAATCGTTAATTTACTTCTCATTTCTCTCTGGTTTGTGCAGTATAGTGGTAATTTTGTTTCCTTTTGTATAGGACTGGAGATTCGCGTGGTTTCGCATTTGTTCGGTACAAGTATGAAGATGAAGCTCACAAGGCAGTGGAAAGGTTAGATGGTAAGTTTGTTCTTCATCCGGTTTCCTTGTTTGATTTTTGCATAAGTAGATTTAACGTGAAGCTCTCTCTTCTTTCCAAGAAGAGTTGTTGATGGCCGAGAAATCACTGTTCAGTTTGCGAAATATGGCCTAAATGCTGAAAGGATGTAGAAGCTTATGGTAGTTGCAATTTTGTTTTGTAGGTATACGATACTTCTACTCTTGCTTTGTACAAGATTGTTACAAGAACAAGTCTCTTAGTTTACAACGATATAACTGTGGAATTCTTTTTCATCTACTGATCTACCATGGATATATTTAGTGTTGATAGGATTTCGAAGTAGTCAATGTTAGTTTCAGTACTTGCATATGATTAGTTTACCATTATCAATTCAGTTCGAAAGGAAGAGTTGTGGAGCCAGCTATGAAATCAAGAAACTGGTCAAAAAGCCGTAGTCCTCGGAGGAGTCTTAGTCCTTCCAGACGCCGTAGTTCAAGGAGAAGCCGCAGTCCACCAAGGAGGTGAGTAATCGTCTCTAGTTTGTTAATTTTATGATGATGAGGGCGAACTAAGAGGGTTCATGGTTGTATTATTCAGAAAGATCCTGTGACTTTCCATGATAGAACCTGATCTCAACCCAACATAAAGTTGTAAAGAAGTCATTTGCTTAAGAACATTTCTAATCTGAGTTAACTACTTTCAGGTCTCGGGATGATTATAGAGAGAGAGACTATGGAAAGATGAACCGGAGCTATAGCAGAAGCAGAAGTAGCAGCATAAGCTATGATAGGTACGACTCAAAGGTCTCGGAGTGCTAGCCCAATTAACAAAAGAAGAGGCAGAAGCCGCTATAATGATGAGCGACACAATCGCAGTCACAGTCGCTCATTGAGGTATCTTCCAATATCAACCCGTTTCTTTCCATCATTCTGATGCTAACTTCTGTTTTCTGATATGCAGTGCCTCTCCTCCTAGGAAGGTGTCATCTGAAAAACAGAGCAATGAAAGACAGAGCACTTCTCCTAAGGACAGGGCTCCTAATGCCGAGGTGGATTTATATAAGCACACATTTATTTCGATGTAAAATCATCAATGAGACTTGATATCTAACAGTGTTTATTTAAGTATTTATCGCAAGAATGATACTTTCTGATGAATAGAAGGGAACATGTTGCCTTTATGGTTGATGTTTCATCTTCAATCACTTTTCCGCTACAACTTCTATCCCCTATAGTATTTCTATCTGTAGGTGTTCTCAACCGGTTGTATATTTACTTTGTGTTGTCTTTGATCGGTTTAGCATCTTAGATTACTTAGCTTAAGACTTAAGTGTTTGATGGTTTGTAGACTCTATGTTGGTTGAATGTCCTGCATCCGAGTGTGATCAGTATAGAGAAAAAGTTCATCCGAGTGTAATCATGTAGTTTAGAGAAAATTGTTATAGTTTTTGGCTCTGGTAATTAAGAGAATTGTTGTTTTGATTTTAAGTCATCGTGTGAATTGAAGATAGCAAATTTAACAGCAATCGGAGAAGGACACAATCCTAAAATAAGAAAAAGAATCTCATGATGTAAAATAGATAATCGAGAACAATATTTTATTTTTTTGCTTCATGTTCAATGTTTGAATAATGTGTATTGTTCCATATGTTTATGATGTATTTTTTTTTTCTTTTGATCAGCCAAATTTTTTCTACTTTGGAATTTGCAAAACAAAAATATATATAAACAGAAGTGACATTATGTGGTCAATTTTTGTATGTTTTGAAGTTATGTTGTGAAGTATTAAATCAAACTTAATTGATTATGAGAAATATTATAAAGTACCATAATTTATATGAAAAAATGTCTATCGATTATGGTACTAAATTATATTGAATCAATCATCTTTTTAATATTGCTATGTCTTATTTTATAGCGTAGTTAACTGGTCAACTTTATTCGGTTACAATGCAAAAAATAGATCAAACTAATTTAAAACATGACAATCCTCATCATTATTACCATAGCTAACACCCATATTGTGATCTCATTGAATCAATTTTTTTTCTATCTAATTTTAATTTTATGATGATTTTTTAGATTTACGGTAAAAGAAAATGCCATAAAGTTGCAAATTAATGCATTTGGGGTTATATGGTATAACATAATCTCTTAAATCTCAATCAATCATATCATATTGGCGATGTGATTTCTCAATAATTCATTAGTTGATTACCTTTTAATTGTATAGATTCCACAATTTTGAAAACTCTATTTATATATATGTTACTATGTAACTTTTCTCTTAATACACAACTTTTTTCTTAATACATAGAAAATTACTTTCGATCTGTTAAAGATTCAAATCTTTTTTTGGTAGTAGAACAACATATATACAAATATAATTTCCTGAATTGTGGAATCTATACAAGCAATTTAACGAATTATTGAAAAATCATATCTCTGATATATTAGGATTAATTGAGATTGGTGAGTTTCTGTAATGTATGGTATGTTAGATTGTATTCCGATTTTTCCTCTCGAACTTATTCCTCAAGAGCCGAAATCATTTCTAAGAGCCTTATCTTCATGTAATTGAACTTATTTGAAATTCAACCTAACTTAGTGCAATTTCAACTTTCACTTCAAAACTCATGCCTCAAGAGGTCTAATTAATGTGATTAACAACTTTTTGCTGCTTTCTCAAAAAAAATTTGTTTTTATTTTGCACCACATGGCAGCAATAACTTTACTTTCATTACGAGAGACATTAATATTGTTACCAGCATTAATCAAAAGTTTGTGATATTGTAACAAAATTTTTTTGATGACAATGGATTTGTCAATGCATGCAGAAAACAAGATAAAGAGTTGTAGTCTCACTACGAAAACATGCAATATTATCAAGAACCAAATAAATTATTCAAACATTTGTTATAGAATATTTGTTCTTCACCAAATATTTTTTCTACCCTAAGATAATTGGCTGAAATGTCATTGGGTAAACCAAGCTAAACTACTAATTGTCAATGTCATTAACTATTTTTGGTTTTGTCCTTTAAGGTCAAATGATCTCTGATTCTCTGGTTGCATAGTTCAAACTTAAAACTCATCGAAACCTTAAAATGTACATACAATTGTCTGGTTTCAACTTTTGAGTCTAAGCTTTAGAGGTCAGCTCACTATAGGGTTTACGGTTTAGGTTCAGATTCTTAAACCAAACCGTAGCAATATCCCTAACACAATATATGATATAAGGGGAACCATGAAATATCCCAAATTAAAAATAGGCCACAAAAGGCTAGTATATGTCTAAAAGAGAAAAAAAGATGCATTTCTTGAGATTCACGAAAAAAAGAGTCGGTGATCCTACGAGTAACAGCAATTTCTCCTCATACATACAGTAAAGAGAAATCATGTTTGAAGAAAATTGTTATTAGTTTTTGACCCCTAATACTTTTTTCTTCTCAAACATTGATACTAATTCATTAATAGACAATTGAATCCATACATACGCAGATAAAACCACTACTGTGCAACTTCTTGGAAAATAAGACACCGTGTCTAACTGGGAAAATCTTTAAGACTTCATGTTAATAGTAGAAACTAAAGAAACTAAGTTTCTGCCGAAGCCACTTCAGAAACCACCTCTTTGTATTCATTTGTCCCTACGTCGAACTTGTACCTACACGAATTTTATCAAACGAACAAATGTAACTGTCATGAAGCGGATCCAAAACGTAACATCTTTCTATAGAAATAATGGAGAAAGAGATCAGTAATGATTTTTCTTTGGTTCGAAACTCGTGGCAAGTGAATTACCATTTTCCGGTTGCTGCAGAGCAGTATAGTCCAGTGTTTGAGTCATAATAGTAACCGAGGCTGCTACTGTAGTAGTACCTGTAAAAGTATTTAGGGTTATAGTGTTATATTTCAGATAAAAACAAAACGAGCAACAGAGAAAGGAGTGTGTATAAACAAACATACCCTGAAGACTCGTCAAAGACATAATCAGATCCATCATTTGTGTACCCATGTTGCAAAGCTCCAGCTATACAAGAAACAGAGTCAAGGATGAATTTCAAGTAATAATTTTTGAACTAGAAAGTATTTTTTTAAAGCGGTTGAAAGCTTACTTGCAGCGGTTGTGGAATCAGGATTAAGCTGAGTGCCCGAGATGGATCCAGAAGGTAAAGCAGAGGAAGGATTTGGAACATCTTCATCATCGTCGCCAAACATATCACAAGATTCCCTCGCTTGAGCTAGTTTCTCATATCCCTCTAAAAAGACCAAGCATATAGATAAGACCTAGTCAGTAGTGTATAAAAGACTTGTGTTTGAGATGAGAACAATGAAGCTTGTTGTGAAAATAGACGTATCATAATGCAGAGGAATCTTAGCAGCAGAAACAATGGAGACTAGAAAAAGCTCTAACCTGCTTCACGCTGGAAAACTTCTTGCTCCTCATGATAAACGTCTAGAGTACATTAAAAAGAGGAACTAATGTTAACAAAATGGAGGACATCATATTTTTATAGCAAAAGATTGTCACAGCATAAGTAATACGAGACTTAACTGTAATCACCGTTCTGGATGAGTTTGTCTGCATCCTCAGTAAGCTGATCAAAGATGACTTTTGTCTCGGATGTCATCTTCTCCTTACGATTATTCGTGTTTCCTTTCAACCTCCTTAAGGCTCGCAGGACCTGTAACAATGAACCGAGTTATCTTACGTGTTTGAAGCATGTATCATCAACAATGCTATCTTAAGCTCGTATTTTGAAGTAATCCAATCCGGGTTCCATATTTTAAAACAATGACTTTGTTAAAACCAAGAATGAGTCTCTCACCGTTTCTCCTGGTTCAAGGACGTTAGCAATACGCCTCTTTCTGATTCCAATATCGTCTTGAGAAAGTACATCCGCTGGTTTTTCGTCCTCGCCATCTTCATCTTTCCCAGTATCATTTGCAGCAGATCGTCCCATATACATAGGATTAGACTCTATACCGTCTAGCCATGCATCCTGAAAGAATAAAGATGTAAGACAACACACAAAACAATCTTGGAGCTTAAATTTACAACCAAAAGATGTGTAGTTTTTGCACCTTGACTTCCTTTTCTCTAACATATTCCACAAAGTTCCCATCAGCATCAAAGTATCCTTCTTCTTTCTCTCTGTCCAGACTAAAAGCTTCAATTTGGATCCCATCTTCTGTGCGGTTCCCATCATTCTACAATGAGATAATCACATCAGTATGAAATTCTTTTCAAGAACATAAAAACGTCTTGAATTGCCAGCCAAAAAAAATGGAGACAGTCAAAAAACTATTTTCAGGTCTGGAAATAGGCATCATTCGCTTCCAGGAAGAGTCAACCAAAATAAAAGGATTGTCGAAAAACTACCTCATAAGCCTCCTCAGCCACACCATTCTCGTCATCATCGAGAAAGAGCTGAGCAGTATTCTGATTGCGAACCCTTGCACGCTCCTTGGCAGCATCACGGGCTTTCCTACGAGCTTCAGCTTCTTCCTCTAGGATTTGTTCAGGTTTAGATTTCTTCCCCCTTGGAAACCGTACTCGCTTTTCTCTGCCAGAGAGAATCCTCCATTAAGATTTACACCAAACAACTTGCATATAAAACTTGTATACACTGTAACTGATAGAGAAATATCAAAACAGATTAATAATCCCAAACATTGATATATCCCTAAAACAAAAAAAACTAATCCATAAAATTTCGGCATTCAATTTTAATTCAAGGTCTAACTCTAACAAAATTCAGGTGAGGAGAGAATCAGAGGGAAGAGACGAGAACTCTTAATTCCTTATTATTCCTACCCCTAAAACTGAATCATTAATGGGAAAAGAAGAAGAAGAATGTGGATTAGGGTTTCGGTAAGGTTCGTAGACTTACGGGGGTTGTTTATTCGAATCTTCATCTTCTAAGAACGATCGTTTGAGGTTCTTCCTTGACGAATTTCCGTCCATCGGAGAAATGTTCGCAGACGAGAACAACGACGAAAAATTTAGCTTTCCAGGCGGTGAAAAGCGGCGTCGAGGAGAAAATAAGACGAAAGCATGAACTCTCGCCGACGTATAACAAATGGGCTGGGTACAAATTATTGAGCCTGGCCCAATTTTAATTATATTATGGCCCATTTATACTTATATTCGCTGTGCGCACATTAGCACAATGGCCGGAATTCTTAACGTCTAATAATCTAAACTAAAAGGTAAAGTTTCAAGTTTAAACCGATTTACTTTTTCTGCTCGGTAAAAATCCAAACGCAGCCGTTTTAGCAAACTGAAAGGCCCTAATTTTTGGGTATCTCTTCAACGCTGATCATCCTTATTTTTCGCCGTCAGTGAAGTCAAAGGTTTGCCGATCACCCAATCTTGTTGTCGCAGGTCAGTTCGGAAACATATTTCTCTGAATTTGTAGAAATTTTGTGAGTTTGAAATAATCAATTTAAATATAATCGTCACTAAATATTCTTCTGGTTTTTTTTTCTGGGTGATCGAAGTGTTTGAATTTAATTACAATGGAGGAGCAGAAACCAGCACCACGGAAGGTTTATGTTCAATATCATGTTTTACCTGCTTAATCTAGATTAAATTTTGGCTCTGCTAAAATTTCGATTTTTGAATTTGCTTCTGCAGGTGAAATTTGCTCCAAAAGCTCCCCCAAAGCGAGTGCCAAAACCGGAAATTAAACCGTAAATCATTCTCATAAACACTTTTCTGATCTTATAAACATAAACAGACGTATTCTTTGATCAATTTGGCTTCTGAAATCTAATTTTGAAATTTTGAATTTCTGCAGTGAACAAGTTGAGAATGATAATAGTAGTGCACAAGCGGCGGAGTTACTACGGAGAGTAACTGTAAGCTTTTATCATCCATCCAAATCTTGTTTACTCTTGTTTCTTTTTCTCACTTTTTCATTTTGATTTTGTTTTGCCTTAGGAAAGATCATTACGCAGGCCAAAAGCAGAGAGGAAAGGTAATAGTATCTTTAACTTGAAACTTGACTCTGTTTGCTATAATACTTAGTTGTACACTAAAAATTCTTTCACAGACATTGATTTGAGTTTTTTTTGACATTGAATTGTTTACAGTACCTGCTTCTCAAGTTGCTTGGATGGGAGGAGTGGTAAACTCAAGAAGATCAAACAAGTACCTCTATGGACCATCAAGTGGTAAACGATTTCATCATTTTTAATTTTTTTAAACAAACATCTGCACTTCTTAAAATTTTAATAAATCCGCTTTGGTGCAGACACTACGCAGGAGATCATCGAATATAAAGAACCATGGGTCAGTACAACAGTAACCTAAACCATTAGTTTATATCTTGAACTCATATTACCTATAATGTAAATACATAATGTAGTTCTTTGATTCCCTCCACAGGATTACTACAGTTATTACCCGATCACACTTCCGATGAGAAGACCGTCCGCAGGAGATCCAGAGCTTCTTGACGTGGAGGAATTTATGCAGTCACCGGGAAATCATGAAAAGTCACTTAACACAGCAGCTAATCTCGGTTTAATGGTTAGTGAAGAATCAATTAATCACGCACACTATCTCTAGATCTGTGTAGTTACATATTGTGAGATAACTTTGTTGTGGTGGGCAGGAAGATAGTGGAGAAAGGAAAATGCTATTTATGAAGTTACCTTCAGTTCCTTTGAAATCGCAAACAGAAACAAAGCCGAATATGAGAAGCGGTGTTAATCACATTTGTGATTTAAAAGCTTTACCAGAAGGTTTCATGGGCAAACTTCTAGTTTACAAAAGTGGTGCTGTCAAGTTGAAACTCGGTGATGTGCTTTATGATGTGAGTGTTCTGTTCATATCAAATATATCGTTATTCGGTTTACTTTGGATGTATCAGACTCGTTAAACTTTTATCTTTTTTCTCGTATCGTAATGAGATTGTTGATTGAATTGTTTTGACTCTTTATTGGTATGGTGGTGTAGGTAAGCCCAGGATTGAAGAGCGAGTTTGCACAAGATGTAATGGCGGTTAACACAGTCGAGAAGAATTGTTGTCTGGTTGGAGATGTGTACAAGCATGCAGTTTTGACACCTGATATTGATTCTATCTTGAAAGATATCGAGAATATTTGATATTTATTACCACCCTCCAAATTTTGTTTCATTCTTTTGGGAACATCTCATAGTTTTTTTGACATTGAGAAAGAAAGAAACTTGTTTTCAGTTCCAGTTACATTCATACATATTGTTTTTTCAACATTTAAACCTAATAAAATGAGAAGAAAATTGAGCCAATTGTTTCGTTTTTTTTTGTCCTCAGTTTTCTTCATTCAGAAAGAACCAGTGTTCTGAGTTTTGTCCTGATTTTCCAATTTAATGATATACACAAATAATAATAATAATAATAAAGTTGGTTCCTGACCCAAATAGTCAACGATGGCTCTTCGTAGTCGCATCGTTTCTTCTCTGAGAATCCATGGAACCAATCTGAAAACACTAAAGCAGGCTCATTGTTCCATGATCATAACCGGTGTAAACAGAGACAACCTCATAGTTGCCAAATTCGTGGAAGCATGTTCCAATGCTGGACATCTCCGATATGCTTACTCTGTTTTTACCCACCAGCCATTTCCCAATACTTATCTCTACAACACCATGATTAGAGCTTTTTCCCTCGTTGACGAACCAAAGGCGCATTCGATTGCTGTCATGGTTTACAGAAAGTTCTGGGATTTATGCTCCAAGCCTGACACGTTTACTTTCCCGTTTGTGTTGAAGATTGTTGTTCGGTTATCTGATGTTTGGTTCGGAAGACAGATTCATGCCCAAACCGTAGTTTTCGGATTTGATACCAGTGTCCATGTTGTTACAGGTTTGATTCAGATGTATTCTTCGTGTGGCAGTGGCAGATCTTTGAGAGAAGCACGTAAGGTGTTCGATGAAATGCGTCTTAGAGACGTGAATGTTTGGAATGCGTTATTAGCAGGGTATGGAAAAGCGGGAGAGATGGATGAAGCACGGAGTTTGCTGGAGTCGATGCCTTGCTGGGTAAGAAATGCGGTTTCTTGGACTTGTGTCATCTCTGGTTACGCTAAGAGTGGACAAGCAAAGGAAGCCATTCAAGTGTTTGAGAGGATGCTGTTTGAGAATGTTGAGCCAGACGAAGTTACGCTTTTGGCAACACTCTCAGCTTGTGCTGATCTTGGTTCACTTGAATTAGGTGAAAGAATATCTTGTTACGTTGATCACCGAGGGATGAAGAGAGCGGTTTCATTGAACAACGCACTCATTGATATGTATGCAAAATCAGGGAATATAACAAAGGCATTGCAAGAGTTTGAGAGCGTTAATGAGCGAAATGTGGTTACTTGGACGACTATAATTACTGGTTTAGCTACGCACGGCCTCGGAGCTAAAGCCTTAGCGATGTTTAACCGTATGGTTAAAGCTGGCGTGAAACCGAACGATGTTACCTTCATTGCAATCCTTTCAGCTTGTAGCCATGTTGGTTTGGTTGATCTTGGGAAGTTTTTGTTTAGGTCAATGAGATGTAATTTCGGGATTGAACCAAACATTGAGCATTACGGATGCATGATTGATCTTCTGGGACGAGCAAGTTTACTCGGAGAAGCGGAATCGGTTTTGGAAAGCATGCCCTTTGAGGCTAATGCTGCAATATGGGGATCACTTCTTGCTGCATCATATCTTCATCATGATCTTGAGCTTGGAGAAAAAGCTTTGAGTCAATTGATTAAGTTAGAACCGAATAATAGTGGTAATTATATGCTTTTAGCGAATTTATACGCTGATTTAGGGAAGTGGGATGAGTCGAGGAGGATGAGGAAGATGATGAAAGGGAATTGCGTTAAGAAGGTGGCTGGTGAAAGCTCCATAGTATTGGAAAACAGAGTGTATAAATTCATTTCTGGAGATTTCTCGCATCCTCAGGTTGAAAAGATTCTTGAATTACTACAAGAGATGGATTTGCAAGTACAGAGAAACGTAAGTTGAGAGAAAAAAAGGATTTGGATTTTGGATTAAGGATCAAAAATGACTTCTCTGCTCTAAGACAGAGGAGCGTAAAGTCAATGCGCCTGACTCATAAATTATGCAGTCACCGGGAAATCATGAAGAGTCACTTAACACAGCAGCTAATCTCGGTTTAATGGTTAGTGACACTACAAATAACATTATCCAAGAATCAAGTAATCACACACACAAATCATAACGAGATTGTTGATTGAATTGTTTTGGCTCTTTATTGCTATGGTGGTGTAGGTAAGCCCAGGATTGGAGAGTGAGTTTGCACAAGATTTAATGGCGGTTAACACAACCGACAAGAATTGCTGTCTGGTCCGGAGATGTGTACAAGCATGCAGTTTTGACACCTGATATTGATTCTACCTTGAAAAATATCGAGAATATTTGATTTTTATTACCCTCTCTAAATTTTGTTTCATTCTTTTTGGAAGAACTCTAGTTTTGACCTTGAGAAATAAAGAAAAGAGTTTTCACTTTCAATTGCAATTATACATGTGTGTTTTAGAAGAAACATTATGTTCTTTTGTTCATAGTTATTTCACATACGATTTTATTGAAAAAATAAGTTTTCGACTTTAGTTTTGTGTGGGCCCATATAAAAAGTCAACTTACTTAGTCTCCCAAAAGTTGACTTTTTTATCTGATCGTACTTCCAATACTTGAGAGCCTTAATTAGATCATTTATATAATCTCACAAGCTGTTCACAAAAATCAAGCATCTTAACACAGTCTTGATCTTTGTATAAAAACTAAAATATTAGAAAAGATGGGTTGTTTTGGTCGTCGATCAATAATCTTTATGATCTTGATGATCCTCAGCTATCGTCAAGTCTTGGTCAACGGTCAGATTTTAACGCACGGATTCTACACCGTGGCGTGTCCTCTTGCAGAAACGATCGTTCGCGAAACCGTGACGGCTTATTTCCGTATACAACCGAATATCGCACCGGGGCTGCTAAAACTTCTCTATAGTGATTGTTTCGTTGAAGGCTGTGATGGGTCGGTACTAATCTCGGGGCCTAACACGGAGAGAACCGCAGAAGCAAACCTTAACCTTCGTGGCTTCGAAGTCATTGATGATATCAAAGAAAAGATTGAAAGCGTGTGTCCTGGTATTGTCTCATGTGCCGATATTTTAGCTGCAGCCGCTCGTGACGCCGTTGTCCTCGTAAGTATATTAATTACCTACCACTATATGTAATTTTTTTCGTCATAAGGGTTCATATTTTATATTTTCTTCTCATTAAAAAGTAGCTTTTATCACTTAACCAAAGAAATTTACAGAGCAACATGGAAGGATTTTTGTAGGAGGAGAAAATATATTCGAACGTTTAGAAAACTGATAATTTTATCCCATACATACTTTTATTTTTTGATAAACAAAAATGCATACTTAACAGATATTTTTTTTCCTTTTGTTATTATAAAAATGAAATCTTAGATTACTCATATCATAACTACTCTTTGCATATATATTAATAAAGGTTTCTATTGAATTGCATGGATGCGTATACTGTATACATGGTTCATGAATGTAGACAAAAGGACCGAGTTGGGACGTAAAATCCGGACGTAGAGATGGACTAGTTTCTTTAGCAGCCAATGTTAAAAATCTTCCGTCTCCTGATGACTCCATCGCCGTTCTACTCAAAAAATTTGCTGATGTCGGGTTTAACACAACAGATTTCATTACTCTTATCGGTTAGTATTTTGAGAATTACTGGATTTCATTTACGAATTTTTTACAAAACGTTATCTTTCTTGGAGTATATCTCTTGCATACAAGACATATCTTCTTCTTAATCTATGCGAAAGAATTTTTTGTTGTACTAAAAACAGCTCCTACGTACTCTTTTCTTTTTTTTTGAATTAAATGGTAGTCGCACTAGATGTCAAAAATTAGATTTTCTAAACTTTTTGTTTTTTTTTTTACACTATAATTTTGAATCAAATGTAAAAATTATTCAATCACAAAAAAAACTTTTAAAAACTTTGAGGTTTATTTTATTTTATTTTGTTGTTAACTCGCACACGCAGATGATATAGGGTTATGACATAGCTGCAACCCTAATAAAAATAAACTAGATTAGAAGCTTCGGTCATATGTTGTCTACAGTTGATTCTCTTCAAAGACAAATAACATATTCATAACAGTGATGTTCACATTTGAGGACCGTCGCACATATATGTTGGTTGCATATCAGAATCTTAAATATTTTCATATTGCATTGATCTTTTACGACGCATACAATTATAACTTCATATTGTTTGAAAAAAAAAAAAACAAGATATGGTTTGAATTGACAGGAGGGCACACGATCGGAACCGCGGCCTGTAAGTTCGTCCTTGACAGGATATACAGTCTCAACGGAAGCACCATTGAATCGACCTTCAACCCTCTGTTCTTGTTAAAGCTGCAGAACTCGTGTCCTCTAGACGGAAGCGGTTCGAACCGCGTGGCTCTAGATACGGGAAGCGAATTTGTCTTTGACACCTCCATTTATAAGAACATCCTCACCGGAAGTGCAGTCTTAAAGTTCGAAAAGGAACTTATGACTGTGAACAATGAGATCCAGAACCAGATTATGGCAACTTTAACGGTAGAACAAATGATGAAGGCATTGTCTTTAATGGTTACAATCACGAAGACTTCAAGGGTAAATGGAGAAATCCGTAGGAACTGTTCTGCGGTTAATCCTACTTAAAAAAAATGTAGAAGAGTATATTCTGCAAGAATTGATAACTTGCGACGTGTAAAACAAACAATAAAAGAAAATCCTTTAAAATTAATTTAAGGAAATTTATATGGCACTTTTATTCTCTTCATCTCCGAATCATGCAGCTAAATCGTGCATACCATGATCCGAACCATAATAAGAGGTTATATATATAATTATATTAGAGCGTTCGTAATGAAGTGAATGTCTCATTAAAGTCTCCTATAATCATCCATCTCATTTTTTGATAAATCTTGGATTCATAATGGCTTCTCAAGTCTCTCCAGAGATTTTTTCTTTCTTCTTCCAGAGCTAAGCATAAACAAATGACACAAGAAACTCCCTCTTCGCTTTGCAACTTAACCAACACTGTTATAACTTGATCACTCTTAAAAACGGGTGTTAACCTTACTGTAATTTTCCAAACAACCCATATTCTACTCAGCCTGTGATGTTCGTAATTGTTCATGAAAGAGAAAGACCAACCTGAAAATACAGAAGAAAAATCCTTCATCCCTTTTGCCTCCTTAACCCGAGTTTCCATCAAAGCACCGAACTTAGATTTTCTTTCATTACACCATTTTTTACAACCGCGTGTTTACTTTTCTTGTTAAGACTCCGGATATTTCAAAGGAACCCCGTCATTTAATGACGGTATTTTTTAGATTTACGTTTCTTTTTCTTTCCAGAATTCTTTTTGATGACTCCAAAGAGCTCGGGTTAGAAACTGTTGGGAATGTCCTGAAATCATTTGTATTTTACTCTAGTATAAAGTTGTAACGTCGAGATTTGACAGTCATATAATATTAATATTAGGTGGTTATAATGTTTTGCTGGAAGCCGCTTATAATCTATGGATTTAGAATTCATTACTAATATTATTCGATCCTACGTAGTCACACACCTAAATAGACTGGATTAATTATATATTGGGCTTTATTGTTAATATATATATATATATATATGTTATATATAGATAAACATATATATATATAAGGCTTGGATGTAGAAGGTTAATGCTTATTGGGCTTAACCCAATGCCTACATAATTAGGTTATTGTATTAAATATATCGTACATATATATTAATGCAATTGTTGATCAGAAGACGTGTTGAGAGTCTGCGCCTCTTTCGATCAAAAGGTAATAAGCCACCAAAACTAAACCCTAGACAAATTGTTTGTCAATCTGAGATCTAATCCCAGGCGGCACTAGCATCCCGCTCCGATCTAGTCTGTATGAGTGTGGATACCGGTAGAGGCGCAACGTTTGGAGCGCTAACATAATCTCGGTTCATCTCGTTCCCATCATTCCGCTGCGAAACACCAGGTATATTCGATCCACCGGTTTTAGATTCAGATTTAGTATTTACACGTTTCCTGGCAATTGAATTTGTTAATAGGTTTATAAAATAATTTTAAAACCCGGTACAAATTCCTTCAGTGGTAGTAGAGCCTACGTGCATTAATATTGAAATTGAATCCACTATATATTTGATATATAATGATTGCATAATTAAACATAAATTTGTGAAATTTATTTTAATGATCGAATTAAAGTGATGATTCTGGTGATGTTCGTCTGTATACAAAAATGTTAATACAAAAATGTTAATGAACATCCCAATAGAATTATACATATTCGTATCTGATGTAATAAGTGTTATTGCATCATAATTAATAATATATATATATATATATATATATATATTCAATGTATATGTTATATAAACAGTAAATTTTTTGTCAAGTCATTATAATTTTGATTCGATCCGAATTATACAGCTGAGTACAATTACTTTATTCTATTTAACCTTAATACTATCATGATATGATTAGTATAAGTGCTCGCTTATTTTATATGAGATATAAAATAAGTTAGACAAAGTAAATTCGTTAATAATTTAGGATCTAAAATAAGATCGGAAGATATTGCATGAATTTATTTTAAAAGGAAAAACGTGTTTTGGAAGCATGATAAGTTTGACGTTTAAGAAATATGACTTATGTATATATATGTAAGAACCATATTGAATTGTTCATGCGATGTATTTCTCTGTCACAAAATTTGTTCGGCTACATCCGAATTTATTTTAATCTCTCATATTCTAATTCGATTAGAACTTATAAAATTTTATTAGGTTTAGCCTTAGCAACTAATATGCATATTCCATATGCATCTGTTATATTTAATATTTATATAAGATATAAATTTTAAATTTAAATAAGAATTAGATTAAAATTTATGTTCCTCAAACTAATATCAAGTAATTTGATGTCTTTCCAATTTTGTCTACTGTCTAGACTTGTTTTATCGTGCGATGAGCTTGCCAAAACAAGGTGTCCACAATTACATGAATAAGACAGATGGTAATCGTTACCAAGTGACTTAAGAGATTGGTTAACTTGACTAAGTCATCAAAACGGTTTTGGACTTAGAGACATAGGAATGGATTAGACATAAGATGTCTAATTCATGACCAAGAATTACATTGGATGTAATTAGCAAAAGTTGTTGCTTACCTAGATAGCTAGAATTTGGGCGATGAGCCAAAACTCACTCAAATTTTAGTGAAGTATGGATCTTGGATAGCTGTATATTCAAATTGAGGAAACATTGTTTTGAATATATTTCGGGTTTTATTAATTGTTAAGTTTTCTCCTTTCTTGATCATCATAACTAAATCTTTTTTCTTTCTTTTGATTCAGCTATGTCAACCACTCAACATAACTCATTCTCCCTGAGATCCGTCTTTGAGAAGGAAAAGTTGAAAGGATCAAACTTCCTCGAATGGTATCGGAATTTGAGAATTGTTCTCAAGCAGGAGAAGAAAGAATATGTTCTTGAAAACGTTCTCCCTGCTAAACCGTTGTCCAATGCCCCACATGCAGAAAGGAATGCTTGGGATAAGCATTCAAATGATGTGGTCGATGTGTGTTGTCTCATACTGGCTACCATGAACTCAGACTTGCAGAAGCAATATGAGAACGTGGAGTCGCCAGTCGAGATGACCACTAGCCTGAAAGGGATGTTTCAGGAGCAGGCAGGAACTGAGAGATACCAGACGGTTAAGTCTCTCATTGAGTGCAAGCTACCAAAGGATGGTCTAGTTAGTGCTCATGTCATTAAGATGATGGGTTATATTGATAACCTAGAGAAACTGGACTGCCCTCTTAGCCAAGAGTTGGCTACTGACATCATTCTGCAATCATTGCCGTCATGCTATGATCAGTTTATAATGAATTATAACATGATCGATATGACGAGGCCTTTGACTGAACTG
Organism: Euclidium syriacum; assembly: GCA_900116095.1. Taxonomy (NCBI): domain Eukaryota; kingdom Viridiplantae; phylum Streptophyta; class Magnoliopsida; order Brassicales; family Brassicaceae; genus Euclidium; species Euclidium syriacum. The sequence goes on along the minus strand of FPAK01000007.1, from coordinate 7,395,980 downwards.
CATAACATGCTCAAGACAGCTGAGCCCAATATCAAGAAGGGCACTTCTAATGTACTTCTAGTACAAGGGAGTAAGAGGTTTAAGAAACCTAAGAACAAGGCTAAAGGCAAGGCTGTCCAGATTGTGAATCAGGACAAGCCCAAGCCCAAGTCTGGCCTTTCTGATACTGATAAGTGCCATTACTGTAAGGAGTCTGGGCATTGGAAAAGAAATTGCAAGAAATACCTGGAAGATTTCAAAAAAATGAAGAAGACATATGATGCGTCTGCTTTAGGTATTTATGTTATAGAAGTAAATGTTACTACTTCAAGTTCTACCTCATGGGTATTAGATACTGGTTGTGGTGCTCATATTTGTACACATATGCAGGGGCTAAGCAACAGTAGGACTTTGGAGAAGGGGCAAGTGGACATGCGCGTTGGTAATGGAGCAAGAGTTGCTGCTTTAGCTGTGGGCACATTTCATTTGTCTCTTCCTTCTGGCTTGGTTTTAGAACTTAAGAACTGCTATTATGTACCTGCTATAAGCAGAAACATCATTTCTATTTCTGTTTTGGATTTGGATGATTTTCATTTTTCGATTAAAGACAAGTGTTGCTCTTTTGATCGCAATGGTACTTTTTATGGTAGTGCTCCATTAAAGAATGAGCTTTATATTTTAAACCAATCTATGCATGTCTATAACATAAACACTAAACGGTTCAAGTCTAATAACTCAAATCCTACTTATCTCTGGCATTGTCGTTTGGGCCATATCAACGAGAAACGGATTCAAAAGCTCCATACTGATGGACTTTTGGGCTCATTTGATTATGAATCATGTGAGAAATGTGAATCCTGCTTGTTGGGCAAAATGACAAAGGATCCTTTCAACAAAACTAATGAAAGGGCCGGTGACTTGTTGGGCCTAATACATACTGATGTGTGTGACCCAATGAGTGTAAGTGCTAGAGGGAATTTTGGGTACTTCATTACATTTACTGATGATTTCAGTAAATTTGGTTATGTCTATCTAATGAGACATAAGTCGGAATCCTTTGAAAAGTTCAAGGAGTTCCAGAATGAAGTACATAACCAACTTGGCAAAAGTATCAAAGCTCTTCAATCAGATCGTGGAGGTGAATACTTAAGCCAAGAATTTGGTGATCATCTAAGAGATTGTGGAATTGTTTCACAACTCACTCCTCCTGGAACACCTCAATGGAATGGTGTGTCTGAGAGGAGGAATCGGACTCTATTGGATATGGTTCGATCAATGATGAGTCACACAGATCTTCCGTTATCTTTCTGGGGATATGCTCTTGAAACGTTTGCGTTTACGCTAAACAGAGTTCCATCAAAATCAGTTGCAAAGACACCATATGAGATGTGGACTGGAAATGTTTCAAGTTTGTCTTTCCTAAAGATTTGGGGTTGTGAAGCTTATGTCAAGCGTTTGACACCTGACAAGCTCGGCCCAAAATCTGATAAGTGCTACTTCGTTGGTTATCCTAAGGAAACCAAGGCTTACTACTTTTACAACCAAACCGAGAGCAAAGTGTTTGTTGCTCGGAACTGTGTTTTCCTTGAGAGAGAATTTCTTTCTAAGAAAAACAGTGGGAGTAAAGTACAACTCGAAGAAGTTCGAGAATCACAGGAAACTGCTCAACCTGTTCAGGAAGAGCAGCAGTTGGATCTACGAAGAGTCGTAATACCAACACCTATGGTGCCTGAAGTTCGCAAATCCGAAAGGATTCGTTATGAGCCCGAGAGATATGGATTTCTCGTGACTAACTGTCATGATCTATTGACAGTGACGAACCTGCGAATTTCGAAGAACCAATGATGGGCCCTGACTCCGAAAAATGGTTAAAGGCCTCTGAATCCGAAATGGGCTCCATGTCACAAAACCAAGTATGGACTTTGGTTGATTTACCCAATGGTGTAAAACCCATTGAGTGTAAATGGATTTTCAAGAAGAAAATTGATGTGGATGGGAACATACAAATTTACAAAGCTAGATTGGTGGCTAAAGGTTTCAAACAAATTCATGGTGTTGACTATGAAGAAACCTACTCCCCAGTCGCTATGCTTAAATCTATTCGGATTCTCCTAGCAACTGCCGCTCATTATGATTATGAGATTTGGCAAATGGATGTGAAAACCGCATTCCTGAATGGGATTCTAGAAGAGGATGTGTACATGACACAGCCTGAGGGTTTCATTGATCCTAAAAATGCTGGGAAAGTATGCAAGCTTCATCGATCCATTTATGGATTGAAGCAAGCATCTCGGAGTTGGAATCTTCATTTTGATGAAGCAATCAAAGAGTTTGATTTTGTGAGAAACGAAGAGGAACAATGCGTTTACAAGAAGACTAGTGGGAGCGCAGTTGCATTTCTGATACTGTATGTGGACGACATACTTCTTCTCGGAAATGACGTTCCGTTGCTTCAGTCTGTAAAGACTTGGCTCGGAAGTTGTTTCTCGATGAAGGACATGGGAGAAGCCGCTTATATCCTTGGAATAAGAATCTATAGAGATAGATTGAATAGGCTAATTGGACTGTGTCAGGACACTTATATCGATAAGGTCTTACACCGGTTCAATATGCATGATTCCAAGAAAGGCTTCATACCAATGTCTCATGGCATTTCTCTTAGCAAGACGCAGTGTCCTTCGACACATGCTGAGCGAGAACGGATGAGTAGGATTCCCTATGTTTCAGCCATGTGATCTATCATGTATGCCATGCTTTGTACTCGTCCAGACGTCGCTTGTGCTTTGAGCATGACGAGTCGATACCAGTCTAATCCAGGTGAGAGTCACTGGACAGCTGTCAAGAACATCCTCAAGTATTTAAGAAATACTAAGGATAAGTTCTTGGTGTATGGAGGAAGTGATGAGCTAGTAGCGAGTGGTTACACAGATGCGAGTTTCCTGACAGATAAAGACGATTTCCGATCTCAATCTCGATATGTCTTTTGTCTGAATGGCGGTGCAGTTAGTTGGAAGAGTTCCAAGCAGAGCACCGTAGCAGACTCGACAACTGAAGCTGAATACATTGCTGCTTCTGAAGCGGCAAAGGAGGCTGTTTGGATTAGGAAGTTCATCACTGAACTTGGTGTGATCCCTAGCATTTCTGAGCCAGTGGCTTTATATTGTGACAACAATGGTGCCATTGCTCAGGCAAAGGAACCCAGGTCTCACCAGAAATCCAAACACATAGAGAGGAAGTATCGTATTATCCGTGATATTATTAATAGAGGAGATGTGAAGATCAGCAGAGTTCCGACGGACGAGAATGTCGCTGATCCTTTGACTAAGCCCCTCCCACGACCTAAGCATGAGAGTCATGCTAACGCCATAGGCATTAGGTTTCTCAAGATGTGATCTTGATTTTAGTGGGAGTAGTTTTTCTATTTATATTATGATGATCTTGTAGACATACATTTGGTTATGTTTTATTTAATGAAATTTATTTCAGAATTATTTGATTGTGTTATTAAATAATAGTCCTAAAGTAATTTATGGCATTCTCATAAGTCATCAAGTACGTGACTTGATCATGAAACCTTATGAGTAATGAATGACATAAATTATCAAGAGTCCCTAGTCGAGGTTATTAAAGTGGGACATTAATAACTGCGAGAGACTAGTATGTGAGGTGACTGATGACTAAGTTTCATGGAGTCATTAATAAGGGTATTAAAGTCAATCACATAGAGATGTGTTAGAGAACACAGTCTCGGATATGACCCGCCAATGAGAACTCAACAAGAATGTTATATGAGTGTCATAAGAGTTTCTCATTACGACTATAGAGTATAGTCCTTAGACCTGAGTTCATCATGTTTCTCTTACATATGAATTGGCATGCTTTGGTTTTGTCAAACGTCAGCCGTAACAGGTGATTATAAAGACATTATTGGGCTTGTCATGAAGTGTGTAAAGAATAGGGATGGAACAAGATGGGATATGTCCTTCCTATATAACAGGAGATAGATATCTCTGGGCCTATCGAAGATTTGATACTGAGAAATGCGTGGCCGCGCTCAAACGAGGTGATTGTCAGTCGTTTGTCTTATCAGTATAAATCAGAGTTCGATAAACATGATCTAGCTTAAAGAAGGATGACACAAGTTATTGCCTTATGCCAAATCGAGATATAGTGACAAAGGGATTAAAGGAATAGATGATTCCAGTACAAGTGAGAGATTGTTGGGAATGTCCTGAAATCATTTGTATTTTACTCTAGTATAAAGTTGTTACGTCGAGATTTGACAGTCGTATAATATTAGGTGGTTAAAATGTTTTGTTGGAAGCCGCTTATAATCTATGAATTTAGAATCCATTACTAATATTATTCGATCCTACAGGGTCACACACCTAAGCAGACTGGATTAATTATATATTGAATTTTATTGTTAATATAATATTGTATTATATTATATATATATATATGTTATATATAGATAAATATATATATAAGGCTTGGACGTAGATTAATGCTTATTTGGCTTAGCCCAATGCCTACATAATTAGGTTATTGTATTAAATATATCGTACATATATATATTAATGCAATTGTTGATCAAAAGACGTGTTGAGAGTCTACGCCTCTTTCGATCAAAAGGTAACAAGCCACCAAAACTAAACCCTAGACAAATTGTTTGTCAATCTGAGATCTAATCCCAGGCGGCACTAGCATCCCGCTCCGATCTAGTCTGTGTGAGTGTAGATACCGGTAGAGGCGCAACGTTTGGAGCGCTAACATAATCTCGGTTCATCTCGTTCTCATCATTCCGCTGCGAAACACCAGGTATATTCGATACACCGATTTTAGATTCAAATTTAGTATTTACACGTTTCCTGACAATTGAATTTATAAATAGGTTTATAAAATCGTTTTAAAATCCGGTACAAATTCTTTGAGAAACATCATTGAGATACTTGTGTGCTGTTTTCGAAACGCGAAGCAAATACACACCCGAGCTCCTAAATCATTCTCTCCATTCTTAGACACTTCCTCTTCACTATCCGAATTTTCTTCATCCCCAACATCATCATTATCACCCTCTTTATCGGAAAGAGACGAGTACCGTGAGCTCGAAGAAATTGTGAATCCCTCTTTTTGATTATTTAATAATCTATTTGTTTGTATCAGTACACGTGATAATTTTTTTAAGACAATTAGAAGTAGATAAGTTTTCTTTTCTATTTTGTCGTTTTGGATCACAACGGGCCGGCCTAATGGCCCATACAACTATTATGTTTATATGAAAGGAACAAGAACCCTCTACTCTGGGATGACATGGAGCAACTCATGGCCACTAGCCAACTTCTCCTGTTATAATTTAAGTAATTTATAATTTTATACACCATGCACATGCGCTCATGAACGTTATAACAAAAAGAAAGAAAAAAAACAGAGTCAACCAACGTGCCAACACGCTTCGGAGATTTGATCAATCCCCTTAAACGTACGTGGTTGTTTTTATCATATCCTAATTCAACACTTAAACCGGTTTGCTCGACGACTCCAAACCTCATTTATATCTTCTTACAAGCTATTCAAGCAAAAACAAAAACAAAAACAAAAAGTCAAGCTTCTAAAGAAATTCTTTGAACTTTGTATAGAAGCAAATTTAAGGAGAGATGAGTTATGGTCCTCGATCACTAATATGTTCCTTCATGATCTGGATGATACTCGGCAGCTATCGTCCAGTCTCAGTCAACGGTCAGAATTTAACAGAAGGATTCTACAACGTTGCGTGTCCTCTTGTAAAAACGATCGTCCAAGCAACCGTGGCGGCTTCTTTCCTAATACAACCGAACATCGCACCGGGGCTACTGAAATTGCACTTTAGTGATTGCTTGGTCGAAGGTTGTGATGGGTCGGTGCTAATCTCAGGGCCTAACACGGAGAGAACAGCAGAAGCAAACCTCAATCTTCGTGGCTTCGAAGTCATTGAAAACATCAAGAAACAGCTTGAGGTCGTTTGTCCAGGTGTTGTGTCATGTGCCGATATTTTAGCTTTAGCCGCTCGTGATGCCGTTGTCCTCGTAAGTATTTTAATTACTTCTATAAATGAAAAAAAGGTACCACGGTGACATTACATACTTAATTATGAGAAGAAAAAATGCTATTATCAGATCTAATGAATTGATATTTTTTTTTTAAAAAAGCCTTAAATATTTTTTGGGGTAAGGCGGAGACTTAATTTTTGAAAACAATCTTGCCAGAAAATATATTTACATATATATATTTATATGGATGCAGACGAATGGACCAAGTTGGGATGTAAAACTAGGACGTAGAGATGGACTAATTTCATTGGCAGCCAACGTCAAAAATCTTCCGTTTCATACTGATTCCATCACCGTTCTGCTCAACAATTTTGCTGCTTTGGGAATAAATACCGAAGAATTCGTCGCTCTCATAGGTCAGTATCGTTTCAGACGTGTCTATATATAGGGAAGATAAGAAAAAACAAAATACTTTATAACGTTATTTCGAAAATAAAAAGTAATATGGTATGGTTAATTAATTAGGAGGGCACACGATTGGAACTACTGCGTGTAAGTTCATCACAGACCGGCTATTTAACACCAATGGAAGCACCATCGATTTGGCTATCGAACGTCGATTCTTGGCTCAATTGCACCAGTTATGTCCTCTAGATGGAAGCGGTTCGAGCCGCGTGGCTCTAGACACGGGAAGCGAAGTCGTCTTCGACACTTCTATTTTCAAAAACATCTTAAACGGACGCGCAGTCCTGAAGTCGGATCAGAGCCTTTTGACCAATCCCCAAACTTTCCATTTCTTGAATGGGTACCTAACTCTTACAAGGTTCAACACAATATTTGCGAGGGCAATGGACAAGTTGAGTACTATCAAAGTGAAAACAGGGATATTCGGGGGAATTCGTCTAAGCTGTTCTAATATATAAAACTTTGATTACATTAATTGATTATGTGTTTTCTGGTGATATAATTAATCATGTTGGTGGAGGGATGGACCCTAGTGTAATTTCAGTTACAAACTTTTAATGTTCGATGAATAAATAATAATAAATATGCGTTACAAAACCAAAATAATATGCAAATGTATTATGGACGTCAAACAAACAAATGTCATAATGAATTTTTTAGACAAATATGGCATGATAATTTAAATTGTTAGGAGATATAAATAAGGGCACAGTACTGACACGAATACACGACGAATATGGCATCAAAGCAAAACCGTTGAAAACAAGATCCCTCCAAATTAAGGAAAGCGTGTGAAGAGGATATCACAGTCGCAGTATTCTTCTCAAAAAGCAAATTACTTTGGTAAGGAAGTTAATTTTGTTAATAAATCTCTTACCAATAAAGTTTATTGAATAAAAGAAAACAAAAATCAATAAATAATTTAGACCAAAAAAAAAATCAATAAATAATGGACACGCGAAATGCATGACGCGTAAACCAAAAACAAGAGCTATTATATTAACAAGAGCCTATTTCATTCCTTCCACCACATTTCTCAATTAACTTGTCTTCTCTCAGTGACTAGAAAACACAGAGAATCAAAAACATGGCAGCTTTCTCCGCTTCTCTTTCTCTTTTCATCCTCTTTCTCTCCGTTTCCTCTCCCTCCGTTCACGGAAACTCGGCACCGGCCGTGGAATGCTCAAGCGTGATACTAAACTTGGCGAAGTGTTTGTCTTTTGTGACGATCGGGAGTACAGTGGATAAACCGGACAGTTCGTGTTGCAGCGGTCTGAAGACTGTGCTCGATACGAGCCCCGAATGTCTATGCGAAGGGTTGAAGAACAGTGGACGCATGGGAATAAAATTAAACGTCACTAAGGCTTCGACTCTTCCCGTCGCTTGTAAACTCACCGCTCCTCCGGTTTCTTCTTGTGGATGTGAGTGAAACCGAGATCTCTCCGTTTCGATTTTCCTAGATCTCTTATTTTTCGTAATCTTTATGATGATCCTTTAAGATTGGTTCAGTAATTTGATTAACAGAGCCTCTTTGTTTTTTTTTTGCAGTGTCTACTACTACTCCGGCTACTCAGACAGGTATTTGTTGATTTCATTTTTCTTTTACATGACATCTGAAAATCTGAGTTTTTAATGCTGTGAATCTTTGGACTACTTGCTTGACGCATGTTTTGGTAGGCGTTATTATAACAATATAGTAGATTCATCGTAAAAGTCAATAACCAATACTAATACTATCAAATGTTGGCTCTTTTGAATGAGCAGAATTGATGGAAATGAAAATCTGATGATTATAATTATAATTTCACGTTCTGTTATATTGATGCCATGGTATAGAGATATTATTTGTTTGATCTTAATCGATCCCTTGTTCGCTTATCTTATGTGACTATTACAAAGTTGTATAATAATTTATATGCCTTGCTCATGTAACTACATGAGAAAGGATTTTGTCAAAATCTCCATTTAATTAGGTTTGAGAAAATTTGATCATATAAATTACTTTGAATATTCTCCAAAACTTTAAGCATGGTTCTGTTTGTTTTTTACTGTTGTCTTGTTTGTTTTTGTGACAGCTCCAGTTCCTGCTGCTGCATCAAAACCAGGATCCGGATCAGCCTCTGCTCCAGCTCCAGGCCCATCTAAAAAGAACCATGGCTCTTCATTGATCCCAATCTCTGGCTTGTCACTTGTAATCAGCGGCGCATTGGTCATATTGTTCTCTCATGTCTAAAACTCAAGACCTATTTCTTCACCTTTTAGTTAAGAGTTAACTCTTTATTCTGTGGGACCATGGAGTTTTCTTGCACCTTGCTTATTTTTTTAGTTATGACTTAATTATGATGTTTCCATCAAAGACTTGGTTCCAATGTTGTGTCTTGTCACACATTGGTGATTTTTATTATTTGAGTTGACTGGTGATTATTTCCATATTATGTTCTGTTGAGTCACAAATCAGTCACCAAATCTTTAATGAAAGTATGTTTTGATGGGTAAAAAAAAAAATCAGTCACCACAACATCTAACAAGGCTCAAGATCAATAGTTATTTACAATCTCTACAGATTTCCCATATGATTTCCAAAGCCATTGAGTTTGGTCAAAAGAAAAGGTCAAATCCATAATAGGCCATTCAGAGAATTATGCGAAAAAGGATTGAAATTTTGCATACAGGTTAAGTTGCCAAACTCATTTGGAATGGGATCAGATAAAGAATTTACTTAAAGGGTTATAACTTTGCAGCCTTTGAATTTCGAACCCCGGAGAGGAAGGAAAATTGACACATCTATCAGGTTTAGAGTCTAACCGGTCGTACTTTGGAAATAGGGGTTGGGAAAGAAACCGTAACTAAGAAAATAGAATTAGTATAACAGAGGAAGCAGAATTCTATTATGATGATATAAGATCATTTTGTCTGTGGAAGAAAGGATTATAGTTATGTGTGAATTACTGATCAAAGCTAGAAATGATAATCTAGTCATTAATAGAGAGAAGGGCGAGCTGATGACCAATGTCGAGATGTTACAATAAGTTTGTGTATAGCAACCACTTGTGTATTTTGTAATTTATCTGAAAAAAAAAGAGTGCCCCATAGTATAAATATTCCTATATTTTATTATTTGAAATATTTTAGTGCCTAGTTAGCTCTATTCAATTGAATTCCAAGGATATTATTTCATTTTTTGTGTTCATTATTTTGTATTAGATGCATATAATTTCTTAGTAAATACTTAAAATTTTACAGATTTATTCCTAATTATTGGGCCTTTCTTATTTAGAATATAATTATTTGATACACATAAATATTTAAAACTCACAGATTTCATACACATATAGATATAGATAAAAACAGTTAAAAATGTCACAAAAGGAAGAAAAGTAGATATTATGCCATTTTCTATAAAACTTGTCTATAAAAAGAATAAAAGCAACATATATATCTAATTTTCAACATAAAATTCAACATGTCGTTTGCATTAACTAAAATTCAACATGCCATTGTAAGTAGTCTAAGAACAATATATCAAAAGAAGAAGTAAATATAATAGTCAAAAAAGTAAAGATTTATTTATTTAACTTTTTTTTGATATAATTAGAGATTTATTATTGTTATCATGTTTGAGATATTCTATTCACAAGAACAACCATGGAGTTCAAGCTCAACATTTTAAACACAACCGTTAACTCACTTTGGACTACAGTCTTCTTGCTCTTTGTTCTTCTTGCATTCCAAATTTCCGAAGCCAAGATTCATCGTCACACTTTCACGGTATGGCAAGACAAATGTTTATTTTACAAAGTCAAGAAAAAAATAAAAATCAGATAATGAGATCGAATCTACCTATACAGATACAGTCAAAAGCGTACACTCGACTTTGTAATACCAAAAACATATTAACGGTGAACGGAGAATTCCCCGGACCGACGTTAAAAGCCTACCGTGGAGATAAGCTCCTCGTCAACGTCATCAATAATGCAAATTACAATATTACCCTCCATTGGTAAACACTCTTTTTATCACTCTTTTGACTTCTTTTGATTTCGTATTGACTAATTTTAATAACATGCTTAAACTTATAGGCATGGAGCGAGACAAATCAGGAATCCTTGGTCAGACGGACCTGAATATGTGACTCAGTGTCCGATCCGCTCGGGAGAAAGTTATGCATATAGAATTAATATTACAATTGAAGAAGGAACAATTTGGTGGCACGCGCATAGCCAATGGACACGTGCCACCATTCATGGAACGTTTATTATCTATTCCAAACGCGGTTCGTCCTATCTTTTCCCTAAACCCCACCGCGAAATTCCTCTCATTCTAGGTACATTTATACTACCTTCTTGATGAGTTTAGAGCATTTACATCATTTAAATTGTGTAGAATCAAATTTATGAATTTCAATATTGTTAATTTGTTATGATGTAGCGTTAAGTGACAATTGATAGGTGAATGGTGGAAGAAGCAAAACATAATGAATATACCAGAAAACGCTAATAAAACCGGAGGTGAAACGGCAATCTCTGACGCATATACCATAAACGGACAACCCGATTATCTCTATCCTTGCTCTAAACCGGGTAAGTCTCTTCCAAGTTTCCAACACTAGCTCAAATCTTTTTTAGTTGCAATCAAAGTGGCATCATAAAGAGCCATATTTTTCTTCGTTATCCGGAAACAGATACATTCACTATAACGGTGGTGCGTGGCCGCCGATACCTTCTCCGGATTATAAACGCCGTGATGGACGAAGAACTCTTCTTTGCAATCGCAAACCATACCTTAACCGTTGTTGCCAAAGACGGTCTCTACTTAAAACATTTTAAAACTAATTACTTAATGATCACTCGCGGCCAATCCATGGACGTCCTCCTCCACGCAAATGAGCGATCAGGCCGTTACTTTGTGGCGGCTCAAGCCTATTCCTCTGCCTTTGGTGCCGGTTTTGACAAAACCACCACCACAGCAATTTTACAATACAAAGGTGTTTCCTTAACCGATGAATTGAACCGAAATTCACCAGTTTTACCTTATTTGCCTCCTTACAATCGTACGGAGGCATCAACCCGGTTCACTACCCAATTTAGAAGCCCTCGATTCGGTAACCATCCGGTTAACGTCCCGGTTAAAATCGACACTCGTCTCCTCTACGCGATCTCCGTGAACTTGATGAACTGCTCCGACGATAAACCTTGTAAAGGTCCTTTCGGGAAGAGATTCTCGTCGAGTTTAAACAACATCAGCTTCGTGAATCCGTCGATCGACATTCTTAGAGCTTATTATCGCCGCATCGGAGGCGTTTTCCAGAAGGATTTTCCGAGAAATCCGCCGACGGTATTCAATTACACCGGAGAGAATCTTCCGTTTCCGACGAAGTTCGGGACGAAAGTGGTGGGTCTCGATTTTAATTCGAGCGTCGAGCTGGTTTTGCAAGGGACAAACGTGTTGGCCTCAGATAATCACCCGATTCATCTACATGGGTATAGCTTCTACGTCGTCGGTTCGGGTTTTGGGAATTTCGATCGTCGAAAAGACCCATTGAAGTATAACTTAATTGATCCACCGGCAGAAACCACCGTCGGAGTTCCCCGTAACGGCTGGACCGCCGTCAGATTCATCGCTAATAATCCAGGTCAGTGCAAATTTATTGAATTTTATTTTGAGAATTAAAATGATTTTCATGATCTTGATTTGAATTATTTTATAATGTAGGGGTGTGGTTGTTGCATTGCCACATAGAGAGGCATGCAACATGGGGAATGAACGCAGTGTTCATAGTGAAAGATGGACCGACGAAATCATCTAAAATGGTCAAGCCTCCTCCTGATCTGCCTTCTTGCTAGTTCTTTGTAATAATAACATAGTTCTTGACGTTGAGGATATGCTAAATTTTAACTCTTGAGCATTGTTTGAACGAGTAGACTTCACTTTGAAATGATTCTCGACTTGGTTAATGAAAATGATTTATACCAATCCTACCATTCGATGAATGATTGTATATTTCCAGAGCTTTGCCGTATCTGCTATCTCCTAATCAAAAGAGAAAAATGGGAGAAACACGTTTATGTCATTTGTCTAGGAAGTGATAGAACATAGGTTAGTGTCATTTACCAAAATTTTTTTGAAGAGAACATCAGAAATTAGGGAAATGAAAATGATTCAGTGTTATTATTACCTTAAATTGAAAGAGTGAGTGTAATCATGACCAAGGCCAATTAGCATCACGCCACGCAAAGCGACATCCTCCAAAACCACTATTACTACTACTACAACCGTCCGCTTTAAACCCGTCAAATTCGTTTGTTTTATCAGAGAAACCGCCACAGCAAAGTTCTTGATCTCGTTTGGCTGATTCCTCTCTATACGCTGGATTCGAGTACCTCGGGTGTTGTATGAACGCTACATTCTTCCACCAAAGTTTAAGTGCCTTCAAAACAAAAATGTATACCGTGTGAAAATTGAGCTTTCAAGTTTAAGTATATGTACATAAGAGATTTGAGTAAGTCACATTAAACTTACATGCCAATAGATCCATATCGCAACCTTATGAGGCATCAACCAGAAGAAAGCCTCGGGATCCGACACGCGTGTTTGTGGTATCCTTTTCGCCTTCAATGTCGCGGAGAAATAGTTGCCGAGTTCAGGATGCTTCGATTCTATGGTGACAGATAACTCATCTCCAGGTTCACTTGCTCTGATTCTCCAATTCCCAAGCATATCCTAATAAATAGTTATGTACTTTGCTTAGGAACCTTATATCAATTAACTAGTTAACAACAATATCATGAGAACAACATACCATGAAAGGACTGACTTGTAATGATTTAGCAACCAAATCAGAATCAGGGTTGAAAACAAATGTGACTCGTTCCCCCCATGGAGTATTTGTAACCTACAAAGAACATATATCAACCAAGTGAAGCTGAGTGAGAAATCAAGAAACAGAGGATAAACAAAAAAAAAGAATCTATTATATGTATACCTGAGCAATGCATTTGCTTAAGCGTTTATTAGACCCTTCCAAGTCGTAGCAATAATACAAACTCAATGGGTTCTGTTCATATCCAACACTTGGTGGTATTGTCAATAAAAAACTGCACCAAAAATAAAGCATTCTTGATCAGAAAAAAAAAAACTGAGCATTATCCAAATATTTTGCTTGCATCTACATATTTAAACTTCAAATATATTACGTTTTAACAATTAGCGCGTATATTATTTGGTTAGATTGTTTAAATTAATAATTTTAATATTATAACATGCGATTGAGAGATTACATACGTGGATGCATATTAGCTTAAATTTACTTTATAATTTAAACGTCAAAACATTATGCTACTGTCAAACTATCATAAAGTCATGAGGCAGTATTTAAAAAAAAAAAGAATTTTACTTTGTAATTGTAGACTTTGTGGTCATCAATAATTTTAAGAGAATATTTGACTAAGAAAACGTAAATTCAAATAGCAAATAGGCGATGTGTGATATGAAATATGTACTTCCGACGGCAGTTGGTACATAAATAATGGGTAGCAACTATATGCAAATAATTACTACTAATTACTTCCAAACTTGATTTTGGTAATTCTAAGATAATATCTCAATAATATAGGGGAAATCAAAAATCATCCAACTGCACTTGTTTCAGATCGAACACATAACCTTATCCGAAAAGAAATGTAACCCAATTTTGCAATTAAGTCACTCCTCGATGAACGGAATCTTCTGTAACAACACCGAGATTTATCGGTTCTAGAAATCCAGAATCTTCGTTTTCGATGTAATGTAAATAAGAAAAACTTACATCGGCCCGGTGGTACGAGAAATACGGCGAGCTTCGTCGGCGGAGAGATGATCCGGCGGCGTGTGAGGGGAATTGTCGAGGTCGAAGAGTGCGTACCGGACGGAGTAACGGAACGAGTGCCGGACAGGGCGGAGACGGTCGTGCCAGACGGTGCCTTCGTAGAGGGAGACGCTGCAATCGACGGCGGCGCGTGAGGGGAGGAGACGGCGGAGAAGAAGACGAAATGGGAGGAGGAGGGAAAGGAAGAAGGATGTGATTGAAGTGTAGATGATTGAGCAGAGGAGATAGAGCAATTCCATATCTACCAATGAGGACCTTCAACGACTCACGCTCTCTGATCCTTTCAACACACAACGATAGACATTGATGACCCTTCAAATACAGAGCATTTGCTCTTTTCCAAGTGTAGGATATATTATTTTATTTTCTTCCGGTGGAGTGGAGATATTATATTTTCACGAATGGTATTATTGAACGAGTAGTTCTTTTTTTGGTTAATTTTTTTCCAAAAAGGAGTAATCTTCTAACGAATGTATTATCGTTTCCATTTATAGCATAAAATAAAACTTAAGCTAATTTTACGTGCATCCTGTTTTAAAATATATAAGCATAACTAAAGTATGCAGTAGGTTTTGTGGATGTAAAAGTGTAAAAGATGTTTAATAATCAAGAATTTGTTTTGGTCACTAATCACTATTACGTTAGAATTTGATTGGTGACAATGTGACACGAAGCGAATTTTTGATTGGTCTGTTGTGAATCCAAAAGCTTTTAGAAAATTGTTTGACTACCAGTTATTATGCGGTAGATATTGATTGTTGCGTGTACGTACTTGAACCACCTATAATATATTGCAACCTATAATTTAAGAGAAAATTTTTGGGTATGACATTTATCCACTAACTATAACTATATTTATGATTCATGACATTTTTGGAAAGATTTGGCAACTCATGATACTCTTGTTGTACTGCATATTACATTTACGCCTTTACAGTATTTTTTTTTTTTTTTTAAAGAAGCATGTGGGTGTATAGATTCATTCGTGTGTCTGTACATACTACATTTTGGGTGTATAGACTGATTCTTATACGAGTAAATGTGGGTGTACAGACGAGATCGTGTAAGAGCAAATGTGTCTATACAGACTACATTTGAGTGTCTGTACAGACTACATTTGTGTGTCTGTACAGACTACATTTGAGTATCTGTACATACTACATTGTGTGTCTGTACAGACTACATTTGCGTCTCTGTACAGACTATATTTGCGTCTCTGTACAGACTAGATACATGTACAATGAAATGTGTATATGAGTAAAATAACATTGTTGTGTACGACACATTTACTCTTACACGATCTCGTCTGTACACCCACATTTACTCGTACACGAATTAGTTTATACACCCACATTTATTCTTATAAGACTCTGTACAAGATCTCGTCTGTATACGAATGAATCTGTACACCCACATGTTTTTATTATAAAAATTTTTTTTAAAAAAGTCAGCAAAGGCAAAATCGTGATGAACAGTGCGTGAATAATAGCAAAAGTGTCATAGAGACAAATTTATTTGAAAAAGTATCATAAGATACAAATACTTTTGTATAACTGTCATGGAGGCCAATTATTCCTTCCATAATTTAATTAGTTTATGTTTCTCTCTTTTTTGTCAATGACAATTTAATTAGTTTGCTATATATAAAAAAAACGTGTATATCGTGGAGAGGGACGGAATTGAGCACAACTATTTGAAACATTCATCTAGAGCTTCCATTTTCTAAAGAGTTCCCATTTACGATTATGGTAGTGGTAGCGTTTGCGATTTCGTGTCAGTTCCTCTATAGACCATGATATACATCAAATAAAAATACATTTATAAATACAAAATATATGACAAGGAATGACTAATTGTTAATAGAGTTCTTACAACCAAATGTAACTTCTCTCCTTTCTCTCTCCAGCAGCTAAACCTAATCTCAAAACAAAACAAAAAACAGATCTAGATCCAATCTCGGGGCCGTCTGCCGGTGGTTTGTCCGGAGCCGGCGTTGGCCCCTCCTCTCCCTTTCCTTTCGTTTTATGGCCTCCTCTGTTTCGTTCAGCTTTAACAGGGGAGAAATCAATTTCTCTTTCAGAGCCTTTCTAGGTCACCTCTGGAGTTTCTTAGGCTGTGACAGTGGGCTTCATCCGACGATTCGGCGTGACAGGTTACATTGTCGTTTGGAGTTTCCTCGGCTGGTGTGTGTAGGCCTCCGACGGTTCTGTTGAAGCTCGTCTTCTCCAGCGGTTTTGTTTTCAGCGCTGGAACGGCGGCGGCAAGGTTTCTCCAGCCTCCTAATCCTCACTCGGCTCACAGATTCTTGAGGACGGGTTCTGGTGTCAGATTTGGGTTTCAAGCGGTTAGGTTTTCCAAGGCGTGCATGAGATGTGGCGGCGACGGTAGGTTATCTGGTCGGCTCCGGCGGTGTGGGAAGTAGGCGGCGGTGGGAGACGGTGATGGTCTTCAAAAAGCGTACCTCAGCTTTTCTCCGGTGGTTAGCTTCCCCGGCGATTAGGTCTTCATGTTAAATCTTGTCATGGTTCTTTCTGGGCTGCAGGATCTGTCAAATATTTGTCGGTGACTCCTTCTTTCACGTTGTCGCGTGTTTAGTCTAGGTTTCAGTTCTGCTCAGTTAGGTGTTTCATATCTATTCGTTAGCTTAGTCGATTTTTTGGAGGAGGCAGTGGTGGAATCCATTTGCCGGAATAGATGCGGCGAGAACGGTTGCTAGGTCTTTGATTTTTGTCGTGGGATGGAGATCCCTTGTGTTGCTTGCAATTTGGTCTGGTTAGACATTTGTATTGCGTTGGATTGGTGTTTGCAGGCTCTACTCAAACTACCCTTCGGTCCACCCTTAGAAGCCGGTGTGGTCAAATTCTCTTCAGCCGGTTCTCGTGTCTTGGTAGAGCTTAGTGCAGGTTATTAGTCTGTTTTTGGAGAAGCTGTAGGCGCTTCTAGGTCTGAGGTTTAGAGGACGGGCCTCGCTAGTAGTTGCTCGTGGCAACAAGGATGAAGACTCAAGCTCAAGGAGCTGTGGCAATGACTCTTTGACCTGTATTTAGGTGTATGAGATTGTTGTTTCATTCTCGCGCTTAGTTTCCTAGCTTTTCGATTAGTTGGTTTACCTTACTGTTGTAGTTCTTTTTGCATTGTAGATTTTTAATTTCCCTGCTTTCTCTGTAATCTCTGTACTTCTGTCAAAAAAAAAAAAAATGGTATAAAATCTTAACCTTACCAAAAAAAAAAAAAAAAAAAAAACCAAATGTGACTCATGTAAACTCAAAAACAGAGCACGACCAACTAAAAAATATAGTTGAATAATCTAATAATAGATTTTTTGTTAAAAAAAAAAAACATGACAAAAAAAAAGAAAAAAAAATGGCTAATTTTTTTTTTTACATAATTCAATTTAGTAATAGAAAATATAAGGATCCGTAAAAACAATCGAGGACTTCTTTTTTTTCGCCTATAGCATATGTAATATCAGCTCCGCCCCTAATCATGGAAATTAGATTTCAACAAAATCTGTATTTTTCTCCTCCCTTAGCCATATTAAGAGGAATCCTACATCTACGAATCCTTTAGCCGATTTCTCCAATTAAAGCCACCGCCCTTGTCAGATATAGGTTAACTCTATTTTTTTATTCTTCTCGCTGGATTAAATCGGTAGGATGTAGAGTTGTAAAGTTTCAAAGCCGAATATCCTTCCTTCACCATAACTTGAAGATTTTGTGAACTAAACTTCCCCTAATGTTTGGTAGGTCTTTCGATGGTCAACTTTAGCGAGGAGGTTGCCGAGATTTCACTCTCTTCAAACTCTCAGATCTTCTTCGAGATCTAGTTCACAGGTTTAAAGTTTTCAAATCTCTAAAACTTCTCATAACTGAAGATTCAAAGCTATTTGTGCCTATTAGGATTCAATATCTATTTTTTTTAGGGAATTAAGGTATCTTAGTAATAACCTGAGTAGGTTCGACTCAAATAAAATTTGGGTCATGTGCCATAGTTAAACAAATTTAAAAAATTTAGGTGTATATATTTATGATTTTGAATTTTGGGCCCTAAAATACTAAAGAAAATTTGTATTGTCAGCAATGCCTCTAAGTCGGGCATGAACCTGAGCGTCGACAAGATATTTGGGCTCTTTCTCTACCACGATGGTCCCTCTGGTGGTCCAGAAAACCACTCAAATAAAACATATTGGTTTCTTTGAAAGGAAGGTGTTCAGTTTTTTGGTCCCTGCTGAGTCTTGGTCAAACAATTAGTAAAAAAACATTGGTTTGCATCTCTAACCATTTTGAAAAGATATGATGGGTTGCTTAGCCGGATAAGGTTATCAAGAGGGTCCAATCATATCTCGCGTATAGGATATGGCGAGAATGAAGGCTTCAATGATTAATAAATAGACCGAAACCTCAAGATGCCTACTCTCTCGAAGTATCGTTTATGTGAGAGAAATGTTATGAGTATTATAAGCATCTTATGAAGGGTAAGATTACAGAGATGCCAAGGAACTAGCATAAGAGATGCTAAGGAACTAGCATAAAATAGGTATAGTAAGTTGAGTGGCTCTGTTTTAAGAACGGTTCAATTCATATTCAAGTATGAACATGATTTGGTGGAAGTAATAATATTTTTAATGAGTGGGTTATAGTTATATACATATGGTTGGAAAGACCTTCAATGGATTTCTTGCAATTCATAACCTTATGGGTGCAAATCCGGAATATCCCTATCAACCATTACATTGAGCAATCAATTACAACTTTGGAGGAGTTGTCTTTTGATCCTTAGAGACCGAAAATAAGCGAGTATGTTCGTGTCAAAGTTAAACTTGATGTGGCCAAGTATGAGTTTTAAGGTAATCAATATGAAGCATGGAGATTCAACCATTGTCTTCTTCTACTATGAGAAGATCAATGTTATAAAATACAATATGCATTCACTACATGGCGAATGAGCGTCCACTGTCTAGCGGATGGTTGTATACGCGAATGATTAAGTGGAGTCTAGGTGAAAAAAAAAAATATATATATATATATATATATATATACGTGTAATTCTTTATAATACATATATATGTATGATAAAGATAAATATTAATATCAATCTTAAAATAAAAAACTTAAATGTCAAAAAATTACTTAATAATCAAATACTATTTTTGTTTCTCCAATACGAATGAAAGAAGAAACTTTCAAATAAGAAAACAAAATTCTAATTGTAAACCAAAGAATTGCAAAGCCAAAAAAATGAAAAATCAATCCACAAAAAGGTAAAACCATAACATAAATCCAAAAAGTGCAAAACTAGATAGATATCCAAAACTTAAATGGCATTTTCTTCTTTTCCATATATCTCTACAAATAATCTTCATCGGATTGAAAATTAACATTAACAAATTCTTCATCTTCGTAATTGGAAATCGAATTTTCATCATCCATTTCCCTAACGCCAGTCGTACTATCCAACATAGTTGTATCTCCCTCACCGTAACCAAGTTCTACATCATTACCGAATTCAAATTCTCCTTTTCAACTTTCAACAATATATTTTTGAGCAGAAGTAGCATGATCAGCAAGTAATATATCAATGTCATTCTCCTTTTGTTTTTTTTCCTTTTGTTCATCAATCTTGCATTGAATTGAACATAAACCAAATTATTCAACCGACTAGTATCAAGTCGGTTCTGATTCTTTGTATGTATCTACATTTTGTTAACAAGATAATCAAATCAATATTTGAATATCAGCTAGATGGTAACATGGCTTGTAAGTCATCGTTCTTGTCCATCGGACTTTGTAGAGTTAAGAAGCATGATGCAAACCTGGTGACTCCTAGTCTAACAATGTCTTCTTCCTTTTTGAAATTACCTCATCATTGCCAATGTTTTATCGTGAGCATAAGTACATATTATGAACCCTTGAGATATGTTAATAATCGTCTTAAAGGTGTGGAGCTTTCCAATATTCTCTAACATCTAGTTAAACGTGTGGGACGGAGTTGAGCATAGCCATTTGAAACATTCGTCTAAAGTCCCCAATTTATAAAAGGGCCACCGTTTCCGGTTATGGTAGTGGTAACGTTTGCGATTTCATGTCAATTCCTCTCTACACCATGATATATTTCAAATAAAATAAATTGATGAATACAAAATCTATGACAATGAATGGTTAATTGTTAAAAGAGTTCTTACAACCAAACGTAGCTCATGTAAGCTCAAAAACAGTACACGACCAACTTAAAAATATAGTTAAAAAATCTAATAATATACTTTTTTTTTTGTTGAAAAGTCTATGACAAAAAGAAAAAAAAATGGCCAATTGTTATTTTTTACATAACTCAATTTAGTAATAGAGAACATAAGGATCTGCAGTCCAATAAATAAAAATAAAAGCCGAATGAGTAAAAACCATCGAGACCCATGTTTTCTTTATACCTATAGCATATGTAATGTCAGCTTCGTCCCTGCGTGTGAGCAACACATGATGAACTATGGAAGCTCCTTGTTTACGAGTTACCTGAGCGTATAAGGGCATATAATATAGCTGTACATATCATGTATTTCTCGCGTGTCATGACGATAATAATTGATAAAAAATCACCTCATTAGTTCTTCCACGCCCCCTTGCTCCCATATTAAAGGGTGCAAAAAATGGAGTTTCATCGCAGTTTTTGTGTGTCATGATTCCTGAAAGCCCAATGTGGAGTTAGTGTGCATGGTTGCGCTGATGTTATGCTTATGACAAGAGTAAGAATGGTGTCTAATCTTTAAGCGTCTTTTGAAAGACAATAAATCAGGAGAGGAGGAGATAACAAACAGTTCTAAAGGGTTCTTCATGAGGTTGTTGAGTAGAAAAGGAGATGACGAGGAGGAACTGACATCAAGTTCATATGGACTCTTTAAGAGGTTGTTACGAGATGATAAAGGAGATGAAGATGAATTGGGAGCCAATTCAGAAAAGTTTCTTCAAAAAATTATTGCGGGAAAAAAAAAATGAAAATAACGAGCCAAATGCAAACTCAGGAGGGTTTTTCAAGAAACTATTCTGTAAGAACAAGACCGAGGATGAGAAAGTTTCCAACATAGTGGATGAATTGGGAACATATGTGTTTCTTAAGAAAATTTTCACGAAAATACAGATCCGCGAGTTTTTGCTTCTTTTTTTTTGTTTTCTGTTTAATAAATCGCAAAATTAGAAAATTGTTCTTGTCTTCAACTTTTATTTTTGCGACATACAAATCTGATTTCCGACGCTTGTCTTTTTTTTTTTTCACGATTGACGTCATTTAAACTTGTTTTTCTTGTAGTTTTTACGCTGCATAATATCAGAAGCGGGTGCGTAGAAGCAGATGCGTTTGGAAACGGAAAAACGAGTTTTTTCAAAAATTTAGAAAGCGGATACGTGTTGGAAACGTATAATATGTATATATAACAAAAACATAAAATCATAATTAGTTGTTTTTAAAAAATCCATTACATAATTGTATTATTATTCTATATGTAAGCCCATTAAAGAAATACATACACCATTATTTGTAATCATTTAATTAGATAGATCCTTACACCTTTGCTCATATGAATAAATAATTATTTACGCTCTTATACAATAAAGACTAAAGTAAAAAAAAAAAACGAAGACTTGAGTAAAAAAAGAAAGAAAAGAAAATAGGCCTAACACTAATTAAAAGCCCAACTTGTGATATGATGAAAACGGTGTCTTCTTCTTCGTTACCTCAACTTTTCTCCGACGAAACAGTCGGCAACAATATTTATTTCACGCTTCCGATCTTCATGTGAAACGATTCCAGATCCGAATCGTGCGATTCCATATCGGTTCCAGGCGCTCAATTTCAGGAATTGCGATTCGACTGCGATTCCAGGCGATTCCGGTTCCGTTTCCGATTCTGAAGCGGGAATCGCACCACCACCGGCGATTCCGTGCTTCCTAGGTTTTTAGCCAAATTTTTTAGATCTATAACCCAATACTCGATTTCTAACTCGAATCAAAGAAAAATTACGCGTGACCCAGGAAGAAGAAACAATCGAACCAATCCTATTCGGTAACCGGTCCGAATGGCTTCTTCGGAAAATACGTCGTTCCCTTCTTCTCCTAGCGGTTTCATTATTCTTCGATCTCTCTAAACTCTGATTCTCGGATTCTCCTTTCGGTCTCTCTTTGTTGCCGTCCCTTGCGTCGTCCAAGGTATGTCACTTGCTCAGAGTCAGGATTAGGGATTTAGGGCTTTTGCTTTGATTAAAATAAACGTTTTGGCTAAGCATGACTTGTGTTGTGTGGTTGGGTTTCTCAGATTTGAATTTACATCGAACCCAGCCTCCGTAGGCGCATTTTGCATTTCACTTCACTTTATGGTCACAAGTTCGTTTAAGTGCTAGCATCTTTGTTGGATTAAGATTACATAGTCTCTTTGAACTTAAGAAGAAGATTGTACATGAGATTTGCGAATGAAAATTGTCTTAGGATCTCATTCGTTGTAGAAGAGGAGGCAAAAGAACAAGTGGAAGCTGTGCCAGATCATTTGGTTGTTTTTATGATTATATGTTTGGATATCAAAACTTTTACCAAACATTTAGAAGCTGAATTTGTTTGGGATATCATCTGGAGAGTGATTACACCTTGCTTTGTAGTATGCTCTATCTTCTCTTTTTCAGATATAGTTTCTTCATAAATGTGAAATTGCATAATGTTCACTGTAAGCTAATGATTAGTCAATCTATGTTATTCTCACACTGCAACAAATTGCATGGTTCATGAGAAAAATGTGCAATTACTGCGTATTATTGTAGCTACTCTTGTTGTGGGTTTTTAACTCTTGATTTTTCTGTTGCAGTCCTTTTTCTCTGTGGCTATACAAATATGACAACGATCGAAACCGGTCAGAAAACTCACAAGTCGGCTGCTACTGCTACTCCGAAGCAACAATCATTTAAAAGGTGGGGAAGAAGACATCCATTCGTAAGATATGGACTTCCGATGATATCTCTCACAGTATTTGGAGCACTTGGTCTCAGTCAACTTCTTCAAGGAAGGTCAGTTCTTTTCTTGACTTCAAACTAAGCTCTCTGCTTGGGGGATAATGGTATAATCAAATGACTCTGTTTGGAATTTTGTGTTAGTACAGTAAGGATATTGCAAAAGTAAAAGATGATCAAGAATGGGAGATTATTGAGACAAGAAAGGCGCTTTCAAGAACAGGACCTGTTGATGCTTATAAACCTAAAAACACATCCATCGAAGACGAACTCAAGGTATATATGTTCAAATTCTTGAGGTTAAACATTGATTTAACTGCGAATAGACTGCGTTAAGAGCTTAATCTTTGTCTTCAGGCTATGCAAGGGAAGGTGGACATAAACACGTATGAGTACAAGAAAATTCCCAAGCTAAACGAGAGCCAGTAGAGTTAAGTGAAGTATTTGGAAGATTTTTCTTTTCTTAGATGTATTTCAGTTATAACTCCAGTAAGTTTTGGCTCTTCTTAAATCAATAACAGAGGGGGGGCTATTTTTCTTAATCATAGAGAGGGGTTTTATTAAAATCTAGTTGTTGTAACTGTGGATAATACATGTGGATTTAGAACAACTAAATAAGTAATTGAACTGAAAGAGTTTTTGTAACCAACTAAATTTGAATTAGTAAAGACTTAGGGATGCTTGATGTTTGCTAAGAGTTCAAAACACACTTCTACAACATTCAAATTACTACTAAAAAGTCTATTAGTTTTGTTTTCGGATTTTTGTTTTAGTGATGAAACTGATGATGCAAAAAGACAAATCCGAGAAAGATGAGCTATTTGTATAATGTACATTTATCATTTGTTACAAATCTAAGGATGGTTATGTTTATTTCATTGTTGTTCATGGCTTCCTTCAAGATACAAAAATGGTGTATGTTGTTCGTTAAAGTTTACTATCATGTAAATTGCTGTTGAAGTTTACTATCTTGATGTCTAAAATGGCTCGGTCAATTTAAGTTTGTGTGTCTTTTTGACTTACTAAAAAGTTCTTCTTTTTTTTTTGAAAATGTGTACTTTAGTCATTTGTCCGTATTATTACAATATACTTGATTTTATTCTTGATTTTATTCCAAATGTGGAGAGTATAGGTTATGAGATAATACATGATAGTGTTCCATAATTAATGGTGATTAAAGATACTTTCTTAGTATCATCAATTAAGATATCACCTACAATGATTTTGTTGAATGCATCTATAAAAATTTACAAAACAACT
Source organism: Euclidium syriacum (assembly GCA_900116095.1). Taxonomy (NCBI): domain Eukaryota; kingdom Viridiplantae; phylum Streptophyta; class Magnoliopsida; order Brassicales; family Brassicaceae; genus Euclidium; species Euclidium syriacum. Next base: position 7,371,403 of record FPAK01000007.1, on the reverse strand, counting down.
AAACAATATTTTACAATATTTTACATAGACTCTTAGAAGTATTACAATATTAGATACTAAATCGTAAAAAAAATGATATGAATTTAGATGTCATAAGAACTAATTTATAAGGTATTATAAATGATATTTTAATAATTTAAAGTGGATTCATATGTTATGTAGTCTATTCTATAAAGTTTAATAAAAAAATTTATAAAAACTTAAAAATTACCTCTGAATTGTTTGTATGCAACTCTTTTCTTTGTCAATAGATTTTGAAAATATATACTTCTTCAACAACAATACGATTAACATAATTAATTCTCATCACAACAAAATGATTGCAAACAATTTACAAAGTAATTTACCTTCTTTAGATTTACCTCTCCAAGTCCATCATTCTCATATTCATTCACAACTGTCTTAAGAAAAAAAACTCAAATGTAGAATTGTTTATTTATTAAGAGTTAGTTGTAGTCTAATTTTGTTTACTAAGTAGATTTGAATGATACTAGGTGAGTGGGAATTTTTATAAGGTCATACATAAGAGGGAGTTACATGGGCATGTGAAGGATATGATTTATTTTCTTATAAGATATGATGAATTATTCAAACTTTTTTTTAATAAGAAAGGAGAAGAAATACAATAACAAACTCATTGGTTTAAGTATTGGACTGGCTTTCTTATTAGTTTCATCATAATTGTCATCTTTTGGAAAAAAGTAAGTACTGGTATCTTTTATTACCTTTCATTTTTAGTTAAATATTTTGATTTTATATATGTCTTAATCGAAACAGTGTGTGAAAAGAGAAACAAAATCGTAATGAACATAATAAGGGATCAATATTACGAATTTGGTGTTGCTTTCTCATCCACGGATAATTTCTTAGATGCCAACAAAACAAAGAAAGGAGATAGTTAGAAACAATGAATCACAATTTTGATTTTGTTATTTGTTTGATATACATTTTACCAGTGATTCAAGATTTTGCATAAACCTCCATAACTGCTTAGCACGTAGCGCCAGATTGAACCTTTCAAAATCTCTAAACCCCAAGCCTCCGTCCTTCTTCGAAACTGTAATCTAGTGCCATGTTTTCCAGTAAATGCCTTTTCCTGTAGTATGATTTTTCCACCAAAACTTAACCAGTTTGCTTCTGATTGAATCACACCGAGTTTTTGGCAAGCGGTAACAAGACATTGTGTGTGTCGATATCGCAAGAATTACAAATTTGAGCAAAACTTATTTGCCTCCAAACGATAAGAATCTGTTATTCCAACTGTGAATTCTGGCATTTACCTTATCGTCAATGTACTGTAGAGTTGAGGCTTTTGATCCCGTATTCATCTCAGACAGACCTAGGTATAATCCTTTCCCCCCTTGAGATTGAATCTCAGTGACTGCCATTACTTGATTCCTTGTATTCTCGTGAACCTTTTTACCAAAAATCAGACTAGACTTAGGGAGACTCACCTTCTGATCCGATACTATTTCATATTCACTTAAAATTTGTATTGCCTCCGCTGCTTCATCTTGCGAGGCTCTTAGAAAGAAAAAGCTATTACCGGCAAACAAAAGGTGGGAGATTGGTAGGGATTTGTCGGCAATTTTTATTCATGATATTTTTCCTTCAACTTCTGCTTTCATAAATGTTCCAACCATGAACTCATCACTTAGGATAAATAATAAAGAGGATAAAGGATCCCCTTGCCTTATGCCCCTTGTTGGGGTGATTGCACCTGAAGGCTGACCATTTATCAGGACCCAGTATGTAACATATGAGATGCACGTCATAAGTCTAGAGATCCATGGCTAAGAGAACCCCATTACTTACATTGTCTTCACTATAAATGACCACTCCAGACGGTCAAAAGCTTTCATCATGTTAGTTTTCATAGCCATGTACTCCTCTGCTACCTTATCTTTCGTCCACAATGCATGAATCAATTCATGAGCAATAAAGATGTTATCTTGAATGAACCTTCCTTTGAAAAACGCAGCTTGGTGTTCTGATATTAGTTTGGGAAGAATGCTCCTAAGTCTCGTTAATAACACATTGGATATGACTTTATAACAGTGTCTGCTTAAACTTATTGGTCTGAAGTTAGCAAGTTTATCAGGTCAAGTTCGCTTTGGAATTAGACAAATATGAGTCTCATTGATTTATTCATCCAAAGTCCTCCTCCATGAATTCTGTGATTTTACGTATAATGTCATGTTTAATCATCTCCCAATAAACTTGGTAAAAAGCCCCGGATAACCCATCTAGACCAGGTCCCTTGTCAGCTCCTTAATTACACACCGCTTCTCTCACTTCCTGTTCATAATCCAGGTTGTTTATTAATTCGAGTTCAATATTTCCCAGCTCTATAAATTCAAAATTCAAATCTCTATGCGAATACTTAACACAATAAATGGAGGGAAAATCGTACGAACTTGCCACGAAGGATCCAGCGCACGTTAGATCCAATCGATCACTAGAATAAAGATAATAAAAATACTGTCAACAAAATAATTACTTCCCCTCTTTCTCTTCCTTTTGCCTCTCATCAAAAAGCCTTGGGAAAACGGCAACCGTCACCAGCAGAGACGACGGCGATTGAACTCGTTTGCTCTCCACTCCTTCTTTTTAAAAGTTGTGAGCTCGAAACTTAGTGAGAACGAGTAGTGGGTTGCTTTGGAGAAGCTAATCGCCGGGTTCTCTTCTTCTTCCATCTGAGATTGTCTCGTTTCGGGGAAAAATTCTCCGTCATTACCGGTTCTTATTGGGAAGCATAAGAGGAATCTGTTGCTTTGTGCTGTGGATTTTTCGAGATTTGAGTTTGCTAGTTAGGAAAAGCTGTGGTTCGTAGCATTTCAAAGTCCCAATCCCCTCGATTGGGGATTAGAAGATTTGAATTTAGTTTGCGGTTGTAGATACGAGATTAGGGTTTCGAGTAAAGCTTTTAAGCTTTATTAAGGTTTAATATACCTGGATTCGGCCGAGACACTCTTCGATCTCATCTTTGTTTAGGATGATTTGCGTCTCTGAGCTGGAATCTTTTATTTTCTAGGTTGATCATCAAAATGCAGATGGCACAGTTTCTTTCACTGGTACGCGGTGAATCAGCTGAGTCACCTCGTGAGATTACCTACCCCAGTAATCTCATCGGCGAGTCCGGTTCAAATGGGTGGCTTATCCGTTTTTTCGACTCTTCCTTCTTTAATGAGTGGATTGCAGTCAGTTATTTGTACAAGCACCAGCATTCAGGTGTGAGAGATTACTTATGCAATAGGATGTATACACTTCCTTTATCCGGTATCGAGAGTTATCTCTTCCAGATATGTTACATGATGGTGCACAAACCAAGTCCTTCTCTTGATAAGTTTGTGATAGATATCTGTGCGAAGTCACTGAAATTAGCAACGAAAGTTCATTGGTTTTTGTTGGCGGAACTTGAGGATTCTGATGATAATGAAGGCATCAGCAGGATTCAAGAAAAGTGCCAAATAGCAGCTACTTTAATGGGTGAATGGTCACCTCTTATCCGGCCACAGAACGAGCCCTCGACCCCAGGGAGCAAGAGTCAGGTCTTAAAGAAGCTCTTCTCTTTGAGTTTATCTCCTCCCGCTCAAAAGTCTTTGTTATACTCGCCTTCTTCAGGGAGCAACTTGGAGGATGGTGGTAGTCAGTTATCTGCTGATGACAATAAGATTTTTAAGAAACTGATTCCAAGTCCTAGAGTTAGAGATGCTTTATTATTTAGGAAATCGGCGGAAAAAGATGACGAGGAGAATGAAAAGGAAGGATTCTTTAAGAGACTCTTGAGGGATAGCAGAGGCGAGGACGATGAACAAATGTCTAATTCAGAGGGTTTCTTTAAGCGTCTTTTGAAAGATAATAAATTAGAAGAGGAGGAGATAACACACAGTTCTGAAGGGTTCTTCAAGAGGTTATTGAGTAGTAAAGGAGATGATGAGGAACTGACATCGAGTTCAGATGGGTTCTTTAAGAGGTTGCTACGAGATGATAAAGGAGATGAAGAGGAACTGGGAGCCAACTCAGAAAGTTTCTTCAAGAAGATATTGCGGGAGAATAAAAATGAAAACGAGGAGCCAAATGCAAACTCAGAAGGGTTCTTTAAGAAAATATTCCGTGAGAGCAAGACCGAGGATGAGAAAGTTTCCAACGCAGTGGATGATGTGGGAAGAGATGGGTTTCTTAAGAAACTTTTCACGGAAAAGTTTGATGAGAAAAGACGTGGTAATGAGAAGAATGAGACCGATGAAACTGTGTATACTGATGATAAATCTGTTGAAGATGAAGAAAGTGGGGGATTTTTCAAAAAATTCTTTAAGGGGAAGTTTGAAGATAAACAAGACACTGGCAAAGCCGATAATGGGAATGAAAGCGAGGACGACTCTTCAGAATTCTCAGTGTTCAAAACATTGTTCCGTAAACATCCGGAAGATGCAAAAACTACTTCAGCGAATGAAAATAGCAGCAGTGGCGACTTAGTTGAAAGCAGTCCTGGGACAGAAAACTTTTTCCGCAAATTGTTCAGAGATCGTGACCAGTCTGTTGAAGATTCTGAATTTTTCGGTTCAAAGAAATACAAGCAGGTTTGTCCTCATTTGACTTGATCTTTTGTTTCTTTGCAGTATTGCAGATTTGGGTTTCATATACACTGGTTTGACATTCTTTTTAGTTCTTTCAATCCATATCTCTCGGTTGATTCAGCTGTCAAGATTTCTTTTAGGATATAATAGGAGGTATCATCTTTACGTAAATGTTACAGTTACAAATGATTCTCTCACATCAGACTATAAAAATGTTGTGCCTGGTTTACTTGGTCATTCACACTTGTATGATAAAATATGATTGCAAGTCAATAAGACTATTGCTTTCCCATCAACTTCCTCTCACTTCAGTGAATTTTAGTTGGTATATGCTTGATTTGCTCATGCTGATACTTGTTTTTCTGACCTTTGCAGAATTTTCCAGGTTCACCTCAAAAGCGGAATAATACTCCGTCTACTAAGCCCCCACTGCCAAACAATACCGCAGCACATTGGAGGAAAGGGGCTTACCACGAGTCTTTGGAGTTTGTGCATACATTATGTGAAACGTCATATGATTTGGTAGATATTTTTCCCGTCGAAGATCGGAAGAATGCTCTCCGTGAGGTGATCAATTTAGTCATCTATTTTATACTGGAAAATGCAGATACTAATATTTTCTTTTATATTTAACTAAGATTTCATGGCTCTTTTGTTTGGTTTTAGTCCCTTGCAGAGATCAATTCCCATTTAGCTGAGACTGAAGCTACTGGAGGTACTTTATTAAATTAGATCTTAGGCTTTGCTTGTACAGTTGTGTTCTCCACATGAGAACCAAGTGGGCCAATCCATTTGGCATTTAAACCTCACCTCTTGCATCGAAATCGTTTTCAAATTGTACTTTTTTACTTTGTCTATGTTGATTCTGTTGCGGTAAATAACTCCATATCAGATATTGATAATGTTCTCAATAACATTCCAGGAATCTGTTTTCCAATGGGGAGAGGAGTTTATCGTGTTGTTAATATTCCTGAAGACGAGTCTGTTATTTTGAATTCTAGGGAAAAGGCGCCTTATATGATATGCGTGGAAGTTTTGAAGGCTGAAACACCCAGGTAAATTCAAGTCCCAAAACTTTATTAATCTACTGCTTTTCCTTTTAGAATTATTTTCCTCTCCACGCCTTCTAAGTTCTAATTGTATTTTAGTGATAACACTCTTGCCATTTTTTTTCTTGTCGTCTTTTTATAGTGGTGCTAAAGACGCATCTAAGTCCCACAAGCTTTCTAAAGGGGGCATTCCGATGTCAAATGGGGATGCGTTCTTGCAAAAGCCACCTCCTTGGGCATATCCATTATCGACTGCTCAGGAGGTTTACCGTAACAGTACAGACCGAATGTCGCCATCTACTGTTCAAGCAATTGATCAAGCAATGACTCATACATCTGAGGTAAAGCTAGTGAATGCAAGTCTCTCGGTGGAGAAGCATCGTAATTCAGCTCCCAAATCAGTGAGTAGTGGTGTGTCTGGGGTCCCGAGAGCTGATCTTGACAGTGATCTTGAGTGGGTTAGGGTTGTGCTGACAGCTGATCCAGGTCTCAGAATGGAAGGCATTGCTGATCCAGGAGTCCCACGTCGAAAGGAACATCGCCGTGTTCCAAGTATTGTTGCCTACGAGGAAGCAAAGGTGAGTGTTTCATGATAGGTAACTTGTAGAAGGCAAGTGCCTTTCTTTGCTCTAGTGAAACTTATTTACTGTTCCATTGCTCTTTTGAGTTGTTGAAAACAGCTCTGACACTCATTGAGTAGTGTTTCTGCTTCACTTCGTATGTGGCTTCTAGCATCATACCAAATAGATCATTCATCTAAGTTTGGGAAAGCAATATCATCTGTTAAAAGTGCATGTGTCCCTTGATGATATCATTATTCCTTAATTAATTCCCTTTTCCAGGCTGCTGCAGCGAAGGGAGAAGCACCTCTAGGTCTTCCTGTCAAAGGGGCTGGTCAAGATTCATCAGATGCACAGCCAATGGTGATTGCATGTTGATCATAGGAATAGTATATTCCTTTAATTCTTCTAGATGTTGAACTTTTTTTCGTGGCTTACCAGGCCAATGGTGGAATGCTGAAAGTAGGTGATGCCTTATCTGGTGAACTTTGGGAGGGGAAGAAGCTGAGAATTCGTAAAGATTCAATATATGGCAATCTACCAGGTTGGGACTTGCGTTCTGTAAGTACTGGATAAAGCCATTCCTCTTATCTTCTCCTGTCATTTCGTTATAGAGTATATTTCTCAACACGAACTTCTTGTGTAGCTATGAAGTAAATAATGGCTTTGTTACTTCATGCTAAATTAAAAAGTAGCCTAGTAGGTTCAACTTCATGTCAAAATTTTATCAATTAGTGAAAATACCTGTAAACTTTTCTTGCACTCATTAAGTCTTTTCTCTCTTTTGAAACTGCAAAGTTTAGTCTTTTTAGCAATCAACTGACGCTTTGAGTCTTTGATCATTTATGGAGGAAATCTGCTTATGATAAGCTTATATCCTAAATTTATTTCCACTTGCATGTACAAAATCGGTTTATACTTGTTGACATTGAAAGTTGTTGCCTATGCATTTCTGATCATTTATGATACACCGTGCTAAAAAAAAACTCTGCCATACTTTGTTTGCTTGACCTATTCTTCCAATTCTTTTTCTGCCTCGTTATGTAACTGGCTCTAGATCTTTGCAGATCATTGTGAAGAGCGGTGATGACTGTCGACAGGAACATCTTGCGGTGCAACTCATTTCTCATTTTTTTGGTGGGTGATAATTTATTCTTATCTAATAAATTCTTGTTATTTCATAGTTCATATGGCTTCTCAAGCTATGCTTTTACATTTTTCTCTTTTTATTCTCATCCTGTCATGTTATAGAAGCATATATATAGTAATGGTGTTTTTCATTTGGTAGATATATTCCAGGAAGCAGGTCTTCCCCTGTGGTTACGTCCTTATGAAGTATTGGTTACATCTGCGTACACTGCCCTTATAGAAACAATACCAGATACGGTAATTATGCTACTCTAGTCTGTATCCTGCAATTGATGCTTGCAAAGAGCATGTTACCGACAGTATCACCTTTCTCTCTTGCAGGCTTCTATTCATTCTATAAAAAGTAGATACCCTAACATCACAAGCTTGCGTGACTTTTTTGATGCTAAGTTTAAAGAGAACTCTCCAAGTTTTAAGCTTGCCCAGGTAATGTACTCAAGTCCACCATACTGTTGTCTTCTCTGCGAATGAAAAGAATAGAGCTTATGGCTGTTTTTTTTAATTTCCCTTTTCTGCAGCAATCTTTTCATAAAATATCTACAAATATAGTCTATGATATGAAAATAAGCTGCATTCCCACCCATTAATTAATTGTGTCTATATAGCAACTTATGTGGAATGCGTCACATCTTTGTATAATATTTTGAATTGTCTTGTTTTTGCAGAGGAATTTTGTTGAGAGCATGGCTGGATATTCTTTGGTCTGCTACCTTCTGCAGGTAACCCTGTCTCTCATTGCATATATCAAGAAGAAACGAAAAGGATCTATAAGTTATTGTCATTCTGATGCTATTCATCATGGTTTTAGATAAAAGATCGGCATAATGGAAACCTTCTGATGGATGAAGAAGGACACATAATACACATTGATTTCGGGTTTATGCTTTCAAATTCTCCTGGAGGGGTGAACTTTGAGAGTGCCCCATTTAAGCTAACCCGTGAACTTCTCGAGGTCATGGATTCTGATGCTGAGGGGGTTCCAAGCGAGTTCTTTGACTATTTCAAGGTAAATAAATCAGTGAGACTCATTCTGTTTATTTGACTCCCCATCTGTATCTATAACTCAATACTGTTGTAGGTGCTATGCATTCAAGGATTTCTAACATGTAGAAAGCATGCAGAACGGATTATTCTTCTAGTCGAAATGTTACAGGTATAATCATGATCCAAGTCAAATTTATGCTTATTGATAGCATTGTGAGCAAAAAGCATTCTAAGAACAAAAGAAGTCTAATTGATACGATTTTACCGGTTGAATAAACAGGATTCGGGGTTTCCTTGCTTCAAAGGTGGTCCACGCACCATTCAGAATCTACGAAAAAGATTCCATCTAAGTTTAACCGAAGAGGTAAGTTACTCCCTTTTTTTCTAAACCAATTGTTTATTATGTTTCAAATAACATATGTGGATTTTTTTTGTTTCTCTTATTACAACAAACCAGCAATGTGTCTCTTTGGTGCTCTCTTTAATAAGCAGTAGCTTAGATGCTTGGCGAACTCGACAATACGATTACTACCAGAGAGTTTTAAATGGAATATTGTGACTGTTCATTATTTACTCTTCTCCATGTGAAGACCTCTTTTTTCACAGCTTTGGTATCAGAGACCTTCGTGCTTGAATTAATTATTTTAGTGTGGTGTTACACGACATATAGAAAGAGAGACATTGTATGACCAAACACACTTTTGTACATACGCAGTTTTTGCAGAGATTTGATTTTTATATATTTATGAAAGAAAAGGCAAAGCCAAAAGTTTTTTCATCTTCTCTCAAACCATTGCTTCGTTTAAGATTAAAAAAGGGTTTTATGCACAAATTACATAGCCAAACCGGAATTGGCAAATAAAGATAAGCAAAGCTCTAAACCGAGGATAACATTTTATCCGGTGACCGGTTCGAATGACTCTCCTTGGGAACGATGAAACCAAAAACTACGTCGTTCCCTTCTTCTCCTGCCGGTTTTTATTTTTCTTCCATCTCCGAATCTCTTTTCTGTCTCACTTTGTTGCCGTCTCTCACGAATTCCCAAGTCGTCCAAGGTATGTAATGGCATAACCCTTGCTCAGGATTAGGGTTTTAAGGCTTTTGCTTCGATTGTTTTGCTCAATTTCTAGGCTGTGATTTCCATTTCTCACTTTCCAAATCTTCCAATAAACTGGCTAAGCATGACTTATCTGATTGGGTTTCGTTTTTTTTTTTTTTTGCGATTGACTAGAACCAGAATTGATGTCATTTTTCTTTTGTATTTAGTTGCCCATATGTTTATGCAAATTGAATTTTATTGTCACAATTTCTTTTTTAGCATTCTTTGTTGGATTACACGATGTATCTATTGTGGAATATTTGGATATCTGTTTTGCTTATGAAGTTGCTTTTCTGGTATCTTGTAGTCTCTGTGAACTTAAGAAGGAAAGGACATATTTTGATTGTACATGAAATTTAGAAGTAGTGTCTTGTGAAAATTTGTATTAGGATCTTACTAGTTGTAGAAGAGGAGGCAAAAGAATAAGTTGAAGCTGTGCCAGATCATTTGATTACATGCTCGGATTTATATCATATCAAAACTTTACTTTGCAGTCTGCTTCTATCTTCTCCTTTTCAGATATAGTTTCTTTCCTTATTGTCTTTGGATTCCTCAACAGGACAGGTTCTCATACTGCAACAAAATTGCATGATTCAGGAGAAATCGCTTGTGTAGGTTTCCATTGCAGTCCTTTTGCTCTGTGGCTATACAAAGATGACAACAATCGAAACCGGTCAGAAAAGTCAAAAGTCTGCTGCTGCTGCTGCTGCTACTCCCAGACAACAATCATTTAAAAGGTGGGGAAGGAGACATCCGTTTGTAAGATATGGACTTCCGATGATATCTCTCACCGTATTTGGAGCACTCGGTCTCAGCCAACTTCTTCAAGGCAGGTCTGTTCTTTTCTTCACTTCAAAAACCTGAGGGATAATGATATAATCAAATCAATCTGTTTGGAATTTTGTGTTAGTACAGTAAGGATATCGCAAAGGTAAAAGATGATCAAGAATGGGAAATTATAGAGACAAGAAAGGCGCTTTCAAGAACAGGACCTGTTGATGCTTATAAACCTAAAAACACATCCATCCAAGACGAACTCAAGGTATTTATGCTCAAATTTTTGAGGTTAAACATTGATTTAACTGCGAATAGACTCCGTTAAGAGCTTAATCTTTGTCTTCAGGCTATGGAAGGGAAGGTGGACATAAACGCATATGGTACAAGAAAATTCCCAAGCTAAACGAGAGCAAGTCGAGTTGAGTGAGTCAAGTCTTTTAAAAATAAATTATGTATCAGTTTTTCTTTTCTCTTAGATGTATTTCAGTTATAATTCTAGTCAGTTTTGGCCTTCCTAAAAACCAAGAACAGAGAGGGGCAATTTTTCTTAACCCTAGAGATCTGGGTTTTATTAAAATCTAGTTGTTGTAACTGTGGATAATACATGTGGATTTAGAACAACTAAATAAGTAATTGAACTGAAAGAGTTTTTGTAACCAACTAAATTTAAATTAGTAAAGACTTAGGGATGCTTGATGTTTGCTAAGAGTTCAAAACACACTTCTACAACATTCAAATTACAACTCAAAATTCTACTCGTTTTGTTTTTGGTTTTAGTGATGAAACTGATGATGCAAGAAGACAAACCCGAGAAAAGCTGAGCTATTTGTATAATGCACATTTATCATTTGTTACAAATCTAAGGATGGTTATGTTTATTTCACTCTTGTACATTGCTTCCTTTAAGATACAATAATGGTGTATGATGTTCGTTAAAGTTTACCATCATTATCTCTAAAATGGTTCGGTCAATTTAAGTTTGTGTGTTTTTTGACTTACTAAAAAATTCGTATTTCTTTTCGCGAAAATGTGTAAGTTGGTTATTTTAATGTCAGTTGCCCGTATTATTATATCATTACTTGAAATTTATTTCAAATGTGGAGAGTGGAGGATATGAGATAATATACGGTGATTAAAGAGACTTTCTTAGTATCATCAACTAAGATATCACCTACAATGATTTTATTGTTGAAATTTCATAAGATTTTGGATTGATAGTGATTTGTGTACATATTAATTATTAACTAGTAACCTTCAAATTTTAAATCTAGCTCAAAAATTTCATAAAATTTATATGAAAATTTTTGATAAAAGTTTCACTTGTTTCTAGAGATTGAGACCAAAAGATGTAAAAAGGAAAATTAAAAAAAAACAGAAACACCATGTAGTAATTGTGAGAATTTAGTTTATGTTTTATTGAATGTTGTAACCAACACGAAATATATAATGATGAATGAGATAGCATGATAAAATATATTTATTGAATTGAATAAGTTTCTATATATGCATAAACCTAATGAAAGTATGTGATTACATTTAATTTTACTAGATGAAAATGATTTGTATACTAAAATATTTTCACTCATTTTCGGTAATAATGAATTAGAATTTTGTAGAAAACATTTCAGTTATGATCTCATGAGATGACATTGAACAATCTTTTCGCTACGACTTCTCTATCATCTAGTATCGATGCAAAATATGTGAACATGTGACTCTACCATGTTCTTCATATTCAAATAACACTTATACTGGTGATGTTAATAATCTTAATGTCATGTATTTAAGAAAAATAAAATAATTAGAAAGATGTGAATGGTTACAATGAATCATAATTTTGATTTTGTCACTTATTTATTAGACATGCTACATCTTGTACTTGTTATGTTGACAAAAAAATGTAGTTGACGATTTCGTGCAACTAGGCTGAAGACATGTACATCAAATAAAATAGTTATGAATAAATAATATAGAATGTCGTTTTAAAAGAGTTATCAAATATAACTTGCTTGGTTTTTCTGATTTCTTTCCTTCATTTTATTATTTTCATTTCACGTGTAATAACTTCTTTAAAAATGAAAGATTTACTAAATAAATATAAAATATTTTTTATATGTAACTTTTTATTGATGCTACACCAACCTCTTTATCTACTTTTAATAGTAATATATTATTTGTTACAAATCTCTTAATATATTTACTGCAACATCATTTGTATAATATTCATCGTTTGATTTGTCCCTTTTTTTCATTCTAATTTTACTTTCACATATTTCAGCATCCTAAAAAAGTTGAATGTATTTACAAAAGTTTTTAGAAACAACTAAAAATGTTTTACACAGACTCTTAAAGAAATTAGAAGATTATATACTAAATTGAAAATAAAATGATATGCACTTAGATATCTTAAGAACTATTTTATAAGGTTTAATAAGTGATATTTAATAATTTAAAGTTCACATTCATATGTTATGTAGTTTATTCTACAAATTTTTATAAACTAATTTATAAAAACTCAAAAAATTTCTCCTAATTGTTTGTATGTAATTTTTCAATAATTTTTGGAAAAAAAAAAATACTTATTCAACAACAACACGATTAACATCATTGATTATCACAATAAAATGATAACAAACAATTTACAATATAAATTATCTTCTTCAGATTAATCTCTAAATCCAATATTATCATATTCATTCACAATTCTTATGAACAAATGATTGTTCAGCCTAATCCACTTTCCGTGATTCGCTTATCGTCGACAAAACAATCAGACAATAAATCTTAATCAACGCCTCGGATTACAATGTCAATCATCCAACCTCGATAATGATATCTTCAAGAATCAACTAGGAAAATTTTTAAGAGGGAAACATCGATCATATTTTTTGGTTTATGGAACATATAATACGTAATGTCTTTTTATAGTTGATCTTTGATAGTTGTTGATAGTATTTATCGAATATGTCTTATTTTTGGATGCTCTTAAATATTTCCCTTCATATGCATTTGTTTAAAAGATAAGCTTTTTGTAATCACAAACTAATAATTGTATTAGATTAAAATCCGCTTGATACGCCGGTTTATAGTTTAATAATATATTTTATAACATACGATTAAACAACCAAAAACATAAAAACAGAAAAAGAAATTAAATCATATGTTAAATGATAAGATAAAAATGATAATATGGATGTAAAACAATCGAAATGGAAATATAACATCTATTTATTTATTTGATTGTTCTATTTTAATGTAACTTATTTTTCATTTAAATTTTATTTTATGTTTTGAAATAAATTTTTTTTTCTTATTATTATTTATTGGATTGATGGTGATGTTAATTGTGTACATATTAGTTATTAGTAACCCTCAAATTTTAAATCTGGCTCAACAATTTCAAAAAATTTATATGAAAGGTTTTGATAAAAGTTTTTTTGATTTTTAGAGATTGAGACCAAAAGAGGTAAATAAGAAGCGTAAGATTGGAGCATTCGGTTATTGGAACCATTCTCAGATTTCACTATCAAATTTGTTTTGACTAACGTTATCATATTTTTTTGTTAAAAACAAATTATTAGAACCATTCTCAGATTTCACTATCAAATTTTTTTTGACTAACGTTATCATATTTTTTGTTAAAAACAAATTAAAAGAAAGAAACAACATGTAGTAATAGTGATTTTTAGTTTATATTTTTTCGTTTTTTTTTATGTTTTAATGCATGTTGTAACCATGAAGAAGTTATATAATGATGAACGAGATAGCATAATCAAATATATTTATGAATTGAATTAGATTATAGACAAGTAAAAACCTAATGAAAGTATGTGATTACATATAATCTTACTAGATGAAAAAGATTGCTATACTAAAATATTTTCATTCTCGTCACAATAATCAATTAGAGTTTTGTAAAACACAATCTTTTTGAATTCGCCTATTCCATGAGATGATATATCAAAAATCTTTTCACTACTACTTCTCTACCATCTACCATGTTCGATGCAAAATATGTGAATATGTGTTCTTTCTTCATATTCAAATAACATTTATGTTGGTGATATTGATGATTTTGGTTCCATGTATTTTTTTTATAAAGAAAATAGTTACAAAGATGTGAATGGTTACAATGAATCATAATTTCTTTACTCTTTTCCAGAGATATACTCTCTCTTTATGTCTTATGTGTATTAAGTATGTTAACTCACAAAATCCCCTTCTATAAATAAAGGTCTATGGTCCCATTCCATCCATTGCAACTCTTCATTTGCCTCATTTTTTATTTAATCTCTACCACCCGTTAGGAGTAGATATAAGGTTGTATATTTTGGTGAATAAACACCTCTTTTCCTCAAATAGGTATGTGTTTTCATCAAGGGTCACATTTCTTCACCCATCGGACATGTCTTTTGAACATCCAAGCCGTCTTTAACTACCTCATTCCCCTAAGCTCGGTTTCCAGCTTATCAGCCCCCCCAGCTGTGTCAGTACTCGATCAAATCATCTAACTGAGTTGAGGTACAAACCAACTCTTTCGTCTGGTTTAGCTAGTTCAACTACTAACTCATCTAGTTTAACTCCATGATTTTACCAAATGAGATACCTTGAAATCTTAATCCCGATCATTGAACCTTTTCTTACTGATTTGACTAAGGTCTTCAAAACGAACCTGCCCAATATCCATATCACGGAATAGGGATGTTATAAAAGCATCGATCTCATTTTTGGTTTATGAAACATATAATACTAAATAACTGTCTTTTTATAGTTGGTCTTTGACGGTTGTTGATAGAATTTGATCAAAATTTTCCAAAATCCCTAGTTCCAATAGTATAGATTTCAACACTCAAAATCATGTATGAATTATTGGAACAAACTTAATAAAAAACTTTCTCTAAATGATAATACTACAGAATTGGGTCTCTCTGAATTGTAATGTCTACTTTCAGCATTAGGGCCTTTTATTAAAATTGGGCCCGCCATTGACTTAGTAAACGCGTAGGGTGTGGAGCTCATCCTATATAATCCCTAAGACCATAGCCTTTCCTCACTTCTGGCTTCTCTTTCACGCCAATCTCTTTAACGCTCGCCTCCCCCGATCGTCCTGTTCCACCGCCGACTCTTTTTTTCTTCTCCTCCGGGTACGACTTTCCTCTCCGTTTCTCACTCTCCCTATAGTGATTTTGTGTGC
The DNA here is from genome assembly GCA_900116095.1 of Euclidium syriacum. Classification (NCBI taxonomy): domain Eukaryota; kingdom Viridiplantae; phylum Streptophyta; class Magnoliopsida; order Brassicales; family Brassicaceae; genus Euclidium; species Euclidium syriacum. The sequence goes on along the minus strand of FPAK01000007.1, from coordinate 7,356,011 downwards.
CCTTTGAATTTCCGATGTATTCGTAGGTTGTCGTTTTCCCTTTTAATTCTGTGCAATGAAATTTCCGTCTTCTTAAATCTAGTTGTGATTTCTGGATCTGATTTCAACCTCGTTGATCGATTCAATTTTAGGGTTTTATGGGGTTTAATAGATTAAGCTAGAATCGCTGGATTTTGATTATATACGTATCTTTTGAAATCTGTCTCAAGACTGGAAAAATGATTTGTTATCAAACTGATGATTTCCTCTTATCATCTGCTGTGTGTTTTCGTTTCTATTTGGTTCTGTAGTTCAAAGTTTCTTTTTTTTTTGTTTGTCTCCATGTCTCGATAACAGGCTATACTGATCACACCAGATGTCTATTGATCTCTGCAAGAAGAATCCATCTTTTCTTAGGTGTGACTGTGGTTACATGAGCAGGGGGAGGCTGTGGTGCTTTCAGATAATCTTGTTCAGGCACTGGACTTGACGTGTGCTTTCACCTCGTCTAGTTCTCTTCTCTCTCGCTCTCTCTCTTCCTTCTTCTCTTTTCTTCCTTCTTTCTCTACTCTGATTGATTTGATTAAGAGTATTCGCTTCTGCTGCTCCTTTTTACTGTGAACAATTTTTCTGCATTGAAAACTCCCACTCACTGGTGAGGAGTTTACAAAGGATATTGAGAGTTTTCCCCTTTGGAGTTGCCAATGGGGAAAACTCAACTGGCTCCTGGATTTCGGTTTCATCCCACTGATGTAGAACTCGTGAGGTATTACTTGAAGAGAAAAGTGCTGGGGAAGAAGCTCCTTGTCGATGCCATTGCTGAAGTTGACATTTACAAGTTTGAACCCCCAGATTTACCTGGTATCCATTTGAAAACACCTTGTTGTTCCATTTCAAGAATTTTCATGTTTTTGGATGTCTGTAACTTATGAGTTTTTTGTATTTTCAGATCTGTCCTACATAAGGGGTGGAGATCTAAAGTGGCACTTCTTCTGCCCAAGGGAAAAGAAATATGCGACTGGTGTTAGGGCAAACCGGGCAACTGAGTGTGGTTACTGGAAGACCACAGGGAAGGAGAGACCCGTTCTGTGCAATGCTGAAGTTGTGGGGAAGATAAAAACTCTGGTTTATCACTTTGGCAAGTCTCCTCGTGGAGAGCGGACTGATTGGGTTATGCATGAATACAGGCTTGAAGACAAGTCACTGACTGAGAGGAATGTTCCACAGGTAACACACTAATTCAATACAGCAATATAGACTTGAACATCTCTATACATTTTTGTTCTTAGTGGTACGCTTGTTGCTTGTCTGTTCTTTAGTTTCTTTGATACTGTGTTCGAGTTAGTTGATACGTGGATATATGTGCCTGTGTTTAATTACTGTGTTTTGGACTGCAGGATACTTATGTGGTGTGTGTACTATTCAAGAAAGATGGACCAGGACCTAGAAATGGAGCTCAATATGGTGCTCCGTTTAAGGAAGAAGACTGGAGTGATGAGGACAACGTTCCTGCCATCAACAATCCCTCAAACCTTCTCCATGGGCCTAGCAAAGAAACCAGTCTGGTTGTGGCGTCCTCCTCGCATGACCCTGTTAACGATTGTTTTGGTGGAGGCATGATATCAGAGTCCTGCGTCTCTGATGTCCTACCAGCTACAACAACTAATACTCTCAGTGAGCTTCCACATCTGTGTGATTCAGCCAACGCTCCTATCTCTGCTGCACCTCTTAATACCCTTGAGGCTCCCAACAACAATGATGATGACATATATTCAATGTTGGATCTCTTTGTCGATGAGGATGAGTACTTGCGTTTCACTGCGCCCAACATGATGAACGAGGTAGGTGTTTGGCAGTATTCTTCTGAATCAAATTGTTTCATTTCTTGCTCTGATGTCTTGTTCGTCTGTATATGTCTCTCATGGTTTCATCGTTGTACAGGTAAGACAGAATACTGGTGTTCAAGCTCCGGTTGGCTTAGAAGAAGGCCTATTCAGCGAACTACCAGATTTTATGCATAACAACACAATGCCAACGACACCTTCTTTCGATCTACTTGAAAGCTCGGAGTTGTACTTAGAGCTTCAGGATCTCACTGCTCCATTAATAACACCTCAAACTGGAAATAATCTCAATGACTCGAGAACTTCCTATCCAATGAGTCATCAGGTTCAAGGCCACCACTTTGATTTCTCTACTGCTGCTGCTAATGATGATCCTTATGGCTTCTCTGCTTCCATGGGACATCGTGGACCTGACGTGTGATAAAGAGGTGTTTCTTCTGCCCACCAGATCAGTCTATCTCTCTGTCTTGGCAAATCGCAACAGAACTTCTGCAACCTTCGTGTGTTTTATTTCTGCAAACCTTTTCCGTCTCTGTTAATTCTTGCTTTCGTCATCTTTCTATGTAGCATATTCTCCCTATTTAAACACTCTTCTTCGTTGGATTATGTTTCATTTCTAATTAATGTCCAATGCCATCATTGGATTCCAGCATTTTTGCTCTATTCGTGTCAGAGAATATAGCCATTGAAGAAAAATTCAATAATTCGACGAAGTAACAATTTTCTGAACATAAAAAATCAGCATACCATATATTATATCTTCCGACAAAACCAAAATCGTATTGTACGTTAAGACCAGATCTTCAATGGCATCTGGAAATGTCAACGAGGAAGATAACTTTGAGATTTGTTTTGGGCTTTATTGGGTTTTTTGAACATAATTTAGAAGCCCAATTCCTCGTCCTAATATATTGCTTTGTTTGCTTTTCCTTTTTCTCCTTGTATCTTCCCGCAGTATCATCGATCTCGGAATCAAAGTCTTGGATGTGCTTCTTCAACAGCTTAAATTCCCGATTTGAGGTCGCTTTACTCAACTGATACAGAAATCCAATTTCTCTGTCTAGTTGTCTCTCTACTCAATCGTTTGGAGATATAAGTTTGATCTGACCTCGATCGTACTGAATTGCGTGCTGATCATCGATGGAAACCACGGACGTCTTCTCGGGTCTGCATGATTTCTTGGAGCGGATGCGCAAACCATCTGCCGGAGATTTCGTCAAATCCATTAAAAGGTTCTCTCTCTCTACCTATTTCGGGGCAGATGCACATATTTATGTATCTCGATCTTCTTCTTTCTCTTTTGCTCTGAAGCTTGAGTCAATGTGCATTGTTCTGTCTGTTTAAGTCTACATCCACTCAATTCTATATCTAACTAAGATTCTTATTGATTGGAGGTTTTTCTCTTTTAACTTTTTTCCGGATGATTTGTTAAAAGCTATGTTCGGTGATTTGTTATAAACAGTAAGTAATTTGCTAGAAACAGAAAAGCGGATTTCTTGTGATGGCAATATCTTGAGCTTAGTTATTATCCCACGGAATTTGCATAGTTTATCATTGTTGGTCTCTGCCAATTCTGCTCGGTTTCATAAAGTACGTTGCTCTATGATTTTTAAGTTCTGAACTTTTTTATGTTGCAGTTTCATCGTTTCATTCTCGAACAATGCACCAGACCCGGAAAAAGATTGTGAAACAGTTCAAGAGTTCTTTACCAAGATGGAAGCTGCTTTCAGGGCTCATCCACTTTGGTCAGGTTGTTCTGAGGAGGAGTTGGACAGTGCAGGAGATGTGAGTATCATATTCTCCCTTTCTGAATTTTTACTTTTCTCTCTTGATTCTACCTTTCCTGTCTTACTCATTGCTACGTTTGTATACACAGGGCCTAGAGAAGTATGTTATGACAAAGTTATTTACTCGGGTGTTTGCATCAAACACCGAGGACGTTATAGCCGATGAAAAACTCTTTCAAAAGATGTCATTGGTTCAACAATTCATCTCTCCTGAAAACTTGGATATACAACCAACTTTTCAAAACGAATCATCATGGCTGGTAAGCCGATAATACAACCAACTTTTTTGTAATAATAGTTCTTATGTTTGATATTTCCTTCTCCTTTTATGGCAGTTAGCTCAAAAAGAGCTCCAGAAGATAAACATGTACAAAGCTCCTCGTGATAAGCTTATGTGTATCCTTAGCTGCTGCAAAGTTATAAATAACTTGTTGCTAAATGCTTCAATTGCTTCAAATGGAAATGCACCTGGAGCTGACGAGTTTCTTCCTGTTCTCATATATGTTACCATAAAGGTATGTGAAAGGACTAAACACTTTATTTGTGAATGCTGGTTTCGTTTCCTCGAATTTCTCCCTTATGTTTGGATCATTATGTATTTTCTTTTTCAGGCAAACCCTCCACAATTTCATTCGAATTTGTTGTATATACAAAGATACAGGCGTCAATCTAAACTTGTCGGTGAAGCTGCCTACTTCTTCACAAACCTACTCTCTGCAGAGTCTTTCATCTCAAATATCGATGCAAAATCCCTTTCAATGGATGACGCTGACTTTGAGAAGCAAATGGAATCCGCACAGGCACGTCTTTCTGGTCTAGGAAGCCAGTCTTATCAAACTGATCATGGCACTGCACCACCTCCTCGTGATGAACCAACCGCTCATAAAATTCAACCCAAGAGGGAAAACACGCTTCTGCAATCAATATCGTCTGATAGTCTTTCAGGAACCAGTGAAATACTGAATCGTAACAGTGAAACGCCGATAAAGAAAGCTGAATCCATTTCAGATTTGGAAAATAAAGGTGCTGCAACGCTTTTGAATGATGGCAACGAGGCAGACAAAGTCTTTCAAGAGTATCCTTACGTATTTGCGAGTGTTGGTGATTTGAGGTTAGGAGATGTTGAAGGCTTGCTAAATAGTTATAAACAGCTCGTTTTCAAATATGTTTGTCTTTCTAAAGGCTTGGGTGATGCAACGTCTTTAGCTCCATCTACTTCACCTTTGCAAGTGTCTAAGGAATCTGAAGACAATGCAATATTGTCATCAGATGTTCAAATGAAAACCGAAAGTGATAGGAGTGTTGATGATCTGATCCGAGCTTTACAAGGTGAGGGAGACAATGTTAACAAGCAAGAAGACTATGGTGAAACTTTTGAACAAGGAAAGGATGAAGAACTTGATCACAAGGTTGAAGAAAAGGCGGATACTGATGAAGACATTGATTTGAAGAAGCTAAGTGCAGAGATAGAGGGTGACAATTCTAGCTCCCAATCTGCAGGAAAAGATGAAGATGTTAAGTCCAAACATCATGTTGGAGAAGATCAGAATGAGCCATCAAGTTGATGAGTCTCTTGTATTAATATTTGTCCTTGTTTAGAAGAAGCGGAAGAAGTCAGAGCATCAAATTTACAGCTTTGAGTTTTGAGGATAAACTAAGGGATTATGCATTCTTCTGGGAAACATTAGCAATCAAATGGTTTAATCGTTTTCTTTTGCAATCTACTCTTTGTTTTCTCTGTATGATTATTTATTTATCGTCTTAAACTACTGTTTACACTCTTTCTAGGTTAGTTTTGATGAAGAGAGATGAACATGATCAATATTTTAAAGTCTAGATGTTTGTTGTAACGCTTTGTTAATTTATAAGTACCAAAAAAATTTAATCCGACAAATTAAAGGATAAACCAAACCGGTTTTACCTGAGACGCCAAACGACCGACTAAGGGTATCATTGTATTTTACTTAATTCCATTGCCGTTTTCTGCTTTTCTTTTGTCGCACCAAACAGCGAGACAGAGCGTAACGGCGAATATGGAAGGGATTGGAGTGCGAAGTTGCGGAGAAGAGATTCTCCGTCTCGGGTTTAGAGTAAACGGTGGTATCAGTGGACGAATTCCGACTCTCCGGCGAGCTATGGAGATAAAGATGAGAGACCGTGGCAAGAACAGGAAACCGTTGCAGAGAGGTCGGATGCTCAGTATCGAAGCGATACAAGCGGTTCAAGCACTAAAGCGAGCCAATCCGCTTCTTCAAAATCCTCCTGCTTCTTCTTCTTCCACGTCTTCGTCTTCTTCAGCTCTGCTTGATCGCGTAATCGCTTCCAAATTCCGTCGACTCTTGAAATTCGATATGGTCGCCGTTCTCAGGGAACTTCTGCGCCAGAACGAATGCTCTCTATCCCTAAAGGTTCGTCTCTCTCTGTATCTCCATCTCCCTCTCTCTCGATCATATCTTTTTGCTGATTTCTATTTCAATTTCTGAAATCGTTTTAGGTTTTTGAAGAGATTCGGAAGGAGTACTGGTACAAGCCTCAAGTGAGATTGTATGCCGATATGATCACAGTAATGGCGGATAATAGTTTGATCGACGAGGTCAATTATCTTTACTCAGCTATGAAATCAGAGAAGGGTTTAATGGCTGACATTGAATGGTTCAACAATCTCTTGGTGACTCTTCTGAATCATAAACTGTTTGATCTTGTCATGGACTGCTATGCCTTTATGCAATCAATTGGTTATGAGCCTGATAGATCCTCCTTTAGAATTCTAGTCCAAGGTCTTGAATCCAATGGAGAAATGGGTTTATCATCTATTGTTAGGCAACATGCTCATGAGTATTACGGTGAATCGCTTGAGTTTATCGACGAGAATGAAGAAATTTCTAGTGGGACTGGTGTGTTGATCTAACGATGGAGCAAAGAAGTTCAAAGATTGATCAATAGCTCGAGGTTTGATCATACTGTATACTTAGTAGACCCATTTACGAAGCGGATTCATGTAGCCGCATAGAAATGTTTTTGATTTTGGGTTGCACTAGAGAAGAATATAAACTTGGATCTGTTAAGTCACTCAACTCTATGGAGACCAATTATAGCTTCAAGTTCATAACAATTGGAGTTTTGTTATTGGTGAAGAGCTTGTGTTGAAGTTAGAAAGTACATTCTGAGTATTCAAATAGTTTGCTTGGAGTATCTCAAGTTCATCAGTCCATCGAGACTGGAATATCGGTTTACATGTTCAAACTTTTAAAACTGGACTTTCTAAAACCGGAAAAGCACCTTTGAAGATTGTAGGCTTTGTCTTTAGTTTTTTACTCTTTAGATCAAGAGATCCACACAGATGCAAAAGAACACTTCTATTTCTTCACAAGACGTATTATATACACACAAGAATTCACTCAAAACGAAGAAATTAGAAACTAAGTTGTAAGTTCGTGACAAAAAAAAGGGGGTAAATTGTACAGAAAACGGCGTCGTTGCTTCGGTGTTCAACTAAATACTGGTTTTAACTTTGACCTTTTATACGCGAAGTTCTTCCCGATTAACGCTAGAGGCAGACCAAAATGGAGGATTCACGGAGCGACGACCCTAATCAGAACCCTATCCGCAATCGGAATCTGAATCCAAATCCGACTCCGAACCCATTGTCTTCTATAATGTCTTCGGCGCAGGTTTGGCCAACCATCGACGGTCCGTTGGGGTTAACGGAGGAAGCATCGGTGGATTACGCTCGTCGATTCTACAAGTTCGGTTTCGCTCTCTTACCCTGGCTCTGGGCTGTCAATTGCTTCTACTTCTGGCCGGTTCTCCGTCATGCTCGAGCTTTCCCTCAAATCCGCAATTGTAAGTGTTTAGATTATGGTGATACCTTTCGATTTCGTTTCCCTTCGTTGCAATGTCCTTCGTATTCCGAGAAATTGGGTGTATTCTCCAACTTAGATGGGATCTTTTGATCTGGAATTAGATCTTCTGAAACCGTACAATCTTACTGTTCTTTACTGATTCGTATTTTAATGGCTACGAGTGTTTTCCTACTACTTCAACCCTTGTGGTAACCGATTTGCGAGTCATACTCAAACTACCTCGTGTGCACTAATACATGACAAATCTATTGGAGTCTAAAGGTCTACTGTCTAAGCACTCTATATTGGCCTATTCAGGTTATAATCTTATGAATTTTGACATTTAGCGTGTAGATACGCCTATTAGAACTATCGGAAGCAGACATTCTTTGTTATCACTTACCAGGTAGATTCTGTTTGTAGACTAAAGAAATAAACAGAATAATTGAATGAGTAGTGTCTGATATTCAGTGGCTAATGAGCTTATCAAAAGCTATAGGTATGTTTGCTGATAATATGTAATCCTTTGTTGATCTGCTCTACAATGTAAATTCATAAGGGAATTGGTGACCAGTGTTGTTTTGAACTATGTGTTTACATCTGATTTAAGATGAGACACACGGTCAGATTCTTTCCAGATATGAAAAAACTGTACATTCTCTTCTCTTACACTTTTGAAATCTCCTGTTGTTGCAGATGTAGTTCGATCAGCGATTGGCTTTAGTGTCTTTACAGCTATTCTTTCAGCGTGGGCATTGACGTTCTCGATAGGAGGAGAACAACTTTTTGGCCCTGTTTGGGATAAGCTGGTTATGTACAACGTTGCTGATCGTCTCGGCTTGTCTGGCTTGGCTTAGCTCCCACCGACTTCTCTCTCTCATTTATCTTTGACGTAGTAGAAACAGAAACATCTCATTGCCTTTATGTTATCCATTCCTTTCTCATGTTTAGTTTGTTTAACGAAAAGTGAGGAGATTCTGCTGTGAATATAAGCTGGCTTGTACGTTCATCTGTTTATGAAGAAACTAGTTTGCAAGTGATGTTTCATTTCCTATCTGCAATAAGGCTCTGATTGATACTCTTGTTTTTAATGTTGGATTTTGGAATTCATTTGTAGAACTCTTTAGATCCGAACTCGAATTCAACATAGGATATGCTATATAAGCTTATATCTATCTCTAAGGGTTTGTTTCGGCGTTCGCGTTTGACGATTGTCGCGATCGCGGTTCCTTAGTAAAGATTCCACTTTATTAAAGTAAGGAATCTATCTGTACAGAAAAATAGTCAACTACTACTACACTTTATCTACAACAACGACTTTGCTCTCATCGATTTCTCCCTGCAAAATCTTTCTTGGATCAAATCCGAAGAAAACAAAATGGCTCTGCGTTTGAGATCTTGTTCATCCAAATCGATTTTCCTGAACATTCATAACCTTGGTTTCGGTTCTCCAAGCCATGCGACTCGGCATCTCCGCCGAAACCTACCTCATGATTCTCCACTTCGAGTTTCACAGAGCCAAATCAGTCGTTTTTGTTACACCATGGCGGAGAAGCTCTCCAGTATTGGTCAACACGAAGACGCCAATAATCAGGTGTATGAATTGTTACCGGTTCCGATTACCCGGCGTTTTAAATATTCCCTTTCGATTACAAATTTGCTCCGTGTCTTCGAATTTCTGAGTGAATGTTCATAGATACCCTTAAATCAGTGATGTGGTACTATTGGATTTCTTGTTGTGTTCATATTTCCCGATTCATTCTCAAGAATATATGTATGTGCCTTTTGAATGTTCAGGTCATAGATTTTCCTGGAGGCAAGGTAGCTTTCACACCTGAGATTCAGTTCATATCAGAATCCAGTAAAGAGCGTGTACCTTGCTACCGTGTTCTTGATGACAATGGCCAACAAATCACCAACAGCGACTTTGTTCAGGTGGAAGAATCAATTTTCTCTTCTTTTTTTTGTGAATTCTAAATACCTCAAAGAGTAGACAACTGAGTGAGGATTTTTCTGTTTTTTTATTCTATTAGATTAGCGAGGAAGTTGCGGTGAAGATATATAGCGATATGGTTACTCTTCAAATAATGGATAACATATTTTACGAAGCACAAAGACAAGGCAGACTTTCCTTTTACGCCACTACAATCGGGGAAGAAGCCATTAATATTGCTTCAGCTGCAGCTCTCTCCCCTGAAGATGTTATCTTTCCTCAGGTTTTGGATCATTCATTCATATATGATAAACTCATTCATATTATGTAATGTAACTGGGCATCTTTTTGTTGTACCTGCAGTACAGAGAGGCTGGTGTTCTATTATGGCGTGGTTTTACGCTTCAAGAATTCGCAAACCAGTGTTTTGGGAACAAGTCTGATTATGGAAAAGGCAGGCAGATGCCAATCCACTACGGCTCTAACAAGCTCAATTATTTCACTGTTTCAGCCACAATAGCGTATAGCCTGAGACCCCGTTCTTCTCAATTTTTTTTGTATTGTTACTTTTTTCTCTTTAGTGTTTCATTGTTGCTGATGGTATATATATTTTTTTTGGTCTCCAGTACGCAGTTACCAAACGCGGTTGGTGCTGCTTATTCTTTAAAGATGGACAGAAAGGATGCTTGTGCTGTCACATATTTTGGCGATGGTGGCACGAGTGAGGTGAATATTCTCGAGCCTTTCAGATTTGATGAATCACTATGGTTACTGATAGTGAAAACTCTCATGTGGCTAATCATTTTTTTTTTAATCTAATTTTCTCCAATTTCTTTTGGCTTAGTAATATCAATACAATGTTTTTGCTAGGGAGATTTCCATGGTGCTATGAATTTTGCAGCAGTTATGGAAGCACCTGTTTTATTTATCTGCCGGAACAATGGATGGGCAATCAGTACTCCCACCTCTGATCAGTTCCGAAGTAACTCCTTTTCTTTTCCTTTGGATGATTCACATTCTTTTTAGTTTGTATTTTGGATTTGCCAATACTTTTGCTAACAGAAACGGCCAACAGGTGATGGTGTAGTGGTCAAAGGCCGTGCTTATGGAGTTCGGAGTATACGTGTGGATGGAAATGACGCGCTTGCTATGTACAGTGCGGTACATACTGCTCGCGAAATGGCAGTTAGAGAACAGAGGCCAATCTTGATCGAGGTGACTTTGATGTGATTCTGCTGTAGATATTAGACGCAACATCAAAACACAAACAGCTTCAATTCTTTTTCCATTTTTTGCATGTTAGGCCTTAACATACCGCGTAGGACACCATTCAACATCTGATGATTCCACTAGGTATCGCTCTGCAGATGAGATAGAGTGGTGGAACAAAGAAAGAAACCCTCTGTCTAGGTTTAGGAAATGGATTGAAAGTAAGGGCTGGTGGAGTGATGAAGATGAATCGGATCTAAGAAGCAGAATCAAGAAAGAGGTAACGGATAAAAAAACCAAATCATGAGCATTGTATAAAAAACTTTTCAGGTTATGCTGATTCATCCGATCCTTTACTTTCTTGGAAACAGATGTTAGAAGCGCTCCGGGTTGCAGAGAAGACTGAGAAACCAAATTTAAAGAACATGTTCTCTGATGTCTACGATGTTCCTCCTTCTAACCTCAGGGAACAGGAACTTCAAGTGAGGCAGACAATCAAAAGTCATCCACAGGATTACCCATCAGATGTTCCTCTTTAGGTAGACTCTTGTTAAATGCTTTATGTAATAAAAATGTAAGCTATTGTCGACATTGCGAATCCAGATCATTATTCAAAAGCATACAACTTCTTCAGAATCTGAGAGCATCCGAGTTGTGATATACATATATACCAGTTATCATTTCAGAGAGTATATATATTACAGTTTCAGTTATGTCTCAGAGATTGTAAGCTTCTCCTCGTCCATGGATTCGCTGATGGCCTTCAAGAGCTGTGGCATGAGTTTCTTGGTGCTAACCACGATCCCTGTTTTGTGATCAAGATGCTTTCCTCTTGAGAAGTCCAGAGGATTCCCATCAACATCGCAAACTACGCCTCCAGCTTCTGCACAAGGTTATTTGATCACACCTTTTGTTCCTTGTCCTATTAGCTTTTATTTTTTGGTTCCATAAAAAATTGTTTGCATCCAATGGGAATTGAATCTATATCCTCTTCCATGGATTCTCTGAGGTTGTATTTGAATCTGTAATAAAATTTGCAGTGTAATGTGCATACCTGTGGTGATGATTGCACCAGCAGCATGGTTCAATATGGACTCACAGTACCCTTTGAGAGTGAAACGCAAATATATCTCTGCGTCTCCTCGAGCTAGAGCTGCGTACTTCACTTGACTATGGATTCTTAGAGGTAACGCTTTGATCCCAAGTTTCTATTTTCCATAAGAGAGTAAGTTTAGCGAAAAAGGAATTAGACTAGACAAAGCAAACTAAATACAAACAAAAGATGTTGTTATACATTGACGATGGAGATATGGATAGGGATTGGTTTATGAGATGATTCAATCAAGGTTGCTTCTTCAGGATTCTCAATGTTGCTCACTTGTACCTGTTCAAGCACACTTTCTTTCTTCACTCTGTTTTTAAGAACACACCCGAAAAGAGAATCCTGATAGTACCTTTTGTGGAGGAGAGTCGTCTTCAAGCGATTGCACATAAGCTCCTTCTCCTGCTATAGCAAAGAAAAGGCAACCATTGGTTTCTGAAGAAGACGAGGACTTGTGCATCTCAAAATTCGGGCAAGCCATGACACCGAGTACTAGTTTGCCTTCCACAAGCAAGGACAATGCCACAGCGTAATGCTCTCCTTTTACAAACCTATAAAGCAGAATGTGCAAGCTGCATGAGCAATAAAAAGGACAAGATATTCTCTATAGTGAGTTTCAAGACTTGTCACCCTCTGGTGCCATCAATAGGATCAAGAATCCAGTGGCGACCATTAGAACCGCCTTGTGACCTCCCATGGTTTATCGCCTTCCGCACATCTTCCCTTGAAAGAATAGAGGTTGTGTCTTCATCATAAGAAGCTAGAGCATCGTTCACAAGGTTAGTGATACTCTCTAGAAATCCCTCCGCGCCATCTTCTTCCAGATCTTCTGCATTCTGCAAAAAGATTACAGAGAAGATTTATAACTTCCTTCTTTTAATGTGATTGATTACTGTAAGAGTGTTTGTGAGTTTCAGTACCTCCTCTGCAACTAAGTGCAGTAGTTCAGGGTAAAGTTCTCTATCCAATATAATACTGATCACAGCTTGGGATCCTGCGTTTATCATTTGACTTGGTCAATTAGGAACGCTTTGATCGGACCGGGTTGACCGGTTTTGTCATGCTAAGTCAAAATTGTTTTGCTGCAAATTATGGAATTGATTTACCATAATCAGCAGCTGTAACCGGACTTTGATCAGATTTTGTCCGGACGTCTGATTGCAATAGAGATTTCTGCACTTCCTGATAACCGTTATGTCATTTATTTAAGCTTTGCAATTAATTAGTATATAGTAGAAAATATTTAATTGGTGAGTGGCTTCAGAAAGGATTTGATTACTTACCTGGCTGAGATGGTAAGCAACAGTGACGGCCTTCTTAGCAACAGCAAGCTCCTTCTCATAAGACATGGATCGAATCGAAGAACGATTATAGAAGAAGAGCTAATTCAAGTCATGACTGTATAAAGTCATGCGGATACATCCAATATATATGCTTAGTGTTTGGTCATTGATAACCGAGTTTCGTGGAGGTTTCAATATATTCGTAAGGAGACTAGAGTAACGAATAAATAAAAAAACACTGTTCGATATTAACAAGACAATATTTTTTTTGACGTCAACAACTCAGCTGTAAGAACCATTTATACGTGCCAATCTTATATGTAGGAAAAAATAATTCGAATATGTTTTAAAAAAGTTATACTCTCTCTTTAAGCTCGGCACAAAAGTGGAAGTTCGTCATAAAATTGGAAGTCTCTTTTAAGAATCTTTTTAGCAAGTCAAAAACGATGGGGCTCTTTACCACGATGATAATAGATGCTATAAATAAATTTCCGCTATTGGGTTGGGGTCCTCACATTCTGATAAAGAACAAGTAATATTTTGTGTCATCTTATTCATTAAATTCAAATGTACAGTACATAGTTATATACATTATTAAATCCTAATTACAATGGGCCAAAATAACATACAACCGAGGCCCAATACCCCCTTCAAGATGGATGGAGTGTGGAGATTATAAACCCAACTTGCCAAGAAACTCTTCAAATTCCCGGCAACCCAATGCCTTCGTCATGATGTCTTCTAACTGAGATTTTGTAGAAACATGCTTTGATAGTATAGTACCGTGTATATCTCATCCCGGATAAAATGACAAGGATTCTCAAAATGCTTTGTACGAGCATGATACAATGATTCTTGACGAGATTTATGAATGACATATGATTGGTCGAGTCACAAGAAAATAAATTAAATTCCCCACCAGCTTTACTGAGTGTTTTAATTGTGCAACCACTAGACTGAAAATTTCGAGTGATGTGTGATGCTAGTGATTTGCAGTATGAGCCGCTTTGGGTAAGAGAAAAGATAAGAAACTATACACCATCTATTATGCTAGTCAAAATTTGGATGATGCTCAAAAGAACTATGCAACAACATAAAAGGAATTGCTAACGGTTGTGTTTGTTTTTAAGAAGTTCATGTTCTATTGGTTTTCTTAATGGTCGTTTTTCACACATATCATGCTACCCTTAAATACCTTATGTAGAAGAATGATGGGAAACCTCAATTATTGCACTGGATTCTTTTGGTACAAGAGTTTGATGTCGAGGTTAAAGACAAGAAATGAGCTGATAATGAGGTTGCATATCATTTATCCAGATTCAAATTTGAAGATGAGGTGCCTATCAATGATAACCTATATGAGGAACACGTGTAAATGATTGAGACGCGAATTGATTAAATCTAGGCTGTAAAAGACTCGAAACTAGGACCTGGATAGCCTTTGTTGATTGACACCAAGCTTTGTGTCGGTCGACACACGAGAGGAATTCTACACCAAGCCAAAGTTGGTTGCAGTCACCTCTCAAAGCAGTCTTGGTTCAGTAACATTGTGAATTACTTAGCTTCTAAAGTAGAATCATATGAATTTATGGGATATGCGAAGTAAAAGTTCTTGTACGAGGTCATATGGTATTTTTGGGATGAACCGTATCCATACACACATTTTACAGATTTAATTTACAATATATCCACTCCAGAGGATGAAGTTGCAAGTGTTTTGAGGTTCCCAAGTAGGTTTTGGTGGCCAAGATGCATAGAAGTTTGGTGTACATCTCTGCTTGGTGAACTGGGCTACACATCAACATATCAATAAAAAAAAAGTGAGACCATATGGAGATGTTGTGATGTACATCTCTCTTTGGTGAACTGGGATATATGTTATGATAATGTGGGAGTTATTTATCTTTGTGCTAATCCGGTTTTTCATTTTCGTATGAAACATCTGAGATTGTACTATCATTTTATACGTGAGCTTGTTCAATATGATTCTCTTCGAATTGCTCATGTCTCCACCAAAGATCAGTTTGTGAATGCTCTCACGAAGCCAATCTCTCACTGATCAGTACTATTCCAAAATAGGATTCTTTTCGACCTAGAGAAGAAAAAGGAAATAGTATTGTAAATATGTTATATATCCTTTCTATATATGATTAGCATGTTGTATCTATCCTTCGATAATAAGAAAAGATATTTTCTCATTGACATAACTCAAACATGAAATTACCATGTGAACGTACTCATATTTTGGACAGTTAAGAGTAACACAAATCATCGATCTTCCGGAAAAGCTGGTTTACTCTTTCGTAAAGTCAATAAAAGCATTTGTCGTGAAAGAAGTATCACATTTTTCAAAGATGCGACCACAAAAATAGTTCCAAGCGATAGAAACAAAATATTATTTCGAACTTCTTCAAAAGAAACAAAGAGCAAGAAAAATTAATAAAGTAATGTACACATAATATGCATATAGTAGATATTTGTTAAAGAAAGTATATGCAAGTTGATTGGGCAGCTATTGAATACTTTTTGATCTTTAGTATCACATAAGATTAAACGGCGTCAATTTCATTTTGACTCTAGATATTTCAAGTTGTTATCTTGCCACTAAGCTGGTACGTAAAGTCTTCGAAATAGATTTAAATAGCATATTCCTTTATTGTTGCTGCATACGTGACATATATATATATATATATATATATATAATGCCAAATGAATTAAAAACCAAAATGATGCAAAAGAAACTTAAAAATTATGAATAATATCATAATTGAAAAAACTAACTAAAATTATGCTTCACTGTTGTTTGGTAATTTGTATTTCAAAAGTTATATGTTTTTTAACAGTTTGTCAATAACTACATAATCAAAATGATTCATGATGGACGGTTATATCACCACGTCACGTCAAATAACTTAATCCTTAATTCACGAGACCTTTAAAAAAAAAACTCACGAGACCGGACGACAGCTACACTAAACTATATGTTGTAGTTATATAATTATTTAAAATATATAATATTATAAAGATAAATTATAAACCGTATTTTAGAGCATTTCTATCTATGAGAAACTCTCTCATAAGTCTCCCACAAATATAATACTAACTTTAAATTAAAAAATAAAATTAAACCAATATTATTAAAACAGATGTCATATGAGTCTTTCAAGAATTTCTCTAATAAAAGACTCTCTTCATTCTCTCTTCCTATTTGATTATTTTTCAATCTTTTATTGATGAGAAATTCTCTAAAACACTCCCAATAGAGACGCCTTATAACATATTTCTCAGAATATACCACTGTTTTGATTCATATGACTCCGAGGTACTGAAATCAGGTGCTACTGTAAACCACATTTTTAAAAAAATGCTTATGTGATCTTAAACATACGGAGCCATGTTTTAAACATAATGAATCTGCTATCATGAACTTTACCAATAACCAGATCCATGTCAAAAACATCGATATTAGAAAAGACTTTTCTTCTTATTCGAAGCACTTGTGTCAGTTTTCCAAGTGCTTAATCGACAGGATACTCAAGCTCGATTTAAAAATCTACATTTCTCTCGGATAAAATTAGGATGATTGATAATTTTGTTTAAATGATTTTCTTATAAACAGGTTACGTAAAGGAAAACCAAACTAATCTTGAGAGATGAGTAATGTCTGGGTAAATGTTACAGTGATTAAAGAGTTTTCTAGTAGAATCAATTCCTCCAAAAAGCATTGCATTCTATAACATAAATTATTACAATCTGAAGAATATTGTAATAGTAATCCAAATGCGAGTATTTGAAAATAAGACGTTGGTAACAGAATCTCTTTCATTGAAAGGGTAAAAAATAGAAATAGATTGCTAGACAAGCATACAAGCGCCCAAGATGGGAAACGTTTACAAAGAAACTTTAAAATACTCGCATATTTATTATTTCACTTTAACAAAAAAAAGACCGTATATCTTCCATGAATTTATTCAACTGTGGTAATTTGAAGAGGAAACTGTGTACGTAGATGATATATTTCAAGCGCATTGGAAACCAGACGGAAGTTTCCTGTTACAAGCGTTGAGAAGTAGGCTGAGAGATATAGGAACGTTAAGGTTGATTCCGAGAATGTTGGCCCTAAGAGCAGTGCATAGACAGACAGCAGCGTCGAGGTCAACCAAACCTTGGACAAGCGAGCAGCATGATTGAGCTGATGGCTGACCCAATTGTATGTTGAGTAGGCCGCTTAGGACGTTTCCACAAACACCGAGCTTAAGAGCATCTATGGGACAGTTTCTTGATGAGCCAGGGGTGCTCGGGCTTGGGACCGAAGGGCTTGGGACCCGTGGGCTTGGGACATGAGGGCTTGGGACATGAGGACTTGGGACCGGCCTTGGCTTGGGACTTGGGACTGGCTTGGGTTTAGGACTTGGGTTGCACCCACAATTTGTTGCATTGGTTAAGGTGAAAAAAAGGATGTTGAGGGCGAAGAAAAGGGCAAGAGAAGACGACTTTTTTGAAGCCATTATTTTCTAAAAAGATAGATTTGGTGTTTTTAAGATTATTGACTCTGTTTTTGGTGAAGAGAAATGAAGAAGGCGTGGGTATTTATAAGGTTTTAGAAGGATATGTTCAGAAGACTAACTTGTCTTTGTATAAAAATTTATTTATATATATATATATATATATATTAATATTTGTAATTCTACAAAATATCTGATATATTTTATCTGCCTTTCAACACATAGGGATTATTTTAAAATTATATATATATATATATGTATAGAAATTTTGTTTTATCATTTAAAGATTGTTATAGTTTAAAAGTTTTTACAAAATTTTTTTTCACATAAGTATTATTGAAAACAAAACTAATAATAAAAACTTATATTTTTAGCATTTTTTTATAGTATAGTGTTTGTTCTATCAATTAAGGGATTTCAAGGCTAATTAAAAAAAAAAAGTGTTCAACTGCCTTAATTTATAATTGGAATTCCAAACGCTTAGCAGCAATTAGTTTTGCATTTTCAATTACTGGAAATCATTTCCAACTGCTCTGCTCTTTCTAATTGCGAAGTTCAAACGCTTGATTGGTAATATTTTGAAAAAAAAAGTTTTTGCAACTGCTGATTTTAGTGTAAACAATATCACTACCAGAACCTCAAAATTATTTGGAACGTCGTTCTTTCGCAAATCCTTATAGTTAAGAAAATAATTAATTCGAGCACTCTTAATAACATTATTGCCAACTTGTCAAAGCTGTTATTATCACCGACATCATGAGTTCATGGCCCATTACACATTTATTCAATTTCTCTTTGGCTTATAGCCACTTTATTTCAGAAGCTTCAATATATCTGTCTGGTTTCGATAAGAAAAAAAAACAACAACGATGGATATGCCACATTTTTTAAGATGTGAGAATATCCCACATTGGAAATTGGGAAGAGATTTAGACTAATATATAAGGGACATGGGCCAATCTACTTACTACTAATTGGTTTTGAGTTGGAAGCCCATGAAACTTAACAAGATATCAGAGCCAGAACACACGCTACCCAACTCGAACCGAAATCGGATCGGTCCGAATTAATTCGGCCGATCTAACTCGAAATTAATCCTATGATAGGATATTGTCGAGATTAATGGCTAGACGGGTGAGAATATCCCACATCGAAAACTGGGAATGGACTTAGACTAATATATAAGGGACATCAGCTAATCCACTTATTGCCAATTGGTTTTGAGTTGAAAGCCCATGAAACTTAACATCTAGATCCTGGAAATTGGCAGTGGGTCGTTGGTTGGATTTTACTTCTTGGAAGCTGGGTCAAGTCATCCGGTGAGAGTCTGAACCACTTTTTCAGTTTACCGATGAGTGAACATAGGACACTTTTAGGACTAAAGTTATCTTATGAAGCATGAGTCGGCTTGCATTGTGTCAATTGAGTAGTTTTGAAAGCGAGCTTCGGTCTACTAGGAATGAATCTCCAGTCAAAACAATCAAAACATTATCTGCCTAAAGTCAACATCATGGGGTTGTGTTTTCCAAACTCCGCCACTCAATTTATAGAAAGATTTAAAAGAACACGGAACCAAGGTCGAGAAACAAAAAATAGGATTGATAAACGGAGAAAGGAATGAAATGTTGACTTTGGGACTAAAGGAAATGTTTCTATGTGGATTTAGAGAGCTATTCGGTGAAATATACGAAAATAAAAATTTATGTGTGGAATTTGATAAAGAAAGATCGAAAGGTCTCTGTCTCTCGGAGGAGGACTGTAAATTTACATTCCTCCTAAAAACAGAGGAAAACAGGGTCTAGAATCGAAATTCTCCTCAAAGTATATTTCTTTACAAGTTTCTCTTATAGGCTTCTATTGGATTATTGGATTGCGGTTCTTGGTTTTCTTTTGCATGGATCTTGTACGGGGTTTTTGCGAATGAGCATTGCGTGTGTTTTGGCTTCAATTAGAATCATTTTTGGTGCCAATGGCTCTCGCTTCGACTGCTCTATGTGCTCGAGGACTTACGTGCCTCGTCAATGCATTCATGTTCCTCTTCTTTGCTTTGCCTTTGCTTCGTAGGAATGAGGTGGGTTTTCTTGGGCTAGACTTCTTTTGCGGCTGACCCGGTGCTTCTTGGGTTTGCTTGGATGTTATCAACCAAATCAGTTCTTCCTTGGCCAATAATGTGGAGGTTGAAGTTCAAGTTTGAGTCTTCTCCGTTGCTTTGTGGGTGCTATTTCTCTGCCGGAGTTTTGTTCCCTAACTTCCATTCGATGAGCCAACCCAATTTTTTGTATTTTTTTTTCAGTTGCTAGTTTAATTTTATCTGCTAGTTCATTTTCTTTTATGTTTTTTTTTATTCTGTAAAAAAATTAATAAAAATAAAAACATTTTAAAAATAATTCTTTATGATGATTAATATTTTATAATTATGATTTAAAGGAACCGGCCAAACTAATAATCTCGAGAGATGTGTTGATTTTTAGGTAATCACGCTGATCAAGAGTTTATTGCTAGTAACAAATAAACTCTTCCGAAAATTATTGCATTTTATAACATAAAACTATGTCAATATGAAGATTGTAATAGTAATCCAAATGCAAGTATTTGAAAATAAGACGTTGGTTACATAATCTCTTTCATTAAACGGGTAGAAAGTATAAATAGATTGCTACAGAAGCATACAAGCGCCCAAGATGGGAAACGTTAACAAAGAAACTATAAAATACTCGCACATTCATTATTTTCACTAAAATAAATTAAGATTTAAACACAAAGGCCGTATATCTTGCATGAATTTATTCAACTGTGGTATTTTGAAGAGGAAACTGTGTTCGTAGATTATATTCAGGCGCATTGGAAACCAGACGGAAGCTTTCTGTTACAAGCGTTGAGAAGTAGACTGAGAGATATAGGAACGTTAAGGTTGATTCCGAGAATGTTGGCCCTAAGAGCAGTGCATAGACAGATAGCAGCGTCGAGGTCAACCAAACCTTGGACAAGCGAGCAGCATGATTGAGCTGATGGCTGACCCAACTGTATGTTGAGTAGGCCGCTTAGGACGTTTCCACATACACCGAGCTTAAGGGCATCTATGGGACAGTTTTGGGATGAGCCAGGGGTGCTCGGGCTTGGTACGGAAGGGCTTGGGACCCGTGGGCTTGGGACATGAGGACTTGGGACGTGAGGACTTGGGACCGGCCTTGGCTTGGGACTTGGGACCGGCTTGGGTTTAGGACTTGGGTTGCACCCACAATTTGTTGCATTGGTTAAGGTGAAAAAAAGGATGTTGAGGGCGAAGAAAAGGGCAAGAGAAGACGACTTTTTTGAAGCCATAATTTTTTTCAAAAGATAGATTTGGTGTTTTTAAGATTATTGACTGTGTTTTTGGTGAAGAGAAATGAAGAGAAGGAGCGGGTATTTATAGGGTTTTAGGACGATATTTTCAGAAGAGCAACTTGTCTTAGTATTGAAAATTATATTTATATATAGATTTCAATATTTTTAAGTCTACAAAATATCTGATATATTTTATTTGCCTTTATCCACATATAGAGAATCTGACTTTCTTTTCCCTCTGTACATACGTAGAACCTCTAATTATTTGGAACGTCGTTTTATGAAATCCTTATATAATTAAGAAATTTTTTTTGATTATGCGTGCACTCTTATTAACATTATTGCCAACTTGTCAAGGCCCCTGTTATTATCACCGCCATCATGAGTTCATGAACCCCATTGCACATTTATTCAACTTCCCTTTGGCTTCTAGTCATTTTACTTCGGAAACTTTTATATATGTGGTTTTGGATAAAAAGGCCGGGTATGTCACGTTCTCCTAGATATAAGTATTGGAACTGGTAATGGACCGTTGGTTGGGCTTATTTCTTGGGATCGTGTCAAGCCACTTGGTGATACAAAGAGTGTGGACCACCTATGAGTTCACAGCGGGGTGAGGTTAGGGCACTCCGAGTATGAAGTCTTTTGGAGCAGGGTCGGTTTCCGTCGTGTCGTCGTGCTGTGCTATCGTAGTTTTGAGAGCCAGGTTCGGTCTACCGAGACGAATCTCCTGTTAAAACAGTAACACGCAAGTCTCTTGAAAAAAACAATGGAGTTATGTTTTGCGAAAAAATTTCGACACACAAGTCATAAAAATATCATAAAAGACCACGGGACCGAGATGAGATTGAAAATTGGAAAAGCGGATCATGAATGGGAAAAGAAGGAAATTTTGAATTCAGGCTTGAAGGAAACGACGGTCCAAAAAATTCTTTAGGGATTTAGAGGGCTATTTGATGAAAGAGATGAAGGAAAAGTTTATGGATGGACTTTAGTAAAGAGAGAATGTAAAGGTCTCAGTCTCAAAGGAAAAATGGAAGTTCTTTCGGAGAGTCAGAGAAGGAACCGAAATCCTTCTTAAAAGTCTATTTTCTTTACAAGTTTTTCTTTTAGGTTTCATTCTTATGTAGAATTGTACTTCTCGGTTTTCTTTGGCCTCGATCTTGTTCGGGGGTTTCTACGTATGAGCGTTAAAGTGTGTTTTGGCTACAATTAACGTGCTTGAGGTCTTACGTGCCTCGTCAATGCATTTGGGTTCCTCTTCTTCGCTCTACCTTTGTTTCGTAGGAATGAGGTGGGTTGATCCTGAGCTAGACTCTTTTCACGGTTGTTGGCTCGGTGCTTCTCGGGTCTGCTTTGGTGTTATCAAGCATATCACTTCTTCTTTGGCCAGCGATGTGGGGGCTACAATTTGAGTTTGAGTCTTTTTTCTTGCCTTGTGGGTGCCACTTTCTCTGCCGGGATTGTGTTCCATTTTACGAGCCTAACCAATTTTGGTATCCTTTTTTTTCAATGGCTAGTTTAATTTACTCTGCTAATTCACTCCCTTTTATGTTGTTCTTAATGTTTTTTTTTTTTTTTTCTGTATCTTAGTATCCTTTACGAAAAAATATCTTTATGATCATTTATAATTATGATTTAAATATTTTTAAAAAGGACAAGCCAAACTAATTATCTCGAGAGAGATGTGTAATCTTTCGGTAATTTTTACAAAAAAAAAATTGCATTCTGTAACATGAATTATGTCATTATGAAGATTGTAACCATGATCCAAGATACAAGTATTTGAAAATAATAAGACGTTACAAAATCTCTTCCATTAAACGGGTATAAAATAGAAATAGATTGATACAAAAAGCACACAAGCGCCCAAAGACGGGAAACGTTTACAAAGAAACAATATAACTCTCACACATTTATTTTTTCACTTTAAACAAATTAAGATTTAAACATTAAGACTGTAGCTTGCATGCATTTATTCAAGTTCAGCTGTGGTATTTTGAAGAGGAAACTGTGTGCGTCTGTACGTAGATGATATATTTCAAGCGCATTGGAAACCAGACGGAAGCTTCCTGTTACAAGCGTTGAGAAGTAGGCTGAGAGATATAGGAACGTTAAGGTTGATTCCGAGAATGTTAGCCCTAAGAGCAGTGCATAGACAGACAGCAGCGTCGAGGTCAACCAAACCTTGGACAAGCGAGCAGCATGATTGAGCTGATGGCTGACCCAACTGTATGTTAAGTAGGCCGCTTAGGACGTTTCCACAAACACCGAGCTTAAGGGCATCTATGGGACAGTTTCTTGATGAGCCAGGGGTGCTCGGGGTTGGGACCGAAGGGGTTGGGACCCGTGGGCTTGGGACATGAGGACTTGGGACCGGCCTTGGCTTGGGACTTGGGACCGGCTTGGGTTTAGGACTTGGGTTACACCCACAATTTGTTGCATTGGTTACGGTGAAAAAAAGGATGTTGAGTGCAAAGAACAGGGCAAGAGAGGATGAGTTTTTTGAAGCCATTCTTCTTTTCTTTTTGTAAAGATAGATTTCGTGTTTTTAGGATTATTGCCTGTGTTTGAGAGAGAGAGAGAGATGAAGAGAAATGAAGAGAAGGTGTGGGTATTTTATAGGGTTTTAGAAGGATCAGAGCGGACCAACTTGTTTTAGTATATAGTTAATTATTTTGTATATATTTGTAATTCTAAAAAATATCTGGTATTTTTTCCACATCTAGAAATTTTTTCCTTTCTGTACATATATAGAACCTCGAAATTATTTAGAACGTCGTTTTCGTATATCCTTTTATAGTTACGGAAAAATTTCATCTATGCATTCGTCCTAGTATTCTTGTTAAATTTTCAAAGCTGTTGTCACCACTATTATTATGCTGAGTTCATGACCTCATTTCACATTTATTATTCAATATCTGTTTGGCTCGTAGCCATTAATTTTCAATAATGTTTCAATATCTCAATAATAGAATATTGTAAATAAATAAATTTATTTTTGACAAAAAAAATGTTTCAGATCGTATTATAATAAAAACACCGTTAAATATCACTATGGATCTTTTTAAAGCTAATTAACGGTAGTAAAATGTAAGAAAAAAAAAGTTTTTTCTTTAAATTTATGAATCTCCTATATATTATTTGAAAAATACTTTCTCTTACATTATTTGAGTAAATAAAATCCAACCCATAGTTCATTATACCACATAACAACGTAAGTATCCGAAGTCAATTCCAATGAGGATGGCCGCATAAGAAGTGCTCTGGTCCATTGAACCTCATAATCGGGAGAGTATCAGATGGGGGGGGGGAGGGGGGCAACCTCAATGTGAGAATTATCCAAATGCACTTTCCAAGTGTTTATAGTTGCAAAAGCAAACTTTATATATTCTTATTTTTTCAACTTCTAAACTAAATAAACTATTTTTTTGTACTCACATTTATTTTTAATGATCGAGTGAGAATATAATGGAGTTCAGCGATGAAAAGTAAATTTATAGCTTTGGACCAATCAGAATCGATCTGTGCTTTGTGATTTTTCATATTTTTCGAGAAGTTTATTTGCTCTTTTGAGAGTGGCCTTAAAAAAAAAATCACATTCTCTACGAGGTTTATTAACTCGTCAAGAGTCTTCACTTCTATCTCTGAGAGGTTTATTAGCTTATCAGGAGTCTTCGAATTGCAATCCGGGATCGGCCTCTTTCTAGGGCTATCTTGTTTCTTTTATTATTAGTATTTATATGGAAACTTCCAGATTTGGCGAGAATTCTTTGCTAAAAATTTGAAGAGCTGCATAGGGTTGAGAAAACGAGGCATCGCCTAGGGTATTTGATCATTACTTTTCTTTCCTTCCTTCCTACATATTATTTGCCGACCTCTTATATCTTCATCTCGTTGCAAAAACATTTATATTTTCATTGATGTGTTTGTGTTTTCTGGTCAATCTTTAATCTTTTTTTCTTTCTAAAATTTTTACTCGACGACTTTTTTCATAGTTTATCCTCAAATTGATAACTCAGCATTTCAAGATTCTTCATGGTTTCTCATGTTTTATTAACTCATCAAGAGTCTTCACTTCTATCTCCGAGAGGTGTACTAGCTTGTCAGAAGTCTTCGAATTGTAATCCGAGATCGGCCTCTTTCTAGGGCTATCTTGTTTCCTTTATTATTATTATTTAGATGAAAACTTTCAGATTTGGCGAGAATTCTTTGCTATAAAGTTGAAGAGCTGCATAGGGTTGAGAAGACTGAGACATCACCTAGGGTACTTGATCATTACTTTTCTTTCCCTCCTTCCTACATATTCTTTTTCGGCCTCTTATATCTTCATCTCGTTGCAAAGACATCTTTGTTTTCATTTGCATTAATCTCAATGTGTTTGCGTTGTCTAGTCAATCTTTAATCCTTTTTCCTTTCTAAAACTTTTGCTCGGGGATTTTTCTCATGGTTTATCCTCAGTTGATAGCTCAACATTTCAAGATTTAGTCGATCAAATAGCAGTGGGGCTCATGATGGGCTGAACAGAGGTCGACTCGGAACGACTT
Organism: Euclidium syriacum; assembly: GCA_900116095.1. Classification (NCBI taxonomy): domain Eukaryota; kingdom Viridiplantae; phylum Streptophyta; class Magnoliopsida; order Brassicales; family Brassicaceae; genus Euclidium; species Euclidium syriacum. The sequence continues at coordinate 7,330,656 of FPAK01000007.1, read as the reverse complement.
CGTCATCCCCAACTTCGGAATGACCGTGAATGATAAAAGGCCTCGGAAGAAATTTATGTTGGAAGGGACTAAATTGTTGTAACCAAGGATGGAAGCCTGGCTTAGGAAGATTGGTTTTCCGACCTTGATGTTGAGAAGTCTTTATCTAACCAGGCTTCCCTTGATAAAATAACAAAGCTTTCAATCAACATTGCCGGCCTTGATTATAAACACCGTAGAAGACGACTGTCTATGGGCTCCGCATCCATGCTTCATAAGTCAAGGACCAGCCTTCACTCAGCTCTGCCCAACTGCGATAAGAACTTGGTCGATCTCATAATCCTAGGATCCGAACGCAACATCCATATCACATGCGAACAGTTCGAAAAGATGAAATTCCTTATTCTTGTTGAGAAAACTCATGGCACCTTCTACATGAATATGAAGTTGTTTTGTGTCATCATACACAAATATGATTCTAAGGTCTCATATTGGGAAACACACAACTTTTATGTATGTGTTAACTCGTCTTCCATCTACAATGTTGATGCAAGCATTCAAACTAGATGGGATAAAATTGTTTCTACTGTTTCATAAATTTTGCACATCTCCTATTAGGTATTTTTGGAAAAATATTCTCCTATATGATTAGTGTTCTACGTATCTTACAAAAACTTGTTATATTTTAACAAGTGTTTTTTTTTTTTTCCAGAGACTTAAAATAATTCATTAGTTTATTAATGTAACATTATATATTTTTATAAAAAAACATTATTTAATTTTAAAGTTCAGTGTATATCATACATAAATCACTATTAAAACGAATTAGATAAAAACTCTATTCGCACGCATTATACGTTCACATGAAAGGACGATGTGAACGTACTCATTGGTCTTCCGGGGAAAAAACTGGTTTACTCTTTCATAAAGTCAATAAAACATTTGTCTCGAAAGAAATTATCTTAATTTTCAACGATGGACCACAAAAATAGCTGCAACCGATAATAACAAAAATTATTTCGAACTTCTTCAATAGAAACAAAAGAGTAAGAACAATTGAAGGGTGAAATCTAATTGGTCAACTATTAAATATCATTTTTAGTATATAGTATTGTATTGGCCAGCTATCTTACACGATAAAACGTCAATATCCTTGTAACTCTAGGATACAAGTAGTCATCGTGGCAGTAAGGTCGAACTTCTTCAGAAGAAACAAAGAGCAAGAAAAATTAAAGGGTGAAATTTGATTGGCAGCTATTAAATACTTTTTTGTATTTGGTATCTCACACTTGTCCATTTCATTTTCACGCTAGATATTATTTTAAGTAGTTATCGTGGCAGTAAGGTCGTACCACTGGTACGTAAGGTCTTCCAAATAATTTTAAATAGCATAGCATATTCATCTACAGTGTAACAGTATGCTACATATTTCACATATCTGGTTTGCCAAACAAATAAAAAAAAACTAAGTATATAAGATTCGAAAATTCGCTAGGCGTTAGTCAGGCGGTAGGGATGGGCCTAGCTCCTAACGAGAAAATCGGGGATTAATAGGGATTACGCGGAAAGGAATTTTCAGACTTTTATATAGTTTATAAATATATATATATTAAATAACGTAAATATTAAAGTCAAATGGGGAGTTGGTCTAGTGGCAGAGACTCTTTCACAAAACCCATCATGCCCTGGTTCGAATTTTCCTCGTACGTTTTTGATCATTTTCGAAGTTCAGTTTTAATGAAGGGTAAAAGGGATTTTTCTTTCATCTTCTTCCTTATGGAAACACGACCTGCAACCTAAAACCATGGCGGCTGCGTTTTTTTTTTTTTTTTTTTCCACTGTTTTCTTTCACTATTTGTTAAATCTCTTCTAAGTAATGATAGATCTAAGAATGAATTTTTGATTGTAAGAGATAAAATGAATAAAAACTGAGTTTTTTAAAAATCACCGACTTTTTGACCAACTAAAGCCTAAGCGCGGCGGCTACGGTCCGCCTGGCGACTTTCCGGCGATTAATCGGCACTCGGCGCCACGTTTTAGAACACACTATAATGTAAAAGAAATTAAAATATGAATAATATATATATATATATATATATATATATATTATTGTGAACTAGTTGTTTTTTCATTCATGAATCAAAGATATATATACATGAGTTTATGCGGGATATAAAGAAAGAGTATAAACCCTAATGGGTCATGGGCCGGTTATGGAGTCCATCCATATGATTTATAACACTCCCCCTTGGATGACATAACTGTGTCCGATACTCAACCGGGATCTCTATAATGCGCTGGGGATGTTGCCTCATTAAAACCTTACCAGGAAAACCCACTGGGACAAAAACATGGTGAAGGAAAAAGAGTACAACACGCATTACTCCCCCTGATTTGAGCATCACTGTAGATCCTTAAGCCTACGCATCTTGATCTGATAAATGAGCTTCCGGAAATGTTGAAATCGGCAATGATTTGGTGAATAGGTTGGCTGAATTCTCACTTGACCGGATCTGTTGAACTTTGACCTGACCGTCCTTCTGTAATTCATGAGTGAAGAAGAACTTGGGCAGAATATGCTTCGTTCGATCCCCTTTGATATAGCCATCCTTGAGCTGAGCAATACAGGCTGCGTTGTCCTCATATATGATGGTATTTTATGTAGTAGTAGTAGTGCCTTAAGGAAGGCTGCCTACGTACCCTTGGAAGGGATCAAGCCACACGTAGTTCCTATTCATTGACCATGCTATAATATGATCTTGTGAATAACCTGCATCAGCAAAATAATCTAGACCAAAACGAACTAGACATTCTCTGGTTAGATCATTACAGAGTAAACCCAAATAAATAACGTAGGAAGAATAGACTCAAAATTAACTAAACCTTCCTTTATACCGTCTCAGTGCCCTTGGGTTGGATATGGACTGAATCTAAATAGGAGGTTTACGGCAAAGCAAGTATCTTGGTCTAGTGTGGCTAGCCAAATATATTAGAACTCCTATGGCACTGAGGTATGACATCTTGGACCGAATGGATTACTATTCAATCTAAGGCTTCTCACCACCATTGGGCTTGGTCAATGGGTGGGCCTAGGCTTTTCATTTCAAATTCTTTCTTTAGATTTTTCAACTTGTTTGGGCGATTTCCCAGAGGTTTCATACACTGCTATGATTACAAATCCCTTGTTTGCAAACCTTTTATGAAAATACATGGACTGATGGGATCATCTTTATATAAACATATGCCCATACATGTTCAAGTCCATAAAGGGATTTGTCCAGCCTTTTGCAGTATTGTTCTCGAGAACCTTTCTTATCTTTTGAACTCATTACTCTCTGGTAATCTTATGTATCATCCAGTGGACTATAAATATGCGGTCATTACATCCATTAGCCACAGATTAATTTCATCTTATAGCCAGACTTATCTAAATGTCTTAGCATCCACCACAGGGGAGTATATCTCCTCATAGTCTATTTCTGGTCTTTGCGTGAATCCTTGTGTAACAAGCCGTGTCTTATATCTCACGTTTTCTCTATGTTCATTTCACACAACCACAAAAACTCATTTGTGTTCCACTGGCTTTATATTGAATGGTGTCTTTGGACCAACCATATTCCTCTTCTTTAAAGAGTTGAGCTCCACGTTAATGGCTTATTTTAGCCAATCTGACATTTGAGTGCACTCTTATATACACGTGGGCTTATGATCCTCATTTAACTCAAGTGCTACCTCGTGCGCAAATATATTATCATTGATGTCGACATCTTTTCGGTTCCAATGTATTCTAGACATGATATCGTTTATAGACATGATATAGTTTATGGAGATCTCCTTATTATCAACACCTTTAAGACCTTTGAGATTTGGCGTCCCAAATCTCATTGATTGGTACCTCAGGGTTATGTCTATTAGCCGCGGCCATGTCTATGGTTTCTTGAACCTCGGTTCCCTTTGCACCTTTCTTTGTTATCCAAGGGTTCTTATCTTTGGAACCTTTTGGTCTACCACGTTTCTTACGTGATGTAGACTCTGTAGCAACTTGATTGTGTCCCTTCTGAACATCAATACGTACTGGTGCATTACAAGCTGGTATGTACGTTTTTATTACTTTCTTTGGGTCATCAAAGGAATTTGGCAATTTGATTAGCTAGCTTTTGCAAATATATAATCTTATGGACCTCTGATTCTCATGCCAGAGTCTGAGGATCTTGCCGTGTTTAAGGATGTATGATTCCATTATATTTCTTTGACCAGCTTGTTTGTCTCTCCACCTTATATAGGGAAAACGAATTCAGTAAACTGACAATCCATGTATCTGGCCTTTGGCTCGAGATACTTAATGATGGTGGGAGAATTATATTAACATATATTCTCATCCCCTTTTGGGGTCCCATCTTTGTTTTCTGTGGTGGTGCTTATGAGTAAATAAATGACACACCCAAATGTCTTTAGATGAGAAATGTCTGGCTCATGACCCTCGAGTAAATGGGATGGTGAATATCTATGCTCACTAGATGGCTTGATGCGTATAAGATTCGGTGCATGTAATATTATGTGTCCCCAAACTACTGAAGCTTCGACCTCATGAGTGATGGTCGAGCAATGGCCTTATGAGTAATGGTAAGTTTCGAACTTATGAGTAATGGTCGAGCAATGGCCTTATGAGTAATGACCTGATCCATTTAATGAAGGATTCAGATAATCCGTTCTATGTATGGACTTGTGCCACGGGGAGTTCTACGCTTACCCCCATGGACATACAGTAGTCATTGTGCCACGGGGAGTTCCACACTTACCCCCATGGACACATAATAGTCATTAACACTTGGGACATTAATTCACCAGCATTGTCTAGACATATAGTCTTAAGTATGTGGGCTCGCAGACTTATGATCTGGCCAGCTATCTAGCAAACTCCAAGTTTCTAGTTACTTTTGACTGGTGATGGCCTTATAATGAGTTTCCCTTGTGTACAAGCTACACACGTGAGACATTCTAGGGATAACTCGTTTCTCATTAAGGGTGTGCCCTTCTTGAATTTAATATCAGTTTACACATCATGTTAGAACCAGGCTGGCCAAGCCGGTCATGCCACTAGTGAATTTCTCAGTGAACATCTTGTTCACTGCATTAGCTTCTGTCATATTGACCTTAGCATAGTAATGGTCAAGAGGTAACGCGGTATAGTCTTTTAGACCTTCTTATGGTCTAGGGTGGTCTTAGTAATATATAGGAATCATTTGTTCCCTTCACCCTTAGTTTCAATGTGGAAACCATTCAAACACATCTTTCTGAAACTTAATAAGCTGGGTTAATATAGAGCATCTAATATCTCAAGATGCATGCCCTTAGACATATGGGCCTAGCCATAGTGTGCCCTTAGAAATATGGGCCTGGCCATTGTGTGCCTTTAGAGGTATGGGTCTTGGCCTTGTTATTTAGTAAAACTTAGCTATACCCGCAATTGTGCTAATGAACCATGTTTTAGACATTTCATTTTGATTCTTCAAACACAACTCATAAATCAATCAAAATTATAAAGTAAATGAAAAACATAAATCAACAAATTCAAAGTCATAAAGCATAAAGACAAAACAAATCAAGATTACTTAGATGCCGAAATCAATTAAGCCTCTAGGGAATTCGAAGTCTCATTTTCCATTTGGTCATCATTCTCATGGTCGAAGTCTTCTTCGCCAACGAGATGAACCAAATGAGCTTCTTGACCCTTTTGCAAACTCTTTTGATAGAGATCAACAAGTGCTTAGGCGTCATGCACGTTTTAGTCCAATGGTTCCCCATTCCGTATTGGTGGCAAACATATTTTGTCAAGTATTTGCGGTTTGGATATACCGCGGCCTTTACCTCGATTACGACCAAAGTCGGATCGGTGGCCTTGACCATGTGAATGATCTCCTCGATCATATGGATTGTTAATGTCACACCCACCACGTCCATTCCATATGACCATAGTCATGATATTTATCTATTTGGACATGGTTAGACTCTTTAATATTTTTAGGCTCTTTAAGCTCTTTCTTAGTCTTTCAGCCTGATGGGCTTTTGGTAATGGGATAGAACCAGGAGGTCTCATTGTACTTATTCATTAGCAATATCTCATTGTTTTGCTCAACAAGTAGCAAACAAGAGATTAGACTTGCATATGTGGTAACACCCTTTTCGCGATATCGTTGCTGAGGCAACACATTATTTGTGTGAAAGGTGGAGAATGTTTTCTCTAGCTAGTCATTATCAGTAACCTCTTCACCACATAGTTTTAAGATTGAAACTATCTTAAACAACTCAGAATTATATTTGTCCATGGATTTGAAATTCTGGATTCTGAGGTTTATGACCAATTCGATTCCATGTTTTATATAACATTCAATTTTATCGAATTGGACTTTTAGGTTTAGGTAAAACATTCAACTCTGTCCAAAGGTCCAGAGGATTCTTCATAATGAGGTACTGATTTTGAGACTCTCATTAAGGTGATGGCATATGATAAGAATCGCCTTATGCATTGTTACCATCAACAATGCATTCACCGAGGGCTTTTGATTCAATGGATAATCTTATTATCCAATGCCCATTAATCATTAAGTGCAACATGTTTAATAGTGTTGATTTTCGACATCTATAAGGCACAAGCAAGTGCAGCATATACTTGCTAGGACCAGCTATGATTAATATATGGAACAACCCTAGACAAAACATGACTTATTAGGGTTTCCATTAGGGTTTCTATTTCTGAAAACTTTCCTTATATGGAACTTTCTATTTATGCAAACTTTCTATTTTAGGAAATTTTCCTTATATGTAATTTTCTGTTTATGAAAACTTTCTATTTTAGGAAACTTTCTATTTATAGAAACTTGCTATTTTAGGAAAACCGAGACTTAGGGTTTTATGAAACCGGATTGAACCGAGGATTTAAGGTTTCGGTTTTAGGTTTGGATTATACCGAACTTATGTTCGGTTTAGGTCTATAATCAAACCGCAACTTGTGGTTAGGATTTCGCGTTTTAAAATCGCAATTAGAGGGTTATGTTTGGCGGATCGCGAAACATGATTCCGGTTTAGGGTTCCGGTTTACGGTTTCGGTTTACTTTTTTTTTTTTTTTTTTTTTTTCGTTTTAGTGTTTAGGGTTAGGGGTTTTTTTTTCTTTTTGAGCTTCTGGTTTTATCCTTTAGGGTTTGGGAGTATTTGTTTTAGGTTTTAGATCTATGTTCTCAGATTTAGGATGTACCTTAACCTCCTTTGGATTTCTGGCTGGCTTATGGAGCTGACCGCTACTGGAGGCCGTACAGGATGATCCTTTGAATCTGCTGGTGAGTTTTCTTGTTTGATGAACAGTAAACGCGTGAACAGTAACTCGCGTGAACAGTAACGTCGATGAACAGTAACTCACGTGAACAGTACTCACGTTAACAGTACTCGCGTGAACAGTACGACGATGACAGTAACAACGTGAACAGTAACGACGATCAGATCTGATGATGTGGTTTAGGGTTTTGGTGAGATTTTCGGACTTTGAGCTTTCAAAGGTTTTAGCTAGGGTTTTAGAGAATCGTGTTGATAACGTGTTGTGAACTAGTTGTTTTTTCATTCATGAATCAAGGATATATATACATGAGTTTATGCGGGATATAAAGAAAGAGTATAAATCCTAATGGGTCATGGGCCGGTTATGGAGTCCATCCATATGATTTATAACATATATATATAATTAAAATATGTTTCCGTGTTGTTTTTGTATTTTTTATTAAAAAAATTAGCTACTTTATATGCTTTTTCCAAAAAATTATTTATGAAAAATTAATCATAAAACACATATTTTTTTTGGCGAGTCTTTTTTACATGAACTTATAAAACTTGTAGATGAATACTAATTTTCATTTCTATCTTTTGGCATCAAGAAAACTTCCAACCATCCTCACGCTTGAAAATTTTCTTTTGTTGGGAATTGTCCAAATTTTAACTTCTTAAAAACAAATTAAATCATATATACAATAACAAAACCAAAAAATACTTTGAAATGTTACATTTTTTCATCGTAATTCTTTGATCCGCATCTTTTTACATGTAACTTTTCTTATACGTATTATTTAAGTCATTATTTTTCAGTACACGGAGTTGTCTTTTAAATTGCATTTTTTTAGTTAATTTTGTATTTTCAACTCTATACAAATGTCTTTATCTAAACCTAAACCATCAGTTCATTTTTAAATACTTCAAAAAAAGGTGCATCTTTTCATTATAACTCTTTGATCCGCATCTTTTTACATGTAACTTCTCTTATACACATCCTTTAAGTCATTATTTTTCACTACATCGAGTTGTGTCTTTTAAATTGCATTTTTTTAATTTATTTTGTGTTTTCAACTCTATACAAATGTCTTTATCTAAACCTAAATCATCAGTTCATTTTTAAATACTTCAAAAAAAGTTGCATCTTTTCATTGTAACTCTTTGATCCGCATCTTTTTACATGTAACTTCTCTTATACACATCCTTTAAGTCATTATTTTTCGCTACACCGAGTTGTGTCTTTTAAATTGCATTTTTTTAATTTATTTTGTATTTTCAACTCTATACAAATGTCTTTATCTAAATATAAACCATCAATTCATTTTTAAATACTTTGAAAGTTCGAAAGGTTGCATCTTTTCTTCGTAACTCTTTGATCCGCATCTTTTTACATGTAACTTCTCTTATACGCATCATTTAAGTCATAATGTTTCACTACACGGGGTTGTGTCTTTTAAATTGCACATTTTTAGTTAATTTTGTATTTTTCAACTCTATACAAATGTCTTTATCTAAACATAAACCATCAATTCATTTTTAAAGGAGGGGGGGGGTGTATTGAACTTGGTACTTAGATTGATTTGAGTTTTAATAAGATTTTAAATGATTTTGATGGTTTTAGCTGATTTTTAAGAAGTTGTTATAATTTTATATTAAAATCCCCTACAATCTCATCGAAAACCATGAGATTTAGATATTTGTATTTTTAACTAAGAAAGTCTCTTGAAATCCCCTAAAATCCTCTGCATTCATTAAAATCTCAATACTTAAAACATTTTCAATAACAGTGGATTTAATATGATTTTAACAAATTCTTGTTCGAGTAAATCTCATGTTCACTAGCACCGGATTGCAAATGATTTTAAGTGACTTTACATAAATCTCATGTTCAGTAGAACCGAATTTGGGAAGACATTTTAAAATCCTTAGTTGAATAACAAGGGATTCTAAGAAAACCTCAAAATCTCTTAAAATCCTTAGTTCAATACACCCCCCTAATATTAATTTTGTAAGAGATCTAAATTTTAATTCCAACAATGATTATCAATTATACTATTTTTACCAAAAAAAAAAAAACATATTATGACATTTTTATTGTGAGAGTGAGTCTCCATGATTTCATCAAGAACGAAAATGTGAGTGATTGTTGTCGTGTCTCTAAATTGTAACTTTCTAATTCGCATTTTATCATTTGGTGAGATCAAAGAATTGATCAAATCATTATGTTTGGTTTGAGAAACTTAGTCAAATCATTGAGAAAAGGCTCAATGATCGAGATTATGATCTCAAGGTAGCTCAAGACAGCTCTTTTGGTCAAATCATGGAACTAAACAAGCTGAGTTACTAGCTGAACTAGCTCAGTGACCAGCTGAACCAATTGGAAGAGTTGGTGGACAGCTCAACTCAGCTAGATAAGCTGATCGAGTATTAACCAAGCTGGGTGGACTGGTTAGTTGGAACCTGAGCTGAGTGGATTAAGGCATTTAGAGGCGATTGGATGTCCAAAAGACATGTCAAATGGGTGAAGAAAGGTGATTCTTGGTGAAAAGACATGTCTATTTGAGGAAAATAGGTGTTTATTCGTCAAAAGATGCAACCTTATATCTACTCCTAATGGGTGGTGGAGATTGAATAAGAAAGGGGACAAATGAAGGGTTACAATGGATTAAATGTGACCCTTGACCCCTCTATATAAAAGGGGATTTCGTCGCCCAACACACAAAATACACACAAGTCATAAATGGGAGAGAAAATCTCTGAAAAACATAAAAGATACTCAAAGGATCAAAACCCATCGGGTAGATTCTTATTCGGATCCGACGAGTGGTCGAGATCAATGAGCGGATTCGAGCGGTACGAGAGGGAGTGGCGGATAGATCAAGATCCTACTGTGATCGTGAATGGGTGAAGCTCAGTCTCTTTGTATACTTGGTCATCGGGGTTGGTTGGTTGTATGACTAAGTAATGGAGGAATCAGGTTAAGCTTAACAAAGGATGATTAGGAAGAGGCGCGACCACGAAGAGGTGTGACCATGAAAAGGTACGACCATAAGAAGGTGCGACCTTGAAGAGGTGCGACCACGAAGAGGTGCGGCCATGAAAAGGTACGATCATGAAAATGTACGATCATGAAAAGGTACGACCATGAAAATGTGCGACCATGAGAGAGTCGCGGATTCCACCAAATTTTTTTTTGCAATATGGCTAAGGTGAGTACATTGTGTATAGTGACTTGTTTAACATTAGATCGGATTAAGATTATGGATGAATGATATATGCCTTGACCTTGGTCTAAATATGACTGGGACGGAGTGTTTCAAGTAAGAGGTACAACTTTTCACTTGTGATATTATTGTAATGAATCATATCAAGTTATCAGGTTTACTCTATGTAATTCTTTTATTTTCAATTCGATGTCTCTGTTCCTCCAATATTTTACTTTTAAATACATAAAGAGAAAAAATTTGATATGGTATGGGAGCTTTATTAATTCAAATTAAATCATAAAAACAAGGAAAAACTTATGAAAAAAATAAGTTACTTTTTTTAGCAAAATCAGAAACGATGGAACCGACAATGTATCAAGTGATTATGATGTTTGATGGGGATAAATATGATTTTTGGCGTATCAAGATGACAATAATCTTCAAGACCAAAAAAATGAGGACAGTGGGGGGGAAAACGAAGTTCCGTTCCGACTAACACAAAGGGAGGAGACTCCCACGAAGTGTTGCAAATGAAAAGTAAATGGGAGAAAGCAATAACACATGATATGATGGCTCTGAAAAATCTGCAAACAGTCGTGACAGATCATATCTTCTCCCGCATAGGACGAGCAACTACTTCGAAGGAGGCGTGGTATCGAATTTCAAGGGACTCGACAAGTTCGATTGATCAAATTGAAATCGTTGAAAGGAGGGTATGAAAACTTGAAGATAAATGAAAGTGATAATATCATGGTTTTCAAAAAGAAATTAATTGATAGGATCAATGGTGAAGAAAAGGCAGACTATCAAATTATCCAGAAAATTCTCATCTTTCTTGGAAATGTTTGAAAACATAATGGTTTTGATTCGTGACACAGTTGATTAGAATCCTTCAAGCACATGAAAATCGTGTTTCTTCACGAAACGAGAACACGATCTAAGGTGTGTTCAATGCATGATCAAGAGGAGAAAATTTTGGTTTTAAATAAGAAAATGGCAAAAAGTGGTGTGATTTTGTAAGAATTATCACATGAAAGCTGACTGTTGGGACGAGGCCGAAGTTTCTCTCACGTGGCACCTCGGTCTTCAGTCCCGATAGCGTTTTTGGCTATGGCGATTACTTGTTCTCACTTTACTTATTACCAGTGGAGATAAATTTGGAAATATCTATACCGATAATAGACTATCTTACATGATCCTATCAAGTTATTTAATTTAATCTAAAAATAAAAATTACTTTCTCTACGTTAGTTTTTTAGTTCTTAGTTGCTCCATCATTATTTCCTATCAATTTTGAATCTGATTAAAATTCATCACTACTAATTTTATGTTTGGTTTTGACATGATTTTCTTTACCACTAAAATGCATTTACATAAGTCATTACAAAAATTGCAAGTTTTTCAAAATTGTTAAACGTTTAAACTAATATTATTTTTATGGTGAACTTTTTATTCAAAATGAATCCCTGCGCATGCTGCGCGGATAATATTTCTAGTAGTGGTAATATGGCATTCTAAATGGAGATCTAGAGTGTTTGTTTTTCTGAATTGATTTGTGAATATTTTGCAGAGAAAATAAAATTAACATATATTTTTGGAATTGAACTAAATTCGCTACAAATCATCAAAGCGCAACATACATGATGTGAATACTAAATATAGCAAGCTAAGAAAAACACGAGTAATTTATAACCAAAAAAAGAAAGAAAAGCAGTTGTACTATTTCCTTTTTACTTTTAAAAGTTTGCTTTTGTTACAACTTACTCCTAGGTAGTTCTTCAAGAACTCACACTAAATAGAAAAACAAAACAAAACGAACATTTTTTTGGTTAAATAAAAACAAACTCGTTCTCTCCATATAAACTCCACCTCTGGTACTCAATTCTTCAAAACAACATAGCTTGTAATCATAAATCTCAGCCTTCTTCTTGAATCTTGAACACATCTCGAATCAAGAATCATGGTTATTAGGTTCTTGAACCTCGCATTGATTCAACTCGTGATCGTTTTATGTCTAACAAGTGTCTTGGAGGCCACGAAACTGAATGTAATGGACAAATGCTGGAGGCCAAACCCTCATTGGCGTAGAAACCGCCAACAGCTTGCGCGGTGTTCGGTCGGATTTGCCGGAAAAATGACGGGAAATATCGGTAAAGGAGTCACACTATACAAAGTAACCGACCCTTCTGATGATCCTTTAAACCCTAAACCCGGAACCTTAAGATACGGAGCAACACTCATCAAAGGTAAAAAATGGATCACATTCAAAAGAAACATGAAGATCAATCTTCATAAACCGCTTCTCATCAGCAGTTTCACGACACTGGATGGTCGTGGTGTTAGCGTTCATATCTCTGGTCCCGCTTGTCTCATAGTCTATAGAGCCACGGATGTGATCATACATGGACTTAAGATCCATGATTGTAAAGCTCATCCACCAAGCTCAGTGATGGGACCAGACTCAAAGATCATTCAACTTGGACAAGTGGACGGTGACGCAATCAGGCTGGTCACGGCTAAGAAAGTGTGGATCGACCACAACACGCTCTATGATTGCGAAGACGGTTTATTAGACGTCACAAGAGGGAGTACTGACGTCACAGTGTCGAACAATTGGTTTAGGAACCAAGACAAGGTTATACTTCTTGGACATGATGATGGATATGTAAGAGATAAAGAAATGAGAGTCACTGTTGTGTTTAGCCACTTTGGTCCTAATTGCAACCAAAGAATGCCAAGGTATAATAAAACAGACTAATCGATTTTCTTTGATTGCTATTTTTGGATTTCTAATTGTGATGGACTATGTGAAAATGCAGAGTACGACATGGATACGCCCATGTAGCGAATAACTATTACCAAGGATGGACTCAATACGCAATTGGAGGAAGTATGAGCCCTCGCGTAAAGAGTGAATCAAATTATTTCGTCGCACCAAAATCTGGAAGCAAAGAGGTGTGTTTCAACTTTCAAGCCACAAACTCGAAACACAAAACGCGTTTCCTCTTCTTCATTTTCTCATCTAACTTTCGATTTTGAACTTGTAGATAACTTGGAAGAAACATAGCCACGGAGACCAAATGCAATGGAAATTCTACTCAGTGAATGACTACTTCGAGAACGGAGCTTGCTTCGGTCTACACAAAGGTGTAGGAAAAGCCCGGCCCAATTACGGCCCAGATCAACAGTTCAAAGTCGTAAACGCTAAAACCGTTAAAGAACTCACAACTTCAGCTGGAGCGCTACAATGCACCAGAAACTCCATCTGTTAGAACAGTAACGCTTAACATGACATTTTTGGCGTTTTGAGTATTTAAGCGTTTCAACATTTCATCGTTTTCTTGTCTTCTTCACTCATGTATATTCGAAATGCATATGTACTGTATTTAAGAATGATCTATACTGATAAATAAATAAATAAGATTTAAAACAGAACATATTAAAGCAACCATTTCAGCTGTTTTCTCTTCAACATTCATCATTGTACATGAATTTTATATGTACTTTGTTCAAAATATGCCAATAAAAACAAAATTATTGCAACCAAAAACAGATTAACCGGTGATATTGATTTGGTTTAGAAGAAAGAAACTAACCTCGACAAAAGTGTAACAGAAACAGTGAATCTTGATTCTTAACTACTAATTAAGGAGGCAACGTCTTGTCAGAAGTTGAAGAAGATTTTTCTACTGATTGAGCAGATTTAGAAGCTGTTGTGACTGCTGCTTGTTCATCTTCGACGAGTTTCCTAAGTTTTGCTTGAAGACCACGAACTCGATCCTCGGTTCTCCTCAGCTTCCTCCATCTATAAGCTGTCCAAAGGAAAAGACCGCCATAGACAACAGTGTAAGAACCCCAAACATATGGGTATGCTTCGGCGTGATCTCTGAGTTTCTTGTATTGTTCTTCGATTGCTCCTACAAAACCAGGTGCCACTTGGTTTGGTTGGCTTTCGTGATCTTCTACTCCACTCTGCTCTGTCGCCATCTCAAACCAAGCCTGATGGGAACAAAATGAGAAAAAAAAGGAAACAATATAACGAAAGAAGAAGAACTTAGATAGCGCAGAATAGGCGAGTGCTAAGATCAGTCTATAATTACAATGAATCAACAAAAGTGCTAATTAGACGAATTGGAAAGAAGTGTTCATGTTACTTTCGGCGTAAAACCTCAAAGCATAAACAATGGACTGTTTATGTTCATGTTCAAGCTGTAGGATCTAGACTGAGTTCATAAAGTGAAATAAACTAAGAAGCAATCTAATGATTTATACGGAAGTTGGGAAATTTTATGATTTTTCATATTCATTTTTACTTGTGAAACCTTACAAACTTAAGGCACTGCGAAATTTTCTCTTGGGATCCACAGTTTCTTCGGTTTTTGAGGGAAAACAATCAAAATAGGGACGAAACCGATAAACTTTGCGCGAACCCTCGAAAACAGATTTGGGGGCGAGATCTATGGAAATTCAACGCAATCAACTATCTATGAGGCATTTCCACAAACACTTTCTATGCATTTAGGAGATCTATGGCTACAAAGACCCAGAATTTACGGGCAGAGACAAATCACCCAAAAAAAGAAGAGGTTTCTACAAAATCATGAAGGTTCCGTTCTTAAGAAAAGAAAAAAACTAAATACGTACCTTGATTTTGTTAGAGGCGTTGACAAAGTACGAATGATGAAGATTTCCAAATGAAGCTCAAAGAGCCACAGCGCTTAAACCCTATAAAACCCAGATCGAGAGATTCATAGGTGCGTGTGTGTGTGTGCTGCGTTAAATACTCGTTCCGTATCGTTTTCCTTTTTTTTTGGTCAATGGGTTTTCTTTGGTATAAGAGGGTAATTGTTTTTTCACGAGAATATAATTACATGAAAATTTAGTCGGATCTCTCTTAATATTATAAAGATTTCCCATTTACATTATCTGAAAATGTTATAGATGAACTTGTAGCTTTGATTTCATTCAGCAAACAAGATTTTTTGTTTTGTTTTATAAAAGTCGATTCTCCCTGTGCTTAAACGTCATTCATACTTTGATATGTGAAGGTGAAAGACTCGGAATCATTTTTAAAAACAATAAAACCATTCATAAGATGAACCAAACACAGGAGATTCCAAGCAACTTCGGTTTTTACAAGCTGCGAGAGTAAGAAAAGTAAAGAATACACAAAAGAGCTTCAAGAACCTAGAAGGAAAAAAAAAAAAAAAAGTCTCCAAAGAATGATCATATTATATGGTCAAGCTTCCAAAGGTTCTTCAAGAACTGCAACATCAAAAGCATGTCTGAGTTTAAGGTTCTTTATTACTTAAACAAACACATCACACAGAAGAAAAAAGAACAGAAAAAAAACCTTTTCTTTTTGTTGGAGTGATCTCTGCATTGGAAGCGACCGGTGTTTTTGTTGGCACATCAGGGAGATCCAATTTCTCGGGTTCTTCAGGCACGAGCTCCGTTGTAGGCACTTCAGGCATATCTTCACCAATGAGCTTTTAACAAAACAAACAAACATTATAAGATCACTCCATTCAACAAGATTACCACAAAGTAAATGGTACTTGATATATCAACAAGGACACTATGTACATCATTCATTATGTAACATACCTGATTCTCCAGGTTGTCGAATTCTGCTAAGATCTCTTCTTCATCCTCTGCTGATAGTTTCTCACCCAATATGGCACTCAGTTCCTATTCAAAGTGTTTTTAGTTAGATAAAGCAAAAGCATACTCAAAACCAACACCATGAAGAAAATAAACAAGTAGGAAGATCGGCTAATGTAACACACACATGATTATACCCCTATAAGCAAAGAACCGCACAAACAAAAACAAACATCAAGGTTTTATTATTAACTCACATCTTGGTAAGCCTTGGCCTCCTCAGTGTCATCCATTAGTTTTTGAACATCATCAAGATTGACCTCGCTCTGAATCGCCTTAATTGCGCTGTTACCTTGCTTTAAACTCTCAAAGACTGCCTTCTGCTTGCTTGTAAGTTCGATATCTGCCAACTGATTCATCACAACAGATTTAAAAATATGTTTGTTTAGGTTTCTTTCAAAAGACAAAATCAGGTAACCAAGGAGAGAAGAATAATCCTTCATTTGTATAGTAATAAGGTAATGCAATGGACGGGTTCAAGTAAATTTACTTGTTGTTCGACATTGATAACCCACTGATCCACCTGCTTCAATAAATCTTCTTGAGTCCGCTTCTTCTTCAGTGCTAACAAAGCCCTGTCTTTTCGCTTCTCACGGATTAAGTCTCTTGCAGCTTGCTTCTCGGCTTCAATTACTTTCTCAAGCTAAGGAAAAAAAAGAAGGGTTTAATCATAAATGAAGGTAAAGCTTAAGATCACTTCTCAGCAACCGAACTCGCGATCTAGCAACCGATGATCACATAACTACACTATCACTAGCATGACATAAGAATCTAAATTTGGATCCAGGGCAGATTCTGAAGGCAACTTCATCATTCATTTGACAACAATGGAAGAAAATCCAATCTTTGAACAAGCCAAAACCTCAGAAAGTAGAAACCTTTAATTTGGATATTAGAATTAGGATCCGTATAGAGGAAATTCAATAACCTTTACCCTCCATGGCCTACTCTCGATCACCCTTATAAAACCAGATTCCAGAAATGGATCCAATTAAAGCAAAATCAAGCCCTAGAAATGAGGGTAATTGTCCCGTAACAAGGACCACCAGCGAGGGACAGAATCAAGAACCTGTTGCTGATATTGACCGAGCTTGCGCCTTTGGGTTTTGAGAGAGAGAATCGCTCGATCAACCTCCGTGATCTTTGGTTTCTTCACGAACAAATTCCCCATCTAAATCCACTTTATCCAATCCAATACAAAAAATAAAGAACCCAGAAAAAGAAAATTTTGAGAAATGTGAGATTTGTTAAGAGCTACGCGATTTCAAACGAAGTCCAATCTTTTTGTTTGTTGTTACTTTTTTCCAGTTGGGATCAACAGTACAGACAAAGACTCCAACCCACAGAGCTAAAGGGCTAAAAAGCTCCCGTCTATTAAGTTTGGCCGCGCGTTTTAAAACTGCGTTTTTGAATCTGACAGCTATCTCAGTTGTAATTTATCACACGCCCTACAACTGCGCGTGATCGGTAAACGCATTACATCAGAAAACGCGAGAAGAGTCGTGGCGTTTCACTTTCCTACAGAATCTCTATTCCCTCTCAAGAGTCTATTTTTCAGAAGAGGAACAAGAGCTTTCTCCGAGAAAACCCTTTGAAGCGTCACGACAAGGTTTCTCTCTCGTTTACTTCAATTTCGCAATTTCTCGATTTTTTATTCGTTCAATTTTACTTTTGGTCTGAAGAGAGTTTTCTGGGTTCTGTTTTTTACAGTTAATTTGTTCGAGAAATGGCGTCGAGAGGAAAACGAAAAGACGAGGATGTTCGAGGATCAGATGACGACACTGATCAAGCGCCGGCTAAGAAAGTCGCAAAGCCAGCCGAGTCCTCCGACGAGTCTGACGACATCGTCATCTGCAATGTTAGTTTACTCTCACACACACACACTCTCTCTCTTTATATATAAATATACATATAGCATTTCAGTCTCGTCTCTACTCTAGTAACAGTGAGTGTTAGGGTTTCGATTTAAGTTGAGATTTTTGTTGATGGGTACTGCTCAATTTAGGGTTTTAATCGAATTAGGGTTTATGATTGTTTGTTTGTCGTACATTCAGATATCGAAGAACAGGAGAGTCTCTGTGAGGAATTGGAACGGGAAAATCTGGGTTGACATTCGTGAGTTCTATGTCAAGGACGGAAAAACTTTGCCCGGCAAGAAAGGTATTGTTTTTATCCTTAACGATTTCCTAGTGTTCCTCTTGCTTTCACATTTCACTTTTCTGATTCCTCATCTGTTTGTTAAGTGTCATAGATAGAAAAACATCCAGCTGTACATGTTACCGCAAATCTTAGGGTTTTTTTTTATAACTGTCAATACTGAGGATTGGGAATGTGCTTGAGGTTCTAGAAGAGATGGTTGAGTGTGTTTGTTTGGAATGTTGCAGGCTACTCACTTTTTCTAGTGTAGTGTTGTTGATAATGTATGTGTTTAACATGAAAATGTTCGAAAAAGATTTGCACTTTCTCATGCCTCTCTGTGTATAGCTAAGTTAGTTTACTTTCTTCGCATAATCATGTTGTTAAAGATTATTGACAAGTCTGTTATATGTTGCAGGTATCTCTTTAAGCATTGATCAGGTATTCACATCTCTCTCCCTTTTGTTTATGTATTGTTCTTATTTGCTTATGATACTTAAAAAAGTTTCTATCAAATGCAGTGGAACACTTTTCGAAGCCACGCAGAATATATCGACAAGGCCCTCGCCGAGCAATCTTAGGTGTTTTCAAAAGCTTGTATAATCGGTTAGGTAAGTCTAGTAGAAGATGACTTGAGAAGAATTGTTGTTTTGGCTCTGCCAAAGTCTTGTTTTTCTGCAACTGTAAGCTGCCTCAAGTTAGTCGAGGTGTATCGAGTCTTATCTCTTTTGTTAAAGACCAAGCTTTTGGTTGGACGTCAATTAGATGCACTAAGATTTAAGAATGATTTTACTCTTTATTCTGTTGTTTAAATTACAATTCGAGATTCATTGCATGAAACTGAAGTATTCATTGATAAATTATGTATATGTTACAAAGCTCTTGTTCTGGGCATTGTCGTCCTATAGAGCTGGGACACCGAGGGATCCCACGTCGAGTACTCTGGCCAATATCTGCACCAAAAACCGATCACTAAATCATTTATTTTCGAAGGCTGAAGAAAAGAAAAGAGATCAATGGCTCAATGCTATGATCTTTACCTCACCGACCCTAGCATTGATTTTCAAAGGAACAATGTCATCAGCTCTTGTCTCGCCTATATTTACAATTGCAGTCATTGCACCAGCCTCGTGAGCCGCTCTGCAATGGATACATTAGGAAGCTTCTCGATGAGAGGAATGCAAACTCAGAAACGGAACGAGACAATTCTCTTGCATTTTTACCTGACGAGGCGAAAAGCGGACATGGTCATTAAAGATGAACCCAACACGAGGAAAGCATCGCTCTGTTTCGCAACTTCCATTGCTTGATTAGCTCTTTCCTTTGGGATGTTATCTCCAAAGAAGATTACCTTCAAAACAAAACCAGAGCATAATAAGAAACAGAACCAAATTCTTTCTTTGTCTCATGCCATAACTTCGATCTTACATCGGGTTTAAGTACTCCTCCACACTTTTCACATACTGGTATTTGAAAACCTTCTTCCCAAAACTTTTCATCAATCTCAATATCACCATCAGGCCTTTGTTTCATGCCGAAGCTCTTCTCTGATCCTGGTTCTCCATGATCAATACTTTCTATTGCTTCTGCCCACTATAATAGAAACAACAACGTTATAATCTTGAGAGCTATACAATAAATCAGTTGATTCGTTGTATATTCACTGACCTTAGGATTGAGAGCTTTTAGCTGATCCTGAAACGAGTCTCGGGGAAAAGAGAAACCACAATCTAAGCAAATAACAGTATACACTGTGCCATGTAATTCAAGCGGATTGCTTCCAGCACGATGATGCAACCTGAGAAGCTTAGAGCTTAAGAGTCAACAATATTCTTTGCATCCAACAGAGATCCCACAAAAAAAAGAACTGATATTCACCTGTCAACGTTTTGTGTAATCATGAAATTAATTCTTCCAGCTTTTTCTAGTGATGCTAAAGCGGTATGAGGTGGACCTGGTTGTGCTGCAGTGAATCGTCTCCATCCAGCGTAACTCCTTGCCCAATACCGCCTACGAGCTCGGCTTGATCGAGTAAATTCCTGTGGAAAGAGTTTCAAAAACAGTAGATTAAGACAACACGAACATGATACAAAGTTTGCATTAACTAACGTACATATATCATCGATCTTGCCTTCAGATCACCTGATGTGTAATTGGTTTGAAACCAGAACTGTATGCTCCATTAGGACTGCAACACAAATTGGAACCCGAGATGTAAGGAAATCAGGAATCTTGATCAAGCTCATTTTCGAACTAGACCGATCAAATCAATAACCTTCTATAGTCAGGGATTCCACATTCTGTGCTGATTCCAGCTCCGGTCAAGATGGTGAGCCTTGAACTGGACGAGATGATAAGAAAGGCATTAAGATATATAGATCATATATGCTTCACTTGTGAGAAAGATTGTGTAGGAATCTCAGACCTTTGCTCAAAAAGTCGACACAACTTATCGATATCTTCCTTATGAGGAGGATCAGCATCTGGAACTATCTTTTTATCCCTTAGAAACTTCGGAGGTGCTTTTGATTCATTCCCTAAAGAAGCCCCAGGGATCGAAACGCGGCATGATGTCCTCACAAACCGCTTGCATCCATTATACAACATCACTAATTGACCCCTAGATCGAAGCGGTTGACACATACTATGCAAGGGGAACAAATCTGAAAACAAAAACACCTTTGCAACATTAACTTATTGCATAGCTAAGCAATGAACTGAACTAGCTAGGTAATAAAGATCAGAAAGAACATTCCCATCAAATTTTTTCTCATACTTGCCTGTGGAAACACCTCCAAACGCTCTTCTTATGCTCATGGAAGCCTAAATTGCAGACAGAGAGAGAAGATGAAAACCTCTAATCAACAATCAAACCCAATAAACCTTTCAACACTTTATATAATACAAGACTGAGACATGTTAAAATGTAACTAGTTTTTTGCATCAAAGATCAAAATTTCACCAGTCACCAATGTATACAAGATAACCAAAACCAAAGAAGAAGATCTAGCGAGAAATGGCACTAATGAGAAGAAAATTAAGCTACCAATAGAGTTTCACCGACAGTAAATTAGTATATTGGTACCAAAACAATTTCTCCACGAACTTAACAGATCTTGCACAGGCAACACACTCTTATTATTTCCCAAACTATCGAAAAAGACTGAAATGATTCCTCACATTATTACTAAAACAATTTTTAAATAACAACAAAATTGGGAAAACAAAAAATTCCAAAGAAATAGCTCTTATCACAAAGAAAATTCACGGAAAAAAGAGGATTACAAGAAAGTATGGGAATGGCTCCTTATGATTATGAAAGTCCTTCAGAGGTCGCTAATGGCGGATGAAAGGAGAGATTTCTTCAGTTCATTCAATTTTATTTCTCTAGGAAAAAAAAAAAGGTACAAGACTCGGTGGAAAAAATCGGACGTCGGAAATTCATTCTTGGTTGAGCAATAAGCCACGTTACGCACTTATCGACCGTTAAATTATTTCAGTTAACCAAACGTCGTCGTTCAGAAGAAATAAAATAGAAACCTAATTGCTAAACAAAATATCCTCTTCGTCGCCACCGATTTCTCTTCATCGACGACGATTTCTTAGCATCTCCGAGGTGAGTTTGATTCCATTTCGATTTTTTCTCAGTAGATTGATTTGGGGTGTTCGATTTTGTAACTAGGGTACTAGCCTTGTTCCGTTTCTGATCTTTATTATTCCTTATGCTGTGTTTTTTTTCTCTCTCGATCAATGATCTTTTGTTGTTCGTTATTTCTTTATGTATGATTCTGGTACAGGAATTTTGATTTGTGGATGGAATTTTCTTCAGAATTGATTTCAAAATCTCTGGCAAGTCACTTAAAGCAAACTCCATTAATGGTTGTATCTGGAAATGGTTTGCTTTGATTATGTATTGATTAGGATTCAGACAGAATCAGGATATTTGATAGTATCAGTGACTGAGAGATGTTGTTGACTAAATGATTGATTACAGAGCTGAAGATTCTTGAGTTGGGAGACAAATAAAAAGATGCCTCACAGAACAAGGCCATTGAAGGGACTGTTGCTTTTCACTGGAATAAACTTTGTGTTGGTGCAGACCATTACTCCAGTCTATGACTTTGTTTGCTTCTTGCCTTACTGGGAGAGAAGGGTATGTTTTAGATTTGACAACTCTCAAAACAATGAACACTTTCTATTTTCATTTATGTTCCCATGTCTCCAAGTGTGTTGTAGAGTTCCCTTGTCTCTAAGATTTAACTACTAGAGTTGGTTAGCTAATGATTCAGATGATAGAGTTTGTTTCTCAGAAAGCTTCTTGGAGCTAACTATCTTTAGTTTTCATAGGCATTGTAAACTAACAAATTGGATTATGTATGTCAATCATTAACTTAACTTATGTTTTCTTTGTTTCTCTGCTGTTTACATTGAACCTTTAATAGAGAGAACGAATCCGACAGGAGCGTGAAGCGGCAAACAGCTCAAACTCAACACAGAAAGCTACTCAAGGGTCTATTGGATGATGAACTCTCTGTATCTTCTCAATCTTTCAATCCTGTAAGAAACTATTTATCATCTCTGAGCACTGAATAATTGAGAGCAGTAAAGAAGGCATATGTAGTAGCAAACCTTGAAACTTTCGGACTTGTTTTCAGGCACGTGCCTTAATCGTGATTAACTTTCAAAGATTCTGATCATTCCAAGATTCAAGAATCCTAAAAGTTTTTTGCTAGTGTATTAGAAAGAGGAATAATATAGGATTTTTTTTGGGTGGACAGATTAATTTTTACTATTTAGGACATTCTCTTTTAAGCTATACCATCCAAATTGCTCCTTTTTAATTTCACATCACTGTTATTAAATCATTGAAACGTCATTATCACTTTGATTCAAATTCCATATTACCATCACCATGTTTTCAACACCTAATTCATGCACTCACTATAAAAGATGCAAATATGTGTATTAGTGACCAATTTTCAATTGAATCAAAATAAAATATTTAAGCATAAAACATTGCAATTTAGACAAATCAGTTCACTTCAAATGGTCGTGCCATTAAATTATATATCTTAACATGAAAAAAATGAAAATTTTAGTAATCATATAGAGGGATCAAAACAAAGATGATAACTTATTTAACCGATTGTACAAGAAACAACCAACACTACAAACTAACTGATGGAAAAAGGAAAACACACGATTTATAATTTATAACATATTTTAAAAATTTATTACAAAGATGAAACCATACGAAATAGAAAATAATATTATACACATTTTCAACTTTTTTTCTTTTCCAAATGCTCAAATATATAACAATAAACTCTACACACCAACTTTGTTTTGTTCATGGTCCATTATCATTCATCAATATGTAGACTGAAAGGGCTTATAGACCTTAAGATCAAGCATCACTCCGGCGACTGAACCCACT
This sequence comes from Euclidium syriacum, assembly GCA_900116095.1. Classification (NCBI taxonomy): domain Eukaryota; kingdom Viridiplantae; phylum Streptophyta; class Magnoliopsida; order Brassicales; family Brassicaceae; genus Euclidium; species Euclidium syriacum. The sequence continues at coordinate 7,306,919 of FPAK01000007.1, read as the reverse complement.
CCGGCGACTATCGAGATCACAAGACAAGCAACACTTAGCATCTGTAAAGACAACCACTTCGTGCTCCATTTCTCGATCTTCCTCTGCTTTATATACATCTCTATCGGAAAATAAACCGTCAAGGGCCAAAACCCTAACGCCCCTAAGATCCCGACCACGTCGTTGAAAAACGGCATTAGCATCGATATCACTGTGGTTGCAACGACAAACCCACACCGGAAAACCACCCTGAAAAGGTTTGATTTGTATGGAGACTTAAATCCGGGGATTTTGATTTCGAATTCCTTGGTCAGCAAGTTACTGTCTGGATACTTCTCTGCGACCGACTTCTCGACAAAGGCGAAGATGGGCTGTGAAAAGACTTGGTAAGCTCCAATGAGGTGGACGACAATGGCGGCGTTGGCTATGTCGAGGAGCCAAAACGGGTTATAGAATCCGAAACCCGTGAGAAGGTTTCCCGGTGCTGCATCTCCAAAGGCGGCGTAACCCATTGAGCCACATAGCATGTAAAAGATAGTCGTTACGGCGATGCTGATTTTCGTAGCTCTTTTCATCGTTTTTGATTCCGCCGGTGGAGATCTTACAGTATCCTAAATACCCAAAACAGAAAAACATCCAAAATTTATTAAATAAATCTTTTGTGCTTTTTACCTAAAAGTTGAATCTTTTTTACTATTGGTTTTTAGAAAAGTTGAATCTTTTTTTCAATGGAAGATTTTTTTTTTTTTTTGTCTTTACCTGAATCTCGATAAGGACAACAGAGTATGAGTAAGCAAAGGCAATATCTCCAAGTGCTTGAAAGCTTCTCCAAATCTTCTGTGTTTGAGTCACTGTTCCGATGCTAATTCCAGTGAGACTTCCTTTGAAAACTCCATTTGCTGAGAGATTTCAATTCAAGATTTAGCATTTCGTAAAGATTATGGGAATTATTTTGTAAAGTTCGTTTCTTTACCTGCAACTTGAACGATTCCAAGAGCTAAACCAATGGCAGAGTAAGTGAAAGACATGACAGCAGCTACAATGGAGATCCACCAAATCTGGTCAAAATCAGGAATCTGAGAGAGCAAGATCTCTGTCACACCGAATATGATCATGTACGGGTTGCTCGACATGTGACACGGGTTTTTTCCTCCGCTCTTATGGAAACAATTCGATCTCTTGATCGCCCTGCACGATCCAATCCAATTACCCAAATTTTAAAAAACCTCTTGAAGAATGTTTTGAAAAGGAAATACAAAAAAAAAGAAAAGAAGCTCACATCATGCTTATAGATGCTGCGATTGTGTATCCGATCGCAATACCAAAGAGATTCAAGTATTGAATCAGTCCACAAATCTTGAACTTGAACCCACCTATAACAAAACAGAGCAAAGCAGAGTTAGAAAAGAAAAAAACAGAGGATTCTAATCAATAGAGAATTTGAATTGATTGGTACCGAGAATTGATCGAACGGCGTCCATGTAAGTGTAGTTTCTCTTGCCGGAGACTGCATCGCCGGTTCTGTAGCAGTCACTGAGAAGTGTCGAAGAGTAGAGAGTCACCATTGAAAACAATAGCATCACCGTAGGGCCAGCGATCCATCCGAGCTGTGCAATCGCCCACGCCAATGACAGAACGCCAGATCCGATAACCGCTGTTATTATATGAGCGCTCGCTGTCCAAACAGTCCCTAGAAGAAGAAGAAAAACCGCGATTTTGTTTTGCGTTTCAGCATTTGCGTTTACAAAAAGTTGACATTTCAAGTTTGAATTGTTACCGGTTCTTTTGAGACGGCCATCATCGTCGAAGCATTTGAAAGCTTGTTGTTGAGGGGCGACGTCGAAGACTTGGTGGCCGTTTTGGTGGTGACGGTGGTGGTTGGCGGCAGTTGTTTCACCCATCTGCTTTTAGTAAGAAACCAAAATTAGTCTTTTTGCCATAATAAACATTTTTTACTAAAAAGTTCGTTTGGACTGTGGGAGATTCAACAAGTTTTTTTAATAAAAATACGTTTCATGCAAGCTAGTTCAATTCGGATAAATCGAACTTATAGATTCCGAACCAAGTAAAAAGTACAAAACCATAATGATCTTTTTAGTATGGTTTTAAAATTTTATTTTAGACAAGAAAAAACGAACTTTAAGTTTGTTTTAAAATTTAACGACATACTGCTTAATTTTTTGTTACATAAAAATGAAGTTCTTACAATTTTCTATTCAAAATAAGATGATTTTTCCAATTATATATAAAATTTACTTAATAATTATTGTTTTAGTACTAATAGTGAAGTTTTCAAAGCTAACAAATGAATTTAAAAGATATAGATGATAATTAAGAGATTTATTAGAATGTGTGAAATACTTCTACATTGCAAAACCTTTTAAAAAAAAGAAAAAAAGAAATACTTCTACACCCATTTATTTATTCATATATATATATATATATATATATAAGAGTGAGAGTATTTAAAAAAAATCGGAATTTGAATCGAAATTAGTTAAGCTTATACTTATAGTACGTAGTATTCTTTAATATTGATTATCATTCTTTGGAAATTGGAATACCAAAATCCAGACTAATTTCTAAGTTTAATTTTTAAATTTAAATCCAATTCGTGAAAGTAATTGTTATATATAAGTAAAAATATAGAGAAATGTAGTAATAATACCTCCTCTTATTGAGCCTTAAGAGAAATAATATTACAAAGCTATGAACAAAAAAGAAAACGAAAGAAGAGCAAAATAGAACTAAGGAGATGGGTGATGATAGTAGTTGCTGCTGCATTTAGATCTGTGTTTGGTCACCTTCTTATATAAGCCTGAAAAGTGAGAAATATTAATTAATTAACCAAAAGTATATCATTGTTTTTGTATGATAATTATTTCAATTTTGACAATATTTGTTTGTTGGGTATTTTCTTTTTTTCTCCACCATCGTTAGTGAGAGATGAATAAAAATAAAATAAGAGAGAATCAAATGCTTGTTTCTCCTCCGTACCTTTTGGCTTCGACTTAATCACTCGTATACAATCTAATTTATAAATATTTTTAAAATGAAAAAGTTGAAAATCCATTATTACGTCAAGTTGGTATAGGTCTATAATATATTAAGGATATACCAAGTTTATTATTATATAATTAGAAAGAATTTGTGCTGTCTAAGTGCTTAAATATATTATATATAATGTTCATCAAAGTGTCCTTCCATATAATGTGGAATTTCCTTAGACGTGCCACGCGTAGTGTTTCGTCCGAAAGTCGGAACAAAAAGAAGAAACATGAATTATGAAAGTTTTAGTTGTTTCGAGAATGATATTAGTAGTATTGTACCTAAATATGAATATGATTACAAATAATACACTAATTATCAACTCTCTTGAGAAATTAAACTAGAGTATGTTATGTTTTATATCAATATCAATATATGTTTGAAATAATACGTCTTGGTTGTGTTGTTTACTTTTGCATTTTTAAGATTGAGGTTATGGTATGATTATTAAAATTAGATGTGCTAAATATGAATATGATTATAGAATTGAAAATAGGTGATGACAAGTAAGGTTGATTGAAACTGTTATCCAGTAGCTAGTATTAGTGCAATTGTTGTGTTATAATTCGGATTTATAAGTAAGAGAATATGCATCTATGAATGGTAGACCATAAGAGGTTTATTAGATTATCTATATTGACTAATTTGGTTTTCTATAATTGTACATAATCGGTTTATACTAAGAGAATAACCAATAATATAAATACTTGTTTTGTTCTCTGTAAAAGGATAATGAAGCGTTAATCAAATAAAGACGTTACATTCTTTTCTCTTTCTCAGATTGATAAGCTGAGTTCTAATATGGTATCAGAGCTTTGACACCGATCGTGGTGCTTCTGCTTCTCCGTTAATTTATTTTTTGTCTCGATCTTCTTCTTCACCGAACTTTCCCGTTCGTATTGTTCTTCTTCGTCGCGATTTTTATCGCACTTTTATTTCTTGATCTTTCGCCAGATTTGTGTGTTTTCTTAGTTCGTCATTGCTATGGCATCTTCATTTACAGAATCGGAATCGAATCAAGGCTCCGGTCCTCAATCTACTGCGTCCCTATCGGATCCGAACTCCAATCCTCTTTACGTTCACACTGCGGACCACGCTGGTATCTCTCTTGTCTTTGACAAGCTCACTGGTTTAGGAAATTTCAATTCATGGCGTAGATCTATGCTGTTGGCGTTAGGTGCTCGAAATAAGGCTGTTTTTGTTGATGGATCATTCACTGAACTTGATGAATCTCATCCGGATTTTGCGTCTTGGTCTCGCTGTAATAGTATGGTTTGCACATGGATCGTTAATTATGTGGACAAATCTATTGGTAAGAGTATTATGTATTTGGATACCGCGAGACAGATGTGGTTAGATATTCATGATCAATTCAAGCAAAGTGATGGACCTCGCACAGCTGAGATTAAACAACAGATTTTCTCTGAAACTCAAGGTACTCGGACTGTGAGTGCGTATTACACTGTTCTTAAGCAGCTATGGGAAGAACTTAAAACTCATGAGAGCCCCTATAATTGTTGTTGTGGAAAGAGAGATTGTGCTAACCTCAAAAGGATACAAGATAGGGATGAACAGGATCGTGTTTTGAAGTTTTCGATGGGGTTAAATGATACATACACTGCTACTCGAGGGAATATTCTCATGATGGATCCCAAACCATCTCTCCCTAGAGTTTTTAATCTGGTTTCTCAAAGGAAAGACAACGTTCTATGAAGCAGACTCCATCTCCCACTGCGGTTCTTTTCCAAGCTTCTCAGTCGGTGAATCCCACTACTCCCTCTCCATCTTCTGATCAGGTGGTTGCAGCCTATTCTGGTGGCTACAATAAGAGCAAGAACCGTCCTATTTGTTCTCATTATGGTATCCTTGGTCACACTGTGAACAAGTGTTACAAACTTCATGGGTATCCCCCGGGCTACAAGTTTTCCACCTCCTATTCACAATCTAAACCACAACAAACATCAATTTAAACCAAAGCACGGTCAGTCTGCCCATAATCCAAATCCACAGCGTAAAGAGAATGTGGCTAGCTTGTTTGTGCAGGATTCTGGAATATCCATTCATGATCATTAGGGTGTTTATTTGGGGACTATCACCGTAGATCAGATTCATAAGCTTCTCAATGCTCTGCCTACCTCACCGGTTCAGAGCAACTTTTCTCAGGTTTCTGGCAGCACTATCAATCTTGCAGATGGGACAGCCTCCACACCTAAGCCTCAACCTCATCTTATTCCACACATTTAATCCTCTCCGGGTAATCCTTTTGCCTCTTTACCTTTACTTTCTTATGTGGGAATGAAGAATGGCCTTACTTTTCCTATAAATTCTTGGGTAATAGATACTGGTGCTAGTTGCCATGTTTGTTCTGACTTATCCCTGTTTACCACAACCACACCCATTAGTAATACCTCTGTTACTCTTCCTGATGGAACTCATTACTATGTTGAACTATCTGGAACTATCACTCTTTCTGAACATCTTGTTTTACACTCAGTGCTGTATGTGCCACATTTCAACTTTAACCTTTTAAGCATTAGTGCTCTTACTCGGAATAGCACAATTTCAGTCTTTTTCTCCTCAAATTCTTGTTACATTTTTCCTTACAACCATTTTCTCTCTCAGGAGCATACTCCGGACTTCACGATTGGGAAGGGTAGTCTCCACAACAATCTTTATCTTTTGGAATCTTCTTCATCTCTTTCTCAAGATCATTCAGTTTTTCAAGTCACTGCGGATATCTGGCATCAGCGAATGGGTCATCCATCTTCTACCAAAATACTCTTACTTTCTAAACTCTTAAATATTTCTTTTTCTAAAACAGATCATGAAACTTTTTGTAAGATCTGCCCTTTAGCGAAACAGAGACGCCTCTCTTTTCCTTCTCCTAATACACTTTCTCCTTTTCCTTTTGATTTGGTTCACCTTGATGTTTGGGGACCGTTTCAAGTTCCCACTTTAGAGGGATATAAATATTTTCTTACCTTGGTGGATGATTGTACAAGGGTTACTTGGGTTTACTTATTGCCTAGCAAAAGTTATGTTGCTACAGTCTTTCCTACTTTTCTTGAATATATTGAAACTCAATATAATCAAAAAGTCAAGGCTATTCGATCAGACAATGCACCAGAATTATCCTTTTCTTCTTTGCTTCAGTCTAAAAGCATTCAACACTATTTCACATGTCCCTATACGCCACAACAAAATTTTGTGGCTGAGCGAAAGCACCAACACATTCTTAACGTTGTTCGCTCTCTTTTATTTCAATCTCATGTGCCTTTACATTTTTGGGGAGACTGTATACAAACTGCTGTTTATCTAATTAACAAAATCCCCTCTCCTTTACTTGATAAAAAATCTCCTTTTGAGAAACTTACCTCTAAACCACCATCTTATGATCACCTTCGTGTCTTTGGCTGTCTCTGTTTTGCATCCACTCTTCTTAAAGACCGTCACAAATTTTCTCCACGTGCCTCTGAATGTGTTTTTCTTGGTTATCCTCAAGGATATAAGGGGTACAAAGTTCTTGATCTTGCCACTGACACCATTTCCGTTACTCGGAATGTCGTGTTTCATGAGACTGTTTTTCCTTTCTCTACTATGTCACAAACTTCCACTTCGGATATCTTTTCACAGGACGTTTTGCCTCTTCCTGTACCTGATTCTCCTTTCCCCGTTGCGTCTGATCTTCCTTATGTTACTTCTTTGTCTGATCCCATTCCAGACATTTCTTCTTCTTCGCAATCTCATCCTGATTGCTCTTCCTCTCCATTACATTCCATTGCTACATCATCTTCTTCTGATTCTTCTAGTGCTTTTGTTCCATCAGGAAGTCTCCCTAACCCTTCTAGACCCAAACGCCAGACCAAACCTCCCACTTATCTCGATGAATACCACTGTTATCTTCTCAATAAAACACCCACATTCCCTGCCCATCCAACCTATACCACTTCCTATCCTATTTCATCTTTCCTTACCTATGATAACCTTAGTCTTTCTCATAGGAACTTTGTCCTCAATATTACTACCAATACTTTACCTAAAACTTTCCCTGAGGCTTTCAAATATGCGGCGTTTACAAATGCCATGAAATCTGAAATGCACTCTCTAGAAGCTAGTGGAACTTGGTCTGTGTGTGATCTTCCTCCGGGGCAACATCCAGTTGGTTGTAAGTGGGTATATACCATTAAATATCATCCTGATGGAACCGTTGAACGGTATAAGGCACGATTGGTTGCTAAAGGATATACACAATTGGAAGGTTTATATTATCTTGACACTTTTTGACATGTGGCTAAATTGGAAACTTTTCGAATGCTTCTTGGTTTGGCTGCTGTTAAAGGATGGTCTATTGATCAACTTGACATTAGTAATGCTTTTCTTAATAGTGATCTCGATGAAGAGATTTATATGGTTCTGCCTCCTGGATATTCTCAGTTAACATGAACGTCTTTGCCTCAGAATTCTGTCTGTAAGCTGCATAAATCTTTATATGGTCTTAAGCAGGCATCCCGCCAATGGAACCAGAAGCTCACTAGTGTTATTCTTGCTGATGGATTTGTTCAAGCTTCTGCAGATTATTCACTTTTTTTTGAAATGCACTCCAACTTTGTTCTTGGCTTTATTGGTTTATGTAGACGATATTCTCATCATTGGGAATGTTGACTCTGCTGTTGCTCTTTTTAAAGTGGTTCTTAGCTCTCATTTCAAGCTTCGTGACCTTGGCCCGGCTAAGTATTTTTTGGGATTTGAAATTGCTCGGAATAGCTCTGGTATTTCCATTAATCAACGTAAATACACATTGGAACTCTTGGAAGATGCAGGTTTGCTTGGTTGTAAGCCACTCTCTGTTCCAATGGAACCCAATATCAAACTCTCTGAATCTGATGGTGATTTGCTGCCTGATCCTTCCGTTTTTAGAAGAATTGTTGGCCGTCTCTTGTATTTGACTCATACCAGGCCTGATATTGCTTATGCTGTGCATAAGTTGAGTCAATACATGGCTTCTCCGCGGATGACACATCTTCAGGCTGCTAATCGCATTCTCCGGTATCTCAAGAATGATCCAGGACAGGGTTTATTCTACTATGCTTCCTCTACTATTCATCTCAAGGGATTCTCTGATGCGGATTGGGCCTCTTGCCCCGACTCTCGCCGCTCTGTCACACAGGTTATTGCATGTTTCTTGGTGATTCTCTAATCTCATGGTGTTGTAGGAAGCAGCCAACTGTGTCTCGTAGTAGTTCTGAAGCTGAATACAAGGCCATGGCTGATGCTACTTGCGAGCTTGTTTGGTTAACTAAGTTGCTTCAGGATCTTCATTGTCCTCCTATTGCCCCTGCGAGTTTATACTGCGACAACCAATCAGCATTACACATTGCTTCTAATCCTGTGTTTCACGAAAGGACAAAACACATTGAGAATGATTGTCACGTAGTTCGCGAACGGTTGCAAAGTGGCTTTCTTAAGACACTCCATGTTCCATCCGATAATCAGTTGGCAGACATCTTTACAAAGGCTGTGCAACCGAATCTCTTCAAGATTTTACTTTCCAACATGGGAATTCACAACTTGTTCCTTCCATCTTGAGGGGGGTATTGGATTATCTATATTGACTAATCTGGTTCTCTATAATTGTACATAACCGGTTTATACCAAAATAGTAACCAATAATATAAATACTTGTTTTGTTCTCTGTAAAAAGGATAATGAAGCGTTAATCAAATAAAGATGTTTCCTTCATTTCTCTCTTTCAGATTGATGAGCTGAGTTCTAATAAGGTTAACTAAATACAATTTTTGGTCGACAAAAAAAATCAACAATATTTTGGGGTTAGAAAAATAGTGGAAATTCGTGGTTTAAAACAAAAGTAAGTGCCGTGTGCCACCCATGGCTATGGGTAATTAAAAAAGGTTGAATGCTCATGGACAATACAAAACACACGAACGTTCTTTATTAGCTTAAACAAATTAACAACGTTCATGTTAAAAGTCAACACTAGGGTCGGCTGGACAAATGTAATGTAGTTGAATAAGAGTTTATGCATACTTTTCACGCGTAAATTAAAAAATTAATACCAATTCGTGTTGGTGTAATAGTCATAATCAAATAGCGATTTTCTTACTAAACACATCTTTAACAACTGCAAAATTTTAACCGGTGACGGTAAATCTAATACATTTATAAGCCATGTTATCAATATAAAAGATCGATTTAACAAAAGAGAAAAATTATAGAAATTTTTGGTTCCCTAGATAAATTTATAAATTGAGTCAAGTACCAACCAATATATTGCTTTTTGGATGAATACAAAGGTCAGAAGAGTGTGGTAGTGATGGATATGACTGTGATGAGAAAAGAATCGAATTTGACGACGAGTGCTCCTATCCACCATTATTTTTTATTAATTAATATAGGAGCATCTTCGAAATCCTTTATGAAGAAATTACAAAGTTCTTTTGAATACCAAGATTCTGTCTCCCACTATTGCTAATTTTTCCCTATAATCCGTCAAATTTAGAACTAACCACAAATAAATTTGTTTGTTTTTTTCTTCATGTTTTTCCAGATAATTTGAGTTGCTAAGTACACAATAGTTGTAAATTACTGTCACTTCAGCAATCTCTATAATGGGAATGATCAAATCTCGATCGTGCTGATGCATGAAATATGATATGATGTTTGCCAAACAATTGGTTAGTTTCAAACTTGTCTCTCAATATATAGATAGAACTGTATATTGACATGTGCATTTGGCCTCAGTTGTACTTTTTTTTTTGTCAGAGTAAAACATTCTTATAAAATATAAATAAGGCACATCTTGTTTACGAATAAATTCAAATGCTGGTGAAAATTGGGAAATATAGATACTAGCTAGTAACACATATTAAGATTTTACTTTCCAAAACTACAACAGAAGATCGTTTCCATTGATGTTATTGTTGTGGCTCTTACGTGTGCAAAAAGACATGCAAGCTACAGAAAATATATCGAGTTCTATCTATGATGCCTCTAGTCTTAAAACATTCAATATAATTACAAATTCCTTAAACAATTCTATCGCTAAACTTATCTAAGCCAAACTCAATCACTCTCTAGATTTATTAAGTGGTTGAAGTGAGTATCACGCGAACAACATCAGAAAAGAAAAGCAGTTGAACGTGCTTAAAGAATGATGTGGAAATGTACTACTACGTTGACTACATTAAGATGTAGATCATGAGAAAATAAACAAATAAGATATTAAGGAGATTTAAGTATATCGGGAAGATACTAAATCTTAGGATGGTAGTATAAAAAGTTGAGTCAACCTGTGTATTAGAACATGCTTTCTACGAATACAGAATCTGTGAGAGAGCTAAACTTTTTTCCCGAGACGAGTGATAGGGATACAAGGTTCATCTGAGACTAAGAGAGATTATAAGATTAGGTTTTAGGATGTCTTAATCTTAAGTGAATCTTATAATCAAGTGCACCAAAATATTTTTTAAGATTACAAGTTTAGCTCTCTCACAGATTATACATGTACTGTACGTTAATTAAAACTTTTTAGATATCGATTGATTAGCAAAGATTCAAAACAAAAGTCATCAAAATATCCCATAATTGAATTTATAATTCCATGACCCTAACAATCCCCGGGACTTGGGCTCAGTAGTTTGGGCTCCATAAATATGGGCCGGCATTGCTGATTAGTGCGTCTCTAGCAAAGACTCGAACGATTTCAGAAATAAAGGACCGAAGATATTTTCCAGTAGAGAGCTAAACAGACGAAGAAACCATGGCGGGAATCGATACGCAAAAGCAGCTTCTCTCTTTGATCCGCGACTTCACCTCTGAAAGATCTCGTGGAGGTAATATTTTCCTACATCTTTCGCTATTTTCGAATTTCTGGTTGAGAAGGTCTCGAGATTTCGCAAAGAACACAACGGGGAATAATCGGAAGTCCTCTAGCAGAAATTTTTGAAGAGGAAAAAATCGGACAGATATTAAAGCAGATTTTCTGCATGTAGATTCAGATTTATCGTGTAATTTAGATTTTGGGCGTCGATTGTATGCGATTCGATCTTCATAGCTACTGTAATCAGAGAAATATGGTACTGATTGATTATTGGTGATTTTCTCGTCAAGAACAAAGAGTGGTTGGATTAAAGAAGCAGATCGAGACTCTAAAATCGAAATTGGAAGCAGAGAATGAAGAAACTGAGCATGCAAAGCGTGTCAGAGAAATGGCAGAGGAGGAGCTCAAAGGCTACGAAGTTGAATTGTCTTTGAACGATGCTACGATTCAATCTCTGGAGGTTTCACGGATTCTTAGAATTTTTGGTGTCTGACCAGATCGTATACCGTATTCATAATTTCATCAGTTAGTTGTGTTTCGTATCCTGAATGTTTGCTTGGAAACTGTTTATTTTTCTCAGGCAAGGATTGCTCTTCTTCAGAATGAAATCTGTATTGTTAGCAATGAAGTGGATGCTCTTAAGGTATGAACCTGGCTTCTCCTTTGTCTGATAGGTTTTTTTTTTCATACTGTTCATATAAGTTCAGTGCCCATGGTTGATGATTATTTTCTATGTGTGGAATTCTGGATTGCGTAACAAAGATCAATGAAGGAGTTGTCAGGTGATATCATCTTTCTTGTCTATCGAACATCTGAATTTGTTCTACTTCCTGACAGAATCTTAGGTTGTGTATGCTAATTTCTGATTTTCTTTGTCATACAGAGATCAGTTTATAAGCCAAATGCTTGAACTAAACAAGGAAATACGGTAATTTTCCATATTATTGCCTAATCATCTTATACTGCTTCAAAAAAGCCTAAGTTTTTTGCCTGGTAATAGGGAGTTCCAGAAAGTAGTGGCCTCCAGTGTTGGCGATGATGATAGGACTAGCATAACCGCAAGTGAGTAGCCAAAGCTTGCAGTTTACATTTCTTGTTTGGTTGTTGATTAAGAGACGCTGGCTTGTGGATGTGTTTCGTAATAGCTGATGTCAAAGTTGTTGAGGATGGTTATGGAGCTGATTCAGAAACTCTCAAGGATGTGCTATCTGACTTAAATTCTCAAATAGCGAAAGAGGAAGAAGGATGTCTGGTAGATAAGAACATACAAGAACAGGTAATTGACCAGAGGGATTAGTCTTTCTGTCGATCATCTGTTTGAAAGTTACTTTGCTGCTCCAAATACCGTTTGCTAGCTCATTCATTCCCTGATTGAGATTATAGAGTTCATTCAATGAGGAGAACAAGTTGGGATTGACACCTTGGTTTTTCTATCTGTAGCTGCAGAAGGAGCTTGATGAGTATGAGAAGAAAATGTCACTCATGGAGGCTATAACAGACAAAACAAATTCATTGCAAGTTCTCGCTAGATATCCTAATTTTCGTTAGCTAGTGAAGCATGGTTTATAAACTTATAGTTAAGGTCATAGCAATCATTTATCACGCATATACCAACTAGTTCTTTTTTTTTGTTTCTGTAAGCCTGCATTCTGCAACAGCCATTAATTTAAACGGTGCTTATAGTTTTTCTTAGTTTCCAATCTTGGAGAGAATAGTTTCCTTGATATTAAACACGCAGACTTCTGAGTTGGAAGAGACATTGGCTTCACTCGGGGAGGAGCTGCAAAAGAGATGCCGTTGCCAACATTGCAAGGCGGAAAATTTGGAAGTCTTGAGCTCACTTCTTCAGGAATATCAAGTATGTTGACCCTTACATACTACTTTTTTTTCTCATTTTCAATAAACTTTTGCCAAATGCCATCTAGATGCTGGAACCAAAAGCTTTGATATCCATATATGTAATAGGATCATATTGAATGTTGACATCCATGTTCAGAGATTTTCCATTTCTCTAGTTTTCCTAGAACTCATGCTGCTATCTGTTACAGAAACCAATAAGCTTTAACCATTATCTCAGCGTTAAGAAAATAGAAAGCATCAATCACATATAGACCTTTCCAGGTTTCTTTTAGACAGGTTGCAGCAACTGTTCTCTAGTTAAGGGTCATAAATAAACCATATAGTCAAGAAAAGGTATCATAGGTTATGCTTCTTTTTAGTTGGAATTCTCATCCTGAAAGAATGTAGAAATGAAAAGCTTATTTTGGTAGCTACGATTTCAAGAAACATAATCTGTATAGGAGTAACTTCGGGATTTTGTGTACGTTTTTTGTAGAACATTGCAGAGACTGGTGAAGATCCGAATTACGGCTCTCACATGGAGGAGTAGGAAAGCTATGAACCATGGTATTGTTACTGTGGCTGGTATATGTAGACGGAGTTTGTAGTTTCTCATATGTTTGGGCTGCAAGCTTTCTTATAAACAATATTGTTATTTGTTTGCAGAATGGGGTGGTGTCGTAGTCAAGCAGAGCTTACTTGTGGTTGCTTGAGGGAAGACTGATTTACTCTCGTGTCCCAAGACGGTTAGACTTTTACTTTGACCTTTTGCGGATCTTTGAAACGACTTGTCTAGATATTTAGCTGAGACATGGTGCTACAATCAATCTTTTGAAATCTGTGAGTGAAACCAAACTCAACGAGCTACGATTTTCTTTACACTAGCAACTAAGAAACCAATAAAAAAAAACCCATAGATCAATGAATACGTACATGCGCTTCCATTTTACTACCGAGTGAAGTAGAAGGTTATGTTGTGACAAATCTGAGCTTTCATCAAGTAGTTCTCTGGAAACTGACTAATGAGTAATAGGCACCTGTGGGACGTTTTGCTAACAAGGCTGAATGGCTTATAGCGGAGATGGTTTGTACCAATAGTGCCATTTGATCACCCACCGTAGATCTCACCTTTAATAAGATTAACATCAATCAAAAACAAGAGTAATTTACTTGGCTGTTTCTTGATCTTTTAATATGCTCTAGACTCGCAAAAGATGCTAACGTGGTATGTCATTCTTGGAGGAGATTCCTCGGCGATTTTATAATGGCACGTGCAATTGCTTATCCTCTGTTTTCACTCCTCTCTCACCAACCTATATACGAGTTCACACCAAAACTAAAAGTCAGTATTTGACTCAGATATATGAACTTCAATCTATTTGCATTCGAACCTGAGTTTCATTTCCATGTGGTAATTGAGAAATGAAATCATGAGCATTTGAGTTTCAATAACGTAAAAGATACGATATGTTTCTTTGCTATCATTTTCTTCTCAACACCAAACGCGTAGACAGCTTGTATTAATGAAACCACCTGATTGGCAATAGAACCAGCTTCGTTGTCCTCTTCTCATAGTTCATGAGCTCACGTGCGTTATCACTCCTGGAATCACGAGGACGAAAGGAAAGCCGATGATTGCAAGTCTCCATAGCAAGATGAAGCTAACGATGAACGCTGATGTGCTCATCAAAAAATTCGGTAACTGCTTCAACATCAAAAACCGGTTTAATTTACACAGTAAAGAAAAATGATTAGAAAGATAAAAGGTCAACAGTATTATGGGAAATATTTATTAATTGGATGCGGTATGCAAAATACAACCTTGTAACTAAAAATAAAAACCATCCCAGGGAGGGAATCGATCTTTAAAATGCTAAGGATGATTTAAGGTAGAAGATACCAATTATTTCCACTTGAATTTATTTTATAAAATCAACAACAAAAGTTTTATTTGTGCATGGGGCGCTCGCCCCTTATTTCCACACCTGCGTCCACGTCCACCCCTGAACACGATGGTTGGTGCAGGACCAAAAACTTAAAACACTACGGAAACAAAGCTTACTTGCCACAATAAAGACGACATTTAAAACATGTAACGTGGATCTTAAACATGCACGCCACTTCCCTAGTTCGGTGACGTGTTTATATAATCGCTTACACACTCACACCCTCTATAAATCCTCCAACTATCTGTAAAGCCACAATACACTTTTCCTCAATCCTTTACTATTTGTTTTTGGGTCAATATTATGGAGGGTCCGTCCAAGGGGTTGAGAAAAGGTGCATGGACTGCTGAAGAAGATAGTCTCTTGAGGCAGTGCATCGATATGTATGGAGAAGGCCAATGGCACCAAGTTCCTTTAAGAGCTGGTATGTTATTTACGGACATATTTCTAATTATCAATCACTACGAAAATTCCTGTTTCCTTTTTTGGTCAAACGAAAATTCTCGTTCTATCTAGTAATTTATTAAAACGTGGGTGCGCAAATTCATTGCTTTTTTTTCAATGTTACAAACCATTGTTTTCCTTTATTTATTCATATTAATTTATGTATGTTAGACTAAAGATACAAAAATAGAAGGTACTTTTCTTTTGACGCAATCCCCATATACATAATCAACAACTTTGGAAATTCCTCTTTATATATATATCTAGTATTTGGCAAATGATTTAATACGTGGGTGCACAAATCATTGTTTTTCTTCTTGTTAATGATAAAAAAAAAATCATTGTTTTCATACTTTTCAAGGTTGTTCCTGAAGAAATTAACCCTGTAATTTAAGTATGTGTACTAATTAAGAGTTTCAATGTCAATTATTGGTTTTGTAGGACTAAACCGGTGCAGGAAGAGTTGTAGACTAAGATGGTTGAACTATTTGAAGCCAAATATCAAAAGAGGAAAACTTAGTTCTGATGAAGTTGATCTTCTTCTTCGCCTTCATAAGCTTCTAGGAAACAGGTATTTGTCAACTAGATACTACTTTTCCAAGAACTTGGGACAGACCCCTTGAAATAACTAGGCCACAAACAAACATTTTTAAGAAACTGTCTTAAAATATACAAAATAATATATATAACAATTGCATTTTTTAATTCTAGTATAATGAAATTTTTTATTTGTATAACAGCTGTTAATAATTATAGTGTTAATTTAATGATCATTCATTTTTTCTTGTACTCTTTCTTGCATAACCCAATATTTTGTTAATTCTTCATATATAACTATATATATATATATATATAGTTTTTTTGTTTTTTGTTTTAATTAGGTCTAGTCCATTCAAATGTTTCAAAGCATTGTGCTTAATCCCGATTCTAAGTCTAGGAACCATCATATAAGTTCAATACCAATAACTCATATGTTTTTGTTTTAAAAAAAAAAAATACTTAGGTGGTCTTTGATCGCTGGAAGATTGCCTGGTCGAACCGCTAATGATGTCAAGAACTATTGGAACACCTATGTAAGTAAGAATATTGAACCATCTTGTAAGACCAAGATGAAAAAAAGAAATAGTATTGGCTCTTCTTCTACCACAACAGACCAGAAAATTGTTGCACCAGCCCAAAAAATTGACGTTCTAAAGCCTCGACCTCGATCCTTCATAATGAACCAAGGCTGCAGCAGCCTCAACGGCCACCCAGAAGTTAACATTTCTCCTCAATACCCTAGTCTTAACAATAATAATGTTTCTGAAAGCAGTATCACATGTAACAAAGACAAAGAGAAATATGATGAGTTTGTGAATAATCAAGTGGATGTAAAAAGTATGTGGTGGAAGAGTTTCCTTGAAGAAGATGCGGTTATTCCTGAAGTTAGAGAGACAGAGAAGGAGACACCGTTTGACGTTGAGGGACTTTGGAGTCTACTTGATGAAGAGACAGAGACTATTGAAAAAGGGACACCGTTTGATGTTGAGGGATTTTGGAGTCTACTCAATGAAGAGACAGGAAAGGAGACACCGTTTTGATGGTTTATTTACAGTTGTGTGTACACTCTTTCTTTCACATCTAGTGTGTTTTGTTTCTATCAACATGTTTTAGTATCTTAAATAAAATGTGATATACAATAAAATCTCTATAAATTAATAAATTGTTTGGATCTCAAATTTGGATGAATGTAAAATTTAACAACATTTGATAAAATAATAAATTTTAAAATTTCTATATATAATTTCTGTATAATCTCTATGTATGTATTTAAAATTTAACAAAATTCGTTAAAATTATGCTTACAACAAATTTAATGAAAACTCTAATGTTATTTGTTTTTTTACTTAAATCTCAAATATTGTTAAAATTTATATCTAGATTTTCTTAATACATAAAAAAATTTATGATGATGCATTTAGAGACACAATAACTGTTTTAAAGTTATAGACGTCATAACTATTTTAGAAGAACAACATATTATTCAAACATAAAAAATATCAGAGGTAGATTTTAAAGTCAAATTTTTTAACTTCAAAATTTTTTTTAGATTTTAAAAATCAAATTAAGTTGTTTTATTTAGGTTAGCGTTTCTTTTAATGATAGGAAACATATTTAAAAACTTAAGCTCGGTGGACTTATCACCTATTATACATATACTGTACGTTAATTAAAACTTTTTAGATATCGATTGATTAGCAAAGATTCAAAACAAAAGTTATCAAAATATCCCATAATTGAATTTATAATTCCATGACCCTAACAATCCCCGGGACTTGGGCTCAGTAGTTTGGGCTCCATAAATATGGGCCGGCATTGCTGATTAGTGCGTCTCTAGCAAAGACTCGAACGATTTCAGAAATAAAGGACCGAAGATATTTTCCAGTAGAGAGCTAAACAGACGAAGAAACCATGGCGGGAATCGATACGCAAAAGCAGCTTCTCTCTTTGATCCGCGACTTCACCTCTGAAAGATCTCGTGGAGGTAATATTTTCCTACATCTTTCGCTATTTTCGAATTTCTGGTTGAGAAGGTCTCGAGATTTCGCAAAGAACACAACGGGGAATAATCGGAAGTCCTCTAGCAGAAATTTTTGAAGAGGAAAAAATCGGACAGATATTAAAGCAGATTTTCTGCATGTAGATTCAGATTTATCGTGTAATTTAGATTTTGGGCGTCGATTGTATGCGATTCGATCTTCATAGCTACTGTAATCAGAGAAATATGGTACTGATTGATTATTGGTGATTTTCTCGTCAAGAACAAAGAGTGGTTGGATTAAAGAAGCAGATCGAGACTCTAAAATCGAAATTGGAAGCAGAGAATGAAGAAACTGAGCATGCAAAGCGTGTCAGAGAAATGGCAGAGGAGGAGCTCAAAGGCTACGAAGTTGAATTGTCTTTGAACGATGCTACAATTCAATCTCTGGAGGTTTCACGGATTCTTAGAATTTTTGGTGTCTGACCAGATCGTATACCGTATTCATAATTTCATCAGTTAGTTGTGTTTCGTATCCTGAATGTTTTCTTGGAAACTGTCTATTCTCCTCAGGCAAGGATTGCTCTTCTTCAGAATGAAATCTCTATTGTTGGCAATGAAGTGGATGCTCTTAAGCACATGGCTTCGTCTTTGTCTGGTAGATTTTTTTTACATCTGTTTATATAAGTTTTACAGCTTATGGTTGATGATAACTTTCTGTGTGTGGAATTCTGGGTGGATCAAAGAACAATGAAGGAGTTCTCAGGTGATATTATCTTTCTTCTTTATCGAACATCTGAATTTTTTCTACTTCCTGACAGAAAATTAGGTTGTGTTTGCTCATTTCTGATTTTCTTTGTCATACAGAGATCAGTTTATAAGCTAAATGCTTGAACTCAACGAGGAAATACGGTAATTTTCCATATAATATGTCTTTTCATCTTATGCTGCTTCAATAAACCTAAGTTTCTTGCCTGGTAGTAGGGAGTTCCAGAAAGTAATGGCTTCCAGTGTGGGCGATGATGATAGGACTAGCATAACCGCAAGTGAGTAGCCAAAGCTTGCAGTTTACACTTTGTGTTTGATTGTTGATTATGAGACGATGGCTTGTGGATATGTTTCGTAATAGCAGATGTCAAAGTTGTTGAGGACGGTTATGGAGCTGATTCAGAAACTCTCAAGGATGTTCTATCTGACTTAGATTCTCAAATAGCGAAATAGGAAGAAGGATATCTGGTAGATAAGAACATACAAGAACAGGTAATTGATCAGGGGTTTAGTCTTTCTGTCGTTCATCTCCTTGAAAGTTACTTTGCTGCTCCAAATACCTTTTGCTAGCTTATCAATTCCCTGATTGAGATTATAGAATTAATTCAATGAGGAGAACAAGTTGGGATTTATTACTTGGTTTTTCTACCTGTAGCTGCAGAAGGAGCTTGATGAGTATGAGAAGAAAATGTCACTCATGGAGGCTATAAGAGACAAAACAAATTCATTGCAAGTTCTCGCTAGATATCCTGATTTTCGTTAGCTAGTGAAGCATGGTTTATAAACTTATAGTTAAGATCATAGCAATCATTTATTACGCATATACCAACTAGTTCTCGTGTGAGACAGCCTGCATTCTGCATCAGCCAATAATTAAAAAGCAAGTCGGTGCAACAGCGATTAATTTAACGGTGCTTGTACTTTTTCTTAGTTTCCAGTCTTTGAATAGAATAGCTTCCTTGATATATTAAACACGCAGACTTCTGAGTTGAAGAGACATTGGCTTCACTCCGCGAGGAGCTGCAAAAGAGATGCGGTTGCCAACATTGCAAAGCGGAAAATTTGGAAGTCTTGAGCTCACTTCTTCAGGAAAATCAAGTATGTTGACCCTTATTTTCTCATTTTTCAAAAAACTTTTGTCAAATGCCATCTAGATACTGGAACCAAAAGCTTTGATATCCGTAGGTAATAGGATCATATAGAATGTTGACATTCATGTTCAGAGGTTTTCTTGTTTCTCTAGTTTTCCTAGAACTCGGGCTGCTATCTGTTACAGAAACCAATAAGCTTTATCCATTATCTCAGCGTTAAGAAAAAAAGAAGGCATCAATCACATATAGACCTCTCCAGATTTCTTTTAGACAGGTTGCAGCAGCTATTCTCTAGTTAAGGTTCATAATTAGGCTTTTGTAGTCTATGGAGCTTCCATAAACCATATATAGTCAAGAAAAGACATTATAGGTTGTGCTTCTTTTTTAGTTGGAATTCTCATCCTGAAAGAATATAGACATGTAAAAGCTTCTTTTGGTAGCTACGATTTCAAGAAACATAATCTGTGAAGCAATAACTTTGGGATTTGGGTACATTTTTTTGTGGAACATTGCAGAATCTGGTGATGATCCGAAATCCGACTCTCTCATGGAGGGGTAATAAAGCTATGAAACCATGCTACTGTCAAATTTCTTCTCACTGTGCCTGGTATATGTAGACTGAGTTTGTAGTTTCTCATATGTTTCGGGTGCATACTCTGTTATTTACAGTTTTGTTATCTGTTTGCAGAATGTGGTGGTGTCGTAGTCAAGCAAAGCTTATAACTTGTAATTGCTTGAGGGAAGACTAATTTACTAATTTACTCTGTGTCCCAAGACGGTTAGACTTTTTTTACTTTCACCTTTTGAGGATCTTCCAAACGAGTTCTCTAGAAATTTAGCTTAGATATGTTGCGGTACCAGTCAATCTCTTGAAATCTATGAAACCAAACTCAACGAGCTACGCTTGTCCTCACATTGTAATTTCATACAATACATATATAACAGGTGTGAGTTTGAGTAATTTTGACTTGGAAAATTCAAAAGGTACCTATCATAAACTCGACACATTACTCAAACATTTTAATTAAAATGCTAGAGTAAACTACAATCCACGGTTTCAAACGCTTGTTATATATATAGTGATTATTTGACTAATGTTACACTCATATATAGAGGAGATGTGTATATATATCACTGTATAAGACAAGTAGTCATATGAATAGTATAACAGAACCAAAACAAAAAGTCATAGGAATAGTATATATGTGATAGTAATTGTTGTTAACGATAGGTTCTAAGTTCCGACAATGAGGTCCCATATTGTCTCCTCCTTATCCAAATTCTACAGCATATTCCAATATAAAATTCTAAATACGACAAAAAGGAAAAAAGTAATTATCCATCACTAAGGTATATATGTTTTGGGTCAAGTTCGGCAGCTATAACACCAAAGCTCCACGAAGCTTCCTATTTCAATTCACACAACGACTTAACAACAAACAACTGTAATAAAGTAGATTTCTCTTTATTATAACAAATTCAGATCAAGTCCAGATACAATTTATCTGATTTTTTTATAAAAAAAGGGAAAACATCCATTATTTTACTGGTCTTATCTTTTCTTTTTAGACTTGACTCTTAAGAAAAATTACATTATATGAGGTTTTAATTTTCTTTTCGATGAATATATATATATAACTCGGAATTCGTATTCTCTTAACTTAAAAAAGATATCGAAATTAGGACCGTCACTGGGGCTAATTTGGTTCGGTACTTCGATCTATATGCTGGTTTCACTTACAAATGTTGATATTAATAAATAAAGTTTGTGTTATTTTAATAAAATACACATGCATACCAATAATTTCCATGATAGTGTTACTAAGTATAAATTGAGAGGGAATTAGGGATACATAACTCTGTTCAGTGCAGTAAATTTTATATTTTAAAAGATGTGTATGAAAATATACGACTTAATTATATAAAAATCTACATATATATGATAAAAATGAAGAATAATCCTTATTGACAGAAAAAAGTCAGGTTTGACAAAAAGAAATGTTATTTAGGGAGTTTTCAATACAGAAAATGAAAGACCACATGTCTTATAAAATAATATGTTTTTTTTTTTTTGTTAAAAAATAATATGTTGAATCAAACACAATAATTTATAAATGATAGGAAAACGTAAGTGATGATCTTTAAACGGGGAACAAGCCCACGTCATTGTATTATACACCTACCTCAACTTTCCGTTCATGTGCATTTTTTAACCATTATAAGTCGAATAATAAATTTTAAACTGAGTCCACATTAACAAAAGTATTTAACCAAGAATTTGGTATCTTTAATCACGTATAAAAGTTAATCATTAAAATATAGTGTTGTCATATCTAATGGACTGCAGACGTAAATTTTTGTATATATCTAGTATAATGCACGTTGAAGTTATCCGTGTGTAGTGTAAATTGAATTGTTCTTTTGAAACTAATTACGGCCATGGCATTTTTTTTTTTTTTGTCAACGGTATAGTGTATATAAGTTTATAACTATATAGTATAATATGATAACTTAATAAATCAGAACAAATTGAAAATTATATATAGTCTCATTTTCTGCGGATGGTTTGACGTTACTGTCTTTCATTGACTGATAATAGAACTGGTGAACGTTTGAATTTTATTTGCTGGTTAATCAGAGAAACCTAATTTTTAATTAGTGTCAGAAAAAAAAAAAAAAAAAAACCGGTGTGTTGCAACTAAAACCTACGAATCTACTATCCAATGTTAGATGGCGTCACTTTTCATGACGCAAGCTTTTCTCAAAGAGGAAATGATCTGATGCGGAGAAGCTCACCGTAATTTCATATAGTGTCCAATCACAAATCACAGCCACAACTTCCTTCACAAGAAATGTTGACCTCTCTTCAGCAAGTTACAATATTGTGTCCCATACGATATATAAAAATATAATCAAAAGTATTGGCTGCTGAGAAGATATTTTGTTTTAAATAAGAAAAACGAAAAGACCTCAAGTGGTAAGCTAGACTGAGTAGCAGGAGATTAAAAGGATTTGACTTAAGATCCGTCAACAATCTACAAAGGGTGCGGGTGACGGAAGCAATGACAACATCACGGCTCTCATTAAGTCGACTATCCAATAAGATTACACCACGTACCTAGCCAGCTGGCTGCGGTCAGCGTGGAAAAGAAAACGGTCGGTTTTGCCGCACGTGCCTGAAAACCCCCTCGTGTCCTCTTTTTTTCTTCGGCGATTTTCGTCCTTATAAAACCTTCATCGTCTCCCACTCATCTCCTCGATTACAATCTTGAGCAGACGAGGAAAGCAAAGCCCAGATCCAAGTGAAATTGAAAGAAGAAATTTGAAGATCAACCGAGAAAGAGAAGAAATCACTGAGAATGAAGGCAGACCTTAACTTACCAGCAGGATTCCGATTCCATCCGACGGACGAAGAGCTTGTGAAATTCTACTTGTGCCGGAAATGCGCATCGGAGCCGATTTCAGCTCCGGTTATCGCCGAAATCGATCTCTACAAGTTCAATCCATGGGAGCTTCCTGGTAAATCTTTGGGCTTCTAATCATTTCGCGAAACCATCAAATTTTCCGAGAATCGTTTGTTGATTGAGATTCTGTTTCTTTCCCATCGTCTTTCAGATATGTCTCTGTACGGAGAGAAAGAGTGGTACTTCTTCTCACCTAGAGATCGGAAATACCCAAACGGTTCGCGTCCAAACCGAGCAGCCGGAACCGGTTATTGGAAAGCGACCGGAGCAGATAAACCGATCGGAAAACCGAAGACGTTGGGTATAAAGAAAGCACTCGTCTTCTACGCTGGGAAAGCCCCAAAAGGGATCAAGACGAATTGGATTATGCACGAGTATCGTCTCGCTAATGTCGATCGTTCAGCTTCCGTAAACAAAAAGAACAACCTACGAGTAAGTTCTGTTTCTTCTCTTGATTTCTTTTGGCCTTTTCGTGAATCTGGTGATGATTAAGATTATTAACTTTGTTGTTTTTGGTTTTGTTAACAGCTGGATGATTGGGTTTTATGTCGAATCTACAACAAGAAAGGAACCATGGAGAAATACTACCCTGCAGATGAGAAACCAAGGACCATCACAACAATGGCCGATCAATCATCATCGCCTTTTGATACATCGGACTCGACTTACCCAACATTGCAAGAAGATGACTCGAGCAGCTCGGGTGGTCGCGTGGTGTCACCGGATGTTCGGGAGGTTCAGAGTGAGCCTAAATGGGGAGAGCTTGAGGATGCTCTAGAGTCTTTTGATACTTCCTTGTTCGGTGGTTCCATGGACATGTTGCAGAATGACGCTTTTGTCCCTCAGTACTTGTATCAGACTGATTACTTCAATTCCTTCCAGGATCCACCCGAGCAGAAACCATTCTTGAATTGGGGTTTTGCTCCACAGGGGTAAAAAACGAAAGAGAGTAAAAAAAGTTGTTTGCCTTTATTGTGATGAGCCGGAGAGAGATGTGTTTCAATCATCTCTGGTTCTTTAGTAGTAAAAAAAGATCGTAGAATGTTAATAGATGTTAGAATCCATGTCTCATTGGTAGGCAAATTCTTGTTCTTTTATGATAAATTTATAAAAAGCATATTCTTCAAGATGTTGTTACACTTATGTAGATACTGATACTTAAATATAACCTAACCTTAAAATAAGAATTTTTGTTCACCGTAAGCATTTCATTTCTGAGTTTCAGAATCCTCATGTTAGCTTAAGTACTCGAGATGATTTCTTCCTTAGACGTTGTTGTTTATATGTCTTGAAGTCTTCTGACTCTCGATTTCTTGAGCTGTGATTTCTTATGAGTATCAGTCTCTTTTTCCTTCTGTTTAAGCTTTTTGGAGGTCTTTTCAGACCTAGTTCTCTCACGAGAAGCTTTTCTCTTCTTGGAATCCTCCTTTAAGAATTTCTTTGTTTATGCTTTCCTTTTCGCATCCCAGAGATTCAGAGTATGGAGCCTCGGCTTCATCACAGGAATCGATGATCCCAGAGAGCTGGCTTTGTATCTTGTGAGCAACTTTCCACAGTTCTTTGCAGCTTTCCTGTAAATAAGAAAATACAATACCAAAAAAGATTTAGATTAATTTTCCATCAGCTCAAAAACACATCAGTGACATTAAGTAACAGGGGTTTTCGTCATCACCATTGATAGAGCCAAACGAGAAACGTCATCTTCTGAAACAGCTTTGTTCTGCTGGTCTTTCTCTCTGCACTGCTTTAGCATTTTCCTATTTTCCCAACCCCAAAGAGAAACATGAAAAAAAACTTTAAGCTAATTCAACGATATATACACAAAAAAAAACGCAAAAAAAAAGTGAAGGGATCAGAGCTTACTCTAGAGCAATGATATTGTCACATGCTTCGGTTTGGCATTCCCAAAGTCTTTTATACGCTTCACTCTTCACTTCTACACATGCTTCTTTCATGGTGTTAGATTTTTTGAGATTATTGCCAATGGGTTTTCTTCTACTTTACCAGACTCCTCCATCAACACATCATCTTGCGCATCTATTACAACTACCTCACATAATTCACCTCCTTCACCGTTTGCTTCAATCCTTCCTTCAGCCTCACTAATTTCTAGAGCAACTTCTCGTTTTTCAGGAACTTTATTATCTTGTGTGTGCCTTACTTCAATGACATTAACGCCACGACATGCTTTCCTTGACAAACCCACTTTATGATTCCCAGACTCCAAAATTCTGACATTTTCTTCTTCGTTTTGGCTAGATATAACCTCATTCGCCGCACGTTGATCATTCCTTCTGATCCTAATCAAAAGGCTTTTTTCTTTCAGCATCACTAGAAGCAGCAGTCTCATCCTTCTCTCCAGAGCGTAACAGTAGTTTCTGTAGTCATAAAGTATCTCTCTTTTCTCTACAAGCTTACCTAAATGATGACTCAGCGGTGAGCAAATGGCAAGTTCTTATACTCGGACTTTATAAACTTTGATATCGCTTCTTCACAAGAGCCACCTTCCTCATTCAACTTCGTGATAGCCATAAAGATCATCTGAAACAAAATTTATACAGTCAGAAGAGCACATCAGAGTTGTGTGTGTGTGTGTGTGTGTGTTTTGTGTATGCACATACAAGAGTTCATATTTTTATAGATACAGCAGAGTAAGTGGATGATCAGGAGTACGGGATGAACACAGATCCAAGCTGAAAACCTCTTCAATTCGCCAAATTCACCATAAAGGCTCTCAGATTCTCAACTTTTCTGCCATGTTTCTGTTGTCAACAACGTTTGTTCATAATCAAACTTCAGATTCAATGCATAACAAGTACTCAAACTATGGAATCGAGTAATCTAAATTAAGGAACTACTCGAACATCGAGAACAAAATCCAGCAAAGCATTATGAGGATTGAGGACTGTTAACCGAGTAGATCGAGTAAACCGACTTGAGTAGCCTCCAAGTCGATAATATTCTGTTATATTCATATATGTAAAGAGATAAGAATGAATATGTAAAGTTAAGATTTCCTAGTCTTGTATAAGTAGGGTTGTAAATCATTCTTGTGAAATATACAGTTTTGCCATCTTTCTCTTGTGTCTTTCATGGTATCAGAGCCATAAGATAATCAAATCGATCCTTGTTTGTTGTTAAAGAGAGAGTTTTTTTTGTTATAAACTTCTTCCTTTCCGTTGAAGCAAGAAACCCTAATCCACAAAGATGACCAAATCTGGTGATGCTAGTGATTCGAAGATCAAGTCAAGCGGAGAAGGTGTCATGAAATCGCCGTACTATCTGTCCAACTCTGATAATCCAGGAGTATCCATCTCTCCGGTGCAGTTTACCGGCGAGAACTATCTCGAGTGGTCGTCGGAGCTAGAGAACGCCTTGCGAGCCAAACGCAAGACGGGATTCATTGACGGGACACTCAAGATGCCAAACGAAGCAGAGAAGCCTGACGAAGCTGAGTTGTGGAAGATTGTCAACAGCATGATTGTTGGTTGGATCAGGGCATCAATCTCGCCTGCGATACGATCAACGATCCCGTTCACACCCGATGCTCAGAAGTGTTGGGTGACGATAAAGAATCGATTCTCAGTGGGAAATCCGGTTCGTGTGTACCAGTTGAAGGCAGAGTTAGCCTCGTGTAAGCAGGAAGGAGGTACTGTCCAGGAGTATTATGGACGTTTGTCAAAGAAGTGGGATGAGCTTATTGTTTACAAGCCAATCCCTATGTGTACGTGTGGAGCAGTGGAGAAGTTCTCCAAAGAAGCTGAAGATGAGAAAGTTCATTCGTTTCTCATGGGTTTGGATGAGTCTCGATATGGTAATGTGTGTACAAGTATCATTGGAATGGATCCTTTACCCGATATAAACACAGTTTATCAAAGAGTGATAAGAGAAGAAACCCGGCTAGCCTCAACTCGGACAGAAGCGAAACAAGAAGTGGTTGGTTTCGTGGCTCGTGCTGATGGTGTATCCTCTAGTTCCGCTGCAACAGGTGCGCCAAGTCAACGACATCGTAACAACAGTTCATTGACGTGCTCAAATTGTGGTAGAACGGGTCACAAGAAGAAGGAGTGTTGGGAATTCATTGGTTTCCCTGAATGGTGGAATGAAAGAGGAGGTAGTCAAGGAGAACGTGGTGGTCGTGGAGGTTCGTATAGGGGAAGAGGTCGTGGTCGTGGATTTCCGCCACGGTCAAATGTTGCTCAAGCAAATCATGCGGGTGGAGGAACTCAAGGAACGATGCCTAGCTTCAGTGCTGAACAGTGGGCATCCTTGGGAGCTTTGCTTGATCAACAAAAGTGCAAACCTATTTCAGATAATTTGAGTGGTAAGGAACAGACAGGTGAGGTTATCCTTGACACGGGTGCTTCACATCATATGACGGATGATATTAGATTGTTTAGTGAAATGCGTGATATTTTGGCTTGTCCAATGAATTTTGCTGATGGTAGTAATGTCTTTGCGGAACAATGTGGAAAGCCTAAGTTATCTTCCCGTCTAGTGTTAGAGAATGTGTTATTTGTTCCTAATTGAATTGTACTTTGTTGTCTGTGGCCAAGTTGTTGAAGCAAACTAAGTGTTTGGCTGTGTTTTCCGATACTTTGTGTATCTTGTAGGACCGTTTTACGACGACTCTGATTGGAGCCGGTGAGGAACGAGATGGTGTGTATGTTTATCCGGACGTCACTATATCAAAGGGTTACAGAGTTAGAGCTTCTGAAGATCAGACTTTGTGGCATCAGCGATTAGGACACCCCGCTTTTGGTGCTTTGGAGTTTTTACCTTTTATTTCTGGTTCTAAGCATGTTTCCGATAAATTTGGAGGCTGTGATATCTGTTTTCAGTCTAAACAAACTCGAGAGGTGTTTTCCGAGAATTATAATAAAGCAAGTTTTTCGTTTGAATTGATTCATGTCGACTTATGGGGTCCATATCGTGTTCCTTCTTTGTGTGGAGCTCTCTATTTCTTAACTATTGTTGATGATTTTTCGAGAGCGGTTTGGATTCATTTACTACTTGAGAAAAGTGAAGTAAAGACGGTTCTTCCAAATTTTTGTCCTTTGGTTTCTCGTCAATTTGATCAACGTGTTCGAATGATCCGCAGTGACAATGGAACAGAGTTCTTAGTTTTGTCTAAATATTTTGCTGATAATGGGATTATACATCATACATCTTGTGTGGCAACTCCTCAACAAAATGGACGAGTCGAAAGGAAACATAGACATATACTAAATGTTTCTAGATCGTTGATGTTTCAAGCCAACCTACCTATTAAGTTTTGGGGGGGAGAGTGTTTTGGCGGCGGCTCAACACCAACACGTCTTCTTCAAGGGAAATCTCCCTATGAAGTTTTGTATGGAAAACAGCCAAGTTATGAAGAATTGCGAGTCTTTGGCTGCTTGAGTTTTGCACACAAGAATTCAAGAGACAAAGATAAGTTTGCACCAAGGAGTAGAAGATGTATCTTTGTTGGGTATCCTTACGGAAAGAAAGGTTGGAAGCTCTATGATGTGGACACAAATGAGTTCTTCGTGTCACGAGATGTAGTGTTCAAAGAAGACAGTTTTCCGTTTCGAGTTGATCAGAATCGAGTTCTAGAATGTAAAGACATTACTAGTGAGGTGCAACAATCGTTGGATGAAGAAAGGGAGAGTATCGTGGAGAATATTTCTTCTCCAACAGTTCATGAAGAAGAAGTGGAAGTGGAAACTATTTCATCACCACCAGTGAGAAACGACGATGTGGAAGAGAGTCCACATGTTGATGAAAACGAGAACCTTGATCATAGTATTGTGACTGAAGTTGTGAATGAGCCAGAATTGCTGGGAAAAGGTCATCGTCAGAAGTTCCCAAACAGTAGAAATCGTGACTATGTGTCGTACAATGCAAGAAATCTCACCGATAAACATACCATCGCTCACACCACCATTTCTCCCGCTTCTCATAAGTCCTCGTCTACGGTCTATGGTAACACTCTCTACCCCCTTGAGAATTATATAAGTGATGAATTGTTTTCTCCTCGACATCGTGTTTTTCTTACTGCATTATCAGCTTGTGTTGAACCTCGTAGTTTTAAAGAAGCTGTGAAGGATAAGAAATGGAGAGAAGCTGTTGCTAAAGAGATCGATGCTCTTGAGCTTAGTAGGACGTGGGATCTGACTACTTTGCCACCCGGGAAAAGAGCCATTGGTAGTAAATGGGTGTTTACCTTGAAGTTCAACTCGAATGGTGTTCTTGAGAGACATAAAGCTCGCCTTAGATGCTTGGGGAATCATCAAGTCGAGGGGGAGGATTTTGAAGAAACTTTTGCACCAGTGGCAAAGATGAGTACTGTGAGAACCTTGTTGGATGTAACAGTAGCTAAAGGTTGGGAAGTACATCAAATGGATGTGTATAATGCATTCTTGCATGGTGATTTGAAAGAAGAGGTTTACATGAGATTACCACCTGGATTTCATGCTGATGATCCCAACAAGGTATGTCGTTTAAGAAAGTCCTTGTATGGGCTTAAACAAGCTCCGAGATGTTGGTTTGCTAAGTTGTCTACTGCGCTGAAGGAGTTTGGTTTCATTCAATCATACTCTGATTATTCGTTGTTCACGTACATTAAAGGAGATAAGAGTTTGAGGGTGTTGATTTATGTTGATGATCTAATCGTTGCTGGTAATGATTTATCTATGCTCACCAAGTTTAAGGCTTATCTTAGCAAGTGTTTCCATATGAAGGATCTAGGAAAAGCTAAGTATTGTCTTGGTATAGAAATAGCTAGAGGACCGTTGGAAATGTTTTTGAGTCAGCGGAAGTATTGTCTTGATATTGTCTCGGAATCAGGTCTTCTTGGAAGTCGACCAGTAGCTACACCTATGGAGCAAAATCATAAGTTGCTTGCTGATAGAGGTCCGTATTATCATGATCCGGTTCAATTTAGACGTATGGTTGGGCAATTAGTTTATTTGACAATCACCCGTCCGGATTTGAGTTATGCGATTCACGTGTTGTCTCAAGTGATGCATGCACCAAGAGTGGCACATTGGGAAGCAGTACAGCGAGTGATAAGGTATCTTAAAGGGACACCGGGCCAAGGAGTGATGCTTAAGTCATCGAGTGATCTACGTTTGCATGTCTATTGTGATTCAAATTGGGCATCATGTCCTAACACACGGCGATCTTTGTCAGCATATGTGGTTTTACTTGGTAGTTCTCCCGTTTCTTGGAAGACGAAGAAACAAGAAACTGTATCGCATTCGTCTGCTGAAGCAGAGTATAGGGCTATGGCAGCGGCATTGCGAGAACTGAAGTGGATGAAGTATCTTTTGCGTGATTTAGGTGTAGATCATGTTGAACCAATGGAGATGTATTGTGATAGTCAATATGCTCTCTATATTGCAGCAAATCCCGTATTTCACAGTGTAAAATCAGATTGTCACAATGTGAAAGATGCAGTTCAAGATCGTTTGATCACGACTAAACACGTACGAACCGGACAGCAGGTAGCTGACATTTTGACAAAAGCATTGGGGAGTCCAACATTTTCATACTTGTTGTCCAAGTTGGGCGTTACTAATTTGCACGCACCAACTTGAGGGGGAGTGTTAACCGAGTAGACCGAGTAAACCGACTTGAGTAGCCTCCAAGTCGATAATATTCTGTTATATTCATATATGTAAAGAGATAAGAATGAATATGTAAAGTTAAGATTTCCTAGTCTTGTATAAGTAGGGTTGTAAATCATTCTTGTGAAATATACAGTTTTGCCATCGGAAATTACCATCGGAATACCCCAAAGCACAGGATTGAGGACAAAAACAGAGCGTAATTTAAGAAATAAATTGGTGATTTAAACCCTAATTTCTGAAACCTTAACCACAAACGCGCTGATCGATGGTGACGAACTAAAATAAAACCCGGAAAATAGGAAAAAACAAAGAAAACAGAAGAAAATTACAACAACAAAAAAAAAAAAGACAAGAAGCAGAGTTACAAACCATAGAAACTAATGTAGCAGAACTCGCCATGGGAGAAGAGTCGAGACTCGAAGCTCTTTTGTGTACGTAGAATCGGCGCTTAAACTGAAGGCGAGAGGGAAGTGAGGAAAAGAAACTTGCCGATGTTAAGGGGAAAACTTATATCTAATTAAACCGAATAAAAAACCGAGCCACATCGAGTATGTTAATTAATTTAAACCGATCGGTTATGTTTGGTTTCAGTAAAACTACCCTAAAGAGAGATAAAATGCAAAACCACCCCACCCAACGAAGAAGACGAGAGCGTAAGATCAGAGATCAGGCATGCTTCCATTAAAGCTTGCTCGCTCTCTTCTCCTCCACGAGACTTTCAATCCCGCCCATAATTCCGGCCACTCAAACGAATTCGACGAAGACGGAGAAGAAACCAGCATCCGGCAAATCCTAAGCTCCTATAAGCAATCAAAATCCCGATCGAGATCCGAAAACAAGAACAGCAATACGAGAAATTTGAAAACCCCTTTACTCTTCTTCGTTCCCACGCGTGAATTGATCGCGGACACTTACCAATTAGCCACAATCGCCAGAGATCTAGGTATGGATTTATACCCAACGCCTTCCCTCTCTCACATCATCTTCTCATTTCCGCCGCGTGAATCGGGACCGCCGTCGCCTTTCTCTCCAGCGTCTTCCCATCCTTCGACTTGGTCTTCTTCGGCAGCGTCGCAATCGTCGTCTCTCTCGTGGTCTCTTCCTAACGATGCTGTGATGCTCTCCTTCCCATCTCTCTCCGCCTCTTCTCTCTCCCATCTCCGATCCTTCGTCTCCCTCTCCAACGGCCTCTTCAAACTCGTCTTCTCCGCTGCCGTAGGAACCTCTTCCGCTTCCACCTCCTCCTCCTCCTCCTCCGCGTCCATCAGTAATTGGGATTGCTGCTCCGTTTCTCTCTTGTCAAGAATCACAAACAAGCGAATCGGATCGATGGAGAGTTTCTCGCAGGCATTGGCTTCAAACGGATGGACATTTTACAAGACGAAAGCGAATAATCCGTCGCCGGAATCAAGCGGCCAGAGCAACGCCGAAAGCACAGCGTATCTGTTTAGGAAAGTGTATTCGGGTCGGGTCATGACCGAAAACAGAAACGGTGGGTCGTGTAGAGTTAGAGAGCTGAGACTTCCTCAACTGGATTTCAGGAACGCTCCTCTCCGGATTCTGCAATACCTGATGTTGATGACTGACGATGTGTTCTTCCTTGCGTAAATTTGGTAATTTATGTTTGTTTTTTATTTGTTTTGTTGTTTCTTCATTGACAAAAGATTCGATCTTTTAGGCATGTGAATGTTACTATCAAGCTAAAAGAAAATTTAGGCGCGAGGAATGTGACAAGCCACTGACTAATTTCTTGATATGGGAAATAAGGAATTATTGCCTTCTTTCCATTTTCGTGCTAGGTTCTTAACAGATTAAACATTACTGAGGAAATAACCCCGTGTACATGTTGAGAAAATAACGGGAATAACCAGTAGCATTTCTTGTTTTTAGTTATTTTCTTAAGAGTTTTATCTTGTAAATAACCTTTTTTTTTTTGCTTGAGTTATAAATTTAACATTCAAAAGATAAGAGTCGATTGTTTTTATATTCCTTTAAGATTCGGTTATTTGCTATCTCAAATGTAGATTTTAATTATATAAAAACTTAGGTGCACAAAAAAAGTTATATAAAAACTTACTATGAATATTTTTCTGTAGCTTAAATTAGATCGATTTACTTGCACTGAACATATCATAGGGTTCTAGTGTTATATGTATATACTTATTCAAGTCTCTCCATCACTTCTTGAGACTTTCATCACTTATTGGCCTTTCCCTCTGTGTGATGTCGAATTCTTCGCAGGTATGTGTGGAGTAGGAGTTGTATGCGGCCTCTGCGGACTGTGACCTGGTAACAATATGAATAAGATTATACTATTAAAAATTTCGATGGATTACAAAATTTTATGGATTATCGACACCTCCAAATTATGAATTATAATTGTCTACAAACAGTTTATTACACTAGTCGGTTTTTAATTCAACTCGGAGACTTACTTGATGGTGGACTTGCAGAAAATTCATTGGCACGCCGAGAATCCGAAAACCTGGTACTAACTACAAAAAAGTTTTAACATTATGTGACAATTAGAAGTGTTTTTGTATATAATATATGTTTGTGTGTAGTAAACAAAATATTTCATTAACAACAATTTTTTTTTCAAAACTACAACCAAAATCATAAAATATCAAAAGTACTAAAAACTTTTAGTTTAGCACAAAATATTTAGGACATTTTGTGGACTAAGAAAAGTTGTAATATTTTTTTGACAAAAAAACTAATTTTATAGAGAAAAAAAATACTGAAAACATTTGCAGGTTTTAAGAACGTCTAAACAATTGTATCATGTATTCATATTTTTTCAATGATATTATTATTTCGCTGAAAAAAAATTGTTGAACATAAGTGAATTATGCATAGACAATTATATATACTAACTTGTGTGGCGTTTTGTCTCGGCGAGACCAACTTGAGAAGAAAGGCATAGAAGCAAAGACAAGAGAAGAACAACTACATAAGATTTTTCTTTAGCCATTTTAACTGATTGTCTTTGTTACATTGCATAATGTTGTCTATCAATAGATACAGAAGCAAAATGATGCATGGTACTACATTCCAAATTTAACGCGCTTATTACCTTTGTACACTGACTAAGGACTTAATATCTACCACTCTTTTGCTATTCAACAAATGCTCAAGACTTTAGTGTCCTTTATAAGTTTGACACAGTGTCTACTTACTCAAATAATTGAGTTTGTTCGTTAAAATGTTTCGAATTTTCAAAATTGACCACAATATTTTACTGCTTTTATTTTTTGCTACACTAAGAGAAAATAGGCTGAAGAGATTCTGTTGTGAAATAACAGAGTTATTTATTTATGGGAGATAATATAATTGTACATTTGTAAACGAGATTGAAAGAGACAAAAAAAGAGAGTAACACAAGGATGTCGAAGAATGTTCAAGTGGATGAATGAGAAGAAGCGTGTGAATAACCTTTTTTGCTTAGATAATAAATTTATAATTCAAAAGATAAAAAAATAGAAGTTGTTTTCGTTAAGTTTCATGGACTTTAGGATTAATTTCGAGTTAGATCGGTCGGATTAATTCAGATCGGACCGATTTTGATTCGGATTGGACAGCATGTGTTCGGACTCTAATACGATGTTAATTTTCATGTCCCTTATATATTAGTCTAAGTCCTTCTCAATTTCCGATGTGGAGTATTCTCACAGTTTTATATTCCTTTCAGTTTCGTTTGTTTGCAATCTCAAATATATATTTTAGTTATATAGATCGATATACTTGCACTGAACATATCATATGGTTCTAGTGTTTTAGTATATACTTATTATTCAAGTCTCCCGTCACTTGTTGAGACTTTCGTCACTTATGGGCCTTTCCCTCTGTGTGATGTCGAATTCACTGCACGTGTAGTTGGGACAGGACGAGGACGAGGACGCCTCCGCAGATTGTAACCTGGTAACAGTATGTGCAAGATTAGGCTCTTTTAAAAAACTTAACAGCGAACTTTGATGGATTAATAACACCTCCAAAATTTGCATTGTAATTGTCTACAATTTTTTTGTTTTTGAACCAATCGATTTAGAATTTCAACTCAGAGTTTTACTTGATGGTGGACTTGCAGGAAACTCATTCGCACATGCAGAATCTGAAAACCTGGTACTGACTAAGAAAAAAAAGTTAAACATTATGTGACAAATAGAATTGTTTTGGTATATAATGTGTCTTTCTTGGTAAGCAAATATTAATATTTTATAAACAACAATTTCTTTTTTTCCAAAACTACCATCAAAATCATACAATTTTTTAATAAAAAAAACTACAACTTTTAATTTAGTAAAGAATGATCAAAAAATATTTGCGAACATTTTGTGAATTAAAAGTTTATGATTCTTTTGGGAAAAAAAAAAAAAAACTCTTACTTTACAGAGAAAAAATAAACTAAATACGCACTTTTTTTAGAATGTAGATGATGCTTCTAAGCTTTTTTTAAAGAAAGTGAATTACTTATACCAAGTTCTTTTTTTCGGACCTTATGTATAAATAAACCATTTTTCAGTTATCATAAAAAATATTTTGCGAAACACAAACGAAATGACTAAGATTATGGTGTGTCGATTTATCTCCCAAACAAAGAATACGTTATAACTAAACGTAAACGTAAACGTAAACACAAATACAAACATTGGAAGTTGGAACCCAAAGTACTTTTTCCCCCACAACAAAGCAAGGAATATATAGTTTAACATAAGTGTGTGGATTAAGCGTAGACAATTATAAGAAAATATTATTACTGACTTGTGTGGCGTTTGGTGGTCTCAGCGAGACCAAGTTGAGAAGAAAGGCATAGAAGCAAAGACAGAAGAAGAGCAATTACATATGATTTCTCTTTAGCCACCATTTTAATTGATTGTCTTCGTTACATTTCATGAAATGTTGTACATATAAATACAGAAGCAAAATGAAGCATCGGACTCACTGACTACATTCCAATTTTAACGCGCTTATTACCTTAGTACACTGAGTCACTGACTAACGACTTAATATCTGCCACTCATTTGCTATCAAACAAATGCTCAAGACTTTTGGAGTTCTTTTCAAGTTTGGTACAGTGTCTACTTCTTTCAAACTCAATTATTTCAGTTTGTTAGTTAATCTTCAAAAATTGAATCTATATTTTACTGCTTTTTTTAAGAGGAATAAGATGAAAAGATTCTGTAGTGAAGTAACATTTAGTGTTATTTTTTTTTATGGAAGATAATATAATTGTACATTTTGTCTACAGAGAGATGAACGTAAAACGATATTGACAGAGACAAAAAAACAGAGTAACACAAAGGATGTAGAAGAATGTTCAAGTAGAGGAATGAGAAGAAGCGTGTGAACGTGAAGCCCAAATCCCAAACACAAGAAACCAGAATACGAACAAGATCGCCCAGTAACGTGCTGGTCCATACCTGATCCTCGTCAGCACTACCTGTTTTTTCAGTTTCATTCATTCATTCATCACAGGTTTCAAAAAACACAAATAAAAATCAGATTTTTTTAACTTACGAATCTGAAGAAGATGACTACTGTCAAAGCACAGAGTCCACCAAGAAGTATATGTAGTCCACTCTTTGCAGTTCTCTGTGTCAAAAGGTAAAAAAAATCATCAAAGCTTTACACAAGAAGCAAACCAAAACAAACAATCAAAGTTTGATCAAGTTTTACATACCTTTCCAACACGAGGAGCAATAAGCCAAGCCAAAGTAACAGTAAGTAATCCAGTAGCAAGTAATATCCCCGTACCTTCAACCGCCCATTTCGTCGCACGGTTCTCCATAGGCAAGATATCAAAGTTTACTACACCCAAAGGTTGTTCAGCTATACCTTGAGAAGCCGCACCCGAATTACTATTATTACTATTGTTTGGACAATGTGGACCAAACCATAACGAAATCTCACTAAGCCGTTGTCTTCTAATCGCTGCAACCGCATCAGGATCAACCCCTGAAGTTGAAGAAGAAGAACTCGTTCCATTGTTTACAGGATTCGGATCTCCATCTGCTGTTCTTTCTCTTAACGCTGTGTAATCTTTCAACGCGATTACTACTTTCTTGAAATCAACCGTTCTTATATTCTTCGCAATCTTTCCACAGATCTCGCATACCGTTGATCCGTGGTTCACAAACCATTTCAACGCGCAAGCGTAATGTACTAAAGCAAGATCGTTTTTACAACAGCATCCGAGTTCTAACAACTTGTCTCGATGCTGCCACGCTCCCATTTCTATATCGTCGTCTTTCGCACAAACGAAAACTTCTCCATCAGGACTTATCAGCTCGATGAATCCGCTAGATTTGACAACCGGGGTAACGTTTTCGTCGCTAGGGTGTTCTGTAACCGGAGGGGTGATACCTAAGAACCCTAAAGCAGCATCTCCTCTTCTATCGGATTCTGAACATTGACACACACGGCAAGTTGGTAAACCGGCGTCTTTGTCTGAACTATAACGCGGTGGTGACGCCTCGTGTTCTTCGTTCTTGATAGGTGGAGAATCGTGATCACTGACTCCGGAATTCGTAATCTCCAACTGATTCTCTTTACCCATCAAATCCAAAACACAAACAACCAAAACTGATATTTCTTCACTAAACCACTTAAACCATTTCTCCAAAATCAAACTCCTTCTATGGCTGATTCAAGAACAAGATAAAAAGATTCATTGAATCCATTATCTTTAGAATCCTGCATTTAAAACAATATCAAACTGTCAGATTTAGGAGAAGCTTGAGATAATACATTAGAGTGCAAACGTAAAGACATGTACACAGAGGAGAATCCAATCCAGAAACAAAACGCAGACAGAAATGGAATCAAGCGTAGAGAAGAATCAAGGTGTTGTATTTTAGTAGAAAATGTGTAACAACACGAGAAAGAGACGTATCAACTATTATCTAATAATAAGATCCAACATACCTTTCAGATCATGAGGAAAATCAGAGAGATCAGACAAAAGAATATTTTAGAAAGATTTTTTTCAAGACATCACAGAACAAAGATATCTGGAAAAATCAGTAAGATTAATGTTTTTGTAGGTTGTAAAGGAACATATGAAAAGATATTTGATAATAATGTTATAAGAAGTAGAAGAAGACTCTCTATAATTTTTTTGAAAAAGCTTCGAACAAGGATTCCACCAAACACCCACTCAATGAATAAATTAACACATTTTCTAATTTATTAAGACAAAAAATCTTCACTGTCATTAAAGAAAAAAAGGTTTCTCCTTCATTCGTGAGTTACACTGGCTAAAACATGATAAGACTCAAAAACACCAAATGAAGCATTATTGATCTAAATTTTACAGAAAACAGGAAAAGGGAACAAAAGATCTGCTATTGCATTAGACAGATCAAACGTATGCGAGAATTGCCATAAATGAAACGAATTTCGGGGGAAGAAAAGTGAAGGGAGAAAGAATCAATGATTAGTCGGCGAAAGCAAACCTCCGAAGAATCTGGGCGGAGATCGATTTGCTAAACAAAAAGTAAAAGCAGCGAGAATCCAGGCTTCTTTAAACCCCAATGCGTCTCTCTTTCTCTTTCTCTCGCCGCCTAAAGTTGTGGGAATTTGGGAATTTAGGTATTGGGATTTATCAAGGAAGAGAAAAATCTCATCCCTGTCTGAGAGCTTTGCGTTTGCGTTGAGATTTTTATTTTTGTTTGGGGAAGTGTTTTTAATTTCTGGTGTTTCTTTATTTTTTAAGTATCTTTTGCTTTTTGTAACAAACGTAAGTGATTTTTAGTGATCGTTTCTCTTTAATTGCCACTAACACCAACCACTCGTATAGTGAAAAGTGTAGATTGTTCTTTTTCTTTTTTCGTTATATGAAACTTATTTCTTTCCAAAAACAAAAACTGTTGAGATTCCCACAAAGACAGACCAAAAGCAGACGAATTTCCTGAATTAAACAGCAAAAAAATTTATCCTTTTTGTATTGGAATCTTATCTTTGGAATTCACGACTGTTACATGATAGATATTTGGAAAAAAGCTTGACTTTTTATTATGTAAGAATCTATTGATATAAACGTTTTAACTTTTTAGTACTAAATGCCGACAATGGAACGAGCATTAATGATCAAATGGTCTAGAGATACTCGTCAGCACTTGTCCTAGTTTGAATTCTGAACACTATCTACAACAGATAGGAATGACGACCACTCCCAAATTTTAAGATTCTGATGGAGTGGTTCGTAGGAGCTAGTTTTTAGATACTTGTTACTTGACTTGTTCAAATTATTATTTTCTTATTTGTTACTTGGTCCGTTTGAAATAAGTACTTGATAAATCAAATATCCATAAAAAATTGTTTTCCCGCTATTTATTTGACCAGGTTTATTACTTGCTTTGGTCCATTACTTGAACTTAAAATATTTGTTACTTGAACTTGAAACACTAAGAACAAAGATATTTTTTATCAAAGAATCAAAAGTTTTGATATTCTTAGAGCAACTCCAAAATTTTCTTAAAATTTGGAATATAAATTTTTGGGCTTTTATGATTTTATTCGGGTAATGTTTCTTTTTTCATGATGAGTCCTAATTTTCCATTGATTTTTATTTGTGTTTTGTTATTTTTGGGTTAGAACTTAAAACCGTTGCTAATTTGTATCAAGAGAAGAAAATCTAAAATATATTAGATTCTAAATTATCACGATAATAGAACATTGACACCATCACGATAATATGAAGTTTCTATGATCATAAGATCCATAAATCAATTGACTATTAATTCACTATGAAAAATCGATCACAAAAAATTATGCATTATCCAAGAACACATTAGGACGAACAAACAATAGTTTTCATAGACAAACACCTAAATTTATACAAAAATCATTTGAAGCCACATAGAACGTCAATGTTTTTCATATACAACACAAACTTCTAAAGATTTTGGACAGAAAACAAAGTTAAGATAGATAAAATAAAACAAAGTCTAATGATCATGCTCAATCTTTAAGTCCACAACACGAACAAGAATTGTCCAACCTTTCTGAACTTCCTCCACTCAGTGCCATTAGAATTTCTTCAGCCAATAACTTTGTCCAGAGAACATTATGGTTTCTCTGTTTGAGCATGTCGGCAATCGAGGTAAAGAGATTATCAGAAATTACCATCACATTTGTTGGTTCTTGATGAGTCGTCAAGAAAACATGCCAAGCAAAATCATCTTATCTCTCGAACAATCTTTTCCGTTCCTTACCGAAGCTAATCAAAGATTCAAAACCAAAGAAATTATGCATTGTCCAAGAACTATTATTTTGGCAGTGAGATGATAGATTGGCACTTATCAAGGAAAAATCATGAGAGGAGATGAGAATCATGGATATTTGGGAATTTGTTTATAATTTTCTTCCATTGCTGACACTGTATCCTAAATGGGAACAACCTTTAATTACTCTGAATTAGCAAAAACGACATCGTACTGTTTTTGTTTCACATTAGTGAAGTCTCCATATCAACCAGAGACTCTCGCTTTTTCTCTTTTCTATCGTCACATTCACAAACTCCACATTGACACAAGCCCAACCAAATTGCGGAGCGTGGAATCCCAGCATCCATAAGAAACGAGAAGCTTCAAATAACTTCCATCTCCGGCAAAGCTTCCGGCGAAATATAACTTGCCGATGGCTCTTCTCTCCACCGCGTCTTCTCTCCTACCATTCTCTTGTATGTTACTGTTCTCCTCAATCCAGTCTAGTTATCTTATTCTGATCGATTCTTATCTCTGTTCTGTTTCATTCGTTGAAAGATTTTCCATTCCGATTGGGTTTTTTCGAAAAATTAGATATCACTTTGGAACTTCTGATTCGATTTAATCTCTGGGTATGCAAAATAAGAGTCTCTTTTGAACTTTTCCTTAGATGATCATTCGCTTACTTCAGTTCAAATTCTACTCTTTGTTGATTCTGAAGAAAGAACATTGCTGCTTCGATGTTAGTAGTGTTCATGGCTAAATCTGGCAGCGATTCTAGAGAATATCTGTTGAAACTTTTTTGGTGTTATTCTAAAATGTGTTGCAGATGGGGCAACGAGACTAAGTGGTAAAGCATCCTTTGTTTCAAGTACTTCCGGATTCACTCTCTCTTCTCACTGGACTTCAACGAGAAACTCCCCTCGGTTATATGTTTCGAGTGCGATTGCAAACAGTGGTGGCTACACAGAGATTTCTGAGAATGAAACAGCGGCTCCCAGGACTTACACATGGCCTGATAAGAAGGTTTTTATAACTCTTTGGAACAATATATGAGATCTCTAAGTCGGATTTCGTAACTTAATGAATGTAAGTTGTCTATTTCAGAGACCAAGGGTGTGCATTTTAGGTGGGGGGTTTGGAGGATTGTACACAGCTTTGAGATTAGAATCACTTGTGTGGCCCGACGACAAAAAGCCTCAGGTGATGGTTATGGTAGTTTTGATTCAATCTTACTTAAAACTATCTGTTGCAAAATACTTATGTCTTGAATTCATTTTTTATGCTCTAATATTTGATCAGGTGGTTTTGGTTGATCAATCTGAACGTTTTGTGTTCAAGCCGATGCTGTATGAACTTCTCTCTGGAGGTAGGTAGAGTTAGTTTCTTTTTTATTGGTTCATCTTTGCTACTGTTGTATGTTGATTTGGTGTCTGACTTCTTGATCTGCAGAAGTTGATGTGTGGGAGATTGCTCCCCGTTTCTCGGATTTGCTTACAAACACGGGAATCCAATTTCTCCGAGATAGAGTCAAAACATTGCTTCCTTCTGACCATTTAGGAGTGAATGTGTCTGAAAGTTCCGTTACTGGAGGAACCGTCTTGCTCGAAAGCGGTTTTTGTATTGAATACGATTGGTACTATGTCTACACAATCCCAATGAAAACTATCTCACAATCTGTGTGATCAACTTGGAGACTTGGACTCATTTCCTTTCTTTTCTACAGCTAGGCTGGTTCTTGCTCT
Source organism: Euclidium syriacum (assembly GCA_900116095.1). Lineage (NCBI taxonomy): Eukaryota > Viridiplantae > Streptophyta > Magnoliopsida > Brassicales > Brassicaceae > Euclidium > Euclidium syriacum. Next base: position 7,265,421 of record FPAK01000007.1, on the reverse strand, counting down.
TGGCGCTGAACCTAAGCTCGATGTTGTTCCCGGCGCAATGGATTTTGCTTTACCATTTTACTCTCTTGAAGATGCTCTTGTAAGAGTTTACGGGTGCCTAATCTGGTGTTTCGTTTATAAAATATAGAAATTAGAAACTGATTCAGTTTGGCTTGATATGGTTTCGTGCTTCAATGTCATTTGCAGAGGGTAAACGAAAAGCTAAGCAAATTGGAGAGGAGGAATTTCAAAGACGGCTCTGCGATTAAAGTAGCTATTGTTGGATGCGGTTACGGTGGAGTTGAGTTAGCTGCAACCATATCAGAGAGACTGCAAGATCGCGGAATAGTACAATGCATTAACGTGTCAAAGAGTATATTAACATCATCCCCTGATGGGAACAGAGAGGCAGCTATGAAGGTCCTCTTGTCGAGAAAAGTGCAGTTACTTTTGGGATATCTTGTTCAATGCATAAAGAGAACCGGTGATGATTCAGAAGAAGATGGAGGATATTTGTTAGATCTTCAGCCTGCTGAAAGAGGATTAGAGAGTCAAAGTATCGAAGCGGATATCGTGTTATGGACGATCGGTTCTAAGCCTTTGCTTACGAAACTAGAACCTTCGGGTCCAAATGTGCTTCCTTTGAATGTAAGAGGACAAGCGGAAACAGATGAGACACTCCGTGTTAAAGGACATCCGCGGATTTTCGCATTAGGTGATTCGTCTTCTCTAAGAGACTCAAACGGGCAACTTCTTCCCACAACAGCTCAGGTTGCGTTTCAAGAAGCAGATTTTACTGGTTGGAATATATGGGCAGCCATAAATAACCGACCTTTATTACCATTCAGGTAAAAATCATTTATTTGGTCTGTGTAATGAAAGCAGGACCTTTTGTAATTTCTTTTGTTTTGTAGGTTTCAGAATTTAGGTGAGATGATGAGTCTTGGAAGATACGATGCTGCAATATCGCCGAGTTTCATTGAAGGGGTTACACTTGATGGGCCGATTGGTCATGCTGCAAGAAAACTGGCGTATTTGATTAGACTACCAACTGATGAGCACCGGTTTAAAGTTGGAATCAGCTGGTTTGCTAAATCTGCTGTTGAGTCAATTGCTTTACTTCAGAGCAATTTAACCAAGGTTTTGTCTGGTTCTTCTTGATCTCTGTTCTTGGTTTTCATCTCTGTATGAAATACAACAAATGTATCAGATTGAATACTTTACTTGATGACAATAATCATTGGAGAAAATAGATTCTCCGGCACACATAGTTCATATCAGTGTTTAGGAAGAAATGGTGAATCAAAGACGTTAACGGGTATGTCGACAACATAATATCGAAGCGGAATTTACGTTTTTACTTTTAAAATTAATTTTGCGGTTTACATTATTTATTATAAATTTTCACGCTTTTAAAAATTGATAATATTATACATGATGTACATTGTAAAACCGTAAAAACTAGGACTCGAACCCTGCGATATATTTGTTTTTCCTAATTTCAACTCTTTTTTTTTTTCAAATTTAGGAAAAACACTATATAGTTTTCCGCACTCAGCAGAATGTTTAAACAATAAAAAATACTACTAAAAATAAACGATAACAAAACACACTTAAGCGTTTTAATATTTTGCTAACAATATCCCAATTTCATGTGGTGCTCGCCCATTGAAAAATGTTGAAGGAACTCTAGGTGCCTACGAGCATTATGTTCCTTCAATAACACATAGAGACACGACTGGATGACGAGGCGAATGAGAATAAACGAAACCCTATTAAAACATCTCGATGAAAAATGTGGTTTACAACCGCCCAAAAAGAGGAAGACGCACACTACGAAAGCACCAGGAAACTTCTCTCGAAACCATAGCAACTATCGCTTGACGAGGCAAACCCAAAACTTGAATTCCCGATTCACCGAGAACATTAATTAACTTATCCAAAAAATACACCACGGATCCAACCAAAACGAAATGCTATTAACTTATATTCTATATTTACACAAAATCTAAATCATTCATAGTTTTTAAATATAAATCACACGCGTCATATATTTAAAATATAAAAAAATTAAACTAAATTTTTTGAGTTTTTTTAATTAATTATCGTTAAATTTTATTGGATCTATGAATTAAAAAAAAATCTAATGATACTTAATTAGATATACTCAAAATCTAGGAGAAAAAATAATTTCCTAAGTCATTTTTCAATTGAGTATAAAACCAGCTTTTGCTGGCTGTTAGTCAATAAACTCATCAGTGTTCACTAAGAAGACAATCATCTTTACTTTATCATCCACTTCCTCTAAGTTGTTGCTTGACACCCAAGCTACCATATACACCTACTTTCCCTTCATTCCGCAGGTAAATGTACTTATAAAATCGCCTCGATTAACAAAAAATTTATTCTCCTTAGAATTTTCTTTCTATATCTTAGATTTAAATTTTAAATATCATATGTTTTTCTTTTTCAGCAATGGAAGCTGATAGTCGGAGACTTCACTTTGTTCTGACGATAAGTAAAATCCTTGAGAAGATGATGAAAGCTATCACTCTGATCTCAGAAGTTTTCTTACTGCCAAAAGCCTACACAGTTATAATCCTAATTCATCTTCGATGGAACTCATTCCAGGCTTCCGATCGTTTGGGTGATGACAGAGAGAAAATTCTATCAGAACTCGGCTTGGATCTAGTTGATATAAAAAACTACCTCTCTTTTTTCTTCTACATAAGACGAGAATTACGCTATCCATTCCTTTATGGAAAGTGAATCAATCAAATGCTGTCCTGCACCGAACTGCTGCTACGCCATTGAAGTTGGTGACGAGAATGTAGAGGATAATGATGAATCCAATCGTTTCGACGTCGTATGTTTGTGCGGTTATGTTTGGTGTTGGCGTTGTATTCGCGAGTCACTCCGACCGATGAAAACGCTCACTCCGACCGATGAAAACGCGTCACTCTGGTTTGATCATCTCTTGGATCAGTCAAAGAGTGTTGTTTGGATCGCAAGAAATGCTAAACGTTGCCCTAATTGCTTCAGTGCGGTTCAACGAGAAGAGAATTCTACGTTTAGACTCATAACTTGTATCTGCATGTTTGCGTTTTTTTTTATTCCTTTTCTATAAAAATATCGAATCAAAACTCATTATGTGTTTGCTTTAATGTTGTGTAAACAGTTACACTTATTGTTGGACATGCTTGAGATTAGAGCAAGCGCACAAAGGAGATTGGATGAATTGCATTGACGTCTCTGCTAAACCACCAAAGAATCAAGAAAAGGTGGCTTCCTCTTCGTCTTCTCACTTGAGTCTCTGTGAGGCGGGTGATGAAGCAATGGAGCAGGCCAAGGACGATCTTAAGCACATTGAATATCATGTTATTCCAAAACTAACTGTGAATTTTGGTTTAAGTGACCAAGACATTAGGGCTTTGAGAGAAGCATGGATGTTGATTGTTCAATGCAGACAAATCTTGAAGTGGAGCTATGCGTTTGGATATTTCTTATCTAAGTTCCAAAGCGCAAAGATGAATTATCTAAATTATTCTCGTGAAATAGTAACCAAGGCTCTTTTCAAGTTCAAAGAAACTCTATCAAAGTTAACTGAGGAAACAAAATCATCTAGAGATTTCATTTGCTTTGACCAAAAACTGTCAAACAATACAAAATATATTGATAACATTTTTCATGAATTTGTCAAGAATCTCGAAGCTAGTATTCCCGAGGTTAAGGTTGATGATGATCCACCCATCTCTCACTTTCACTTCGGCTGGTGCCCCTTCAAAAACGATCTGAAGTGCACAATGTATTGTTGTTCCGTTCTTTCTCCTCCTCGTGTGGATTTTGATGCAAGTAGCTCAAGTGCAAGTGCCCCCAAGAATCCATGAGCTCGTGAAGAAGAATAAACAAATCATGGATCTTCGAGTGAGAGTGATGATGAGTATGATTCATTCTTAGATTCATTCGTATTTGTCGTTTTATGGTTGAAGAGTATAATTTAAATTATGTTTTCGAATAAACTTTGTTGTAACCGGTTTAATGTTTTGTATAAGCAATTAACCGGTCTTTTCAAACTGACTTTTATAAAGATAATAAAACTGTAATATTATAATATTTTTTATTATAGAATACAATTATTTTGTAAATAACAAAAAGTGATTTTTAGTCACACATCCGTAACATTATTAAAAAAGTAATTTATTAGGAGAAGAAAAAAATTGGTGGATGAAAAAATTTAAAGGTCTAGAACAATTGCTTCTTCCCACACTGCTATTTTCTCCACTGGCCCATTTCGTCGAACGCCTTTGGTCGAACAATCCATGTCAGTGAGCAAGCTTCCACAGCTCACCCATGGCGTTCACACCATCGACTTTCTCAATTCCGCAACCGAACCAGTGTTTCTGAGTGTGTTGCTCCCAAGTCCCTCGCAGTTTCCAGTATTCTTGGTCCTTTCCACCGCCGTGATCGATACTTCGCGTAAGCTTGACGAGTCTGTGGATGGTATTTCGCGTCAATCACAGCTATCTCTGGAGGTGGTTAACAATGTGTTTTATAAGGTAAAATATTTCTATTAGCTTGCTTTTGTCATATATTTTTGTTTTCAAACTTTTTTAAGGACTAATACTATGTCTTTTGTTTATTGCAGTCTATTGTTACAAATGACACATATATGGACTTGGAAGCCTAGGGACTTACATCAACGGGGAACGAAAGTATCTGGGAAGCTCATCTTCTTTCACAACCGTTCAACAACAGCTCGAGGAGGCTAACCGTAAAATAGAGGCACAAGTAGCTCTACAAGCACAGCGAGAAGGAGAGTATATATGTGTCACAACAGCTCTACAAGCAGAGATCAAGGGCTTGGGAGTCATTAAAAAGTTCTCGAACTTGAAAGACCCGTAGTTTCGCGCATCCTCGCTGCTGAAGAAGAAGATTTCGCTATTGATAAGTCCCCTCTTTAGGTCCTTAACTTTTCCCCTTTTTCTGAATTTGAATGATTCTTTTTTAAAATCCTTGTATATTGGAGTTTAAACCTGTCTAATGCTTTTGTAAACTACTTGGGTTGGAGTTTGAACTTGTCTTTTAGTTCTTATGTGTTTGTAAACTTGAACCTATGTATGCTTTATAAACTTTAACTTTAGTTAAAGTTTGTAGTAGAAGTTGGAGTTTGAATTTGTCTTTTAGGTCTTATATGTTTGTAAATTTGAACCTATGTATGTTTTGTAAAGTTAAAGTTTGTAGTAGAAGTTCAAATGAATCTTCAAAACTCCATTAAACAATTTTGTAAACACCAATTCTCCCAAGTTAGCAAAATCAAAAATAATATGATGGGCAATCATGATTAGCCTTGTTAAAGAGATTTTAATTTGTCAAAACGAATATATGAATTGATATAAAGTTCAACAGATTTAATATTTATAATGTATGAATTATGAATTAGACAAAATTGATTTGTTATATATGATTTGGTTTGAAACCCGAATTTGGTAACTGATTTTTCTGTTTTGGAATAAAGTTTGTTGAAACCGGTTTAATGTTTTGTATAAGTAATTAACCGGTCTTTTCAAATCAATCTTTATAAAGATAATAAAACTATAGTATTACAATATTACAATTTATATTTTGGAAAACAAAAAGTGAATTTTAGCCATACATCTGTAACATTTTTTTTTTTTTTAAGTAAATTATTAGGAAAAAAAAACAATTGGTTATTGGTGGATGAGAAAAATTTAACGGTCTACAACAGTTGCTTATTCCCACACTACCATTTGCTCTACTGGCCCATTTCGTCGAACATTTTTGGTCGAACAATCCATGTCAGTGAGCAAGTTTCCACAGCTCACCCATGGCGTTCACACCATCGACTTTCTCAATTTCGCGAATGAACCAGTGTTTCCGAGTGTGCTGCTCCCATGTTCCTCGCAGATTCCAGTATCCGCTAGGGTCTTCAAGTGCCGCGGATCGAGACATAGCGCCGGTAGAAGTGATAACGGTTTGAGGAGAGAGAATGGATTGAGTTTCGTCGAGAACGACGAGAGAGGATTGAGAAAAGTGCGTTGTGAGGTGGATGTGATCTCGTGGAGGGAACGGAGGATAAGAGGCGAAATCTGGGTCGATTCAGATTCTCAATCCGTCTGGAATGTTCTCACTGATTACGAGCGCCTTGCTGATTTCATCCCCAATCTCGTTTGTAGGTAATTCCCACTTCGTTTCTTTATCCTTTTGTTAATTGTTATCTACATAATTCTTCTGAATAACCTTTGGGTCCAATTCTGTAGTCTGGTTTTACTTTCATATCGTAGAGTTTCAGCAATTTTATCATCTTAAAATTGATTGTTTCAATTTTTAGTGGAAGAATTCCTTGCCCACATCCAGGACGTATATGGTTGGAGCAACGAGGCCTTCAAAGGGCATTGTATTGGCATATTGAGGCTCGCGTTGTCCTCGATCTCCAAGAGTGTCCAGATTCTGTGAGCCATCTAAACCTTTACTTCTTCTCCTGCCAATTGATTCTAAAACCTTTACACTCTGCCAGGTTCTGATAAAAAAGTAATCATAGTGAGGTTTACTTTTCATTTCAGCCTGTTTTGAACTCCTTGCATTGGGAGTATTGTTTGGGATTTATACTCCTAATATTTACAATGAATACTTGTATTCTCAATCCATTTATATGTCTATTGATGCAGTTTCATGCTTTTTTCCTTTTACGATTGTTTTAGCCAAATGGTCATGAGGTTCACTTCTCCATGGTAGATGGTGATTTCAAAAAGTTTGAGGGAAAGTGGTCTGTGAAATCTGGTGTCAGGTATTCTCATTAATCCACAAAAGAAGTTTGTGGACACACATATTCTAACATCACTTATATATATGATCCACAAAAGAAGTTTGTGTACACATAAAGAAGTTTGTATCCCTTTGTAAACAGACTCTTATGCATTTCTTTCCAAACCTTTACTTTTCTCTTTCTCCAGGTCCGTAGGAACTATATTGTCATACGAAGTAAATGTAATCCCGAGGTTTAACTTCCCTGCGATTTTCTTGGAGAGGATAATCAGATCAGATCTTCCTGTAAATCTCCGAGCCTTAGCTGTTCAAGCTGAGAGAATTTACAAAGGTTACGGAAAGCCTTTATTAATAGAAGATTTGTTGGGTAGAACATCTTCACTGACAATCCCTTCTCATGGTGTTGAGTTTGAAAGTCCTGTCACTGAGAGGTCTGCTGCTCCCAGTGTTGGATCATTATCTCATTCAAATGAATTGAACAATAATTGGGGAGTGCATGGAAAAGCTTGCAAGCTTGATAAACCTTGCACTGTGGATGAAGTTCATCTTCGTAGATTTGATGGACTATTGGTAAGTTGTTGGTTATAAAACTTAGTATATAAGAAGTGTAAAACAATTTTCCCATCTTTTGTGGTAATTGATGAGTGGTTTTTTTTTTGGATGAAGGAAAATGGAGGTGTCCACCGTTGCGCCATTGCTAGTATAACAGTTAAAGCTCCTGTTTGTGAAGTTTGGAAAGTTCTAACTGCTTATGAGAGTCTTCCAGAGTAAGTACAGAATGCTTTCATTTTTATAACAGATTAGTCAAGCTTCACTTTTCTGACCTTGAGGAGAATTGTCTTGTCAACTTTACTTATGTGTCTGTTTTTATCAAATATTGGTTGTATTGGCTTATACATCTCTTGTTCCTCTGCTTTGTATTGTTGATTGAATTTATCAGGATAGTTCCAAATTTGGCTATTAGCAAGATTCTGTCACGGGAGAACAATAAAGTCCGAATACTTCAGGTATGAACATAGAATTGAGTTCATTATAAATAATAGTGAATGTGAATGTACACCAAATATGAACTGGTATTTTGCTCTTTGATGATTCAGAAAAGCTCTTCACTTAGTTTGGTCTTTAAGATCATTGGCCAAGCCAATGTTTCTATTTTGATTTCAAGAAACTCTATAATCACATTGCATTTTTGTTTGCAGGAAGGATGCAAAGGCCTGCTTTACATGGTGCTTCATGCACGAGCTGTTCTCGATTTGCATGAGAGCCGTGAGCAGGAAATCAGATTTGAGCAGGTCGAAGGAGATTTCGACTCGCTAGAGGGGAAATGGATTTTTGAACAGTTAGGAAGCCATCACACACTTCTCAAGTATACTGTTGAGTCCAAAATGCGAAAAGATACATTTCTTTCTGAAGCAATAATGGAAGAGGTTTGGTTAACGATTGAATTTTGTTCGATTGTATCTCTTCTTCCCTATTGTAACTGCATTTTTTCTCTCTGGATCTTTTCAAGGTTATTTATGAAGATCTTCCGTCAAATTTATGCGCGATTCGGGATTACATAGAGAAAAGAGGAGAGAAATCATCAGAGTCATGTAAAGTGGAGACATGTAATGTTTCAGAGGGATCATGTTATTCATCTCGTGCCACATCAATGGAGACAGCTTACAACAATGATGATAATGATGTTACGGACCAAACGAAGCAGAGACCGAGGATTCCCGGTCTTCAAAGAGACATTGAAGTGTTGAAATCAGAGATTCTCAAGTTCATATCAGAACATGGACAAGAAGGATTCATGCCAATGAGAAAGCAGCTCCGGTTACACGGAAGAGTTGACATTGAGAAAGCTATTACAAAAATGGGTGGATTTAGGAGAATTGCTTTGATAATGAATCTTTCGCTTGCTTATAAACACCGAAAACCGAAAGGATATTGGGACAATCTCGAAAACTTGCAAGAAGAGGTAAAAAATTTCTCAATAGATTCACAATCATAGTCACCAAATCCGGTCTTTGGTTCGGTTTTATTGGTTTACGATACTTAGAAATCGAAGTGAAACCAAAATCAATCTGTTTGGTTTACAATAGCTTATGTGTGTGTGTGTGTGTTGCAGATAGGAAGATTTCAACAGAGTTGGGGAATGGATCCATCATTCATGCCGAGCAGAAAGGTGTTCGAACGAGCAGGTACAAGCAATAAACTTAATTTTTATTTATCACTGTTCCTCGAAACCGGATTGAGCTGAGTTGTGTTTTCTCAGGTCGTTATGACATTGCGCGAGCGCTGGAGAAATGGGGAGGATTACATGAAGTGTCTCGTCTTTTAGCATTGAGCGTAAGACATCCCAAAAAACAGCCAAGTTCTCGTAAAGACATTGGAAATGCAATTCAAAGAACTGAATCTATTGATACGGATTCAAATTCAAATGTTGTTAATAAGAAAAGTAACCCTTATGTCTCTCAAGATACTGAGAAATGGTTGTATAAACTTAAAGATCTTGATATCAATTGGGTTCAATAATAATCCTTTTGTCCATTTCACTATCCTTGTAGATATTTTCTTAACTTTATATAGTCTTGAAATTTTCAAGAGATTAACATACTGTACTTGTTAAATTGCAACATAGTAACATATTTATAACATGGACTGATATAAAAGTGGGAAAGCACAGAAGAGTAAGGAGGATAATAGCATAGTACAAAAAAGAAAAAGCGCGTGAATGAAGCTTGATATTGATGTTTTTAAGAAAGACAAAAGTCTCGTCATTGTCTTTCAATATGAATATGAAATGAAATTTCACGTAATTAGAAACAAACTTTTTTCTAGGTTTGACATCATTACACAAACCGAGTTCAAGAGACCGTGACTCAAGACAGAATAAAGAGTTTGGATGTGAATTGTGATGTGAAAAAGGGAAGAAACCCAAAAATTTTGAAAAGGGAAAAGTGTACAAAAATATAAAATGCATGCATAAATCCAAAAAATAAAAGAGTCCTTCGAAAAGTCTATCCAAAAATCTTGGTTCTTTCTAAACTAGTTCTATACACTGATAATTTAGACAAACCCATCCAAGAGCTGAAAAAACATATAATCCACATATTTCGTTGTTTTTCATGTAGATTTAATCAAGCGAAATTACGAAAATTTAGCTTTCATTATTGGATCTACACACGTTCAAGCTATCGAAGAATTAGGAAGACAACAAAAATGAAGGAAGAATGTGATATATCGGTTGGGGGGATGAATGCTGGTCCGAGAGTCATTTAGTGTCTTCATTATTTAAGATCAGATAATCGAATGATCGACCTCGAGCCAGACAACATTCCTCTCAACCCTTTAACCAAAGAAGAAGAACTTTATGTGAGAGAAGAGAGGACGAAAGAATAAGCTATAAGGGTATATTGTGAGAGGCAAAGAAATCCAAGTTTTTCGTCTTTATATATAGAGAGAGAGGAGCAAATGACCACGAGACCCAGATTTTCATATCTAATATCTTACATTAATTTAGCAAATTTTTGGGGTTTGGAAAGTTTTGAATAATTTTTTATTACTGTCTTAATATAGTGTGTGTAGGGTTACCTAAACTAGAATTTTACAGGGAATCCAGAGTTGTAAAGTCAAATGCTTACTCCAATTGTACATTCAAACTTCTCCCCCGAGATCTAGTTTAGGTTTTTTTTTTTTTTTTTTTATATATACACATAATTACATATACACATCGTCATTTGTCTTTAGTTGTTTCTAATGTCAATCCTCTTCTTGTCTCTACACCCTTTTTTTTTTATTGGTTGATTGCCTTATTATTTCTTATTGACTCCCTCTCAATGACCATCTACTTTTTTTTTTCTGTTCTTGAATTTTCTGTTATAGTTAATTAGAATTGGAATTCTACGTACAAGTATATATCTTATTTTCAAGACCACGTTCATATATATATACATGTGCTACATATTTGTATGCATTTGCTTATAGTGGTTCATGACGACTTCATGAACCCACGTATTAATTGTTGCGAAAATGACAAAACATTGTTTTGGTCTTTTCCTCGGTACGTCCATTTTTTTTCTAAATCAGTTCGCTTTTAATTTCTTACATACAAGACATTTTTACAATTCATCACTGGCATATTTCGGGCTAGATTATTTTTCCAAGGATTGAATTTATTTATCGTAGGAGAAATCGTTGTTTGTTGGATTAACAAAGAGCATATGATAAGTGATGCAACCTCTAGAGGAATAAACCCAACTCAAAATGCATTTTCTTTCGAGGAAACATCTACTTTTCTAGTTGTCGGATAATCAACCATTTCATGTTGTCGGAGTTCTACTAGTATATCTTATTTTACTGTATATAGTCCGCATTACACCCATTAACAAGTACATCATAATCAACCATTTCATGGCTGCTAAGTATTTAGAAGATTTATTTTGAGATTATAAGATTCAAATTCAATTAGTTTTACTGCGATTTTAGTTACTTAAGTACTATAAGTGCATTAGATTTTTTCAATATTCTGAAAATTAGTATGGAGTTTGGTCTGAAGTCTTTGGGTGATCAATAGATAAAAGTACATCATAATTAAGGTTTCTTACTAAGAAAATGAGAAAAGCAGAAATCTAACTATTTGACTAGATCATCTTAATAACTCTGGCGTGTGTTCATATGAAATGAACAAATTTATATTACTATCCGTTACATTAACCCTCTAGTAATGGGATAGGTGACAATATTAGCAAAATATTATATTTCTATAGTTTAAACGGTTAAGATTATTGAAATTTTTAAAAAATTTTGTTCAATAGTAATTTTGTGTTTGCATTTATATGAGAAAAAAAAAAAAAAAAAAAAAAAAGGAGAAACAACTTTGACAACAAAAAAAAAAAGGGAAAAAAAAAGTGTGATAGGCCAGAGAAAAATAGAAGTGCAATGGCAAAGAGAAAAAGGCACGTGAAAGATATTTGACAGTGATGGTTTTAAGAAAAATAAAAGTCTCGTCGTTGTCGTCAATCTGAAATGAAATTACACGTAAATAGATACAATCTTCTTTCTGGGTTTTAGATTTTACAGAAACCAAGTTTCAGAGATCGTGACTCGTGACTCAAGAGAGAGACTTTAGATGTGAATTGTGACGTGAGAAGCAACGAATTTTTTTAATATATATATTATTAGAGATATTTACTGAATCAGAGATGAAATTACACGTAAATGTAATCATAAACTCTTGAATCTCCATAATTTTCTCAACGTTTATTTATGATAATAAATTATCAAACCAAATAAAATAATATGTCGAAACATGTATATAAACAAAAACAATAGCTATCTTCTTTCTAAGTAAGTAATTAAGAGAACAAATGAAAATGTAGCTTTTACCTTTGGATCTATAAACAATATTCAACAAAACTCATCTCACAAGATAGAAAGTAAGACGAAAACTGAAGGAATATAGTTGGAGAAAAAGGCGATAAAAATCGGTTGAGGGGGATGAAGCCTGGTCCGAGAATCATTTAGTTTTTTTTTGTCATTCTTCTAAAATATTAATCGAATGATCAGCTCCTCTATGACCTCGAGCCAGACAACATTCCTCTCATCTCTAAACCGCATTACAATTAAAATCAATAGTAGAACCAAGTTATCAAGAAGAGAAATGAGATTAACGAAGAGAAAAACAGCAGAGGAAATGTGAATGTGAAGAATTTTTTTGGAGAAGAAAGAAAGATATGTGAGACAAAAGAGACAGAGATTTTGTCTATATATATAGAAAGAGAGAGGGGAGAAAATGACCAAAACACCAAGATTTTCTTACATTAGTTTAGTAATTTTTTTTTGAGTTTGAATAAATTTTAGTCACTGTCTTAATATAGTATGTATATAGGGTTTACCTGAAATAGAACTTTGTAGGAAAATCCTGAGTTGTATAGTTTCAAATTCAACATGCTCCAAGTTAGTACATTCAGACTTTCCCTCTATATACTTAATTCCCTTTATATATTTAATTTCGTTTGAATATATTATATATATATATATATATATTTCTCCATTTGTCTTTAGTTGTTTCTCTTATTTAATTTCCTTCATTTCCGAGGTCAAAAGCCATTAATCCCTATCCATTTACTTCCCATGGATCCCCCGAAATCGGAAATCCAATTCTTTACGTTCACTAATAGATTCTTAAAAAAATAAAATCGCAAATCTTCCATCAAATAAGATATCACTCGCCAAATAAAGTACTAGTAATAATGTCATATTGTAAACATGAGAATTAATTTAAAGAGTACTCTTATGAATTAATTAAAATCATATAATAATACAATTAAGATGCATCCACAAGCAATGGTAACAAACTGATTGTGTATATACATTCAGAGGTATATCAAAAAAAAAGAGAGAGAAAATGTACATTCAGAGTGTATATATTTGAGTTAATGCGAAAATGGTACACCTTAGCTTCGATCTCATTATTGCCATATTATTTCTTTTGGCTCCCTCTCAACGGCCTCTTACTTTTTCCTGTTCTTCTGAAATGTTATATGATATTTATAATTTGAATTGTTTTGAGTAATTTTTTTTTTCAAAAATAGGTTTCATGTTTTGAGTACTAAAAATATCTGTGTTTTATGTTTGTAAATATGTGGATACATTTGCTTAGATGTGGTTCATGACGAGTTCACGAACATATGTATTAATTGTTGTGAAAAGGACAAAACATTGTTTTGGTCTTACATCGATCTACGTTCCATATTTTCCGACATCAGATATCGCTTTCGATTTCACCTTCACGATATATAAGACTTTTTTTTTTTTTAACAGCAATAATACTACATTTCAAAATTTAACAATGTTGTTGATGACATTGAAAGCCAAATATATTAGTTAAACCGGTGAAAAGAAGTTTATGTTGGAACTAAGTCAAACCTCGTGTTCTCGTCTTTTTTTAACAAAAATAATTGATGTGGATATTAAACGATTTAGAAATAAAAACTAAGGTAAAATCCAAAAGCCTATCAAGAAAGATAGAAAAGTAGTCCAAATCTGATCGAAAGACATGCCAATCCGACTAATTATATGTGATCGATAGAAGCGTCAAACAATATGTGTTGATCTTGATCGAACAAAATGCATGTTCAAAGAGATGACATAGCCCATAGTAAATCATCGAGTTCGACACGTAGTGATGAAAAAATTCATCTACACCCTTGCATGCTTAGAAAATAATGATCCCTTGTATCTTATAGATACCACCAAAGTCATTCACCAGTTCAAGTTTAAGTATCGCTTTTTAATATTTTTGGATCTGCTGACTACAGAACAATTATTATAAAAAGGGACTGTAATTCTTTGGTCGAATTCCTTAAGAGTCGAATTAGCATGAAGATATTTTAACTAAGCACCAAATGACGAATTATGTTTCTTTCTCTAACTAGTAGCTATGCTTTCTTTCCTAGTGTATATATCAAGACTATGTAATTTCAAGTATTTAGTTACTAAGATTTATGAGTTTAGAAAAAGAAAAAAAAAAGTCACCGTTTCCTCGTAAATATCTTTCTTTTCTGTTTGGGCGTTAAAATGTACAAATAAACTTGATGTTTCAGAAATAGGAAAAAAAATACTGGAAGGACTGATTTCCAAAAACCTTTAACTCTACAAACTTCAAAAACGGGAAGACGTAGCATTCTTTCTATCCATCAGTTTCTTCCTTCTTCTTCCTCTTGATCATTATATGATTCAATTTACAGTCAAAAAAATTCATGAAAATTTCACTTTCTTCTCAGACGGAGAAGAAGACCGATCCATTGAACCTCCTAATTCTATCTCCTTTTATTAATCGCATTTCCTTTTGATTTCTACAAGTGAGAAATGTTGTCCAGAGCCCTCGGACGAGTTCGAATTACTGGGTCGAGGATTCAGGGATCGAATAATTCCAGAGGTTTTCCCGAGAATTCGAAACTGGGTCCGATTGGTGTTTCCTGTGGAAGATGGTTGTCGAGCGAGAGCGGGAAACGCTTTGCGGCGATGTGGGGGAGCGGAGATTACGGAAGATTAGGGCTCGGAAACTTGGAGTCGCAATGGAGACCTGCCGTTTGCTCTGCTTTGAGTGATCACAGCATCAGAACTGTAGCTTGCGGAGGAGCTCACACTCTATTCCTCACCGGTGATTTCTTCATCGCCCAACTTGCTTTTTCTCTCTTTACTGATTCTCCGGAATTTTGAATCATAAAAGCTGCAATTCGATTTGGAATATGAGCAATCGAAGTAAAAGAATATCTGTGTTGACTGTTGAGAAGAGAAAATCAGAGAATTGGTATCTTAGTGAACCATTTGCAGCTATGATCTTGTTGGTTGGAGTTGTAAATAATCAGAATTGGACTGACCCTTGATGGATAACATCTCTACGCTTTGTTTAAATTGATCATGTTTTTGTTTAGTTAGGTTTCTTGTAAAGTGTTCTTATTTGAATCAGTGATTGGTTGTGAAGAATGTTAGCAATATCTGATTAGCAGCTTACATATTCATTCCTACGTATGTGACAGAAACGAGGAGAGTCTTTGCAACAGGTCTTAATGATTTTGGTCAACTTGGTGTATCAGATGTTAAAACTCATGCTATGGTATGTTATAATTGGTATGTTGGTCAAGAAGGGTGCAAGCTTTTTTTGTTTGCCTCTCTATTTCAGTTTTCACAAGATTATTCATTGGCAATTGATATTTTGGAATGTTGTTGTTTGTTTAAAATGTCGTAGGAACCTCTTGAAGTTTGTGGACTAGAAAAAGATATTATGCACATCTCAGCTGGTTATTATCACTCTGCTGCTATTACAGGTAAACATGCACAACATTCTTCATTAATATGGTATGACCTGAACCTGAAACATGATCTCCTGCATGCCAAACTTTCGACGCTTTCTTGCAGCCTTCTGGTGCAAGTGCTTTACATATATTTGCTATTTTTCTTTGGTTTAGTTGATGGGGAGCTCTACATGTGGGGGAAGAACTCGAGTGGACAGCTTGGACTGGGAAAAAGTAAATACCTTTTCCATTCAATAAGTTACACACTGTTATTTAAGTCCTCTCATCAAAGTTGCTTCCCTGCTTACACGTTTGTTTCCATTATACATATTTTCTTATGAAGAGGCTGCAAGAGCGGTACATGTGCCAACCAAAGTGCAGGCTTTGCATGGAATCACCATAAAATCCGTGGCTTTGGGTTCAGAGCACTCAGTTGCTGTTACTGGTATGGATCCTAGATTCTTAGCTGGATATACAGAAGTAAACACCTTTTAAGTATCTTTCTTGAGCAGATGGAGGTGAAGTCCTGAGTTGGGGAGGAGGGGGATCTGGAAGACTTGGCCACGGTCACGAGTCCAGTTTTCTTGGCATCTTAAGAAGTAAAAGGTTGGCCTATTTTACTTAATCCCTACATAGTTTTGTCTCTTTCTCATGCTATTTTTAACTCACAGGAGTTTCATATTTCCTCATTGGTGTACTTTATCATGATTGTAAAGTATGTCCCTAATTGCAGTGAGTTTACACCAAGGCTTATCAAGGAACTCGAGGGGATCAAGGTAGTTGCCTGGGATGAAAACCTTCTAGTTACCTAGTGGTGGTTTTAATCTTTAGATTTCCATGCTTATGTTTTTCTGTTCTTTGTTACGAGCACTAGGTTAAAAATGTTGGTGCTGGTCTGCTGCATTCAGCATGCACTGATGGTATTGATTTACTTTCTTCAATTTTGAATGTTGTTGTCATTTACCCTTGCTGAGATTTTTTCCCAAATGATGCAGAGAATGGCTCTGCTTTCATGTTCGGAGAAAGATCTATAAATAAGATGGTAAAGAAAATGTCTTTTTCCTAGAATTTGTATGGTTACATTATAGTTATCTGAAGCTATCTGATGGGAAAATACAGGGCTTTGGAGGAGTAAGGAATGTTACAACGCCATCGATTATCAATGAAGTGACATATGCAGAAGAAGTCGCATGTGGTGGCTACCACACATGTGTTGTCACAAGTAATTATCTCTTATTCGTTAATGCTTTGTGTCCAAGTCCCATTTCTTTGTATATGTTCTTAACCAAAAAACTAGGTTTTAGTTTCTGCTGTATGTATCAACATATCGTCTTTGTTGTTTCCGTTCGCTTTTGTAAGGAGGTGGGGAACTTTACACATGGGGCTCAAACGAAAATGGGTGTCTTGGCACAGAGTAAGTTTACCCGGAAATTCAGAATGTTTCATTATAAGTTCTGAAAACAAAGTTCTTGCGCATATACTTAGTTTTTTTCTCCCCTTTTACAGTTCAACATATGTCTCACACTCCCCTGTGAAAGTTGAGGGTCCTTTCTTGGAGTCTAGTGTATCTCAGGTATCTTGTGGCTGGAAGCACACTGCAGCTATTTCAGGTAGCAATCTCCTTTAGTATAACATCTTTTATTCCATTTTGGTTGTGCAAGTTATTTTCAACTCAATTCTAAAAACTTGTTTGCAAGATAACAATGTCTTTACATGGGGATGGGGAGGTTCTCACGGCACATTCTCTGTTGATGGACATTCCTCTGGTGGACAACTGGTTTGTTTTCATCAGTCTCTCTTATTGATCAAATCTCAAAACAATTCACTCATTATCTTGAATCCCTCTGGTATAATCTAAGAATGATGTGGTATATATATTTGTGTGTGTAGGGCCATGGTAGTGATGTAGACTATGCAAGACCAGTAATGGTGAATTTGGGAGACAATGTAAGAGCACTTCATATATCATGTGGCTTCAATCATACAGGAGCAGTTCTTGAACATTTCTGAAGACGCATAAGCTCAGTTTCATTTCATGTATGTTACGTCTCTTAATTCTTTCTTTTAAACTTGAGAGAGGATGTTGTACATCGGAAGAAAGAACCTGATGGTTCTCCACTTGTAAGAATAAAAGATAGTATATATATACAGAAGAAAGAAAAAAGTAAAGTGCATATTGAACACTGAATTTTTTTCAACATTTCTGGTCAAATGGTTCTTTGAACAGCAAAACACTTGAGAACTGTAAACTAAAAAACACTTGAATACAAATGTGGAGAGATGGAAAACATCAACATTTGTCTCCTTTATTGCAAGTCAAAAACTCCAACGAATGAATCTGTTATCCGTACTATCAAATCCCTCACACTCACAATCATGGGAATCGCAATGCATAGTAGCACCGCCTAAAGCATTGGTTTTGTTTCTCTTTTCGTTATTGTCAACAACAAAAAAAAAGGAGAGAAGTATTATGCATATGAAAAAAGATGAATCCAACTTCTAAGCAGCTGACTCCTTTGCGATCTTCTCTGCCTTTGCAACAACCTCGTCGATACCTCCAACCATGTAAAACGATTGCTCGGAAAGATCATCGTACTTTCCATCGAGCAAGCCCTGCAACAGACCAACCACACAAGATGATTTGGTCAATTATTGAGATTCATAATGGAAATCTATCTATGGCAGGGTAAAACTAGTCCACCTAAACCTAGAGAACACAAAAGCTTTTCTATACTGGAAAGGGGGGATCAAAACTCACAAGTCACAGCGACATTTAAGATTACTATAAGTTCACAGCAAAAAAAATCAGTGTATCAGAATGTTGGGAGTGCCAGTATCCATATACCTGGAAACTGTTGATGTTTTCTTTAAGGTCAACGTATTTTCCGGGGGCACCAGTGAAGATCTCAGCAACATGGAATGGCTGACTCAAGAATCTCTGGATCTTACGGGCACGGGCAACAGTCAGCTTGTCGTCTTCACTTAGCTCGTCCATTCCCAAAATGGCGATAATATCTTGCAGATTCTTGTAGTTCTGTAGCACTTTCTGCACACCACGAGCAGTGTTGTAGTGCTCCTCACCCAAAATGTGAGGCGAGAGCATACGGGATGTCGAATCTAGAGGATCCACAGCAGGATAGATACCAAGCTCAGAAATCTTCAGATGGGAAAGACAAAAAGTATAAACATGTCAGCTTTATGGAGCATAACAAGTGAAATGTTTTGAAAAGAAGCAAGACAAGCTCATACCTGTCTTGAAAGCACAGTTGTGGCATCCAAGTGAGCAAAGGTTGTAGCTGGAGCAGGATCTGTCAAATCGTCAGCAGGGACATAGATGGCTTGCACTGAGGTGATAGAACCCTTCTTGGTGGTTGTGATTCGCTCTTGAAGAGCACCAAGATCAGAAGCCAGAGTTGGCTGGTAACCCACAGCAGATGGGATACGTCCGAGCAAAGCAGACACTTCAGAGTTGGCCTACACAAGAGAGAGTATATATAGTTAAATTTTTAATCTTCACGTGCATATATGTCACACATGTGCTGCGTGTGAGAATAGAATAAACAAGAAGACTCACCTGAGTGAAACGGAAAATGTTGTCAATGAAAAGCAACACATCTTGGCCTTCAGCATCACGGAAATACTCAGCAACGGTTAAACCAGTAAGACCAACACGGGCACGAGCACCCGGGGGCTCATTCATTTGTCCGTACACAAGAGCACATTTGCTCTCAGACTGTTAAAACAGGGAAACATAGAGGATTAAGCAGCTAAGATCATTCAAACGCCATTTGCAGGAAAGTTAAGGTGAAGATTAGTCCAGATTAACTGAATACCTGTTTCTCTCCTAGCTTGATGACACCACTCTCAATCATTTCTCTGTATAAGTCATTGCCTTCACGGGTTCGTTCTCCCACACCAGCAAACACAGAGAAACCACCTGTTCATTAGAAGAGCACCAATTAATAACTAAAAACCCATTGTACTAACTAGTTCTCAAAATAATATTGAGAGTTAAACAGACCATGAGCTTTTGCGACATTGTTGATCAGCTCCATAATGAGCACTGTTTTCCCGACACCAGCACCACCAAAGAGACCAATCTTTCCTCCTCTTTGGTAAGGAGCAAGGAGATCAACAACCTACAGGGGAAATAAAAAAAAAGTCAGCTCGAGACATGAAAGACAACATATGTGACCTATGGGTACAGCGCAGAGCTAGGGCCCAGAATCTACCTTAATACCAGTGGCCAGGATCTCTTGCCCGGTGGCAAGATCAACTAGAGCCGGAGCTTCTCTGTGAATGGGTAAGTAATGTTCGGTCTCTGAGCAATAGCAAGAACATATGGTCATGACAGGTTTGCAGACAGTGAAATATTAATTAAGTGTGGCATAGACTTCTTACTAATTTCGCCTCTCTCGTCGATGGGTTCTCCGAGAACATTCATGATACGCCCAAGAGTAGCCCTTCCAACAGGGACCTTAAAAGTAGAAGAAACCAAACGTGAGATTTCGTTATCACTACTCAGTCAGATTACCAAGATAAAAACTAAGGCCAGCATCAAAGAAAAGATTACTCATCCAATCCCAAAAAGACATTTGGACATATTTGAAGAAATGAAGAGATTTTTGAAAAAAAAGAGTATCTGGAAAAGGTCAACGTTGGAGATAAGGAATAACGAAGAGAGACCGACGAAATGGATTCACAGATCTAAAACCGATAATGGCAACATAACCCTATTGACACCCTGATCCAGGATCAACGATCCAGATGGGAGGATCTATGCTCAGAAACTACTTACAGTGATTGGAGCGCCGGTATTGAGAACGCGTCGTCCACGGACGAGACCCTCAGTACCATCCATAGCAATGGTCCGGACGACATTCTGACCCAAGTGATGAGACACCTCAAGAACCAATCTTGTGGGATGGTCCTGGACCTCGAGAGCGGTCATGATCGGAGGCAGTCCCTCCTGATCCTCGAATCTCACATCAACAATGGCACCAATGACCTGGCAAACACGCCCAATCGCACCTTTACCACCATAATCATAGGTCTTCTTCGCCTCATCCTTAGCAGGGGCAGACGATGGCGCAGCTGAGCTTGCCGGTGAAGAGGTTGAATATTCGGCGACGCGGCCTAGGAGGTCTCCAAAAGGAGCAGCACGGCGAGCAGGGGAAGGAGAAGGAAGCCTAGGATTTCGGCTCCCGAATTTGGCAGCAGATCTACCGGAAGTTGAACGGAGAAGCGATGATAAGACTCTCCGAGACGCCATGAGTGTGTGGGTGTGTGAAAAGAGGAAATGCTAGGGTAACTACAGAACCTGAAATCTAAGCTTGACTTGTTGTTTTGTTCTGTTTGGGAAATTTTCCAAAGCTTGATGGGCTTCATAGTGGACTTATTTAGGCCTACTTTGTGAATCTTTTGACCATATTAAGCTTTTTAATTCGGAGACTGCTTCTTGCATGTGAGTTGATCCTAGAGGTTGTTGAGCAGAGAGTACATCGGGACTACTACTCCTGTTCGTTGAAAAAAAATCTCAAATACTTCTTTCCTAGTTAATTTATCTTTGATTTATTTAATTCTCTCAAATCTTCTTGTATGTGTTCTCAAGCTTATAGTGTAAGAATTTAACATAACTTGGGGAATAATAAAGAGAATTAGAAAGAGATTAAAGAGAATTAGAAAGAGATTGAGAATAAGTTTTCAAAGTGTGTTTTTCATTAATTCATCTTACATCTTTTTTATAGAATTCCAATAATATATTTCTTTTATGGAGTTACAATTATATGTGTGAACAATTGTGAACAGATTTTTGAACTACAAAAGTCAACAAATATTATTGTTGGAGAGGAGATAAAAACCAACGGTAACAAAGTAATAATATGTTTAATTGATACTTCTTTTCAAGTTTAGTCGTCAAAAATATTTAGCTTGGAAACTCAAAAACATCACCTCATTAAAGATCTTAATTTTAATGACCTTAATATACAAAACTATGTTAAAGAAAAAAGAGTGTGAAGTCTATAAATTAAGGAACATGAAATCAAGGTCTTGAGAGATCCATGAGTCCAAATTTGTTAAAGATGTTGTTATAAATCTTTAGATTTGCAGTCTTGGTGAATACATCCGTCAATTAGTCTACACTTTATGTGTAGTATGGGAGGATTACTCCTTCAATTTTCTCGCGAACCTTGTGGCAATCAATTTCAATGTGTTTGGTTCTTTCATGGAATATTGAGTTGGTAGCAGTATGGATTACGGCCTGATTATCACAATGCATGGTGATTGGTCCTTCATGCTTAATGCCAAAGTCTCTAAGGAGAGTTTTGAACTAAGTCAACTCATTAGTAAGCTTCCTCATATCCCTATATTATGCTTCAGCACTAGAGCAAGACACAACTTTTTGCTTATTTGTCTTCCAAATCACCAAATTACCTCCAATAAAAGTGTAATCGCCGGTTCTAGATTTTCTATCAACCCTAGCACCAGTCCAATCAGCATCACAATAACCAACAATTTTGGTGTTACCATTCTTTGCCATATGTATTCCTCGACCCGAACTTCCCTTGAGATACCTTAGAATTCTTTCAACCATGCTCCAATGATAAATTGTTGGTTCTTGCATATATTGGCTCACTTGGTTCACCTCAAAACAAAGGTATGGTCTTGTAAGTGTAAGATAGATCAATTTTCCAACAAGTCTTCTATATTGAGAAATATCATTGGAATTCTCATCTGATTTCTTCCCCTTTCGGTTGACTTTGTAGTCATTTGTCAACAATAAAAGTTTTAAAAAGTCAAGTTATAGTTTAAAAAAAAAAAGTTTATCTTTGTTTAATAGACTCTAAGTTCAAAAAGTTAGGTTTTAGTTAATTGTGACAGCAGTTTCAATCAAAAGAAAAAGCATAACAACTTACTAGATACTAAGTTCAAAAAGTGGGATACATACGCCCAAATAGCTGTACTATAGAGTTTTGGGTCCGAACATGTAATATAGAAAATAATAATGATTAGTAAAAGTTGTGACTTTGTTTACGACTCATTCAAAATTTATAAAAAGTATCAAATATGAAACTTATCTTCATTGTTAATGCTATGTGAGAAGAAAAAACAATTAGATAACTCATTGTTAACATGTATCGACTTATGAAAAAGACTAATTATCAAATATCTCATTTACCTTATAAACTTCAATTTCACATTTCATCATATATGTTTATTAAGATCCATTGGCTCTTATTCCTGCAAAGATATAAAGCGAGAAGAAACATCAAACTCAAAATTAAGAAAAAGGAGGTCTTTATTATGTTTTGCTCTGGTTCAATGTTCAACCGCAAAGCAAAAGACTTACATCATTGTGTAAGCACCACCAGCTTTGTCTTGCATCCCTATATTCCAACAGGCTTTTGCTTCATGTCGTACTACCAACAAAAGATGAACAATTTAAGACTTTATAAGACTTTATAACTCACATAAGCCTTTCATTTTGTTAATATTGAAGAAATAGTTATGGTTGTTGTTACATTTTTGCATCATTCACATAATTACTCATATACTCTATATTTACACAAAATCTAAATCATTCATAATATTTAATTATGAATCACACGCATCATCTAATTACAAAATAAAAGTTTCAAACTATAAATTTTAGAGATTTTGAGTTTTTTTTTATATTAATTATCGTTAGATTTCATTGGATTTTTGGATTAAAAAAAATCTAATGATACTTAATTAGATATGCTCAAAATACAATAGTTATTATGAGATGAGATCTTGCAATTGACTATTTAACCAGCTTTTGTTGAGTGTTAACCATATTCATCAGTGTTCTAATCAGTTATATCATAAGAACTAAGAAGACAATCATTTTTACTTTATTCTCCATTTCCTCTAAATTTTTTTTCTTAGCTTGACACCCAAACTACCATAAACATCTACTTTCCCTTCAATCCGCAGGTAAGTGTACCTATAAAATCGCATCGATTAACAAAAAAAATTCTTTTCCTTATAATATTTTTACGTACCTTAGATTTATATTTTAATTATCATATATTTTTCTTTTTCAGCAATGGAAGCCGATGGTCGGAGACTTCACTCTGTTCTGACGAGAAGTGAAATCCTTGAAAAGATGATGAAAGTTATGACTATGATCTCGGAAGTCTTCTTACTGCCAAAAGCCTACGCAGTTATAATCCTAATCCATCTCCGATGGAACTCATTTCAGGCTTCCGATCGTTTGGGTGATGACAGAGAGAAATTTCTATCAGAACTCAGGTTGGATCTAGTTGATATCAAATATACCTCATGTTTTTCTTCTGCAAAAGACGAGAATTACGCTATCCATTCCTTTATGGAAAGTGAATCAATCAAATGGTGTCCTGCACCGAACTGCTGCTACGCCATTGAAGTTGGTGATGAGAATGTAGATGATAATGATGAATCCAATCGTTTCGACGTCGTATGTTTGTGCGGTCATATTTGGTGTTGGCAATGTGTCCGGGAGTCACACTGACCGGTGACTTGCGAAAACGCGTCACTATGGTTTGATCATCTCTTGGATCAGTCAAAGAGCGTTGCTTGGATCACAAGAAATGCTAAACGTTGTCCTAATTGCTCCACTGCCGTTCAACGGAAAAAGGATTCTGTATATAGACTCATAACTTGTATATGCAGGTTTGCATTTTTTTATTCCTTTTCTATAAAAATATCAATAATCAAAACTCATTATGTGTTTGCTTTACTGTTGTGTAAACAGTTACACTTATTGCTGGACATGCTTGAGATCAGAGCAAGCGCACAAAGGAGATTGGACAAATTGCACTGAAGTCTTTGCTAAACAACCAAATAATCAAGAAAAGGCGGCTTCCTCTTCGTCTTCTCACTTGAGTCTCTGGGAGGCGGGTGATAAAGAAATGGATAAAGCAAAAGCGGATCTAAAGTACATCGAGGAAAAGGTTATTCCAAAGATAACTGACGATTTTGGTTTAAGTAACCAAGAAATTAGGGCTGTGAGAGAAGCATGGATGTTGATTGTTCAATGCAAACAAATCTTGAAGTGGAGCTATGTATGGATATTTCTTATCCGAGTTCCAAAGCGCAAAGATGAATTATGTGAATTATTCTCGTGATTTAGCAACCAAGGATCTTGTCAAGTTCAAAGAGACTCTACAAAAGTTAACGGATGAAGCCAAATCATCTGGAGATTTCAATTGCTTTGACCAAAAATTGTCAAACAATACAAAATATATTGGTAACACCTTTCATGAATTTGTCAAGAATCTTGAAGATGGTATTCCTGAGGTTAAGGTTGATGATGATCTACCCATCTCTCACTTTCACTTCCACTGGTGTCCCTTCAAGAACGATTCGAAGTGCACAATGTGTTGTTGCTCTGTTCTCTGTTCTCCTCGTGCGGATTTTGATGCAAGTAGCTCAAGTGCAAGTGCCCCCAAGAATCCATGAGCTCATGAAGAAGAAACCAATCATGGATCTTTGAGTGAGAGTAATGATAAGTATGTTTCATTCTTAGATTCATTCTTATTTGTTGTTTTGTGGTTGAAGAGTATGATTTAAATTATGTTTTGGAATAAATTTTGTTAAAATCGGTTTAATGGCATGTATAAGCAATTAACCAGTCTTTTCAAACTGATCTTTATAAAGATAATAAAACTATTATATTATAATATCTTTTATTAGATAACAGAACAAAAAGTGATTTTTAGTCATACATCTGTAACATTTTTTTAAGAAACAAAATTATTAGGAGAAGAAAAAAATTGGTGGGTGAGAAAATTTAGGGATTGCTTCAACTCGCCAAGTTCCTTAATATCGAATGTAAAGTTGAGAAAGGCCTTATTGTACTGAATACCCTCATTGTCATCACCGGTGATGATGAGATTATCCACATACATTAGAACCACGACAAGACCTTGAGGACTATAGAGAGTGAACAAGGTATGATTCGAGTGAGACCTTTTGAACACATGATTTTTGAGTATAAAGCTCACCTTTTGGTACCATGTTCTTGGTGATTGCTTCAAACCATATATAGCTTTTCAAAACATAAGCACTTGCCCAGGTTTACAAAGATCTCTAAGACCGAGTGGTGAAGCCATATACACTTCTTCCTCAAGCTCTCCTTGAAGAAATACATTATTCACATTCATTTGCCATAGATACCAAGAAAGATTGATAGCAAAAGATAACACTACTCTCACAGTATGTAGTTTATGCCTCTCTCTCTTTTTTTTTTCCCTTTTTCTTTTCATTTTCACCTCTTTCTATCTTTTTGTTCCTTTATTCTTTTTCTTTTTATCTTTAGGTTTTGGTGTGACATCGAGTGAAGTTGGACTTTATATAACACTTGTATGGCCTCAGATTTAAGTCAATTGTCGTAATCCTCTCCTCCTTTTTGCATGTGGATCACCAAGTGTCAAAGAATTATGAGGTTATTTGAATCTCATTGATTCAATGTATGGTATGGTGATCAAAATATTCATATTTTCACCATTTCCTCCTTGTCCGATCGCATCTCGCCACATGTCTCTTGCTTTGTTCCCGGTTTACGTTCAAACAACTTTCCCCAATCATACATTTTTGCTCGAATTATTTTCTTTATGTCCTGTTGTCTTCAAAATAATTTTAGAAAATTAATTGTGTGAGATTCGTTCCTCGAGGTATAACACATAAAGTTTAAGACGAATTATAGAGACATTAGCGAAATTTCACTACTTTTGGGTTACATGGTAAAAGCCACAGCTAATTATTTTTGTTTGACCTCCTCCACAGTGAGTTATAACCCATCACTCAACCCAAGCCGAAGAGTCTTCAAAGTTTTTCATTGCCAACACCTTTAAAAAACTATCTCTTCACATCATAACCCGAGTGGGTGTTTAAGAACTCATATTGTTTTACCAAAGACACGTGTTTTTTTCCTTTCCCCATTCGTAGCGTTGACGACTATCACATCCATCTTCTGGTCAATGCTTAGTAAACCTAGAAAGCCTGGTGAATCTAAAAACCATGTTCCGATAAATGGTGTTATCATTACTAGAAGGATCTCCTTGATCAACCTGGTTATAGCCATTAATTTTTGTTTTGATTTTCATGTTTTATCTCAATATAGAATAGAAGGTTCCTATCAAAGTGAGATGATAAAAGCATTTAACTCTCGTTCATGTTGTGGGAGTACATTTTTGAGTATATTCAATTTCACTTCAAGAGACAGTCATATGCTCACAAATGGCAGAAATTGTTAAGCTCTAGAGCAGTTCCTGACATCATCTTTCTTCACACTTGTGTTTGATATCCATTTTACTTGTTCATATAATGCCTATAAATTTGGAATTTTTAGCATTATTGTTCAAAATTCTTTCATTTTGGTGGTAATATAAAGGAATTCAAACAAAACCAAGACTTTCAACATTCTTTTCAACAAACAACTGTATGCTATGTTGGTTGATGACTTAAAAAAGTATTTGTTCTATGGTAGTACATTGTAGATATCCATCCGCAGAGATCCTTCATGTACCATTATTGTGAGTTCGGCCTTATTCTTGTAAACATTACACAATTTTGTTAAATGAAAGTTATGCCAAATATATCCTTTTGAATTTTGATTTGTTGTGGTACCCAAAAAAGCGACATCATACCACTTAGATTATATTGTTTTTATTCATTACCAATTAAATTTTTTTCTAATACATATATTATATTGTTTTTAATCAAAACTAAAATTCTTTTTCAAATAATACTATAATAAATATAATCATTTTTGATAAGTGAAAATATATTATATCCTAAATAAAATATTTTTACAAGGCATCATATTATCAGCTTTTCACAAAAAAAATAAAAAGAATAGGTGTTTTAGCACAATACACTTTTCAAACACAATCGATAGCTAGCTTTTAGGTATACATAAACCACACTTGCAATAGACTTTTGAACCTTCTTCGAGTGATGTTAGCAAGAATCTTGTTTCGAAGATGGCGGTTTAAGGATGAGAAAAGAGCAGTTGGCGTAGCTTTGTTCGTTGAATGAATCCTGTTATTCCTCTCTCTCCACACAGAGTAGACTAGTCTGTAGAACGCTAAATTTCTCAGCAAATTATGCTGGTGAACGGATATCATCTGATTCACTAAATCCTCCCAATTATTGAAGCTGGTGCTAGTAAGACCAAGTCTCCTTGATAACATATTCCAAAGTTCCTTTGTGAAAGCACATGTAAGGAAAAGATGGTCCCTGTCTTCATCGGCAATATTACACAAAGGGCAAACCGTATCTACACTGAGACCCCATCATTTCAAACGATTCTTAAAAGAAGTCAACCAAAATTAGTGACCCAGAAATGAAATACGTGTTTTGGAGTATGGTCTCTAAACCATATAGCATTGAACCAAGGTTTCAGAGAACCTTTTGGCCTAAGATACTCCCAAGTTTCCTTCGCTGAGAATTCACCTGTAGAGTTAGAAATACTTGATATGTTCCACATATATGAGTCTAGCTCAGAGTTATAGTATATATAATCATTGAAGTACTTAATTTTTTGGTTTTCTCTTTATAACTAGTTAGCGTGAACGAATTAGCTAATAGACATCTAAACATATCGACCAATCTATCATCATACAACAAAACATAACATTTCACAAGATTACTATATATATATATCCATGCTAATAGAGATAACACCATGGATAAACACAAGCGTTCACGATATGACCATCCGCACAAAATTGTGTTTGCATTACAATAACACACGATAAAGCAGCCTATTCAACAATCAAACATGCAGATCAAAAATCCACTCATGCGCGATTTATTACCTGGTGAAGAACAAGAAGTTTACTCTTGTGGAGATAATGTTGGAAGGTCGATGGAGATCACGACGTAGATGTCAATGTAAGGTTCAAAGGGGTTGATTTAGCACACCACTACACATTTTAAAACCGAATCTAATTAAAGTTTGTTGAGGAAAACCAAATTCGATCAATATCTTCAATAATTGAAATTTGAAAGACAATATATTAAAATTATCAGTGATCAACAAAATCTGTGAGCGAATGAAGTTCGTATCATCGGAAACCCAAAAACTAGAGGGATCAACATGAAACAATAGGGGAAATAAACAAGTGAAACTCAAGTAGATTTACGCAAATTATACCTTTGCTATGTTCAAAGAAAAGCGAAACTCGATTAACAAAGTTGAATATGGTCAATGCCGTTGATGGGGACAAATCTTAGAATAAATGAAGAACAAATGTAATGCGTTTCTTTTGAGAAAATGATTGTAGTGTTGTGTTGTTGTCCGAAATTTCCTAAGCGATTTGCCTGGTTCGATTTATGAGAAAATCATGTTTTGATTTCTTCCATCGAAGTAACGATTTGATATGGAACTAATAAGAAATTGCACGTGTCAGAGGGACAACAAAACACGTGTCCGAGAAGAAGTGGTCTACGTTAGTGAGATCGCAGGGTAGTTTATAGAGAGAGGAGAGAAAGAGAACATTTCGTATTAACCCTAGAGCCATCTCTCTACTGTACAGTCATGGCTAGTCGGCGAATCTTATCATCGCTTCTCCGTTCATCTTCTGGCAGATCTGCTTCTAAATCCTCCTTAATCGGGAGCCGAAACCCAAGGCTTTCGTCACCCGGCCCTGCGCGTCGCGTCGCTCCATGTGGGACTCTCCTTGGCCGCGTCGCCGAGTATTCGACCTCTTCCCCGGCTAATTCGGGTGCGCCATCGTCTGCTCCTGCTAAGGATGAGGCGAAAAAGACCTATGATTACGGTGGCAAAGGCGCGATCGGGCGTGTGTGCCAGGTCATTGGTGCCATTGTTGACGTGAGATTCGAGGATCAGGAAGGATTGCCTCCGATCATGACAGCTCTGGAGGTGCAAGATCATCCCACAAGGCTAGTTCTTGAGGTATCTCATCATTTGGGTCAGAATGTCGTTAGAACTATTGCTATGGATGGTACTGAAGGTCTCGTACGTGGACGACGCGTTCTCAATACCGGCGCTCCAATCACTGTAAGTAGTTTCTCTGTATTAAAGGTTTTTTTTTTTTTTTTTTTTCTCTCATTTATCCTGTGGATCCGGGATCAGGAGTCGAGTTAGAGCATTATTCGTCATTTGATATATTGGTCTAGATCTGTGGATCTGTTTATGGCAACTCTCTTGTTTATGCTCTATCTTTATCTTATCGTTGACTTTTAGAAAAGTCTCTTTTGTTTTTCAATGGATTCATGTCTTATGATGTTTTGAATGACCTTTGGGTGTTTTTTTGTCTACACAGGTTCCTGTTGGAAGGGCTACCCTTGGACGTATCATGAATGTTCTTGGAGAACCCATTGACGAGAGAGGCGAAATTAGTAAGAAGCCTATGACTCACTTAATCAATGTTTCACTTTCTGCAAACCTGTCTTGACAATGTGTTTTTGCTATTGCTCAGAGACCGAACATTACTTACCCATTCACAGAGAAGCTCCGGCTTTAGTTGATCTTGCCACCGGGCAAGAGATCCTGGCCACTGGTATTAAGGTAAATTCCGGGCCTTAGCTTCATGCTGCTGTTCCCACAGGTCACGTTTGTTGTCTTTCGTGTTCCGACCTGACATTTGTTGCTTTCTTTCCAGGTTGTTGATCTCCTTGCTCCTTACCAAAGAGGAGGAAAGATTGGGCTCTTCGGAGGTGCTGGTGTCGGGAAAACAGTGCTCATTATGGAGCTTATTAACAATGTTGCAAAAGCCCATGGTATGTGCTGTAAGGGTTTGTTTACGTATTGTGGGCAGTAGTTTTATTTTATTAATGGGTACTTCTTCTGGTGAACAGGTGGTTTCTCTGTGTTTGCTGGTGTGGGAGAACGAACCCGTGAAGGCAATGACTTATACAGAGAAATGATTGAGAGTGGTGTCATCAAGCTAGGAGAGAAACAGGTATTCAGTTAATCTGGACTAATCTTCACCTTAACTTTCCTGCAAATGGCGTTTGAATGATCTTAGCTGCTTAATCCTCTATGTTTCCCTGTTTTAACAGTCTGAGAGCAAATGTGCTCTTGTGTACGGACAAATGAATGAGCCCCCGGGTGCTCGTGCCCGTGTTGGTCTTACTGGTTTAACCGTTGCTGAGTATTTCCGTGATGCTGAAGGCCAAGATGTGTTGCTTTTCATTGACAACATTTTCCGTTTCACTCAGGTGAGTCTTCTTGTTTATTCTATTCTCACACGCAGCACATGTGTGACATATATGCACGTGAAGATTAAAAATTTAACTATATATACTCTCTCTTGTGTAGGCCAACTCTGAAGTGTCTGCTTTGCTCGGACGTATCCCATCTGCTGTGGGTTACCAGCCAACTCTGGCTTCTGATCTTGGTGCTCTTCAAGAGCGAATCACAACCACCAAGAAGGGTTCTATCACCTCAGTGCAAGCCATCTATGTCCCTGCTGACGATTTGACAGATCCTGCTCCAGCTACAACCTTTGCTCACTTGGATGCCACAACTGTGCTTTCAAGACAGGTATGAGCTTGTCTTGCTTCTTTTCAAAACATTTCACTTGTTATGCTCCATAAAGCTGACATGTTTATACTTTTTGTCTTTCCCATCTGAAGATTTCTGAGCTTGGTATCTATCCTGCTGTGGATCCTCTAGATTCGACATCCCGTATGCTCTCGCCTCACATTTTGGGTGAGGAGCACTACAACACTGCTCGTGGTGTGCAGAAAGTGCTACAGAACTACAAGAATCTGCAAGATATTATCGCCATTTTGGGAATGGACGAGCTAAGTGAAGACGACAAGCTGACTGTTGCCCGTGCCCGTAAGATCCAGAGATTCTTGAGTCAGCCATTCCATGTTGCTGAGATCTTCACTGGTGCCCCCGGAAAATACGTTGACCTTAAAGAAAACATCAACAGTTTCCAGGTATATGGATACTGGCACTCCCAACATTCTGATACACTGATTTTTTTTGCTGTGAACTTATAGTAATCTTAAATGTCGCTGTGACTTGTGAGTTTTGATCCCCCCTTTCCAGTATAGAAAAGCTTTTGTGTTCTCTAGGTTTAGGTGGACTAGTTTTACCCTGCCATAGATAGATTTCCATTATGAATCTCAATAATTGACCAAATCATCTTGTGTGGTTGGTCTGTTGCAGGGCTTGCTCGATGGAAAGTACGATGATCTTTCCGAGCAATCGTTTTACATGGTTGGAGGTATCGACGAGGTTGTTGCAAAGGCAGAGAAGATCGCAAAGGAGTCAGCTGCTTAAGGGATTGATATGATCAATTAATATACTTCTCTGTTTCTTTATTTTTTTGACAATAACGAAAAGAAAAAACCCAATACCTGTGAGCTTACGACCGAATGGGTATTTATAGTTTCTTTCGGTTCAAATTCCTTGAGAGCTACGATGCCTGAACATATCCTCCATTTGCTGTCACTCATATTTTTGGTTCTTTTTCTTCCTTGACTTGTTGAAATAAGGCTCAAGTCTTGCAGATTCTTATTGCAATGTATTTTTTAATCTCAGGCTCTTTGTTTTCAGTAAATGTGTAGTATGATCATCATCATGATTTAAAAACCATCACAAGCAAATACAACTTCCAGTTTCTGTAAATTTATCCATGAGCTATCATCTTGACGTCTCACACATCGCGCCTCTTCCACAGTTTTTGCGTTAGGCACTTATATCAGTTGTTGCATGAAATGCAAAACCTAGCTCCTATGCACGTAAGGACAACGATGATAAACTTTGCAGGTGTAAGCAAGAGGACATAGATTTTTGGTTCTTTTGCACCTTGTTGACAAAGGTCAAGTCTTGCAATTGTATTTTATTATTGTGACTTCGTGACTCATGCTCTTTGTTTCAGAAAATATTTCAAGTCTTGGTATGGACCGTATGGTCATCGATATAACATCTCATTTTAAAAAAAATGTATCCCCTATATATTAATTAAGAAGACACTATGTCACTTGTCTCACTATGCCACGTGTCTCATTGAAAACAATTTAAGGAAAAATTAACCAATGAAATCATTTTATTTAGCCATGTCATTAAAAACTATAAAACTCATTAAAAATTAATAGCCCATTAATAGATAAAATATGTAATATTGCAGTCCATTCAGAGTTGATGACCCATCTTCTCCCATCTCCTTTTGCATGCAAAAAATGATTCCCACTTATCATTCAAATATCTTAATCAAACGGGATATACTTTTATAACAAATTTCAAAATTTCGTAATCATGATTTCCTTTTTAAAATTTATAAAATATATCATGTAACATAGTTATTAAATTTATTTTGACATAATGAGATTCTAATTGATACATATCTATATTTATATTGTATATACTTTTTTTTGTTAATTTTCAAAGAAACAAAAAATTACAACTATGCAATAATATGTGTTAGTAAATCATATAAATATTTTTAAAATATTATACAATAAATTAATTATTAATTTTATACAAACTAATTTAATTTAAATATATTATAGAATGATTTTATGAATACATAATATCCGAGCCGGGCTCGGGTTATAATCTAGTTTAAGTATATTCGAGTGTTAGTATTGTATAACAAGGTGGAGGCAGAATTTTTTTCTACCGGGGTCAATACTAATATATTATAAAATAATATTAATTAGTTATTTAAAAAATTTCGTTTGGTTAATTTTCCAAATAAGCCAAAAATAGAATTAAAGTAATTATTTTATTATAAACCACATTAATTATGTTTATTTTTAGTATAAAATTATAAATAGATATATCATAATGTAATTCTAGAAATAGAAAAAGGTGGTATAAATAAAATAACAGACTAAAGTTTTTCATCAATTCTTCTTTTGATTTTTTTTTTTCAAAAATGTTGGTGAGAAAGAATGGTATGAAATATTTTTGCAATTGATTTATGTATAATGTAAAGTAATAAACAGACTCTGATCCACATTCGTGGAAAAAAAGTTTTATAGGTCTTTTAATGTATAGTTTAATTATGTTGGGCTAGAACAATTGTTTTTGAGAAATAAAATAAAAGCTCCATGGAAATGCAGATCAAAGAATCGAACATGAAATACTGGGGTCACACTAACAACACAAAGGCACAAATGAAACTTTATAAATTTCATGGGGGTCAGACCCTCCTAATCTTTCATTGGCTCCGCCTCTCACATGACAAAACTTTCCATTGCCTTGTTTTATTCTCTTATATATAGCCTAGCAAGTATGAATAAGAAGTTGGTTTATGCATTGGCCTTGCTTATATATACAACGATTTTTTCTACTTACTAGTACTTTTTATGTTTGGTACTTTCCATCTACGTACATGTGTATTTATTATGGATGATCGATATTACAAGAAGAATATCGATCATGTGTACATGTGTATTCCATCTTCGTACATAACATGCGTTTTGCGTCCTTACAATGTTGTGATTAGTTTTACGTTCACCATTTTTGTTGTTTTTACAAAGAGTTTAACCCCTCTATATATAGAGGTTGAGAAAGCTGATCTTGCGGGTGTAGACCACCACGAACGATTAGTATGAGTGTGGAACCTACAAAAGCCACACAAATTTTATTTATAAAATATTAGTTCTCATTTTAATTCTAAATATCTTCATTATAATGTGTTTGGCATGATCTTCCAACCAAAAACTCTGACCTGCCTAAATATATATTTGTTAATTAAAAGCTCAATTTGGATCCCCCAAGGGTCATCTTGTTCTTAATTCGTTTCTTAGCCGTTTATAGTTTTCTTCCGGCACATAATTCAAAATGAAATGATAACACAGAATAGGCCCAAATAAACCCATCAACAAAGCCCACTAAAGAGTAAGAGTGGAGCTTTAGATTGAGCATCCGTATGATACCCTAGCATTTCCTCTCTCTCACACACACAATCCCACTCATGGCGTCTCGGAGAGTCTTATCATCGCTTCTCCGTTCAACTTCCGGTAGATCTGCTGCCAAATTCGGGAGCCGAAATCCTAGGCTTCCTTCTCCTTCCCCCGCTCGCCGCGTTGCTCCATTTGGGGATCTCCTCGGTCGCGTAGCCGAATATTCAACCTCTTCACCGGCAAACTCAGCTGCGCCATCGTCTACCCCTGCTAAGGATGAGGCGAAGAAGACCTATGATTACGGTGGTAAAGGTGCGATCGGGCGTGTTTGCCAGGTCATTGGTGCCATTGTTGACGTAAGATTCGAAGATCAGGAGGGATTGCCTCCAATCATGACAGCTCTCGAGGTCCAGGACCATCCTACGAGATTGGTGCTTGAGGTGTCTCATCATTTGGGTCAAAATGTCGTCAGGACAATTGCTATGGATGGTACTGAAGGTCTCGTCCGTGGACGGCGCGTTCTCAACACCGGTGCTCCAATCACTGTAAGTACTTATTGTGTCTAGATCCTTCCATCTAGATCGCTGATCCAAGATCAGGGAGTCAATATATTTATATTGGCATTATTAAGTTTAGATCTGTGAATTCGTTGATTGTATTTTTTTGCGTCATTTCGCTGGTCTCTGTTCGTGATTCCTTACCCCAACGTTGACTTCGCCCAAATACTCTTTTTCCTTGTCAAAAGTCTCTTCCTTTCTTCAAATATGTCCAGATGATTTTGAGGATGAGTAAACTTTTCTTTGATTCTCTCCTTAGTTTTCCTCCAGGTAATTTGACTAAGTTTGTCTTGGCCTGTTCCCATTTTTAAGGTCCCTGTTGGAAGGGCTACTCTTGGGCGTATCATGAATGTTCTTGGAGAACCCATCGACGAGAGAGGCGAAATTAGTAAGAAGTCTAATCCTCTCTTAAATCAACGTCTCACGGTTCTATGGACCTGGATCATGAAAATTAATCCTGCTGTTGCTTTGTGAATGCTCCAACAGAGACCGAGCATTACTTACCCATTCACAGAGAAGCTCCGGCTTTAGTTGATCTTGCCACCGGGCAAGAGATCCTGGCCACTGGTATTAAGGTAAAATCCGGGCCTTAGCCTCATGCTGCTGTTCCCACAGGTCACGTTTGTTGTCTTTCGTGTTCCGACCTGACATTTGTTGCTTTCTTTCCAGGTTGTTGATCTCCTTGCTCCTTACCAAAGAGGAGGAAAGATTGGTCTCTTCGGAGGTGCTGGTGTTGGGAAAACAGTGCTCATTATGGAGCTGATCAATAATGTTGCAAAAGCTCATGGTCTGTTTTACAGGATGTTCTAAAGTAGTTCTGGTTGTGTTAGTCACTGTTTCAACTTGTTAATTGGTACTTCTTGCGGTGAACAGGTGGTTTCTCTGTATTTGCTGGTGTGGGAGAACGAACCCGTGAAGGCAATGACCTGTACAGAGAAATGATTGAGAGTGGTGTCATCAAGCTAGGCGAGAAGCAGGTATTCGATTAATTTGGATTAATCTTCACATTAACTTCTCCAGCAAATGGCGTTTGATTGATCTTAGTTGCTCAATCCTTTGTTTTCTTTTCTTAACAGTCTGAGAGCAAATGTGCTCTTGTGTACGGACAAATGAATGAGCCCCCGGGTGCTCGTGCCCGTGTTGGACTTACTGGTCTTACTGTTGCTGAGTACTTTCGTGATGCTGAAGGCCAAGATGTGTTGCTTTTCATTGACAACATTTTCCGTTTCACTCAGGTGAGTCTTCTTGTTTATTCTATTCTCACACGCAGCACATGTGTGACGTATATGCACGTGAAGATTATAAATTTAACTATATATACTCTCTCTTGTGTAGGCCAACTCTGAAGTGTCTGCTTTGCTCGGACGTATCCCATCTGCTGTGGGTTACCAGCCAACTCTGGCTTCTGATCTTGGTGCTCTTCAAGAGCGAATCACAACCACCAAGAAGGGTTCTATCACCTCAGTCCAGGCCATCTATGTCCCTGCTGATGATTTGACAGATCCTGCTCCAGCCACAACCTTTGCTCACTTGGATGCCACAACTGTGCTTTCGAGACAGGTATGAACTTGTCTTCTTCTGATGCTTCTTTTCAACACAATCCAGTTGTTATAAAACTGACATCTTTAACCTTTTTTGTCTTTCCCATTTGAAGATTTCTGAGCTTGGTATCTATCCTGCTGTGGATCCTCTGGATTCAACATCCCGTATGCTTTCACCTCACATTCTGGGTGAGGAGCACTACAACACTGCTCGTGGTGTGCAGAAAGTGCTACAGAACTACAAGAATTTGCAAGATATTATTGCCATTTTGGGAATGGATGAGCTTAGTGAAGATGACAAGCTGACTGTTGCCCGTGCCCGTAAGATCCAGAGATTCTTGAGTCAGCCATTCCATGTCGCTGAGATCTTCACTGGTGCCCCCGGAAAATACGTTGACCTTAAAGAAAACATCAACAGTTTCCAGGTAAAATGCCATACTGGCACTCTCAACTTTTTGATTCACTCGAGGGATATACTCGTACATGTTGCTGTGAGTTCCTAAAAGCTTTAAGTGCTCCCTCACAACTCCACAACCTAGAATTGGTTTCCAGTATTATAACAATCCTGTGTTGTCTAGGTCTAGTTGATTAGCTTTACTCTGCCATAGATAGATTCTTTTTGTTATCAAATGGAATATGTCCAGTAGCTAACCCAAATCATCTTTTGGGGTTGATTCTTTTCAGGGCTTGCTCGACGGTAAGTACGATGATCTTTCTGAGCAATCCTTTTACATGGTTGGAGGTATCGACGAGGTGGTTGCCAAGGCAGAGAAGATCGCAAAGGAGTCAGCTGCTTAAGGGATTAAAGACATCTCTTTTCATGCTTAATACTTCTCTTCTTTTTTTGTTGACAATAACGAAAAAAAAACCAATGCCTGTGAGTGAGAGCCCCCAACAAACGGAATTTGAATTCCGGTATTTATAGTTTCTTTCGGTTCAAATTCCATTAGAGCGACGAGATGATACTGAACATATCCTCCATTCACTGGTTACTCAGATTTTTGCTTCTTTTGTTTCCTCTACTTGTTTAAATAAAAGCTTTGTCAATTCTTGCTGAATCCAATTGCATTTTATGATTATAATTTGGATCCGTATGTTTGTTTTAGAGAATGGTGTAACTCTTTGTTATGATTATCATCAATAAGCTATATAAACATTCCATTTCCTGAAAAAATGTATCACTATAATAATGAAATATTGCAAATGATCTAACAACATGATGCCACAATACAGCTTCTTACATATCCTTCTGTTATGCTCATATATGTACAACCAAACTTGTATGTTTTATGAATTTAGAAGCCACTTGAGACCACACAAGAAAAGAACCACTCTTTTAGAAGCTCAAGCTACCTCCTTTCAACAATGCTTTATGATCTCTCGGCACATCGACCCGATCAATCACATCCAACACTTTTTCCTTGTCGATAGCAAAATCAAGAAGAGGAAACCCCGAAGGAAACCGCTTCACTGCAGCCGATTTGCTTCTTCTCACTCCTCGAAAATACTCACTGCTTTTGCTCAAAGGATCATACTTTCTCGCCCGAGAACACTCAGAATCAAAATCATGACTCTTGCTAACACATGGAGTCTTCTTTCTTTTGTTTGCTGTCTCTTGTAACATCTTTTGCTCCTCCTCTGTTACTAATGGCACACTACTTAGTGGTTCAGACATCAATTGCTTGTTCTTTGTATTCAGTGGAGACTTGATAGAAGAAGCAAGTCTAGGAGCTCCTCGAGCTTCGCTTTTAGCTTTTGTAACAAGATGTTGTAACCAAATTATCTGTCCAAGAATGTAGATCTCTGTCTTTTCTTTACTAGCGTGATAGAGTGTTTCAATGCGTAGTATATCTCCACCCTTACTTGTGAAATCAGTCCTGTAAGATTAAAAAAAAACTAAAGCTTTGGAGACGAAAAGAAAAACACAAAGTTGCATGTCTCGTTTCATTCATACCCTGTATTTGCCCACTCTCCAACCCAACCGAAACCATGATGAGCTCTGCAATGAACACATTCAACAACCGTTAGCCATCAAACTGATAATTTCATACCAAGAGCTTAAAGTGAAAAGTTCCAATGTTTTACTTGGTTGTGTTGGCTGCAACAGGGACAAGCCAATGAAGTGTCCTCTCCATTTCATCTTTGATTTGTGTAACCGAAAGCTGTCAGAAAAAAATCAAACACATTACCACATTGTGTGAGTGATATTGGCCAATAAAAAATAACACATACTTTATCAAAGAGTGTAAAGCAGAAGACATTACCTCCTTATCGACACTGAAAGATTTAATCTTGGAGCGAAGAGCCAGTTTTATACCCGGTGGTAAGCTTTGGTATAGAGAATCCTTTGCATTTGAAGTTATAGAGCTTGCACGCGCGACCTATACACATCAAAACACTTAGAATCAACCAACCATAACCTATGACGCAAAAGCAGATGTTTGTGCCACTTACAAGTGTATCAATCTGCATAATTATATTTGCATAATGTAAAGCAAGACCCGCAGGTCCCAATCTTTTATCATAATCCGCGCCTCCTTTCTTCGATGGTTGATCATCTGCGCAAAAAAGAAAGTAAATTGTTGATGAGAGAACATTCAAAAGCTCAGATCCATGTTCACTACCACATGGTGGAAGGTACATACATACCGGCACCACCAAAGACATTATGAATCTCTAGCAACAAGAAATGTACAATGTCTACTAGTTTCTCCATTACCTGAAATTTACAAATTAGAGGTTAACAAGAACAACATAATAATCTATTTCTGTTTTAAAGTGATTAAGAACGATGCATTTACACCATACTAGCCGAAGGATTTGATGATATTAAATGATAATATACACACCTCTTCAAAACCTCTTGACCATAACGACTTTTTCTTTAAGCTTTTCACTTGCTTTCTCTGAGATTTAAGCTCCGTTTTTAATATTGCAAGACCATCGCCTACGTTTCAAAGACAGGAAAGCTATGAAAAAGGATGTTTCGAATCTAAATAATGCAGGCAAGGAGTGTTGAATAATTTACCTTTACTGCTGTTAGCTGAGTTCTCTTCTTCTCGACGTTTGTGCTCATAGTCTTTCTCCAATCGATCCAATACTTGGAGTTCTTGATATAGTTCCTGAACAACAAGAGATATTTGAAACACATAACTTGAGATGTCTGAGTGAAATGATAAAGTTAACTATCTTGCAATGTTTATAGAGTTTCTAAAATTAGAAAGTATTCACTTACAGCAGTGTACTGCACAAGAGCCATCAGTTGTTCGACAACTAACACCGCGTCTGCCTGTAACTGCCTTTGAGGTGTTAATTCTTTGTTGATCCTGATAACAAAACAAACCATTCAACAACTGAAAAAGATTAACATAATTCTTCATCTCGTGCACAAAAGATTTAGTTTGAAGCTTACCTATCGAAGTAGCGCTGTAAATTATGCCACTGAATATCTTTAGATCGGTTTCCAAACCGAACCACTTCTCCCGAGAAAACTTGCAGCTCCTGCCTGCAAAAATAACAAAGTTAACTATCTTGAAATGTTTCTAAAAAAGCTAAAAAAAAAAAAAAAACAGTCTATACTTGAATTCTTTACCTCTTATCAGCTGCAACAAGTCTAAGGAGTTCATCGAAATCATTCGAGACAAGATTTTGAACACCCTCGGAATAAAGGACAGTTTCTTTCAAATGCTTAATGTTCTTCTTAGAAAGGGACTCAATGAGATTTGAGCTTTTGACAATAGTGTTTGCTACTTCAAAAGCTAAGATCCCGAGTTCATTGCCTTTAGTTGCAACTCCAGAAGTAAAACCACCGCTGCTAAGATCCGTCATACTACTCCCAAGAGTATCCAAAACATCTTTTGCTTTATCTAACCCAGCTTTGCCTAACATCACACTTGCCCCTGTAACCTTTGAGACTGTGGTTTGAGCAGTTTTTGCAGAGCGAATTTTGTGCGAGGGTAACCTCGGAATCCCATCATATAAACTATCCTCTGCTTCTCTTTCGCGGAAAGAGAAAACGTCTTTCAATTGGTTTTGTTCCTTAACCATAGACTGCCTCATACAAGGGCTAATCAAACTGACTTGCCCAGGTGGTGGTTGTGGGTATCCAAAATCAGGTTCTCGACCATCATCAGCTACACTTGAACCTGAATACTCACTACCAAAATTGATTCCAAGACTCCTGGAACAAAAACTCCCCATAACTAACTCTTCCAACAGACCTCAAGCTCAGTGAGGAATAAAAAAATCTCGCGACTTTGATCCTTAACCGGCGAGAGTCATAACCTAGAACAAAGGATTTAAGTAGAGAAAAAAAAAGTCAGATTCAAAGGAAAACCAAATCTTCCAGACTAAAATTTCCACAGGATCGTCTCCGAAATAGTTTCAAGACATTGGAATCGCCTTCAGGGAAGGTAACAGATTCGCACCATTCGTCAACACATCAAGTCAGAGGCGTTTCACGAAGTAGTGGCCTTTAGGTCAAACACTGTGCAAAGCCTTGTATTTCTCGACAGAGACCAAGGGAGGATCGGATTTTGAAACAGAGAAACGGCGAAGACGAAGGAAGACTTACCCAGAAGAGGAAAAGACGTGGGCTTAGCAAACAAGTTGCCAATTTCTGAGCTTGGGATTCACGACACACAACAGTGAAAAGACAAAAGACAAGGGAAACGAGAACACGAGAAGAATAAATGTTAAAAAGGAGAAAGTCAAGGAGAGTAGTATGAATGATGGAGCAAATCCGAAGAAAGAAAAAGCGATTTCAATTCAACAACAAAAATTAAAAAGGATTGGACCACCCAAAAAAATTGCCATCCGAAAACGAAACGAAACAACCAGCTTGATAAAGAAAAGTCAAAACTTTTTGTTTTATTAATCTCACAAAAGTTAATAGAGAGTCACAAGCGGTTATCAATTCTTGGTCAAATCTTCCCATGTTACCATACTTCTTTCTTTTTTATAAATTCCGTGAAAGTAAAAAACTCATCTTTGCTTTTTCTCGCTTCTAACCCAAAATTGCGCCAAGGTTGGGACTTTTCAAAGGAGAAAGACATGTGCAAATCTATCTACGAAATGATTAAAACATTAATCAACTCATAATTATTGAATAAAAGAGACTTATTTTCCTAAATTGCATGATTAGTGGGTTCATCTGAATCATGGCACAGCAATTTTGAACAAGAAGCTACAAGCTTTTTTCTCCTTTCTAAATGTGTGTTGGTGACATTTGTTCCGGTTCGAATCTTTGGGTTTTCGAGTCATCCCATTTTATAAAATTATTATAATTACGGTTATTTTAAGCACGTATAAGAAAACGGATTTGGGCCGGGTCGAGTGGATTAGATCCGGATGGACAGGCCCAATAGTAGTCTGCGGTTCAAATTTCTTTATGAAGAAGGAAGAAAAATCCGTCAAAACCGTAAAAAGAGGTGTGAAGAATTTACACAGTGCCATGGCCATGGCTTCTGCTATGGACTTATCTCCTCCAACGTTCTTCTTATCCGGAACTTCTTCATCTTCGTTTTCGTCTCTCCGTCGTCTCTCTTCAATTTCCTCCTCTAGCTTCCGCCGTCACTCTTACCGGAGGTTACATATATTTTGCCAGGCCTCAGCCGGAACTCAGCCTCAGAATGGCCTCTCTGTCGCTGGCGAAAAATTAGCTGCTCGTTCTGGTCAGGACCGTCTTTTGAAGGTTGGATTTCGTATTTTTAACTATCTCATCGCTGTGCGGAAAGTTTGGAGGATTCGGATTGATTGATTTCAAATTGGATTTCTCGGATTGCTTTGGAATTACAGGTTCCGATTAAGAACATCAGGAATTTCAGTATTATTGCACATATTGATCATGGGAAATCGACGTTAGCTGATAAGTTGCTTCAAGTGACTGGTACTGTACAGAACAGAGACATGAAGGAGCAGTTTCTGGATAACATGGATTTAGAGAGAGAACGAGGCATAACAATCAAACTTCAGGTCCTGTTTCTCTTTTTCCTTCGTTTTATATGGAAAATTAGTCAGTTTTCATTTGTATCAACTGAGAACCGAGTTTCTACATTTGCCTATCAAGAAATTTATTTCTTCCTTTCATAGTAAATAATTCCATTTCCATGGTTCTTATTGTTCAACATACTGCTTCTTAATTTGTACTTTGCGTTGTATGCTTATGCAGGCAGCTCGAATGCGTTACGTATATGAGGATACACCATATTGCCTCAACTTGATAGATACTCCAGGTCATGTTGATTTCTCTTACGAGGTACTTAAATGAATCTTCTAGTTCACTGGGATTCTCTGAAAACCCGTTTCTTTTTTTTCCAACATAGACTTCTTATCTTCAGTACATTTAAAGCTTAGCCTTATAGTGAAGTTCATTCTTATATATTCTTCATCTATGAGAAGTTACTTGGGATCCTTGGTTTGAGTGTATGGAACCGGAATAATATTATCATTTTATGAGAAATACGCACATTATTAAGTTTTAGTTTTGATGAAGAATGCAATGTTAATTTCTTTTTATAAATAGGTTTCCCGATCTCTTGCTGCATGCGAGGGTGCTCTTCTTGTTGTGGATGCTTCTCAGGTGATTTTCTTTCTTACACACTGTTTTTGCTTGGTGGATATGCATCCATCGCGACTATATTTTTGTTTTGGCCATTCAAGTAGTACTAAACTTTCTAAGTACTTCCTCTGACATGTGGTTTAGGGTGTGGAAGCGCAAACACTGGCTAACGTTTATTTGGCTCTAGAAAACAACCTCGAAATTATTCCTGTAAGTACAGAATTATGCTTCATCTTATCGGCGTTTATATTAACCTTCTTACAAATCATATTTCAAGTATATGTGGTACTTATCATCATTCTATCATTCGTCTCTCTCCATGGAAGATTATTTAATGGCGTCAATGCCTTTTTTTATTAGAAGAAGTCAAGAGTCCGCAATAAGTTAACTTTCAAACAGGCCAAGCATAATTAAATAAAATTAGGTAGCATCACTCCAGCAGTACGTAGATGCTTAATGAAGAAAAGAATAGCTAGTTTTAGGATAAAAGATGATACTTTTCAACATTTGGTAATTGCTTGAATCTGATTCATGACTATTCAGAAAGCATTAATGTAAGGTGGTTTATTCCTCCTGTCCAGCAATTTGGTCTGTATACCAGAGTTTAAAGCAAAATAACTCTACTTCTTCCTGCAGGTATTGAATAAGATTGACCTTCCAGGCGCTGAGCCAGAACAAGTCATCAGGGAGATGGAGGAGGTTGGTGATTCTCTTCATTGTGTAGCTCATTTTTTATGTTGTTTGTAGGTAATAGCAATCATACAGTGCAGCCAATTATAGTTACAATAGCCTTCATTGTTTGGGGTCCGCAAAAACTCTTCTCGTCTTTTGGTTTGTTGTTGTCAAAATGTTATCCGCAAAAACCCTTCTATTCGTTCTTATTTTAGATATATACTATACTTCTATGCCTTGAATATTTTCACTGTTATATTTTGATCTATTTCATGTCCCTCGAGTGAGGTAATTATCTCGTTGCTGCAATGCCAGAGACATCAGCCTTTATGCTAATACTATTTGCTAATGCGGATTGTTTGTAGGTTATTGGGTTAGATTGTAGCAAAGCAATACTCTGCTCTGCAAAGGTTAGGTTTTAAGCCATGGTGCTATTCTGCTAGTTAAATATTTAAGACGTATGGCTCACTTTCCATTCAACTACATTTTTTGGGCATATTCGATTGATACAGGAAGGAATTGGTATTACCGAGATATTAGATGCAATTGTTC
Source organism: Euclidium syriacum (assembly GCA_900116095.1). NCBI lineage: Eukaryota > Viridiplantae > Streptophyta > Magnoliopsida > Brassicales > Brassicaceae > Euclidium > Euclidium syriacum. The sequence continues at coordinate 7,221,149 of FPAK01000007.1, read as the reverse complement.
AAAGGATACCTCCACCCCGTAATACTGCAGAAAATCCCTTAAGAGCCTTAATTTTTGACAGGTTTGCATTTTTATCCATAATGACTTTTGCCTTTTTCTAGAAAAATAAATATGAAGGCGAAACTTAGAGTCTAAGTTGTATTGTTACAAGATGATTGGAATTGTCATTGGCATTCAAGTCAGTTCCAGTTATACCCTTTCACTTATAATTTTCGTCCACAATACATTTTTCTGCAGTTATTATGATCCATACCGGGGTGTCATCGTATACTTTCGAGTTATCGATGGGTCAGTGAAGAAAGGCGACAGAATTTATTTCATGGCAAGCAAAAAGGTTCTTGTCTTTTCTCTGCTCTATCTGGTTTTCGTTCCATTCGATTAAGATAGGTTTCCATATGCCAATAAAGAATTGAATTTAAAATTTGTGCATGTCAGCTTTTCGTGGTTTATGTCGGTAAAAGTGATGAAAAAAAATGAGAGTGTTTAGCTTCTAAGAAACTTTCTTATGTTTCATCAGTATCCTTCATGTTCAAAATTTTGCATCACTGCAGGACTATTTCGCGGATGAAATAGGAGTTCTATCTCCAACTCAAATTCAAGTGGATGAATTATATGCGGGTGAGGTAGTGTACTCTTTTGAACATAATTTTTTTGTTTGTTCCGCTTACTTTCATTTCCCCTTTTCTTGGCGAAAATATGTCTTTTAGCAGAAACCTTGGTATGATGAAATGAAGATGTCAGTTTTCTTTTCCAGTTCTGTGGTTGCTTATCATTTCCTCATAGTAGCTTTGGTAGAAGATGGAGTTAGATTAATAATATTTTGAATGCTTTGAAGTATATATGTTTTCAGTTCTCTTATTAGGCTGTTCTTGAGAGGGAATGGTTAATTGCATCGTCCTTTGCTTAAGTTCTAATAGTTAGAAAGATGTTGTTAGCGCTGATTGATGCTGCTGGTGTTTATCAGATATGCCTGACTATCATGCAACAGTCCTTGCACATATTTTGAAAGTTGTTGTTCTTAAACTACAGGTGGGATACATTTCTGCTTCTATAAGATCCGTTGCAGATGCCAGGGTAGGAGATACAATAACTAAATTTAACAGAAAGGCAGAAAGCTCTTTACCTGGTTACGAGGAAGCTACACCTATGGTTTTCTGTGGCCTGTTTCCAGTTGACGCTGACCAGTACGGAGTTTTTGTTGTTCGTTTGATGACTTGTTTTTATTTTTGTAATTTCTTTTCACATGTGGTTTATGATGACAGGTTTCCTGATCTTCGCGATGCATTGGAAAAGCTGCAACTCAATGATGCTGCGTTGAAGGTACTAGCAGAACTTAACGACATGAATACGATTTACTTTCTTCTGTACCCAGTATAATTTTTGTAGTAGTAGTAGAGTTGTTTTCCCTCTTTTTGGTTTGTAGTGGGAAAAGAGTTCGCATTATAAAATACTTTATTAAAATATGGTTAACGTATGGATGTTTTTCCATGACTTGAAAGCTGAGGGAGTTTGAGATTATAATTAGATACCCATTAAGATGCTAAGGGAATGTAAGATTAGTAATACTTATTATCCAAAACGTTCTTGCTCCTGTTAATGGTTTCTAGGCATCTAACCTGTTGCTTTTTTAATTGTGGTTGCGAAACCAGTATGTTTCCTTAGCCAATGTACATTTATGCTGAGTGCTTCGTATGGGAATGTTAACTTTTTTTGGGCACAAAATTGGTCTCGGATTACAGTCCTCTATGGTATGTATCTCTGTTGATGAAATTCTCATTTGGTTGTGTTATCCTGCAGTTTGAGCCTGAAACTTCAAGTGCCATGGGTTTTGGCTTTAGATGCGGTTTCTTGGGTCTTCTTCACATGGAAATTGTGCAGGTCAGACATGCTTTCTCGTTTTGAAAATTTCGTTTAGTTATCTCTTAGCATGATCAGGATATGCATTTACTACTTATTTCCAGTTTCTTGCATGATGCATGTCTGGCAACATATTATAGTCCACAAAGTCAATTATATCATTCTTCAATTCTTATGCTCCAGTTCATTCTCCTTCGCAGGAAAGGCTAGAGAGGGAGTACAACTTAAATCTTATCACCACTGCTCCAAGTGTTGTATATAGGGTGAACACTGTAAATGGTGATACTGTAATTTCCTCTTGATCCTACACTTTTTAAATATTATTCTTTAATCCCTGAAAATTGCATACTTTTGTATTTCTTTCTTGATATCAAGAGCCTTACTACCAATTAAACTTATGTTTCTGCAGACTTTGTGCTCAAACCCATCTCTCCTTCCAGACCCTGGGCAGAGGAAATCGGTTGAGGAGCCATACGTTAAGGTAACTTTTTCTGCTGCATAAATATTACTGATATTTTTTCACACAACACGTGTTTTAGAATTACATAACAGCAAAATGATATTATACAGATCGAGATGCTTACTCCGAAAGACTATATTGGTGCGCTTATGGAGCTTGCTCAAGATAGGAGAGGGATTTTCAAAGAAATGAAATATATAACTGAGAACAGAGCATCTGTCCTCTATGAGTTACCTCTTGCAGAGGTGAGGTTTTTCCTGTGCACAGTTCACATAATTTCTTTGAAAGTTTAGATGTGTCTCTTGATTAAGTAAACTGATCTTCTTGTTATTTGGCTCCCTACTATTTTACAGATGGTGGGAGATTTCTTTGACCAATTAAAATCCAGGACCAAGGGATATGCTAGCATGGAATATTCAGTTATTGGGTAACTTTGGAACTTCGGATTCTTAAATTCCCATAGAAGCTTTCATGGATCTATAATTCCTTTGTGCTTTTTTTTTGATGTGTTTCTTTCAGATATTCAACAAGTATATATTGTCTCTTAAAATGTGTACAGGTACAGGGAAAGCGATCTGATAAAACTCGATATTCTGATTAATGCTGAACCGGTGGAACCTTTGTCGACCATTGTACACAGAGATAAGGTTATCTCTTAAAGCTTTTCGAACCTACCATAAAGAAATACGCACTCTCTCGTGAAGGGAAATATTTTGGCTCAATTTATATAAGGGTCTTGTCCTTACCGTAATATGAATTATGCTTCCAGGCATATTCCGTTGGGAGAGCCTTGACTCAAAAGCTAAAAGAGCTTATTCCTCGACAAATGTTTAAAGTGCCTATCCAGGTAAAAATCTGCAGTTTCAAGCTTTTTGTAAATAATCTGTCAAAAGATTTCTCTTCTGAATAACTTAAGATGTTTCTACGAATGCTTTGACATATATATATATATATATTGACAGGCTTGTATAGGATCAAAAGTGATTGCTAGTGAAGCACTCTCGGCAATCAGAAAAGATGTTTTGGCCAAATGTTATGGTAAAGTACACATTCTCTTCCATTACAGCATGAAATAGCCACCACCTGGCTTGATACCGAGATTTGAACCATATTAGCCTAAGTTCTTGCATTAGCAGAAACTTCTCTTTACTCTTTCTCGTTTCAATTTGGATTCTGAAACAAACAAACAAAAATGAAACGCGTTAACATGATTAATTCCCCTACAAGGCTATCTCTGATCATGTTACTATGATTTTATTCATTCAGGTGGAGATATTTCTAGGAAGAAGAAGCTTCTTAAGAAACAGGTACTTTTTTCTTGTCTGATAGTGGTGATTTACACATTTCGAGTAGCTTAAAATGTTGTTTATTGTATTTATTTAAAATTGAATCGAATGCAGGCGGAAGGTAAGAAGAGAATGAAAGCCATAGGTAGAGTTGATGTACCTCAAGAAGCTTTCATGGCCGTCCTTAAACTTGAACGAGAGGTTTTGTAAACACTTTTGTTTAAGTCACTCCATGATCCATTACATTTTATTTCAGCATTGTACTATTTTACAAACTCTTTCCACCTAATGCTGCGATTTATGAACCAAAACCAGCTTGTATTTTTTTTATTAATTAATAGATTTTTATTTTTCTAGAAAGAATTTGTATTTATTTATGTTTTATATTATATATATTAAAATTATTTTAAATGTTTGCGGCTAATCCGCAGAATTTGCTAACTCAAACAGGATGGGATGATAGAAAGCTGAGGCCGTGTCTAATTTCTTTTCCATACACTCCAAATTGTTTATGAATTATCTCTGATTTACCGATTCCTAAAAATGTTCTGACATAACTTGCAGAGATATGGCAAATGGAACATAATAAAAACATGTCTTTATCAAACATTAATGTAAATGTCTGAACTTCTTATTTGAACATCGATAATAACAGAAAACAAAGAGAGAACATCGATTATCTTATCTTTAGCATGGAAACAACAACTCAATAACAACCACTTTCCATTCCAAAATCATAACTTCTAACTAATTAAATAAATAAGAATTCACACTTCTTTTTCTTAATTTTGATTATTCTTCTTCTCAATCGAGAGGAAGCTTATTGAGCTTGCGGTAACTGTAGTCCTTGAAAGCAAAAGGCTTATACTTTGGAGGATTATCTTCGCTTGTAAGCTCCGGTAAAGGTCCGACGATCATTTCACGGTGAGGCTCCAAGAAAACAGGCCATGACATCCTCGTCTTCTCCTTATCAACCGTCGTCCTGTGCAACACATTCTTATACTTCCCATTACTCAGCCTCTGCAAAATCCAAAATCCAAAAATCAATCAAATCCATTATAAAATAATTTTAGTTTATATCAAGAACAAGAAAACAATCTAACTAAATATGTTTAAAGAAACTAACAAAATAGTATAATTATCAACCTTAAAAAAAAAATCATAAACCCTAACTACCTCCAAAACTTAAATTTGTAAAATTTGACGACTTTGTTTTCTAATCTAAATGTTTTTTTTTACTTATTTTTTTTGCTTATAAAAAAACTCATGATTTTAAAAAGTTCAGACCAGAATCTGATCGCCGATGTGGACAATGACGGCGGAAGGAATATACTCGGCGTCGAACCAGTGATCGTCTTTGAACACCTGAAGTCCGGGAACTTCGTTAGGGACGAGGAGAGTGATTCCACTGAGATCGGTATGTGCCGGAACTCCTAAAGCTAAATCGGGCCGAGGACACGGCGGATAATAGTTAATCTTCATCATATACTCCGCCGTCTCTCCGCCGAGACCTTCTTTCAACGCATCACGCCTTAACCCTAATCCTTCTGATAGAAACCCTAACAATGTCTCCGATAGCTTCTTCACATGTACTGCGTACTCTTCATTCACCTCCCTAACATTATCAACCAAATAATGAATCGTTAATGAAGAGAGCCGACGATTAAATTATTTAAATCAAAGTCATTTGAAAAACCGGTATAAGATTTTTTGGTTAAAATAGTATTGGAGCTGATTGGTTCCATAACTAATCTACGTACTGAATAAAATTATTGGTTTAAAAAATTCAGTTTGGGTTGTAATTAGGTATACAGTATATATACCTGTATTCAGGTGGGTTCTGAGGCCAGAATCTGTAATTAACGCACGACGGTGGCCATATTCGGTGAAAAAGATGATCGACCCATGCTTTTTTGCCTTCTAGATCTTTCTGTAGCTTCGTTCCATATCCTTCTATGTCTTTCGAATCTTCCGGTTTCGCCACCGACTCTTTCTCCGCCGACGGAAGCTCAAAGAACGTCCTCCCGACTTTCTGCAACCGCTGTATCAGCTCCGTCGGAATCCCGTGGTTAACCACCTGGAAAATCCCCCATTCTTCGCTCGCCTTCACCACCGCACGCACCACGCTCTCCTCGTCAGAGTCACTTAGATCGACGACGGGAATCGCCGGAGTTGGACCTCTGAAAGTTGTAATCGCCGGTTGTTCTTTCTCGGATCTGATGAATTCAAACGGAATTGCTTCGGTTAGTAGAGACGATGATGAAATGTCTTGGACTCTCTCGAACTCCATGGTTTTTGAAGCTATTTTCTTTAGTTGCCGGAAACAATGGCGGATATCTTTAGAGGAGTAAGCTTAGCGAGTGGTTTTAAGGAGGGAAGATGTGATGACGTGGTGAGATCTTGGCCGTTTGATAGAGACAACTACCACAGAAAGTACGTGTTGTTGTCATATGTGTAAATCGAGGCTTCATCGTCTCTCACGAGGTTGGTACCGAGTTTCGAAATATTTACGGATTAAGGAATTTATTTAATTACTTTTGTTGTTTTGTGGTGGTAGTTTAAAGAAGAAATATTAACGTCATTTTGTAGGCAGAAAAATACAAGAATTTAAACAGATATTTTTTTTCTTGCGGTGGGGGGTGGTGGGGGGACAATTCTGGCGGGTTTTAAAATACAAACAAAAATAAATATCATTTGAAGACTTGAAATCGTTGACAAAATAAAAATAATTATTTTACCTTCTTTGTTAACTATTATTTTGCCTTTTAAAGACTTCAACTCTTTTCGAATTTCTTGGTGTATTTTTATGTATATGTTTCTTGTATTTTAGTTACTGAAATTTACTTCAGAAAAATATACTTAATAATTTGATGGTTTAAAATTTAATGTCCAAAAATAACTATGGAATGTGGTGGATTCTCATAGACAATGAAAAATATCTCTAGACACAGACTTTACTCATCCCAAATACTTCGACTTAGCGATTATAAATGAAACCATTGATATAAGATATGCAATGAAGACTGCCATCAAAGCAAACATAAACAATATTTGTTTTTTCTCTGATTCGTAAAGTTTGGTCAAAATGATCAACTCGCGTAGCGTCATCAATGAAGTATATGTGATCCTCAACGAAATTTGGATACTCTATTTTCAGTTCGATTTCACTCGTTTCTCTTTCATCTCTCGCTCCTCTAGATGTTGATCGCCTAGCTAAAGTAGCTCTTCAACGATCAATTTATCTTTGTAATGACTAGATTTCGTTCCCTTTCAATCAATGAAAATTAATAGGTTTGACCCAAAAAGAATTATGGAAAGCTAGGTGGGAGGTTCATCAAATATAATACATGTAAATAAAAATGAACGCGAGGTGAAGTTGCAGCTCATGAACCTGGATTGACGAGCCTAGTGATGTTGAATACAGGAAGAAAAGGGTTCAAAGTTTGGATCTTCATGGACTCATATATTGGCCCAAGAATGATATTAAAAAGGCCAATAACTCTTTACTAATTTGGTTTTGTTTATCTAGTGATGTTGAACACTAGTGATTACTATATTTCCGATCAAAGAATGTGGGGATTTGTTGAGTTTATGATGCAAACTTTCTTCTAGAATATGGTAGTTTCTATTGGAGGTCGCTTAAAAGTATGACCGTTCAAAAAAATTCCTTTAGCACCTAAACTAATCTTGAACAAACTCTAGCAACACCAGTGCTCCACGAAAATAAATATAGAAAATATAGGATGAATCTTGATACTATAAGAGAGTTCATGGACAGCTTTGAAATATTTGAGAGCTTGTAATGAAGGTTATACGGAAGAGCATTATAGGATCTAAGAATTATAACTTTAATAGCATGAGAGAGTTCAATGACTAGTTTGAAATATTTTTAGTGTATAAATCACAAACAGCTAATGTGTTTTAATTCATACAAATTCAGAGAGTGCAACGACAAAATGAATTTTAGAATCGAGTGAGAAAGAAGAGGAAGAAACGATGGTGTTGTTATAGTTTTTTCTAGATCTTCCAAGACTCCCATACTAGTCGATTGATGATATAAAAAAGGTAAGTAACTCTTACTACTTTTGCTTTCTTTTGATCTAGTGATTGAACACTATAGCGATTACTATAATGTCGATGAAAGAATGTGTGAATTTTTTTTAATAATTTTTAACGTATGTAATGTCATGTGGTCCTCCATCTAACTGCCAAGTAAAGTACTTATAAATTTGAATTTATTATTTTTGATACTTAATGATTCGTCTCCTTTCTAATTGTAACTTTTAACTCATACTAAAAGTTAGGTTACTAATAACATCTCTCGAATTTTTCCCTCTATGTTCTTAAAGTTTGAATCATCTTTTCATTTTTATAGATCTTTAGAGATTTGTTCTTCTATGATCTAAAACAACTGAATTTTGCTAAATTGCATAATCTTATAAAATAATTTTGGTGTTTCTTTTCTTGAATATAATATAATAACTTAGAATTTAAGTAGCTGAATTGAATATTGTTGTTACATTTCAAGTTTGTTAAATTTTTGAAAAGATATGAATAAGTTTGCAAGAAAATCTAATTAAACATAATTTTTGTCAAATAAAACTAGTCAAATAAACGATTAAGCATTTGGAACCTCAACATTCAATCCATTTCACCTCAATCTAATCAGATGTTAAAAAAAAAAAACGGTATGTTATTGTATAAAAAAATATTAAATACAATAATAAACCTACTTTTATACTCGTATTCAATTAATGTTGGAATCGTTTTTTGTAATGTCTATTAATGTTGTATGACCTAAAAATTTAAGATTACATAATATGATTCAATCACAAGTATATGTTAAGAAAACGGGGAGAACTGTCATTATCGAACCCCTGACTAAACTTTTACACTGTTTTGCACCTCCGTTTCATTTTCGACCATATTGCACCCCATTCGCAAACTTACTGTCAAATTGCACCCTCTTTTCAATTTTCGGGTTTTACCGTTGACCAAACCGTGTCAGCCGGTTTCAAAGTTAAACATTAAACAGTAAACCGGATTAAACCATAAAGAGCGGGCTAAAACCGTTTTAACGGTAACTAAAACCCGACCCATTTGATTAACATAACGGTTACCGTTACCGTTAACGGTCGGGTTTTATATATGAGAAAGGGAGCTGATTTTTTCATCAAGTTTAGCTGACTTGATAAGAACATAAAAGAATATTCTCAAGGAATAATTCTTAGATAAGCACGAATAAGAATATTCTCTTGTGCTGTAGGATTTAGTCGATCGTGATTAAAAAGAATATCTATGCGAAGAGATAATCACGCAGTTGACCCAAGAATCTAGGGTCAAGATTTGGGTTGATTAAAAACGAAATTAATATCTCGGTTAAGAGAGGTTTCTAATCACACACCAAACCGACACTAATTCCAACTAAACCGAAACCATTTGGTTTGAATTAAGTTTTGGGCTATACCCAAAACATCCATTTGAATTTGGCCCAAAAAGACAAGAACACGTAGAGGCCCTTTAGTCCCAAGTCTCAAGCACAAACCCGACCAACCAGCGGCGGCGCGCGTGTGTTCTTTCCATTTTCTCTTGCTTACACCATTGTGTTAACCATTTGAACTAATACACAAATTAGTCCATATATATACTACTTCGAAACTTTCCAAGTTTTTAATGTGGGATAATTTCCCTTTTCACAAGTAGTTATAGCCAATGAAAACATTTCATTCTTTATAGGCTAAACTCATTTCTTATTCACACTTGAAACAAATTTCCAAAGCCTAATTCAAAATTGACTTTCGGCAACATTTGCTCAAAAATTTGTTGGAACAAATGTTAGAACTTAGGATGGTTGTTTGAAATATTTCTAAATTTTTATTAATGTTTAGGATAAATTTTGTGTTTCGTCTATTTCGAAAAAAATATCTTCCCACAACCTCCGGCCACCTCAAACATCAGCGGGAATGAGCTTCTGGTTTTGAGCGTTATAAAACGAGGTGGAGCGGTACAAAGCGGTTCCACAAACGTAGGAAGCACAACTGCCTGCAAAGGTAGCGTCTGACGGTAGCGAGACAAGAATCAATCAAAACCATTAAAATATTAAAACCTTTAAAGCCCAAATATGAAGACTTAAAAGCCCATGATAGCTATACAATGGGCTGGATTTATTATTTTGGAAAGAAAATAACTTATGGGTCTCCAAAACGGCAACACCTGTATAAAATAGAAGCGAGTGTACATATAAATTCACTAAAACACATAATAAGTTTCCGTCTTTCCCATAAGGACGGACGACGACCAAACAGCTGAGAGCGAGAAAGAGAGAGAGCGAGAAAGAGAGACCAGAGATCTCGACAAGTGTGTTCGTCCCTCGAGAGGCACCGCTCTCTCTCGCCGCCGCATTCCGAATTCCATACATTCTCGGTAAGATTCGACCACTCTTTTTCCTGGTTAAAAAACTCTCTCCAATTGTGCTTCTTGTGGCGGGAACATCGATCTTTTTCTGACGCTGTCGCGTGCGATTTTGCTTTCTTCATCGTGATTTTCTTGTATTCGGTATAAATTCTGTTACGTTTTTCCTTTGATGGTAGTGTTCGAATCTTCCTTTGTTGCATTAGAGATATGCTTTGGACTGCTTTATTGTGTATTGTTCTCTCGGTTTCGTATTTTGGGTGGTTTCCGGGATTCTCCGAAATTGGGGCTTGATAGTGCTTTCTTTTCTCAATCTTGGGTATGGGTTTGATTCTTCGGTTCATTTTGGTTACTTGGGTTGTTCGATTATTGCTTTAAACTGGTGACAATCGGTAAAGTTCTCAGACGTTTTCTAAATTCGATTGAGATGCGACAATTCTAGGGTTTACTGCTGTTTTGGTTTCTGCATTGGTTTTCTGAAATACATTTTCCGCGTGCGTGTGTGTTTTTTCTTCATATGATCATACTTGCTTCTCTATGGGATTTGTTGAATCAGAGTTGAAATTAGAAACAGCTCTAGGGTTATGTGCTCTCATTTGATATTTGTACCATCGATAATGTACGTGATTGATTCTTGCGAAGTCTAGTTTGACACTAGTGTCACCTTGAATGCATGTGGATTAAGATCATTCGGTTAATTCTCTCTTCTTCAAGACTACACTTTTACCTTTGGATTGAAATGATTGTGGAATGTAACCGGAAGTCTCTGAAGATTAGTTAATGTGACTTCTTGTTTTATATGCCATTTTCTGCCTTTCTTGCTTGGGTGACCTGTTGCATCGATTTTTTGCTACATTGCCTTGATGTTTCTAACTATGATTGCGCTTTTTTAGACTGTAGCTCTTTTCTTACGGTTTTGTTCTTACACTGTAGGTCTTTCTAGAGAACTTGAAAGATGCCTCTACTAAAAAAGAAGTCACATAAACTACTGGAGCCCCCAAATGACTTGGAGCCACAAGAACTTGTTTATCAAGTTCGTCTCACAAAGGAGTTTTTTCGAGATTATCAGTATCCTTCTTCTGTTACTTTTTCGAGATATAAATTGGAAAAGAAGAGACTACTTTTTAACTTATGTTCCAATATTTGCCTTCTCCTTATGAGTGGAGTCAGAGGAAAGGTTAACAAGCTTGAAATTTGCAATGCTGATTTATTCTGGAACGACCTTTATTCATATAATCCTTCAAAGGATTTTTTTATACCTGTTTAACAATGCACATGCCATGTCAGAACTATTTGTCTGCTTAACATAAACTAGATTGTACTTGAAGAGGGTAAATCTGTATCGCAAGCGAGTTTGGACATGTAAATCTACTGGTAAAACTAGCTTGACCTACGAGGAAGCCTTAGAGTCAGAGAAACTGGCAAGCAAGAAGGTTCAAACTCTGGCTAGAGAGCTAGTAGCACCTGCTTTACGCATCATCCAGTTCAGTAAGTTTTTTAACTCCCTTCCTAGATTATGGTTCATTCTTTCAATAGAAGTGTGTCAAAGTCTTGATTTATTTAGTTATATAATAATTACTACAGCTTCTCAGAACCCCGAAACCTTAGGCAGCTGAGTGGACCTTGACTGCAACTCCATCCTTTTTAGTGTTAGATGTGCTTCTATAATTTCGTAGGATCATACCAATTGATTGCATTTAAAACTATCAAAATTCTTGTGTGACAAATTCTACAGTTTCAGTAGAAGGGAAGTAATAATGTACTAGCTGGATGCACATTAACTAAATCATTAACAAAGGATTCTGTGGCGAACTTAATGGTTATTTTATTCCTAAAGTAGATCAAATCAGCTCAATGAAATTTGAAAGGGATCACTCGTTGTATGCAAACACAAGATGGTCATAATTTCTGTAATGGTTTATTTATGGTTCTTACCATCTTCATTAGATTTTACCATATATTTCGATAAATTACCCATTGTAATTAGAAAAACTTTTGTTTTTTCTCTGTCAGTTCTGGGAATCAGGACAGGCTTGACCATTTTGATTTCGTTGTATGAGATAATTTTCTTAGTATTTGAAGTCTTTTTTTTGTACGAGCACTTTTTCTGACTCTTTCTCTTCCACTTTGATTAGGTATGCTCTCATTGAAAGATCTTGCTGACACAATAGCGACAGAGTTGCAAAATTGCTTTTTCGTTGGTGCAGAGTTGTATGGAAAAAGGGATGGTGAATTGCAGCCATGCAAAATCTTGAAGATAGTAAAAGATGGGGATAGTAAACCTCAGTATGAGGTCAATTTCCTTGACAAAGATAAGGAAATAATCGAGAACGCGATGCTGTTTGGGGAGGATTTGTCATGGAAAAAATTCACATTCAGTAGAAATTTTCTGAAGTCTTTCATTCGGGATTCAACATGCCATAGTATACCTTGGGTAGTTAAAGAGAATCTGGCTAAAGCACATGGAATCTCGAGTAAGATTCCCAAGGAACTACAGAACAAATATGTCTTTCAGAATGGAGAACTTGTTCAGCAGAGGAAGCAGGTAGATGTAAAGTACACCGCTATAAAAAAACTTTGTTACATTGCTGAATAAAGTTGATCTATGTAGTAATCGGTTTCATCTCATCACTAAACTATAGGAAGATAAAACCGGAAAGGAAAAAGGAAAAAGAAAGAGAGCAGAAAATGGTAAACATGTTGCAGAGGAGATAGATAGAGGTATTTTTGCATTGATGCTCTGCACTCCCTTTCCAATTTTCAATGATTTCTAGTGTTGTGCAAAAGTTCCTTCGCAATATTAGTTACATTTCGGGTTTATTACCAACATCATTAATCGTATGTGTTCTCTTGAGCTGATGGAGAGAATATGACATCCAGCTGATGATTGTTTGTGGAATTTAGGAACTTCTGTTCCTCGGTACAATTCTCTACTGATTTTTCGATATTGGTTATTGTCTTTCCAGAGGTTAAGGAGTCTGAGGAAGAGCCTATCAATTATCCAATTGAAGATTTACTGTTGCCACCTTATCCTGATAATGCTGATATCACTCAGCGTCCTTCTCCTTCACGGGAATTTAGTGTTCCAGAGGATTGTGTTGGGGATCTCCTTATGGTCTGGGACTTTTGTTCCTCATTTGGTAGGCAGCTAGATCTATGGCGATTTTCTCTTGAAGACTTTGAAAATGCTATCTGCCATAAAGAGAGTAATTTGGTTCTTATCATGGAAGTCCATGCCTGTCTTTTTCGGTTCCTCATCAATGAAGGCAGTGATCACTTTAAAGCTTTACAGAAAAGGAGTCGCAAGTCAAAGGTTAGATCCTCGTCTCATGGAAATCATCCTTGATCCTATAACATTAAGTCGCCAGTCTTGTGATTTATTTCAGTTTTCTTTTGGGGTTGATGGCCTGCTTGTTGCTTTATTTCAGATAACAATGATCACATGGACGGAGTATTTATGTGATTTCTTGGACTCAGTCGAGGCTCCTGATTTGAGCTTTGACATTGGAACGATCAAAAGGGGGCACTATGGTCTACTGGACCCCAATGTAAAATTGAAAATCTTAAGGGAATTAGTGAACCATATAACTGAAACAAGTATGTTCAAGGCGGAAATAGATGAGCTTGTTGAACAACGGCATGCCCTTGGAGCTGCTAGAAGAGAAGAAGCATTGGTGGAGGCCCGACAGATAAGAGAGGAGAAAGAACGGTCCAAAACTGGCGGGGAAGCTGATGATGGAGTTTTGGACAATAAAAGGTTGGAGAAAAAGAAAAATAGCCCACCAGTACCAGAAAGCAGTGAAGACAGCAAAAAGAAAGAGAGCACTGCGGGGGAAAGTAAGATGAAGAATGGGTTTGTTTCTTCGAAAAAAACTGAAAAATCAGAGAAAAGGTTTGGCCTATATCCTACTTACGCATAAGCAGAACATTTAGTTTTCAGATCACTTGGGAGCTCATCATTGTTCTTATGATAGGCTTGTGGGGAATGTCTATCTGAGAAAGCACAAAAAGCAGATGACGGATGCAAAAATCGAACCAAAGGAGGAAGAGGATTTAGAGGAGGAGGAAGAAGAAGAGGAGGAGAACGAGGAGGAGGAAGAAGAGGAGGTGAAAGGATCTGCGGCGAAGAAGCAGAAGACAAAATCAGCAAGTGAAGATGAGAAAGGAACTTCGGAAAGGAGGGGACCCGAGCAGAGGGTTGAGTCCTTACCCTAATAACTATTTTTGTTAGGTGGTTGTTTGCATATGCACGTATGTTCTTTGACCCATTAAGTCTGAACTTTTCATTGACATGCAGAGGCGATATTATGAACGAGAGATGGAGAAAATAGTCATACGTACAAACCCTTTAGGTAAAGATCGGGATTACAACAGGTATTGGTGGTTCCGAAGCAATGGGAGGATATTTGTTGAGGATTCTGATTCCAAAGAATGGGGATATTATACCTCCAAGGAAGAGGTATCATCATTTGTTTGTTTATTTGTTTGATCAATTGATTGTATAGATCTTGCTCAATATGTGTTTCTTTTTTTTCTTGAATCCAGCTCGATGCATTGATGGGATCGCTAAACCGTAAAGGAGAGAGGGAACTGTCTTTACACACAGAGCTGGAGAAATTCTATGACAAAATATGGTCAGCTTTCTAGATCTATTTGACATTTATCAAAGTTTCAAATGTTTGTGTGTCGAAATGGCTTTTAACACCTGGTGATGAATTGTGTGTGTTGCAGCTCTACATTACAAAAGAGGACGAAGGACATTGCTCACAACATAGAAATGGAAGAAGCAGTGGTTAGGAGATCAACTCGTGTGAGAGCTCCACTTCATGAAAATCCAGCTAGTGCGTTCATGAGATACGTTAACAAGTGGAAAGAGGACTAAACCGAGCTCAGGATTCAATTCTGCATAGGAAAAAGCTCGCGCCATAGCCGAACTTACCATCTTGGGTTTGCCTTCGCTCTGTTGTTTTTCCTTTCCTTTTCCGTTAGGGTTTAGTAGAGCTTTACAAGTTACAACAAAAGGCATAGCCTTACGGTATGGTGAAAGCTATATCTGGAGTAGAAAGATGGTGTTGGGTTTTGTTTTTTTTTTTTCTGTTACCATTCATCATCTTTTCAATACTCTTTTGACTCTCAGGTTCCATTTTTCCCGGGGAAAATTAGAAAAATTTACCACTGTTTCCAAAATGTTTCATTGCATCTATCTCTGATGTTGGTGTAGTGGAGACTATATTCCTAAGCTTTGTTACAGTAGGATTGGATCAATTAGGCTTATACCTTATATACAAATCTATAAAGTTTTCATTTCTATCTTTGTTTGAGGTTGAATTTTAGATGTGTGCAAGGAGCCAAAACATTTATCATTTAAAAAGAAAAAAGTTGGCGAATTGTTACTCGTGAATATTACAAAAAAATTTGACCTTTATAAGAGTTTCCCAAGTTTTATAGGTTTTCTTTAGTTAGAAAATCAAAGGAAGAGCGACAAGAGATTAACACTTGAAAAATAATTAGTGTTAAAAGGTAAAAGCAAAACTTATAAAAAAACAAAGAATCTACTTGATTTATATTCCAAGAACGTTTTTGAGAGCCATCTTGCCAAGGAGATTCTTCGGGATGGCTGGTGAAACTCATTGGCTAACTCCACCAGTCAAGTCTTGTCTTTTAAAATCAGCTTATGACATTTGTAGTAACTAGTAAGCTAACCACAACTAATAAAACCTCCTCCTTGTTCTTCTGCACCCGGATTCATACAAGTTTCTCCAACTATCTCATTAACGAACAAAATTCCAAAGTTAGCGCTAACTTTTTTCTCGAGTCTTTTTCATTTAATAATCTTTCTAGTTTGTACTGTTAGTATATTTTTTACCAATAGTTTTAGTTTAAATATTTTTTAAATGTTTGACAATAAAGTATTGTTTTTAACTTTTATGTTACAAATAATTGTATAAAATTGACTACAATTGATAATTATATTAAAATCTGGCCACAAAAATTTGGATAGTATATATTCTACTATATTATTTTTTCTCAAGTCGATTACAAATGCAATCCATTGCTTTTCATACATATAATGTAAACAACCAATTTTCTTAATATCAAATCACATTGGTTAATCTATGAAAGCAAATCACAATTATTTTCTTTTAATTTAACAAACATCAAATATTTGATATGATACTTCAAGCAAAATTACTAAGAAAACAATTAAATTTTTGAAAGAAAAAATGAATTTACGTATAGTTGTTCTCTGTGTTGTAATCTAACAACACAACAATATATGGTATGAGATCAACGACCGGTTGTCTTCAAACTCACTAAAAGCATAATTCAAGTATTAATAATAATAGTAATAATAAAAAGCATATTACTCATTTCCTTGTTTTTTTTTGTTCTTGATTTCACCTCTCAAACCCATGCATGATACGTCCAAAATAAAAGCAATTTGTGCTAAATTAAATCATACAAATTTTATTTGGGAAATCGATTAATCTAAGTGAACGATGGAGTTATTAGAAAAGAAAAAGAATGATGAACGATGAAACAACAAGCACCTATAAAGACGGTAACATAAGCCCATGACTGAAGCTTCATATTCCTTTGCCACTTCGGTCCGAAGAAATCTTGAGCCAGGAGATTAACAAGTGCCATGTAGTTTAATAACCCGGCGGAGCACGCATTCAAGACCCCAACCACAATCAACGCGGTCGGGCTTGTCATATATCTTTTGTATTCCCATCCCCAAGGAAATCCCAAACGGTGTTGTCACCGAGAAGAAGAACACCATTATCCATCTCATTTTTCTTCCGTATTCAGCCTATTCAAGAAAATAACATTAGATCGATCGGATGTTTGACTATAAAAGCAGTACGTATATATATATAGTTGTGGACTGACAAATGAATTTATTACTTGTAGAATGCAACCACCAAGTCCCATTCCTTCAAAGAGTTGATGGAAACAAAGCGCTGCCATAAGTGATTGTATGGTACATTGGTTATCAGTAGCCCCCATTGCAAGACCAATGATGACCGAGTGAACTACTATACCCAGTTCCAACACCTGCATTTATAAGATTCTTGAGACAATGATAACCTTACGACTTTTTCTTTTTATATTGTGATCAGAAATTTCATATTCTAAAAACATGTGAACTACAAAGACGTAGAGAAAACATGTTTAGTGAAATTTCTCTAGCTTCTACTACAAAAGAATAAATGAGAAAAATATACAAATTGAATAGGTACCTGAGAAATGACTTTATTCCTACGAAGCTGATCGTTGACCTCATCTTGTTTCTCCACAGCAAGAGATCCATTTTCTAGGGTTTTGACCTCATTTTGTTCCTCCATAGAACTAGATCCGTTTTCTAGGGCTTTGACTTCTCCTTCGCACTTACTAGCTCTCTTCTCATACGCACTCATTGCATAGGAATCAACCATTAAAGTCAGCAATGCGGAGACCATCGCGATGAAAGTGGTAAACGGAAAACTTCCTCCACGGGATTTCGGGCAAACATTTGGACGTTAGATCATCGAAAGAGTCAGGTAACACGTGCATATAACCCGTTGCCAAAATAACACCGGAGGCTAAAGCCTTAATGATCACAAACAAGTCTTGATCGGGTTTAAAAGCAGGAACGGAACGAGAAAACAGCGGTAAGCAAACGCCGATCATGCTCGCCACTAAAATCGATGCAATTGCGATGAGTTTGAGCTTTTGTGCTTCCTTGGTGTTGTGGCATGATGAATCTCCAGATTTAAATTTGCATTCGCTTACATCTGCGTTTTCAGCGTTACCGGCTAGAGAGGTTGATGTGAACGAGAGAAGGAGAATTGTAATGGTTAAGAGTTTGTAATAAGTTTGAGAAGAAGAAGCCATTGAAGAGAGTGGTGGAAAGAAATTCTAAGGGTCTTTTTTGCCTTTACTTTTGCGATGGAGGCTTTAGGAAAAGAAGTTTCCGTTTCAATTTATAAGATGCGATGTAACAGAAAATCTCAGTTTACTAGGATCTAAAATTATGAAGTCAATATTTCAGTAACCGAAATGACAATAGCACCCTCGTATTTGGAGAGGGAAATGGGTTTTCTGGTGGTGGTATATGTGTAGTTAAGAGTTAAAACAGGTTAGTATTGGTATTTGGTTAGTGGTAATGGACTTTGGGGTCCTGAGATGTGGACAGCCTGTGCTTGTCGTATGTTCTTTATATCCGTACATACGCTTTTTTTACTAGGAAACGTAGACCTGAGCGCTTTTTTGGTGACGTGGCTAAATGTGAACTAAAAAGAAAATTGTTTTTTTGTTTGTTAAGGACTAAAAATAAAAATTTAAATTGTTTTTTTTTTTTTTGTTAAGGAAAAAGTTTAAATTGTTGATGCTCTCTTACAAAATGGGATCCCCTTACAAAATAGGAATATTTAAATTTTGGTGGAAAGTTTGATATCAGATATATTTTAAAACTATTTCATCCATTGTAGATAAATATGTGTCATATCAGTATATCATATCATAAGTATATTATAAGGTATATACTCGTTATTATAATTTCACAACAATTCGATAATTAGGTTTTCTCACATATATTAATAAAAAAATTTAGATACCAAATACACCATTATAATTTATTGTTTTTACAACGGTTGCTTAATGGATTAACTTAAAAAGTCATATAAATAGTTCATCACCTAAGATGATGAAGATATATAAAAACCATAGTTTGCATTTGCATCAAATCCCTGTATCCTGACTCCATAAAGACTGGATAGTTAACAGTTGGATTCCTTCCGCTTGGAGAGGGAGACAAAGCTTTTGGTAGGCGACCAGGTCCTGATTGAATTACCTCCATATTTTTTAACTAATCTGAGTCACGTATATCATTTGTCTTCCTGGTGGCTACAATGCATATTGCACTTCATAAAATTCATTCCTAAATTTATTTAGATGAATAAAGTTATATTGGAGCTATAAGAACCCCGGTTCTGTATAACCAACAGAGTTTAGAGAGCAAAGATTAGTCAAATGCCTTGTCACTTCACCTCCGTGGTTCTTGTTTATATAAAGCTTGAGTAGAGTAATGTTTTGGTTTCGTTTGTTTCTCTTACAATCCATCATCACCTTGTTTTACAGAAGTATTTGACCGAATAGTGTTCACAAAAATTTTCATTTTTGTCTCTTTGTTTACGGTTGAGATTTTGATATGCGTAACGAGTTGCATAGCATCTTTGTTTTAGCTCTAAAATAAACTTCTTTAAGTGAAAAACGAACAAATTGTTACATAGCCATTACACACCAAAAAAAAACTTGCTGCATAAGAAGGCAGCTTGTATAGTTTTGTTTTTAATAGAGACAAATTCAAAGTGTAGCAAGAATCACAAGAGATTACACTTAAAAAGCTCAAAACAAAAGCAAAACATTAGTAAGAAACAAAATTTACTTGACTCTAAGACCAGGTACGTTTTTAAGACCCATCTTGCCAAGAACATGTCTTTGTATAGCTGGTGGTGTGTCAAGTCCCATACTGCGGCTAAACTCATTGGCTAACTCCACCAGTCTGGTCGTGTTTTTCGCAATCCTCTTCTGAGATTTGTAGTAACCCAACCAAGCCTGATACGCCGCTTCCTTGTTGTTCATTTCGACTTGGCTAAGCGCATTCTTCACCTGATTTCATCATATTCAACCAGAAGTTTCTCACATCCATCAATACTACTCATACTCTGTTATGAGATGTGAATTTACTATTCTAACATTGGCATTTGCACATAGATTCTAAGTCCAGGCTTACCTTTTTCACAGCCTCATGGTCTATTGGTGGTAGAGGAGACTTGGTGATGGGCAAGTCTTTAACAGATTGTAGAAAGTACTCTTCCCATTCTGCCAACAACAATACACCTTCCCCTTCCTTACCTTTCCGACCAGTTCTTCCAAGTCTGTGTATATACTGTGCCCTGTCTGATGGCAAACCCATCTGCAAGATGCAAACAACTTCAGTAAAAAAAACAATAAACTTTGTAGTTGCAATACAATTCCATGATGGAAAACTATTATAACTCTACCTGAACAACTAATGACACGTCAGGGTAATCGACACCACGAGCAGATACATCGGAAGTTACAAGGATAATACCCTTAGACTTACGGAACTCATCCGAAACTCGGGTTCTGTAACTCTGCGGTTTTCTAGAATGGATCTCTCTGACGTTCAGTCTTAGCTTACTTAGAAGATCAGCCATCAACTTTGTAACCATAGCAGTTGTACAGAAAATAATAACCTGCAATAACAAGGAGATTGTGTTTAGTTCATATATGCGTTGGTGTTCACAATACCACTCGAGGAATAATTTTACCTTATAGTCCTTATTATGCTCAATGTGTTCTTTAAGAAGCACATATAAAAGCGAGAAATGTCTATCCAGTGATGCAATCATGTACATTTGTGAGACCTGGAAGAGGAAACAGACATGAGAAACAATCATATGGGAGGCCACTACTTTAAATAAACCTCTAAAGAAGATTTATTCACCTTTTGATGTGTTTCATCAGAACCCTCTTGAACACAATTGACGAACTCATGATCTGGCTTCAGTGCAACATGGCTTATTTGACGGACCTTGACACCAAAAATAACTCATTTCAAGATTCTAACCCCAAAATGAAAGCATTTGTGCAAGAAATTGACAATTACCGCTTCAGGTACTGTGGCAGAAAATAGAAATGTTTGTCTCTGCTTAGGAACGGAGGAAATTATCTTCTCAATATCCCTACGGAAACCCATGTCTAAGAGACTATCAGCTTCATCAAGCACAAGGACTTTCACACCCATCAACCTTTTTGCAAATCCGGTAGTGTTATTGATATGGTCAATGAGCCTTCCAGGTGTAGCCACGAGAATCTGAGAATGTTTAAACATGTGGTTATTCAACAATATATAGAGACAAGGCAGATATCTACAGCCACTTTGATTGGAGGGAAGGCAGGTGCATAGGAGACTAGAACAAGAAACATAACCTAATGATCCTTGCATGCATGACTGAACAATCCTAACTTGGACTGGGAAATAGATTCGTTTATAAGGAAGTGCAAAGATTTGCTCAGAATTAACTTTACATTAATACACATGAGTGGTCACAAGAAATCTCTACCTGGCAAGGACTTTTTTGCATACGCCTTTGCTCCATAGGAAGTTTTGTGCCTCCAATCACAACTTGAACACCAATAGATGAGTGATACTTTACCAAGTTGTTTGCTTCTACAGCAGCTTGATTGGCAAGTTCCCGAGTAGGGCATACCACAAGCACAGTAATTGGGGGTTGTCTATTATCCCGGCTTACAGGAGGAGCTTTGATAACAGCTTCAATTGATGGAAGCTTGACAAATAAACATCAACAATAAGAACAAGTCCCAATCGAAGGCCAGATAAAATCCTAACTGACCAACTTAAATCCATGAATCCAGAAGGTAGAATAATATCTCACCAAAAAAGCAACAGTTTTCCCAGTCCCTGTTTTGGCCTTGGCTAGGACATCTTTACCTGGAAACACAGAGCATGGAAGAAACCAAGGAGTTAAAGAAGAAATGTCAGAGGAATAATAACAAACAATCAATCAAGCTACAAAATGGAAGTCATCGCAAAATATTAGAGATCCTGAAGAAAGTTACACAAGTTTGTGAGTTTTCTTTCAAACACCTACTGGCCATTGCCAAAGTGGTCTGTAGTTAGAAAATCGTTACTCCATTTCTTAGTGTTTTTTATTTCTGCCTTGTAAACAAGTCCCATGAGAAAAAAGTTCACCTTTGAGAATGATAGGGAGAGTAGCCTCCTGCACAACAGTCATTGTCTTAAATCCAACATCATTGATTGCTTTTAGCGTTAAGGGAGACAGTGGGAACTGATCGAATCTGTAAACCATTTACCATAAAGAGTATTCTCAATCAAACAGCATTAAATGATCGAAGCAAGTAGCATACAATAGAAAAGGCTCTGAAGCAATCTCCTCACATGTGGTAAAAAATAAAACCCACAAAGAGACTAAAAAGCTACCCTTGGTAAACCATTTTGCTACTAAGACACAGTTCACAACGTCAATTCATTAACTATAAGATCAACAATAGGGGGGAACAAAAGCAAAACACACGACATAGAAGAAACAAATTTGCAAATAATGTTGTTACCTTGTCTTAGACAAGTAAGAATCCGAAGTTTTAGCAGAAGCCGCTTTCTTAATAACAGGCTCATCATCATTACCGAGTTCGCCTGACCTTCCCCTCTTCATACCACCGGAATTCATGGAAGCGAGAGGAGTAGACGGAAGAGAATGATTGATGAAGCGTAGACCGAGAGGGAATTACCAAATTCCCGTCGTCGGTAGGGTTTTACAGGAAACACAATTAGGGTTTAAAAGGGGGCAGGAGACGAAAAAGAGAGTCGCCTAAAACGATGCGTTTCACTCTTAAAAATAGAAACGGCATGTAGTTTGTAATTTTACTGTTACAAAAACTTCTGTTTACAAGGATAAGTAATTTTATCTTTCTGACGTCTGAATGATATTAGCTGGTTAGAGTTACAATCATTTAATTTCTTCTCAACAATGATTATCAGAGCAGAAAATTCATCAAGTTACAACCATAACTTGAATTGCTCACAAATTTGGATAGTTTGTAACAGAGCTTCAAGCTTGGAAGGTTTCAACACAAATTTAGCCTTTAATATAATCCAATCCAAGTGGTCCGAGGTGCA
Source organism: Euclidium syriacum (assembly GCA_900116095.1). Taxonomy (NCBI): domain Eukaryota; kingdom Viridiplantae; phylum Streptophyta; class Magnoliopsida; order Brassicales; family Brassicaceae; genus Euclidium; species Euclidium syriacum. The sequence goes on along the minus strand of FPAK01000007.1, from coordinate 7,198,405 downwards.
TTATTCGCCTCGACTATATAACCTTAATTTGTTATTCTCTTTCGTAAGTGCTATCTGAAATGCAATTTACCTTTTCGCCTTCACTATTAATTAGCATACTCCTTAACGAATAAATACCAACTTCCAACTGCTTTGCCTAGTTCGATTAACCCAACTAGATTTCATTCACTTCTTTCTAGTCCCTTTACTTGGGCTACTGTTTCATGAGTTTGTATTTATTATTTAACTAGAACTAGATATGACGGTGCTTCTATTTCTCATGCAACAAAATATGATATATTTTGGAAGAAAATAACTGATTAATAAATACATAATTGCTCTTTTTCCCCCATATAATTACTAAATTAAGATTAATTAATAAAATGGCAGAATATGCACGGAGACTTGTAATTTAGGCTTCCAATCATACTTTGGAATTCATAATATTATTTGTTTTATTTGTCTAAGTTGTGGAATCTTTCCACGCTTCTCAATCCCTCTTTCTCAAACTCCAAGATCCTCTGGATTTGATTAATTCATCCCAACCCAGCTTCTTCGATCTTCCTCGTCTGGTTTCGTTTCTAAATGTAAGTTCACTTTGATTCCTTTTGCCGTTGTTTTTTTTGTCGATCTCAAAGTAGATCGGAAAAAATCAGCTCGATTCTTCGGTAAATAGTCGTCAATCGAAAATTATTTTGTGATTAACGGAATCCAGTGATGGAATCGTCGATGATTTCTGTTTAATGGAGATCTTTGCTTGTAACTTTGTCTATCAGGTTGTATGCAGAAACAGCATTATGACTTTGACTTCTCCTCGAGTTTCTAATTCAAGGACTGTGTATCCTCGGAAAGTTTCTTCCATTGCATTTGCTATTGGTGGATTGACTTCCTTCGTCATCTTCGCTTCTCTGCTTCTTTTCAAACATCCCATCGTTACTGGTTATTTCTACGGAACAGAGACCACCACTCAACATGTCGAATTTCACCATAGTATCAGCGACCTTCATCAAAACCCGTCTCCTGATTCTAGCTTAGACTCACCGCCATTGACACCAGATAGAGAGGTTTCGGATCCCATCGACCTTCATCAAAACCCATCTCCTGATTCTAGCTCAGACTCACCGCCATTGACACAAGATAGAGAGGTTTCAGATCCCATCGACCTTCATCAAAACCCATCTCCTGATTCTAGCTCAGACTCACCGTTATTGACACAAGAAAGAGAGGATTTGGATCCCAAAGATTCCACCGATGTTAAATTAGGTGAAGAAACTAACTCAGAAAGGTCTTCAGATGTTTCCACGGCTGAAACTACACAAGATCCAGTAGAACCAGGTACTGTTGTTATCTTAAACTAGCTTCCATTTGTGTTACATTCTGATTTATAGAAACTTAAGTATGCAAATCCATATATGGTAACTTTTTGTTTTCTTTTTTCCAAATTTCCTGGTCTCTCATTCGTAGCCAAATCATTGAAACAGTAAAATGCTGCTAATTAATGATGCATTTGACTTATTAATTAATTCTGGAATCTTAATTCTGGAATCCTAATTCTGGAATCTTAATAATCTTTTTGACTATTTACGTTAAGGTATCTCTTTCCTTTACTGATTTGGACAAATTTAATTGCCGTTTGACTTCTTAGAAACGTTTTTATTCCCACAATGTCTCTTCAGGATCTTAGCTTTTGAAATTCTCACTGAAGTTTTGCTGATTGCTTTCGACCATTTGCAGAATGTGATCTATATCAAGGTAGCTGGTTTTATGATCCAATGGGACCATTGTACACGAACAACTCTTGCCCTCTGTTAACACAGATGCAAAACTGCCAGGGCAATGGAAGACCTGACAAGGGCTATGAAAACTGGAGATGGAAACCGTCTCAGTGTGATCTTCCACGTTTTGATGCCAAGAAATTTCTCGAGCTAATGAGAGGCAAGACGCTAGCTTTTATAGGCGATTCTGTAGCTCGTAATCAAATGGAGTCCATGATGTGCCTTCTTTGGCAGGCAAGTGTTTTCTTTCTCTTCGTTTAACTTTTTCTTATTTTTGGTCTGTAAGATTAAAACTTTTATATGATCAGGTTGAAACTCCGGTAAACCGTGGGAACCGAAAGATGCAGAGATGGCATTTCAAGTCATATTCAGTAATGATAGCTCGGATGTGGTCATCTTGGCTCGTTCATCAGTTCAACGAACCGTTTAGTTTTGCTCCACAAGGTGTAACCAAACTCAAGCTTGACCAACCCGATGAGCGTATAATCGAAGCTCTTCCGAAATTCGACGTGGTTGTAATTTCTTCTGGTCACTGGTTCGCGAAACAGTCTGTCTACATTTTAAACGATGAGATTGTTGGAGGGCAGTTATGGTGGCCGGAAAAAAACAAACCCGTAAAGGTCAACAACGTCGAAGCATTTGGGATCTCTGTGGAAACAATCTTAAGGGCAATGGCTTCACATCCGAACTACACAGGTCTAACCATCTTGCGGACTTGGTCGCCTGACCATTATGAGGGCGGTGCGTGGAACACCGGTGGGTCTTGTACGGGCAAAGTAGAGCCGTTAGCTTCCGGGAAGTTAGTTAAAAACGGTTTCACGGAGATAATGCACGAGAAGCAAGCAACGGGGTTTCAGCGAGCTGTGGCGGATGATGATACAATGAAGAAGAAGCTGAAGCTAATGGATATCACTGAGGCTTTTGGGTATCGTCACGATGGTCATCCTGGTCCATACAGAAGTCCTGACCCGAAAAAGATCACAAAACGTGGACCGGACGGTCAGCCTCCGCCACAAGACTGCTTGCACTGGTGCATGCCGGGTCCAGTCGACACATGGAACGAGATGGTGCTGGAGCTTATAAGGAGAGATTTTGAGGGCAGATCAAATACACCATAGTCTTGATCTTGGAATATATATATATATATATACACAAATACAAGAGTCTCTTATTCATACCACGGATTAGTTGATTTAAGAACTTTTAAGTATGGTTATTTATTACTTGTAAACCCAATTGGCCAATACACTCACTTGTAGTTGTAGGTCTGCTTTTTACATACCATAAGTATCTTTTATTTATTTATATTCTTTTCACTAAGAATTTACAAGGAATCATGGAAGGTATAACAAGCCATAAGAAGAACAAACTCAACCATTCCAATCTAGCAAACAATCTCTTAGGACGATTGTGTATATAAAAATTAACAAAACCAGACTACACAATTTTGTTAACTTTTATATACATAGTTCTTCTGAATAACCTTTGGATCCAATTGTGTAGTCTGGTGTGGTTTGTAGAACTAACGATTGAAATTCAATTGTGACTAGATGATTAGTAGAATGCGTCAGAAAGTCTTTTTTTGTTTTTTGATTTAAGCTAATGCGCCTTAAAGTCTTTAAAATTTTGAATAAGTAGTTTATTTCTTACCTGTGGAGGACTTCTACTCTACCATACGCGATAGTTCTGATGGCAGATGTTATGTGGATGGACTACAGGGTGACAAAGAATGAGAAGGTTCTGATCATTTGCAGCGGTGTTTCGTCCGTTTTTCAACCCATGTACTTATCCTTAAACATCTTCTACTCAACTAAAAAGACCAAGGTACGCTTTTTTAATAAAATAAAATGACTAATTTGAAATTAATAATAGGTTTGGCAATATGTCAGTTTAAAGTATTGATGAGCTGATATTCTGAAAAATGATAAGTATTTAATTATACTTATCATTTCTTATATAGATGATATTCTTTGTCTGAGTTGATAAATACTGTAATAATAACTAGTTTCAGTTATAATTAGTCTCAAATTTTAATTTACAGTTTCCAGTTTTTCTTATATATTGCATATATTTTTCTTATATTCTAAATATGTTTTACTTTGCAAACCTCATATTTTACTTATCGTCTTACTTTTATATAATATATAAGATAAGGCTGATCGTTCGAGTTCGGATCGGGTCTATTCGGATTTCGTTTTTCGGACGTAGGAATTTAGTACTAATCCGGTATTTCTAAATTTTTGGTTCTTTTTTTTATGGGTTGGGTTCGGATATTTGAAATATAGGAAAAATAAAAAAATTGGTTCATAACTAAAAAAATTTCGATATTTTGGCTATTTTGGTTATTTCTATCCGAAAAATAATTGATATCTTTGGGTACATTATATTTCGCGTATTTTGGGTATCCATTCGGTTTTTGGTTCGGCTCGGGTTTCGGTTCTTCGGGTATAAGAGATTGGGATCCTCGGGTATTTTGTCGGTTTAGATTCAGTTCAGTTCCCTGTTTTTCGGGTCCGGGTATTATGCCATACTCTACTTTTATAGTTAGACTATGATAAATACAAACCAGGTGATAAAGTAATAATTAAATTAACCGAGTCAAGCATTGTAACATTCTTATTCCAAGATATAGATATTGGGTCAGATTTTTTTTGGAGCAAATTTCGAATCATGGTCAAGAAAAATTTGGTGGGATCAAATTGATCGAGTCATCAAGTTATGTTTGAGAAATTTATTCAAATCATTGAGAAAAAGTTCAATGGTCGGGATTATGATCTCCAAGTAGCTCAAGACAAGCTAAACCAGCTGAGAAAGTGGTTGAGTAGCTCGGGACTTATCACAAAGCTTAGGCAAGCAAAACAAGTTCGAATGATTAGCTAAAACCATGTAAGAAAACTGGAATGGGTGGAACTAGCTAAGTTACAAGTTGAACTAGCTAAGTAACTAGTTAAACCAGCTGATTTACTAGCTGAACCAACTCAGTGACCAGTTGAACCAGCTAGAAGAGTTGGCTAGCAGCTCAACTCACCTAGACGAATTGATTGAGTACTGGCCCAGCAAATTGAACTGATTAGTTAGAACGCGAGTTGAATGGGCCGAGGCAGTTAAAGGCGGCTGGGATGTCCAAAAGACAGTCCAAGGGTGAAAAGAGGTGACCCTTGATGAAAAGAGATGTCTATTTGATGAAAATATGTGTCTATTCGACAAAAGATGCAACCTTATATCTTCACCAAATGAGTGGTGGAGATTGAATAAGAAAAGGAGCAAATAAAGGGTTGGAATGGATGGAATGTGACCATAAACCCCTATATATAAAAAGGTATTTTGTGGCTAAAACACACAACATACAATACACAACAAACAATACAAAAGTCACACAAATCATAAAAGGAGAGCAAATCTCTGAAAAACAGAATGTGACGGATCGATCAAGATCCTACCATGATTGGGAATGGGTGAAACCCGATCTCTTTATATACTTGGTCAAGGGGGTTGGTTGGTTGTATGACTAAGTAACGGAGGGATCATGTGTGACCATGAAAGGGTACGACCATGAGAAGGCGCGACCTTGAAAAAGTGCAACCACGAAGAGCTACAACCATAAGAAGGTGCAACCACGAAAAGGTGCGGTCATGAAAAGGTACGATCATGACAAGGTGCGACCATGAGAGAGTCGCAGATTCCACCGAAACAAATCTTGCAATATAGCTAAGGTGAGTACATCGTGTATAGTGACTTATTTAGCATTATAACGGATTAAGATTATGGATGAATGATATATGTTTGAGATTGCATGACTTGGACCGAGTTACGGTTGACCCATAAAACCAAAGGTAAAGATAATCAAATTGGAACCGAGTAATAATAAGACTTGGAAATGACTAATGAGGTTTAAGTAGAAAGAATTCTGTTGCGCAATGAATTCAAACTTGGAAATGACTAGTGATCATAGAATAGGTTCTAAAGTTGAATCTTGATGGATTGATTAATATAAAATGAGGTAACAATGAGGAGGTTTGGACATGATGCGGCCCAAACTGGAACGCTTTGACCGTGGTCTAAAGATGACTAGGACGGAGTGTTTCATGCATACCCGGCTTTGGTTAATACAACCAAGTAGAAAACCGTATTTCATCTCATTCTCAATCTACCGTAATCAAACTATTATTGTTCTCATTCTTCTTTTTCCCTCCACCTCACTGACATGTGGCTCGACCGGTGTGTTTTTGGTGCCCGGTGAGCCACAATGCGTATGTCATGAAACGATGGCAACGGCTCCAAAGCGGCTACTTTCTTGTAGATGACACACAAATTAATCTGAAAACATCCTACAAGGATGTCGACAAAATTTGGCACCTGAAATGATAATAGCAGCGTTAGCACAAGTTATATGACCAAAACATAACATAAATGGAGCATAAGTTATAAAATAAACCCACAACGTAACATTAACAAGATCTTTACCGCTATGTTTATGTGGCGGGCAAGGACACGACACCGTAGCAGAACCACGTGATTTCCAACATGGTTAGGAACGACGAACAACCAAACAAAGAATCTTCAAGAGCTCTTGAGAATGAACAATACTAATATCGAAGCAGCAATGTTATTTGTTCATAATCGAACAAAGAGTGTAATTTCAACTGAAGTAAGCAAAAGGATCTTCCTCGGATCATCGAAACGGTCTTTCTCAGAATAGAGAATCTAATTTTGCATACCCAGAGAATAAATCGAATCAATTATTATGGGATTCAAGAGTTCATGGAAGCTCGTAATTAATTATTATAGGATTTGTTTTGTTCATGCTTCGCCTTTGTCGGATTTGTTACCTAGCCATTACAAAAAAGACCTTCATAAGAAGGCAGCTTTTATAGGTTTGTTTTTATAAAGAGGAAAACATAGTGTTACTAGAAATCACAAGAGGTTACATTTTAAGAGCAATAAAGGCTTAAAATAATAATAGCAAAACATTAGTACAAGAGAAAAGAATCTACTTGGTTCTAATTCCAGGAACGTTTTTGAGACCCATCTTGCCAATAACGTTCTTTGGGATAGCTGGTGGGATGTCAAGTCCCATGCTACGGCTAAACTCATTCGCTAACTCAACCAGTCTACTCGTGTCTCTCGCAATCATCTTCTGAGATTTGTAATAACCCAACCAAGCCTGATACGCCGCTTCTTTGTTCTTCATTTCAACTTGGCTAAGCCCCCTCTGCACCTGAAATTCATCATATTCATTAAGAAGTTTCTCAAATCCATCATTACTCATACTCTTGAAGATCTTAAGCTTTTGACTTCAAAGAGGTCAGACTTACCTTTTTCACAGCCTCAGGGTCTATTGGTGGTAGAGGAGACTTGGTGATGGGCAAGTCCTTCACAGAAGATAAAAAGTACTCTTCCCACTGTGCGAGCAACAGCACTCCTTCCCCTTCCTTACCTTTCCTCCCGGTTCTGCCAAGTCTGTGTATATATTGTTCCCTGTCTGATGGCAAACCCATCTGCAAGATGCAAACAACTTCAGTAAAAAAACGATAAACTTTGTAGTTGCGATACAATTCCATCATGGAAAACTATTATAACTTTACCTGTACGACTAATGACACGTCAGGGTAATCGACACCACGCGCAGATACGTCTGACGTTACAAGGATAATACCCTTGGACTTACGGAACTCATCAGAGACTCTGGTTCTGTAACCCTGCGGTTTTCTGGAATGGATCTCTCTGACGTTCAGGCTTAACTGACCTAACAGATCCGCCACCAATCTTGTAACCATAGCAGTTGTACAGAAAATTATAACCTGTAACAACAAGGAGATTGTGTTAGTTCAGAAACAGATTTGACGATTCACAATGGCACTAGAGAGATCGATGTACCTTGTAATCAACATTATCTGCCATGTGTTCTTTAAGAAGCACATATAGAAGCGAGAAATGTCTATCCAGTGATGCAATCATATACATTTGTGTGACCTGGGAAACGAAACAGACATGAGTGAAACCATTTACAGCCAATCATATGGCAGGCCATTCAATCAAATGAACCTAAAAACATTTTGTTACCTTTTGATGTGTTTCATCAGAACCCTCTTGAACACAATTGATGAACTCATGATCCCGTTTCAGTGCAATATGGCATATTTGGCGGACCTTGACACCAAAAAGAAACACAATTCAAGATTCCAACCTTAAAATGTGAGCATCTATGCAAGAAAATGACGCTTACCTCTTCAGGTACTGTGGCAGAAAACAAAAATGTTTGTCTCTGCTTAGGAACAGCGGCAATTATCCTCTCAATATCCCTTCGGAAACCCATGTCCAGGAGATGATCAGCTTCATCAAGGACAAGGACTTTCACACCCATCATTCTTGTTGCAAATCCAGAAGTGTTCTCGATATGGTCTTTGAGCCTTCCGGGTGTAGCCACAAGAATCTGAGAATGTTCAAGTATGTGATTATTCAACAATATAAACAGACAAAGCTCATTGTATATGCGGCCACTTTGACTGCAAGGACGAAAGATAATGCACAAAGAAAGCAGATGCATACGAGGCTAAATCAAGCAATTACATGGGAGACCAATCCTAACTTGACAGGAAAATACATTTTCTTTCAAACGATTAATCAGAGTTTATCATTTCTAGCAATTCAAAACATGCACGTTTAAGCAAAGAACAACCAAAATCAGTTTGGGAGAAAAGATACGCAACTCCTTTGGGTCAAATAATATATTCCATCTTAGAAACCAAGCTTAAAGGAAGTGCAAGATTTGCTCAGAAATTAACTTTCCACGGCAAAATAAATCTCTTACATGGCAAGGATTTGTCTGCATACGCCTTTGCTCTGTAGGAAGCTTAGTGCCTCCAATCACAACTTGAACACCAATAGATGGGTGATACTTCAGCAAGGTCTTTGCTTCAGCAGCAGCTTGACTGGCAAGTTCCCGAGTAGGGCATACCACAAGCACAACAATCGGGGGATTTCTATTATCCCGGCTTGCAGGAGGAGATTTGAGAACAGCTTCAATTGATGGAAGCTTGAAAAACAAACATCAAACATAAGACCAAGTCCCAATCAAAGGCCAGATCAATGAACCCAGAGGGTAGAATGTCTCACCAAAAATGCAACGGTTTTCCCAGTGCCTGTTTTGGCTTTGGCTAAGACATCTTTACCTGGGAAAAACAGAGCATGGAAGAAACCAAAGGGTTAAAGAAGAATTATTAGAGGAATAATAAGCAAATCAATCACAGTACAAAATATGAGAATCCTGAAGAAAAATGGTGTATTTCCTCTCTGCCTTGTATATAAGTTTTATGAGAAAGAAACAAAAGTTCACCTTTGAGAATGATAGGAAGAGTAGCCTCCTGCACAACAGTCATTGTCTCAAACCCTGCATCCTTGATGGCTTTTAGCGATAAAGGAGACAGTGGGAATTGATCAAATCTGTAAACCATTTACCATAAAGAGTATTCTCAATCAAACAGTAATAAATAGCCAAAGTATGTCACCTACAGAAGAAGCAATCTTCTCCCACTCAAAGATAGTCGAGTGGTGGTAATAAAGTACAACCAAAACACGCAATATGAAAAAAGAACTCAACAGCAATTAATGTTACCTTGTCCCAGACAAATAAGAATCTGAAGTTTTAGCATGTTCACTCCTTGGCTTATCAGCCTCTACAGCCTTAGAAGCTGCTTTCTTAATAACAGGCTCATCATCTTCATCATCATCCTCATCACTACTATCTTCACTAAGCAAATCATCAATGCTTCCGATGACTGCACTCTTCTCGTACTCGTCACTACTATCTTCCTCCTCCTGTCTTGACCCTCTCATCGGCTTCCCCACGCCACTGTTGTTTTCCATACCTCGCTCTCTCCTAAACCCTGAATCTACATTTCTCTCATTCCTTCCTCGAAGAGACGACTCACAACCCTTTCCTTGAACCCGACCGTTCCTTGCACCTTCTCGATCACCTAACCGCTTGTTCCTAAACGACTCACCCGGTTCACCACTGCTTCTCCTCCTGTTCGGACCCCCAAACCTATCAACCTCACCTTCCCTTCCTCTTTTCGGACCACCGAACCTAGACGATGCGCTTTCCCCTCCTCTCTTTGGACCCCCAAACCTATCAACCTCCCCTTCTCTTCCTCTTTTCGGACCACCGAACCTAGACGATGCGCCTTCCCCTCCTCTCTTTGGACCCCTATTGTTGTCCCTGTCAAAATTTCTACGAGCCACGTCTGGACCCGAGTCTTCTTCGTCACTCGTGAACTTTCCCCGAAATGAACTAGTCTTCAAATCGCTCACCCAGTCACTAAGCTCTGCCTCATCTTCAATCAAGCTCTTGGACGCGCGAACCTCCCCTCTACTTCGACTCTGCGCGAATTCGGGTCGGGTTCTCTCTGGTCGAGCAGAGAAATTGACCTGGGAGCCTAATCCAAGGTATTTTACCCTAAACGGAAAGACCTTGGAGATAACAGGTACGGAACGGAAGGAATAAATTGAAGCACCCAAATTCATGGAAGCGAGACGAGTACAGGGAAGAGAATGACTGATGAAACGTACACCGATAGGGAACTTCAATGGCATTTCTTGAGCTGTAATTACCAAGTTCCCGTCGTCGGTGGTCGGGGAATACTTTGAAGATAAGGAAATGAAACTTTTTGTTTCGAGAGGTTTTACAGGTTTTGTGAGAAATACGATAGGGTTTTAAAGGGACAGGGGATGGGAAGCAAAACAATGGTTGAAAACGATATCGTTTAAATAACTAGTAAGAAACGGCATGTAGTTGCTCCCTTGGCTTTGAATATGTGAAACTCCGTTTGTAAAATGTTACAAAACGGCAAGTAAATTTTTACCCGTGTATGTAAGCTGAAATAAGAGACGTTTCTATTTGCAAACAAAGGCACCAAGTTTATTATCATCATAATATGACCCCTTTTGTTTCATAGTGACTCAGATCACAACATAAGCCATGCTCTTTGAATAGTAGTATTTCAGTTCTTGAGAACAAACTTTGCAATTCACAAAAACGACAAGGTTGAATCCCTTGGCTTGGATCATAATGACTCAGATCAGAAACAAGTCACCAAGTTATGTATTTGATGATAACCAAAGAGCATTTATTGATTTTAAGCTTTGGGAATGTCTTGGCATGAAGAATGTGCTTCTTTGACATGCTTCTCGTATTCATCTTCTTCTTCTTCCTCTTCTTCCACTTCATCCTCTACGTTCTCATCCTCTTCATCTTCTCCCTCAGCTCCTCCTGATCCCGAGCCTTTGACAGCATTAGAAGGTGGAGCTGGATTCCTTGCTTCTCCAACTATCTTCATTATGTCCTCTACGCTTTGAAGAGAGAAGCTCGTGTTATCTCTCTTGTAATACACCGCTTGAGCCGACTCTACCAGCTCCTTTGGCAAATTCTTCAAGTACCATGGATGGTTCTTGATCTCTTTAAGCGTTATTCTCTATTACATGTAAATTTTTGACACATCAGAACCACAACAACTCAACAACAACATCTAGCTTCAAAAATTTGCTTACCTTGGCGGGATTAGTAACGAATATGCGAGAGAGAAGGTGTTTGCATTCCTGAGAGATGTGAACGTAGTCCGGGATCTTGTATTGTATAGCCATGATACGCTGCAGCAGAAACACCATTGAGTTGTTACATTATTGAGACAGTGGGGTAATTGTCAGAAGAGTTAATACAAGAAACAAAAATTGCAGCTGAGAGTTACTTGAATAGTTTTCCTGAAGTTCTTCGGATCATTAGGGTCCTCAAACGGGTAAGCTCCAACAAGCATCACATAAAGGGTTACTCCACATGACCACACATCCGCGTGCTACAAAATCGTAGTCATATAACAATCATGAAAAGTAAGATTATAGATAGAGACTGACCTATAAAAGTCCTACCCATTTCGATTATCTCCCATATAACTTAATCAAGAACTTATGATTGTACATATGCAGAGACTGCTCCACTTAAAACACTATTAGAAGATTTATAACCTAAAAATCTTTACACAGGCCACGCCGGTACAAAAGATTTATAAGACCAACTATAGATAGTTGGGATCTCTAAGTAATCTTTAACTTTCTTTCCTCAAATTTTTCCCTTGACAAGATTATTTGCTTACTTTCACAACCAAATAATGTGTTAATGAAAAATTCATATGTATAAGTGTACCTTGCCATCATATTCTCTCCGAGAAAGAACTTCAGGTGCTATGTATGCTGGAGTTCCAACAGTCGATTTAGGCCTAGAATGTAGTATAGATGACTACATAAAAAGAAACAAAATAGAAAATAGGACAGAGATATAAGACTTAAATAGACAAGTGAATAGATAATTGTGGATTATATGTATCACATATCAAGTACACTTATAACTATGGGATCTGACTGAAATCATCATTCATCAGAGTCTACCATAAGTTATTTTGGTCGCATAAAATTTTGTTTCAGAGCATGCTAATCTGTTTTGGATTGAAGATTGAGAAAACTAAGCAAAGAAGCAAAGGGAAAAGAAAGAGTGCAGACCTTAGAGTAACCAAAATCACAGATTTTCAAAAGCGGAGCAGCGCTCCCATCGAGCAGTGTGTTCTCAAGCTTCAGATCTCTATGGCATATTTGCTGCACAAATGCAAACGAGAGGAAACAGGTTACACAAGAACGGAGGCTATTATTAAGTCGGTAATATTACGTCAGTACATATTATCCAATAGTGGTAATTAAGATTCTCAGCGATTCATTTTCCAACTTCCCACAAATAGCATCACCCACATCCCATTAAGATTCACCGCATTACAAAGCATCATAAACAGTGGCAGTTACAATCAAGACATTGAAACCCAGGTCAAAACATCTAAACAATAACGTACATGTGGAAACTACTAAGAGTTCCAACTCCAAAACAAATAATATAAGTCAGAGAAACTTAGATACTTCTCCTTATCAGGCAAATAACTTTCCTTTTCAGCTTATGGATATTAGAAGAACTATATACATACCAAGGAATGGCAGTAGTCGACACCACAAATCAGCTGTTGAAAGAAGTACCTAGCCTGAAAAGATAAAGATCAAAAATAAAACTTAAACACACACATAAAAAAGATGAAAAAAGAACAGATAGATCAAAGTGTAAAGACTTTAAAAAGAGAATAATAACCTCAGCTTCACTGAATCTGCCAGCAGTGCAGATCCGTTCAAAGAGCTCTCCTCCAGAAGCATACTCCATCACAATGGCAAGATGAGTAGGGGTCAGAATCACCTGAAACCAAATTAACTTAAAATCCCAAAATAGCTCTCAACTTATGAGTACAAGAGCCAAAAAAGGAAGAAAATACACTTGCCTCCTTGAACCGGATGATATTAGGATGCTTAAGTGATCTGTGATTGATAATCTCTCTTGCAACATTCTCATCTATCTGCAGTCCATGATCAAACAAATACCAAACAATCAAAAGTATAATAATCATCATTTTGATCTGTTGTTGTCAAAAACCCCCCAATTTCTCACACTTTCCTACAAATTCCCTCAAAATCGCTTGCAAAGAGACTTCAATTAATGATTTCGATCATATCCACGGAGCTACAAGTAAAACCCTAAACCCAGCTCAGGATTTCAAACAGAGAGAGCAAACTAACTAACCTTGCGGCCTCTCTCGATGTATTTCATGGCAACGAGCTCTTTGGTGTCCTTGTGCCTTAGAAGGCGAGCCACACCGAAATTACCAGCTCCCAGATCCTTCACAACCTCGTACTTGTCCATTTTTCGAAAATCGACAACGTTGATACAGTATCGCGTATGTATGTACCTATCTACTTATATCCAAATACATATACGAGCAGGATCCGGAGATCGAATTCTCATAAAGCGATGTCGATAGCGATCTGTTAAAGCAAAGCAAATTCCATCGATAAGAAAATCGTGAGATCCAAAACACGCGCACACCCATGTGTGTATGTATCGATGGAAGAGTAAACGTAGGGGAAGGTAATGGATTGGAACACGTGGAGGGTCTGCTCGCATTCCAATGATTAAGCTTCAGAATGACCCCAACGGTAATTTTCCCTCCATTGTTTTTTTCTCTAAAGGGGGAAATTAACTAAGATAAGCTCATTATTAAACGGAATCATCTTTTTGTATAAATCACATTTATTACTAAATATTTTGTCTTTTACTGCCTTTAGCTTTTTGGATACTAGAGGCTAGAGTTCCCAAAAAAGAGTGATGGTATATATACAAAAAAGATTGATGGTATATATAGAAAGGGGAAAATGTCAAATAAATCTCTAATTTTTAAGAAAATATTAAAAAAAATTTGTTAAAAATTGTGGTATAAAAAAATTCGAATTTTTGTTGATTTTCTCTTAAATTCGAAATTTTGCGTTGACTAAACCATTTTGGACCAGCCGTTAAATCGATATTAACGGTGTTAACATTCCGTTAGAAAGTCAACAAAAGTATAAGTTTCTTTTAGCGTCAACAAAAGTACAAGTTTTTTTAGCGTTTTCTGAGAAGTTGGAGATTTATTTGATATTTTCCCAAAAAAATAAAAAGATTGTTAATTAGAGGTTTGAACTCATGACCTCCAAGATAAAAACAAACTTTTTATCACCACATGAACTATTAGTGTTATAACAAACAAACAAATATATATAATATAACATTAAGTCTCAAAATATATTTATAAATCTAGAAACTGTTTTTATGTTTTACAAATATTTTAAAATGTTGTTATATTAAAACTGAATTATAAAAAATGTTTTTTCGATTGATAATTTTTTTCAATTTTAAAATTATTTTGTTTAAAACTGTATGAAATTTGAAACGTCTTATTAATAACCATAATTATTTAAAATTACTTATAAATTTTTATATGAACGGTATTGTATAAACTGTATGTTTTTACCAATTTGGAGCAAGAAATATTGTATGTTTAGAAAAATGATTTAACTTAAAAACATGAAAATTCAACTTGTATCGTATCTTAAATGAATAATGGATAAAATAAATAGTTAAATGATTGAATAACGAAAATATCTTAGATGAATTTTGTTATAAAAGATAAAAAAAAGAAATGGTATAAGTACTTCTTAAATTATTATGGTTATTAATAAAATATTTCAAAATTTATAATCTTATTTAATATAAATGGGTTTTCAAAAATTACTTATGAAATAAACTTAAATTTTATAATACAAAAATTTATAAAGTAACTTTATTTGTTTGTTTGTCATAACAACAATAGAGACGATATAATATATATATATATATATATTTATTTATTTGTTTGTCATAACAACAATAGTTCATGTGGCATAATGATAAATAACATGTTTTTGTCTTGGAGGTCATGGGTTCGAATCTCAGAAAAATATCAAATAAATCCCCAACTTTTCAGAAACGCTAAAAAAAAGATTGTATTGTTGTTGACGCTAAAAAAAACTTATACTTTTGTTGACTTTCTAATTGAATATTAACACAGTTAATGTCGATTTAACAAGGGCCTAAAATGGCTTAGTCAACGTAAAGTTCCGAGTTTACGAGAAAGTCAACAAAAGTTTAAACTTTTTTTATACCACGATTTTTAACAAGTTTTTTTCAGCGTTTTCTTAAAAGTTAGGTATTTATCTGACATTTTTTCCTATATAGAAAATCTTGAAAGAAATTTACTAGAATCATACGGTACTCTGCTGTTTAAATTGATTTTATTTTACATAATCTCTTACCTAATAATCTTGCTGTGTAAATCTTTTTTTTCTTTGTTTGTTAAAGGTTGCTGTTTAAATCTATTTTCCAACAAACACGGTTTCATATTATTTCCCATACATTTTTTGGATTATATGTTTCCAATACATGTCGTTAAAAAGAACACAGGATTATGTATAGAGACAAATGCTTCTGTGTATCAGTTCTAATAAAAACAACCAAATATTTTTGACTTTCTGAAGTAAATGCCATATAGTTTGAAACTTATATTGCATACACAACACAAATTGTATTATTTTTTTTTTAACTCACAGTGTATTCCAAGTTATTCAATTTAGGGAAGGATACAGTTTGACTTTCCAAGTCACTAATCCTCCTATCAATCACTATAGAGAGATGTTATTAAACAAAGATCCTTTTTTAGAAGCATACCATTTGGGTACAATCTTCAAGACGTAATAAGAGTAGATATGCGTAACGGATTTCTTGATGGTATTCTCCTAGACTTCTACGGTGTCAAATTCTGTAACAATTAATTATGACCCGATAAGTTTATGAGATTTAACACACACACACAAAAGTCGTTTGTTTTTAGGTTGCCTAAACTTGTAGTGGAAGTTATCTCTTTAACAAATATACCTAATTAATCTAGAGTTCTTTTTTTTAATAACAAAACAACCAATGAAGAACTACTCACTCTCCTCAAATAGATCTCTTGTTGGTCAGGGATTAGCTGAGAGATCATGCAGCAAGAACCATCGCTCTTTTGGGTTTAAATTGATCAGAAAGTAGAATACAAAAAAAAAATCCTAACCTCTCAATGATATTTATTGTATAATTTTTTTTATTCTCTAGATGAGTTGATGTTTTGAATCCAATATTATTGTCGTCCTCCACAACTCCATCTTCATCTGCTTCACCTAAACTCTTCCTTTTCCTAGATATTTCCGACATAGGAAACTCTTCTTCCTCCTGTCTCAAGCTCATCTCTAACACACCCACTTTTCTATTCGATGAGTATTTAAATACATATTCATCTTGATCATCAAGCGATGTGGAACGTAAGTGATTTAAAGTTCAGTTTAATGAAACTGGCGTGTTTCATATTAGAAAATGTATTAAAACGATACTAGGTGTCTCGCCTGTGCGCCCATCACGCGAGGTAAATTATGTCGTCATATTTACATTTTGTTTTTTATGTTTTTTTGTATTTGTGTATTTTTTATTGTTTATGATTTTTTTTATGTGTTTGCGCTTTGTATTATTTGAATAATGGTAATGATTCAATTTGAATCATTTGTTGCAGTTGGTATTATTTGAATAATTTTAATGATACCCAGTTTTTATTCTTTTATGAGTCTGTCTTATTCTTTCTACGTTACAGTCCTGAACATTTGATTTTTTTTATGCTATCGAATACAAATATGCTTATTATTACGTCTATTTTTCTTTTTTTTCTTCATTTAGACTTCCATTTTAATCCTTAGAGGATGAATGAAGCGTGTATGCACTAATGATAACAATGAAACAACAATGAATAATGTAATATCAAAGGAAGTAAGAGCATGTAATGTTGTACCTATCGAAAAATGTAGCAACATCAAGAGCAGCATAATCTTCAAGTTTTTTAATATTTCAACTTATCCTCATTAAACCATACTAAAATAAGATCGTATGAAATATAAATCAAATAAAAGGATAATTCTACACTGTTAAATGAGGTTTGTAAAATTGTCTTCTTCTCACTCTATTCGAATCATTGCATATATAGTAATAACATATTGGAAAGCTTCTTTTACAAAAAGGCATAATATAACATTAGTAAATTAAGTAATTATATCATTTCATACATCAAAATATATATTCAATTGTCTGATTAGATATTACAACATCAAAAAGTTGAAAACAAAGCACTATTACTTATGATAGTACTTTCTAGAATCCGTAAATCTCTAAGAGATTAGATTGATCATCTAGATACCATTAGCTATAGATCATATAGAGAAAAATAGATCATTTAGAAATAATACATCATAGACCATTGAAATATTTTTGAAGTGAAAGTTCTTGAGAAACCAAGTGCATGTATTGTGTAGAAACACAAATCACACATTGATGGATCTTTCACCGACTCTTCCCATAAATAACCCCAACCATTCAATCTTGCACATCTACATCTCCTAATTATTCCATAATCTAGAGTTCGAAATCGCTTTAAGTACAATTCTAGTAGTTGATTAGGACCCCAATAACGATTTGTAGAAGACTCAACTCAAAATCTCATTTGGCGTACTAAATTGCGATTAGGATTAGTCAATTCGAAATCAATTTCTAGGTCATGAGACATAATACGCCTTAAGTTGCAATAAGCATAAATTGCAAGTTCATATCCCCTTATAGCTGCTTCACGAATTATTGTAATCTCGTTTTCTAAGTTACCAAGATGGAAGAATTTTGAACATCCTTGTAAGAAGAGAGCTGATATATTTCCACGATGTTGACACAAGATTCTGAAATTAGGAATACCTTCATCGATAATGTTAGGGGTTTGCATGCTGAAGAGATCGACTTGACTTAAGTATTCTTCCTCATATGTGATTCTCCTTATGGTCCGACAGGAAGCCCTAGCAACACAATGATCTTGGAATGATCCAGGGACATACAACATGATTGAGTTCAGAAGCTCAGTTGGTAGTTCCATTATGCTGGTATTTCTTCGATTAACCCTTCTAACACGCCGGTCGAATCTTCCATTCGAGCCATCGCCATGGAGAATTCGTCTTCTTTCATTTGAATCCATTATTCAAGTAATGATTTTTGGGTTTTCGCTGTAGCTATCGGTCATAAATTTAAAGTGAAAATCGTGGAAAACCTAATTCTTGTTTTCCTTTTTTTTTTTAATTTTGCAGTTTATCGATATATATTTTTTTTCTTTTGATGTACTCTATTATTTAAAGGCCCATTTTATAGCCTATTGATTTACTTATGTAAGTTATTTTATGAGTCCAATTGTCATTTATATGATTGTGTAACTAATTACAATATTTAACGATCACAATATTTATTTAATAATGTATTGTTTTGGTATATAAGAGATAAAAGAATGATTGTTTACAAAGGAATGTAAACAAAAGGAAAAAGGGATGTATTAGTAAAGGATGAGAAGAAGGAAATAAAAGATTTCATATCTTAAGAAATTAGTGGAATATAACAAAAACAAAAGTAAAAACATAACCATAAAATGTAAAAACCATAATTATGAAAATAAAAGAGTCTGCGGTTAAAAATAAAAAGTATGCACTTTTGATTTCATCGTCTTCAATGTTGTTTACTTTACAAAGAAAAAATTCTTCAACTTTGACAGTATTGGTTGTATTGGTGCCTCATTGATGATTACCCATTCAGAATTGAGGCAGCTATCATCTTCAACTTCAGAGTTGTTATCATCACATTCAGTCATAATTGCATCATCAATATCGGAGTCATAATCAATATCCAAACTTTTTGGATACTCTATTGTACCTATATAATTATAACAAAAGAGTCAATGAGATTACTATTTAAAAAAAATATATATATATGAATGAAGATGTTAGAGAAATGACCATAAAAAGGTTGTGTCATCAACAGATGAGAAGTCGCAGCCAACAGGTTTTGGGGACTACTTATACTACCTGTGAGTATCATGGTACAATACAATTTTCGAAGAATCGATGGTGAACAAAATATACTTGCTTCTTTAATTGCTTCAATAGGCTCTTAATCATCATCGATGAGACTCCAAGCAAAGCAAGCATCTTTAAACAAAGGATATTTAACACCACGAACTGTTATAATAGAACTATAAATTCTACAATGTTTATTATTGTCGAGAAAAATACCAAGATAATGAATTTCGCTTTCAACTTTAGCTTTCAAAGGGTATCCATGTTCAAAATCACCATCACCAAATAGGTCAGTATCTCTATAAATAGAAGAATAATGAATCAATTATGCATTAGAAAAAACAATTTGTAAGTTGCGTTCAAAAAAACATTGTTCAAAAAAGCAGGGTCATGAATTTACCTATTTTTCGTTGGATCATTCGTTTCTTTTTTTGGATATTAAAACGTAGTAGCCTTGCATACTTATTATCTTCATTTGAACGTAAAGAAACTTTGCTTTTTCATGTTGTTATTCAATAGATTATCTGTAAATAACAAACAATTAAATTAATAAAAATCCAATCAATATACAAAAAACTAAAGAAATGTACCTCCACCAATATCAGAAACATGATGATCATTAATTCCCTTACATTCACCAGCTGAATTTTCTGCACATAGCAAAAAAATAGTAAAAACATAATATAATGAATATAGCATTACAAAAAGGAACTATCTCTAGCCATTTTAGGATCATGATATTTGACCCTATTCATCTCGATCATATTATATATGTTCACCATTGTATTTTTAAAAGATGAAAAGGTTATCGTATAGAAATGGTTTAGGATTAAGATGGGAAGATGTAGAGGAATGTATTTTGGAGGTAATATCTATAAGGTACATATTAGGATATTAATATGGGATATTTACAAATTTACAAATTAATAATAATGGGATATTTACAAATTTTAAATTATTAATAATAAAATATTTACAAATGTTGAATTAATAATGGGATATTTACAAATTTTGAATTATTAATAATGAGATATTTACAAATATTTAAATTTTCTACAAATTTACAAATTAATAATAATGGGATATTTAATTTTTTTAATTATTAATAATGGAATATTTACAAATGTTGAATTAATAATGGGATATTTACAAATTTTAAATTATTAATAATGGAATATTTACAAATGCTGAATTATTAATAATGGGATATTTACAAATATAGAACTTATTAATAATAATGAGAAATTTACAAAATTAGAATAATCAGATTTTTTTATTCTTAAAGTAAAATGAAATTGACAAAAAAAAAGTTGAAATTGTAATTATTAAAGAATTTATCATGGGTTTTTTAGATATATGAGGCCAATAATTAATGGTAATGATGGATAGTTTCAGATGTTAAAATACTTCACAATTATATAAGAGATGTTAGTAAAGTAGACCTTGCTCACGTGACTATCTTCTACATCGAGGTGCCTGAAAAATTATACCCTAATTTTGATGGCCATGAGGCGGTTCAAGTCCATCAATTTCGCCTTGCTCTTACGCCACCGAATCTCAATCCTTCCCGGCGCCGGCTATTCTTCGACCGCTGCACGTCTCTCTTCTTTGCCTCTAACGTCCACCACCGAGGCAGAGTTCTCGGGATCGCCGATAAGCTCAGATGTTTTGCTCGACTCAGTAAGAACTTCTCAGTGGCATTTCGTCGAACAACATTCGGACAAGCTCACGTCTTCCCTTGTCACAACCACTCTGCTCGGCCTCGTCAAGACCCCTGATTTGGCCCTCAATTTCGTTAACCGCATCGACCTCCTATGTCTGGAATTTCCAACACACTGCCTAGCCGCCGCTCTCGTCTCTAAGCTCTCTAATCCCAAACCAGGTATTCGGTTGCTGAAACAAGTCGTTAGGTGCAGTAACAATGTTAGAGACGTTTTCGATGAACTGGTACTTGCCCGTGATAGGCTAGAGAGCAAAAGCACCATTCTTTTCGACTTACTGGTCAGGTGTTGCTGTCAATTGAAAATGGTGGATGAAGCCATAGAGTGCTTTTACCTGATGAAGGAAAAAGGATTTGATCCAAAAACCGAAACCTGTAACTCTATTCTGAGTTTGCTATCAAAGTTGAATCGAACAGAGAGCGCTTGGGTCTTCTACGCTGATATGTATAGGATGAAGATTAAGTCTAGTTTGTACACTTATAATATAATGATCAACGTATTGTGCAAAGAAGGGAAGTTGAAAAAGGCCAAAGAAGTTTTAGCAATCATGGAGAGTTTTGGAATTAAGCCTAACGTTGTCACTTACAACACTCTGGTTCAAGGGTATTCCTTGAGAGGACGAATCGAAGGAGCTCGTATGGTTATCAAAGAAATGAAATCCAAAGGCTTTCAACCAGATTTGCAAACATACAACCCGATTCTCTCGTGGATGTGTAATGAAGGAAGAGCCTCTGAGGTATTGAAGGAGATGAAGGAGATTGGGTTGGTTCCAGACTCTGTTTCCTACAATATATTGATCCGCGGTTGTAGTAACAAAGGGGATTTAGAGACAGCTTTTGCTTACAGGGATGAGATGGTGAAGGCAGGTATCAAGCCAACTTTTTATACTTATAACACATTGATTCATGGATTATTTATGGAGAATAGGATAGAAGCAGCTGAGATATTGATAAAGGAGATTAGAGAGAAGGGAATAGTCATGGATTCTATCACATACAACATACTCATAAATGGGTATTGTCAGCAAGGAGATGCAACGAGAGCGTTTGCTTTGTACGATGAAATGCTTACCGATGGGATTCAGCCTACACAGTTTACTTATACGTCACTTATCTATGTTCTATGTAGAAGAAAGAAAACGGAGGAAGCAGATGAGTTGTTTGAGAAAGTTGTAAGCAATGGTATGAGACCTGATTTAGTGATGATTAATGCTTTGATCGATGGTCACTGTGCTACTGGTAACATGGACCGTGCGTTTTCGCTTCTTAATGAGATGGATAAGATGGAAATCGATCCTGATGATGTGACTTATAATTGTTTGATGCGTGGACTCTGTGGAGAAGGCAAATTCGAGGAAGCTCGTGAGTTGATGGGGGAGATGAAGAGAAGAGGAATCAAACCTGATCATATTAGTTACAATACGTTAATAAGTGGGTATAGTAAGAAAGGGGATACAAAGCAGGCGTTCATGGTTCGAGATGAGATGCTGAGTCTCGGCTTTAATCCAACTCTTCTTACTTACAATGCTCTGTTAAAGGGTTTGAGTAAAAACCACAAAGGGAAACTCGCGGAGGAGCTGCTAAGGGAAATGAAAAGCGATGGGATTACTCCTAATGACAGTACCTACTCCTCTGTAATTGAAGCAATGTCTAATTTGGATCAGGATGCAGGAAATTCTGATACATGGTAATGTTTTAGTATTATGATCCTTATTGTAGTTTGTATTGCAAGTCATTTTTTGTTTTGTCTTAATGCCAAGATTGGTATTTGGTATTTGCAATCCGAGTAGAAGTCTAGATGACTTTGTTTGCAGTTTATCTGAGATAGCATCAAGCTAAACTTTTATATCCTGAGAAGATAATTGTTAATAAAATCAACAACTCAAGGACCATCAGAAACAGAAAATGAAAGAAACATGGGATAGAGAGAGAGTATTGTAGCAGATTAGAAACAAAAACCAAACTATTAGGGCTTAATTGGTTGCAAACACAAACACAGACTAATTAGAGATAGAGATATAAACGGGGTGGATCTAACTCTTAGGGCTAAATGACTTGTAAAAGGAGCTCGGCAGGGTTGTTGAGTTTAGTGAATTTGCACTCGTCTCCGACAGCTAAAGGATACTGTGAAGCCAAACGTGTCCATCCGGCAGAGAATATTGAATTTGCACCTGAATGCCCCAATCTGGCCAAATAAGACACGGTCCGGGATCTCTTTTTATCCGGATCATGTATGACAAAGCTTGTGTCTCTCTGCGGCATGTGATTCTGTGCAATAGATCGTGGGATTGCCTGAGAAAAAAAAAGAAAACAAAAATCACACCAATTCTGAAACTAGGGTCTTGTCTTGATCTTACCAGGACATTGAGGTAGGATTTCTT
This sequence comes from Euclidium syriacum, assembly GCA_900116095.1. NCBI lineage: Eukaryota > Viridiplantae > Streptophyta > Magnoliopsida > Brassicales > Brassicaceae > Euclidium > Euclidium syriacum. The sequence goes on along the minus strand of FPAK01000007.1, from coordinate 7,175,162 downwards.
GATGCAAACTTTGAATTCTCGGAGAGAAGAGGAAGGTGCACCAGGTGAATGTCTCGGAGCACTAACAGGTTTCTTCTTGGTACTACTCTTGGGCTTTTGTGATACATCACCTGTCTTCTCCTCCTCAAAGCTGAGCTTTCTTTTTCCAGCTCTACTAGTTTCAGGTGATCTCCTTCCAAGATAGCTCAAATCAGCAGACAGAACCACCTCTTCATTCTTCACAGCTTTGCCGGTGCTCTTCCCTCCGTGTTCTTGTTTTTTTAGTATCATTTAAAAAAAAAGAAAGAAATCAATTTCTTTCTATTGAGCTGCTTTCACTTTACATAATCAAGAAGGAAGCAAAAACTGACTGGAAGAAGGCAATACGGAAGTGGATCGATGAGGTTGGAGGATCTCCGTGTCGTCTTTGAAGATGTTGAGCGTAAAGCTCAAGTTTCCTTTGTGAGTGAAAATCAGACACTCGCTGTCCACAAGTCCGAGCTCTCTCACGAACTTATCCCACCCACACTTGTCCATGAAGTAGAACCTCGGGTTTTTTTGGAGCTGGATTTCCCAAGAGCTTCCCCATGGAGCTCGTACCTCCATTTTTCCAGAGAGCAGCACACTGTTTGAGTACTTTCTCGAAAAGTGCTGGGGAATTGCTCTCTGTTGGTTTATGATATAGAATAAGAAAGACCCATCAAGTTCAAGACGAAAAAGAAAAATTAAGAAAAAGCTCTCTTAAAGAACCTATTAAGAGAGAATCGTTACATTATTACACCTTTTTAACTCACACAAGCAAACAAGATTTCAACATTATTTTACAAACAATGCTAACAAGAAATTGCCCTAATTTTAAAAGATAAAGAGTTTAGAGATTACCATGTTTTCTGAAGACATATCTACACTCTGCAGAACCTTAAAGAAACTCTCATTCGTCCTTTCTTCTCTGCAACCAAGAAAATCGAGGTTCTTCACAGCCATTTCTCTCTCTCTTCTTTATCTCTCTGAGTAGCTGTTGAAATGAAAGAAAGCAATCTCTCTACTTACTCATCTTCCAAAGAAATGGTCCGGTGGTCAAAGTTCCAAAGCTTTCACTCTTAAAGCTGGAAATAGGTACAATTGTGAGATCATCTTTTCTGGAATGGGCAAAAGTAATGGTCCTTTTTACTCATTAAGTGAATGTAATTGTTATTATTATCCATTGGAAACAAAGCAGATGTTGGAAAATCTTATTATTATTTAAGTTCTCATTTTTAATGCGTTATTAAAATTTTAAAAATTTCAAAAACAGTATCTAAGGAGGGTATATTGAATTTGACATTTATAGTGATTTGAATAAGATTTTAAATGATTTTGATGGTTTTGGATGATTTTAAAGATGTTGTTATGATTTGGTATTAAAATCCCTTACAATTCCACCTAAAACCATGAGATTTGGATCTTTGTATTTTTAACTAAGAAAGTCTCCTAAAATCCTCTAAAATCTCCTGCAGTTATTAAAATCTCAATATTTAAAACATTGAAATAGAAAGTTCAAAAGCTATTTTGGTTTCAAGAGACATGGTTCACGATGTGGATAAGGGTAGAAAGGTTTAACTTCAACTCCAAGTACTTAATGAACATAGTGAGGAAACTTTAGCTTTGGATGAAAATTATTTGGAATCCTTGGATAAGCATAAGAAGTGGAATCTTGATCTTGATAAAACCAATTAAGACATAGATAGAGAATACTTAGAGTTTCTTTTCACATTCTCAATTGAGAAAAAGGAAGAGAGAAAAATTGAACCTCCACCCTCTATCAAACCATTTAAGAGACCAAAACCAAAGGAAATCCATAACCCTACTTACTCTTCTACCATGATCCTTCATCACTTACAAAACCAAGATGGGTGGATTGATTACAATATTATACACAAAGGCATTAGTAAACTCTTTGCAAACATTAGAAGCTTTTGTCCATTCTAATAGACAACTCAACTCTTCAAGAACTCCTCTCAAATGTGCTCACAATCAAGTTCAAGAGAAATGAAGCGGTTCACGTTATCACCAAGGGGAAGTCAAGCTTGTGACTCTAAACAAGCGCATTTGGGAGGCAATCTCATGTCTATCCATGTAAATAACTATCTTAGGACTTGTAATTTTCTTTCTTTTGATTCCCCATAGATTCAAGCTAGCAAAAAAGACCCAAATATGAAAAAATGGAGCAAACAAGGATGGAGAAGAAGGGAATGATCCGAAAGATGACATGTGCCGGCGGCACCAACAAACCAGAGCTGAATCTTCACTTGTGTTGTCCCTCCCTTCCTCCGTGCCGGCAACACGACCCTTCAGGGAGTCCTAGACTCTTGCTTTTGAAATTTTCTCCATTATTAAGCATATAATTCCCATTTGGGATTATTTTTGTTGGTACGTGGATGAACAAAGGCTAAGATTGCTAGTCATTACATTCCTCACTCCTTAATCAATACATTATTCAACTTAAACTATGCATCTTTGAACTTCCAAATGAGAATATTTCGACTATTCACTCATGTTTTCAAAAGATTTTGATATTCCATACTCAAAACAACTTCAAATGACTTCAAGAGGTGAATTTGGATTAAGCAACTCTTTTCTTTCAACTCTTATATTTGGTTTACGTCTCAAGAATCCTTTACATATGCTTTTAACCATGTTTTTAACTAGGCAATGAATGTCCTCTATAGAGCATTGTAGTACCTCAAACCTTTTCTAACAATTCCTTTTCGAGATTTATATTTGCATTTGAACCTTTAGCGAAAGAACCTCCACCTATAATGCATTAAATAGGTGTTTTACAATAGCTCTAGCCACTATCTTTTGCATAGGATACATACATGAAAGCATAAAAGCATGCTCATTAAATGCATATCTTTTGCTTATGGCAGTTTATCTTGAAGGGACAAACCGTGGCAATGGTAAAACCACGAGCCAACACGAAAAGGAGATACAAAGCAAGGAGGAACCCAAGGTCTTGTTTCCCATTCCCATTCAATCCTTTTTGCAACGGACCTAGACTAGAGGTACACAAAACACCAACTTAAAAAATACATTAGCATTTTCTTTAAGTTTCATTTTTTTTCAAACCTCTCTCACCCTCGAGTTTCACCGAAGACGGTGAAATTTAAGTATGGAGGAGTGTTTAGTAGCTGATGCATTCTCTATTTTGATCTTATCTTTCCTTTTTTGCATCATTTTTTAGTCTTATGCATTCGTATAAGGCATATAAAAACAAAACAAAAAATTTCAAAACAACCCAAAAAATTTTCAAATATTTGCATTTGGCATTTGTAAATATAGATTATGATTGAGTCTTAGTTGCATACAGGTAGCATTTGAATTTGAATATAGGGGTTAATGATTATAGCTCTCCTCATTAGGATTAAAATAAAAGCTTAGCTATACTCTTGAAACCAAAAGATCAATGAACCAATTGCTCTATTCCATCTTGAAAATATGATGTGATTAATGTAACCCCGCTTTAACTTGAACTTAATTTGAAAAAGAATTTTCTTGCTACATAGAACTTTTAAATATACATGTGGATAAATGAACATTCGGTTTCTTCTTTTTTACCACCCTCTTTCAAACCGAATGTATGAAACACTTCATTCCCAATAACCAAACCGTTTCTTTCAAGCCAACACTATTCGTGAGTGAACAAAAAGGTGAGACCTCTTTCCGGTCTATCTTGGTAAGAAATTTGGGTTGAGGAATCGACAAGTAATGACACTTTGTTGTAGAGCTAACCACATCAAGACTAAGCCGTAGGAGTATAACTAGAATAGGTTGGGGGTGTAAGAAGTATAATATGCTCAAAATGAGTTGGAATGAGAGAGTTCAAACGATGATATCTCAAGAAACTTGAAATCAACAAGGAGCAAGAAGGGTGTGAAAAGGAAATGATGAACAAAGAGTCTTGAACACTTATGAAGGTGAAAAGCCTAAGGATTGGTGCTCAAGACACACACAAAAATGGTGAATGAAATAAAGAAGAAGAAGAATGATCAAATAACGGAATGAACAAAAAAAGGAAAAATTCAAAGTCTCAAATCATCATTCAAAGAAACAAACCTCCAAGGAAAAGAAGGGAAAAAAGCCAAAGATGAACAACAAGAAGCAAATGAGGATGACGAGCAAAGAAGAAGAGACTTGAGAAGTTGTGCAAAGCACAAGAAAAATTCCAAAAATGAAGTAAATAAAGGAATGGGATGAGAGTTAAAGGCAAAAAATGGTCTCTTGGGTTGGGAGTAGATTAAGTTGGGTAAAAATCTAACAATAATGGATTGGAAAATAAGGATGACAACGAATTAAGGGACATTTAGAACGGAGTTTCAACCTTGTTTGTGTAAATTGCCCTCGACCCTTAGTATTTTACTAAAGATTTTTTGCATTTCGTGAGAGAAACCCAACAAACTACTCAGCCTCTCCTTCGCTTCTCTTGAAACCGATCCTACCTTCACCCAAATGTGTGCGAGAATCACCATAATTATGTAATGAATCAAATGGGGTATGACTTTGAATTTACATTGATAGGGAAGAGTCGAGTAAGTGGTAGAGTTGTGATTGTTTCCCCTTAAGCGTTCAACTAGGATTGCTAAATCCAGAGGTGCATGAAATTCCAATTTCAAACTTCACTCTCCTAAGATTGAGCGCTTTGCTTGAGGACGAGCAAAATCTAAGTCCGGGAGAGTTGATGAGTCTCAAATTTAGCGGTTTTTACGCCATCTTTATACATTGTTTAAGGCCTAAACACCATTTTATTATGTAAATAACCGCATTTTCACTTAAATATATTTTTGTATATATGCATGTATTTGGTGTTTTAGATTGTCTCTAGGTTGCAAGAAGGAGCATTTGAGATCAATGGAACTTAGGGGAACCAATTGGAATCAAAGTAGCGCATAAGGAATCGAACAATAGAAGTCGGGACAACACAGAACCATAAAACAAACCGTGTCGGCGTCAAAGAAGCAGGACAAGACGGCATAGAAGACCCAGAAGCGACCCAGCAACAAAAGCTACTCCATGTCGTTCAAAACATGAGCCATGCCGGCGACACGAAGCACAATCCGTCCTCAAAGTGTCGTTTTACCGTTCTACTCCCGCAGTTTCTCTCCCACTTAGTATAAATAGATCTTTATGTATTATGTTAAAGGAGAGTCTTTACAATGTAGAAAATTAGGAATTTTAGTTGCTCAAAAGAGTTTTGTTCCCTCTTTTATTTTTAATTGTTGATCTTTTGTTTGCTTATTAATTGCATTTCTATTATGTTATTTACATCTCTTTGTTTCTACTTTCTCTTAATCTCCATGGATTCAAACATCCATGAGACTCTTTATTAAAGATCAATGATGAGTCTTGATTAGGTTTGGATTTCATGCTCTATGCTAGATTAGGTGATATCTATCAATTGAATTATAATATTTTAACATGTGTCAAAATCTGATCGATTTGTTTAGTTAAAATATTTTAACATATATCAAAATTTGATTGAGTAATATCTCATGATCATATATTAAAATTATTTTAACATGTTAAAATATGATCAACTGACTAATCCGTATCTTAATCGTATTATTTTAACATGTTTAAATTTGTTGGTGGTATTGAATCTGGCATTTGAGAGGATTTTAATTTTTTTTCCAAATCTCTTATTATTGGATTTGACATTTGTAAAAACTTTTCCAAATTCAAGATTATTGTAATAATGATATATACAAATCTCCTTAAACTCTAAGTTATTGAAAAACTGTGATTTCATAAATTAATTATATAAAAAAAGATTTGAAATTATTTAAAAGATAATTAATAGTTAAATATTAGAGATTTTAAATACCACATTAATTAATTGATGATATTTGGCAAAATTCTTTTAAAATCTTTGCGATTAAGATTTTTTGAAATTCCCATCAATTGAAAGCTCAAATACATAGAAAAGTTTATTTTTGTCAAACAGGGAAAAGTTAAAAAAAAAAAAAAAACTCTTTCCAATGGAAGATATACTTTTTGAACATCAAAACTTTCATTTAATAAAGGTGAGTGTTACAGCAGTTTTGTGATACATTAGCCACATCTAACAGAGACCATGAAGTTGCTTAACACGGTTTTGGCTATCGAATCGGTCAAACAGTTGTTGCTCCTTTGTATATAGGAGAAATCACATTGCTCAAATTGAGCGCTGACGATAAGAATGTCATGGAGGGGTCCATGGATCTCTTTCCCTCCATTTCTAGCTTTTATTGCGTTCACTACATGAAAAGAGTCGGAATAGGCGTGGATTCTTGCCATGCCTAGTTGTTGTGCTCGTTGTAGTCCCTCCAAAAGTGCTAGAGTTTCTGCGAGTAGAGGGGAGTCTACGAAACTCTGAATTACTGAGAATTGGCGGTCTGTTGGGGCATATGTTCCGATTGCAGGACGCATGCTAGTCCCGCTGTTCTAGTATCCTCATGTCAAGCTGCATCGGTAAACATGTTGACTTCCCCCACTTGTGAGGAACGACTGCTAATTAGCTAGGAGATGACTTCTTCATCTTTATCGTATCTTTGTGTTGTTGCCATTCTCTAGCGTTTTTTAGTGCTAGGCTTGTTGTGTCTTCCGAGGATATGTTTCTGTCTTCAAACACTAAGCCGTTTCGAGCTTTCCATAGGTACCAGCAAATCCAAGGTATTAACGAAACTGCTTCAATGCCAAGCGGAGGTAGACAAGTGAGTTTTTTTGGTCTCGATAAGGCCGGATGCATAGTCAATTATGTTACTCAGATCAAACTCCTCCAAGAAACCTATTTTTCTCCATGTTTGTCTCGCAAATTCACATTCAAAGAACACATGGCATGATGTTTCTAAGTTTCCACATCTACAGCAATTTGCAGCTGATAGCAATGAGCGTTTTGCCAAATTTTCGCCAATGGGAATCGCCCTTTTGAGTATTTTCCACATAAAGAGATTGATTTTCGGGGAGACAGTAGTGGACCAAATTTCATTTATCCAGAAGTTCATCTTTTGTGTTCCCACTAGTTACGCTGCAGTTTGCGGTTCCGATTTCAAGGAATGATAGCCGAATTTTGAGGAATATATGCCATCAGCTGTTGGTAGCCAAATCAGCTTGTCCTTTGCACATTTAGAGCTAGGTTTCTTGCACAAGATATCACATGCTTGATCTGGGAAGATCTCTTTGACTTTTGGAACGTCCCATGTTGTTGTGTTTGGCAGAAAGAGATCCTTGACGAGGCCAATGGAAGATATACAAATCTACAATTAAAGTCTTTTAAGTATAATAGATGTATAAATAAAATAAAATATTATAAAAAAAAAACTCTTGTCCAATAAATAAAGAATAGTACTACTAGTTAAGAAATAATATTGGAGTAATAGATTAGGATATTGATATCTTGCTAGTTAGAAAAAAAACTACAAACCATTTGAGTAAAAAGGTCGGAACAGATCTAGAGTCATATCTTCTGGTGATCTATCTTGTTCACTTCGAGTGTTTAAAGCTCAAACTTGCCAAAGATTAGGGTTTCAAGCTGAAATTCGTACTGTAACAAAACAAAGAAATATGGGTAAAGCTTCGGTGATCCTATACATCACGGTGGGGATCCTCGTGCTCTTCCTCATCTCTTATTCCCCGAAGAAGAAGAGTGACCACGATCACCACCACGGTGGTCACAACCAACATCGTCGCCTCAAAATCCGATCTTCTTTCAACTTCAAACCCACTCACCACGATCCGGTTCCGTTTGATCCTCTCGTCGCCGACATGGAGCGCCGTCGCGAGGATAAAGAGTGGGAAAGGCAATACATTGAGCATTCTCACCCAGAGTTAACCTCCCATTCCCAGAAAGCAACAACCGGTGGTGGACATGAACACGCACCTGGTCACGAATCGCAACCTGAGTGGGAAGATTTCATGGATGCAGAGGATTACTTGAATAATGAGGAGAAATTCAATGTCACCGATAGGTTAGTGCGTGAATCCAATTTTTGATTTTCAGCGATAATTAAAAATCCTTACTTAAATTCCCTTAGAATTTAGGCTTTAACTAGAAGAAATTAGTTCAGCAATTTACTATCTCCAGATAATTTTTTTTTCTTAAGGAAGGAGTTTGATTGGTTTATTTTGCAGACTGATAGTGCTGTTTCCGAAGATTGATGTTTCTCCTACCGATGGGTTTGTGACTGAGAGTGAATTAACTGAATGGACTATGCAGTCTTCTGTGAAGGAAGTCATGCACAGGACTCAAAGAGATATGGATGTTCATGACAGAAACAAGGACGGTTTTATTTCATTCTCTGAATATGAGCCACCCTCTTGGGTCCGCAGTGCCGGTGAGCTTGCAGTTTCTAGTTTCATCTTTCAATTTCTTGATAGATTTTGGTAATAAGTAGGTTTTGCTTCAAAAGGATTGGTGCATTTCATTTGGTTTAGTCAATTTTTGTTTGGTTTAACTCTTCTGCATATGATTCCCATCTCTCCTTGTTTTGGAACCATTGATTGATTGCGACTTGCAACGGTTTTAAGCAGTTAAAAGTAAAGATTCTCACTTTTTATCTCTGAGGACTGGTAACTGACTTGGTTATATAACGTTAAACAGATAATAATTCCTTTGGCTATGACATGGGTTGGTGGAAGGAAGAGCATTTTAATGCATCAGATGCAAATGGTGATGGTCTGTTGAATTTAACAGAGTTTAACGAGTAAGCGTTTTCTACTAATGTAAATTAAAAGCAAACCCAACTTCCATCAATTTTCTAACAATCTTAATGATGTTTAATTCTTTGTAACTTAGCTTTCTGCATCCTGCTGACACCAAAAACCCTAAATTACTGCTATGGTTATGCAAGGAGGAAGTAAGGTAATGTATTGTGGTCATTTGAAGAACCCTTCTTTTAGCTTACTGTTTATTAACAAATTCTTTTTCTTCGCTTTCACAGAGAAAGAGATTCAGATAAAGATGGTAAGATCGGTTTCAAAGAGTTTTACCACGGCCTCTTTGACACTGTGAGGAATTACGAAGAAGATAATCAGAATTCAACGCATCCTTATCACGACTTACCTGAAGGCCCTGCAAAGCAGTTGTTTTCTCAGCTTGACAAAGATGATGACGGGTAACGTAATTTAAAACTTACACACCATGATTACCATTCCCGTTAAATGCATGCATATCCCTATAACATAAGCTCCCTAACCCTCTACAGGTACTTATCAGACGTTGAATTGCTTCCCATTATCAGTAAAATCCATCCTACAGAGAGTTATTACGCTAAACAACAAGCTGATTATATTATATCACAGGTACACCTAACTTTCAAAACAAATGGTGTAAATCAGTTGTTGAATCGCTCGTTTTTTACTTTGTTCTCTCTCTGTTTTTTTGGTTTTCTGCTTTTCCAGGCGGATTCAGACAAAGATGGGCGTTTGACTTTGGCAGAGATGATTGAGCATCCTTACGTCTTCTACAGTGCCATTTTCGACGAAGAAGACACTGATGATGACTATGGCCTCCACGATGAGTTTCGTTAGCTTCGTGATGAGTAAGTATTTCAATCTCTGTCCAGAAATGTTCAACAAACTTCAAACACTGATATCAATATTCTTGAATCACAGGAAATTTCAATAACATCCATCAGGCTCAGTTCGTTAGATGAACATTCCCTCTCAAAACAGGTGATCTCAATAACATCAGGCTTCATGTGTCAATCTTGTTCTTCTATAAATACCTTTGTTCTTGTCTATTCTTACGGCTAATCTTATTCTTATACTGCAGAGTCCATTACGAATCTCTCCCACGCAGATCATCTGGTGATTTAGACGTTTTTTTTGGTCATAGTGATTTAGACGTTTAGAACAGTATTTATGACGCTAAAACATCTGAAAGAAAGATACTTTTTTCTTTTGATTGGATCTTGTTCGTTAATGCAATTCAATTCATGCCTTTCCCCATTTTTGTATGTTCTACTTACTGTGACGCTTTTAAAGCTTTATCTTTTTTATAAGCAAAGCTTATGAAAAGAAACAGTGTTATTATACAATGCAAAACTCAGCACTGAGCCATATAAAAGAAGCAGATTATCATCCATAATCTGACATGCTAAATAGAAAACAAAGGAAGAGAGATATGTATTAAAAAGTTTCAGAGTTTCAGGAGCTGTTGTGACCCGTTTTTCTTTATTTCATACTAACAAAAGCTAAACTCTCAGTTTATGATTACCAACAATCATCAGGAGCCAAAGATTATGAGATTTTGATTTCTCTTACTTCACCACACAGATCTTGATGACTGAGGCCGTTCCAATACGGTGTAGAGCAACAACTGCATCACCTTGGTTGCAGAGTCCTCTCTGCATAGCAGACTTCAAAGCAGCTTCAATGATAACTTCAGTAGACTCACTATCAGTTGCCTTTGCAGATCCTTCAGCTAACATAGGGATTAAGCCTCTGTATATCAAACTATGCCTTGCAGGTGATTCATCACTACAAGTCCAGTCAAATGAATCAGTGGTCATAACCGGGACAACCACTGACAGAATCGGAACAGCTGGTCTGTATTTCGCCACAAGCTTAGCGGTTGAACCTCCACGAGTCAACACAATGATGAGTTTCGCCTTCGCCTTGTTAGCAGTTCGTACAGCTGATGATGCAAGACTCTCAAGTGGACTCATCGGCAGCGGAATTGCTCGGATCATCTCTTTGAAGATCGTGTTGTAATCGAGCGAGGTTTCTGCTTCAATACAGATCTTAGCCATGACTTTCACTGCTATTTCTGGATATAATCCAGCTGCACTCTCTCCACTAAGCATCACACAGTCGGTTCCATCAAGAACAGCGTTTGCAACATCCGTGGCTTCAGCTCGAGTTGGCCTCGGCGATTTGATCATTGACTCAAGCATCTGAGTAGCTGTGACAACCGGTTTACCCGCGAGGTTACACTTGTAGATCATCATCTTCTGAGCTAAGAAGATCTTCTCAATCGGAATCTCCATCCCAAGATCACCACGAGCAACCATGAACGCATCAGTTTCACGCAATATCTCATCAAAGTTAAGCACTCCTTCCTGATTCTCTACCTTCAAAATCCAAATCCCCAAAAATAGAAGTCAGGTTTTGAGCATGAGATCCTCTAAGTGAAATTGTTTTAAGTATACCTTTGACATTAGCATGATGGTTTTAGCATGAGTTCCAAGAACCTTACGGACATTAACAAGATCCGAACCTTTACGGACAAAAGAAAGAGCGATCATATCGATTCTATTAGGAACACCCCAACCAAGAATATCTTCGATATCCTTGTCTGTCAAAGTGGGAAGATCAACAACAACACCGGGGAGATTCACGTTTTTTCTTTCACCAAGCATTGCCGAGTTTTCACAACGACACCGAACTGTACCAGACTCGGGATCACATGACAAGACAGCTAGACTTATGCTTCCATCTGCACATAGTATGGTGTTTCCAGGCTTCACATCTAAAGGCAGCTTCTTGTAGCTCATGGATATCGTCGTCTCATCTCCTTTAATCTCGTAATCAGTGGTTATGGTTATCTCTTGTCCTTCCTTTAGTTGTATTGGGTTCCCATCTTTCAAGAAACCGGTACGAATCTCAGGCCCCTGCGAAATCATAAACCGATAATCTCAAACAAACATTACTAAGCCATGAGCAAGATGAATTAATTTAGATGTTTACCTTTGTATCAAGCATGACAGCAGCAAGAATGCCGGTGTTTTGCATAGCGGTGCGGAGGTTATCGAGTGTTTCTTGATGGTATTCATGGCTTCCATGGGAGAAGTTGAAGCGAGCCACGTTCATACCAGCTTTCAAAAGCTTTTCGATCATAGAAACAGTTCGAGAAGCTGGTCCTAAAGTGCAAACTATCTTTGTTTTCGGGATCCTCCCATCATTGGGTAGATCCTTCATTATCCCTTCTATGTCTATGTTCGACATTTTTTCTCTAAAATTTCAAAACCGTGAAATTTCACCTGTAATGAAACGAAATTGAGCGATATAAAATTCATACCCATAAACAAGATAAGCGAGAGACTCGAAATTTCTCAAATTCGTTTACTTAAAATCCATTTATGATCATTTTAAGACAGAGATCCATCAGAACGGACAAGGGAGAAGGTACTGAGCAAACAAGTCAACTTTAAGTTCAACAGATTTCATTACTAAACCGAACACAGATTTCGAGGAAATCGGGGTTTCCAACTTAAAACGCAGGAACGAGAGTGTATGAGATTTGGATCCAGGACAAAAGAAACAAGGTGGATAGGAGAAGAAGAGAGATCGAAGAGTAGAGATATACCTTAGCTCCGATTATGGATTGTAGTGTTGTGTCGGAGCAAGAACCCTGGTTTTGAGGGTTAGACTTGTGTGATGACTCTGGTTTTGAAGTAAGATTAGCTTTATGATACAAAGTTGGTAGCAACTAGCAAGTCGCGACAGCCACGTGAACTCGATTTTTATATTAATATAAGGGATATATATTTTGTAAACCAATTTGTATTTTTCAATGGCACAAAAAAAAACGTCCGCATTGCCCGAAAGAAAAAAAAAAAAAAAAAGTTCTTTTTTTTGTTCTAGTTTATAACTTACCCACACTTTTTTTTGCTCGTCGTCTATTGTTATATGATGAATCCAAATTACCGGATTGTAGCCATGCAAAGAGTCGAGAACCGGCAAATTACAAAACCGGATAAACCGTAGCTTTTTTTTGGGTCTGCCACCGTAGCCTAAACCGAGAGATTAAATGACACTAAATTCAGCTGTTAAAAACATCTTTAATTTGAAGCCAAAACCTCAAAGGAGAGAGACCATTTTGAAAATTACACTACCTCATAAACATGAGAACAAAAGAGCTTACGACAAAGCAATGAATTGATAAAAATTAAACGACAAAACAATGAATGGTCAAGAACAACGCAAAAACAAAGTAAACAGGATCAAATCACCCAGAATAAACATAGTGAAAATATCTTCAAAATATGCTTTAATTTAAATGCATTTTCATATATTAAAATCTATTAAGAACAAATATAATTGATTCATTTATACGCGATCACCTAACTTTAAAGCTAATTATTTATTTTTCGAAATAATCGCCAAATTGTTTAGCTGACATCAAGTCGTTTCAATTTTATATCAAGTCAATAACTTTGGTTTTACATGTAAGATCTAAAATTTTATAGAAACTGTATTTGCGTTGAAAACTTCAACATATGATCTTAGAAACAGAAATTGTATAATACTCCCGACTTTTTAAGACACAGAATGACATCGTAAACAACTACAAGTTAACTTAAATTCATGATATCCGAATTTTTTCTTCTTTTGATTTTATTACATAAATTTACAAATTGTATTCTTTATCTGTAAAATTAGAAAAAAGAAACTAGATGAAACGAAGTTTTGATTCGTGTAGTTGTACAATTGGTCAGTTGTTTTATAATTAACATTTATGACCAAAAAAAATGTATAGTTGATGATGTTAACAACAAAATTTAACTATATTAATTATGCATGCACGTTATGAACTTATAGATCATGATTACTCTAGCAAAAGAATATGCCTTGGGTCGAAAGATGTGATTCTTAATTTCTTGCGAGTATTTCTTTTTTGTTTGTATCGACAAACTCTTGTGTCTTATAGTTTTGTTTGGTTCTTTGGGAATTTCAATGGTCATATTCCTGGTAAAAGGCTAAAAACCAACAATGCCTCTCTTTCTTTTCTTCTTGGCTTTTTTTGATAAAAAATGTCAATTCCCTCTTGGCTTTATGAAAGAGTCATTTCTTCCATGACTTATATTTTATCATATTGATATTTCACAAATAGTATCTAAAATTTAACAAATCATTTTTGTTCTGAGTACTCATTGAAAGGTGAAATATTTTTTTCTTTTCACATAACTTTACAATTTGTCGGCAAATTATTGTCATTGTAATCAAATGATTAGCGTTCCTACTATTTTGTATTCAAAGCCAAAATATGTGTTCGTTTTACAGATTAAGGATAAAATTGTGTGAAAATTCTAATGACATCGGAAGTTCGGATTAAGTCGTCAGCGGATCCAGTCGTCAGCCGTATTCCACGAATTATAAATCATTTTTTTACAGATGTTTGATTTGATCCTTAAGTCAGCTATAATCCGTCAACTAATGTAGTAGTAATATATAGAAATTTCCAAATCGTCTCCCACCACAATTTACCTTTGACAAGTATTTTATCTAGTTTATAAAATTCACAAACTGAGCTGAAATTCGTAACAGTGGAAAGAAAGAAATCCATTTCACAATTTTAAATTAGATGTAATCTATTTTATCTTCCGGACTACAAAATGAGTTTAACAAGATAGGTGTTTGCAAGAAGAAGAGATCAATCTTTAGCTTAGTTGATATCAGAAACAAAGTAGAAACTAGAGAAACTAAACTACTTCCCGTTATAGCCTATCCATAGATTCAAAACTCAGGCTTATTGAAATTGATGTCAGCATGAAGACACTTGATGGAAAAGGGGGCTTCAAATGCGTTTGGGTGGAACGTACTGCACTCTCTCTTCTTGGCATATGAACTCCAAAGGCACATACAAGTTGAAAAACAAAAAAGAAGAGTCACCACAAAATCGGATTGTGTTCTTATAAGGTTCATGTCCTTAGTTGTAAACTAGAGCTAATATCGTCAGAGCCTTGAGATATCAGGTTAGGAGAAGTGGCTTTAGAAGTAAAATATCTTTTTACCTGCATTTCCTCTGGGAGTGCCTCTGAGACAGCAAGAGTGTAGCAACCAGGAGCAAACTTTCCTGGAAAGAAGAAATTTGCTAAGTGTTAAAGAATCATTCCCCTCTACCATTTCTGAGAATACAAACATCAAAGCATAAACATTTAGAAATCTGAGTGCAGGGACTGATCATATATAAATCTTTGAAGTTGCGGGTAATGGCATAATATGTCTTAACACGGCGGACAAGAGTTAACATCTCTACACAAGGAAAGCTCTAGAGTCAAAATCCTTAAGAAGATGGGGAATCAAAGGTGCACGTTTTTTTGGCATTACCACTGTTCAATAAACCTAAACCTAAACCCACATACACATTCCCTCTTCCAAAAGAGAGAGACTTGATGAACATCTAGCAGTAATATCTCTGTCTATCAAGTATATTGGCGGAACAAGAAGAGCAAGGAATGGAACGATGAAGCGAACACTGTATGGCAGTAGACTCAAAAATGGAACAGAGTGGTAGAGGATAAATAGGAAACAGAGCTCAAAACATACCAATTCTTAGCCACCTTGCTGCCCAACTTCTGCGTGGATCCATCATAGAGATTATACTGCAAAACAATCATAATCTCAAAACCTATCTCTTTTGTTTTGGCATAAAAGAAGTCAAAAAAGCTGTAGATGTTATCAAGATTTGAGACCAGAAAACGATTTGCAACGATTTACACAACAAGAACTGTAGATGTTATCAAGATTTATGGACTACAGTTTCATCCTAAGTACCTAAATTCCGAATTTTCCAATGTAGCCATGAGTGCGCGAGATTTACAGTACCGATCAAAAGCTTGGCCTAGAAACACGAGAAGAAACAAACTAAAGGTTCAAAATTTAGGTCATACCCGTTGAAATTAGGAGTGGTAACATCGACAATACGCTCATGATCGTCTTCCATTTTGAAGAAAGGACAGTTCTCGCACCCAGAATCCCTAAACTGTTGTAGAAACCATATTATTAGGTCAAAGAGAAAGGCAAGAGAAGAAACACGCAAACGCACAGTGAGAGAGAGAGCCCAGACCTGATCATAGGTCTTGACGAGGCGGCATCGAAGACAAGCCCTGAGCTCGTGACCAAAACTCGTCGGAATCTGAGCAGGCGCTTCTCCCATTGTGTTTCGTCTCCAAAATCGCTACAGCTCGAGCAGCTGAATGTTCTCCCAAAATTCGATTATTGTCCTCGTACTGGATTCTCTACGAAATTTCAAGGTTTTCATGAAGGAGAACGATGTCTCGTTGATGTGCCGGTTCCGTACAAACATAGAGATATTCTCTATTTCTTCAATGTGGGCCTAATCATGGGCCCATAACGTGGCCCCTAAACTAGGCCTTTACTAAGTCCTTCTTTAACTCATTCTACAAATTCTAATTAATCCATACTTTTACCGATTCCACAATTTAACCAATTATTTCCGAAAATGTCTAAGTTCCTTACATCATTCAATCACACATATCATCATAATCACGTTTCAATAATAATCTATCACGCATCATTAAACTATAAACAAAATTATTCGTAATAACTCATCGAACAATCAACCACCAACATCTAAACAACCCATTTTTGAGCCTAGTACATGAAGATTAGAAATAGTCATATCTACCATTATTGTTAGCTTAGGAGAGATGAAGAGAAATAGGGAAAACGTGTAAATGTTGTACGACGACAATGCATTTAATATGGGATTTGTGAACAAACTATGAAAGTGTTTGGAAGAGAAAATACAGCATGTGATTTCATTCAACAGCTCACTTCAGAGATAGTTAAATCTATACTAACAAAAACATAATTTTGAGATTTCTGGAGGTGTCATAGCAAATGCAACTGTCATCGAAAATTAATTACACCGTATTTTAAAAGGGAACTTCGTTTTCGCCGGAGATACAAACTTCCTAGTTAGTGAAAACCAAATCACTTACTTTAGTATCTATTAATATTTTTGTCATCTATCACGTGATTGGCCAACTGAGCCACTTCTAGTATTGTATAGAAAACAATTTCTTGTATCGATATTTTGGAGCAACATGATCACTACTTTCAACTTCAAACAATGATTCAGCTATCTCGATACTTTGACACTATAAAGAAATTCATGAGTATAAACCATTCCATCAGCACTGCTAGTGTCCGAAGTATCAATGCTATCAAAGTTGTGATAGTCTTCACCTAAAAATGCTTATACATGAAAATATTAATTAAAAAATTTTAAGAAACAACTTTTCGAAAAATGGTTTTAATAGTTTTTTTGAAGAAATAGCTTACCAATTTAATGTGTTTTCGAAGGAGAAAACAAAACGTTTTATGATAAGATGGTTCGATGAAGTCTCTAAAGAATGAATAAGGCTATTGGACCATAAGTAACTAAGTTATAATATTTTTGTCATCTATCACGTGATTGTCCAACTGAGCCACTTTTAGTCTTGTATACAAAATTATTTTTTGTATTGATATTTGAGCAACATGATCACGACTTTCAACTTCAAACAATGATTTGAATATCCCGATACTTTGACACTATAAAGAAATTCATGAGTATAAACCATTCCATCAGCATTGCTAGTGTCCGAAGTATCAATGCTATCAGAGTTGTGATAGTTTTCACCTAAAATGCTTATACACGAAAATTTTAGTTAAAAAATTTAAGAAACAACTTTTTAAGGAATGATTTAATGTTTTTTTTGTTGTTGAAAAAACAGCTTACCAATTTTATGTGTTTTCGAAGGAGAAGAGAAAACATTTTATAATAAGACAGCTCAATGAAGTCACTAAAGAAGGAATAAAGTCTCTAAAGAGGAACAAAGTCTCTAAAGAAGAAATAAGGTTATTGAAGCATAAGTAACTAAGTTAAAGCTCAAGTGTTTAATAAGTTGTGTTTGATTTTTATAAAAAATTAGATTAAGACAATAACTAAAACGAAAGGGAAAGACTTGAGTAATTCATATTTTAGTAGTTAATAATTTGGTTGGTTTTATGCTGTTTAATATAGAGACCGAATATTGTTTGAATATGTGATTTATTATGGTTTTAATGTTTAGGGTTTAATTAAGGATATTTATGTAATTTATGTATCAATGACATATGAATGTAAATAAGTTGATTCATTAATGACGTTTTAGGAAGTTTAAGTCTCAAGAGGGATACAGTGACGCCACGTGGCGAAATATGTATTCTTTTAATATATGTGACTAGGAACTTGCCCGCGCGATTGCGCGGAGATGTGATGTAAGAGAGTAAAATTTATTACATTAAAATACTATATATCCCGCATATTCTTATCGAGATTCTCAAATCAGTGTTTACTATATGAAGATACGTATAAATGATCGTAAATTAGGTGTAAGAGGTCATAATATCTTATAAATGCTTACTTGTGAAAGAATCTAAACCTACATCCCTCCTTTGGGAATCAAAACACATTCATATACAAACCACAATATTTACGATACGTTTCTCTAAGAAATCTAAACCCTAGAGCCTCCTTAGGGAACCCAAACACATTCATATACAGTCCACGATATCTACAATATGTTTCTTTAGGGAATCTATACCCTATACCCTCCGTTAGGAACCCAAACACATTCATATTCTACAATACGTTTCTCTAGGAATCTATATTTTAGACCCTCTTTTGGGAAACCAAGTACATTCATATACATTCCATTATATGTACGATGTATATCTCTTGGGACTATATACCCTAGACCCTCATTTGGGAACTCAAGCACACTCATATGCAGTTCACAATATCTACGATACATTTCTCTAGGGAATCTAGACCCTTCAACCTCCTTTGGGAACCAAATCACATTCATATACAGTCCACAATATCTATGATACGTTTCTATGGGGAATCTAAACCCTAGACCCTCCTTTGGGAACCCAAGAACATTCATAGTACACAAATATGTAAGATACGTTTCTCATTAGAATTTACACTCAAAGAACCTCATTTGGGAACCCAAGTACATTCATATACAGTCCATTATATGTATGATGTGTTTCTCTTGGGACTCTATACCCTAGGCCCTCATTTGGAAACCCAAGCACACTCATATATAGTCCACAATATCTACGATACATTTCTCTAGGGAATGTAGACCCTTTAACCTCCTTTGGTAACCAAAACACATTCATATACAGTCCATGATATCTATGATACCTTTCTTTGAGGAATCTAAACCCTAGACCCTTATTTGGAAACCCAAACGCATTCATATACAGTCAACGATACGTTTCTCTGGGAAATCTATACCATGGACTCTCCTTTGGGAATCCAAATACATTCATAGTCCACGATATGTACGATACGTTTCTCATGAGAATTTACACCCTAGACCCTCCTTTGGGAACCCAAACACATTAATATACAGTCAACAATATCTACAATATGTTTCTTTAGGGAATCTATACCCTAGACCCTACATTGGGAACACAAACACATTCATATACAGTCCACTATATGTACGTTAAGTTTCTCTTGGTATATATACCCTAGACCTTCCTTTGGGAACTCAAGCACATTCATATACAGTCCACGATATCTATGATATGTTTATCTGGGGAATCTATACCCTAGACCCTCTTTTGGGAACCCAAGCACACTCATATAAAGTCCACGATATGTACAATTAAATTGGTAAGCTGTTTCTTAAAAAAAAAAAAAAACGTTTGTATAATAAGACGGTCTGATGAAGTCTCTAGATAAGGAATAAGACTATTGGACCATAATAACTAAGTCAAAGCCCAAATGTTTAATAGGTTGTGTTTGATTTCTATAAGAAATTAGATTAACACAATAACTATATATGACATGTTGTTCTCTCTACAGCTACAGCTGCCATTTTGACCATTTCTAAAACACCATATGAGGAATTGAAAAGAAAGTTTGGGTTTGTTGTGTGACTCTAGTCTCCACACTTATATATAATCCAAAATATCTACGATACATTTCTTCAGGGAATCTAGACCCTTCAACCTCCTTTGGGGACCAAAGCATGTTCATATACAGTCCACAATATCTATGATATGTTTCTCTGGGGAAACTAAACCCAAGACCCTCCTTTGGGAACCCAAACACATTTATAGTCCACAAATATATACGATACGTTTCTTAGGGGAAGTTACACCCTAAGACCCTCATTTGGGAACCCAATTACATTTCATATACAATCCATTATATGTATGATGTGTTTCTCTTGGGACTCTATACCCTAGACCCTCCTTTGGGAACCCAAGCTAACTCATATACAGTCTATAATATCTACAATACATTTCTCTAGGGAATCTAGACTCTTCAACCTCCTTTGGGAATCAAAACACATTCATATACAGTCCACGATATCTATGATACGTTTCTCTGAGGAATCTAAACCCTAGATCCTCTTTTGGAAATCCAAGCACATTCATATACAGTTAACGATACATCTCTGGGGAATCTAAACCCCAGACCCTCTTTTCGGAATCCAAGCACATTCATATACAGTTAACGATACGTTTATCTTGGGAATTTATACCTTATACCCTCATTTGGGAATCCAAGTACATTCATAGTCCACGATATGTTTCTCAGGGGAATTTACACCCTAGACCCTCCTTTGGGAACCCAAACACATTAACATATACAGTCAACGATATCTATGATATTATTCTCTAGGGAATATATACCCTAGGCCCTCCATTGGAAACCCAAACACATTCATATACAGTCCACTATATGTACGTTACATTTCTCTTGGTATATACACCATATACCTTCCTTTGCGAACCCAAGCACATTCATATACAGTCCACGATATCTACGATATATTTATCTGGGAATATATACCTTAGACCATCATTTGGGAACCCAACCACACTCATATAAAGTCCACGATATCTACAATGCGTTTTTCTAGGAAATCTAGACCCTAAAACCTCATTTGGAAACCCATTCACATTCATATACAGTCCATGATATCTATGATATTTTTATCTAGGGAATATAAACCATCTACCCTCCTTTGGGAACTCAAGAACATTCATATTTAATCCACGATATCTATGATACGTTTATCTAGGTAATCTATACCATACAACCTCCTTTGGAAACCCATTCACATTCATATACAGTCCAAGATATCTACGATATCTTTCTCTAGGGAATCTAAACCCTCTACCCTCTTTTGGGAACCCAAAAACATTCATATTTAATCCACGATATCTTCGATACGTTTATCTGGGGAATCTAAACCCTAGACCTTCCTTTGGGAACCCAAGCACATTCATATACATTCCACGATATCTACAACTAATGACCTAAATATTTTATTTGGGTTCAAGGTCTGCGAAGACCTCTGTATTGAAAATATTCATCGTCTTGCGTTACGATTTTCCTTATTCATCTACGATGAAGATTTTTAAGCATGATCTCCACTCCACTCCACTCTAGATATAGCTATGTAAACTTTTTTATGAGAAAACACGGGTTTGGGTACAAAAAAACAACCTTCTCCATGGTTTGACCTTGGTTGTTATTTATTGTCACAGCAAATGCAACTGTCACTGAAAATTGACTACACTGTATTTTAAAAGGGAACTTCATTTCCGCGGGAGACACAAATTTCCTAGTTAGTAAAAACCAAATCGCTTACTTAAGTATTCATTAATATTTTTGTCATCTATCACGTGATTGGCCAACTGAGCCACTTTTAGTCTTGTACACAAAATCATTTCTTATATCTATATTTTGGAGCAACATGATCACGACTTTCAAGTTTAAACAATGATTCGGCTATCCCGATACTTTGACACTACAAAGAAATTCATGAGTATAAACCATTACATAAGCACTGCTAGTGTCCGAATTATCAATGCTATCAGAGTTGTGATACTCGTCACCTAATAATGCTGAAATTTTAGTTAAAAAAATTTAAGAAACAAATTCTTGAAGAATGGTTTTAATGTTTTTTTTTTTTAAGAAGAAATATCTTACCAATTTAATGTGTTTTCGAAGGAGAAGAGAAAACGTGTTATGATAAGACGGTTTGATGAAGTCTCTAAAGAAGGAATAAGACTATTGGACCATAAGTAACTAAGTTAAACCCCAAGTGTTTAATAGGTTGTGTTTAATTTTTATAAGAAATTATATTAAAATAACTATAACAAAAGTGAAAGACTTGAGTTATTCAAATTTTAGTAGTTAATAAGTTGGTTGATTTTATGTTGTTTAATATAGAGACCAAATATTGTTTAAATCTGTGATTTATTATGATTTTAATGTTATGGTTTAATATTCTTTTACTATATAAGATATATGAGGATTTCCATATAATTCGGTTTGATTATGTAAGATTTCCATATATATAATAATAAAAATTTTTATTAAAATTATGTATGATTTCCATATATAATTATACGGTTTTAAATATTAATAAGGTTTTAATAAATCAATTCTCTAGAAGGCTGTGGTGACGTCACGTGGAGAAACATGTATTCTTTTAATATATATGATTTATTATGATTTTAATGTTATGGTTTAATATTCTTTTACTATATAAGATATACGAGGATTTCCATATAATTCGGTTTGATTATGTAAGATTTCCATATATATAATAATAAGGTTTTTTATTAAAATTATGTATGATTTCCATATATAATTATACGGTTTTAAATATTAATAAGGTTTTAATAAATCAATTCTCTAGAAAGCTGTGATAACGCCACGTGGCGAAACATATATTCTTTTAATATATATGATATTGATATATAAAAATCAAAAACCATATTTCAATATTAATTGAAAGATAAAATTTATTAAATTTAATAGAAAAATAAATTAGTCGTATTCACCTTAATCTTAAATATTTTTTTCCACAAATTGACCTTATCTTGCAACAGATCAACATGATAGTATATAGTGATCTCCTTAACTGTAGCGATTCTTTCCGACCATCAACGATTTCCTCCGGATTCTATTTGTTTTTCCTTGCTTGATTGTGGCCACCACAATGTCGAACATTAAATTTACATTAGTTCCAAAATATTTATAGTCCAAATTTTGATGGGCTTTGGAAGTTGATGCATTTGATCAAACGCCCAAGGGTACTAAATTCATATCATTCCAAAATTCTAATAAATACTTAACCAATTATATAATTTAATCAATCATTTCCATGTTTTACTAAGTTCCTTATGCATTTCAATCACATATCAAAACCACATTCAATAATAAAAATATAACTCAATCGTTCAATCATAACCAAATTCGTTATTATCTAATAACACATCGAAAAATCAACCAACAACATCATTATACTAATACCTTAACTTCAACATGTATCCGAACTGAGCATTTTATCTCTCTAAAATTCTAATATGTAGTTTGGACTTCTCTAAATGAGAGCTGATGATAATTATAAAAGTTATGCCGTTCTTCTTATAGGAAAACCGAATTAGGTTAAATTCTCGATTTGCCCATATAATATCTACAATTTCCCATAGAATTTTCACTAGATCATAATTTACTACCGATCTTCCATGATTTGCCCTTGTCTAATTTTTTTTATGAATGTTGTTTGATGAATCTTTTCTTGGGCCAGATTTTGCGCACCTGATTTCAACACGAAAAATCAGAATTAACAATACTGATATCTAAAACGCTTTTGTCTCTTTGGGATGTTATCAATGTGAAAGTAAATTGGAAAGAAAAATATATAAAATGAAAATGAGATGTTTAATTAGGACGAGAGCAGCCTCTGATCAGCCACGCCTCCTCTTTCTCCTCTTCCTTCTTTATATTTGTCTCCCCTTATTGAGTCGCTTCCTCTCTCCTCTTTTCGTCTGCTTTAACGCATCCCTCTCTCTCTCAGAACTCTCCTTATCTCTCTCTCTCTACCTTCTTCTCACCGCTTTTGCGACTCTACCGGATTTCCCCTTTTGTTTCTGCGCTGTTACTTAACCCTATCGCTCTCTGCCATCGCCAAACCTTATCTCTTTGCTTTCTGGGTTTTGCTTCTTATTCGGTAAGATTGGATTTTCTCCCACCCCTTTCTAGTTTTCGCTTCTTAGATCGTTAATTGATCTTCATCCCGTAGTGACCCTTATTCTATTTACTTCGATGTTGATTTTCTGAATTCGGTTTTTGTGATTGCTAATTTTATTGGGGACATAGGTGTACTTTTTCTATTTCGTGATGAAATTGAGTGATTTGGCAAGTGAATATTGTGATCGAATCGATTTGGCTTCACTGTTGTTGTTTTCTGCTTCATCGGTGAACCGATTTAGAGGCGATTATTCCGATCGAACAAAGTGAAAGTTCAACCACTTTATAGTTTTGATCAATTTGGTTTGATTTACTGGCTTAGTTAATTTGAAAACTTGAATGTTAATCCCCCTTGCTATAAGCCACTATCTTGTGTTCGTAGATCTATATGAGTTCTAAGAGATTTATTAACTTGTGTTGTCTAATCCCATTTCTTAATTTCAAGGCTAAGTGAATGTTTTTGTATGGATCTAATGTTAATCTCTATCTCATTTATGTCAATACAGAGTAGTTTTATGGGCTGAACTAGGAATTTCATGGGAGTTGTGGAGGATACTGAACCTCCTTTGAAACGAGCGAAACGGCTTGCTGACGAACCGAACGGCTTCTCCGGGAACTCTTCTGTTAGAGGTAGTAGTGTCAACAACTCTTTGGGAGACCTGATGGCAAGGCCTCTGAACTCCCAAGAGGATGAGGAAACTATCGGCTCCAAAGGGGGTATTAAAAAATTTGAATTCATTAGGATTATCACTAGGGCTCTTTATTCGCTTGGTTATGATAAAACTGGAGCTATGTTGGAGGAAGAATCCGGAATTCCTCTGCATAATTCTACCGTTAAGGTGTTTCTGCAGCAGGTAAAAGATGGAAAATGGGACGAAAGTGTTAAAACATTGCATAGAATTGGTCTCCCTGATGAGAAAGCTGTCAAATCTGCGTCTTTCTTGCTCTTAGAGCAAAAGTTTTTAGAGCTTCTGAAAGTTGAAAAGATAGCTGATGCGCTGAGTACCCTAAGGAATGAGATTAGGCCTCTTCATATTAACACAAAGCGTGTTCATGAGCTCGCTTCCTCCTTTATATTGCCCTCAAAATTTTTATCAAATAACAGTTCGAGTTCAGGTAAAGAAAGTGTGAATTCAAGGTCTAAGGTTCTGGAGGAACTGCAAAATTTGCTTCCTGCTTCTGTTATAATCCCAGAAAAGAGGTTGGAGTATTTAGTTGAGAATTCTCTTCACATTCAGCGGGATTCTTGTGTTTTCCATAATACTTTGGATAGTGATTTGTCTTTGTATTCTGACCATCAATGCGGGCAGCACCAAATTCCTTCTCAGACTCTTCAGGTTAGACTGCTCTCATCTGTGAATGTTACTTCTGTTTCCTTCATGTTGTCTTCGTTTCATTTCTCGGTGATCATGAGTTTGTCGAAACTATAGGAGAGTCGCATATCTTTAGTTGAAAGGTTTACAGTACAGTGTACTGCAAACGTTTCCACTTCCATGACAGGTTATCGAGGATTTACAAGATGATAGTTGTCTCAATCTGATGAGTCTTTTTTCTTCTTCGGTTTTTTCTTTACCATCGTTGGCTATGTTTTGAATATAATTCACTGTCACCTGTACTCGCGTTGCTCTGCTTAATCTGTGGCCTTTTCTTTTATGTTTGTAGTTTAGTCAGACTTGCAGTGCATGTGTGCGTTAATGACATAAAATCACATTCCTTAAGTTCTCTCTACGTGAATGGTTCAGATGTTGGAGTCACATACTGATGAAGTTTGGTTCTTGCAATTCTCACATAATGGAAAATATTTGGCTTCATCTTCCAAGGATCAGACCGCAATTATATGGGAGGTAATGCTGACTTACCCACCAAAGGCTCGCCATAATCGATTTTTGGCTATTGTTACTTGTTCTAACTGAGGCACAATCTGTTTACTGATTCACTTAGAATGTACTTATCAGGTCAGTCCAGATGGGCACGTATCATTGAAACACACACTTGTAGGCCACCAGAAACCTGTGATTGCGATCTTATGGAGTCCTGATGATAGTCAAGTTATTACATGTGGACAAGAGGAGGTTATCAGACGCTGGGATGTTGAGTCAGGAGACTGTGTTCACTTGTATGAAAAAATCGGTATCAGTCCCATGTCTTGCGGATGGTATCCTGATGGGAAGAGAATAATCGCCGGGATGACAGACAAAAGCATCTGCGTATGGGATTTAGATGGTATAGAGATGGAAAGCTGGAAAGGTCAGAGGACAAACAAGGTATCAGATATTGCCTTGACGGATGATGGAACGTGGCTCGTAAGTGTATGCAAGGATTCCGTGATATCACTGTTTGATAAGGAAACAAGCGTTGAGAGATTTATCGAAGAGGAAGAAACGATTACCTCGTTCACGCTTTCGAATGACAACAAATATCTTCTGGTTAGTCTCTTCAACCAGGAACTCCGTCTCTGGAATATCGAAGGTGAACCCAAGCTTGTGTCGAGATACAGAGGTCACAAGCGTTCACGATTCATCATCAGATCATGCTTTGGTGGTTATAAACAAGCTTTCATCGCTAGCGGAAGCGAGGATTCTCAGGTAAAAAAATCCGTTCTTTTCTTCGCATAGTATCATCACATAAAAGAACATAGCTAAGTCAACTGATGACAATCCAGTCTGTTCTCTGAATCTAGTCACTGTTTCTCAGGATGGCTGATTTTTATTCAGTTGATCTCTGTGCTGGTTTTGGTGATGACAGTGGTCCACACATTTCTGTAATGTGCAGGTATACATATGGCACAGATCGACAGGGAAGTTAATCGTGCAGTTACCAGGTCATGCAGGATCGGTTAACTGCGTGAGCTGGAGTCCAACGAATCTTCACATGTTGGCTTCAGCAAGTGATGACGGAACCATAAGGATATGGGGACTTGACCGGATTAAGCCACAGAACCAGAAGAAGCAATTGCAAGGAAGTAGTAGTAATGGTGTGATTCACCGATGCAATGGGAACTGATTATGATCACACACAACAACAACAAAAAGTGACGTTTTTAAAACTATTTAACAGTTATGTTGTTTCTTTTTCTTCTTCAACCTTGTTTTTCTTTGCTTCCGTTGGTGTGGAAGCGAAAGAAATAAGGCAAAAGCTGTTTTTAATTCTGAACACATAAGTGGAAGAAAAAGAAAATGCGATTTCCAACATTTTATTATTCTTTTATGCTTCTCATGATGCTTCACTCTATACATAGTTGAATGGTAAGCGTTTTGCAATTGAAACGACGGTGTTTTGTCACCATTCTTGTGGTGTGACCTTTGACCACGGACGTGGGGTAGTCTATTCTGGTGCTTTGTGTGCTCTATTCTAGATGTTCGGTGCCTTTGGGCGCTATTGAAGAAAGCATTACATAATTTGGGGTCTACACTTGATTAGCTGACATGTGGTTCGGATATTTCGGGTCTTGGGTTTCTCAGTATTAGGATCGAGATCTCATTCAGGTATTTATGGAATTTCGTTCGATACCACCTTTGTTCGACTCGGTAGTAGGTTTGAGAACCGAGAGATGACCAAAATATTTTGGGTTCCAGTTCAGTTCTTAAAAACCCAAGACAGTAAAAACAAAACAAAGACAACACAAGTTAATCAAATTCGAGTTATGTAATGGTTAAAACCTAACATGTTATATGGAGTAAATTTCAATTCTCTTATATCTCGTGCATCAAAAACAATAACCTAGAGGATAGTTTCAAGTTCTTATTGGATATCCAATCAAATCCGCACTTCTCCTTCTATCACAAATTTGCTACCTTTTCGGATTTGATGGAAATTATGAAAGTCGTGAAACAATTTAATAATCTTTAAAGATCTATAAGTCGCGAACTCGAATGTTAAGAATTGGATACAAGCACAAGGTTGACATACTACTTCACAAATTAACCCAACATCTACATTTGTTTCATTAAGATTTGATGCGTCTTTTAAATTACAACCAAATTCTACAAATGCAGGCTGAATGATCATAGTAGACTGGCTCGAATATGACCATCAACTAAACTTGGTTTTGCGTCATCTCCAGTCACTGGCTGGAACTCAAACACTACTTCATGTAATCTAACAAATGTGGTTCATGGGTTTTAAGGATTGTATATCTTATCCAAGCAATCAATGAAGAAAGCCAATATCATGAGATATACTCTCTTTTTCAAGAATTCATTTTTTGGGCTTTAAAACTTATTTGTGTTTCATTTGTACATGTAACACTTAATTGTGCTTATTTGTTATCAAAGCATTGCTCACAAGTTTCCTTGTTTATTTTTAATGTTCTAACCCTCCTCTTTGGATTCAAACTCAGTTGATTTTTTGAGTTCATCGTCTCATCGATATAAAGACAAAATAAACTAAAAATTGGCTATTAATGTATATAGTTTTCCTAAATTGTTATTTTTGTTGGAAAATAATTTTAATATTTCCCTTAGCGATATATATATTTTTTCTTCTCAGGAAATTTTCTCTTTTACTGCTTTCAAGTACATGGGATCAGAAAATCAAACGATTAGCTAAATTCTCGCTCTTATTCAAAGTTTCGATCCCTAACTGTAAATCCCTAGTTCTAGAGAGAGAGAATGGGAAGTAACCGTCCTCGGAATTTCAGGCGGCGCGGGGACGATGACGGCGATGAAATCGACGGTAAAGATGCAACCGCCGGGGTGAAACCGTCTTCAGTTCTTTCCTCGTCCAAACCTAAAAAACTCCCAGCCTCGGCCCCGAAAAAGAAACTTCTCAGCTTCGCTGATGACGAGGAGGAAGAAGATGGAGCTCCCCGTCTGCCGGTAAAGCCTAAGAACGGCAGAGACCGTAGCAAATCTTCTTCGCGTCCCGGCGTTTCGGGATCTTCTCACAAACTGAACTCTTCCTCCAAGGAACAGCGTCCCTCTTCATCTTCCTCCACCGCGGCTCCGCTTTCGAACGTGATTCCTCAGGCTGGATCTTATACGAAAGAGGCGCTGCTCGAGCTCCAGAAGAACACACGTACGCTTCCGTATTCTCGCCCTAGTACAAACGCTGAGCCGAAGGTAGTGCTTAAGGGTTTAATCAAACCTCCCCAGGAGCTGCAGCAGCAGAGTCTGAAGGATGTGGTCAAACAGGTTTCGGATTTGGACTTCGATGAGGAAGGGGAAGAGGAGCGTCCTGAAGATATGTATGATGAGGCGGCGATTAAGGCCATTATAGCCAATAAAGAGAAGAGGAGGCAACGTTCATCAGCGGCCCCTGATTTCATATCACTGAATGGTAGTACCGCAGATCACTCTGCTATTGAAGGGGTTAGTGATGAGGATGCGGATTTTCAGGGAGGTTTCATGGGTGTGAGAACGCACCGAGGTGATAAGAAAGGTGTGTTTGATTTCGGTGATGAGAAGCCTACAGCTAAAGAATCCACGACAAGTAGTTTGTATGAGGACGAGGATGAAGAAGAGAAGTTGTGGGAGGAGGAACAATTTAAGAAGGGTATTGGTAAAAGAATGGATGAAGGGTCTAATAGGACTGCAAGTAGAAATGGAATTGGCGTGCCTTTGCATCCTAACCAGCAGCCACCACCACAACAGCAACAGCAGATGTATGCTTATCATGCTGGGATACCACTTGGTTCAATGCCCAATGTTTCTGTGCCGCCTACGATTGGTCCAGCTAGTAGTGTTGATACATTACCAATGTCACAACAAGCCGAGCTTGCCAAGAAGGCATTGCAAGAAAATGTTAAGAGGCTTAAGGTATTGCTCTATGATCTTGGCTTCGTCCTACGTTTGAATCTGCTGTTTTCTCTTAGGTTTTGGTTAGTATCATCGTATTTGTATGCTGTTGATGTTATTCTAGTTGATTATCAGCTGAGTTGAATTTTAAGCATAGCTTAGAGATTTTCCTAGTGTCTTCTTTACTAGATGACTAGTTATTAGCTATTTGGTTATAGGGTATATTGCATATGTTTGATTTGGTTTCTGATGGACTGCTTCTTTTTTGAATTATTTGTCAGGAATCTCATGCAAAAACCTTATCCTCGCTAAACAAGACAGATGAGAATTTGACTGCTTCGTTGATGAGTATCACAGCTCTTGAAAGTACTTTAGCTGCAGCTGGAGACAAATATGTTTCCATGCAAAAGCTCAGAGACTTCATTTCTGTTATCTGCGACTTCATGCAGGTATGCTTTAATATAATGTTTTGCCTGTTGTTGTAGGCTTGTCTCTTTTTAAATTTTGAAATACCATTGGCTACTGCTTGCTTAGTGCATCTCTTGATGTCTCTTCCATTCATATCATTTGACTGCATATGATGATGACTCCAACAAAAAATGAAAGTGATTAGTATTACGTGCTCTGTTACATTTGTCTGTTTGATCTTAGTCTCCAACTGAACAAAGAAAAAATGAGCTCAAACCATATTTTCATGGAGTTATCTAGGTTCTGTGGGCGTATATGTTCTTCGAGACTTGTAGTTAGATTACATGTTGACGAAAGCAAATGATTTCTGTTATATTGGTTTAATGATTTTTATATTACATGCAACACAGTGTCTTTCCTATATAGAGCTGTAGGGATTCACTTTTATGAATGACGTATACCTGATAGAACGTAAATTCTAGTTGGTCATCCTTTGTCCAAATAAATATGGTTCGAAAGACCAAATATGAAAACCAACGTATTTGCATCTGGTGCTTTCATTTCATCAATAGAGATATCTCAGCCATAGTAAATACCGATTATGGGGAGCCCTCTGCGTAAGCCAACTCCATTTCAACAGCTGTCGGAGTAGCCCAGTTAACTTTGTTAATTTTCTTATGCAGAAAAAAGGTTCCTTAATTGAGGAAATTGAAGATCAGATGAAGGAACTTAATGAAAAACATGCTTCAGCGATTCTAGAAAGGAGGATTGCAGATAACAACGATGAAATGGTAGAGTTGGGGGCTGCCGTGAAAGCAGCAATGGAAGTTCTAAATAAACAAGGAAGCAGTACGTCAGGGATTGCTGCCGCAACAAGTGCTGCGTTGGATGCCACTGCTTCTATAAGAAAGCATACGAATCAACCAGTTAAGCTTGATGAATTTGGCAGAGATATAAACCTGCAGAAGCGTAGGGAAGTGGAACAGAGGGCTGCAGCTCGGCAGAAAAGGCGAACTCGATTTGAAAAGAAGCGTGCATCAGCCATGGAGATCGATGGATCTTCTCTGAAAATAGAAGGAGAATCAAGCACTGATGAGAGTGATAGTGAGACTTCAGCTTATAAGGAAACCAGAGATAGCTTACTTCTGTGTGCTGATAAGGTCTTCAGTGATGCATCTGAGGAATATTCCGAGCTTTCAGAGGTGAAGGCGAGATTTGAGATGTGGAAGCAAGACTACTCATCTACTTATCGGGATGCTTACATGTCTTTGACCGTTCCTTCCATCTTTTCACCCTATGTAAGATTGGAGCTTCTGAAATGGGATCCTCTTCATCAATATGTGGATTTCAATAACATGAAATGGTAAGCTATTCACGATTTCCATTTTGCCATCCTAAATTACCTCCTCAAAACACACTTCACTTATCCTATTGATTATGCATTAGTCTCTTAGCGTGTGATCTAAATCCATTGCTTGCTTCGGATTTTTGGAAGTGATCTAACTCGTGATTTGTGTCTGCAGGCATGGTTTGCTTCTTGATTATGGGAAGCCAGAAGATGAGGATGATTTTGCGCCAGATGACACTGATGCCAACCTTGTCCCTGAGCTAGTGGAAAAGATAGCGGTTCCTATTTTGCACCATCAGATAGTTCGTTGTTGGGATTTGCTTAGCACCCGGGAGACAAGAAATGCTGTCGCTGCTACAATCTTGGTGACAAATTATGTTCCTGCTTCAAAAGAGGCCCTAGCAGATCTATTTGCTGCTATTCATGCTCGTCTTGTTGAAGCAATTGCAGCTATTACGGTATGAATTTGAATTTGTTACATCTCTTACTAATTTCCTATACTTCAGTCACTGAGTCTGTTATGAGTATGTATGCTGGACTAATAATATTTTCTGGTTTGTTCTCCAGGTTCCGACATGGGATCCTCTGGTATTGAAGGCTGTACCTAATGCTCCACAAGTTGCAGCATATAGGTTCGGGACGTCAGTCCGTCTTTTGAGAAATATATGTATGTGGAAAGACATCCTGGCGCTTCCAGTGTTGGAAAACTTGGCTCTCAGTGACCTTTTGTTTGGAAAAGTTCTTCCTCATGTCAGAAGCATTGCATCAAATATCCATGATGCTGTGACAAGAACTGAAAGAATCGTTGCTTCTTTGTCTGGAGTATGGACAGGGTCAAGCGTCACAAGAACACACAGGTAACAAATGACAGTCAAATCTGTAATTTTCATACTTTTGATCTTGCAAAGTCTAGGCACTTCCGCGTCAATATTAGGATAATTGGTCAGGCTATGGAATATATGCTTTTTTTTCGAATCATCATCATTGTTTATCTTCATTTTTGGTTTACATGATATCCGCATTGCATATTAGGACATTACGATTTTATATTGCAGCTTCGCCTTGATACGATACTGAGATGTTTAATTTGATTGTGCAGTCGTCCGTTGCAACCTCTTGTTGATTGTATTCTGACACTTAGAAGAATTCTCGAGAAAAGGCTTGCCTCAGGACTGGACGATGCAGAAACCACAGGTCTTGCCCGCCGGTTAAAGAGAATATTAGTCGAGCTCCACGAACATGATCACGCCAGGGAAATTGTCAGAACATTCAATCTCAAGGAGGCAGTTTGATGAGAATTGGAAAATCGACTCATAAAACCTTAACCTCAAGCGATCAGGTACACACCTCTGGGACTTATCCGCAAAAGCCTAGTCGATTTTCAACATCGAGAATTACAACTCTGGACTTCATGAAAGAGAATATTTTCCGAGGAAATTACCTTCGAGGATGTATTAGGCTAGCAAATAATGGACCAAAAGCGTTTGATTTTATTGGAATCCATTTTCAGACACAAAAGAGTTAATGTAAGTAACCTCTGAGCTTGTAGAAACTTATATGGAGATTAGAAACCTTAAATGTCGGCAGTTTTTCATATCCGAATGAGTTTAGATTTAGCAACGACAACTTTTATTCTTGTGCTGCTTTTTAGATCCAATAAATTTCTATTATAAGCTTGTCATGCTTTGTGGCAAAAGATACAATTTTTTTTGTCGGAATCAAAGTCTGTCTTCTGCTAAGAACTTATTTGTGATTAAGTCAAAGAACAGAAGAAAAAAAATCCTAGTAGTATTCAAGCATCTCAAGGAATAGTAGAGTCATCTTCTTCGTTTGAATCTTCTTTATCCGAAGAAGAGTCGCCCTTTTTCTCAAGCTCCACCATTTTCTCAAGTGACTCTATGTCACCAGCTTCACCAAGTGCATGTATCCGCAGCTTCTCTGCGTCTTCGCTGAATTTTTTGGCACAGATGGGGAAAGTAAAGGAGCATTAGAAAAAGCACAAGATTGTTATTCTTATTTAGAAGCTTTGACCTGAAAGTTAACTTACTCTGTAACTCCGAATATTTCCTTGACGATTAAGGAGTTGTCTCTTAAGCAGAAGTCAGGAAGCTGTAAAAGAGAGAATGTAGTAAGAAAATCCATCACAAATACAAATCATTGTATGGTATGCATATTTTGGCTTTAATGATCACAGATCAATGGAGACATTGAAAGAGTGAGGATTCATGTTCCACATCCATTACCTGAGAAAGATAGTAGATTTTTCCAAAAAGTCCCTGCACAGCGAGTTTTCTCTTGAATCCCTTTTCTGTAAACCCTTGCATTTTCATCACAACAGGACCTGCAAATCCAAAGAACAATGAAGAAGATTGTAATCCTCGAGAAGCTTACAAGAGAGGTTGTTAGGTTTATTTATTACCTTTATCTTTAACAATCCGACGGGAGATTTCATTTAAAATCTCAGGAATCTGAGAATCACTCAAACCAGAAGCTTTCCTGAGATGAATGAGACTTTGAACAAGGTCCGGGTTAAACGGTTTCTCATTCAAGGCATAGCGAATGTACTTCCTCAATATCTCCTCCATGTTAAACTCTGTCTGGATGTTCAAAAGATAAGAAAAATCAGCATTCTCATGTCAATTTCTGGATAGGAGCAAAACCAGTGATATATATTCACACCTTCTGTTCAAGTGCTTTGAGCTCGGCGCTATGCATTGTTCCATCTTTCTTTAACAGTTCATCTATGGATCTGCAAAGCATAGCATTTTGATTCACCTGGAGAAATTCAAAATCCACACAATTGAATCAGTTCTTTGCTCAAATTAAGGACCACAAGGGAGAACGAAAGAGAGGGTAGATGGAATCAGAGACCAGTTTCTTGCGTTGTGTTTTAGGAGAAGAGAATTTCTGAACGGTTTTGACAAAGGCAGCGACGAAAGTGACGCCGGCGTAAGCCAATGGAACGGCGAGCATCCACGGCAATTTGCTACTCCCAACTCGTGGTCCCGGAATCGCCTGAGTCACCGATCCAGTGAACTCGACTAGGTCTAACGCTTTCTCTTGAATCCATAACATATCCTCCTCTACTTCCTCTTCTACTTCCTCCACGCTCGAATTCGTCTTCGCCGGGTGGTTTTTACTCTCCGCCGCCGTCAACGCCTCTGATTGTTTCTTCGGCGCTGCGGCGGAAGTAGATAGGTGATTCAGTCTCGACGGACGGATAGAGGGTAAAGAGACGAAAAGTGGTGTTCTGGAGGCGGAGCGAGGGAGAAGCAACGGTTCGCCATTGTTTTGGCATCGACTCTGAAGAAGTAGTCGGGATGAAGGTAAGAGAAGAGATGACATTGTTGAAGCTTGACGGCTTCAGATGCGGCGGAGCTCTACGGAAGGAAGAAAAGGCAGCTTGTTGAGAAGTACGACGAAGGTGAAGGAAGATGATATAATAATTTTTAACTCCGTAGGGCTTATTAATGGGCCTTTCTTAGTCGGCCTATTTATTTCAACAAAAAAGGCGCTAGATTTCTTCACATGATGTAAACTCAGAAAATAATTCCATTCGTTTTCACTTTTCACTATGAAATGAGAAGTGAAATTGGTCATGCCAGACGCATTGTGTAAGCCAATGCAAGGAACATGAACATACAAATTAGAATCTTACAAGCAAAAACCTTTGATTGCCCTTGTCGGCATAATTTCTTTTTCTTTTTCCCATTTTATAAATGTCAAACGTATTTTTTGTGTTTGTATGTCGACAATCAAACTCAAAAGTAGATTATTCTATGGAAGAATGTTTTTGAGTCTCTAGCATATACAATTTAAGCGCCTGTTTTTGTTAATCGAAGTGTCACAATAAACACGAGTGTTTTAGCTAAACCGGATTGGTTGAAGCTTTCGAATGGCACAAAAAATCAACTGAATATCAATTAGTGAAATATTTATTTTAACCGGTTCATCTTAGAAGAATGTATATGATTCGAAAGAAGAAATTTATAGTATCGTAGCCTTCTTCCTCTTTCTTGTTCTACATTTTCTCTGTATTTTCGTTTTATGTATCTCTTTCTTTTTAGTTATCTTCGATCTCAAAATTGTGTCTATGAGAGTTAGAAGTTCGATTTTGTGATAATGAATTCAAAGAGTGAACCACAACAGATTCTATTAATATTATCTTCATAAATCATGGATATAAGAAACGAATTTAGATCACTAAAAGCAAACGTCATCGCAAACACAAACAATCAAATCCTTGTTCTATTTTTGTGGTAAGAAACATAGTAATTAGAACCTTTTGTAAGATCAAGGTCAAAAGAAACAAAAATCACTCAATAACGCTTGGAACCTTAAGCGTTCATTTTCGTAAATTCTCGCGGTCGCAGCTACTGCGTTTAAAGTTTTAAACCAACTAAAGTCGGTCGGGCTTTCAGCTTCATTTCTAATTTTCTCACATGAAGAAACGATGGCGTTTTGGCTTAGCTGGAGCCACAGTTCCGTGGATGCGGACCTACGAAAGCTAGAGGATTGGATGGTCCCACTTGTAAGATCCAAGGGCTAATGCTCTTCCAGACACGTCATAGTTTCCGCGAAATCAACCACAGATCCTTTCTTCATCAGTGAACGGAGAAATTCGCCATCATTTCTATTCGAAGGAAATTCCGGCGACCATGATGCCACCGGAGCTACAGCCGCGGCTGTTCCGGCCGCATTTATCATCATCCTCCGATGAACGTAATTTCTCTCCCTCCTCTTACTCCCCTCACATGAGCCCCGCCTCCACCAGAAACTTTATCGATCGAGGTACTGCTACTTCGAGATCCAACAACTCTCGATTCTCTCCCTCTTCGTTCGCCTACAATGGACGGATCGCCATTGCTCTTGTGCCCTGCGCCGCTTCCCTCCTCGACCTCGGCGGCGCTCCGGTTGTCGCTACCCTCGTCATCGGCCTCCTCATATCCTACATCATCGATTCTCTTAATGTCAAATTCGGAGCCTTCCTCGGTATATGGATGTCGTTGATCGCCGCTCAGATCGCCTTCTTCTTCTCCTCGTCTCTCCTCTCTGAGTTCAATTCCATCCCTCTCGGCTTGCTCGCGGCTTTTCTCTGCGCCGAGACCACCTTCCTTATCGGATGCTGGACTTCACTCCAGTTCAAATGGCTTCAGCTGGAGAATCCTTCCATCGTTGTTGCTCTGGAGCGCCTCTTGTTCGCCTGCGTCCCCTTCACTGCCTCTTCGTTTTGCGCCTGGGCTACCATTTCTTCCGGCGGGATGAACAACTCTTCTTACTATTTCCTCGTGTTCGCCTGCGTCTTCTACTGGGTTTTTGCTATTCCTAGAGTTTCTTCATTCAAGACCAAGCAAGAAGCTAAGTACCATGGAGGAGAGATCCCTGATGATAACTTTATCCTTGGGCCGCTCGAGAGCTGTTTCCTTTCACTGAATTTGATGTTTATGCCGCTTCTCTTTCACGTGGCTTCACATTACTCTGTGATATTCTCATCAGCTGCTTCAATTTGCGATTTGCTGCTCCTGTTCTTTATCCCTTTCCTGTTCCAGCTCTACGCCTCCACAAGAGGTGGTCTGTGGTGGGTTACCAAAGATTCCCATCAGCTGCAGAGCATTCGGATTGTAAATGGGGCCATTGCGATGGTCATTATTGTGATCTGTTTGGAGATTAGAGTTGTTTTCCGCTCTTTTGGGAAGTATATTCAAGTGCCCCCTCCATTGAACTACCTCTTGGTGACCACAACATTGCTTGGAGGTGCTGCCGGTGCTGGTGCTTCTGTTCTTGGAATGATCTCCGGTGCTCTTAGCTCGGCCTTTTTCACAGCTTTGGCTGTGATTGTGAGTTCTGCCGGAGCTATCGTTGTAGGATTCCCACTTCTGGTAAGTATTTTACTCCCATTATTACTGTAAACTAATAACTGTTACTAGAGCTTTTCTGTAATCAAATTGTGTTCCAATTAGACGGTATCCCTTGGATTTGGTTTCTTTAGGCTAGCATATTGCAAGCTACCAGAGGCGTATCTTATTTAGGAAAGAAGAAGTTATTGTATTTTCTTTTTTTTTCACTGGATCTGTGATTTAAGCTTTTGAAAGCTGTAGTTCCAAATTTGAATAGCAAAATGTGTACAAAAGCTTAAAACCTTGGCATATATTTGATTAAAGTTTCAAATGTTACATGGTCTTATAGGTTGTGACTTTAACTAAATGTATGATATATAGACTACGGCATATCTTGACAATTTATTCTTGTACCTCTGCTGGTGCTTCTTATCAGTTGGCACACTATTTCCTAGTTAAGGGAAGTTGACTTATATGAGGCAGCTGATATCTTCACAGTAGTCTTGTAGAACTTGCTGCAGCCAGTTGATATAGTTGCTTTACTCTTTACCGCTTTCAAGTAAAGCATGTGTCCATCTATGAAGGATTCCTTTATGAATGTTGACACATTGGATCTATTAATTACCTAATATGTAATGTCCTGTCTTTAATTAAGACCACCTCTATAGTAACAATTAAAGTTCACATTCTCTCTTTATCTTGCAGTTTATACCGCTACCTGCAGTCGCTGGGCTTTATTTTGCGCGGTTTTTCACAAAGAAAAGTGTGCCCTCGTACTTTGCATTTGTTGCTCTTGGAAGCTTAATGGTTATATGGTTCGTAATGCATAATTACTGGGATTTAAACATATGGCTAGCCGGCATGTTCCTCAAATCATTCTGTAAGCTTATAGTGGCTAACATTATCATAGCCATGGCCATCCCTGGTCTTGTTCTTCTTCCATCAAAATTTCACTTCCTGACTGAAGCTGGTATGGTGGCCCACGCATTATTGCTTTGTTACATCGAGGACCGATTTTTCAATTACTCAAGCATATACTATTATGGAATGGAGGAGGATGTGATGTACCCTAGCTACATGGTCATGTTGACATCGCTAGTAGGATTGGCTGTGGTGAGAAGACTATTTGCTGATCACC
This sequence comes from Euclidium syriacum, assembly GCA_900116095.1. Taxonomy (NCBI): domain Eukaryota; kingdom Viridiplantae; phylum Streptophyta; class Magnoliopsida; order Brassicales; family Brassicaceae; genus Euclidium; species Euclidium syriacum. The sequence continues at coordinate 7,136,911 of FPAK01000007.1, read as the reverse complement.
GAATTGGACATAAGGCAGTCTGGATCCTTACCTGTCTTTACTCAGCAAAGTTGGCTATGCTTTTCCTATCATCAAAATCAATTGTATGGGTGTCTGCAGCTCTATTGCTGGCTATTTCCCCTCCCTTACTGCTATACAAGTATGTACTCGGAATTTTTACTTTTACAATCATTGTCTTATATTGAATTCTAACATTGATTCTATATTATTGAATTGTGTGGAATGTGCAGGGAGAAGTCGAAATCTGCCTCTAAAATGAAACCATGGCAAGGTTATTCTCATGCCGTAGTAGTTGCTGTCTCAGTTTGGTTTTGCCGGGAAACAATATTTGATGCTCTACAGTGGTGGAATGGAAGACCTCCATCTGATGGCTTGCTTCTTGGTTTCTGCATCGTTTTAATTGGTCTAGCTTGTATACCAATTGTTGCCCTCCACTTTTCCCATGTCCTGGTATGACTATTATATGCTTATGTTTTGTTTGATGTATTTCTGTCTGATCTAGAAAAAGGAACTGTTCCCATTTGTGAGTCAAGCCAGTTATCTTTGCTACCTAGGAAATGTTTTCTTACAAGATGCTTAGGTCGACGGTAAGACTGTATCTAGTTGTAGTCGTGCTGGAACTAAAAGCTTGATTATAAGAATGTAATACTAAAAAGAGATGGTCAGTTGTTTCACTTTACTGATCAGGGAAATTGCTTAATTTTTTGCAGTCAGCTAAGAGAAGCTTGGTATTGGTAGTGGCAACAGGATGCATGTTTATTCTGATGCAGCCGCCGATGCCTATGACTTGGAGTTACCATTCAGAAATGATTAAGGCTGCTCGTCAGTCAGCTGATGATATCTCCATCTATGGATTCTTGGCATCCAAACCAACTTGGCCGTCTTGGTTACTCATTGCGGCACTACTGTTGATGCTTGCTGCTGCCACATCTCTTATCCCAATCAAATACGTGGTAGAACTGAGAGCATTTTACTCTGTTGCCATGGGTTTAGCTCTCGGTGTTTACATCTCGGCAGAGTTCTTTCTACAAGCTGCTGTTCTACACGCCCTGATCATTGTAACATTGGTTTGTGCCTCAGTTTTTGTCATCTTCACCCATCTTCCGTCTGCCTCAAGCACAAAGCTGCTTCCCTGGGTGTTTGCTCTTATCGTGGCTCTATTTCCGGTGACATATTTGTTAGAAGGACAGGTCAGAATCAAAAACTATATCAGCGACGATAATGTAGCCTGGGGTTGGGACACAAGGGAGGAGGATAAAAAAGTCACAGCCATATTAGCCATTGAAGGTGCAAGAACATCTCTTCTCGGTCTCTATGCAGCAATATTTATGCTTATAGCTCTCTTGATTAAGTTTGAGCTCACCACGCTTCTGCGTGAGAAAGTCTCCGAGAGGAGTGGCCAGTCAAAAACCCAAGGCGGTGCAAGAGGGATGTTCCCTACACGAATGAGGTTGATGCAGCAACGCCGAGCCTCCTCCATCCAAAGCTTTGCGATAGAGAAAATGTCAGAAGACGGAGCGGCCTGGATGCCTGCGGTTGGCAATTTCGCCACCATTATCTGCTTTGCCATATGCTTAATCCTAAACATCCACCTCTCCGGCGGCTCAAGCCAAGCGATATTCTTCCTGGCTCCAATCTTACTTCTCCTGAACCAAGACTCTGATCTATTATCCGGGTTCGGTGACAAACAGAGATATTTCCCGGTTACACTAGCCATATCAACATACTTGGCGTTATCCTCACTCTACGTTGTATGGGAAGAAGTTTGGTTCGGTGGAAACTCAGGTTGGGGAGTAGAAATCGGAGGCCGTGAATGGTTCTTTGCAGTGAAAAACCTCGCTCTCTTAATACTCACGTCACCAGGTCACATTATATTCAACAGGTACGTGTGGAGTTACACCGCTAAACAAAGTGACCCTTCACCGATGCTGACCGTCCCACTTAGCTTTGCGGCAGTGGTAATAACAGACGTGTTTCAGGTTCGGCTTTTGGGAGTTTTAGGCATTGTTTACTCCGCGGCTCAGTATGTGATATCTAGGCAGCAGTATATGAATGGTCTGAGGTATATTTAGACAGTTGTAGGATTAGCATGTTCGGCCTCTCTTTTTTTTTTGTGTAACAGAAACTGTGAAACAATGTTTTAATTTTTCCCCGCTTTGTTGACCTTTTTTTGCATTGGAAATTGTCTAAATACGTTTACAGGACTTATTTAAGACATTACTTATCGTCTTCTAACAGGCAAAAACATATCATCGGAGTTATTACATTTGAATGTCAGACTTGCAGCTTCTATAGAACCGATAAAACTAAAATTGCGTACAAAAAAGAATCATACTATAAGCAGTACAGAACGCGTAGCTTTAAAGAGATGCTCTATTAGTCTTGTCTTCCTCAGTTTCAACAGCCCTGTACTTGTACTTATGAGCTGACCAAAGGAAAACACAAAAGTTCAAAAGGCTCAGAAGCGTGAGCAACCAGTACAAACAGTCGAATCTCCCGGTGTTTATGTTCTGCGACAACCACGAGTTCCCTTCTGAGTTCCGAGTCGCAGCCTTCACAATGCTGTTCAATATCGTTGCACCAAAACACCCTAACCCTCCAGCTAGAGCAGCGTAAGCCGATCCAATGCTCTTCATAGCATCAGGTGCTTCCTCGTAAAGAAACTCCAATAACCCTACGATGCAGAAAACCTCCGCGATTCCGATGAGACAATACTGGATTAATAACCAGTACGCGGTTAGATCAGGCATTTGTGTCAAGAAGTTGAACTCAAAACCATGTTGTATCGCGTAATGCCTCCTGTAGTTTTCGAATAGTCCTGCCCAAGCTACTGATATGATTGAAACTGCTAGTCCTATCCCCACCTGTATTGAAACAACTCAAACTTAACAAAACCGAAAAACCAAATGTCCAACCAAGTTTTGAGTAGTAGTAGTACGTACCCTTTGAAGCTGGGAGGCGCCATGGGGGTTGCCAGTGATTTTTCTAGTGATAGGGACGAAGACAGAGTAATAAAGGGAGAGAATGAGGAAAATGCTTAGGCCTGGGAAGACTGGCATGCATGTCACTGGAAGCTTTAGGTGTTGAATGTGTGTATTGAGTGTGTAAGCTTGTTGCACTGAGAGTGTTAGATATTCTGTGAGGACCACACTAAGCATTATAGTGCATGCTGGGATTGGAATCAGTTTGATCAGAATCTTCACTTCCTCTACTTGTGTTACTGTGCATAGCTTCCATGGAGATGGCTCCATTCCGTCTTCTTTCAACTGAAGCGCCGCCTTATCTAGCCATCTGACCATACACAACCATATCAAAGACGTGAAACACTGTTCAGTTCGGATAAATCGATTACAAAACCAAATTAAATTAAATACTATTCCCTCTGTTTTTAAATAACACAAAAATTTATGAAATTTTTAATGCATCAATTTAAAATAAACCATGACACATTTCCATAAATTTTAACCAATAACAATCCAATAAATTCAAAATTTTCAATTAATTGAATTTAACAACTCATTATTAAAAATGAATAAAAAATATTGAAGTCAATCTTTCAAAAAGAAGAGAAAACTGCTAGAATATCTATCAACTAGAAATGAAGGGAGTATTTAATATATGCATGAAAAGAAACAAGACTTACCTGAAACTATTGGAATGAGGGATTTTACGACTGCCATTAATAGCAGATTTCAAGCCGGGAACTTCGTAGAGACCGATGAATTCGCTGCTTGTAAAAGCTGCATTTCGTTTTCGAAAAGCGGCAGCTAAGACCTGAGCAACCCTAGTCAAGGGACTACCACCAGGCAACCTATGCCGATAAAGCGGTGTACCAGCAAAGAACAAAGCGTTGGAAATCGCCATAGCTATGGCCAATGTGCCAAAAGCCATACCCCAACCATGTTCCATCTGAATATACACAACCAAAGTGAAGGCAATGATTGCGCCTAAAGTGACGGATAGGTAAAAGAAGTTGAAGAAACGGTCTAAATGTGTCTTATAGTTTTTGCTCTTCTCATCAAACTGGTCTGCACCAAATGAGGACACACATGGTCTTATACCAGCAGCTCCGAATCCTGTTATGTAGAGCACTGTGTAGAGATAAAGCATTTGCCATGATTTGGCTGCTTCGCAATTTCCTAAGAGCAATGATAACTGGTCACAGTTGCTTTGGTCTGGTACGAACATCTTCAATGTTGCACCCAATGTTATTCCTATCAACCCCTTCTCACATGCAAAACGAAAACCATAACATGAACTTAAAATCCATAACAAAGCATATGTTAGTACAACTTATGTCTTGTATAAACCGATCAAATTCTAGTCAAAACCAAGCAAATTGTTATAATTTAATACGGTTTCACTATTTCTACATCTAAAAAACCGAAATACAAACCAGACAAAAAAAAAAAACTAATTCAGATCGATCACTACTAATAATAAATTAGGGTTTACTTTACTTACTATAAATAAAAAATCAAATTCAAACTAAACCGGAATCCGGATTAAACAGCTCAAGAGACTTACGAGAAGATACATGGTAGTGAAGATGGCAATGGTCCAGTAACGACCCAAGTATGCGTCAGCTAAGAACCCTCCGAGAACAGAGGAAGCTTGAGAGATACCAAGGAAGTTGTTGACTGCGTTTGAAGAACTTTCAAAAGGCCTATGCATTACGTAGAACATGAACGCCACCATGTTCACAGATAGTCCGAAATACGCCATTCTCTCTGCCATTTCATTTCCTAAACATTGCAACCAAACACAAATTCGACTAAGTAAGCTGGAAGTAAATATTTTCAATGTATGAAAAATTTTAAAAAAAAAATTACCGAAAATGAAGAAAGCTGCGATCCAACCACCGGTTTCGGAAAGATTGGCGATGGGTTTGCCATGGATGTTAACCGGAGTGGTTCCTCCGGTATAGCCACGGCCAAGAGCAAGACGTCTGTTATCTGATTCTATGAAGAACACACTCAACTGCTTCCTATGCACTGACGAGCTTGAACAAGCTCCTCCCGGCGTCTCGGGAACACTTCCCGGGGATTTAATCTCCGAAACACCCATAAATAGATCGCTGTTCTCATAAACCCATAGAAACTGGAATCTTTCACTATTGATGATAACACAGTGGAGTGATAATAGAGGGAGTATAATTGATATCCCACCAAACAAAATACGTAAGAAGAAAATGACTTTTGAGGATTGGTTAGAGAAAAGTATAAATGCAGTAGCCTAAAATTGGAAGATGGAATTAAATAGACGGAGCTAGCTGGTAAATGGTAAGCAGAAGAGTTGATAAAGACTTGCATTTATTGCACGTGGAGTCCCATGTTGTCCACAGTTTAAACGTTCAAGAGAGGAATCCTCTTCTTAATATATCCATATTTTCATATACATTTGGACTAATTTTAAACCCATCGCTTCGGTTTGGAACTTGGAAGACATAAATCTCATTACTACAACTACAATCCGTAACTGCAACTTGTTTGTTTGTTTTCAGTCTCCAATTAATGATGACTCTGACAACATTGAACCGACCTTGGCTACACAACAAGTCAAACAACATAAGCTTATACTAGTTTGTGTTCATATCACACTATATCGAGAAGATTTATCGAATGTAGTATTACCCTAAGCTTACCCTAAGCTCATATTTAACATAAGCTTATACAGGTTTGTGTTCATATATTTAAATACAATTAATATACTTGGTGCTTGCTGTCCATCTGTACAGTAGAGTAATTTATTATACTGTATTTAATATTATGTACTTAGGCCTGGCTATGCGTATTTAAATAAAAAAGTGAATAACCGCCTAACATATACAGTGCATTAAAAAGATCGAATACAAAACACTGGAGTATATTTTTCATTAAAAAGATCTAGGCCGGCGCGTGGCGGTTACCACAACGTTAAATCCGACCAGTTCTCTCCGTTCTCTGTCTTTTTCTGCATTAATAAGGGGTCTTCTCGTCGACGGTGGAGCTGGGGTCAGAGTTTTATCGGTGGAAAAAGAGAACCGTCGTCGGAGAATCGCGGCTACTTGTTTTTTTTGTATATCTAATGTTCCACAAATTCTACTGCGGTTTTGTTCAAAACGAGATTCATCACGGTCCTCTTGTGACATCAGATGTTCCTACTACCAATCCACTAGCCGAAATTTTCACTAGATGTTAGTTTCTCGACAATGTAATTATTTTCGTGGCAAGTTAGACATTTGAGATCTTAATGCACCAACTTAAGAGAAAGTATATTAATTGATATATTGTCAATACACTGTAACAATACCTTTATTTCCTTATTTTATTGGGGTTATCGTTGATAGAATAATGAAAGCCTTAGAGTTCTACGCGACTATTTATAAAGCCAAATTGACGATTGTATACTCTCAACATAAATTACACAAACATGAATTACCAAAACATTTCTTAATTCTACAAGAAGGGAAGCATCTTTTAACGCATTCTGCGTCAGTTTTGCAGCTCCCGAATTGGTTCGTCTCTTCTATTGGCTGTTGCTCCAGTTGACATCCTCCTTCGCACATCGTCTCTCTAGCTGGCCACTCTATTTCTCTGGCAAGCGAGATTGATACACCTACAATTAAAAAGTAATACTCGGTTACATAATCATACGGAACGTCAAACCAAATATTTTTTAGGTCTTTGTGATAAAGATAAAGAATGTAATGCATTGTTTCCTCCCATGGACCCGATTGCCTCATTTAAACCCTAATATAAGAAAACCCATCCAAAGTAAGATATTGTCACGCTACAACTAGATAAATTACTCCATGGAGATACCCATGAAAGCTTTAACAGACTCTATGAAACCTATCTACATCAATAAAGATGAAGAAGACTCTTGGCACTAATGGAATTGGGAAATTAGTTGGTATAACAGTCCACATATATTTTCTTTTCTACAAAAGAATAAGTCAATCTAACTCCTTCTTTCCCTTTCATTAGGTATTTTACTCCTTTCTTTTTAAATGGGCTGGTTCACAACAAACTGGGCCTTATGACATTTTTTGTATTTTTTTCCATGCAATTTTTAATAGTAAAACTTTTATCAAAAAATAGTTAGAGTTGGTCATGCTAAGATCATCCTAAATGGCTAAATCTAAAAACAGAACTACGTATATTTGTATGGGTAATAATTCATCTATCTTTGTTTTTGAAAAAAAAATTCGAATCAGTGAGATAGATAGAGTTAGAGAGACTTGCATGAGACAATGACGAAAGCGATGATGAAGAGACAATTTGTCTTCGATGCCATTTTTTTTTGTTAGGTCTTTCTTAGTATAAGGGAGGGGATGGAAGTATATGAGACTAAGAGATGGATTCTCGTAATATATAGATTTTTTCGACATTCGAGATATTCAAATGATTTATTACCAGAGATAGTTGAGATAAATAATTATTGTTTTGACTAAATTTTTTTAATTTAGATGAACATTTAATTACATCTATTGACTTTGACCAAAAAAATCTATTGACTTAATGGAGATGTATTAAACTAGATATTTAGAGTGATTTGAGTTTAGTTAAGATTTTAGATTTTAGATGATTTTTATGGTTTTGGGTGATTTTAAGGAAGTTGTTAAAACCATGAAATTTAGATCTTTATATTTTTAACTAAGTAAGTCTCCTAAAATCGTTTAAATTCTCAATACTTAAACATTTTTAATAATAGTAGATTTGTTATGATTTTAACAAATTGTTGTTTTTAAATGATTTTGAATGACTTTAAATAAATTTTATATCTAAAGTAGTTAAATAAATCTAAAGTGGTTAATTTTTTAAAAAAATTGGGACTGATCTCTTTTTTTATACTGTAACTCTTTCCAGCTATACTAATTACTTTCTCTAAATTTATATAGATTAATAACTTTTATGTGACTTGTTTTTTTTACTTTTCTCTCTATTATTTTAAGTTCACAATTATTTTTATTGTTTTACAATGTACTTAACGTATTTTGTTTATCCTGACTTTTTTATAAATATATCTAATTTTTCAATTCTATTAAATTTTCTTTTTCAACAGAAAAATTCATCAGATATTTACACAATTTAAATATTTAATGTTTCATTGATCTAGTACCGAATAATCTTCTAACAAAAAAGTTAACTTTTTCATAACTGTTAGAAGTTAACCTTTTCATAATCTAGATTAATCTAGATACTGATATGTTTATAAAATTTTCATATTTATCGATCAACATGATTCATTATTTTTTTGGGATAAATTGTATAATTTTTTGTTCATATTGTATAGTTTTATATAATAATTTTTATACATGACATATGTTTTAAAGTTTTGCCTTAGGCCTTTAAAGAGTTAAGCACGGCATACTGATCACTAATCTAGGTTAACTACCAAATATCTAGATTCACAAAGATAGAATAAAAAAACTAGCCTGACCAAAAAAAAAAAAAAGAACAACAAAAAAACTAGTACTTTAAAAAAATATATTTTTCTTTGGTATTTGAAGTATTCCTCTTTTCTATTTATATTTTTCACGGATACACTTCAAAATATCCAGACACTTCAAAATATCCAGTTTTGTGACCATCTATAGTTGGCAAATGGGAGTACAATAGCTACTTATCTTGGATATATTAGCACAGCCCATCAATCTTTACCATTGGACAACCACAACTTTGTTAAAATGCGAAAGTCTAATATTGGACATGAAATATGGTAACCATATTATACTATATAATTAATTTTACAGTAATAATAATTTAGAGGGTAGTTAAATCGCGGATTCTATTAACGTAACAAAAGTAAATAGATATGAAATATGTATCACCTTGATATTTGATACACTACCTGAAGAACTGTCATATATTAATAATATAAGACGACCAAAACTGTTTTCATACTATATTTACTGCTCCATGTAAATTAATTAAAAATGATCATGTTTGTCGGCAATATTTTAGTGCCAAATAAACAAATTATTCAACGGTTTTCAAAACTTGCTCAAAACCCAAACTTCTTTGAAATGTAAACAAATGAAATTGAGAAACAAATGAAACGAAACTGGGTATATCATTTATGTGTCTAGAAAGTCATAACCACAGGACCAAAAAAAAAAAAAAAGTCATAACCAACGACATTACGGCAGTAACTGTACAGTTCTCTGTTACTTTTCGTACAGTCATAAAAGCTGTAAGAACACTAGCCCCTGTCTCTCCTTTTCGTTGTGGTCTCCACTTACTGTTCCCCAATTATTTTAATTTTAAACATCTCTTGTTTCTTTTTCGTTTTTTTGGTCACACCTTGCAAACCTTGTTTTTTTAACTCCATTTTTAAAACCTTAATCTACTTTCTAGACTTTTAAAATGTCTCGAAAAATCAACTAAATATGTTCACACTCATGTAATCTCCATTCTCCAGCCAGCAACACTCCCAGTCTCCCACACGTAAATGTTGTTAGAATTATATAATTTATCCAGACCAACACTTCACTCGCTTCATATAAAGATTTTACATATTTACGTATTAAGAAATTTATTAGGAGAAATCTCATCTACTTTGAGCGTACCAAAGTGCGCAAAAAGTATTTACTTTTGTATTTAGTGAGTGTTTAGAGGGTTGATTTCGGTTTGACCCAGAGATTATGCGGTTTGACCGAGAGATTAGCGTGGGTAAATTAATAACGTGACTTTGATGCCGTGACGTCCACGTGGAGTGAACTAAAGAGGGTCGGAATTCTCCGTAGAAGGAACTAAATTCGGTGACCAAATGAGAGAGAGAACGACGTCGTCGTTGTTTATAGATGTTTACCGATGCGCCTCGAAGAAGCGACGTGCCGAGATGAAAGAGAAAGCGAGCTCGTCGCTGTTACAAGTGTTTGGCGACGTGCTTCGGGAAGCGACGTGCCGAAGTACAAAGAGAGAAAGAGAGTTGGGTGAGATGGCAGTGGTTGAACTGAGATCATAACCTAACTCCGGTGAACCGGAGTCGCTTACGGAGTTAAACTTGATCTAAGTAACCAAGCTACTCGACCTAATCTCTAATGTTCTAACAGTGATTACAAGTGAGAGAATGTATTGAATGTAAGTCCCCCCTTTTCGTAATAAATGAAGGGGTATTTATAGGAGAGTTTGGGCTCGTAAGTTGACTTGTAGCCATGCTAGGCTCGAGTTGTTGACTGTGCTCTAGGGTGCGTCAACCGAAGGAAAGGATGTGCACGCGTCGGCGTCGTTTCCGCGGTCAACTCCTTGTTCGTTCTGACAGGTGACAAAGTGTGATGTGGTTTGGGTCACATTACGCTTTGTCTGGTTGACTTCGTGCGCGTTGATCTTCACGATGTGCTTTTCCGAGGTGCTTAATCCAAGGAAGGCTTGGATATTGGACCTATGCGGTTCTGGGCCGAAGTCGTCTGCTCCTGGGCTGCTGTTTTGGGCCCATTAGTTTTGACTCATATCTTAATCCGGATCGGGCCAGGGGTGTGCTAAGACCACCCCCAACATTTAGTCCCCTCCCCAGTCCAATGACGTGTCGTTCCGTTATTGGATTCCGCGAATGTCGAGGCGTGAATCCGGGGAAGATCTGGCGTGTTGGGGGTCTGTTAGTATTAATGGCGTGCTACCTAGCGATTGATCACCACTGCGGAGGGGTGTCAATTGAGGGCGCTTTGGGAGAAAGGACGTGACGTTCGGGTGTCCCTTGTCATCATTATGACAATTAATGCATGTCGTTTCGCTTTTTAATAAAGAGTTTTCAGCGCTTTGGGTTCCTATCAGATAATTTCTTTTGGGCTTCTGCCACCTCTCTAGATTTGCTCTCTTCTCCTCGGTTTTTCTTTGCTATGGTTAAAACATCGGAGTCAAGTTCGCAGACTGATGGCCAGCGTTCGCCGTGGGCGGCTGGTTTCGAGAGACTGATACCGCCTCTTTCTTGAAGTTCTCAGGCGGGTGGTTCCCAGGGGGGAACCGTTTCAGCTCCCCTATTGTAACCGGGCGTTCGTTCCACGGTTGATAGACCAAACGCCGCTCCTGAGACGGCGATCGTGCGGCGTCGAAAGGGGAAGGATGTCGCTGTTGCCTTTGTCGGCCGGGATGTCAGTTAGTCGTCATGCACTCAGTCCTCCTTGGACCTAGTTCTTCCGCCGGAAGCGCGCAAACGAGTGGAGATTAGGTTTCCGGAGGAGGATCAACGGCCTTGGGATTGCCCGGAAGGCTTCTTTACTCTTTACGAGTGCTATTTTTCGGAGGCGGGCCTCTGCTTCCCAGTTCCGAAGATTGTGACGGAATACTGTAGGCGTCGTGGCATGACGATATCGCAATTGACCCCGGCGGCGGTTCGTAACATAGTGGCGCTGAAGTAGCTTGCCGATCGGGAGGGCCATTTAGTGGACGCGAGTTATGTGGGGGAGATGCTCAATTTGTGCTCCAATAATTCGAACGTGCAAGGGACCTTCTATGATCCCTTCAAGGCCAACAAGCAGTTGTTGAAGGAGGTGAAGTCGAAGATCGAGAACTGGTCGTCAAGTTTCTTCTTTGTCCGAGCCAGCGAACGCTCGTTGGAAGCGATGGTTCCTGGGCCAGTGAAAAGGCAGGCTGTGATAAGTTGGCCGCCAGGGAGAGGAACTCGGTAGGGAAGGTCAACCCGGCCACCTGGGAGTTCATCTTCAATGAGATGACGGCCTACTACGCGAAGTTGCGGGCAGCAAGTAAATAATTTCGCTTCTGACATCGAGTGATTTAGTTGATGCTGAGATGTATTTTTGGCCCCGATGTGACAGGTTCGGGAGATTTCCGTATCCCGGTGTTTGGGATTTTGGCGGTTCCCAAAAGGTCCCGGAGAGTCTGGTTGGTCCGGCGAAACGGCAGAGGACTGAGGGGTTCAGGTTTCTGGACCCGCAGGATGATCCGCGGAGTGTGGGTCTGGAAAGGCGGGTGCGCTCATCCGCTTCGGAGACGCGTGGTTCGTCCGGGGCGGCATCGGCGCTGAAAGGTCGAGACGATGCCGGCTCGCGGGGGCAGTCGACCTCCGTCTCGGGGGATGGTGAGCCAGTGCCTCCAGGATCTAGGTCGGGGACGCCGCGATTATTAGAGCAGTCGTTCCGCGCCGAACAGTCTCGGCGCACTGGTACCCCTGGGGAGCGAGGTTCGGCACCCCTTGGTGGAGATTCGGGCTCTCCTTATGGCTTCGAGCTCTCCTATATTGGGGAGGAGCCGATAACTAGTAATCCGAAGTGGTGCGAGCACCTGTTGTCTCGGATTGTTTCCGTGGACGAGCGTCCTCGTGATTTCTCCAAGAGGCGCTTTGGGAGCGAGGTTGCGGTCGGTTTTCAGCATTTGGCCGAGGTGAGTCCCTAAGCGACGAATTTTTACTTTGCCGTCCCGTTAGTAATTTGTGCGCCTTGTTTTGTAGCATGTTGCCTCGTATAACAAGGTGTTTGGCGCTTTTAATGGCGAGCTTGAGAAGCAGCGTCGCGAGGTTAACACTCGTAATAGGACGATCGAGGGCTTGCGGCTCAAGATGGCTGAGCTGGCTGCGCAGGAGAAGGGGAAAGCTCCTGCTACGAAGGGGGGAGCCGTGTCGGAGTCGGTGTGGGAAGAGTTCGACCAACAGGCCGCGATGATTTTGCGGTACCACGATTTCGAGCAGGTCATGGCCGATTATCTCCGCGACCGGAGTACATCCCAAAGGCATGTTGCCGAGGTGTTGGTTGCTCGTACTAGGCGGGATACGATGCGCGACCTGAGAAGTCTTAGGATCCTGGTGCCGGTGCCGGAGGACGCTCTCAACCTATTATGCATAGCCATCCAAGCCTTGAAACTATATTTTGGACTCACATGGGAACACAATAGCATCTTAGTCCAAGAGACATGTGGAGATGAGGTTCGAAGCAAGAGTTATGTTATCTTTGAAAAGAACCAGCTCTAATACTTACCATGTTTACCAAGCCAAAGGGAATGGTCTTCAGCTTGTGAGGATCGTATTTTTGCTTGGTGAATATGGACTTCGATACAATTAATTAAATCATATGTGTCGTTATGTCCTTGCATAACAGTTCTGACATCAAAGTATAACGATATACCTAAGTTGATGCAACCTCTTTCACTCATAAGCTTTATCAATGACCCAAATGGTACCAATAATCAAACCAAAACGATCATTTAGAGACCACTATTAATCTCCATTCTATGAATCTTCTTTACGATCTCACGGCTTTTTAGAAAAATCTCAAATTCAAGAACACAAACTCTATTTCCCGAGAGAGACCAAAAAGAACCTCGTCAAATTAAATACTCTTTGATCGAATTTACCCAAAGTAAATTCTTATCCGAAACTATATCATCTTTAGACATGACACTTGATTTGCTTCTTTCAACGATTTATTCCCTAATTTTCCCTCGTTCTTTGGTTACACACTAGCCAGGAACAAAGAGTAATAATATTAGAATTTGAAAAGAGAGTAATGCTAAAAAATTTCTTATTAGTCTCAGTACAAGTACCTTTATAAGCAATCATAGATCGGAGTACTTTTATAAACAAGCAATTAAGTACTTCTATTTTCTCATGTTAGCTATGTAAAACCGATTTAATTTAGTTATGATGCAAATTTTTTCCGCCGGTCTAACTAATGCATGGAATCTTGTTGAAAAAGAAAAAGAGATCAGAGTGGCGTTACCACCTTACCTCTTGTTCCTTCTCTCTTTAAAAAAAATTGATTATTTTCTGCATCTGTGTAATTATCAAAAAGTGTTATAGTGTTGTAAATTTTCTAAAGGAGCTAATGGGTAGTTTACGGAGTAAACTCTTTAATTGAGTATTTAACATTAAAACCGAAAAATAATGAAGAAATGGTATGTAATGGAACTACAATACTGGAAGGCCTTTTTGTCACAACATAAAGCTAATTTTTGGCGCAATCAGAAAACTTTGTTTTTTTTGATAATCATCAAAAGCTTTTTCAAAGACATGTTTAGCACAAAGCTCAATTCCACATGTTAACGACGAGCGAAAATGGAGAATGAAAGATAAATATCATAGTTCCGTAATTATGGTTGAGGACACAGTGAGGACATACATAAAGTGGACAAATTTGTGCTGTTTTTGTTAAAATATAAATTTTGGTATGACACTAGTTGGTAAAACATTTGTTATAGTACCGAAAGCATAAAACAAGAAAACGAAATGAGATAGAAGTGGGAAATGAGAGAAAAAATCAACCGTTAAATGAATCATACCGAGAAAAATATTTGTTATTTCCAAGAAAGGCAAACAAAAAAAGGCAAAAAGGAAAAAAAGAAAGAAAGAAAAGAGACGAGAGGATACAAAAGGTAGGTTTGGTTGGGTCAAACTCTAAAGCCTAATGCTTTTGTGCCTAATGAAACACATACCAAAAAAAAATCTAATCCATTTCCTTCTCTTTTTGTATTTATAATATTATATCACACAAAGGATGATAAGTATCATCATGACTACTCTCATACATTAGAAGAAGTATGAGTGAGAAGAGGCTGTTTCTCAAATAGACCAAGTCTATAATCACCAAGCTTAGACTTGTAAGCAGAAGATTTGTATTGAGACCATGTGAATTCATTGTAGAGCCAATCCTCTTCTTTAGGGAAAAGGCATGGCAATGGCGCGATCTTCTCAGTCAATGGTGGTCCCCCGAAATACACCATCGAGACTCTCGATCTCCTTGTATCGGCTAAGACCCTGTGTTTAACACTCTTGAACCTCCCGTTTGTCATAACCTGCAATCACCGGGTATTGTTAATTAAAGTGTCTAGAGTCAAACCTTACGATAAAACATTCTATTTATGTTTTTTCTTTGCTTTCGAAATGTCAATTATAAAAGAATATATTGCATACATGCCCATCATGTAATAGTAATTGTCACGTGAGGCTCAGTGTCTACATAGATTTTCTACAAGTACAGTCAATAAAAAAGAATTCCAAACCCCACTTTCTTATATTTTTATTTTCTAAGGAAAAAAATAGAAAAAAGAAGAGACGAGAAGAAATCCCATGTGAGTGTCTACTCTCTCCACGTCGACTCAATGACTCCCTCCTTGATATCCCAATTTAGCAAAAATAAATATAATCATAAATTATATAAGAAAAAAAAACACTTTATATATAAATATATAGTTTATAGTCTTGAGAAAAAAATGAAAATACATTTTGAGATTTGACCAGCCAGTTTAAACTGCATGAATATCGCAAACATAACCATCAAATCTTAAATACGTAAAGATTATAGAAATCTGATAATTGTACTTCTATGAAAAAAAAGAGAAGAAAAGAGAAAAGAAAAGGGAGGGACCTGAAGAGCATCTCCAACAATAATGAAGAAAGAAGAGTGATCAGGAGGGACAGCGACCCAACTTCCGTCTTTCACACAGATTTGAAGACCCGCAGTGTTATTGGACCTTAGCACTGAGATTATCTGCGGGTCTGTGTGTTCCCCGAACCCCACTTTCACCTTCTCCTCCGCCGCCGGATAATGGTTCAGTCTCAGGATCGAGTCACTCTTCTCGTCTCTTACCATCCTGCTTAGACTGTCCCTTGGTTCGATTCCTAATCCCTCGGCCACCATCTCCAACACCTTGCACGACACTTGCTTCACCTCTTTCATGTACTCCTCCACCGCCTCTCTGTTTTTTTTCCATTCATAACCGTCAGATTGAGAAACAGAGGATAGCAGTATAAAAACAGACTAGGTTTCTATAGAGAATGCAATGGATTCCACCATTTAAGTCCTTTATTTGTTTTTAATTTTCTCATTTATTTCTGTTCAAAAAAAAGGCACCAAAGAATAAAACAGAGTCCCCTGTTTCTACGTAAAGTCATGGGGTTTCCCTGTAGAATGCTATGGATACGGGGTTTCAGAGTATCGAAAGTTCTTTAGTGACCCATTTATGGTTACTTTCTCACTTTTTTCTAGAAACGTTGAATTTCGTCGAAAAGGTGGAAGATAGAAAGCGACTGCTCTGCTTTTAAAAATGTTTAACGAAAAGCAATGGAGTATGTTTTCAGCAGAAAATAAATGTGATGTTTTGTTGAGATTATTTTACCGGAAAATTTGAGGGCTTTGGCGGAAAACGGCGGAGGTTTTGGGAGAAGAAAGCTGAGGGTTGGCATTGAGAAGGATATACTCAATCCAGCCAACGTCACCGTTTGGTCCAATCCGTTTATTACCATAACCGTAGGGTTCAGGCGGACCGGCCTGGTTTTTGATAGACTGAGGCAAGGCGAAGAAGCCAATGGCCTCTTTCTCTAACCGGGCCATTAGGTCGGGTCGGACTCCGTGGTTTACGACCTTGAAGAACCCGAACTCCTCACAAGCCTTTACGATTAGGGTTGTTGCTTCTGGGTCGGTAAGGTCCACGACGGGGATTGTTTGGGAAGAGAGGACCGGAACCGGTTTGTACGTTGGAATTACAGAGATTTGGTTATCTAAAGCGGCTGGCTGTGACAGAACCACCATGTTTGGTTTACTTGGGTATTGAAGATTGAATGAAAGCAAAGGATGAAAAAGGAGGAGAGAAAAAGTTGTTATGATTTAGGAACTACCGAGGAAGCTATTGTGCTTGGCATTTATAGGGGTGTGGCTTGGGGGAGGGGGAGGGGAAAAGTATTTTGTTATATATTTAATTAAATTTTTTATTTTATCAAATGTTACTAGTATGAAATTTTAGCATGTCATAGTCTTTTCTTGTACCTCAGCACACATGGAAATACAGCGTGGAATTTTGGTTTTTTTTTTTCTAATCTCTGGGGTTTATGAAATCGAAGTTTGTTTGATATGGTCTTGTTATTTTATTTTTCCTTTTCATTTACTTTTGACTAATCACGCGTATGGGTTGTTGACAAAGCAGGAAGCGAATCACGGGGTCGTAGACTCGTAAATTTTCTTAATTAATTATTAACTCAGAAAGTTTCAACAATTTCACGATTTCAAGACCAAAAATAAATGAATATAAAAATCATGATTTATGTAGGAAAAAGCTAGCTTTTTTTCTTTTTCGATAATTGCTTTTGACTTAAGGAAACACCTATTTACTACATAAATCATGATTTTTAATTTTCAAAAATAGGTGACTAATTTTATACTAATTTTACTAAATAGGTGTTTCACCTAGTCAAAAGCAATTAGTCACCTATTTTTGAAAAAAAACGGAGGGACTATAAAAACACCTGTTTACTAAATATAAATTCCAGAGTGACTAATTTTAATTTTCTTCAGATTATTTCTAATTTTTAGGTTTTCCTTTAAAGATAATAAAATACAGTGACTAAAAACAGAAAAGAATATTATCAAAACAAAGAAAAAAACAGAAAATAATATAAAACTAAAGAACGTGACCAAAAGCATTTACGAACAAATATTACATCGATAATGTTTGAAAATAACAAAAAAAAAAAGTATTTGTTGAAGATAAAAACCGAAAAGGTAGAAAAAGAAAAGAATGTAACATGAGTCAAGATAACCTAGAGAATCCTACTATTCTCCACATTTTATTGATATAAATTATATGTTTGAATCATTTTATACTCTATCTAATATGTATATTTTCTTATATTACAAACGCCTAAATCATAAAAAATTGTCTAAAATGTTTTTAGGCGTTAGATGTTGGATGGCCGTCTCGTTCGCCCTACCTTTTTCTTAAACATCGGTAACATGGTAAAATATCCCCTACGCACAGTTGATGTTGGCGAGATCTAAAATATAGGGAAGTCGTAGGAGTAAGGATGGTGAAGTTGAAGAATAAAGCCTACCCCATCAAAGAGGCCCAATGCCAGCTTTCTTACACGTTTATTATATTTTTATTTTTCTCTTCGAACATAAAATAAAAAGTACATAAATAGAAACATCCTTATCCTTGCTCTGTTCAATTCCACGTTCTCGTAGCATCGCAAATAATTGGTGCACCCATCTTTTACAATCATTAGGACTAACTAAATTCTTATCACTCTCAATTTCTATGAAAATCCAAGATTTTTATTTTTGTTTTCTTTTACAATCTAACATATATACTTTAAACCACTGTTGCAAGGTCTTCTCCTAACCTAACCTATATATGATTTGATATTGCAAATTGTCAACAATTTAATCTACATTGAAGCTTTTTGAAGATTGTATTAACTGTTTTTCATTATTTAGGTGAGCCAATAGCATACTGTTGTAAAATCGGATAGAAACGGTGAAGAGCTTTAGCCAAAAAATAAATAAAAATCTAAAAACTGTGTTAGTGAATAATACATATCCTTAGATCATTTTTATTATGGGAGATTTTGTTTTGGATATTTTAAAAAATTAAATAATTTGAAAATAGCCCATATTTTAAAACTAACTTTTTATTAAGTATGTAATAAAACAATTATATTTTCATAATTTGTTTTTGTCAAGATATTTTCATAATATTTAAGAATTTAAAATTATAAAAATATATTTTGAAATAGATGGACAAACCCTCTACCACTACTAATCCACATAACACTTAAGTTAGCATCATATGCATTGCTTTTATCGTGGCCTCATGTAGCCGCAAATCTTGATATACATTGGAATCAAAAATTCATTTTTAATCTATTATGAGTACAAGCATCGCACTATATATAGGAAAGTAGCCCTTCAAGTTAATAAACATTCAAAACTTTTCATCAACAAGCATTCCATTTGTTTCACGTACTGGGAAATTTGATGCACTTGCCAGAATCATCAGTGGTTTAAGCTTGTTATGATTTCGCATGACTTATGCCATGACTTTTACTATATACGAGTGGATTTTTCACATTTTATGACATTATTCATCATCTTTGAAAATCCTAAGTTGCAACTCCCTCTTGGTATATAAATGACACAAAAACCATTTAAGATACTAAAATCTAAAAGTTAACATGTGAAGCCATCTGAGATTATTAGAGACAATCGGGTAGGTGAAAATAAACCAATGAAAACATTAAACGAGAAAAATCCACATTAAAGTTTCAGTTGCGCTTCACAATTCACACTTGAGCACGTGATACTCACTTCTATTCAGTACTTTACGCAAAAAAAAATCATGAAAATGCTATCAACTACTTTCCTCCACTCAATATTAGCACAAGAGATGTGACAAAATTCTCTACCATAAGGTTACAACTACCTCTACACTACCAGGGTCCTACACACCCCTCCGCCCACCCCCCTCCAACCCATTACTCCATTGTCTAGAAATTTGATCAGACACCACCAATCTATGTTGGTTGGATCCAAATCAAGATCAGCTTCACCTATACCCTCCTCAGTTGACCTTATTTCCTCTAGGCTTTCCAGTTCTTTATGGACATCAATTGCTTTATAATGTCCCTCATTGCTGACCTACACGCATATTAGTTGATCTGCCAAGACAAGCAATTCCTAGTATCTACCAAGTTGATCATACCAAAACAACTTCTCAAAATTCCATGCAAGCATACCAGGTAATTACACGTTCACTATATATGCACAACCTCATTACACTCTTGCCATATAGGCGCCACCTTTTCACATTCTCACCACGCACCGCGTCATACCTAGGTGACTTTTCTTCTTCGCTTCTTAGGGTTATTTTGTGCCAATACAAAGAGGCTACCAATGGTGCTTGTCACTTATGTTATTCCTCAATATTACATATCCATGGAGTTGACCTCACTCCCTAAGTTGATAAGTCTTCATTTTGCCTTATACTAGTAAACCCAATGAGTCCTTGGCATTCTCCATTAACGAAAACAACCATATCGACCACTAAACTTCTACTTTTCCACTATATGTGGTTGTAACACCCATATTCAATGACAAGCCTTCATAGCCGACTATTTCTAGGAAACAATTCATGTTCATATCTCATCTTTACTCTGATACTCTATTACATATATTTATTAAAATTGTTATCTACTTGGGATTCCATTACCATTGAGGCTTGCTCTTCATTGGCCATGATGACATATACTTCCTGAAGCACTATATTGAAGTCATATGGTTACTGTCAAGAGGAATATCATAATGACTGAGGAGTTTTCTATGGTGTTTTGCATCAATATGAGGGGTAACTTACGTCATCTACTATCATCACATCCATTGTCAATTACACTAATTTCATCACCTTCAGTTGTTGAACATGTTAGATGCGATCATCAAAATTTAAGTAATATATTAGGTTGAATCCTATATTACTTACTCTACTATGACCATTGATAATCCCCATCCCTCACGTCATGTTTCACTCCATTTTCATATTCTCAATTTCAAATAAGTTTATTTATCTTCTTACAAGTTTTTTCTATCTCCATCGATTTGCTTCTTAACATGAAATTTTCGTAATTTTTTAATCATGAAGAGCCGATTTCTTTAAAATAAACCATGTTTCACTTTCATCGGAAAGATGAGATGAAAGAATAAATCAAAGATCTTGAGACCAATTAGATATGTAAAATCTTGTCTCTCCAAAAAATGTTATTGGAACAAGTTGGTATGCAAAAAACTTAATTCGGATGGATCTCTTGAATGATATACGACACAATTGGAAAAAAAGTATAAGATACCCGAATTTGATTTACAAATATATACATATTTATATACATATGTTTCTTTTGTATACAATATACCTCATTTGGAAAAGTAAAGTAATGTTGCATATCATTTGGTGGCATTTAAGGCTGTTTATGAGGGGAATTCGTTGGTCATTTATTAGCATAAAATTTTGAAAAAAATAAGAGGAATCCAATTGTTTCCTAAGAGAGAGAATAGTACAAAATTAAGTCGGCTGTGGTGACAAAAAGAGAAAAAAAATTAAGTGGGCTGAATAATTGAACCCGAATCACATAAAATTATGGTGAGCGTGACCTCTAACCAATTTTGTTATTGCATAGATTTAGCAAATAAGATATGATTATCTTGAGGAAGAGATAAACATTACTTTTGTTAGTACTTTTTCTGTTTGCATATGTTAAAAATAAAATAAAATGGTGTCGTTCGTTTGCTTTTTACTTGGATATCCTACGAGTTTTCAAAAGTTAATTAGAGATAAGACAGTTTTGAAAAACATTTCAAAATAGGTATTCTTAAAATTCGAAGGAACTAAGACATTTCTTTTTGCCATAATATACATATTTTCTGAAGCTTACAGTTTTTCAATGTTTTTTTTTAAAAAATTGAAAAATATATTGCGTCCGTAATTATTTCTGCAAATACTATTATGAAAAAATGTTTTGTTTCATATTTATCTTAATGATGAAACGGAGAAACAAATAAACTAGGTTTTTTTTTGGTCATGGACGAATGGTTAATTCTCATTTTGGTCACAATGAGTGTTTGTCAAATTCACTGCCGCCGTTTGTATAGTTTGTTGATGTGACTTTTGGTTGCTCATAATCTTAAAACTTTTTTTTTTTTTGTTAAAATAATCTTAAAACATTGCTTGCATCATTATTCGAAATTCACTATAGTTTTGCACGGATATTACGTCATTATCATTAATAGTGAGTCCTTATTCAGCACATAATAAAACAATAATAGTTATGGATTTATGGGCGTTTTCTATAATAGAAACTATAGTTTGGTCAATTCTTCTTGTGTAGTTTGGTCAACTTTCAAAATAACTTAATGCATATATGTATATATTCCCTTGTTTTTTTTTTCTTTTTCTATTTTCTTACTTTTAAAATCGTTAAGTAGTGGTCCATTTCTTTCTGATTTGATTTTTTTTTTGTATAGTACTTGTAATGATTTGGAACGAGATTTCATTTCTATAATAACAATAAAAAAATAATAGTAATAATAATAATTGCATTTAAATAATACTTATCAAATGGACTCAACTACCAATATTTAAATGATTATTTTATCCGATGCTGAACTGAAATGGAGCCGACCCAGGCATGTGATGATTTCAAAATAGCAACATATATATATATATATATATATATGTTTTTTTTTGTAAACAATAAATGACCATTAACTAATGGAGGTCCCTAATTTAAAATGGTTGGGCCGTCTTTTGTATTTGCTTCAATTAAAAGTATTAATTAATAAGCAAACGGAACACATGATTTTTTTTTTCTTTTGTCAACCAATGGTACAAATGATAAACATAATTTGTCTTCTCTTCGAATATATCTCCTCTTCCACATTAATCAAAATCGGCTGTCTATGCCTTCTACGTTAGGTAGTGAGACGCTTACAAGCATAAACGGGGGAATACTAAAATGAATTTTGAAAGATGTGGGCACTCATTAAATATAAAGATCTATATATCATTGGGGGTTTCGGGTTAGTGGCATATGATAAAAAGTCTAATCGATGTCCACTTATTATTCTCCTTCGTTCTTTGTGATTGTCTTTCTCATATTGTCCTCATCAAATTTCTTCAAATGTATAAAAGATTCGAAAGCTGCATATATGAAAAGACAACAACTAGATTCTATAATCTATTGATAGGTCCCAAGAAATTCAGCCCATGACGTAAGTACAAATCCAACTATAACACATGTTTATCAAAGTATTTTGGGTAATTGGATTTTCTAACATATTCAATTTTCTAGATGATATATATTGTGGTGATCAGTTAAGCATCCTGGTATATCGATTAATAGCTTCAATCAACATGACGAAATCCATTTGATCCAGACGTTACAAAGTAATGAATTGACATGTAATATTTTAATTTTGATTAATCCACGACAAATGAGGATTTTGTTGAATTAATATTAATTTGACATCAATTGTGAGCATGACAACTTCCTAACCTAGCATTGTTTGTTTATCTTATTTGATTATTTGTTTTGTAAAAGCACTGTTTGTTTGTTAATTTTTTTGTCACCTATACGGTGTGGTTTGAATCAACGGGTGATCTGCTTGATTCAACGGCTGATTCAGATTGGACCACCACAATTTCATCGTTATCTTTGCTTAATGTTGATCATATAATGTTCATTCTCCTTTGTCTAGTTTTTCAAACTATCATTTATATCATTTGAAAAAAAAACGTAATGATAGAAGGTGTAACAAGCTGCCTCGTATAGTTTTAGTGCTGATTCAAAATGTAAATCGAGTTATACGTAACCATATATCCTCCGTAAACTATTTTCAGGAATACAAGCTCACCAACCTATTACAACATTGGTTTCAAGCCTCATCCTCTATTTCATGACACATAAAAATTTAGCCTCTATTTTATTTGTGTTCTTTCAATCTCGTTATGCTATGTTTTCGTTTAATCATAGACCCTCTTTTGGTCTTGTTTTCGCCATGTTTCATGTAACGATTGTCAACAACTAATCCATGTAAATATTTTTTTTTTTTTTTAATTAATCTCACATTTCATATAAAAAACAGTATGTTAAGAGTTCCACACTGATCATAAGTGAAAATAATCAGTCTCTTATAAAGTCATAAGTCTCACTCACATAGCCTATCCAACATTAGGATAATAACCAAACTCAAAAAAACCCATAGGTAAAATTCATCCAAAAATCTAGCTTCTCAAACTTTATAAAACATTAATTATTCTCAATTCCAACCATGAGACTCTTAACACATTCCAATTACATCGTATATCATTACAATGATCTCAACTTTCATATCTCAACTTTCATAACAGAATGACGCGAATTTGTTAGAGTCCGAATATATATATTTTTGTGTTTGTAGTCATTTTACATGAGGACTTGGTAATTTAAATTTCATTATGTGCGTTTTACTTGTGGTGGACTTCAGAAAACTATTCACAAAATAAATAACCTAGACACTATAACTAGTTAAATGTCTCCGCGAAGTTAAATATCTTTTACTAAATCTTTAAAAAACATAAGTTATGTGAGTGTACCTATACATAGTAAAAACATACAGGTGAATTCAAATGATACACATGCAGTGATTGGCCACTTTATACCACATGTATTGTGTATATGAATGTATATACACATTATACCTCTTACCATGATATAATTTGTTGGCATCGACCCAATTCATAATTGATAGAACTCTCTAGTTTCTTTGCTCTTACGTAAGTAATTTTATGAGTTTTCTTATGGTTATAGTACATCTTGTGTAACTTTTAGAGTTACAAACTTTCACTAGAGAAAAACAAACCTTAGATTTTCGAAAAAAACATAGGTTTACAAGAGAGTCTATTGGATATTTTATGTTTTCTAAATAGTGAAAAAGAAGCCAGAGGAAAAAGATAATTTAGAAGTTTAAAGCCAAAACTATCAAGTTGGGATCAATTTAAGTGTATGATACCCATTGAATCGATTAGAACCTACCCATGTTCGTTGGGAAGGAGACGGGGAACTGGAAGAGCATATGTAGAGTGAATACCCAAAGTTCGAAGACCTGAACAAGGTCAAGTCATGGTCATGAGTTCGGGGACGAATTCAAAATATATGGGGGAGAATTGTAACAAATCCAAACCAACCCATCAAATCCCAAAACGAAAGACAATGGATCAATGGCCTATGTGGATGAAACTCTAGAATCTCCTACACTATTTAAGGAGGTGCACCCTTCTCATTTTCTCTTATGACAAAACGAGACTGAAGCTCTGCTAAATATATGCGTTGCCACCATTGAAGGAGAATCCACTGTCACATTATTCTACTCGCCGTGGATGGAGAGAGAGAGGGAGAGAGATAGAGAGAGAGAAAGAGAGAGACTAGTCGCCGCCGCTCCTTAGGATTTTAAGGTTGAAACCTTAATCCTCCAAGTTGAAAAAAATTAGAACGTGTTTAACTTGTGGACCAAGTCGGAGATGGGCCTAACTTGTGGGCCAAATAAAGCCATTACCTTATGATGAAAACCTTCACTATAACCGCATTTTATTTAATCACTTTTTTCTACCACAATCGCTAATCATCAACCGCTACTTTTCAAATGCTATTTCCAACGTTAAGAAAATGTGAGCGTTGGTTTTTTTGGATTCTATATTGCTAAGGTTAGTCATTTTTCTTTAGTATAAGAAATTATTTAGCATTAAAAATTTTTAGGCGTTCTGTTTTCTTACATCAATAGCACGTGATGTATATGGCATATGCTGCCATTGGTTGTCGGTGACATTCTAGGGCAATATAGGGTTGTGTGGGGGGGGGAAGGGGTACGTACCATCTCCAGTATGACTGGCATGTGTCTTTTGAGAGTCTGGTCATGTTGTTAATGGATAAGCATGGATGAATTTACTCTTATTTAAGAGCAAGGCAAGCCACGGTCTAACGACTCGGGGTAGAGCTGATGGATTTCTCTCTACAGGATTGGAAGTTGGATAAACGTGTGATCCACATTTAGCTCGAGTAGAGCGGGTTGTTTCCTGTGATGATATTTGAGTCTTATGTGGTTAAGCCCTCACTTTGTATAAATGCTAGGTTGTTTGTTGCATTAGGTAATTGTACGGTGACATAATCATGAGGGCAAATATAAATGTCTCACTGAGTAAATTAGTTGCTCATACCTCCTTTTATGAATGCAGATGAAGGTCGTGGTTCAAGAACTCAAATAATGTGATGTTGAATTGCATTTTTTTTTAATACTTTTCTAGACTATTACATCATCATGATATTGATACTATCCTACTACAATGATGATCTACCTGCAAGATTCTACAGACGATGTGACGGCTCTGCCCACAATACACAAATACACGACAAACAGTTAGACATATGATATATTGTGCTTTTTCCGGTTTTAAGTCCTTTTTTTTTGCATTTTTTGGAGTCTTTTACATGTTTATTTAGGTGTTGGGAGCACTGAGAACAACTTGGAACAAGCTGGAAAAAAAATGGGATTTTGCAATCTTTTTCACGAAAGGAGGGATTTCTCTCCTGAGGCACCTGTCGATCGACATGCATCTCTCTTTCGACCAACAAGCTACGCGGATCAAGATTGTGACTTTTATTTTCCTTTTCTGTTGGGTCTCATTTTTCCTTTGATGAACCCAATTAGTTTTAGGTCGTTCCCAATGTTATAAAAGGGGAGTTTTCAGCCCTTGTTTAGACTAAGCTTATTTTTAGAGAGATAAAACTTGTGATTGTGAGTTTTGCATCTCGGGGAGACAATTTCATACTCTGGCTTTTAGAGAAGAATTTGAACCCACTTATTCTTATCTTTTGATTTGCTTAATGCAAATCTTTTCATCAATCATATCTGCTATTACTTTCTCTATGTTTGAGTAATTCACCAGTTAAGTTTAGAGATTTCAAAGGATTGATGAATTAATGTTAGGAATGCTTTAAACTATGGATTATGTTTATTTTTCTTCATCTGATTTGTGCTTAATACTTAATTCTAGATTGATCACCTAGAGTTAAAATTTTAGGTTAATTATTGAATACGAAAGTAGGATTTAATTAGGTGGAACATAATTTAGATGAGTAAGTTTGCCTAATCACAAAATAATTTGGGCTAGGAAAATTGTGAATTTAACAAACTTATTTGAATGGATACTTAATTATTATGATATACAAAGGGATTTGAGTTTCTAATTAGTTAAGCACAGTTAGATTTATCAGCGGAAACTGGACTTTTATACCCTTGTGGGTTGTGTTCTAGAACGGTTATTAATCAATTATCTAGTACAATTCTTGAATTAATCTTGATTTCCTGAGAATTACTTACACCTAGAGCTTTTCCCAATCAGTTTAACAACTTAAAAGTTATTGCTTTCTTATTTTACTGTCTTTACATTATTACTTTATTACCTAACTTAATTTGAAACTAGAAATTATTGTGTTTTATAGAGTCTCTGTGGATTCGACACTGAATTACTACAACTGTACAATTGTGCACTTGCAGTGTTTTAGGAGTAAAACTTTCTTTACATCAGCCTCACACCATATCATGATGGACAGCTTAACCCTTGACCGGACGGCTTTATCTGCTACGCGTTGAAATCTCTGATAAACCTTGCGTTAATAATCTGAAAGAAAGTGCACTCTCTGAAATTCGAACCCAGACTTGGTGTAGAAGCTTTTAAATCCTTGACCAATAGGATACAAGTACTTCCACAATTACATTTAGTTTTATCCAATGTTTTTAAAGACTTAACTATTGTTACATTTATTACTCGTTGATTTGGTTTATTAGTTTTTAATAAGAAAGACTCGATTTAGTTTTATATTCAGTTTAATAGTATTTCAACTTGTTTATTTTCTAATACCAAGGTTTAGGATGTTAGAGGAGCCACTGGCCGTCAGTTTGAGATCTAAAATTAAGTAAACGACGGTTTGTTTAAGATTTAAAGAGTTTTGGTTTTGAAATTTCTAATAAAAAAGTTTTAGTGAGATGTTTTCATATGATTTTTTTAAAATTAAAAAATTTAAAAAATAATAAAAAAATAATTTTCTAAGAAAAGTTAATAAAAACATATTCTTATTTAAAAACACTTGAAAACATATATCTTTATATTGTTTGTTCAATTTTTTCTAAAACTAAAATTTAATACAATAATAAAATTATAACTAAAATATTATATTAAACAAGAACTTCTCAACAATGCTGATACTCTAAGATTTCTAATTAAGAAAACATAAATAGGTTATTAAAAAAGATTGGAACGTCGAGTACATAAATATTTGCGCGTTTCTTGGTCTTTAGTCTTTACTCTTACCTCTGAAAGTTGCCATTTATCAATTGAAACGTGGAGGAAAAGGACTCATACAATGACAATCTTTGCTCTTTTCTGACCAGTGGATATTAGGTCTCACTCCTTTCTGCATTAAAATAAATAAACTTATCTTCATATTGCTTGAGAGTTGAGACCATCATGTTCTTTAATCCCTTTCTAAGAGGAAAAATAATTTTGCAGGATTAGGCTTTTCGCTTAAATTGAATTATATATTAAGGATCACATAGATATGTGGCCAAAAATAAACTCTTTTCCATGTCTTAGAGTCTTAGGGAACTGTAACTTCTCAACTTATTTTAGTTGCATGTATATGAATGAATCGATCTAGAACAAATATAAATTTTTTGTTAACATGTCTTCCAAAACTTACGTGAGAAATTATAACTTCATAATTCATAAAATTAAATTTAGTTGTCGTCGAGTAAAAAAAATGAATATCACAAAACAAAAAAGGCGGATGAAAGTCAAATATGTGGCAATATTTTGATAGTTCTAATCGCTAACTAAAAATCATAATGTCTGAAAAACTTGAAAGAAATCAAAAGACTAAACCCTTTAAGCATGAAAATATTTATGAAATAACACTTAAAAGAAATTTTGGAGACATTTAGAGAACTAATGAAGACACTCTTTTCTTTGAACTTGTTTTTACTTCACTTTTTTAACTTGGTTATAAATGAGTGGAATGATAAAACTCCACATAAGAATACATAGCCCCAACTACTTTTACACCAAACCCATTTCAAGATTTATCTTCAAACACTTCAAGATCATATTTTATACTTATAAATGTGGTTTCTTGGTCGGTTTTGTAATGGTTAAGTATAGAAGATTTTAGAGAGAGATAAGGTGTTGGATCTGATAGTATGGATCATTTATCGCATTAAGATATTATATTCATATCCATGAGAGTAGTACGTATCTTCAGTCGTATACCCAAAACCTCTAAACAATACTCCTTGAATAGATTTGTTTCACCAGTAGAAAACTGTGAAATAACAAGGGAATAGCAATGCGTTTCTGTGAATATTTAGAAAATAGCCACATATTTTGTGGAACATGAGATCTGTGACTACCTATTTGCTAAATAGCCACGGATTAGTCACGGATTATCCCTTGCTATATATAGTAATGGATTAGCCACAGATTAATCACTTGCTATATATTGACATGAAATAGCCACAAATAAATCCCTTGCTATATATACTCAGGGATTAGCCACAAATTAGCTACAAATCCTATAAAAAATTTGAAATTTTTTGGTTCAATAATTCGAATTTCAAATTTTTTTAATTAGCCACGGATTAGATACGGATCAAATCCATAACTACAAAAAAATTCGAAATTTTTTGGTTGAATTCTCCCAATTTCAAATTTTTTTTATATAATCACGGACTAACAAGAGATTATCCCTTACTCCCTTGCTATATATAGCCACGGATTAGCAAGGAATAATCCGTGGCTATTAGAAAAAAAATTCAGGGTTCTCTTATTCTCATTCTCCTTCACCCTCTTCCTTATTCATCTTCTTTTTCTCCTCCTCCGCCACCGGACCTCCTCTTCCACCATCGCTCCTCCTCCTACGCCATGAATCTTCTTCCCGTCCTCCTCATCCATCGTTTCTCCTTCTCCTCTTTTTCCTCCTCCATCGTTTCTTCTTCTCCTCCTCCATTGTTTCTCCTTCTCCTCTTCCTCCTCCACCATTGATTCTCCTCCTCTTTCTCTTCTTCCAATTTTTTTTTTTTATTAAATCTAGATCCGCCGCCTGATCCACCCCCGATGCAACCATTGGATCTAGGAAGTTTTCAATTTTGTTTTTTTTGTATAAAATATATCTAGATCTACCGCCCGGAGCCACCACTGGAGCCATGGTCGGATCTAGGTAGATTTTACTCTCTCTTTTTTTAGTTGCCACTGATTAGTCACGGATTATCCCTTACAATATTTAGTCACAGATTAAACACATATTTTCTCTTGCTATATACAGCCACATATTAGTCACAGATTATCCCTTATTATATATAGCCACTGATTAGCCACGGGTTTTCCCTTGCTATATATAGCCACAGATTAGCCACGGATTTATCCCTTACTAATCCGTTGCTATTTAGCCACGGATTTATCCCTTACTAATCCGTTGCTATTTAGCCACGAATTTAACCCTTGCTTGTCTCCCACTTCTTGAAAGCATTCATCTCATCCTTTATTGTGGTCTCCCACTCGTAAAATACTTTTGCTTAATCATATGATGATAGCTCATCTTCACTTAATGGAGCTACAAAAGTAGCATGCCTAATAATGTTCTTTTTTTTTTTTATTGTTGATTAACCATTGAACTATGATCTTCTTCCTTATTTTCCTATTAGTTAAAGTTCTCCCTTTCACCTGCTTCCTTTTCATGACTTTCACTCTCCCTTGAAACTTGGAGAATTGGTGCATGGGTCCTGGAAGATCTCACTCCATCTTCCTCAGTCTTGACTAAAGATGTCCCATCAAAATGATAAAAAAATACATCAAATACAACATGATGAGACAAGATGTAACTATGTGTCTTGGGATCCATACACCTCTTACCATTCCTTTGTTCATCATAATCAACAAAGAAATGCTTTCTTTGCCTTCATCTCTAACTTGGTCCTTCGAAAATCAGACACATGAACATAGTAAACTAATCAAAATATCATGTGATGTTTCACTGGTGGCTTCTTCACATGAACCATCTCATAAGAATATTTCAAATTTTTTTAGATTTAGTGGCATCAGATTGATGATATACGATATAGAATTTATTGCTTTTTTCCATAAGGCCTTATGTGAGTTTTGATCATGTAGCCAACTTTGACAAGTCTCGCTTATATTTCAATCTTCCTTTATGCTACTCTATTCTTTTGAGGTGTATGTGTGTATATAAACTCTCTTTTGATACCATAATCTCGGCAAAAAGAAAGAAACTCATTTGACATGAACTCTTTTGTTGAGGTTTATGTGTGCATGTAAACTCCCTCTTGATACCATGTTCATGAAAAAAAAGAAACTTATTTGACATGAACTCCTCTACATTATTTGTCCTTAGGTTCTTAACCTTCTGACTCATCTCACCTTCCACGATAACTTTGAATTCTTGAAATCTTGCAAAATACTTATGATTTTTTCTTCATAAAGTATAGTTAAGTGTATCATGAGAAATCATCAACAAATAAAAATAAGTGGCAAAAATTGGAATAGCCGAATATTGTCGAACCCATAAAATCACTATGGATCCTCTCCAATCGTGTGTTGCTGGAGTTTTTAAATGGAAGCCTATAAGACTCTGACTTCCCATATTGACAACCTTCATGAAGTTCTCCTTCATCTTGAATCTCCAGTCTTGGATGTCCATTAACGAAATTATTATTCACCATAACTTAGCTTAGTCATATTTATATGAACAATTCTAACGAGCCATTTTGTCGCTGGTATTCATTTTCTTAACATACGAGTTAAAAGCTGATAAAAATATAGATCTTCAACTTGTGATCCGGTGCGAACCTCGTCCCTTCTTTTTGTTCACTTCAGCTTGACTTGACACTTACAATAGATAAGATTTCCACACCGGTAGCACTTGAAGCGCTTCTTACCTCCCATAGAATCTCCTTCTCGTCCATCATCATTTTTATTTTCTCTTGAAGCATCAAAAAACAAGGGCCACTTAAGGTTTTCATAAGTGAGCCTTTCACATAAAAAACATCTTCTTTGGTTCCTCTTATAATTGAAGTTGTTGAGATACAATTCAAGTCTCACATCAAAAGTTTGCACTAAGATGGTATAGTATATAAGTCATGTCCAACTCCAACTAGTATGGTATCTTCTGGGAAGGATCCCAAAAATAAATACGTGTGGGATTTGCCACCTTAGGGCCAAAGTGGACAATATAATAATAATTGGGAACTGGACACAAGCTGGGAGAAGTCCATCATAAGTACATTATGGTTTTTTCACCATGTTGCAAATGCATTACCTTGGATGTTTTGAGAGGTTTGTTAACATCCATGATAACACTCACCCTTAAAACTCTTGGAAGTGGGCTTCTAAGGATAAAATGACACTTATAGAACTCTCCCAATGATCTTACCCAAGTCATATATAGTATGGAATGTGTAGTGGTTAACCGGTAAGTTCTTTATTTGCACCCAAACCTTGAAGTATTTCATTTAGTCTTATGGTGGCCTCTTATCCATGGCTAACATCCGTTCATTGAAGTTTTGAACCTTCTTCTCTAAGTATTCAAGAGGGTCATGTTTCATATTTAAAGATGAAATCAATATTTACCTTGTAAGTGCTACCTCTCTAAATTTTTCCACCTTCTATCATTTAGTTGACATTTCCAAGATCAAGTATAACATCTTCTGATGATTTAGAATCAAGGTTTTTTCAATGATGCTAGTCTCATTACTCACATAAAACTTGTACTCCAATAGGTCTAATATGATAAAGAGTTCATCATTCTCCATCAACATACTTTAAATCTTTTCATTTTCCCAAGCAGGGAACATGTTTTCACTTTTGTATACTTTGAGAACTATTTGTGATAAATTCACAATAGGCAATAGTGAAAAAAAAATTCCCTAAAGAAGGAAAACATATGAATAAAATTATACTATAGACCTTTCCACAACTTCCAACTTCTTATAAAAAATCAGTTTTAGTAGCGTCTTAACCCTATCGAATGTCATTTGTATAGACCTCTAGCTTCTCGAAAAGGAGATTCAACGGCAGATACGGAGGGAAGATCTAAATCCTTGGTATGTAATCAAGGCTTGGAAACAATAGAACTAGGTGAGAGGGTTAATTTTTTCTAAGCCTTTTAGATATAATTGGGTAGCTTCTATTGTTTGTTGATAATGGTTGTACTTGAATATAAACGAAATTTTAGACAAATTATTTTGGATGTGGAAATAAAGAAATACATATACTCTACGAATCGATCCGACTCGCGAGCACTTGGATAAAAGGTCTTGTGAACCACTAACAAATTTGGGAGAAGATACTTGTAGAGAGGACGTTTGATTACAAAATTGGCGATCTACTTGGTATAGAAGTACCTACGTTGAAACTGAAATGTGTTATGAAACCGTACGTTTTATTTTTCGCACAAGTTAAAATTATTACTATGTGTCAAAGTAGAACGAGCGGTTTACAATTTGTTGTATTGAATCAGGGCCGATTTTGACATGGGGTTGAAAGTGTTTTAGCATCACGTTCAAGACCTAGATTAAAAAAAATTACATGAATCATATACAATTTTGACCCGGGCCTCATTGGGATCACAGAGCCAAGTGATTATTTGTGCCAAGCACAATTAAAACATTTCTGTCCAAAGTGGTAGATTTGATTTTATAAAAAGAAGGATTTGCACACACAAAAAAAAACCATGGGCGCAACGTCAATAACTTCGATTCATCGTGTTACTTTTCAAAGATTAAAGTTTTCGATAAGGTGAGTGAAACATTCACACCCATATATAATTTCTTTAAATTATCAACAACGACAGCAAAAAGCTTGACTTATCCAAGTTATCACCACTAGCAAAAGTTTTTTGCACTAAATTAAAGAGAAAATAGCTGATGAAAAAGACGACACGTGGAGAGCTAGGGCGCGTTAGTAAATGGGAATGACGTGGCCTTCCATATATCGTCTCATTTTTTGGTAACTTTGGACAGAAATGTTTTTAAGACATAGATTTTGTCTCAACCCCAATTTCCAATAAACTAGTCACTAAAGATTCCGTGCCCTTTTCTTTTGCTAAGCGCCTACATATACACGTAACACTACTCAACTTCTCAATTCTTTTCAATAAGATTTAAATATACCGAAAGAAAAAAGAAGAGGTAACTGTTTATATATGACTGGTATTTAAAAGGATAATTCATCTTAATAGCCGTGTATGTGGAAATAAAGAACGGGTGTGAGAAGATATGAAGATGAGTTGCGGATTTGGTTTGAAATGCGATAAATCACATGAGATTCGGAAACGTTAAATTGTCTAAATAGGTAATGAATTTATTTTCAAGTTGTAAAACAGTTTGTAAAAAGTATATTTTTTTTAGTATAATTTAACACTAAATTCAAAAAAAAAAAATAGCCGTGTATGATTAAAATATTCGGATTTTAGATACAGAAAATTGGATATGGGTGTTGAAATTATCTTATTTTTAGTACATATAACTTACTATATCTGCAATTCTGAGAAATATATTCGTCAACATCCATATAGTTGAATAATAGAATCATACATAATTTTCCCACCATTTACATATGTAAATTCATTGGATGTCTTATTTTATTGAATTTATACGGTTTTGTTTAGCTCGTTTAACGTCCATGAGCCTCCAACTATGTATAAGTTTGATTGATATGAACAAAAAGAATGGTATCAATTTACTTGAAATATGGTTTGAATATTGGACATAATGCATTATATATAAACTATAAACCTAAATATATTAATTATAAAACTAAATATGGTTTCAAATTTTACCCTTGTGGGATTTTGTTTGTACTTCTGATTGGACTAATCTCTTGAATAATATTCTAAATTAGCAATAAAATGCAAAAGAAACTTATAGATAAAATCTGGAAAAACCTCCTCGGTATCATATGCGACCCGACCCAACCCCATAATACTTTCACGTGGCCCATGACCTCCTAATTAAACTGTGATGCCCCATATGCCGCGCACGAAATTTTGACGCCCTGCTACTTCATTTTTAGTGATTTCAAGTATTAATGTTTGTATATAAAATATGAATCTTATCCATAAGAAACGTTTGAGATTTTACTTAGAACGGAAGAAAGGTCAGGACGTCATATGACATAGTTTCCCATACATTAAGGTATTTGTATAAAGTCCGTTAATATCAATTTCGTTACTGTAGCATAATTCAGTCTCGTTTGTATGTTTGTGTTTTTTTTCGTCAATAACTTTATTTTGTATGTTTGTCTCTTTTCACATTTGTGAAAAAATTAAATGTATCTAATAAATTGAGGTTTATATAGGTTTCCAATTTAAAACGGTTTGATATTTAATCCTATTACATTACTTATAGTAATTTTTATCTTAATTTTCGATGTGTGATTCCGAATACGTCCCTTCAAATATCTTCCGTCCCATCTCGAAACGAATTCTATTTTAGGATCGACAATAAACTTTTTTGGGTCATCCTATTAGAGTCAACAAACAAGACTCTGATACTATGATAAATTTGAGTTTAGACGAGATTTCAACTTAAAATCAATTGACTCAAAGTAGATTGATTCTTAATTATATTATATATTATTTAGATCTCATCTTTATTTTTTCGATATAAAATTCCTATTAGTATCATACTAAATAAATTTGCTTCTTCATTATCAACCTAATAAAGGTTTGCATTTTCTACTTTTAAAAATATTTTATGCAAAATTAATTATCTCAAAAATATTTTTCAAATTTAGACAAATTTAATAGTATTATTAATGAATCGAATCGGAGAAAACTATAGGCAAAATGTCCAAAATTAACAAAACAACGCCAACGTAGAGGCATGAATTTCATTTGAAACTATTGATATCATAGTTGGTTTTCTCTGAATTACTTAGGAGCAATTAGATCACTTTGATCGAATCTTGATAAGTATATAATCTTTAATTTGCATTTAAAACAAATGGATACAAGAGCGGCCACAAGATGCGCTTGTGAACAATATGGAATTTATATTATATGAATTAGTTTAGATTTTGATTTGACCTATGAACTTGATCGTTAATGATTAGGATTATGTTTCTGCAGCTCAATTTTCAACCAGCCTTTCATGCTACCTGCAGAAGCTGAGTCATTGGACACACCATCCGATTTTATGAACGTCACGTGATTGTCATGCTACCTACAATATATTTACACGTCGATGCGATATATAAGTCGTCATCACAGCAACATGTACGCATTACGTGTACATTCGTATGCAAATGGATATGCATGTCCGGTTTAATTACGTTCCTTGTCTTCTATTATTTTGAGTATTCGGTCGTTTTAGATTCGAGAAAGAAAGACTAGATTCGTGTCGGATTTTCGGGAGGCATCTTATTCATTCTTTTTAATT
Organism: Euclidium syriacum; assembly: GCA_900116095.1. Classification (NCBI taxonomy): domain Eukaryota; kingdom Viridiplantae; phylum Streptophyta; class Magnoliopsida; order Brassicales; family Brassicaceae; genus Euclidium; species Euclidium syriacum. Next base: position 7,101,180 of record FPAK01000007.1, on the reverse strand, counting down.
ATTTTTTTTGTTATGGAATATGCTTTATTTGGCAAGAAAATATCTTTAGCGGAGTGGAGAGTGATGTCTAGCGGATTTAAATAAAATATCTGAAAGTGTTTTGTTGAATTACTAATTTATGATAATATTATACAAATATGATTCAAGTGATATCTATAATTAACAGTGTTTTTACTTTTGTATATGAAATCATAAAATACACAAAATGTTACCACAAAATAATAGACAAATGAGTTTCACATTTCATTATTTTTTATAACTCAGATAATCCAGAATTCGAAATCGGTGACACAACCCAATAAGATATTTTATGAAACACCGACATTACTGATCAAATTTAGCCGACTAATCATGAGTCTTAGAGAACTATGTGAAAGTTCCAGTGGCCATCCAACTCGAATCCAATTGGCGGAAGTCTCAGCTAAAATTCATTTACCACTTGAACCAACACGGATTGATTGACTGTTCAACTTTAACTAACTTTCACCATGATAATTAGGGAAGAACATGAATACTTGATAGTTATCTCACATTAGTTATTTGTTCCATATCCGGTTGAAAAAATCAATTATTCATCATCAGGACCCGACGAAGCCATATTGGAGTCTAAAACAAAAATAAATATTGATACCCATAAATGAAAAAAATTGGCTCGATTTCTACACTTCTGAACCGCAAAAACTACACATAAACCACTACATCAATAACAAGTTTTTGTAAAGTGATGCCTTAAAATGTTTTATAATATTTCGTTTATCATTGTCAAAACAAGTATCATAACTTAGATATTTACAAATGCGCGGTTAAGTAAAAATTACTAAAAAAAATCAATACCTAACTTATTTTATTCATTATTCGTTTTATTTTAACCATTTTATATACATACTTATCATTTATGTAAGATAAACTATGTTGAAGATTTAAATTATATATTAATGGGTAAAGAACGGATCATATAATTAACAAGTAACTTGCAAATAACATGTACTTGAAATTACGAACATTTAACGAATAAAATAACAAGTTTAGACTAAAAATAAAAATAAAATAACAAGTATGAATTTTTGTTAGTTCTACAAGACATATCATATAGTTAATACACCTTAAAATAGCGGATACTTCATACCCTTAGAATCATCATGACTTGTTCATAATTGTCAGAACCAAAAATTGACTCGAAGCCTAAAAGTCCGTTAACTCGATCTGGGTGGAACTGAGCCCATAACTTGACCACATTGGCTAATCTCGGTTCCACGAAAATAAAGATGTCATCTATTAGTATTAAACTAGATGATAACAATATCATGTGCGGATATAATATTTTTTTTATATAATTTATGTAGATTTTTTGTAATAATATATATCATATTTGAATGATATTTAAAAAATTATGTATTGTACTTCATAATATAAAAATTAGATATATATAAAAACATAAACATTTATAATTGTTAAAAATTAGTGTTAGACAATGTAAATCATATTATAGTGTGTTAATATAAATAAACACTAAATTCATCAAAAAAAATTATTAAAAAATGTTAAATACTTGGTAATAAACAAAAAAAATATAATACTAAAATAATGAGTTGGACTGCAAATTATTAAATGGGTCTGGTATTTTGAATGTTAGGATTAGTTTTTAATGACATGTCTTAAAGAAATAATCTCATTGGTTATTATTCTCAATTTAATCTCTTTAAGACATGTGGCAAAAAATGTTCAAAATGTCTTCTCAATTAATATACAGAAATCCTCAATTAATATACAAGGGATTCCTGAGGCAAATGATTGTTATATCCTAAATGAAATCACAGTTATTCATGTCATCGATATTGAAAATTTGCATTCCTCAGTAGAAACGGTAGATGAAAAATAATCCCTAATTCTTTTTGTTTGTAAACGAATGGAAATTTTCATCTCCCATATTTTTTGCATTATTTACATATAAATTATCCAGGTACTGTAGGCTTCAAAATGCAAGTGCTTGGAAGAAAAAGATATTCCTGACACATTATTTCCGATCCAAGTGAATCTGAGAAGCAATTCCTGGAATAATTCAACAAGTACATACAAAATCATGTTCCAGTTTACCTGAACACATCAGAAGACCCATTGGAAACCACGGAGAAACGAAAACTCTGAGTTGAAGCATTCGCAAACATTAAATAACACTGGCCTGTCGCAAGGAGCTCATGATGTCTTCATCAAAGAGAAACATCACCTTTGCTAATATACCACCAGGCCTGTCGCAAACATTTAAAGTTTCAGAATTTCAGATGAGAAACCAAACTTCCTTGATGCCAGTGACACAATGTATAGAATCAGAATAACAAGTTCACAGTTTTGATGGGTAAGGAAGCCGGAATCCAAAATCGGTCTCTCTTGCGAAGAAAACTGCCGGCCAAAGCTCTCAAAGCCCATCTCTGGTGTATCAACATTCTTGTACTGAAACCACCAAATCTTTAAAAGAGGTCATGGTAAGTAATCATGGTGGTGAGTTTAACTTCTCCAACTTATCATCTGCTTCTCTTTTACTCTCACGGTTTGATGATCTCCAAGCACCAAGAGTCTTGAAATCCCACACAAACTCTGAGATCTCATCCTGAGGCAAGGTTAGACCTTCACGTTTTATTGACCTATGCAACTCACAGAAGAATTTCGGGTCTTGTAGCTTAATGTACTCCTGCAAAACTTGCTCATGACTTGGAATCCAGTTCCTAGGGAAAGGAGTATAGTCACAAGACGGAATCAAAGACATGCGAGAGAATTGAACTCCTTCTATAGCATCAACAAGTCCCATTCTCAGAAGATCAGAGTATTCGGGTGCAGAATTATTGCTACTCTCACTTAACGGATGGCTAAGATCTCGCGAGGCAATGCTGTACACTTTAGCACGAGATTTAAGTCTATATCTTGCAGCGTATAGTTTAGCCAAAGAGCTTCTTATTACATAAGCACAGAATCCAACAGCCTTCTTCCGATTGTCTGCATATTTGTACCAATCAGCCATCGTTTCAAGAAACTTATTCATCTGAGAGTTACTATGAGACTGGCTTGAATAAAGCATAGGGTTACAAGGTAAAGGCTCGGGATCTTTGTCACCTTTAACAAAAGCAAGCCGCCTAAATTGTCGGATACATTGTTCTAAACTAGCAGACACAGAAAGCAATGTTCCTACGCCCTTTTTGCTCACAATGCTGCCTCCGCTTCCAGTGTAACGGAGAGTAGGGTAAATAACTCTTCTGCATATTATGTGGTCAAGAAACTGAATTCCTCTGCTTATATGTTCAATCTCTAACTTTGAGTTATCCAATTTCAAACCGAAAACTCTATCGCTAAACTCAATTATCTCCCTCCGGATCTTTACTGCATCCTCTCTAGGTCCTCTAATCCCAATCAGAAAATGACCACCATACCTAATGTAATCCATTTTCCTAGTTTTCTCCTTCCCACTTGATGGAACAAACTCCGGCCAGGCTGGGTTATGGCAACCATCTTCGATAGACTCCTTCCATATTGAATCCTCTTTACAAGGTCTAAAATACTCAACTATCTTGGCTTCCATAAAGCGATCCAGCTCATTAAGACATACATTAGCAAGCAAAGGACTCAATATCCCACAGTAGCCATAAGAAGGCACCTTTGCAGCTTCTTTGGGAGCAAAACTGTAGAAAGTTCTCAGCCAATAAGGATCCGGTTTTGGCTCATCCTCACTCAAAATCTTCTTTTTCGTGGTCTTCCTTTTTTCACGTTCGGCCCTTCTTTTGGCCCCCAATCCATCGTTATTGTCGACGGCACGCTTGAACACTCTATCAACAGACGGCATGTTCAAAGAAGATTCGATCAAGCCGAGAACTTTTCTATCCTTGACAACTTTTTGAAGACAATTCATCACTACATCGACATCCACATGATCCAACAGCTCACTAATATTACCTTTCATGAACCATAAGTATCCAGCGAAATTACTTCTGATAGTTCTAATCACAGTATGGGGATTTCTACCTGGTCGAAATCCATGACTTTTACTCGAAAACCTAGCCTCGAAGAAAGGCTCAAGTATCATCAATAGAACCTCATGCACCACCCGATCCTGAAAAATCGGTTCCTCTGACTCCATCACCTTTTTTAGCTTCCCTTTCGACATAACTTCTCCTCCGTTCGCCGAGATTTTATCTTTAGGGCTCCGAAGGTACTGGTTCATCTTGTCGTTCCACCGGAATTGACAACCGGAACGCATGACGGCTTGTTGGAGGGAGAGAAGTGAGCGGAGGGCGTTGGAATGAATGGCGTTGCGAGGTGGGAAAGTTCCGGTTACATGAGCACAAGTTCGTTGGTAAGCTAGTACCCATAAGTCGAATTTGGAGAGAAAACCTGTGAGATTTGAAAAAGTAGCAGAAGGAGGAGAAGAGAATGATTTGACCCAGAGGGAGAGGCAGATATCGACAGGATCTTGCTTGAGTAGTGAATAGATGTCCTGGGTTGAAGAAGCTTCTCGTGATTCGGATTTGCGATTCGGGTGGATTGCAAGGGAGGAGATTGGCTTGACGAAGGAGTTGCAGTGGAAGCGTTCGACGATATTCCTCACCGAACTGATAGTATATGTCAGTCTTCTCATTCTCTCTATTTGATGACCAGAAGGCGAACGCGTGAGTTTTGTAAAAAAGTTGTTCTAAATTCAACCCCAATATTTTGCTATTCTACGAGTCAAACCTTTGGTTTTGAAAATGAAGAACGACACCCTATTTTGATATACAAGCCTAAAAGTCACTAGTTTATGTAAATTGTTTTAATTATTTTCTTAACTAAACAAATAATCTTTTCTCAGTTGGTTTTTTTTGTATGTAAACAAACAACTTGTTGATTGTTCTAGAAGTTAAGTGGTATAAACCAATTGAAAAAAAGTCCAAATATCATTGTTACCATTCAAACTCTAGATTTCTTTAACGTAAATCTTAAGTAATAGTTAGTTTCTGTTTTGTATGTAACCAAATTGTCACTTAACTTTTTCCGAATTGCCTGCAGACATGATATTTCCTCTAGCCTCCAAATCTTGTTAACAGTGACAGTCAAACTAAAACTAGGCTTGGGGTTATAATTGAGATATCTAATTACAAGTCCATAAAGCTTGCAAGGGAGGTTAACATTATATGATATAAAATGAAACTCAATGTACACAATTGTGCCGATGAAGTATATACATCCATATATATATACGTGAGTGAAGACTGTCGGTGTTATATATCAATCAGTTGGGTAGGATTTTGAGGAGTTCAACATCAAAGAGAAGTGTCTTGTCTATGAGCCCTTGGTTCCTCAGCACAAAATCTAACGCACGTTGTCCCTGCCCAACAACAAAAAGAGAACATTCAAAAACAACGTCTTTCTTTTCATACAATACATTACATACATAAAGCAAAACAAAAAGCTCACAGAGAAAGTTGATGGCCTGGGCCCACTCTTGTTGTAGTCATTCTCCGGGTATCCTAGTTCCGGCGGTACAAGAATCCTGTAAAACCCGAAGCTAGTTATTAATTCATTCTATTACATAAACCATTGTGTGTGTCTCTTCTTCTTCTACAATTCATGGTTATTAAAGTGAATCAAGATCCAAGGAGGTAAAGTTCCTGTTTACTATATGAACGTCCAAATGAAAAACATAAGGACGATGATGCGTAGCGTTAAGAGATATTAGAATAGATGTCGAACCTTCTGATACCACCAATTGCCATCCCAGAGACAGCTTCCTCAAAAGCAGGTATCACCTGCAGCATCCATCATACACTCAGCAACCGTTTAAACCAATATAGCTTAGATAAGAGACGATAAAGTAGATGACTAAGACTTGTTTCGGAGATCAATGAACTTCAAGAACCTGCAGTTGAATTATTGGCGAATTGCACCTACCTCATGGGATCCCAAGGTGAATTTACAAAGCTCCTTTTCATCCCCCTACAGAATTCAGAAGGGGACACACAGCTAAGGACACAGTCATTGTTGCTAATGAAATAATAAACAAGAACCAAAAAAAAAAGTTCCTACCTCAAAAGAACCTCCTTTTGTTCTATTGCGAGCTTCAAATATGCGGCCATAGTAACCTATAGTGTAACCATCCCAGTCAACCTGAGATACGAGCTCAAGTTTTGTATTAATATTATGCTCTCTGAAACATTATATGTCAAGTCCAAATTCTCTAACCCAAGGATATAAACCATAGATATGCAGAAATTTCCTTACCACAACTTTTTCTCCTTTCTTTGGTTTAGTCCCAGTTCCTAATCGCAAATCCTGCACTCATCTCAAATTTCTCCAAGTTAAACGAGATAAAAAGATGACCGCATAGAAGACATAAGATATGACAATAATAAGGAGTAACCTTATACTGAAGACCAGATTGTGTCTCTGTATAATCTGGATACTTCATTTTTGTTTTGCCGTAATCTTTCCCTCTAAGTGCCGGCACTGCGCGTGCAATTATGTAACGAAAAGAATGTGGATCAGCAATCAGTATGAGGAGAGTAAAAAACTGTAAACCAACCAACGAAAGTTTGTACTCATTCATTTCCTAACGGTGAACAAAGTATGACAGAGCAATCAAACAGCAATCCAAATTGCAAATGCCAATATCTTGAGGTATGCTCAAAAAGTAACTACTCAATCGAATTTGTGATAATGTAACCCTGAGAAAGATTCGCTGCCGTCAAAAAGAAATAGAAATCTTACTGTCAGCGAATTCGGAAGCTGCTGCAATTGCTCCATCTTTAGCATTGTATGCTAAGGCTCCAATCAGCAAACCGACAGAAGAAGCCAGCAATTTTCTGCGATCAAATTCTCCAGAGATAAGAACACAGCCACAATTTCCACCTGATTCAAGACAAATTATACATTCATACTTCAATTCGCTATTCAGCTCATTTATATCTATCTACTGAAAACGAGGATTAAATTGCAGAATCTAACCTGAAGAGCGAAGAGGAGAGAAGTCATCTGGCTGGTCAGCTAATCGAGCAGCTACAGTCGCCCGGCATCTCTGAGAATCAAAAAGAGAGATTTCGGTGAGTGAAGGACGAATAAGAAGAATAAGAAATAGTGAGATGGAACGGCGTCTACGATGGTGGAGGAAGCTCCAGCGAGCGTTGTGGATTGAGTCGAGGACGTAGGGAGGTAGCCAAAGGCTGATATAGACGCCATTAAAGCTGAAACTGATAAAACGGAAATTTTTTGGTATGCCCAAGAAGAGAGAGATAATAAAAGCCTCGATTTTTTTTTGTAGAGACTTCTAAGCCTCTTCTCACTATATTCACCAAATAAATGCGCATTTTCATATAAAGTTACATATAATCGAATCTAATTGGCTCTTAGTATTTAAATCTTGCGTTAATTAGATTAATGTAATTTGGTTTACATTATTTTTTGTATGGGTTGATAAAACAACAAAGTAATCTGTAAATATACTCGTAAAAAGATAATGATAGTTTTAACTCAGCAATAGTTTCTTTTATTAAAAACATGAATTGAAATCGTAGAAGAAGAAAATACGGTAAGAGTCCATAATGTGAACGAACATGAAGCAAAAAGCCATACAACAAACAAGCATAGGGTTAAAGAAGAAAGCCACAGCTTCCTCTTTTATTTTATTACCACCAAAAAAACAAAATGATGATCCAAGTTCGAACAGTTTCCTTAATGGCTGGCTAGTTTGAGAGTGTTGGCCTTCTCTTGCAACGTACCTAGCAGACTCTCGAAACTCTTCTTGAAAGAATCAACTCCTTCATCTTCCAACTGTGCCCCTACCTTGCCCCAGTCTATTCCCAGCTTCTCTAGTGCACTGTAAATCCCTTCCGCTTCTGACACATTCGCATCTATCGTCCTCTTCACTGTTCCATGATCTATGAATGCTTCCAAGGCTTGATCCGGCATCGTTGACACCTAAAACCCCACAAAAACAGCATTTTCCATCTCAAATTCTATATTAGGCACATGAAGACTCAACAAAGAAAAAGATGACTCACGGTGTCAGGTCCGATGAGAGGAGCGACGTATAAGGTGTCGGAGTAAGCTGGGTTCTTAACACTTGTGGATGCCCAGAGAAGTCTTTGCTTCTTGGCACCTTTCTTTACCAAAGCTTCCCATCTTGGACCTGAGAATTTCTTTTGGTACAGTTTGTATGCTAATGCAGCTTGAGCTACAGCCGCCTGCAAAGAGTAAATATATCCTCTGTCATTAGCAGCGATTCACACTAGTGGTGTAAGATTCTCAGCGATGAACCGAGCTTTTTACCTTGCCACGGAGATCTAGTGCTTCTGGGGTACCAATTTGCTCAAGCATTTTGTCAATGAGAGTATCCACACGACTGACAAAGAAGGATGCAACACTGGTAACTCTTGACAGGTCATCAAGTCCTGACGCCTCGAGGCCATCCAAATATGCATCGATCACTGCTTCATATCTGGCTATTGAGAATATAAGCTGAAACGGAAAAGAAACAAGGCTTATATCATATAACTCCAAACAAGAATTCGAAGGATCATAACTCATTTTACTATGCAATAAAGACACGAATAAATGATAACACTTTGGAAAAACTTACGGTGACGTTGACACTTATTCCAGCTGCAATGACATCTCTGATGGAAGGAATGCAAGGAGCAGTAGCAGGAATCTTAATGTAGACATTACGACGGTTCACAACCTTGTGAAGAAACTTAGCAGATTCAACAGTGCCGTTAGTGTCATCAGCAAGCCTAGGTGAAACTTCAACAGAGACATATCCATCCGCACCTTCTGTCTGGTCATAGATTGGCTCAAAAAGTTCACAAGCATCTTGAATATCCTTCACCACAAGTTCCCAATACGCACTTTCAATGTTCTTTCCTGATTCCACAAGTGTCCTAAGATAGAACAAAAAAAGAAACAAGAGATAACATGAACAAGATCAGCCAACTTTTCACACAGAGAAACAATCAAGGCCCTAATAAGGCCAAAGACACACACAAAAATATGCACCTGAACTGATCATTATAAGCATTTGAAGTGGAAATGGCTTTCTGGAAGATCTGCAAGATTTATACAGTGAAGTAGTCAAGACAAATGAAACAATCACAGAGTCGGGCAAGACCATAAAGCAAATAGCCAAAACACACAGAGAGGTGATAAAATTACCGCAGGGTTACTAGTAACGCCTCTAACACCACGGGCAATCAATGGGAGAAGATCAGTGACGGGACGGCATAGATTATCATACCAAGGACTCTGACCTTCTTTCTCATATAGATCGTGAAGTGTCGTTCTCTTTGCAGCACTTCCGTTTCCACCAGAGACTGAACACCTCACACTGCAATTACACCAAAAGGGAAAACACCAAAATCAGATTCTACTCACAAAAACATACAGTAGTAGTTGGTCTTTATCCGTCCTAACAAAAATTTACTTCGGTTAGATTAGTCTACAAAACTAACCACCATGACAGGCGAGGTAAGTTTCCAGCTTAACAAAAAAAAAGGAAAACAAGATCATTTCTGATGGAACCCCAGAGCGAGAAACAGACTATGCAGAGTAAAACACAAGTAGGTACAACTTACAAGAAGGAAGGTCTAGATTGTTGATTGTAACGAAGGGAAAGCTGAGAAGAGGAAAGTTTCGCGTTCAAGCCGCTTCTAACGCGGAAATCGACGAAGGATCTGGGTACGATGGAAGAAGAAGACGAAGAAGAAGAGGATCTGGAGGCGACAGAAGTGGCGGGGGTGAGATTAGCGAGATTCGAAATGGTCGCCATCTTTTTGTTTGGTAAATATGAAACTTTTGTTTTCTTGGTTTGATCGGAGGAGAAATACAAAAAGGGAGAAATGGGGTTTGGTGAGTTATGAAGTTAGGTCGGAACGCAAACGCCAAATATATAAATATTATAAGATGGATGTGGATAGATGTTAATAGTTGACCATTTATACGTCCTAATGATGTCACATTTTGCATTTCAATTTATGAATTACCATATACATTTTGTTGTCCCCATTAAAAAAAAATCTTGTTTTTCAGAAATATTTGAAATTTTTTGATCTTTTTCTAAATCTTTTCAAGATTCCAGAACGAATTCTATTTTTTCCAGAAAACTTTTCAAAAATAAATATAAAGAAAACATCTTTATCTGATACATAAAACATAAAATAGTAACAGATTAGAGCGGTGTCTTATGATAAACACGAGAGGTTGCTTTGGCTTGTTGTAATTAGTGAGTGAATTTGTAATGGCCGTTGTTAGTTCGCAAGGGTCAAAGAAGTCACTTCCGTATCCCAAAACAAAAACAAGAGTAGTTGACTATTTGATCTTCTTATTACCCAAACCAACCATTGGCTTTTGTGTATGCAATCAGGACAGTTGAGTAGGGTAACCAATGGGTGCTACGGCTGGATCCAATAATTAAAAGAAAGATTAAGAAAAAATTATAAAAAGTAATCTAAATTTGTTTTAAAAAATGTACATTTCTTTTGACGATTCCTCCAATTTCAAGACCGCAAACGATTTTTCTTTCCACTAGCGAAACCAACTCAAACTGTCATGCATACACCTAAAATTTATATGTAGTCATATGTACTCTCTCCTCTGAAGTCAAGGGATTTCCTAAAAGCATTGGTATGATGCGGTTAATTTGGTTCAAAGCTCATACACCAAAACATGCTTTTATTTATTGGCTTGCATAACTTGGGAAGCTTGCTTTCAAGAAATGAATGATCAAATGGGGACTCGATGTCTCTCCTCTCTGTGTGCTTTGTAAAACCTTTATTGAGACAAGGGACAATCTGCTTTTGCATTGCACCTACACCAAGGAGATCTGAACCTCTAGACAAGGTTAAATCCTACTCCATTTTTCCTTTTCAGATTGAGAAGATCCTATGCACTGAATGATGGTCAAGACTCAAGACTCGCAGTCTTACCAAACTCATTAGTGGCAGGAAAAGAATGGCAGAATCCATCCCACCATCTCTCAGCCTCATCCAACTCTATTTAGCTATCAAGGACAAGAAGCCGTATGCTAACCTTTTAGTCTAAGGTTTCAACTTGCTTTTTGTAAGCAACTTGTTAATGAGATGAACACTTGAAAACATTACCCAAAAAGGATAATATATTCAAATTCATATTTTTTATTAAAAAAAATGTAAACACATTGTTTAATTAATTTGTGATGACGCCTAGAAACATGAGATACAAAAAGAATCTCTAATGCAGAGGAAAAATAGGCATGATAAACAATAATCCCGGAGTATGAACAGTCATAAAGAAAAAAAATACTCGAGTAAACATTCAAAAGATATGACAAGTTTCTTTTATTCAGCAAAAACAAGACAATCTTGCTCTAAATTGCCGGAAAATATAAAACAAAACAAAAAAAAACCAATAAAGTTCATTGAGAACCAAAGAGACTGACTGTTGTGCTTTTATTCATCAACCAATGAGTAACTTATTCTCTTCCAAGAAGCTGTATGTTGGCACTTCCAGATTGTATGGTGCAGGACCTTTCCTAATCCTTCCAGAGATATCGTAATGTGAACCGTGACACGGACAGAACCAACCTCCATAATCACCAGCGTTAGGCAAAGGGATGCATCCCAAATGAGTGCATACTCCAACTACGACTAACCATTCCGGATTCTTGACTCTGACCGAGTCTTCTTGTGGGTCTCTCAGAGATCCAAGATCCACACTATTCGCCAGCTTGATGTCATCGTCTGTTCTTCGCCTGATGAACACGGGCTTACCACGCCACTTTACTGTAACTGTAGTTCCTGGTTCGATGCTTCCGAGGTCAACCTCGAGGGATGCAAGGGCAAGGACATCTTTACTTGCAGACATGCTCACAACGAGCTTCAGAACAAGAAGACGGATAACAGAGGCGTAAACAAACCTCCCTCCCGACAAGACAAAATAGGCGAATGCACGCTTGCTTGGGTCACCAGGTGGGTAACGCTCATGGTTATGGCTGTCATACACAATCTTTGAGTTCGGTGATTTGATTGCTTCGACGGTCGCTGGGAGTTCCGAACCAAAGCCTACCTCATTTCCTTGCACAAAGACTTGAGAAGAGAAACCTGAAAATAGCATTAAACATTAAGGCAATCTTTTTACCAGTCAAGTGTTCTAAAACAAATGTTACCACTATCAAGATTTGACGATTAATGTATAAGGTTCTAAAGAAAAACATAAGTGCAAATAAGCAGTCATCCAAACAATTATACTATAATATCATATCCAGTGAAGACTAAACTATTAATCATCGCAAAAATCAAGAAAACAAATTCAATAATCAGATACTCTGTATTACAGAAATGCTTAAAACACAACAAAGACACAACAAAGCTAAGATTGCAAACATAGGTTAACAAAATAAAACTCCAGATTATTTTACTGATGCAAGTTCCTCAGCATGCCTTTTAACTGTTATAATAATCTTCCAAACACAGACGATAAAATCTCTATCACTCTAATGATGAAGAAATACATGGGCTCGTAAATCAAAATTTTAGGAATTAAGAAGCCAGTGCGAATCACATTACGGATAACAGACCCCTAGGATTTTACAACCAGGAGAACTATTGGGAAGCTTTTCTCAACAGCAAAAGGGCTAATCTCAGAACTAATCAATTTATATCCGATCAATCAACTCCAAAGTCTATTTCCTTCCATTCCGGAGCAAATGCTCAAAGAATGAAACGAAATGATAAATCAAGCTGTAATATACCGTCTAGTTCATGGGAATCAAATCAGATAACACGTTTGTTCCCACGAATCATCGAGTGGAGACGATACCAGGACACTCAATCATTCCCGGGACTCATACAAAATTAAAAAAGGATTTTTTTTTTTTGTTTTAAAACATTCAATCAACACCTGAAATGAAATCACAATTTTCCTTCAATCCAGATAGAAAAAGGGTTGTAGATCGGAAAACCTCTTATAAGGCTCCGGTGAGCAGAATTGAAACCTAAAAGGTCTGAAGCGACGACGGATCTGGCGGATGAAGAGGAGTCACCGCCATCGGAGAGCGTATGGTCTCTGGAGAGGACGAAAGAGGTCGCATTCGAAGATCTCTGCGAAACAGAGAAAAGCCTCCTCCCTGCAACTCGCAGCATCTCGGCTGAATGGGTTATGGCCGAATCTAGGGTTTCGCTCTAGGAGAACAGAATCCTAAGGTAAGGGATGGCCGATGCAAACAGAAGATTAGTCCTTTAAAAAATAGTCGTCGTCGATAAAAGAAGAGTTCAGTTTGGTTTTTCTATTAATAATTAGGGGAATTGTGATGTCATGGCCTCAATTTTTCAGTTCTATCATGCTTTTTTTTGGTTTTATTTTACCATACTTTTTTGGTTAAAATAAATTTAATTTGAGTAAGATATCATGAAAAAATATATACGAAAAAAATATTTATATAGGAGTAGACAATTTTTTTTTAGTTAGATTAGATGAATATATATTTTTGAATATTTTGTAAAAACCAAGTTTTTAGTTGTTTTTTTTGTTAAAAAGAATTTAAGGGGTTTAAAATTTTTAGTTAGAATATAGATATCAACATTGCTAATATACATATTGAGTGGAATCTCGTAAAGAGAGGAATGCATGCAAATATTGTGTAAGTTAGGATTTTGAGGGTAGTTTCAAGAAAACAGTCTCCATAATCACTAGTTCATGGGATTTACAAGTTAACGCATCAAGATAATTTGGAGATATCACGATACCGATAAATACAAAGAAAATCATCAAATACACATTATTCTTTTTGGTAGAACATAGATCATCTTATAACGTTTTATCGAAATATGTTTATCCATTAAATGACATATGTCTTCGAGTATTGCATCATTAACCCTGGAAGAATATTGAAGGATGCAAATGGGTTTTGTTTTAACCAAGCACAATTTTGGTGGTGCTATTGAAATATAAAAAACGTGTATAGTGACTAAAGGTTTTATTCAAAAACACATATATAGTTGTTTTTGGGATTTCTTAACCGATTCGCGAGAAAACTATACTACAGAATAACATGAGAAATCTTTATTAATCAATAGAATAGTCGATCGCCACTATCACAAATTATAAATATAAAGAACAAAGTTTAAGCAATAACGGAGAAGAGAATTCGCCCGTGCCACTTCAATATCGTTGCTATACTCTTAGTTATTGTCTCTGGAGACGACGTCAACCTTGCTTTTAGGTTTCTTTGTTTGAAACATGACTCTTCCTTATTCCATAAATTCTTTATTTATAGAGTTATGTGAACTCTAATATTAGTTGGGTGAAGTCGTCCGGTGTCCCTCCTAATTCTCTTGAGATTAAGAGAATATGTCAATGCCACGTAATTTCCTTTTGAATTAGGAACGATGCTAAAACATAGATGCTAAAACATAACGTATCATAGGTTAGTGCTTATCCATTAACCATGAATGTCAGGTTAGTGCTTATCCATTAACCATGAATGTCAGTTAGTACCTAACCGTCGAGGTCGATTGTCGGTGAGTGTTGAACAGTTAGTAGCTTCAATGGTTACTGCCTCACTGTTGATGTTACTGCCTTACTGTTGATAGTGCCTCATTGCATGGTATAATATCTCTATCACTATTGAAAAACTCAAAATTTTCTAAATATAAAGTCCAATGTCACATATCTTAATTCACTAGTATTCATTCTTGCCCACTGGTATTCATTCTTAGATTGGAAATAGCTAGATATTTGAAACGTATTTCTATATGCCAGAGGAAATACTATGCTAGATGATACATTTCTTGGTTTGTAAACATTTTCACTACCTAATGATCCTAACAATTACCTTAATAAGGAAAGTAGTACACCTCTACACAACTGTTCTCCTTATCGGGAGGTAATTCGTAGAGTGTTATATCTCACTACTACTAGTCCAAATATCACTTCCATTGTCCATCGACTCAACTAAATCTTGCTTCAACATAGTATGTGCATCTATGCATCTTCAAGTTGCACATGGTGTCTTCAAGTACATAAAAAAAAACCAATCCAGGCCAAGAAATATCATGTTGATGTTGACTAGGGAATTTTCCCTGATTTTTGCAAATCATTATTATGTTTGGTGTCCACTTTTGGAACTCATATCTTGGAAGTCTAAGAAATAACCTATGATGAGCAGAAGTAGTGCTCCAGAGGAATGTAGAAGTATGTCAAATGCTAATTGTGATACGCTTTGGTTACTTCAACTTTTGAAAGTCCTTCATATCACTCACCACTTTTGCAAAGCATTTCTAAAATATTAAATAAGTTATCATCACTGTAACTAACTATGTTTTTCACGAACGCACAAAACACATCAATATTAACTACCACACGTTACAAGATTAGATAAGGAATGGTGCTCTCAAGAATCAACGCACTGACATATTGAGTAAAGCTTATTTAATTTACTCACTCCTTTTAAAACCTTCTATCTTCTTCGAGATGTCATGATAAAAGTTTGCAGAGGCGCATTACTAAGTATCTGTACACAGCTACTTGGTTAGTTAGTTAGGAAATTTGTTTTGCATAATTAAACCAAGAAAACACTGTACAAAACGTTCACTCGTTAGTGAAAAGATCCTATTCCAAACCCAAGCTGTATCTCTTTCGACTCGATCCATCTTATGTTCTTACTTCTGAGGGAATCTTCATAAAATATAAAAGTCATCCGAGATGTTCTCGAAAAGGAACAGATCGAAAACCTTGAACCTCCATCTTAGCTCAATTGTGATAGACGTCTAGAAACTTGAGATATAAAGGAATCTCTCTTTCAAACGATATGTGTATTGATACAAAGGATAGGAAAATATGCATATAATATTAAAAATCCAATTTCCTTTTGAAACAATAAACAGATTATGAACAGTGTTTCACCAGATGGGACAGACGCTAAGTCATACAAATGACAAGTTTGTATTATTCAGCAAAACAAGATAAATCTTACTGACAGACCAAAGTGTGTAGAAAGCGAAATTGCACGCTAAAATGCCATGCCGGAACATAAAAAACAAAAACAGGTGAAGTTCATATAGACCCAGATGCTGATATTCAGACACTGACTGTTAAAGTTTACTCATCAACCAATGAGTAACTTGTTCTCTTCCAAGAAGCTGTAGGTTGGTACTTCCAAGTTATATGGTGCAGGACCTTTCCTAATCCTTCCTGAGATATCGTAATGCGAACCGTGACACGGACAGAACCAACCTCCATAATCACCAGCGTTAGGCAAAGGGATACATCCCAAATGAGTGCATACTCCAACCACAACTAACCATTCCGGATTCTTGACCCTCACCGAGTCTTCTTGTGGATCCCTCAGAGATCCAAGATCCACACTATTGGCCAGCTTGATGTCATCGTCTGTTCTTCGCCTGATGAACACGGGCTTACCACGCCACTTGACTGTAACTGTAGTTCCTGGTTCGATGCTTCCAAGGTCAACCTCGAGGGATGCAAGGGCAAGGACATCTTTACTTGCAGACATGCTCACAACGAGCTTCAGAACGAGAAGACGGATAACAGAGGCGTAAACAAACCTCCCGCCCGACAAGACAAAATAGGCGAATGCACGCTTGCTTGGGTCACCAGGTGGGTAACGCTCATGGTTATGGCTGTCATACACAATCTTTGAGTTTGGTGTTTTCACAGCTTCGACAGTCGGTGGGAGTTCCGAACCAAAACCTACCTCATTTCCTTGCGCAAGGACTTGAGAAGCGAAACCTAGCATGGCAACCATTCAAGAAACAACTATCAGTATCAAGATTTGACCACTAATGTATAAGCTTTTCAAGAAAACCATAGGTAGATAAAACCGGAATCCATGAGGTATAAGAACAATGCAGGAGTATCACAGTTTCATCCAAATAAGTCTACCATGATGTCAAATACAGTGAAGACTATACTACTCTAATCAAGGCAAAATCAAGAAAACAAGTTCAATAATCAGATGCTGTGTATTGCAGAAATCCTTAAAACACAACAGACTGCCAAGTAAAGATCGCAACTATAGCTCCTTCGATTTACAAAATTAAATTCTAGATTCCCTTTACCGATGCAAGTTCCTCAACATGCCTATTAACTGGCTATAGATTCTCCAAACCAAGAAAATAGATAACACAGACAATGAAACATCCATCTCCCCAGTAATGAAGAAAGACATGGATACACAGGATCAAATTTTAGAAGCATACTATAAAATAACGCAACCCACAAACAGGAAATAGTTAGGAAGCTTTTCTCATCAAAGCAAGGATTATTTAGGAACTGGTCAATTCATTTCCGATCAATCAATTCAAATGTCCATCTTCCTATGGACGAAACAAGTGATAATAGAAGGCAAGACTGTTCAAGAAAGGAGCTGCGAACACTAAAAGAATGCAACACGAATTCAAGTTCCAATATTCGTGGAGTTCAAAACAGATACACATTCGTTTCCACGGATAAATCGCGCAGATACGAGATACGATACTAGGAAATCTCAATCGTTCCCGGGACTCGTACAAGCAAAAAAAAACGATTTTTTTCCCTTTTTTTTTTTTGAATCATTCAATTCAATCAATAAAACTCGAAACAACACCAAAAATATGAAAGCAAATCCAGAAAGCGAAAGGGTTGTGGATCGGCGAACCTCTTATAAGGCTCCGGTGATAGGAATTGAAACATAAAGGATCTGAAGAGGCGACGGATCTGGGAGATGAAGAAGAGTCACCGCCATCGGAGAGGGTATGGTCTCTGGAGAGGACGAAAGAGCTCGCAGTTGAAGATCTCTGCGAAACAGAGAAAAGCCTCCTCCCTGCAACTCGCAGCATCTCGGCTGAATGGGTTATGGCCGAATCTAGGGTTTCGCTCTAGCAGAACAGAGTCCTCAGGTAAGGGATGGCCGATGCAAACAAAAAGATTACTCCTTTAAAAAATAGTTCCCGAGAAATGGTCAATTTGGTTTTAGTTTTTACTATTAATATTTTTATATCAAAAATATACTAGAGAATTTCGAAGACATTGGCTTCTTCAAATTTTCAGTTTTATCCTATAGTTGAGATTTTCTGTTATTTTAGGGGTATATTATAGTCACACAAACAAAGTAGTAATTTACAATTATGTTAAATGGAAATACGTATCTATGAGGTATAAATGTAAACCTTCAACAAACAGTTTAGCATATTCGTTCGTGGGCGTGGCACTTTGAAACTTGATACTCGTGTTTGATTCGTGGCTCTCCCACCTTCATTCATATCGTAATATCAAGTGATATGAAGAATAGACCAAGCTTTGACCAAATTAGCCTTTATATCTATAGACCGACCAATCTAAACCAAAACGAGGAAAAAAATATAATCTCATTGAAACTTTGATGTCTCGAAAAAGCTTTATTTCGAAGCAAAAACAACAAAATGTAATAGCAAATGACAAAAATCAAAACGAGAAGTGGGCTATATATTGTTTCCCATGAGGGTCATATTTATTTGTCAACTGGTGGCATCATCACAAACATTTAGTCCTGATAGGGGAAACTCTTGAGAGTATTCAGAGGTTGCTGAAGTCAACAGGTTCACGGAGAAGCCTCTCCATCTGTTGAGCTCTCGTCCTGATAGACATGTCCAACACCTTTTGTTGAAACTCCACTATGAGTCCACCATAGATACTAGGATCAATCTGCATAACATAACAACACCACCATAAATTATCTTTCCGCTGCACCTCATAAAATCACAAGTCATATATTCACAACATACATACCTTCTGTTCAACAGTTACTTTTTTGCCTTCTCCAATGATCTCCTGAAGCGTCTCCCTCAGTTCCTTCTCCTCAGCAGGGGGGAGTGGCTGTTGTTTTTGGTCCAAAACATTTTGTTAAACTTAAACCCACACAATGGATATGGTTATGGTTTTCTTAAAAGTAAGCTTACCATGACTGTGGTAACCAACACTTTGACGTCTCCCTTATGTGCTTCGGTCAGCTGCATAAATTTCTTAACAATCACGTCTAGGTTCTTTAGCTTTCCTTTCTCAGCTAACAAAGCTGTTATCCAAAAAAAAAAAAGCAAACAACTTTTCATCAGAATAATCAAACGAAATCATAAACAAGGATTCACAATTTCCATTATACATACAGAGGAAGTTCTTAGTGTATTCCGAAAACTTTGCTTTATCGCAAGCATCCTGAATAGCAGCCAGTCTTGTCTGTGTAGGAACAGATGGATCTTTGGTAAACTGTGTAAAAGTAGGGCTTGTCTTCATTGCCTCAGTCAACTCAGAAAGATCCGACTCGATCTTCTCCAAGGAATTGAGTTGTACTCCTGCAATGTACAGCCATGAAGCAAAGTTTCCATTTTCACCAACTAAAGCCAAAGGCACCTGAAACAACATACACAACGTAAGACCACAACAAGTAAAAATCTAAAGCCAGAGGCACCTGAAACAACATATGCAATCAATGTAAGAACACAACAAGTATAAAACTCCAATACAATTTCAAGGGTATTAGAACCGGAGCTATCTATCGGTTCACTAAATGCCTATCAAAGCATCTGTGGCGATTCTCACAAAGATAAATTGGATTGTAACAAGAAAGTAGCACATATATTGGTACCTTGACTTTTTGAGTCGAAGCAGTGGCATAATCTCTCAACTGCAATAAACAGATACAAAGTAGAGATTAATTGATAACATTCTGTGGAAAATCTCAGGGCAATAACTGATACAATTAAGGACTTCAAAAACATCGAATGTCGGAACAATGTAAGCCCGAAAATACGATAATTCCATCCTCTCTTGTTATCAAGCCAATCAGAGATTGGATCGACTGATCTTGTAAGAAGGTTATAAAAATTCTGATCCCTAGCAAAATACTGGACTTGAAGATTCGATTTTTGAGAAATAGGATTACCGCAGGAGTAAGCGGTCCTCCGGATCTAGCAGAGGAGACGGAATTTGATAGGGCGATGTTCTTGAACTGGGAGATCCCCGATCTGATACGACCAGCCAAAGCCATTTTTTTGCAGATAGGTGATTGGAACCCTAGAAATGAGAAAAGTCGATCAGCTGTTTAGTCGAGCAATAGAAAAAGAAAAGGGGTCAGACGAAGAAAATAACTTATTGAATTGGGCTTCTAAACTAGTATCTGGTTCTCGTATATTTTTATTGGGCTTCTAAACAGTATATGGGCCTCAAATCGTCGTTTAGTAACTTTTATTAAGTTTTTGATATGATTTCTAAACTAATTGAACGACCTTTTGAATTTATGCTTTATTTTTCTGTTCTCTTTGAATTCTATTATAGAATTTTTATTTCTGTTTGTTTATAGATCAATGTAATTATAGATTTTTTAGTTTTTTTTAGATTACATATTATTTGTGTATTCTTATATGATTAGTTTTTTTAGTTAAACTGAAACAGGAGTTGGTCTTCTACTTATCATCATTTTTTGTGGTCTCTTTAAGACTGAAACAAGATACTATATATAGAAGGCATTTGCAGATTTGTCAATTAAATAGTTCAACCAAAGTTATAACTTTTGAGTGCAAACTCTCATGATTTTTGTTTGTTCTAGTGGAACTTTGAGTTATCTATTCAACAACTTTTTTGGAGGTAGAAGTTTCAATAAGGTTATCTCTGAAGCAAAGAAAGCAGGTTTCACTGAACCTGATCCAAGAGATGATTTATCTGAATCTGATATTGCAAGAAAGGTAAAAACAGAGTTATCAAATAATTGACACAACATAGTTTTGGAACTTATGATAATCTTCCTTTTTTATTTAGGTGATTATCCTTACTCGAGAACCTGGTCTCGGATTGGACCTCGCTCATATTCCTAATGCGACAGGTAAGCAAACGTAAACAACCACAACAACACATCGAGATAAACAACATTGGTACCGTGAGTTTTTTAAAAAAATCTTAAATTCAAACAATGATTTACACTCCAAGATTTTGAATCATCATATATATTTTTTTGTGATGATTCATCATAAATGATATAACTCCACATAAGTATATAATTAAAAAAATTTCTGAAAAATCATAGGGTTTGTAAATATAAGCTATACTAAAATTGGGATCAAGTTTTAAGCCTATGTTTACTATATTTCTTCTCGGATCTGGTCTTCTTTTATATCTAATCATATTTGTATTTATGTGTAACAAATATTGTTGAGTGTACTCTCTGCATCAACATGAGATTTAAGAATGGTTAGATCTTTATGAAATGTTAGACGTGATCGTGTCACGTACAGTTGGCCACGACTGAAAACAAATTGAGGCAAGTATAGGAGAACCGATTTCAAACTTTGTCCCTCGCTTTTATTAATCGTCATTGCATAGCATACTCTTATTGAAAACTATCTTCTTAGCAATGTGAAAGGATGCTTTGAGTCAGTTGGGGATAAGATTATTTTTGGCATGAAAACTTTATTATTCGTCTCTGTTCCCGTGATTATCTCGCCTTTGATCACTCAATCGCCCAAACGTGTTACTATGAGTCGTGTACCATTGCATAGTCCTTCTTTTTTATTAATGTTACGAAGCAGCATTATTGGTACTCCCACTTTCAAAAGATATTCAACCATATATAGCTTCTCGTATTTTTTGAAATTGTGTCACATTTTCCTATATTTTATGAGCTGGGAATTCTTATGATTTGTCTGACAGTTTTGATAATATGTATTCATTTATCTCATCAACTGTTTCATTTCGGGGTGTTAGGATGTTGTCTCTGTAATGCTTGTATGTGTATTTTTTGTTAGTCCGTTCTTTGCATTTGTGGTTTGAAATATTTTCTCCATATGATCTCCAATTGTTTTCATTAGGAATTTTGAATCAACTACCACCATATGACCATCAGCTCCATTATTGTTTTTATTTTCCTTTGTATATGCATTTCTATCTCCAACATTTAGTACCCATGCTGCAAAGCTTTTTTTCCGATTCTTGGAGTCTCATGTTATGTTTTAAAGTGAATACATTGCAAGATTCCCACAAGAATGATTATTTGATTGATTATAAAATTGTATCTACTTTAGAACCTTGTAGAATGACTGGTAGTATTTGTCGGAAGTCATCACCTAGTAGTAAAGTTTTGCCTCTGAAAGGTTTATCTTTAGATGCTTCAATTTTCATGAACATCAAATCTATTAATGTTCTGTCTAGCTCTTCAAATTCGTACCGATGTGTCATGGATGCCTCATCTTGTATGATAATATCAATTTTTCTAATAAATTCAGCAAGCATTGTTCCAGGCCTTATATGACACATTGAATCTTCATTGAGATTTATCGGTATCATAAAAATGAATGTATTGTCCTACCTGCAGGTAGAAGCAATGTTGTGATGCCTGACGAAGCTACTGTGAGTACAATTTTCTCTGTTGAACTCATCTTAGAAATGATGGTTTTGAAGATGTATGTTTTCCCTACTCCGCCATGACCATATATGAAGAATAGTTTTTCCAGATCATTTTCTACCGACTCCATAACAGTCGTAAACTATTTTTTGGTGCACATTCAAACTAATGAAATATTTTTTGTGCTTTTCTTTTTCCTTTTTTACATTGTATTGTAATTAAAAATCTCTCCTTGAATTTGCGCTTTTCACTAACATTAGAACCCGAGTTAGTTTGACTAAACATTTCCCCACTCGAATCACTAACAATGAAAGGAAAATCCCTGCTTTGGTTTTCTTTGTTGTCTTCGTCGGCGAGAGATACACGATTCACATATTTGATTGAGAAAGAAGTGGATCGATATGAGAAATTGTAATGTGCAAGTCGAATCAGTACCAACAACAACAGGAAAACCCGAGCTTTGATTTTATTATTGTCGTCATCAGCGAGAGATAGGCAATTCACAAATTCGATTGAGGATTGATTTGAGAAGTGAGAAGTTGTAATGTGCAAGCAGTGCCGGCTTATAAGGGTGGACAATGAGGGCGACGGCCGGGGGCCCAAACTTTTAGGGGGCCCATAGGAAAAAAAAAATTTGGTTTAGCTAGCAATAGAATATGTTTTTAGGGTTAATGATCACAATAGTTTTCCAAAACACATGCATTCTGAGAGAACGTTTCATCTCCTCTCTTCTCTCGATAAATCTCCAATCTGATTCTCCACAATTCTTTACAGTCAATACAAGTCTGGTTATTTTTGTGTAAGTTTCCGATGTGAATTCTGGTCTTTATGTTATTTTACAATTTGATGCTCTGTTTATGAAAAAATCAACCTATTTGCTCTGTTTTCGTCATAGTTTTGTTTTGTCACAGCAAATAATCGCAGGATTAGGTAAGAACGAAGATGTATCAGGAAATTAGAAATCCACTTGTAGACTTTTAGTACCTGCTTGTTACCTATGAAACTGTAAAAGTTCTTTTGTTTTTATCAAAAGATAATGTTCTGTTGCTGGTTCAAAACAAAAAAGTTTCCGAGTTAAAGTAAAAGGAATTAGTAAGTTGCTTGAAGCATTGACAATTCCAGCGTCTTTTATTGATGTTAATCACAAACTTTAAAATTCAAATAAGTCTTTGTCACGATATATATATAGATTAGAACTATGCTTATAGTGTCTGTTTGTTGTTTTTATTAGCTTGATTGGAGTTATGCTTTCTAGACTATTGTTTTGTTTTCTTAAATACAACTAATATTCCATTCTTAATAAAATTTCAGGTCTACATTGTTCTTCTGGAATCATGTGATCGCAGAGCCCTCTAATAGTTCAGATTTCAATTTCTAAATTAAGGTGATATTCTTCCTTTACTTAACACTTAATAGTTCATATCATGCCTCCATTACCTGGGTGTCAAAAAAGGAAAAAAAGAAAACTAGCTGAGCAGGCTGCTCAAAAACAATTTGGTGCTTTAGATCCATTTGTGATAAGAATAGATGCCAATGAGAATCCGAAACCTAGTAATGTGGCTAGTGCTTCTCAATCAAAAGATCATCTTGATGATGACGCTAGCCATTTGAGGGAGCATGATAATGTACGAAATGCATCTAATGTTAAAAATCTGAATGTTCGTGAAATACCAAGTTCTTGTGTTGATATTTATGATCCTAGGTATTGGGGAAATCTTGATAATAAAATGAGAGATTTGTTGGTTGAAAAGGGGCCTAAAAGGGAAATGAATCTTGTGTTTCCTTTAGATAAGAACTCTAGGCATTTCTCATATGATTATTATTCTAGGAAGATGAGTAATGGAGAAACTTGTGATAGAACTTGGCTTGTTTACTCGAAACATGTGGATAAAGTTTATTGTTTCTGTTCCAAATTGTTCAAATCTAGAGGTTGCTCAAGTCTCTTAGCTAATGATGGATTAAGAGATTGGAAGCATCTTAGTGAGAGACTTAAAAAACATGAGAGAAGTGTAGATCATATGAGTAACATGAAAACTTGGAATGAACAGAAAGTTAGATTGATTAGAAATCTAACCATTGATAAAGAATTACAGCAGGAAATTTCAAAAGAGAAAGAACGTTGGAGGTTAGTTTTAACAAGAATAATTGCTGTTGTGAAATTTATTTCTAAGCGGAATTTAGCATTCCGTGGAAAAAATGAGAAACTTTACAAAGAGAACAATGGTAATTTCTTAGGTTCTATTGAAATGATTGCAGAGTTTGATTTGATAATTCAAGATCATATTAGACGCATTCAAAGTCAAGAAATCCATCATCATTATCTTGGTCATAATATTCAAAATGAGTTTATTTCTCTTTTAGCTCATACTGTTCAACTTTCCATCGTAAAAGTCATTAAAGAGGCAAAATATTTTTCTGTCATTCTTGATTGTACACCGGATGTGAGCCATCAAGAGCAAATGACTCTAATAGTACGCTGTGTGAATATAAAAAATGAAAAAGTAAGAGTAGAAGAGTATTTCTTAGAGTTTTTAAAAGTAGATGACACAAGTGGATTAGGACTCTTTGATAAATTACTAGATGCTCTAAAGTCTCTTTCTCTTGATGTTGATAATGTGAGAGGTCAAGGTTACGATAATGGGTCTAATATGAAAGGAAAAAATCAAGGTGTTCAAAAACGATTACTTGATATTATCCCAAAAGCATTGTATATGTCATGTGCTTGTCATAGTCTTAATCTCGTGGTTAGTGATGTGGTTCATTCTTGTGTGAAAGCTATTTCCTTCTTTGGAGTTTTGCAACGCATATTTACATTATTCTCTAGTTCTACAAAGAGATGGAAGATTTTGCTTGACCATGTTCCTTATTTTACCGTGAAGTCTTTGTCTAATACTCGTTGGGAGAGTAGAATCAAAAGTGTTAAAGCAATTAGATTCCAAGCTCCACAAGTAAGATTAGCTTTATGGGAATTGTCTGAATCGTGTGATGATGCTATGACAAAGAGTGATGCTGACAGTTTAATCATGGCATTTGATAACTTTGAATTTTTACTTGGAATGGTTATTTGGTATGACATTTTGTTTGCTGTTAACTCGGTGAGTAAGAACTTGCAATCTAAGTCTATATGTCTTGATAATGCTTTAAAACAATTGGAAGGTATAGTTTGTTTTTTGAGAAGTATAGAGATGAAGGGTTTAAAAAAAGTTTAAGTGCAGCTCAAAGTATTGCTCGTGAAATGAATGTAGATCCTGTATTTCCAAAGAAACGTCGTGTCTTTAGGAAAAAACAGTTTGATGAAACTGATTTTGGTGAAGAAGTACAATCAAGTGAGGATGCTTTTAGAGTTGATTATTTTTTAGTTGTGGTGGACATGGCAATAACTTTTGTTAAGAGTAGATTTGATCAAATGAACATTTTCAAAAGGGTCTTTGGGTTCTTATTTGTTCCAAGAGAATTACGGGTATTAAGTGAAAGTGAATTACGAGAGCATTGCACTAATTTTTATGAAACTTTTTCTCATGGTAGTTTTTCGGATGTTGATTCCAATGATCTTTATTCTGAATTGAGAATTCTTCAAACGAGTTTGCCAAATGTACCTATGGGACCTAGTGAAGTTCTTGAGTTTGTTGAAAATCTGGGTTGTTATCCTAATGTTTCAATTGCTTATCGAATTCTTTTGACTATACCTGTGATTGTGGCTTCAGCAGAGAGAAGCTTTTCGAAATTAAAGTTATTGAAGAATTATCTAAGATCTTCGATGTCTCAAGAAAGATTAAATGGTTTAGCTATTTTATGCATCGAAAAGAACTTATTAGAGAGCATTGATTTTGAAACTGTTATTCATGATTTTGCTTCGAGTAAGGCTCGTAAGAACCGTTTTCTATAATCATTTTCATCTTCTTGGAATGACTATTGGTTTCTCTTGTTTTGTTTTCAGATGAGATATAGTACGGTGTGGAGGTGTGGAGGTCTTTTTAGGAGCAGAAAGTTACAAGAAGAGCTAGGAAATAAGGATGCTTATAATGAAGAATCAATTATTTATGGATGTGTTTTATCTTTTTTAACAACGAAACATTTATGGATGTGTTGTTTACTTTTTTAGCAACGAAACTGGTTTTAATGTTCCCTTTGTTTTTGTTTGTTTGATAGATGGTATTGTTTTCATGTGGAATAAAATTTTCTTTGTTTATGATATGTTAGGGAGTCCTTTTTTCAGGTTCGCCCTAGGGCTTAAGATATAATTAAGCCGGTCCTGTGTGCAAGATTTGATTGAGCTTAATGATGATTCTATCTGAGATATTTGGTCAAATGTGAAGAATCAACACAAAAAGATTACTCTATTGGGCTAAATCTAATTTTGGGTATGGTTCGGTTGAATTGGTGATTAGTTTCGGTTTGATTGGTGATATTAAAACACCACTCACTGAAATATGTGTTTAATTTTAAATTGTAAATATTCATTTTTTTAAATAAAAAAAGTATTGGTTTGAAAAAGAAATATATGTTTAAATTTAGATAATGATTTAAAAATAATAATGATTTAAAATTTGTTTTTAACAATTAAAAATTTATATTTATATAATTATTTAGATTTAAAATTCGTTTTTAAATAATAAAAAGGAAGTATGAAATTAAATTTAGATAATTAGAGTTAAAAAAAGGAAAATATGTTATGTAGAGTTAAAAAAAAAATATATGTGCTTAAATTTTAATTTTAATTTAAAAAAAGAAATTTGATAATTATTTAGAGAAATTAGATAATTAATAAAAAAAATTTAGATAATTAGATAATTGGATGACTTAAATCCTACATGGATAATTGAGCTTATTAGTTACAGACTTGTTATAATTGTTAGACTTTTTATAGAATTTAATTATGATGACATGTAATATTTTTATTAGTTGTTTAAAATCTTTTGTGGACAATCTAACAACGCTATAGTTTAAGTTTTTATTAGTAAATAGATTTATAGAGTAAATTCCAGAATTTAATTTCAAACATATTGGAATTATTTTATATAAGAAAAGCATATAGGATGTAACATGGCCCTTTAATTTTGTTTCAAATCAATTATCCGCGACCGCGATGTGATATATGGACCAGTTTAACTTGGTCACTTGCTGGTTTTTCTTGGTTTTGCTAGACCTCGATCATTTACAACCAATCCCATCCATTTCCATAGTTTGTAATCAATCTCTATCGGTTTGACTCACGTACAAGTTTTGTTGAGTCAACCGTAAGATTATTGCAATTATATGGCACTAAGAACAACGCGTCGTAGGCAGAGATGATGCATATTTGGAACAAACAAAAAACAAACAGACCGTGACAAAGAAAATAAGCAAGAAAACAAACCAAAAAACAAAAAAAGAGGTCGGCGAGGAAAGAAGCCAAAATATAAAGAAAACAAGTGGGACCACGGTAACTAGGGTTTTTTTACTTTAAACTTGTATCTTTTAACGGGTCATTTACAGAGTTACTACTTACTACTTGTCCAGCAAGAAAGAAACACTTTTCTATTTTATTTACGGACAAGAGTCGAGGCCTAGCACTAGCAGAAAAATTATTAATCTATCTAATATTCAAAAACCATATGTTTTGTTTACCGATTTAGATTGATATTTATTTTGTCCGTAAACCCTAATAAGTGGGTTTTCTCGTTCAATGATCTTAAATGGTTAATTTCCTCTTCTTTTTTTTGGAATAGTAATATTGAATAAGGGCAACATTCCACCAAAAATAAAGTTGATGTTACTCGTCAAGTAGAAGTCTTTCTTTTTTGGTTTTAAGCGCTGACGCTGACTTGCAAGAAACAGTATTGTTTTCACAGAGCAGCACTGTCTTGATTGGCTTCATATTTTATCAATATCATCAATCTTTGAAAAACAAAAAGAAATACAAAGAATCACCGGAGACCAGTTTGAAAATGTGTGCTTATGGTTTCCTCTTCCTTCTCACCTTCCTTACAAGCCTGAGACCTTCTGTTCAGAGACCTACTTACGTCGGTTACGTTTGTCCTAACACGACAACTTACCTCAAAAACAGCACATACTCTTCTAATCTCCGACACCTTTTGTCATATCTTTCTTCCAACGATCGATATTTCTCCGATGGATTTCAATTCCTTCCATATGGGCAAAGCCCTGACATGGTATTCGGACTTTTCCTCTGCCGCGGAGACTTGTCGCTGGAAATGTGCCGTGACTGCGTCACCTTCGCCGCCAACGACACTCTGAATCAGTGTCCAAATGGAAAAGAGTCTTTGATTTACTACGACGAGTGCATGCTTCGATACTCTGACCGGAATATCCTCTTGGATCCTACAACCAAAAAAGGAATGTTGATGATAAACCAACAGAAAGTTACCCCAAACCAATTAGATCGGTTCAAGAAGGTAGTCTTGTCTTTGATGAAAGAAGCCGCAGTAGAGTCTGCTTCTAGTCCAAAAAAGTTTGCTGTTAAGAAGGCGAACGTCACATCGTCTCAAACGGTTTATCTAATGGCTCAGTGCACGCCTGATTTGACAAGTGAGAATTGCTCAGCTTGTCTGCAAAAACCAATCAATCAATTGACTCGTGACACAATTGGAGCAAGACTTCTCTGGCCGAGTTGTACCTTGAGGTACGAGTCTAGGCTTTTCTTCAATGAAACTTTTCTTCCTCCGGCGGTTTCTACCCCACCATTGCCGCCACGCCAAGCTCGTCCCCCTACTTCGCAGCCTCGTAAGAGCTCTCTCTCTTATTCTTCCTTATTTTACTTCATTCAAGATTCTGGAAATCATGTGTAATGACTGATCTAATATTTAACGCAGGCAAAGGAAAAAAATCCTCAGTGATAACCTTAGAAATTGTTGTGCCGGCGCTAGTTGTCGCTGTTCTGTTTTTCATAGCTTGTTATTGTTTCCGTGCTAAGAAAGCGAAGAAGACTTATGAGACAGCAGCTGCAAATGATGGTAAAATGATTCCAAAATATATTTAGTGTTTGCTACTTAAACGTTATTTTGGAGAATAGTGCTTTTTAGCAATTTGATTTTGCAGATGGAGATGATATCACAACTGCAGGCTCACTGCAGTTTGATTTCAAAGCTGTTGAAGCTGCAACAGATAAGTTTTCGTTATGTAACAAACTCGGTCAAGGAGGATTCGGAGAAGTTTACAAGGTACATTTACTAGTTCATTGAGCTTCCTGATTACGTTCCAATAATGTGATGATTTATGTTTTAATTCATATTCATTTTAGGGCACATTTCCTAATGGATTACAAGTTGCGGTGAAGAGACTATCTAAAACATCAGGACAAGGTGAAAAAGAATTCAAGAACGAGGTTATTGTTGTGGCAAAGCTTCAACACAGAAATCTAGTTAAGCTTCTCGGATTCTGCTTCGAAGGAGAAGAGAAGATACTTGTCTATGAGTTTGTGCCTAACAAAAGCCTTGATTACTTCCTTTTTGGTCAGCTAAATCATATTTTTCATACCCTCCAGTTTTTTCAATTCTCTTCAAAATTTTTTTATTACAATGTTTTTTAACATTGCAAACATGTGGATGGTGCAGACTCTGCATTGAAAAGCCAGCTTGATTGGACAAGACGGTACAAGATCATCGGAGGAATTGCTAGAGGGATTTTATATCTTCATCAAGATTCACGGCTCACAATCATACACCGGGACCTCAAAGCAGGAAACATCCTCTTAGACGCTGATATGAACCCTAAAGTTGCAGATTTTGGAATGGCGAGAATTTTTGGAATAGACCAAACTGAAGCCAATACGAGAAGAATAGTTGGAACCTAGTAAGTTTTGCTCTTACCGTTTACTGTAAAAAAATGCTTCTATTAATTAACTCAACCTTTTAAATATTGTTTCAGTGGTTACATGTCTCCTGAATATGCAATGTATGGTCAATTCTCCATGAAATCAGATGTTTATAGCTTTGGAGTCTTAGTTCTTGAGATTATAAGCGGCAAGAAGAACAGCGGAATCTGCGAGATCATTGATGATACAAGTGTTGGAAACTTGGTCACACATGTGAGTATACACAGCTTATTTAAAGTTGCAAGTCTTATGCTTTATATGAGAATGACCAAAGTTTTGAGTCTTGAAATGTTTTAATAGATTTGGAGAATGTGGAACGATGGGACACCGTTTGAGTTCGTGGATACATTCGACCGAAAGAATTACCAGATAAATGAAATAAACAGATGCGTCCATATCGCTTTACTATGTGTTCAAGAAGATGCTGCTGATCGTCCAACAATGTCAGCGATCGTCCAGATGCTCACTACTAGTTCGATCGCTCTTGCCGTACCTCGACCACCTGGATTTTTCTTCCGTAGTAAGCACGAAGAAGCAGGTCCTGCGTCGATGGATAAGTCTGCTCTGTGTTCCGTCGATGATGCAACGATTACTCATGTAGTTCCTCGTTGACGACAAATGTACGTGCTTCAAAAAGATAAAATTTGTACGTGTAATATGACATCTTCTTCGATATTAGAATCACCAATGTGATAAAAATTTGTATGTCTAAAACCTTACTCGAAACATAATTTATAATTAAAAATCATTTCCCCGGGCATAGTTCAGTATAAAACCTAATTATGGTTAGGGATTGTGTCATATCTGCAATTATTAATTTTGTGCTAACTTAAAGTTAATAGAAGGTAAAGTATATTAGGAAATCAACGACTATCTAAAGTAGAGAACTTAGATTGGTGTCTGGGTTAGACTGTTTTATAAGAAAGAAAAGCGATGAAAGCTAGTATTGGATCAAGATCAACTAGGATTGAGAAATTCATGTTTTAACTTTTAAGTTTTAAGTTTAACCAGTCAGATAGTACTTGGCCTGTACGCGAGTAAAACAGTGCTTGTCTTACCTACCCAAAGTCTCCGCGCCAATCAAATATTCAACACGGATGTCTTTTCTTATAAACGTCAGAAGATAACAGATTGATAATTATATTTTACTCTGGTTTTCGCAGTCACATGTTTATGATAAAGTGTAATTAGTTGAATGATTCATTTTGTCTTTTTAAATATAGAGGAGCTGATTTTTCGTCATTTGATTAACAATAAAGTTGATGTTAATTGTACCGTTGACGTTGACTTCCAAGAAATTTTTTTTTTTTTATTTTTTGAATATTTTTCAAAAGAGAAAAGAATTGACTGTCTCGATGGTCTTACAATTCATACATTAGTTAGTACTCATAAATTAACAAAGAAAGAAAAGAAAAAAAAAAAAAAAAAACAGAGAGAAAGGAGAAGAAATTGGATTGGATAATGTCTGATTATGTGTCACTAAACTCTCTCGTCCTTCTGCTCACCATCATTGCAAGCTTGAGAGCTTCTGCACAATCACAAGACCCAACTTACGTCGGCCATGTTTGTACGAACAGGATATCAACAAAAAACAACACTTACTTCACCAATCTCGAAACCCTTTTGACGTCTCTTTCTTCCAACAATTTTTACTTCACCACGGGATCACGTAGTCTCTCTAAAGGTCAAAACTCCGACATAGTATTCGGACTTTATCTCTGCAGAGAAGATCTCTCCCCTGAAGTTTGCCGTGACTGCGTCGTCTTTGCCACCGGAGACGCTCAGAGTCGATGTCCAGGAGGGAAAGAGTTCTTGATTCAATACGAACAGTGCATGCTTGGTTACGCCGACCGGGATATATTCACGGATTCTGAATCGACAACTAAAATAATCACATGGAACACGCAAAATGTTAGGGCGGACCAATCCGACCAGTTTAATGAGGCAGTGTCGTCTCTCATCATCAAGTCTGCGAAGGAAGCGGCTAATAGCACAAGGAAATTCGCGGTTACCAAGTCGGATTTCGTATCGTCTCGGACGATATACGCAATGGCTCAGTGCATTCCTGATCTGTCAGATCCAGATTGTTTAAGCTGTCTTCAACAATCCATCAATGGATTGTATTTCAACAGATTAGGAGGAAGAATTCTTGTCCCGAGTTGTAATTCAAGGTACGAGGTTAACCCTTTTTACAATGAAACCGTAGTGGATGGTCCTGTTCTTCAACCGCCGCTTTCAGCTCCTCCATCGCCGCCTGGTAATTTCGGTTTGAGACAACCAAGATTGTGGAATTCATGTGTTGTGTCTAATCTAATACTTATGCAGGAAAAAGGAAAAATCCCACAAGGATAATTATAGCAACTTTTGTGCCAGTAGCTGTCTCTGTTATTATTTTAGTAGCTGTTTATAGCTTAGCAAAGAGAGCGAAGAAGACTTATGATACAGCAGCTGCAGATGATGGTAAAAAGATTCCAAACTGTTTGCTACTTAATGTTTAATAGAGATTAATACTTAAAAGATTTGATTTTGCAGATGGGGAAGACCTGAAAACTGTAGGCTCACTGCAGTTTGATTTTAAGGTTATTGAAGCTGCGACAGATAAATTTTCGATACGTAACAAACTTGGTCAAGGTGGATTCGGACAAGTCTACAAGGTATATTACCAATATTCATTGAGCTTCCTGATTAATTAGTTGCATAACAGATTATTCAAACAAGGTTTTATTCACTGGTTTTTGTAGGGTATATTGCCAAATGGATTACAAGTTGCAGTGAAGAGACTATCGAAAACATCAGGACAAGGTGAAAAAGAGTTCAAAAACGAGCTTGTTCTTGTGGCAAAGCTTCAACACAAAAATCTGGTTAAGCTTCTGGGATTTTGTTTGGAAAGAGAAGAGAAAATACTTGTCTACGAATTTGTGCCTAACAAAAGCCTTGATTACTTCCTCTTTGGTCAGTTAAAATCCAACACTATACTTTCAGCATTCATTTTACACCCTTCCTCTCGTGACATTGTAACTAGGGATGTGCTGCAGACTCTAGAATGCAGAGCCAGCTGGACTGGACAAAACGGTACAAGATTATTGGAGGAATTGCTAGAGGGATTCTGTATCTTCATCAAGATTCACGACTCACAGTCATACATCGAGACCTCAAAGCAGGAAACATCCTCTTAGACGCTGATATGAATCCAAAAGTTGCAGATTTTGGAATGGCCAGAATTTTCGAAATGAACCAAACAGAAGCCGAGACGAGAAGAGTAGTTGGAACTTAGTACGTTTTTTTCTCTAACCATCTATTGAATGTATAGTATTATGTGTCTACTAACTCAAACCTTTTTAAATATTGTATCAGTGGTTACATGTCTCCTGAGTATGCGAGGTACGGCCAATTTTCAATGAAATCAGATGTCTATAGCTTTGGGGTCTTGGTTCTTGAGATCATAAGCGGGAGGAGAAACAGTAGCCTTTATCAAATGGATGGTAGTTTCGGGAACTTGGTTACATATGTGAGTAGAAGCACTTAGTATCCTCTTTTTATTTAACTGTTACTACAAAACAAATTTAAAGTCTTAAAATGTTCAACAGACTTGGAGGCTATGGAGCAACGGCTCGGCATTAGAGCTTGTGGACCCGTCCTTCCGAGATAATGACGATCAAAGAAATGAAATTACTAGATGCATCCATATCGCCTTATTATGTGTTCAAGAAGATGCTGATGATCGTCCAACCATGTCAACGATAGTTCAGATGCTCACTACTTGCTCGATCCCTCTCGTTGTACCTCGACCACCTGGATTTTTCTTCCGAAGTAAGCATGATGAAGAAGCAGGTCCATCGACGGATAAATCTACTCTCTGTTCCATCGATGATGGATCGATTACTCGTCTATCTCCTCGTTGAAGACAAACTCTTTTGAACAACCCAAAGTCCTTGCAATTTTTGTGTTCATATCAGAATATAGGAGAATGATGTTACACGCTAAATCATTTACAACCGGTCCCATCAATGTCTCTTGGGTTGACTCATGTGCATTTTTTTGTTAAGTCAACTTTATATTGTTGCAAATTTTATGGCAGACAAAAGGAAACGCCATAGAGATTCACATTTAGAACAAACCGAAAAAATGGGTCCACTAGGAAAAAAGCTAAAAGACATGACAAGTCAGCATAGAGAGAAAGCGAGAGCTACCACTAGTGAAGACTTAGACGAAGTACAGACAAGTGGGAAGACTCTTGGCTGTTTCACAATTATTATCTCTTTGGTATTCTTGTAACCAAGACTCCATTCTTTTGGAATCGCATGGCCTTCGCATACGAAAATTTATTGCATGAATCCAATCTCAATGCAGAGCCATAGATCCACCCACTGTACTAAACATTATGGTATGAGAGGCAGTAGCAATCAATGGAGTTTTTAACATGAAAACATATACCTTTTTCTTTTGTTTTCAAGTAAACGAATACCTAAATGCCAATGATTAATGATGTTTAAACACATTAACATCTACAGAAGAGCAAAACGAAAAAATCTGTCTGGCACTTGGACCCACACTTAAGTGTGTGATGACTCGTTTCTTGGCAGGAGATATCCTAAATCCAATTTAGATTGAGATGAAGCCCGTGTTAGTCGTGGGCATAAGGGCCCATAAAGATAGAAAAGCCATAAATCATTCCCTTGCGTCATCTTCTTAATCACTATTATGAATCGGTTTACAAGAGACACAATAGACCAATGGTGTTTATGTTTCATGTACAAGAAGAATGAAGCTATGGAGAAATCGGAGTTACAACTGGAAAGATGGATCGTTGGTATTTTAAGGCTTGGATAGGAAGCTGCTTGATATCTTAAAACATGCTTTGGGTGAAGCAACAACGTGGGAGGAAGTGGAAGTAAAAGAGATAGAGATCATGGACACATTTCCGATAACTCAAGGTCCTACGCAGGAAGTTGGTGGTCGAGATTGTCAGATAGATGGATCGTGGAAGAAAACTGTTTACATGCGGAGCTAGTATTGTGTAAGCGAATATTAACTGGTCCATTTGATGGACGCAAAAGAGCAACATTGAAGTCTAACTCCCCTTCGTGTAGAAATTAGAAGCACTTGTATAGGTAATGGTGTGTATGTTTATACATCAGTACTTTGTAATATCCTTCCAAATTGATTGTACGAAGTTAGTGAAGATGGTGTCAATTGTCAAACGTCAAATTTGGTCACCGTCTACTGTGTTTCTCCTAAGTTTTGTCTCTTTAAGAGCTCGGTTTGTTTCTTTTTCTATTTCACACATTCCCCGCAATCAAAATGGTAACATATATTGTCTGACTTGTAACGCTATTCCTTGTTCTTGAGGCTTTGAGAATATTTCCGCATTTTGCTGGCTTTTGTAATGGTTCTAGTTGTAATCTTTTTGGTTCAATAAAATTCAAACCTGGTTAACCAAGCCATTTTGATTTATTTAGTAAACAAGTTGACCAATATTAATATATATGTATGCAAGAGTATGTATGTGTGTCTTTAAATATCCAGAAAAAAAAATCATGTATATATATGGAAATAGTTCTTTGGGCAAAATTTAGGGAAATGTAGCTATATTGGTACGATTTTTATATAAAAAAAGTCAGAAACAAAAATGTTGAACAAAAATAATTAGGTGTATGGAGGAAGGGGTAAAAGAATAATTTTGAGTGCAATGAAGTGGCACGTTCACTTGTCGGCACAGTGGAGAAGAGAACAAACCCTTCTCTCTTGTTCACATTCACAATCTGATGAACAGTCGATCTTCGCTGGTGAAGAAAGTCCCTTCCTTAGTCTCTCTTCTGTTGATTTTCGGCAAATTCAGTTTAGCAAACGTTTTGAGAAACCTCTGGAGTAAGTTCTTTTTTCCTTCTTTTATTTTGTTTCACTGGGAAATCTGGAAGACCGACTTCAATTTCGTGCATTGTGCCTTATTATCTTATAATTAAGTACTTCGGTTTTCGTGTCTTGCGTGATCTAGTAGTTCTCTAGTGAAATCTTTATCAATTTCAGGAGATTTTCGTGGCTTTCGTATTTTCCTAGAAATAAACTGTTGTATAGTATTGATCTGGACTTTGATTCGTCAAATCTAGGGTTTTCAGGAAACTGGTAGTGTGAGATTTGCACCTTTTAGGTTTTCTGGCAATGTGAATTGTAGTGATTTGATTTGATTTCATTTGCGCATTGTTTGGATGTTAGTTCGATTCTTGTTCAGATTGGTTAACTGATCGTATAGAAAATATTTCAGAGCAATATATCATCAGGTGATGGTAGTACAACAATGGCAAAGAAGAAGGGCTTGTTCACTGTATTGAAAAGGATTTTTATTTCAGAAGCTAACTCTGAAAAGGTGAAGAAGAAAAAGAATTTAAATCTCTCTTTTTCGTTTGCGAGTGATGTTTTTGCTTCTTGTTTTCATTCTTGTTTTCATTCTTGTTATGTATTTTTCCAGAAAGAAAAGAGACGAAGATGGACATTTTGGAAGCTTAAGGTTAAAAAAAGATTACCCTCCATTACAGCACCTCCAGATCCCGGGACAAGAAGCGAGCATGAGGAACAGAAAGAGGAAATTGTGTCAGATGTAGGTGAGATCAGCCAAGTATCGTGTAGTCAACAGTTAGATGTCATAGATAACTTACAAGGCTCAGCATCCCCAGACACTGGTGATGATCTGGTAGTCCAATGTCAAATGCCTCTAAACAGGCAAGAAGATGTTCTTGCTGCAACTCGGATTCAGACAGCTTTTCGGGGTTATCTTGTAAGCATTGTTTTATGTGATTCCTTGAAGAATAACTCATTTTTCATGAAAGCCTTGTTTAAGTCTAGTACTGGAGTTCATGTGATTACCTTGTAGCTTTGTTGATGGCTCAGCAACTATAGTTGAGTAGCTTAACATTTTAAAAGGAAGTTTAGGCCGAAGGAGTTAGGGATTCTGTTCTGTATGGGTCAATGATCTTGGTTTTGAGTTTCTCATCTATGGTGTGGTTCTTTGGTGAATTGAATAAATGATTTTACCAATTCCAATCATACCAGTATCTGTGTGTGCTGTTTCACTATCATCCTGATGCATATATATCCTGTGTCTATCGCCTATCTAGTCTTGAGAAGCAGATGTGGCTCTTTTTAAGCCAATTGCTTTTTTCAGGTGACATGCTGATAATGTTTTTGAGCTTTGTTACAGGCAAAGAAAGCTCTACGTGCCTTGAAGGGAATAGTGAAGCTCCAAGCATATATCAGAGGTCGTGCGGTGAGACGACAAGCAATGACTACACTAAAATGCTTGCAATCAGTTGTGAACATTCAGTCACAAGTCTGTGGTAAGAGAACACAAATTCCCGGAAGTGCTCATAGAGAATATGAAGAGACTGATCAATTTCAGATATTCAGCGACAACATACTCAAGGTATGTAACATTCTTTGAACACGGCGCAAGCACTTACTTTATCAGTATGTAAGAAGATATTATGTTTTCCAGGTGGACACAAGCAGTCAAAAGAGATGGGACGATAGTCTATTAACAAAAGAAGAAGCGGAAGCTGTAGTCATGAGCAAGAAAGAAGCTTCGTTAAGAAGAGAAAGGATAAAAGAATATGCAGTCACTCACCGGGTATATCTATACGCTTTGTTAATTAATCTGAGTTTATATTTGCATTACTACAAGTTTACATATTTTTGACCTAAAAACTGTTTCTTTATGAACATCAGAAATCCGCAGAGTCATACCAGAAACGGAGTAACACGAAATGGAAGTACTGGTTAGACGAATGGGTAGATACTCAAATAACCAAGAGCAAAGAGCTTGAAGATCTCGACTTGCATTCAAAAACAAAACCTAGAGAGGAAACTCTGAATGACAACAACCATAAACAGAATAGAATTCCGAGACACTCATCGCCGAGAAGATTGACGAATAATAATCATAGAAGACAACTTTCAGTAGGGGAAGAAGAACAAAGCCCTGTGGTCAACGTCAATGCAACTACACCAACGTATATGGTTGCAACAGAGTCTGCAAAGGCAAAGTCAAGATCTTTGAGCTCCCCAAGGATACGACCGAGAAGTTTTGATACACAGTCAGAGAGTTGTTCGCCGTATAAGAACAAGCTATGTTTGACGACTTCGGTAATGAGTGAAGCACCAAGCAAAGTCAGGGTTGGTAATAATAGTAGGTCAAGTGCATACCAGCAACGGTCTCCAGGGTTGAGAGGGTTTAACATAGGGCCATTGAAATCATGCAATAGTAGTACTCTGTTGAATGATCTCAGCATTAATTCGGAACGATCTCTACCCAGCTGGACCAAGCAGAGCAGCTTGAGATGAGAGTGGTTTTTGAATTTTGTATATACACACACATACGTTTCGTTCCAATGTTTCTTTCCTTTTGTTTACACTTTTCTTTGTTTGACTCAAAATTTCATTCGTGTTTCACTTATAATCCTCAGTTACCTCAAAATACATACGTATTCGTGTTTCTACTTCAAATTCAATTCATTGTTTAGTATAATATACGTATTCCTATACGTTTAATTGTTTCTGGATATGGTTATTTATTATTTACGGGTGTATATACACGAGCGACACCGTTTTAGTAAGGAAGAAACCGCGACGGTGGGAGAAGGCTAAGAGAAGCTATGTCGCTGGTAGACTACGACGATTCTTCGTCCGACGACGATGTCTTAGCCGGCGAGGAAGACGCAAACCAAAAGAAACCACAGCCGCAACCGCAACAAAAACCTTCTCCAGCTCAATCTTTTCCTGCAAACAGACAGTGAGTGATTTTAGGGTTTCCTGATCTTGGATTTTCGATGAATAATCTGTTTCCTTTTCTTTCTTCTTTTTGCAATAAAGCACTTTAAGTATGTGTATTGTATAGTTTCTGGAATCAATCTCAAATAGCTCTGACGATTTGATTCATTTAGCTTCAAGTACTGTTCTTCGCTTAATATTTGTTTCCCCTCGTTTTCTGGAGTTTTTTAATATGTAGATACGGATTGATTTCCTAGGTTTCCAAATTGAATTCCTATTGTAGATTCTGATCTCACTCAATTCTGATATTGAATACGATTAAGCTCAAAGCATTGCTATGTCAAGTTAGGGTATTAGAGTCAAAATTGGTTAAGTTGTAGTTGAGCTGAGCATTTGTGTTTGTAGGAGAAGTGGGACTTCGCAAGAAGAGAGTGTTGAGAAGCTACCAGATGCGTTGCTTCTTCTAGAGACACCAAGACTCGCACAGGTGAGTGGCAACGACCATGCATCTGTTGTTGCAGCTGCAATGGCAGAGAGGGCTTTACGGAAAAGGGACTTAAAAGGGAATCCTTCTGCTCTTCCTCGTCGTTCCAAGCTACCAAGAGGAAATTTGCCTCATTCCAAGAATATTCCAGAAACTTTTGGTAATATGCTCGTGCCTCCTCAGCTTAAGGGAAGGTTAGTCCATCATAAAGTGATGTTAACAATTTATGAAATGTGTTTTAGAGAGTTATAAGTTGTTGACATTCTTGGCTTGTTAATGAGAAGATTAGTTTTTAAAATTAGATCCAATGTCTTGTTTAAATTACATTATATGTTTCTGCAGGAGCAATGTTGCAACAGAGGATATAAGCAGGCTTTTTGTGAAAAAACAGCAAGAGTCTTCCAAGCCAAAATCTCCAAACCAGGAATAGGTTTAGTCGAAAATTTCAATGGTTTTATTTCTCTGACTAATGACCTAATACATTTGTAGTGGCATCTTAGAATACAAAAAAGAAACAGAGTGTGTAATTTTACGTTTTCTCATATTGTCCTTGTTATCATTTTTGAGATCACTATAAGGAATCCTATAGAGTCACTTGGTAATTTTGATATGTTTACTTTCTGATTCAATCCGGTCTGAACTCAAAATGGGACAGAAGAAACTAGACCGTAAAAGTTTGTCTTGTTAGTTGTTAGGATTAAATAATGTGATTGAGCCTAACGTCTTGTTCTCTCAATTTTCGTCCTTTCTCTCTTGATCTCTTTATCTGCACCCGACCTTCCATTTTTTCCGTTATGCTAAGTAGTGAGTCGTAATCCATCTTTGGATTTATGATAAATTTTTCTGAAACTTAAGTTATAATGACTAAATATAACAGGAGGAAACTGCGGCTAA
Source organism: Euclidium syriacum (assembly GCA_900116095.1). NCBI lineage: Eukaryota > Viridiplantae > Streptophyta > Magnoliopsida > Brassicales > Brassicaceae > Euclidium > Euclidium syriacum. Next base: position 7,060,878 of record FPAK01000007.1, on the reverse strand, counting down.
AATACTAATTTTGCATAAAAGTAGAAAACATAAATCTTTGTTATAAAAGGGGAAAAAAAAAAAAACTCCGAAATTAAAGTTATTTTTTTCTTAGAAGTTTTTAACGGAACCAAATAAAAGCATTTGACATGTAAAGCCACTAAAACTTCCTTGCAGTAACTTGTTCAGCTAAAGCAGCAAAACATTTCACAGCGTTGAGTAATCTCAAAACCAACTCCTTGAGAAGAATTGGCCAAGTCTACAAACAGAATATATACTGTTACAACGATGCTCTACTGATGTTGCTGCTGATTGGTGTTTGGTGGAGGTCCTGCAGGTAAAGGCGGCTGCGGCTGAAATAAACAGAATGAGATTAGTCGACGAATTTTACAAGCCATCCAATCATACCATAAAACCTAGCTTGTAAGTTTCAAACGAGCTGTGAAAGGTCTGTGGTTCTATCTTATCAGGATGTTTTTGCTTGTTCAGACATCTCGCCTATTTGTACAAATATATGTAAGACTAAATAACAATAAAGACGGACCTGTTGGTAAGGATTGTTGTAGCCTGGCATCATTTGTGGAGGACGGTTGAAACCACGTCCTTGGGGATACATTTGAGGTGGTCCACCACTGCTTGGTGGTCCTTGATATACTCCCGAAGGACCACCCATATAATGACTTTGAGGATTCATGCCTCCTTGCATTCCCATTGATCCAGGCATCTGATGAGACATAGGCATAGAGGAAGGTGGCATGTGTCCGTGAGGAGGCATCTGCATAGGCCGAGGAAGATGAGGGTGAGGGTGCATTGGCATATGAGACGATGGTGGTAGCGGAAGATGAGGCATATTAGGCATTGGAGGCATTTGCTGGGGATGATGGCCTTGGTGATGATACCCTTGTTGTTGCTGCTGGCCACTTCCCAGAAGCGATGGGTGGGGACCAGGTGGTAGCGGAGGAGCTCCCAATGCCATTGAACCTGGAAGAGGCTGTTTATGTTCGGATCCATCAAATGGCATTGCTATTCCTATTCCTGGGATGGTTCCCTCATTCCTTGTCAGCCCAGGCACAAATGCTCCTGGAGTTGGCGATGCCTCAGATGGTTGGTAATTATCAGGCAGCCGATTACCATAACCTTGTTCATTATAGCCTGATCATACAAAAGTACAGTAATTAATTACTCGACACAGCTTCAATTCCTTAGAAAACCAATGTCTATTTCGAACTAGCCATTATAGGACTGACTAACCCTGCCACGGCCAGGCCAGTTAAGCCTATCAAAACTTCCTTACTATTTACTCATATGGATAAGGACACAGTACCCACACTTTTTCTATTGTTATGCCTTAAAATAATCAGATACTAATAGCCAAGAAAAAGAACCTTGGTTCTGCATTGTAAGGGCATCACGGGGATTATCTGCAGGCCTATTTCTGCACCAAAACTTGGTTGTGTGATCGTTGCTACCACTGCAGATATTAGGAGGGAGGGAAAAGTCAACATCTGAAGTTTTATTCACGAGCATGGGTGACCACATAACATCATAAAATAAAACTCCAAGGAACTCATAGCAACAGATTATTGTAATTGCTACCTGCAAAGAAGATATCCAATTGGATGCCATGCAAGATCCCAAACACTGTTATCATGGGCACCTGGGATTTCAATCTGCGGGTTTTCATGCCTGGGAATTAAAAATAAGTTTCATAATTAGATACAACTCCAAAAAACTACAAAATTAAAGGTAAGAGTAAGATCCTACTAGCATATGAATGCATCATGAATGGATATTAAATGTAGACAAGAAACATGGTCTGACAAATCCTTATAGTTATAAGTGAATAAAGCAATAGTAGCATGATCGAATAAATAAAATAGCATATTGCTTCACAACGGTACCTACCCCACATTCCAATGACAAATGGTTCCGTCATAGCTCCCACTGACGAAATACTCTTCATGAAATGGATGCCACGCCAAAGCTTAAAAGAGTTCGTCAATTTTCATTAGTAATGGTTGCAAGCATGAAATGTTGACGAAAGAATTGAGAACAAGAAAGTATCAGAAGATAGATCTCGATTTAGTAAAGCATGGGTACAAAATGATAATCTTTTGAAGGCATATACTTTCGAGTGCTAATCAATGTACGGAAAAGTAATTTACATCTATTTTCACGTTAAAGACATGATCATTACAGAATTTGACTGCTTACATGTTACATCTTTCTTGTGCCCACGAAAGGATTCAAGCTCCTTCATAGTTCTTATATCATACAGCTGCAGATTACATGCATAGGTGTCACACAAATGCTTTCATAATGCACAGATAAAAAATCTTGTTTACAAACCAATACGCCTCAAAGAAAGGAAGCCCTACCTTAATTATTTGATCTTTCGAGGCAGTTAAAAGCCAGTTGCCATTTTGGTTCCACTTCACGCTAAGCACCATATTTTTGTGACCATGACTGCAAAAGAGAGAACAAGCCATTCTAACTCATCAAAGATTTGAACTTGAAATTGTTAATAGGATAAGATTACGTTTTGTATCACTTACAGTGAGCAGAGCTCTCTCCCAGTTCTAGCATCCCAGAGTTTGACAAGCTGGTCTTTTCCACCTGAACACAGATGAAAATAGTTAATAATCTATTGATAAGTCATGGATAGAAGCTCTGAAGTATACAACTGTTCACTTTTCATTACATTGCTCAAAATCAGAAGACTATAAAATGATGTACCAGAAACTAGTAGGGACTTTGTGGGGTGCCAGTCAACGCACTTGACATCCCAACCATGGCCTGCCTGAGTTCAAAATATAAAGAACCCTTTGGTCACTTCAATAATTATCAGAAAATACATATATGAAAAGAAAAAATCAGTTCAAACAGGCATTAAAACGGATAGGAAACTTGTTTTAAGCACTAATTTGGGGACTCTAAAACTAACTACGGCTTACATGGCATGACACCAAGTCACCAAATCGAATCTAAACAAGGGCCCAACTCTAATAACATACAAATAAAGCACATCTCGAATGGCCTTCTGAATTCTAGAAGTCAATCTGTTCAAATCACATTACCGGTTAATGAACGTTCTTCTTTGCACTTGGTAAAATCCCAGACTTTGACAGTCGTATCATCAGAACACGAGCAGAACTTCAAATCTGTTTTGCAGAAACTGTTTGAAATACACGACGTTAAAACTTTACGAATCATTTAGTACAATTAAATATATTAAATCATTCTTAACCTTAAATCACGAATTGATTCCTTGTGAGCGGTTTTATTGGCTTTCACATTGTTCATATTATTCTGCCAGTACCTGATACATAAGCAAAACCTTAGAATCCTGAGCTTCTAATTCACATGGCACAAGCTAGGGGTTGGAAGAAAAAATTACTTTATTGTGCCTCCATCATCACCAGAGACCATCCAACTGTCATTGTGGCTCCATATCATCGACCTTATTGGTTGATCATGTGCCTGAAATTGACAGCAGATTTCAACAGTCAATACCAGGAGCAAAAGCTACAGAGGAATAAAAACAAAAGTCCCCAAAGAATAATAATACACAATCAGAGAAATGAACCTGAAGAATCATTTCAAAGTTGAAAGATTGCCCATTCCAAAGAGTAAACTCTCCACTTTGAGAACCCGTGATAAGACGTCTTCCTGAAGGTGTCCACTAAAGACAAGAAACCAATGATCGTATTAAGTTGGCATACCAGAGTTAACAAAAGAAACATGTGTGTTCTTCAATCGATAAACATGGCAAAGAATACAATACACCTAGCTGTCGGAGAGATATACCAATACACAGTTGATAGAACAACGGTTCTTGTTTAGAGATGTGTGAACAAACTTTGCAGCAAAGCTTGTGGAAGGATTATCTGAATAGGCAATAGCGGGAAGCATCTGAAACATTGATATAAGAAGTTAGATCAGAAAATTATTAAAATGCTGGAGATAGCGATCCGCAGATCAAGAAACTATTGCATGATCCAGAAAGCCAAAGAAATCTAACATCGACTGCTGCGGCTGGGGTTTGTTGCAAAGAGATCCTATCCCTTGAGTCTCGCTGCCATGTTCGAGCCTGGACGAAAACATATATAGAGTAAATACACTCTGTACATTTACTTCCACATGATAGTGTATGAGTCAGTAAAACCACATATTCATATCAGTTGCATGACATGAAGACAATGCTATCTAATGACTGTTGATATAAAGGGACCAGAGTAATTAACTGGGGAAGGAGACAACAATTTGACGGAAAACAAGAGAAATATAAATACTGTGACAGCAATGGGAATACATACCTGAATGTATTTCACAACAGTGCTCGTGTAATCAACAGCCCTTCTCTGTGTATGCTTTCTCATTCGTTTCGCACCAAAACTGTCAACATGTGCTGCAAATTCAGAGAGGCATCAGATCTAATGGTCATTACTAATCGAAAACAAAAGCTCAAGTCTACAACTAACTAATTTCAATGGAAAAGCAATGCAAGATCATGACAGAGCTTCCACAAGCGACTGGGACTGATAAAGAAAGAACTTACGGTCGAAGGGATTCGGGCCAGTGGAATGGTGGTAGTCGGAATTGATATTAGTAGAAGAGGCTGAGGACTGGCGCATCATCGGCGGGGGCGGCATCGGTGAACCCCTGTGCAAATCTCCGCCTGCGCCCAGCATGTGTTGATTCTGTACCGGTGGTAGCTGCTGCATCGATTCGCCGTACATCGGAGAATCCCTAAAAACAGAGTCCTAGAATGACACCACGCTGATTTATGCTAATCGGAGAAAAATGTCCGAATGTTGGGTTGTCTTGCAATGAGCGTGGGAGGAGATGAAGCAGGTGAGTGAGTATCAATCCGCAATTAGTGAATCACGAGAAGATGAGAATCAAGAGCAGACGAGAGAAGCAAAGAGAAGATGGAAATCGCGGAAGGTAGGGTTTTCTTCTCCGCGAGCCAAACCCTCGAATTGGGTTAATCTCGGCGAGCTTGAAGGTTAAAACTTAAAAGTATCGGTTCACCGGTTTAAAGTGAGTTTTGGCGGATTTATCTCGGTTCTATGGTGAAAGCATCACCACCGTATTACCGACCGTATACGTGTAAGATTAAAAACTAAGGACATGTAAAATCTCAGCTTTTGTCCCGTTTTACTTCTGACATTGTTATGCTTTGTTAGATTTTTCATTAAAAACGTGTGCATTTTTTATCGGATATCACGATCTTTACTCTTACCCGACCCAACTCTTACCTGATTTTATAATTTGGATCCGGTAAAATTACTCATTTGGATAGCGATAATTTATATTACAGTTATGAGTTGAATCATTTACCCAGGATGATCAAAATATTTATAAATTCTTAAAACTATTTATAAATTCAAACATTTTACAAAATTATTCAAAGTTTTATAAGAAGTATTCAAAATTTCTAAAAAATATCTAAAACTCTATAAAGTTTCTTAATATTGTTCAAAATAACTTGAAATCACCTTTCGAGTAATGATTTTATTTATTCAAATGATCCACTCGAGTAGTGATTTTAGCCACACGAAATACTTTTACTTGACCCTTTTCCGCTACTAATGAACCAATTTCTTAAAGATACCTTTAATCGGTCCATACCCGTTATTATAACCATATTTATGACTCAAAGATTATAAACTAATTGAGTTATTTGAGCCAAATAAATATTTGATATATTGTCTTTCTAGAAATAAAAGTGCATAATTAAAAAACAACCAACATAAAATGTATATTATTTATTTTTTGGTTAAAAAACAAGCAACATAAAATGTATATTATTTATTTTTTGGTACAAAAATTTTCTTAAAAATATATGGTTCTCTCAAAGTCTTATCTTACTCTCCAACGATCAGTGGTGGTTTGCGGGTATCAGGGCAATGGGATGGTTTTGTAAGATGTTTATCTTCACTTCCCCATCCTAGCCAAGTATCTTCATTGCTTTGTGGGTAGACTTCCTCTACAACCTTCTTCCTTAATATGGCTTAAAAATTGGTGAAGTTTGATTTCAAGTCAGGTATGTGAATTAGTGTTTCGAGTTGTTGGGGTTTTTTCTCTTCTCATAAAGTTCCTTCTACCTTTCTAGTAACTCGGGCTGAGAGTTGCGTCATCTCTAGTCTCGTATGCTTCAACTCGCTTACTCTGGCTCCTCGACGGATATGTTACCCGGTCGGTCATCTTGGCTTGCTCGAGTTTGATAATTTCCTCGAATTGGTTACACGAGTTGTTCCTTCGAGATGATTTGCATTGAGAGTCCTCTTCGTCTTTGTCCGTTTTAGTTCCTCTTTCGTTGAAGACTCAGTTCCTTGGTTTTGTGATGTGGTTTTATTTAGATTATCTATCGTATAGAGATATGTTGGATCCATAGTTTGGTCTCTCTTCATTCTTGGACATCAACAAAAGTTTTTTATTCTTGATTGTTGGGGGTCTATACTACCATCTTCATATCTATTGTCGTCATTGGTTAGATAGGTATTCATTGAAGCTTCCTCTATTTTTTGGGGGTTTCGAGACCTCGTAATTCAGGACTAAACATGTTTATATGTTTTTAGCAGTGTTTACCCGCGGTCGGACCGGTAAACCCGGCGACCCGATAGACATTCCGGGTTGGGTCATATGCAAAAACCGTTGAGTTAAAACCCGTTAAAAACCCGAAAAAAACCGCAGTTTATTTGTGACCCGGTGGACCGGTCGAACCGATTGACCCATATATTGAAATTTTTTAAACCTTTTAAACCAAATATAAAGTTTTATTGTGATAAAATATAGGGGTTTACTAGTTGAAACATTATTAGAAGTTCTTCTGATGAGACATTTTATCTCTCAATCTCACAAACCTTCGTCTTTTTTGTTATCGTTGAGGCATTGGTTTTCTTAGTGCATAGTTTTTATTTTTTACCTAAATTGTTGATTTCTTTTAAAATTTCTAAACTCATATTTCGTTAATAATTTAAGGCATATGTATATATTTTAATGGAACACTATTATATCAAAATCTGGAACACTATTATATTGTGAAAAAGAAACAACGGATGATTTCTCGATTTTCAACAGAGGTTGAATTTTGTGACTACCGTGTCATGTTTTTTACTTTTTTCGAGATTCAATGGCTTATGGAGTTACTTATGGTATTTGGCATTCAAGATCTGGAACCGGTGTTTCTTTTGTGATAACAAGTCGACACTTCACATTTTACGTAATCCAGTGTTTCATTAGCACAATAAGCACATTGAAAACGACTGTCATATCATTCGTGATGTCTTTCAAGACAGTTAATTGGTTCAATCACATGTTTGAACGAATGAAGAACTTGCTAAATTGCGGACTAAATCACTTAGGACGAATTCAATTTCATTATCTTCTTGGCAAGATAGGAGTTTGGGATTTGCAATCTCTATCCTCATGAATATTAAAATATATATATATATATATATATATATATATATATAGAAATATGAGAATATTTTTATTTTATTAAGTATATATTCTGATATTCCATTTTTATTTGGAGGTTAAGTTAAATGCTTATCTGTATAATATAATGTAATCAAACCTTTTGGAATAGATAACAAATATTGATTAAGAACATTCATAATCTTTACATTTATGTTTAGCCGATCCATTCGTTTTCAATATAATATTCTTGATATTTGGTGATAGACTATGATAGTAGATATCTTGGAAAACAAACTCTATTATTTAGATCACCAATTTCTTTTAATGACATAAGCTGATCGAACCTCTCAAATAGCCAAATCTCTGTCTTTTTGTTCGTAAAAGTAACTCTCAAATCTATCGCGACGTAAAGGGGAGAAGAGGGGATTACGTACGAATATTTAACTAACACTTTAATAGATTAAAAAAATTCATCAATTGTGGAGCCGATTAACTTGGTCAAACTCTAAAAGATAACAACAAAAAATAGGTCAATCGTAGACTCGTAGTTAGTTTTAGTTATCTCGATTTAATCCCTATATAGTTTTAGTTATCTCGATTTAAGTAGGTCTCATAATGATATACCACGAAGTATTAGACTAGCATATGTTTAGGATAAAAAAGTCGGCCCAGAATTAATGTTTTTATGTGCAAGACCGACCATGGTGCACACGTGTTAACATCTTCACGACGTCATCTCTAATTTTCTTTTGTTCATTAAGAATTTCCATTGATCCGAATCTGTTACATTCCCACCAACTTTTTCACCATCCACTCCAAATTAAACACAACCCATGCTTTTAATAATTGAAGGCCTTCAAAAGCACACTCTTCGTGTTGTGTATATAAATACAAACACACAACAAGAAGGTGAATCTCACAAGCTTTTTTTTCTAAGGAAGATTACAAGTCACTGAAACAGATGATCCAAAAACGATACTCGACAATGAAGAAGAGACTGATCAACTTGAAGCAATTTCTTGTGACTCTCTCCGATGCATGTTTTTGCATAACACATCTTGAGAGTGACAAGATTCAAGATTCTAACACAGAGATCAAGAACAGATTTGTATGTCCCGAAGATGTAACGGTGTCTGAAGAGAAGGCGACCGCAGGACGAAGGAGAATAAAAGTGGTGATAACTAGAAAACAGCTTGATCAATTGTTAGCGAAGCAAGTTTCAATGGAGCAGCTCTTTCTTGTGAATCAGAGAATGTTTCACAGGTCTGTTGACGACAATAAGTGGAAACCACGGCTTGAATCTATCCATGAAACACCTTAATTGTAAGGATTTGGTCTTTAGATGTTTCTTTGCGGCTGATAGTATTGTAATATGAACAGATGTTTGTTATCTCTTAAATCCATAGTTATAAATATCATGAAGTCTTTTGTACGTGAGTGTTGTTTTACGGAAAAAAGTTTGCAAGAGTAGGCGAACAGAGCAAAACAAAACAGGGGAAAACAGAGCAAGAAACAGAAGACAACATTTTTCGGTTTAATCCAATGATCATCGATGCCTTGATATGTTTCTTTATTGAAATTAATTATTATAAGGCTAATAATGTTCAAACCAAAAACTTAAGCTCGACATCTGTTTGAAAAAAAAAGAGTAACATCAAAGAAAACTCCATACTGCTTCTAATTTCAAGATACTGCTTTTAGAGCATATTTCTTCTAAGCTACTCTTGAATCATAGTTCTTTCTTTTCTTACCACATATGACATTACCAGCAGCAAGATCATGTTCCTTCTTTTCCCTCTCCATACTCTCTTCTTCTTGCACACAGTGAAATATGAGCTCATGAGTCGACCAATTCTCTTCCAGATAGCTATAAGTCCTCCTAAGTTGATCATACTCCGATGGAAGACTGTCGAGTAACATATCTGCCACGACATTATCAGGGATATAAAAACCGAGTTTCTTCATTTTAGCTGCCATGCTCATCTTCATCATAATATACTCTCTAACATTCTCATTTGCTTTCTTCCTCCTCGAGCAAAACTCGGCTAACACAATACTGATCTCTGTCGTGTCGTTTTTCGTGTAGCATTTCTAAACCGCGGCTAAATATTATGTGGCTGTTGTAATGTCTTCAGGGACAACGCCTCTGAATTTTGGCGGGATCCGGATTCTCATTATCATCATACTCATTCGGTTGGAACGGTCCCAGTGCTCGGTTTTATCTAAAGCATCTGGTCGCTCTTCCCTTAGCGAAATATCAAGATCCATGAGAGCAAGTACGAGTAACAAATGTTCTTTCCATTCCCAAAAGTTTGACCCGTTCAGCATTGGGATTGACTCCACGTCGGAAAATCCTAGCACTGAAATCAGAAGAAGACTGTGTCACGGCATAAATCTAATAGCAAATTTTTAATACAATTGCTAAAACAATTAGGGTTTGAGGATTATACATATAAAGCAATCGACATTGAAATTATGAGTGAATGAAGCAAAGTATAAAATCTAACGGAACAAAACATGGTTGTATTCAGATTCATACAAGAACTTGACCAAATAAGTTCCCAAATCTTCGAGCTCATGCTTAGGGTTTGGTGATTCCGATTGATTTCATAGAATTGATTAAAGTGGCCGTACATAATTGACATGCGTTTCCCCACATCACCGCAAAATTAGAAGAAGATTAACAGATCATAGAGAGACGAAACCGAAAGAAATACTAAAAAGTTGTGTCTTTTTGTGAGAAAAAGATGAATCGCTTCGAATTAGCAAAACCCGTAAAACCCTAATTACAGTGAAATCGAAAACATAAATGATTCACCTGGATTCATGACTGCGAAGCTTAGCGGTATTGTGGGATTCTGATTGAAATTTGACGAAATACCTCCACACTAATAGGATGTGTTGGTAACGAAATCTATTATCAAAAACTCCGTTTTTTTTTTTTTTTTTAATATTTATTGTTACAGAGTTTGGACATATTGAGAAAGACTCCACTATTTATAAATCGCGGGGATTATTGTAATTTTTGTAAAGGTAACGTAGCCGTAGGGTTTTTGCAGATAAATCTTTTTAAAAACATAAACTAGGCATGGACAAATTATTCGTAACGGCTGAAACCGGACGTTGTTTATCTTAATAAAAATTTGTACGTTCTACAAAAAAAACTAGGCATGGACAAATTATTCAAAACGGAAGAATACAAACCGGATTGGGAGGTTCATCAGATCGCTGATATTTTACAAAGACATAAGCATAATCTTGTTTTTTCCACTGCCTCCTTAGTTGTCTGAAGATCGTTGATGTTAAGTTGTTCCATTAACGGAAAATTTTACAACACCTTTCTCGCATATTGACATTAAAACAGCAAATGTATCGTTATTTCTATTTCTCCACATCGTATGCATCTTCATTCCACTTCAATTTTCAGAGCCAGTAAGTTTCTGTAGGTACCAAATTGTACAATGATTGGATTGCGATGTATAGGCCTTTAAGGAAGGAGATTGAAGTCAAGATAAGAATCTCTTTCCTTAACTCTAATAATCACTTATTGAGACGGATTACATGATTACAAAGTCCCAGAATAAAACCAATATCGAATCGTTTTCGCTAACACTCGAAAGACGATTCCAACAAACGAAAGTTCAACGATACTCTCAGAGACGTACTCTCACGAATGAGACTTGCTGCAACTTTTGTTGCGTTTGATTGTGTGTGTTATTCTCTATTCTCCTCCTCTTTTAAAACGTCTCTAAACAGATGAGAGGAAAAGATGGCTTTTATAAGCACAAACCCAAAGCTTAGTCAAAACCGCTAAACCAAATCAGCCGAATATAGGAGATTTGGAGAAGGTGGGTTGAGAATGAGTCTAATGGAGAAGAAAAATTCGGACCAATCTTATTCCACGTAAACCGATCCAATTATCACTTAACGAAACCAAACCAAATTCATTAAACCAATGTCACTTACATGAGCCTCAAGCCCATTCCAATTCACACATACTCAAATATAATAGAACCCAAGTCTCTATTATAATTTAGTTCCAACAGTTTCTTCCTACCCGTAAGACATCACGAGCCACCTCTCATAAGAGGATTCTCAGATTTGGTGATACTTGGTTTCAACATATTTCTTTGTTCCACAAATTTTTTTTGCTTTGTTAGTGAGATACATGCATCTAACCACACTTGAGTTGTTTTCTCATTCCATATGACTCTTCCAAGATTGAATACTATTAGATCCCTTTCAATGAATATACTTCTCTACCCGTGGGATATTAAAGATTGAGGTTTACAACTAGGAACTCCTCCTTTTGACAGCATTCCCCGATTAATACTCAAGTTAAAAGGCAGTGGGATTTGTTTAAAATTCTCCAACTCATCTTTGCTAGCATTATATCATTAAAATCTTTGATCTCTCTAATTCCTAAACCTCCTTCTCTCTTGGTTATTGTTAGAGTTTACCACGTAGCCCAACACATTCTCCTCTTTTTTGTCTCGAATTCCACCAAAATATTGTTAAGGTGGATTGAATCCTTACTCAGGCTAACCGGTATATTGAAGCAAAAAAATGTTTATTTCAAGATTGTTAATAGCACATATTTTATGAGAACAAGTTTTCCAACATTCAATATAAATTTTGAAGACTAATGAGAAGCTTTATGTCTGGTTCTATCAACTATAACGCTGAAGAGGTCTTTGTTTTTACATCCAAACAGTTCCGGTAAACCTAAATATTTACCCTTCCCTCATTCTTTCGTGATTTCCAAACTTTGCTTCATTCGCTTTCTAATTTACACTGGAGTTTTCGCGGAGAAATTATCAAAGATTTAGAAGTGTTTATAAGATTTCATGAAGCTTGTTCATATCCGTTCAGGATTTCCATTAGTTCTGTACACGCTATGACATCTATTTTTTCCAGAAAAAACATCGTATTATCAACAAATAACAATTGGTTTATCATCAAAATCTTTTTTTTTGCCACACAAAGGCCGGTGAAACTCTCTTCCAACCCTTTTTCTTCTTCGTTTATAAGAAAAGAATATTGAACTCTCATCAAACATTACATTTTTCCAATTTTCTCCAGTTGATTCTAAATCTCTAAAGATTTTTTAAACAAAATCTCATTTGATGCAGTCGTACGTTACTTATGTTGATCGTTACCGTCATTGCACAAAATTTATTTGCCTTTGATTGTTTGAGGTAATGCATCATCTCGTGGATGATTAACACATTATATATGATTCATAGAGATTGAGAAAATGATTCAAGATTTAATAATTACTTAAGAAAGACTATAATAATTTTTATTAGATTATTGCTTCTATAACATGATTAACCTTAGTCTCATAAATAGAATTTTATCTAAATAATTTTAAGATTCTACAAAGTGGTTGGAAGACTAGCAATTCAAGAACATTGTTGTTTTAGCATAGGAGGAAGAATATTTGGTGGGCACTTGGCTTCAACTTTTAGAAAAGCTTTACAACAAGTCGGATCTATGTTGTCAAATTTACCGGTTTTCATGGATCGAGAGATCTTTTCAGGACATTCTGGAATATTTATAACTAACAAACATTCGGTGAGTTTGGAAATTTGACCTTTCACAGAAACTCCGATGCATATAGCCACTAGAAGAAAAATCACAATCTTGGTCTCAACAAGAGAAAGTGAAGACTTGTGAATTTAAATAGATGTTTTTGTTTAATGAAATTAAGTGATTGGTATTGTAGTCCAATTTATAGGAGAAATAATGAAGTATAAAAATTAATTAGATTGGTGAAAAGTATGCAGGTTACGATTTTTAACCAATTGTTGTTTTAATTTTAGAATCAAACATAAAACAATAAAAATTGTTAGATTCTTTAATTACGTAATATATTGAATTTAATAGAAATCAATCACTTTTATGGTCAACAACATATTTGTTTTTTTTTTATTGTAACCGTTTTGTTGATTGCTTTTTTTTATTATAGCGTTGAGAAAGCAAAAGAAAATTTAAGAATCGGATATGCTTATGCAAAAATAGTTATTTTCATTTAACAAAAGAAAAGAAGTCAATAACAACATTTACGCACACACAAATGATCAGCAACAACATATTTGTTTTTTTCTTAATTGTAACATTTTGTTGTTTGCTTCATTTTGTTAGAGGATTGAGAAAGCAAGAGAAGATTCAAAATTCAGATCAACTAATGCAAAAATAATTATTTTCATTTAACATAAGAAAAGAAGTTGGTTTATATAAAAACACACATACAAATTCATATATTAGAATTTTTCGATTTTCTCTATATAAAAAATCTGGTTCGATGCTTATTTCCACTCGACTTCAAATGTTGCAAGATGTTAATTGAAATCCATTTATCAATCTTGTATGATTCTTTAACTTTCAATTGATATTATTATAAACAGAAGAAATGCTCAACTATTACTATTATGAGATTAATCTTAAACTCGTAAATTAAATTTTATCTATCTACTTTTAAAATCATCTTTGTAGTTGGAGGACTAACAATTCAGAAATAATGTTGTTTTATCATTGGATGAAAATACGGATTGAATAGAAGATTTTGTGTGTTGGCTTTAGCTTCTAAAAAACTTTACAACAAGCATGACTGTTGTTACCAAAATTTCTGGTTATATGATTCATGCATGGTAGCAAAAATAGCATGTAATCGTGACATATCTACACATCTTCAATAGTAGGACATAGGATAGTTTTCTCTTAATAAAATTTTGGATTAATCGAATCTATAAACTTGGTTCAACAATGGATTCAATTAGATTGGTACAATTTGTTGTAAGATGTTTTTATGGAATGTCTATCCAAACTCCTCTTCATTAGGTTCATTAATTTTACCATCTCTTATATCAAAGAATCATTTCTGATAATTCTTTTATCTCCTTTGTAGTGTTACTATTTATACCATTTAGTAAGCTCATATTTTTCGTTAGTCTCAAAATGCCAACATATTCCCATAAACAAGAAGAGTTTAAAGAAAGCCATAGATATATCAACTATACTTCATTTACGTACTACTGAAAATATTTGACGAAAATTAAGAACAATCTTATTCTTACTCCTAATAGCATCTAATAAAATTGTCCATAAATATTTTACATGTTCCACCAAATCCATATACAAAGAATACACCACTCATTCAATTGATTCAAACATTAAGAACATTCATGATAGTCATGTACACTCCTTTCTTTTCATCTGATAACTTTGGCAACAAATTTTGGTGATCTTTAACCAATTGAACTTTGTTATGATTATGTTTGTCAAATATAAGTGTGTTAGGTTAAGAATTTATGCGGCAAATATTTGTAAAAGATTTTATAAAGATTTCCGTTAAAGATTTGAGCAACAATGTTATAAAATTAATTTTGTGAAATAATAGATGGTAACGTTAGATGTGGAAACTAATTTTTTTTGGAGTATTTATATACGTGCAAAAATGTTTAGGAGATATTTAAGGAAGGTGAGATTTAATGATTTACGACGAAATTAAAATCTCATCCGATAAAATTAAAATCTCATTAAAAGCTAACAAATTAAAAAAATAAAAAAGCCCCTAAATTTTTGTGGACTTGATATATCATCAAAAATACTTCTCTTTTAATATATAGGAGATTGATTTATTTATTGTATTTTAATGGTTCCGATTATAAGATTGATAAGATTAAGGGTCACGATTTTTAAAAATAAGTGATCGAATTACCCAATTTTTTTTGAGAGGTTGAATTAAAAGCTTGATGAGAATAAGGGTCAAGGTACGTTTATTCGGATAACCCGATTTCAGGTGTGTTAAATATACTATTGTGCCTTTAATAAGAGATTTAAACTTCTTTTTTTGGTCCTGTCTTGTTCTTAACTCTAATGACATATTATGTAATTTTAAAAAAGGTTTGTAATTATTTTGTACTTTAAATTACATAATATGAAAGATTTGCTTAAATGTCACCGTGTGGACCGTGGTTGACTAACAAATTCGGCAATAGGCCAATAACATTCCAGATTTCCCGCGCTAGAGAGCTGGCAAGATCTAAGGCCATTAAGAGAGTCGTACATTTCCATGAACCTATTATTTTCTGTAGTAATCATAATCAACGGCTTAAATCCATCTATATTATAATCACGAGGATCTAACGGGACCCACAGTTTCTAAGTGCATGATTGAAGCGTTACATTTGATTATTTCCAGCGACCCTATTTCTCGAGCCAATAAAAGGCCGAAAATCTCTCGTAACATAAATCACCTCTTTGCCACAAAGAGAATTCTCTTATTCTTCTTCGTCGCTCACCTCCGACAAGAAAGGGCGAAGAATCACGCTCCTTCAATTTCGCTTAGCCATCGATTCCATTTGGTTACTCTCACATCTCTCTCGCTATATAAATTTCGTTGTTTCTCCCTTTTTGTTCTTTCTTATTTTATTGACCTATTTCACAGTCTTATAATTACAAGGTAAAATGTTATGATTTGATGATTTCCCTGCGTACTTCCTGATTGAATTGAATCCAGATTGCGTTTTAAGTGTGGATGTTTTGATAGCATAGATCTGCTTGTTTCTTATGTCGCTTCGATCTGCTTTTGTGATTCTCTTAAATGATTCAGCTCTGTTGCTTATACGCTATGCCGATGTATGGATTTTTTTTGCGGACTCCATTATCGAAAATTCTGTTTCTGAGTATGATCATCGAGTCAGACCATTTCACAGTGCAAGGACTGATATGTTGTTAGGTTTTCATCTAGAGGTCATACGACAAAGTCGATTTGTATTTCTTACTTCTTTGAAAACTAATCCAATGTTTCGGATTGAAGCCTGCTCATTAATTTTTGTGTATTTCACATTGTTTTCCCCGTAGCTTCATGTTGATGGTGGATGACTCAATTTGTTTTTAATATGTTGGAAAAGTTTAATGCATAGCCGTAGCACATATCTTATAGACGGGTTGTTTACTTTTGCAGAGATCAAAATGGTTGATCAGGTTCAGCATTCCACTATCACGCAGAAAACTGCTGGCCAGTTCATGCGCTCAAGGGACCTCCAAGTGGGTTACCAGAGGCCTTCCATGTACCAAAGGAAAGCTACCTATGGAAACTACTCCAACGCTGCATTCCAGTTCCCTCTTAACCCCCGAGTGGTAGCAGCAGCAACTGGTTCTCCTGTGTTTGTCCAAGCTCCAGGAGAGAAAGGGTTCACTAACTTTGCTATCGATTTCATGATGGGTGGTGTTTCTGCTGCCGTCTCAAAGACTGCTGCTGCTCCAATCGAGCGTGTTAAGCTTTTGATTCAAAACCAGAATGAGATGATCAAAGCTGGAAGACTCTCTGAGCCTTACAAGGGAATTGGTGACTGTTTCGGCAGGACAGTTAAGGATGAAGGGTTTGTTTCCTTGTGGAGAGGAAACACAGCCAATGTCATCCGTTACTTCCCAACTCAGGCCTTGAACTTTGCATTCAAAGATTACTTCAAAAGGCTTTTCAATTTCAAGAAAGACAAGGATGGTTACTGGAAGTGGTTTGCTGGTAACTTGGGATCTGGTGGAGCTGCTGGTGCTTGTTCCCTTTTCTTTGTTTACTCTCTTGACTTTGCACGTACCCGTTTAGCCAATGATGCCAAGGCTGCAAAGAAAGGAGCTGGTGGTAGACAGTTTGATGGTCTTGTCGATGTCTACAGAAAGACACTCAGGTCTGATGGTATTGCTGGTCTTTACCGTGGATTCAACATCTCCTGTGTTGGTATCATTGTCTACCGTGGTCTCTACTTCGGTCTTTATGACTCTGTCAAACCTCTTCTCCCTGGAGACTTGCAAGACAGTTTCTTTGCTAGTTTTGCACTTGGATGGCTCATCACCAACGGTGCTGGTCTTGCATCTTACCCCATCGACACTGTTCGTAGAAGAATGATGATGACGTCTGGTGAAGCCGTCAAGTACAAGAGTTCGATGGACGCCTTCACTCAGATCCTCAAGAACGAAGGAGCCAAGTCACTATTCAAGGGAGCTGGTGCAAACATCCTCCGTGCTGTTGCAGGTGCTGGTGTGCTCGCTGGTTACGACAAATTGCAGCTCATCGTCTTCGGAAAGAAGTACGGATCAGGAGGTGCCTAAGTGTGGCTCTCACCAACTAATCAAAAACGTCGCCTTTTTTTTTTTCTTTTTTTTTTCGGAGTTGTAAAAGTAATAATGGTGAAATTTTTTAGAGGAGCGAGGGAAAATTTATCCTTAGGCGATAAGTTTTTCTTTATGGAATAATTAATGTATGGTGGGGAGATTATTTCCTTAGAACCAAACTACGAATTTTTGTTTTGAAATAATGAGGTGTTTCTTATCCAACATATAACTAGGTATCAAATGAGTTTATATTTATATGGTGTTGCTGTATATAATCATAATGTAGAAAACACTGCATTTGGTTGTAAATGTTTTTTTTCTTGTGTGCATGGTATACTTGTAGTTTTGTTTTGTGGAATATCAAGGATACATTTTAAATTATAAAATTTATGTATTAATGATAAATCGAGTCACATGAAAATATATGACATAAATTATATTGTAATATTATTCAGTTGAATTTAATATTTTTCATTACTAATTAACGCCAATTTTTAATTTATAATATTCATAAGATTGAACAAAATTTATTATGGGGAAAAACGTTACATTATATCATTACCGTTGAGTTTTCATTTGCAATGAATTAATTTCATGTAACCTACTTACTTTGCATCCATTTTCTTATGTTATTTTGTCAGAGTTGTAAATTAATGATTTTTAACTATTCTTTAGATATATACATATAAATAGGTATAATTGTTTTACCACCTAACATGAATCTAGTTTAGATGTTCAATTTTACTATGAGAAATAGAATGAAAGGCCAATTCCAAATTTCTGGTGAGTAATCCCAACATTTCTTTACATATAGTTTCTTTGCATTGATTTTTGTTTTCTCTGTTTCTATAATATAAAGCTTTTTCATCTTCGAATCAAGAATCCTTTTCTTCAATAAATTAAAGTTTTACGTTTTGTAGAAATATTATATAAATAATTTATTTACATTTATTTTATGTTTTTACTATACATTTACAGTTTTTTAATGTCGTAACACAGTTTTTTTTTTTTTTTTTTTTTAATCTTTCATTTGACTCTAATATACATCCTCATGCCTCCGATCCAATCTAACGTCACTGAAATCCCAAAACAGTATTTGGGTTTCAAGAGTGATAAACTCACAATCCAATTTTTTTTTTTTTGATAAAACTCACAATCCAAATTTATTAGAGGTATATTTTACTACACTTTCTTTTTATAGATCTTTTGCCATCTTCCCCAAACTATCACAATCCCAATGGACTGATATACATTTCAAAGAAAGTTCGTTTCATGGTAAGTCTACTGATCATATTTTAGCAAAGAATATTAGGTTTTTGTTAGTATGTTAGGATTGTTAATCAAGGTCAAAGATTGCGTAAACCGGTAGAAAACATAGAGGAAGAAAAAGGATCAAAAGATGTAATTAAAATATTCTCTATGTTTTCATCTTGATTCGCATTAGCCTCTCAAGGTCCTGGAATCAAAGATCATTTGTTTATTCTAGCCCATGAACCGCTATTATTGCATTTTTGAATTCTCTTTAATCGCATTTATCTGGTTCTGATAGAGATCCGGCTTTAGATTTTGAATCTTATTCACATCGACTACGTTATTTCTAATACCCTCTGGCTGGAGTTATATAGTTCGCGATTTTGATCTAATTTTTTTATTCCAAAGACGTGCATGCAGCACACACACTGCTTGTTGAAGTTTTTTTATTTCGATTTAAGTATTTTCTTTCCATTGGCACAGGTCGTGTTTTTTTCATTGGCACGATCCAAACACCAATTTTGTCAATATATTAGGCGTGTAAATTAAATCGTTAATGATACGCCGTTAGTCAACTCCGCTTCGCATTAATTACTCGTCCCATTCGCTTATTCTTCTCCGGCGACTTCCATTCGTTTCCTCCCCCCTTTGGTATCTGAACCTTTGTACGAATCTGTAAGCTTCAAATCTGACTCCATCTTTTATTTCACACTTGTGAGAAATTCGCTTCTGATTATTGTAGGTCTCCGCTTACTCAGATCTTTTTAGTTTTCTGGAATTTCACACTTTCTTTTGCGTATAATTTCATCAATTCCTTTTTTCGGTCAAATCGATGCGTGACTGGAACTTAACCGGTTTCGTCCTGTTTACTCTTTTTTTCCTCGAGTTGATTCTCATAAACTGACAACATTTTCGATGGCTGGATCTTCTCAATTTGCAAAGTTGCATTAGCTTTGCTTGTAACGAGTTGAGTTTAACAATCACCTAACTGTAATTGCAGGAATGAATTTCTGACTGCCATGTATGTTGTGAATATACGCTGCTAAGCTTTGAAGGTCATAGTGGGAATCACCAACAAGCTTGCTTGTATTCTAAGAATAACCCATGGGGAAAGCATCAGCGCTGCTTCTGTTTCTGTTAGGTTTCGGGTTCTTTGTTGTAACGTATAATCTTCTGACACTTATAGTCCACAATAGATCTGGTGTGAGTAATTCAGATGGAAGTCCACTTCTAGATCCTGTTGTTCAGATGCCTCTAAACATTAGAAAGGCCAAGAATTCTCCAGCACCTTTTCATGTTGCTTTAACTGCCACAGATGCACCTTATAATAAATGGCAGTGTCGTATAATGTATTATTGGTATAAGCAGAAGAGAGCTCTTCCTGGTTCAGATATGGGAGGCTTTACTCGCATTTTGCACTCTGGTAATCCTGATAACTTGATGGATGAAATGCCCACATTTGTTGTTGATCCTCTTCCTCCTGGTCTTGATAGGGTGAGAAATTCGTTCGTTCTTCGCTTGGTCTTTGATTTTATTACTGTTTTATTCTAATTGAATCTCTCTTTTTTTGTAATTCTGTAATTTAGGGGTATGTTGTGTTGAATAGACCATGGGCATTCGTGCAATGGCTTGAAAGAGCTACCATAGAGGAAGAGTAAGTCCTGTGTCTCCTTCCCTTTTTACCAACAATTGTTTTACTGTTTGAAAACTTTGCTAAGTGATTAATGTGGGTGCAGCTATGTGCTCATGGCAGAGCCTGATCATGTATTTGTTAATCCCCTTCCCAATTTGGCTGTTGGAGGATACCCAGCCGCTTTTCCATTTTTCTATATTACACCTGAAAAGTATGAAAACATAGTCAGAAAGTATTATCCAGTGGAGATGGGCCCGGTAACAAATATCGACCCCATTGGCAATTCTCCTGTTATAATAAGCAAGGTGAGATTATCTTTGCTATTCATGATTGTATGTGCTTACACATTTTGACTAGGGCCCCAAAGATTTCTTATAGGCATTTAGTTAGATGTGATGTGGATGACTGCCGTGGTGTCTAGGAATATCTTGTTTGTTATGTTTATGCGTTGAACTTGGTCTTGACATAGTACTCACTCTTATGCAGGAATCACTTGAAAAGATTGCTCCTACATGGATGAATGTCTCGCTGACAATGAAAAACGATCCAGAAACTGATAAGGCATTTGGATGGGTGCTAGAAATGTTAGCACTGGAACCAAAATCTTTGTTCATAATTTTACTCCTCGCCTTTAAATTACGTGGTTGATTTCTGAAAGGTTTTCTTCTTCTCTTTTCTGTTTGGTAAGGTACGGTTATGCAATTGCCTCTGCTCTGCATGGAGTACGGCACATACTTCGTAAGGATTTCATGCTTCAGGTAGGAACTGACCTTGTGCTGATTACTGTAGTGATATGTCAAAGTTATTTTTGTTAATTTGTTTTGTCATTGTTAAAAATTCTATTCTTTGCTCCTTATTCCTAAGTGCTCTCACCATATCTTTCAGCCTCCATGGGATTTATCTACCAAGGGGAAGTTTATCATCCATTACACTTATGGATGCGACTACAACATGAAGGTGATTTTACATCTTGAGTCATTCGTTTCAAGTATTCTCTCAATACTTATGCAGTCTTGTGGTGATTCGTTTTTGCTTAGTTTATTATAGACACTAGCGAAACTACTAAGTTTTGCCACAACCTTATATCAATGATCCGCCATCAGACCACCCTTACTTATATCAGTTTTATATGTTTCTAAAATAACTACATTGCCAATGGTTGAACACAGGGTGAGCTGACATATGGCAAAATAGGAGAGTGGCGATTTGATAAGAGATCACATCTGCGAGGTCCTCCTCCGAGGAACATTTCCATGCCGCCTCGTGGTGTTCCCGAAAGTGTGGTATGTTCTATACTTCTTACCGCTTAATCTGATCTTACACACAACAAGATAGTGCAGTAAGGTTCATCCATAGTTCGCTGGAGAACAGTTATTCGGATCATGTCCATTGGTTTAGTGGAATCCGAGATTTTTTTAAACTTTATATGCATAATGTTTACCCTAAGTTTGATGTTAGTTTGTCAGTTTCCAATGGATTTACATTTACTTTCCCGGAAAGATGATATGGATAAGTCAGTTTCTGATAAATCGTATCACTGACATAAAGTGTGAGAGTGAGAACACTAATTGTGAATGACTTTTCCTGAAAACATTTGTGTTTGGTGGTGCAGGTGACACTTGTGAAGATGGTGAATGAAGCTACTTCCAATATCCCTAATTGGGACGCTCTCTAACTCACATCCACACGACACAAACCATAGGGACTATCGTAACGATTTCATACAGCAATATTTGACCCAAAGAAACTTCATTTTTTCTTTCCCCTTACTATACTTCCTTTCTTGCCCTTTTTTCTGTTAAATTACGAACTCGAGAGTAAATTATGAAATCTGGTTTGAGACAATGTTGAGGAAATCTTTAGAGAAAAGAGTAGTTGAACTTTTTTTTTGGTCATTGGTTATTGATTAAATTAACATTGACAATTATGTTTGCGTGTACTTTCAACCAGAGCCCGGCTAGCGGACAAATGTGTCCAAATAGACGGAGTCAATAGTTCCGTCAAATAAACTTAACCGAGTTAAACCAAATTTTAGTTTTCAATTTTTTTCCTTCAATTAATAAAAGGAAAAAAAAAATCGCTGACGCTATCTTCTTCCTCCACCCCACACACAGACACAGTCTCCGCATCCGCATCTAGTTTCAGCGAAAATGGAAGTCGGTTTTCTCTCCTTCTCGTCTTCCTTGTCTCCTCTCTCCCACCAAACCCTAGCACCCAAAGCCTCGAAATCCTCTTACTACACTCCCCTTCCGTCCATCAGATCCGCCGTGTCTCGTACCAAAAAGGAAGAGACCGTCGAGACAGTCAAGACCCATCTCGAGAACTGCCACCTTCTCGCCGCCATCAACTACAAAGGACTCACCGTCAAGCAATTCCAAGACCTCCGAAGAACTCTCCCGGAAACCACTAAGCTCATCGTCGCTAAGAACACACTGGTCTTCAAGGCCATCGAAGGCACCAAATGGGAAGCTCTCAAGCCTTGTATGAAAGGTATGAACGCTTGGCTCTTTGTTCAAACCGATGAAATCCCTTCCGCCATCAAACCCTACCGGAGTTTCCAGAAGGAACGCAAGCTCGAAGACAATGACTTTTCCGGCGCCGTCTTCGAAGGTAAGTTCTACGCTCCGGACAATTTCAAAGCTCTGGAAACCATGCCCACTCGTGCTGAGGTCTACGCTAAGATGCTCGGAGCTCTGCAATCTCCGGCTATTAACCTAGTCTCTACTTTACAAGCACCAGCAATTGAGGTAATTATGGTGCTCAAGGCTTATGTCAAGAAGTTGGAAGATGAGAGTGGTGCATAGAGTTAAGTAAAAAGCTGTACTAATCTCAAGAGAATGTAATGTACCCACTAAGGCAAAGCATTCCATTTTGTTTTTATGAATCAAAAGCACCAATTGTTAAAAAAGTCAGTCATTGGGTTTTATTGAAATGTATTTTTTTTGGAGTGCTCTCAAGCTTAAGAGAAGAGTCTTGCTCAGATGTACTTAGAGAGGATAGATTCAACCACTCCTTGAGCAATGGGGTGGTAAGTTTCACGAGCTGCTTCGAAAACCTGTTTGGCCAGCTGCTTCTCTTCGGTTCCACCGGATTGTGCAAGAACAGTGAAGAGTTGACGCAGGTACTTCATCCTTCCCACATCTTTTAGCGTTTTCTCCACTTCCCCATGGTACTCTTTGCACTTGGATGAGATTGCAAGCTGCAGAAACGAGACCTTCACCTCATAGTCCTTTGATTCTGCTAGTCTGTACCTCTTGTCCAAGGCCTTCACCTGATTCACCATTAATTAACCAAATCTAGATGTTAGTGTTACGTTTGGAACCTGACTACAAACAAGACGACCTGACACAATCCTAAGAAAGAACCTAGCTTTTCCAAATAGACTTTTTCAACAACCATACAATCGCCCAAGACTAAATGTTGAGCTCACTCTTCAAATAGAGGAAGAAGTAAAGTGGAGAGAGTACCTGAGAAGGTTCACATGATTTAGGAAGATTCTCCAAGTAGAGCTCCCATTCCTGTCCGTTCCACTCAGCAACCTCATCCTCACTTGGCATCTTTCCTTCCTTAAACTCTTTCGCCAGAGATATGATCTTCGTGTAAATGGTTGAGACTGGTTCGTATGCATCTTCTGGTATACCAATGCCGTCGGTCCACTCCCCTAAGTTGATCTCTTTCTCTATCCCAGGGATGTTTTCTTTCAGGAAGTCAATAAATGTATCTGTACCGATCGACTTGAACTTGAAAGTAGCAATGTATTTTTTGAGGAATTCGTCAAAAGCAGCCCTTCCAACCTGAAAGTTTACCACTAAGTATTGTAACACTAGATAAGACAAACACCTAAGTGGATCGAGGTGGCTACTCAGCTGCTAGCTAACCTGGCGTTCAATTCGCAACACAAATTGGAAGCCTTTTTCATATGGGACCTGAGAATACACATCATCTGGATCAACACCCTGTTGGTTGTTCCTCAGTTTAGTACACTCCATGTTGTTTTTAAACCGTATCATTTCATCTTGTAAACCCCTCCAACCAATCCCAATGTTCAAAGTAGCTCTATCTTCCCCTTGAACAACCTCCACTATTCTCCTCTCTGCGTAAGTTGTAAATCCCTACATGAACATGAAATAAGCTTCTTTGTATCAACAAGGGAAGTTCCAAAAAAAGACGGATGCACAGTTACACATCATTAATCCATACCCCCTAAACCAAACTATTTCGCTAAAAGAAGCAAAAGCACAGGACAATTCAAATCTGAGATATAATTTTCTTTTTTTCCTTTTTTTATCTTGCAGCATAAACTAAGGTATAGAGTAGAGCTGCGAATCAATAAAATACCTCATTTAACCAGAAATGTTCGTTGTTGATGTTGGTGATCAGATTCCCAGTCCAGCTATGTGCGAGCTCGTGAGCTACAACTTGTGCCCCAGTGGCGTCCCCTTTGATCACAGTGGGCGTTAAGAAAACCATTCTCGGATTCTCCATGCCTCCATATGGAAAACTCGGAGGCAGCACCAGCAAGTCAAATCGCTCCCACTCGTAGTCGCCAAACAGCTTTTCCCCTTGCTTGATCATCTCTTCTGTTCCTGCAAACTCCAGGGCAGCCGCATCGAGAACATCGACCGCGGCAGACTCTGCGTACACCCGAGTCCTAGGTCCCACTTCCCTAAACCCTAACTCGCCAACGGCAAACGCAAAAAGATACGGCGGTATTGGCTGGTCCATCACGAACTCTTCCACGATTCTGTCCTCGCCATACCACAGTGACCCCAGTAGTCCCAGTGGCCCCTCGTCGAGATGTTTGGCCTCCTCCGGAACCGGAAGCCTACGACGAACGTGGCGGGCGGACATAACAGCAGAGAGCTCCTTGGGTATATTCATTGCGACGTCGTAGCGGATCCTGGCGGCAGGCGTGTCCTGGCATGGGAAAATGGATCTGGCGTGAATGGCTTGGCACTGCGTGTAGACATAGGGATGCGTTTTGGAGAAGGTTTGGAGTGGCGATAGCCACTGGAGAGCTGAGGCGTTAGGCGAAGTGGAGTAGACAATCAACACTGAAGACTGACCGGAGAGGATTACGACTAATTCAGTGCCCCGGATTGGATCCGGGGAGGTGGAGCTGCAGACGGGGAGACGTTCGAGGGTTTGAGGATCTATGGCCATGTCGACTGAAATTAAGCGGGAATCAAGGGAAAGGTTGCCGGTGTAGGCGGAGGAGAGAGTGAGGAGAGCGGAGCCATAGATGGTGGAGTTGTTGAAATCGAGGTAAAGGGAGAGAGAGACATGGGTGGTGAGAGGATGGGATGAATCGGTGTATGAGTGCGGATCAAGGGGTGCCATAGCTGAGTGAAGACGGAGAAACCGAAGAGCAGAGTTGGATTATGCTAGGGTTTGAGGAAAGGGGCAGTTACAGAGGTGTAGGAGTGAAGGAGAGCATAAAGCGGGAGAAAAGAAAATCAAGAATTGCTTCGTTTGCTGTTCGACCGTACCTTTCTAAAAATAAATATTTATTTAGGAATAATTTTGTGAAATGGAGAATCATGAGAGCATAAAGTAGGAGCATTCAAGAAACCGTTACACCTTTTTTAGATAATAAAACAGCCTAATTGGCAATTAAAATATCTAAAGTGTACCTAGTGGATTCGGTGTCTTGTATCCAGCAATGCCTCTATTTTATGGCGAATATTAACCAGACTATCCAAGTGAAAGAATAAACGAAAGAGCTCATAGAGCGCTGATAAAGTAATATAAAAATGACTCGAAATTGTATAATCACTTCCTTAAGAAAGCGATTACATCATCCTGAAGAAAATCGATTACATCATCCATATATTTTTCTGTAGAAACACAGTTCCTATTAGATAATGATAAGTGTTCTAGCTATGACACTAGATCTAAGAGGATAAAATGGTTGTTGGTCGAGAGAATTTGCTCAGGTGTAGCTTATGTACAATCATCACACGTATTGTGTGATACTCTATTTCTATCACAAAGCTCGTGTGAAAAAAATGCAGATGAGTGGGCTTCATATAATAATTGTCTTAACCCATATGTTGTTGATTGTCGATATTGGAAGCCTGCAGAGCCTTTGATAAAAACAAGACCTTGTTTTGGTTGATGGCAAAGTCTTGACACTGATAAAGTATCATGCTCTTTTTATGTGGGATAGGATCTACAAACGCTTAGATTATAAGTGATTTGGTGAATGCATAAACCAGTTGATGTTGAGATGAAATGTGATGAACCATTGAAGTGTCAAAGAAAATACGCTCTCGAACATAATTAAATGCCTCGAACGTTTGTTTAAAACTGAAGTTACAATAACGTTTGTTTAAGACTAGCTTAACTATTTCTTAAGCCTTAGGGTGAAATTAAAAAAAAATCCCTAACATTATCGTAAATAAGGAACAATAATGTTGATTCCTAAATAAATAATGTGATTTGTCACACAAAAAAATTAAGTAAACACTAAAACCATATCATACTGAAGTATTATACCTAAAAAAGTAGAAAATACATCTATAAGTAATTGAAATATGTACTATTAGATAGTTTTGAGATCACTTGTTCTCTTATATTTTAAAAACTTAAAACGATAGTATAGAGAACACCAATCAAACGAATAATAAACTCAAACATACACTATAGCTTAGTTCTAATCTATATATCTATCAAAATACATATCGTGATTTAGACTTAGTTGAATTATAAAGTTGGGAATTATCATCAATAGATGCTGGAATTAACGGTGCCTCAAAGGATTAAAATATTGATCCTAAGAATGATAACAAGTACATTACTTAATTTCTTTAATTTAACTCAAAGAAAAATAGCTTTTAGTTATAAACCAAAAACAAACCTTTACGGTTTCAAAAGTAACAACACTAAAATTCTAAAAATGGACCTCTGATTTCATAATATTTCTTATCTAATCCTTATTAATTACTTGCTATGGTAAAACTTAGATAACTAACATGAAAAAATTGCAGAAAATAATAAAATTTATTGAACTTTTCACTCACATTTTTTTTTAATAGAAATCCAGTTCGATTTCATGCTTCACAAACTAATTGAACTTTTCTCTAGTATAGATATCCAAACTCACAAAATTAGCATGAAAATACAAAAGAAAAAAAAAAATATAATGAAGAACAAAGAGATTGATTTTTTGCATAAACAGATAATCAAATTGCAAAAATTATAGAAAGATGATAATTATAAAAATGAAAACTTACAAGAAATTAAGCATGTTTGAATTGGGAGTAGAGAATTTTGGAGATTTTTTAAGAGAAAGAGGAGATGTGAAACGTATTTTTTAAATAATCCTAAGAAAAATAATTATATTTCTACTTAATCAAAAAAAGAAAAAAATTTATGGATCCCCTATAATTATGGGTCTTTGGGCCGTGACATTATTTGCCCACCCTAGTAAATCGATTCTACAGAGGGATAAACCTTGAAAAGATTGTCACAATGTATAATGCCAATATAGCCGAGTTAAATACCAAGTCAAGCAAATTCAGTTGTAGTTTCATAAACGATTCAAGAATGTACAAAACCACTAGTGGATCATGTAGTATACTTCTTATATAACGTGAATTAGAACTGCGAGAGATGGTTGTATGCTTATTATATAACATGAAATGTTATTGTTACCGAAGAATGTACAAAACCACCAGTGGATCATGTAGTATCCTCTAACCATATCTAGTAAACGTCATTGTAGACACTTACGATAAATCCAGTTGAGATAAATAAACTAACTCCAAAAGGATAAGTGCATATGAAGCGATGAGGAATTCATTTGAGCAAACTAAATGAAAAAGTTGTTAGAGCACGTATTTTATATACTTTACTAGAAACTAGGTATAATGCTTGGTAAATGTTAACTATCGTATTTATCAGCCATGTTTTGAAAATATGTTAGTTCTTGAAAATGTGATTTTGATATAAAACTTATGTTGATTCTTGAAAAATGTGATTTTGATATAGAATTCGATCAAGTCAAATAGGTATAGGAGTTGACATTGGAGAGTAAGGTTCAGTTCTTACCATATGTAGAAGGTCTTCAGTATACTTCTCTTGATTTAGAGAAAAAACCATAAAAATGAAATGTATTTGGATTTTTAAGTAATAATGCATTGGAGTCAAGTCTTTCATTCTGAATTGTTGTCAGAGAGAATCTAACAACTTAGAAAGGAGGTGATTCCGTGATTCTTGTGTCCAGTGAGCTCCATATCATTAACATATAGAAGTATAAGTTCGATCACCATAATTATACAAAGCCATAGTCTTTTTGTTCATTGTGGTGCATATTTTGTTTTATTGTTGACCCAATTTTCACTTAATTCCAGTAAAGCGGGTAAAAATGAAAATCACTCTGTTTAACTAGTAGTTGGTAAGTAAAAAAGGAGACATATAAAATGTTTGACAATTTACTCTTTGGATAGTCAGAAAACGGGTTCGGACTCAACAGCTTACCATCACGGCACCAACCAAACCCGTCAAAACCGACGAACCAGACGAAGAAAATGATAATTCATCCTAAACAATTACTAAAAGGACAAAAATAAAAAGAAAATGAAAATTCATCCTATAAAACCCTGAGGAAGAACCTTTTTCACATTTTCTTACAATTTTCTTGCTCGACTCAACGTGTCTGATTTTCTGAGCAATTTTGATCTACCTTTCAAATTCCCCTTTTCTTCTCTATGGATCTGTTCTTCTCGCTTTGATCTGGATCGACTTTGAAGAGCTTTTTTTTTGATATGTTCTGAGGAACTCTCAAGTGATTGCCTTCTCACTCCTTTTACTCTCTGATCTCGCGAGACCCTTCCCAGGAAAAAAATTTAGGGCTTTCTCTGTTGAGCTCTCATGGTGGCGAGGATGAAGGTGCCTTGTTGTTCCGTGTGCCACACTCGGTATAACGAGGACGAGAGAGTTCCACTTTTGCTTCAATGCGGCCATGGCTTCTGCAAGGATTGCCTGTCCAAGATGTTCTCCACCTCTTCCGACACCACGCTCACTTGTCCCCGCTGCCGCCACGTGTCCGTTGTCGGGAACTCAGTCCAGGGTCTGCGGAAGAACTACGCTATGCTTGCCCTCATTCACGCCGCATCCGGCTCCGGCGGCGGAACCTTCGACTGTGATTACACGGACGACGAGGACGAAGACGACGATGAAGATGGAAGCGACGAAGACGGAGCTCGTTCCGCCCGCGGATTCCACGCCTCCAGCTCGCGTAATAGCTCCTGTGGTCCAGTGATCGAGGTCGGAGCTCACCCGGAGATTAAGCTGGTGAGGAAGATTGGGGAAGAGAGCAGTCGTCCCGGAGGAGTGGAGATGTGGGATACGACTATTGCAGGCGGTGGTGGGCGGTGTAAGCACCGTCTAGCGGTGAAGAAGATGTGTTTGACGGAGGAAATGGATGTAGATTGGATGCAGGGACAGCTTGAGAGCTTGCGGAAGGCATCCATGTGGTGTCGGAATGTTTGTACTTTCCACGGTGTTGTAAAGATGGACGGATCTCTTTGTCTTTTGATGGATAGATGCTATGGCTCTATTCAGTCTGAGATGCAACGCAATGAAGGCAGGCTCACTTTGGAGCAGATCCTAAGGTTTTCCACCAACTCCTCTTTACGCCTAATCTGCTTCTTTACTGTTATAGTTTCTGCGTCTTTCTGTGCATAAAGTTTCAAACTTTGACAATCTGTCTCCTGATTGGGAATTACTGGACCAAATCCGAAGTTTTCGTTGATTGCTTTTAGAAATATACATATTGGAAGGGGAGATTTTCGGATTTTAATGAGAAAAAGCAACCAAATCCTGGTTTCACTAAGCTAATAGGCTCAAAGATAGCTTTAGTATTGGATGTTCTGGAGCTCAGCACTCCGATACTCTTAGAAGAGGAGAAAACTTGAACTAGTTGTCTTCTCTCTTTGTCATTACCAGCTTTGCCTACCTTTTGTCTGTCAATGGAGAAGTTTTTTAGTCATCTCCCCTTGCCTTTTTCTTTAATAGTGGAAACCTAGAGTCTTGTTGTTGGAAGTCATCTCCATAGTAGGATCATATGCAGATTATACACGTTTTAGGGTTCAACATAATTGGTTTCTGTTGACATATTTATTTACTATTTGGAATGTTCCTACTACTATGGATATTCATCTGATTATAAAAGTTTGCTATGGAAGACCTCTAGTTTGGTGGAGGTTTATAATCAACTTCTCTTGATACCTCTGAGAAAACCCCATTACATAATATGACCAGAATGATGTCTGAAAGCTCTGGTATATCAAATCATGCAAAAAAAATTGTGCGGATTATTATCTTGATTTATCAAAGGACACATCATTTGAGGGTGCACGTTATTTTGTTTAGTAGGATGTTAGCGACAGTGTCTCTCATCCTTTTTCCATATGTGGACTAAAAGATTAGTGAGAGTTAATAGTATGTCTTGGTTTCTTAATCACCTTTAGTTCACTTGTTTTTCTTTCCTCCCGTTATTATCATTTGGGACTGTTAAAAGAAAGCACTATTGAGTAATTAGATTTCTTTGTATTCTCCTCTCACACGGTGATCATGCTGTTTTAACTTTTCAACATAGATATTCCTCCAGTGACCATCATATGTATTATTCCATTGCTCTTGTTGTGATATCAATTTTTTACCAACTGTAGATATGGGGCTGATGTTGCTCGAGGGGTTGCAGAACTCCATGCAGCAGGTGTCATATGTATGAATATAAAACCTTCAAATCTCCTTTTGGATGCAAGCGGCAATGCTGTGGTTTCTGATTATGGGCTCGCTCCGATCCTAAAGAAGCCAACATGCCCGAAATCTCGACCGGAGTTAGATTCCTCGAAAATCACTCTATGCACGGACTGTATAACACTCAGTCCACACTACACTGCGCCAGAGGCTTGGGGCCCAGTGAAAAAACTTTTTTGGGAGGATGCAAGTGGTGTATCTCCAGAGTCAGATGCATGGAGTTTCGGTTGTACGTTGGTAGAGATGTGCACTGGCTCCACTCCGTATGTGAAGCCTCGACCTACTGGCTATTTCATTTGTGTTTTGTGTCCGTTACTGTGCTAACTATCACTTAAATTTGCAGGTGGGATGGTCTTAGTAAAGAAGAAATTTTTCAAGCTGTTGTGAAAGCTCGAAAAGTACCACCACAATATGAACGTATAGTGGGTGTGGGAATTCCTCGAGAATTATGGAAAATGATTGGTGAATGTCTTCAGTTTAAACCGTCAAAAAGACCAACCTTTAATGCGATGCTTGCTACATTTCTTCGTCATCTACAAGAGATACCACGTAGCCCTTCAGCAAGCCCTGATAAGTAAGATTTATAAGTCTCTAAGATTACGTTGTTTCATGTTTTTTCCTGTTGTTTTAATTGTTTATCAGTAAAGGAACCCCTTTCACCTGTGTTGAACAATTGTAAATTAATATTAGCATCAACGGTTAAGATTGCTTGTTATCATCATACCTGTTTTTTTTCGCCTAACAGTTTTATAAATTGTGGATGGTGTAGTGGGTTTACCAAAGTATGCGGAGTAAACATTGTAGAAGAACCTCGCCGGACCAACATGGGGGTCTTTCAGGATAACCCTAACCCTAACAATCTACATCGGGTTCTTTTGGAAGGAGACTCTGAGGGTGTAAGGTTGGTATCTGTTAGGAAACTTTTAGTTAATCCATTTGTTTGAATTAGCTATAAACAACCTTTTCTCAACTACATTGGTTTGATTTTTGTTTTGGAGTAGAAATATACTAGCAAAGGCCGCAGCTGGAGGAGGTGGAAGCTCCGTGCGATCGCTATTAGAGGCGCAAAACGCTGATGGTCAATCTGCTCTTCACTTAGCTTGCAGACGTGGCAGTGCTGAACTTGTGGAGGCTATATTGGAGTATGGGGAGGCGAATGTAGATATTATGGACAAAGATGGGGATCCTCCTCTTGTATTTGCTTTAGCAGCTGGATCTCCACAATGCGTTCATGTGCTCATAAAAAAGGGGACTAATGTAAGGTCTAGACTGCGGGAAGGATCTGGCCCGTCTGTTGCTCATGTGTGTTCGTACCATGGCCAACCTGACTGTATGCGTGTAAGTCTCTATTCCCGACGAAGGTATCGGTCACTTTATAGTTTCCACCTCATGTTTTACAAATCTTCCACTTATCTGAATGGTTACTCTCTGCTTATTGATACTATTTATAGGAATTGCTGGTAGCTGGAGCTGATCCAAATGCAGTAGATGATGAGGGTGAAACTGTGCTTCATCGAGCTGTTGCCAAGAAATACACGGATTGTGCGATTGTTATATTGGAAAATGGTGGATCTAGATCAATGGCTGTTTCAAATGCAAAGTGCCTGACGTAAGTAAAGAACTGAATCTAGTATGCTAGGTATACGGCACCATAAGATCTGGCACTGACTAGGTTACTACTGAGACTTTTTAAAGCCAGTTCTGATTACAGAATCTGACTCTATTTGGTTTGTCTTTTAGTTCTTCTACTCTTAGTTTTCACTACGTTAGAACTGATCTTGATTAGTAGGCATTGTACCTGCTTAAGCATGTCCATTATGCTCACCTGTTTGGGTAAGCCATAATGAGGTAGCTGCCTCCATTTATATCTACTTTTTAAAGTGGTTTATATGTGTTATTATTCATGGTTCTTTTCGTTGTTAGGACAACATAGTCACATTTGTAAACCTATGTTTCTGTTTTTTATGCTAATAGACCGTTTATACTTTTATGTTTGTTTCAGACCTTTACATATGTGTGTAGCAACTTGGAATGTTGCCGTTATCAAGAGATGGGTGGAAGTTTCCAGTCCAGAAGAGATTTCTCAGGCAATTAATATACCAAGTCCAGCTGGCACTGCTCTGTGTATGGCTGCTTCTATAAGGAAAGATCACGAAAAAGGTAATGATGAAATCATAGTATCTTTTGTTTGGCAAATGGCGATATCTACTTCTGTGCTCTTTTGCAATGCGCGAATAAGACTTCTGTATCATGAATGGTCTTTTGTGTGTGGACCTCTATGAAGGTTTATCTTTTATTGGTTAGACACGATGGTTACTGTCATCTCTACACGATAAGGATGTTCATTGCGAATGATTTTTATGTAGAAAATCTGAAAGACCAGTTACTTGTAGTTTTGTACACTATGAAAAAGGTTTTATTTGAACTTTTACTGCAATTTTTTTTACTAGGACGTTATGTCTTTGTTCTATTTGTTATTTAAATCAGTTTACTTAGTATGTATAATGCTGCAGAAGGGAGAGAGCTGGTCCAGATATTGCTTGCGGCTGGGGCAGATCCAACTGCGCAAGATTCTCAGCATGGCCGAACAGCGTTACATACTGCTGCTATGGCTAATAATCTGGAACTTGTGAGAGTAAGATGGTTTCCTTCCAATAACTTCTTAAAGTTGGTGTTGTAAAGAGGAAGAATTGCATGATGTTTTGTCAGTGTTGATAGATATGCTGTTGTAGAGCCCCAAACATTTCCTTAATTCAAGAATTCAACGCTTTCCATATCAATGAAGTAAATAGTATATGGTGTGAAATGAAAAATATAGTGGGAGTTATTGAGGGTAAAAGACGAAGAGTTGTGCCAAGTATCTTCAGTGTTTATAGATATACCTACATTTCACTTATATCTTTCATTTGAATTTCTATATTTTGTCTTAGAGCCAACCACATATGACATATGTCTCATTTGATAGGTTATTCTCGATGCTGGTGTGAGTGCGAACATCCGGAATGTCCACAATACAATTCCCCTTCATATGGCTTTGGCTAGAGGAGCGAACTCCTGTGTTAGCCTACTTCTAGAGTCTGGTTCGGACTGCAATTTACAGGTAATCGTGCAGGCCTTCCTAGGTTTTATGAGTTATTTGTTATCGTTACTCTTCTTTAAAGCCAAGACTATATTTTCTTATCGTGAAGCCATTGAGTACTCAAAACATGGACCATATCCTAACACATGAAATTTTGTCAATCCAAATGAGAGCTTTTGACTTGATTTCCTTTTTTGGCTCAAAACTTTTGGAGAGGGGTTTTCTACTTCTGTTTTGTCATTATGAACGTTCATTTGGTCTCACATAATGATGATTATTTACTTTAGTCTAGAGTCATTAATTCGATAGATATACTAAAAGAAGGGAACTGGTTTCAATCTCCAAACCAAATTCAAGTGTGAACGTATATTTTGGATTTAAATACGCACTGTCTTTATTCATAGAGAGGCTAAGCTTACTAATATGCTATTGCTTGAACCTCTAGTCAATCTGCACGAGAATGTTGACTTGTTGATATAAATACAAATGGTTCTTCGGGTCTATCGCTTCTTACTGCTGTATAATGGTGACCAGTTCCTTAAATACTGGAAATAGAAATTTACAATCATAACTGTTCTAATCTGTGTATAAATAGCATTTGATATGTGAATATCGCGGTTTGGAAATCATATTCCCTGCATAAGTAGTGGCAAAGCTTTGTGCATCTGATGTTTGTAGGTCCTCATGTAGTCAGAGCTGGCTTTCAATATGTGCTCTTTTTTACTTTGTCACTTGACTTGTCCTCTTCTGTTCCATTATTATAAGGATGATGAAGGAGACAACGCATTCCATATAGCAGCAGATGCAGCAAAGATGATACGTGAAAACCTTGATTGGTTAATTGTGATGCTTAGAAGTCCTGATGCTGCTGTTGACGTCAAAAACCATAGGCAAGTACTAATTTGATGCATACCCTTAGTGCTTTTATATTTATTACATAGTTGAATATGAAGGGGGTATTTTTATTGCACTGGGGTGATGCTTGTTTTCTGTCAAGGGTTGTGCAATTCAGTGAATACTAATTTACTTCAGAAGCTAGCATTTTGAATTGCAATTGCACTTTCCTTTCTTTTGATCACAGTGGCAAGACAGTACGTGACTTCTTAGAAGCCCTTCCAAGAGAATGGATTTCAGAGGATCTGATGGAGGCACTATTAAAAAGGGGAGTTCATCTATCACCTACGATGTGAGGACTTCCTCTTAAAATCTTTTTGCTGATATGCACCTTTACTCAGTTAACTTATGCTGATATCAAATTCTCAGCTATGAGGTAGGGGATTGGGTGAAGTTCAAGAGAGGCACAACAGCTCCCTCATATGGATGGCAAGGTGCTAAGCCTAAGAGTGTTGGGTTTGTGCAAACCATTCTGGAGAACGAGGACATGATTGTCGCATTTTGTTCTGGTGAGGCTCGTGTGTTGGCAAATGAAGTTGTTAAGTTGATTCCGTTGGACAGGGGCCAGCATGTAAGACTCAAAACAGATGTCAAAGAGCCAAGGTTTGTAAGTGGTTTCCATAGTATGCATATCTTATAGGTCTGATATCTTGGATGAAACATACTCTACCGTGAATTCTTTTGACTTGTAAAAGCTTCCTCTTTGTCCTGTTTCTCTTCAAGAATTAAGCTTCGGTTCTAAATCGTTTAAAACTTTTAAGTTTGGAGCCACAAAAGTTGTTAGAAATTGTGGCGTAATTCATTTACCGAAGTCATAACCATATATGGTGTTAATTGATTTTATTTTAGGTTTGGTTGGCGTGGC
Organism: Euclidium syriacum; assembly: GCA_900116095.1. NCBI lineage: Eukaryota > Viridiplantae > Streptophyta > Magnoliopsida > Brassicales > Brassicaceae > Euclidium > Euclidium syriacum. Next base: position 7,024,863 of record FPAK01000007.1, on the reverse strand, counting down.
CAGTCACGTGATAGTGTCGGTACTGTTCTATGTGTTGATGAGGATGGGATCTTACGAGTTGGGTTTCCTGGAGCATCTCGAGGCTGGAAAGCTGATCCTGCTGAAATGGAACGTGTGGAAGAGTTCAAAGTCGGTGACTGGGTCCGTATCCGTCAGAATCTGACTTCTGCAAAACATGGTTTTGGATCTGTTGTCCCAGGGAGTATGGGGATTGTTTATTGTGTAAGGCCAGATAGCAGCCTCCTCGTGGAGTTAAGTTATCTCCCGAATCCCTGGCATTGTGAACCCGAGGAAGTTGAACCTGTTGCTCCCTTTAGGGTAATATACTATTATGTAAATTTCTTACAAACAGTTCTTACTTCATATCAGAAGTTCAATCCAATATTTTTTCTTAATATTCTAGATTGGTGATCGAGTGTGCGTAAAGAGGTCAGTTGCTGAACCTCGATATGCTTGGGGTGGTGAGACCCATCACAGTGTTGGCAGAATCAGTGAAATAGAGAATGATGGTCTCCTTATAATTGAAATACCAAACCGACCTATACCGTGGCAGGCAGATCCTTCGGACATGGAAAAGATTGATGATTTCAAGGTAAAGCTGGTTGATTTGGTTGTCTTTTCTTAGAATGTAACATGCGCAATATGTCAAGAGCGTTGATTCTTTTAACACTGAGCCTTTGTACCATGAGCAGGTTGGGGACTGGGTCAGAGTGAAGGCGTCAGTGTCTTCCCCGAAATATGGATGGGAAGACATTACTCGTAACAGTATTGGCGTGATGCACAGCTTAGATGAAGATGGTGATGTGGGCATAGCTTTCTGTTTCAGGAGCAAGCCTTTTTCATGTTCTGTGACAGATGTTGAAAAAGTTGCACCCTTTGATGTGGGGCAAGAGATTCATATGATACCATCTATCACCCAACCACGACTTGGATGGTCAAATGAGACTCCAGCAACAATTGGTAAAATAGTGAGAATCGACATGGATGGGACTTTGAGTGTAAGTTTCTGATTGGTTGGTCTGTCCCCAGCTTTTTCCTTTCAGCATTAACTTCATAATTGAGGTTTGGATTGTTTTTATTCTCCTGTAGGCGCAAGTGACTGGTAGACAGACGTTGTGGAGAGTCTCACCTGGAGATGCAGAGATACTCTCAGGTTTTGAAGTTGGTGATTGGGTGCGCTCGAAACCAAGCCTAGGAAACAGACCAAGTTATGATTGGTTTAATGTAGGAAGGGAGAGTATTGCCGTAGTACATAGCATTCAGGAAACAGGTTACTTGGAGTTGGCTTGTTGTTTTCGGAAAGGAAGATGGAGTACTCATTACACAGATTTAGAGAAGATTCCGGCTCTGAAAGTTGGCCAGTTTGTGCATTTTCAGAAGGGCTTACCAGAACCAAGATGGGGATGGAGAGGAGCTAAGTCCGACTCACGAGGCATCATAACCACAGTTCATGCTGATGGAGAGGTTAGAGTTGCTTTCTTCGGATTGCCTGGTTTATGGAGAGGAGATCCAGCAGACTTGGAAGTGGAGCCTATGTTTGAGGTTGGAGAATGGGTAAGACTTAGAGAAGGTGTACCTAGTTGGAAGTCCGTTGGACCAGGAAGTGTTGGTGTAGTGCATGGAATAGGATATGAAGGAGACGAATGGGACGGAACCACTTCGGTTTCATTTTGTGGCGAGCAAGAAAGATGGGCAGGACCGTCTTCACATCTAGAGAAAGCAAAGAAGCTTGTGGTCGGACAAAAAACTCGGGTGAAATTAGCAGTGAAACAGCCGAGGTTTGGGTGGTCAGGTCATAGCCACGGGAGTGTAGGAACCATAGCAGCCATCGATGGCGATGGTAAGCTACGGATATACACACCAGCAGGATCTAAAACGTGGATGCTAGACCCATCAGAAGTGGAAACCATAGAAGAAGAAGAGCTCAAGATTGGGGACTGGGTTAGGGTAAAGCCGAGCATCACAACACCAACCTACCAATGGGGAGAAGTGAGCCCTACAAGCATAGGGGTGGTTCACAGAATGGAGAACGGAGACTTATGGGTATCTTTCTGTTTCCTAGACAGACTATGGCTTTGTAAAGCCGGGGAACTGGAACGTATAAGGCCGTTCAGAATCGGAGATCGGGTTAAGATAAAAGATGGACTGGTTACACCTCGGTGGGGTTGGGGAATGGAGACACATGCAAGTAAAGGACATGTTGTGGGAGTGGATGCAAATGGAAAATTGAGAATTAAATTCCTATGGAGGGAAGGCCGGCCATGGATCGGTGATCCTGCTGATATCGTTTTAGATGAAACTTCTGGCTAATCTCTCCTCACTGTATGATTATGTTTGTGAATGTGGAAGATTTGATCATTAGGCTATGCATGAGGCTGCTCTGTGCATTTGTAAGACATAAAGAAGCTCTCTCCTAAGTCCTTGTGCCAACAGGTAAAATCTATCTTATCTATCTCTTGTGTCTGATTTATTAATATTTTTGTTAATAAAGTTAAAACTATAGAGTGGTAGGGAGATATTTAGGGTGTATCATCTATTGTCTAGACGCTACTTTCAGTCCTCACATCTCTTTTTTTGTGTTTATATTCGAGTTTATTATATGTTTTTTCCTTTGTATAAAATAATGAATCGCATTTACGGACGGCTTTTTTAGTGTTAACAAGTCTTTTGAACAGCGTAGTCTAAAGTATTTACTGTTTGGGCACTAAGTGCAGAAGAAACCTCCAATTGTTGATGATTGTTTCTGTATTATTAGATGCAGAATTCAGAGACCACATGCATTTGAATACATTTGTGTACCTGGACAGCTCTGTGCATTGTCAATTATTTGTCAATTTTTTAATTAATATTAGAGTTTCAATTGGTGATAATAATTTGCTGAAAGAACAAAGATGAATGTTCTGGTTTTCAAAATTTACACCATTTAAAATTAATTTTTTATTAATATTTTGAGATATGTCCCATATCATTTTGTCCTATTTCTTGAAGAATTAATGAACAAATTTATTTTCTAATTAGTTTGATAAAAAATAAAAAATATTAATATCTTTTAATTTGTTCAATCTTTCTTCTAAGTTTGTTCCCATTTATTTCTTTTCTATAATTTGTTTAATTTATTTATTTTTATTTTATTTAATTTTTTCTTCATTAATATTGTTTATCAAATGGTTACCAATTAAAATCTAAAGTTTGGAACTTCAAATTAATGCAGATAGAAAAAAATTGAAACTCCCTGGTGTTTAAAGAAAACCATTTTTTCTTATGTAACCAGAATGAATATAGTTTATTCTTCTCTTTGGTACAAACTTTTGGTTTTTTTATTTCCTTACAAAATTGCTTCTACCAACACTAGGTAAGTAAATGTGTAGCAAAGTGCCTAAAAAAAAAAAAAAAACCTGATTGTTTGAGGAACTTCCTTCTTTTTTTACCTTGACCTAATTACCCATAGGAGATTTACCTTAGCACTGCTTCCTCTGGATGCTCTGTAACTTCCCTCCAGGATGCTCTGTAACTTCTTCCTCTGGTCCTTGGTTCTCATCTTCCTCTAATTTCGTTCGCCGCATTTATCATAAAGGTTTCACCATTAAAACTCCCTGAACTCCTGCTTCTTCGATAGCTTCCCTGGCTAAACAGACATTTCAGTTCACTAATTATGGAAACAGCCAAGGTTAGAATCAGGAGTAATCATCAAGAAAACTTCAAAAATCCACGTTTCAACAATAAAGGAGAAGGAATCACACCTCCTGTAAATTATACAATCTCAAAGACACAGCTAGGGAGTAGGGACCCCCCAATCCAGGAGTACAAATCAAAACTGGGTTATTTGGCCTATTCAACTGCGAATAGTTGCAAAAACCTGTTAATAAATGGTAGAAGAGTATGACACTCGTCCAACAAGAAAAAGGACAAGTATGACAAAACTAATATCTTTTGGTTAATAAATGGTAAAGTTGAACAGAAAAACATGTGATAAAAAGTCTATAGAATCCAAAGGATTTCCAGAAAGAAACAACAAGGGGTCCCCACATGTAGAAAAGCGCGTGGGTCAGACTGAACTCCAAAACCCCAAACCGTGGACGAACCGCCCTCTCTACGTGTCGCGCCTCCCGAGCCAAATAGTGCAGTTACTATCCAACTTTCCAAACCGTGTGTCATCTTCAAGCCCTTTCTTTTCTTATAAGTAAAGCAAAAAGTACCGAAGATATATATAACAAACTGAACTATCAATTCTACATTAAAGGCACCTACACTCCACTCATTGATTAGTAAACACAGAGACTGAGTTTATTCAACGGGCACGTGTCAGTCAGGCAGCTACACTGCACTCATTGATTAGTAAACACAGAGACTGAGGTTTATTCAATGGGTACGTGTCAGTCATTTAAAGCGCGGGACAGTTGTCATTAACGTGTTCCCACTTTCCCACCTCTATATATAAAAACACAAACACTTGTCTTTTCTCTGTAATTAAATCCAAAAAGTTCGCACCTGAAGAAAAGAAAAGAAAGAGAAATTAATCCATCATATCCTATAAATATCCCACCTAGACTACAGACTCTGTTTCATGAATCCTTTTTGTTCAGCCTTCTCCGACTCGTTTCTCTCAGTCTCTGATCACAGGTCTCCGGCTTCTGACGGTGGTGACAACTCTCCCAAGCTGGCCGCGAGCTGTCCGAAGAAACGAGCAGGGAGGAAGAAGTTTCGTGAGACTCGTCATCCGATTTACAGAGGAGTTCGTCAACGGAACTCCGGGAAATGGGTCTGTGAAGTCAGAGAGCCCAATAAGAAGTCAAGGATTTGGCTTGGAACTTTTCCGACAGTTGAGATGGCCGCTCGTGCTCACGACGTCGCCGCACTCGCCCTCCGCGGTCGTTCCGCCTGTCTCAATTTCGCAGATTCGGCGTGGCGGCTTCGCATCCCTGAGTCGACGTGCCCAAAGGAAATCCAAAAGGCAGCGGCTGAAGCTGCGATGGCGTTTCAGAACGAGACGGTGGAGGGGTCGAAACCGGCTGAGCCGGTGGGAGAGACGGCGGAACAGAGCGATATGTTTTACATGGACGAAGAGTCGGTTTTGGAAATGCCGAGATTGCTAGGGGATATGGCTGAAGGGATGCTCTTGCCGCCGCCGGAAGTAGGCTGGAATAATAACGACTTGGAGGGAGATGCTGACTTCTCTCTGTGGAATTTTTAGGCGTTTAGTAGTAGAAAGGAAAGAGAAGCTGGTTGGTTTATTGGATTAATTTGACGTCCTTGTCCTGGTGCCATTTACAGAAGCCTACCTCCAAGGTACTTTTCATCCATGCGTGCCGACATTTCTTTACTGCTTCGGGAACTGTGAGCCATGTCCGAGTTCTAGTTTCTTGTTCCGGCCATGACTCTAGTTATTCGTTCACATACAGCGCATATATTGCCACTTTACATAAACCTTCTCGGCTAAACTCGTCTTGGTGAGTCTTTCTCTTGAACTCGTATTCTTCTAACAAGTCCTGCAAGTTCTTTCTTACACATTCAGTCCTACCTTGCTCCTAACAAGTACAAAGGCATACGAAGGATCTTTGAGATGGGAGTGATAAAGGTTTCACCATTAAAACTCCCCAAGCTCTTGCTTCTTCGACAGCTTCCCTGACTGCATCTTCTCTGACTGTCTCATCATTCTGCCACCATCCCTATATCAATGCAATCGAATGTGAAAATTGATGTGAAAATTGATTAAGAAAGCATAGAAGTTGAGTAACTGACAGAACAAGCTTTGTACCTTGAGAAACAAAAGTCCAGGTCCACTAGATGAACTGATCATCAACACTTCAACCACCTTCGATTCATCAAACGAGTTTCTATATCCAAATGGAATGCACCTGAGAAATGGACACAACATTAAAAACTGTTCAGCTTGGTCCCACCATACCCCCAAATTTAACATAAAAGAACATACCATCATCAGTTGAAACATGGACATACATATACATTAATTAACATTGTTGTCTTTGAACGTGGGTAGTAGAAAAGCCTGTTTCGCTTCTTAATCCAGAACAAATTTCGAGTGCTAGGCCATTAAATGACGTAAACACCAGGTGCTACAAGCTGAAGAGATTTTTGAGGCCTTCTGCTCTTGATAAAAGCAATTGTGATTCTAGTTAAATATAGGCTACAAACGGGACAAGATATAGAAGATTGCATGCACATCTTGGGTTATAAGGGACTCGTTATCCTAGGTGACATAAAATGTAAGTCTACTGGTAATAGGGACCTTCTAGAGTGAGTTGAGAAATGAATACAGTACATTATAGACGGTTTAGGTTTTTCTTATTTCGAGAGAATGTAAAAATCTTGAAGATTTCTTTATCCTTGTTGTATCACATTTTTTTGGGTTTATTTAAAGGATTCTAAGGGTATGTAATATGTATCCACACATTAATAAAGAAATCATAGACAAAAAAGTGTTCGCCTCAATATCTTGTTTTTCTCTAAGTTTTTCGCAAACTCAAATCGTTTTGTTCTAGGATTTACTCGAATATTTATGACATAACTCAGTTGGTAAAGTCTTGTTGCATAGTAGAAGGGAAATAGAAGGGAAATATACAACATATCCTCATATGTTGAAACGGTTGTGCGATCGCTGCTGTGGGCAGGTGAAAGTCTTATCTCGCTGAGACTAAACAATGTCATCTTGCTTCGGAGTATTTAGACTTGGTAAGAACATTTGCGAGACCAATGGCCTCACTTTCTTTTAAAGTGCCGGTATTTGGTATGTCCCTGGTTTTCAGTCATATTGAGTCTTGGAATATGCAATCATAATCAGTGACTAATAGAAGAGCTCATCTCATTGCTTAAAGTGTTCTTTCCCTTGGCCTCCAACAATCATATGTGGTTCAAGGCCCTACAGAGTGGTGTAGCGTAACCTCTGAAATTGATAGATTCTCCTCTTCTAGCTAATTCCTTTTTTTTTTTGTTACTTTTCGTCATAGACCATGTATTAGGTCTCTCAATGTTTTGTATTAGTATTGTTTTTTTTTTTTTTTTGCGGTATGAATTAGTCCTCTTTAGAAGAATTTGATGATTATGTTGATCATTTTGGCTTTAGGGAAAAGTTGTGTCATTCCTTTGACACTTTCGTAAATGAACCCACCTATTCTTTTAATATACATCATTCAGAGGGAAGAGGAGCTAGAGATCTGTAAGAGGTTACAAAAAGTTTTATAAAAAGAAACAGTGAGAGTTTTTTCTTGTTAAGTAACAAAGGGAGTTGCACAAAAGAATTCATACATTGGCGAAAGAATCATTATACAACTTCCTTTTCGGTCTTAAACACTTAGAAGATTAATTGACTTTTCTTCTTGTATTCAGCTTGATCTTTTTTTACTTGATTCAATTTATCTACAAAAGTTCACATTTAATTCATATTTTAGTTTATCCAATTGATTGTACCGGATCTTGCTCCCAGTTTCTTTTGTTAACATCATGAAGTAAGTTTATTGGCGGACTGTTTAATTTTGTTCTCGATGACGAAAAATTACTTAGATTGACCTGATTTCTACGCGGATTTGAATCATTTCAATAAATTTTGAACCAAGTTTTCTCACTTGTCTTTAATTTTCATTCCTAAATCTTCTAATTTATGTGTCGATATCCTTGCAAAATGGATAAAAACACGAGGTTCCATATTTTCTCAAAGAAAATAGCCATTCAAATCATAAACTTTTTGATCAAAGAAAAAAAATACACGAACTTTAAGACGCACAAAAAAATACATGAACTAATATTGACTTTTAAAATTAAATCCGAACTTACAGTTGACTGACCATTTTAAGTACGTCGTTAAGTTGACTAACGAGAGTAATTAACTGCGTTTACTGTTTCCGTTTACTCATAAACGGCGTCGTTTTCATGAAATGCGAAAAACAAAAATATTGTGAGTGGGAGGATTCGATCCTCAGAACTGGAACTGCAATAACCAAACCGGATAGCCACTATTCCAATGCTTCTAGATACTGTCAAAATTAATCTTTCGGTATACCAAAGTGTATCAATTAGAGCAGTTACTATCCAACTGTTGAAACCGTGTGTCATCTTCAAGCGCTTTCTTTTCTATTAAGTAAAGCTTCTTTTGTCCCTTTCCCCGAAAGTAACCAGACTGAACTATCACGTATACATAAAGTAGCCCTTTATAAAAAATAAAAAAATAAAAACTATACATAAAAGACACTCTTTATAGTAAGTAAAACACAGAGACTGAGTTTATTCAACGGGGCACGTGTCACTCACTTATTAGTTTATTAAATCCGTGGGACAGTTGTCATTAACGTGTTCCCACTTTCCCACCTCTATATATAAAAACACAAACACTTGTCTTTTCTCTGTAATTAAATCCAAAAAGTTCGCACCTGAAGAAAAGAAAAGAAAGAGAAATTAATCCATCATATCCTATAAATATCCCACCTAGACTACAGACTCTGTTTCATGAATCCTTTTTGTTCAGCCTTCTCCGACTCGTTTCTCTCAGTCTCTGATCACAGGTCTCCGGCTTCTGACGGTGGTGACAACTCTCCCAAGCTGGCCGCGAGCTGTCCGAAGAAACGAGCAGGGAGGAAGAAGTTTCGTGAGACTCGTCATCCGATTTACAGAGGAGTTCGTCAACGGAACTCCGGGAAATGGGTCTGTGAAGTCAGAGAGCCCAATAAGAAGTCAAGGATTTGGCTTGGAACTTTTCCGACAGTTGAGATGGCCGCTCGTGCTCACGACGTCGCCGCACTCGCCCTCCGCGGTCGTTCCGCCTGTCTCAATTTCGCAGATTCGGCGTGGCGGCTTCGCATCCCTGAGTCGACGTGCCCAAAGGAAATCCAAAAGGCAGCGGCTGAAGCTGCGATGGCGTTTCAGAACGAGACGGTGGAGGGGTCGAAACCGGCTGAGCCGGTGGGAGAGACGGCGGAACAGAGCGATATGTTTTACATGGACGAAGAGTCGGTTTTGGAAATGCCGAGATTGCTAGGGGATATGGCTGAAGGGATGCTCTTGCCGCCGCCGGAAGTAGGCTGGAATAATAACGACTTGGAGGGAGATGCTGACTTCTCTCTGTGGAATTTTTAGGCGTTTAGTAGTAGAAAGGAAAGAGAAGCTGGTTGGTTTATTGGATTAATTTGACGTCCTTGTCCTGGTGCCATTTACAGAAGCCTACTCCAACGCACATTCGACATTTCTCTTCTGCTTCAGAAATTGTGAGCCATGTCGGAGTTCTCATTTCCTGTTCCGGCCATGAATTTAGCTCTTTCTTCACATACAGCCCATACATTGCCGCTTTACATAAACATTCTGGTCTTAACTCGTCTTGGTGAGTCTTGCTCTTGAACTCGTATTCTCCTTACACGAATATTCAGTCCACCTTGCTACTTGGCGTACAAACGGCCTGAACAGACGGGAGTGGTAAAGGTTTCACCATTAAAAGTCCCCGAACTCTGATACAAAACGGAAACTGATTCTTATAAAAATATGATTGAATTACAATGGAGCTCCTCCCACTCCTCGTGATACAAGAGATTTCTAAACTCTCGATAAAGGCTCTCCAGAGACATATTATATAGCTGAAGGCCAAACACATACCCTAATTTGACTTGGTTACTTGAGATTAACCATGGTTACTTTATGTGAGAATATCCCACATTGGAAACTAGGAAAGGACTAGACTAATATATAAGGGACATCGGCCAATCCACTTACTGCCAATTGGTTTTAGGTTGGAAACCCATGAGATTAACACTTTATAATCACCAACTTCGTTTCTATATCGAAATGGAATGCACCTGAACAACGCACAAATTTAAAATAAAAGGATATAGCCTCATCAGTTGAAGCATGGACATACATTAACATGGTTGTCTTTGAACGTGGGTAGTAGACAAGCGTATCAAATCTTGTCCCTATGTATATTAATTTTGTCCCCACATATCCCTAATCCAGAATCAAGCTATATACAAGGTGACATAAATCTCGTTTGCAGTTCTAGCAAACAACATAGGTAGGAACAATCATACAACTTAAAGCAGAGGTGATACGAAAAGTTTTGCGCTTTCAGATATAAATGCGAAACTTGGTACAACTAGGGTTAGAAATCAACTTTATATAATTACTAATCATATTCATTAGTGATTTATCATGGGATTGTTTATAAATTTTGTTTCTTGATTTTAACATGAAATTGATAGAGTGTTGGCTTCATCAATTGAAGAAGGGAAACTTTTGTTGGGAATCATGTATGGTGAGGATTTGGAGCAAAAGGAGTGTTTTTTTTTTTTTTTTTGTTAAGTAACAAAGGGAAGTTCCCACAAAAGATACATTGGAGAAAGAATCACTATACAACTTCTTTTCAGTCTTAAAACACTTAAAAGATTAATTTACTTTTCTTCTTGTATTCAGCCTTGTTTTTTTTGTACTTCGTTCGAATTTCTCATCTCTTCAATAGAAAGAAAAAATTCGATTTATCTACAAAAGTTCTTATCCAATTCATATCTTAGTTTATCCAATTGATTGTACCGGATCCTGCCTCCAGTTTCTTTTGTTAAAATCAGGAAAGGCCTATTGGACTTTATTCCAATTCTTTTGTCTGTTATGCATTTTTTTTTCCAATTCTTCAATACACAAACTGATTGATAACCAAGAAATTAACCTCTTTACCAAGCTGTATCAATGTCATGTCACCAAAGTCTATTTTTTATTAGAAAAATTATATATGGGTAACTTTTGTTATCCGGTAAAAGTAGAATAACAATGTTATAGGTGTGATACAAAGAAATATATGATGTTCAGAAAATCGCAACTATACACAGATAGAGTGTTCACAGCTACTTACATTATTTCTCCAGTGAAAGCAGTGGCTCCTTCAACAGCGTGTTGGAGGAGGGTTGAAGGTCAGTGTATGATGATGAATTAATGTTGCTCCCATTCCCAAACCTTGTCGAGAAACTTGATTTCTTGTCTTCCGTGTTAGAACTCTGTACGAATTGAAGACAAACCTGTACGGCGTCGTGTACTCTCACAAAGTACCATTCTTTTCCAACAAGTTCCACCATTCCTGATCTTGCTATTGTCAAATGAACATCTTTGTTCGGATTTGATATTGCAAGCTGAATGTCCCTGGCTTTGTACTCCTGATATAGTTCTTTCAAGGCTTCCACCGCGCTCGAGTCTATGTGCGTAACAGCTGCCAGTTTTTTTAATTTGTTTAATGTTTCTGTATTCTCTTCGAGATTTAAAAACATGAATTCAGATTTAAAAAGAGGCCTTACGAGACATTTCGAGGATAACAAAGTAGATTCTCTCCACTTCGGGTCCCCGGTTTGTGTATTTGTCAACAGCAACTTCATATTCTCGTAGTCTGCACTTTACCAAAAAGAAACGGCTTGTTATTCTTTTTTTCTATAAGATTCATAGCACAAGGAAGGAATAAAAATGCCTCTCTCACCTGTCCTTGATGTAGCTTATGTTAGCAAAGTAAATGGGAGAATCGATTCGGACTATCACAATGCCGTTGTATGTGTAAGCCTCTGGATACTGCTTTATGTTTCTGTACACAGTGGTGCCTGGAAGACGCCCCAAGACAGCTACAAAAAGAACAATCAGGATCAGAAATGATACTTGAGTTAGAAAATAAGCCACTCTCAACGCCTTAATTACAGTACACATGTGACAGAAGAGTTCCTCTTACCAATATGAGGGTTTGCAGACTCGTGGATAACGAATGCTAGTGAAAAGCCAACCTGAAATTGCAAGCATTGCAACTGTGTGAGTCTTTATATATACACTAGTTCGGTAAATCTGAACATACTAAGAGTCTCTAAAATACTCACACCAACAAGGACACCAATCTCTATTCCGAAGAACAAGGTCGTAGTGCTAGTGATTATCCAAAGAGTAAAATCCCTCTTATCCACACGCCACAGGAATATAGCTTCGTCATAGTCCACCTAATGGTAAACATCCGGAAAATGTAAATGAGAAACCATAAGCAAAATTCATTTTCGCTCCTTAGCAGGTGGGTTTATTTAAAGTTTAAACTTACCAAGCCACTAACGGCAGAGATTACTATTGCTGCCAAAGCACACTGTGAATTCGAGAGAGAGAAGCAACAGAGTGAAAATTAGAAGCCAGAAGCTAGTTTCGCAATTCCACAAATTTTCAGAGAGAGCAGCAAGTACTGGAAACTGAAATATTGACGAGGTAGACAGACCTGTGGTATGTATTTAAACATCGGTGTCAAGAACAGTAGAGAACATCCAATGATGATTCCTGTTATAAGTCCTGATAGTCCAGTCTTAGCTTCACTTTCGTTATTCACAGCTGACCTAGAAAAGGATCCTAAATTTTGCATTTAGGACATTCACAGATTCGTCAAATTTGGGTTATTAACTTGCAAGATAGATTTATGAACTGTGAAATATATTCTGGTGAATTATTAATGACTTTTATCATCTCAAGATAACGTACCTGTAGCTGGATATGCAGAAAATAACGACCCCAATATATTTGCAACACCAAGACCAAACAACTGTCAAGTGAGGCCAGAAACAATTGAGCTTTCAATGAGAACGGCGTAAAAGAAAAAGGAAAAAGAACAACAATATTGTCTATAGCAATTGGGCTACTACTCAGTTTCCTTTTAGTCAAACCGAATACCTCTGAATTTGAATCCAACTCATATCTGTTTTTTGCTGCAAGTGCTTTGGCAATTCCAACAGATTCCTGAATAAAAAAATGTAGAACCATTTCAGTAAGGAACGACAAAACATAATAACATTTGGCATGTGTTGCTGCTTCTGAATCTAAACAAGAAACTCTCTTATTTTTTCTTAGGAAGTCAAATAAGCCATATTCATCCATTTCAAGTTTCTAACTATTAGTTTGCTGCAGTTCTAATATGCCAACTCGGATAAAAGTTATGATGTGATGTCTCACCAAGATGGCAACACCGGTAATGAGAGCTGATGTTGGAAGCAATGTTTTAACATGATCAAAACTGCTTGGGAAAGAAAATGTTGGAAGGCCCTGAGGTATTTCTCCCACCTGAAACATACTAAATTTTGTTATTACTGATAACACTTAACATGTAGCTCAACAAAGAAACTACAGTAAATATAGTTCGGTTTTTCAGCGATCTGACCAGAGAGATGGAAGGTGGATGGAACACTTTTGCAATGGTAGTACCAAGTACAATCCCTGTGAGTGGCGCTGCAGCTCGTAAGAATTGAAGATCCTTCCTTGCTTTTCCCTGCCATGAAACACCATGACCTTATTATCACATTGGTAAAGGAACGTAATGTTTCACTGGTAACACTGAAAAGAACAAGGCTCATACCACATGCTTCATCACTTGAAGGATCACCAGAATGGCAGATCCCATCAAGAAAGGGGGCCACTGAAACTACAAAACAGAAAAGAGAGAAAAAGAAGATTTCGCTAAATAAAGTACCATAAGTAGAAACAAAAGGATTTCTTAACCAAACTGATTCACCAATATAAAGAATGATATACAAGCAAAATTATCATACCATGACGATGCAATTACAGTCTAAGCTACAAGAAGATATAGGGTGAGCCAGAAATAGTAAAAGTTATAGCCACCAGGTATTGACAGTCATTAAGTACTAACAGTCCTCGAGGTAAATGACAAAAATCTCATTCTATATCAAACTTTTAGATTCAATTATAGAACTTAGCCAAAAGGAGAGTATTTCGTGCTAACTGTTCGAAGCTAAAAATGAAATTTCACCTTATCAGCTCCAGCTATTATGCTCTCTACTAGTGGCACAATCTTGCTGCTCCGGGCAATGCTATACCCCAGGAAATATTTCACTTGAGACAATCCAATCACAATGGCCGAAGCGGTTGTAAATCCAGATATGACCGAGTGACTTATGAAACGAATAAGCCATCCAAGCCTGGATTCAAAACACAAAGAAGGAATAAATAGATGACTTTGATTTAACGGGGTAACAGCTACTGCAGAAGCAAGTTAAATGAGAAGCAGTCAAGATAATAAACATTTTCCCTTCTCTGATTTCCAAAAGAGAAACAATATTCTTACCTTAAGAGCCCCATGATGCATTCCAAGATTCCAACCATAAGCGCCAACAAAATGGCCAGTTCAATATGTAATTCCCCGGACGGATCAGGGATTCCACCCAAAGCATTAGAGACGAGAAGAGAAACTAGTGCTACAGGTCCTATTGCAAGCTGCCGGGACGAGCCAAATATGGCGTACACAAATATCGGCACAAATGAAGAGTCTGCATCAAAAGTCATAAAAAAATTGAATCAAGCTGATACAAATAGGCATTTCTTCAAATCAAGAAAGAAGAGTTCCATAGAATTTCTACGAATTCACAAGAGTTTGTGTATCGCAATAAACTCACATAGTCCGTAGATTGGTGGAAGGCCAGCTAGTTTTGCATACGACATTCCCTGGTCAAATCCATCAAAATTTATTCAGCAGAACAAATTTGCATCGGACAATGCATATTCTTCCTATAAAAGATTCAACTAATGCATTTTTCACATCTTTAATCAATTCTCCAGCAGCAGCAGCAGTAATTTAATAACAGCTCCATTTTTAAATCCAATAATTCCAGCTTCCTTGAGCTCTAGAGTTGGTAAAGATATTATGGATCAAAGAAACATATCTCGAGATAATTGCGAAATTCAGGGGAAGATAGAAACGGAAAAAATAAAATAAAAAAGAGATAATACCTGAGGAACAAGCATTATACCGACGGTGATACCGGCCATGAGATCGAGCTTGAAATACTCTTTCCATCGGTAAGTTCGAATCCATCGGAAGCAAGGAAAAAGAGTATCAATCCAATCGACGAGTCTCATGCGCTTGATCTTCGCCGTCCATCCGGAGAAGATATCGTCGAAAGGGATCGAGGGAGGACGAGCCTCATTGGAGGTGTCGGGGTGCTGGAGCGGGATGACCTTGACGGGTCGGGTCGAACCCGGAGCCTTGGCCGAAGAAGATGACTCGCTTCGTGTTCTTGAAACAAGGCTGGTCAGGTCCTTGACGCTGAGAGATGCGTAGGACATGGCTGTGCGCACCCTTGGCGCACCTTAGTAACTGTTGATGGAAATGGAATACACGTGAAAGAGAGGGCAACGTATTCGTATCGTATCATATCATCATTTATTATAATCGACTAATCGACAAGGGAAGCTTACTCTAGTGGTGGTCAATTTTGTTTCAACAAACTAAAAATAATACAAAGCTATAATTTAGCGATTTACTTTTTAATATATATTTATTCAATTTTCTTATGAATATTTAGGTTTAGTTTACTTTTTATAAAATTGAATTGATATGGTCAACGAGATTTACAAATAAAAATGTAATGATAATTCATATGGTTTTTTTTTTTTGATTCCACATCAGTTTCTCTAAAACATTCAACTAGTGAGCTCAATCAAGATTTTAGTATAATCCTTGTGAGTTATGACTTTGGAATTCCAATATGGCAATATCATTGATAATAAAAAGGATTTACATTATCCGAATCTTACTGAACAAAAATCGTTATTAGCAAACGATAATAAATTGACATTTAAACCAACTCAATTAATAGTGGTTTGATAGTTGAATGATTCACCAAAATGTTTCAAAATTTTCCACTTTAATATTTCTAAATTGAACTAAAAATGGAAGAACACCTAAAATAAAAAAGTAAGGTTATAGAATGTTATTTTTTTTGGTCGACATAAGTTTTGTGACGTATCTATACAGTAATACTACAATAGTATGATTGATGACAATTCATTTATAAAAAAATGAATCATGGCAATCATCTAATACGAGTGGCTTGCGTGCTTTTTGTTGACGAGAATTATATAATTGATTTATGATGAGATATTTCATACTAGTACCAAAAATTGAGAAGGAATAAAACATGTGTTGGAAACAACAAAATCAAAATGAAGCGAGACGTTAAACTGGCTAGATTCACGATGTTGATGTAGTGGGTCTGTGGGTCAACTCTTGTGTCCATGAAAACTTCACAAAATAAGTCCTTACATTTAGCCTTACTTTCTATTTTAAAACCTCAGACTTCTGATACGAAAAAATCAAACCCTACGTTTAACGGATCATTTGTTTGCGATTTACAATTTACGTGGTAATTGCGAAACAAATGATGTAAAAAAAAGGATGTAAGAGTATTTCCCTACAACTGACTAATCATCCACTCAATCGCACTAACCGGCATGCAAATACAACCAGACAAGTTTTGATGAGACGCAAAGTTTCAGTACTCGTCACTTAGTGCTATTATTCGTTCCAAGTAGACAGACATACAACATGCAGTTACTATAAATTACCATACAGATTAGCAAAGGAACTTTGGAGAAAGAAGAAAGGTAAGCAAAACAAACAAACAAACATATCAGTGTATGTGGAGCATGTGTGTGATGATCATATTATTCTGAGTTGCTGAACTAAAACGAAAAACGGCTACTACTGCAGTTCTTTCTCAAGTTCATCGAATTCCCATCCATCAACCTCATCTGCAGAGTAATCACGAGCCACCTTACCAAATTCAGATTCAAGCTCGGCTAGTTCGGCTTCCGCGTTAAATTCCTGACTGGAACCAGCAGTAGTAGTCGTTGGTGCCTCAGGAGGATTGCTCTTGCTCAACTCTGGCTTTTGGGTCAGAGTAGATGATTCAATTGGAGTATCCATGCTACTGCTTGGTTTGGGGAATTTGGGTGGTGAAGCACTGCTTTTAGGTGATGGACTCTCTATCTCTAACGTCGGCCTCGCTATGGATTCAAATTCCTGCCTTAACTTCTCCATGTCATCAAATAGCTCTTTCACTCGCCGGTCGTCCTTCCTGGTATAATGTAGGAGTTGGGAACTTAGTATATAATAACCAAACTCTACTAATCAATAGAAAAAGGTAGGAAAGTAATGTTTCCACTCACTTTTCCAGTTTGCTTTGGAGAACTTGGAAATGCTCTTTCATGTTATCCACAATGCTGAAGGTGGTAATGATCTAATTTTTGATAACCAGAATCAGTAATGAGGTAGAGCAACCGAAAAAACACAACCGTGTAGAGTCGAATTCAGGTTCTATTCATTAGGTCTCAATGGAACAATCAATCGCAACCTGCTAAGCAGAAATTCTTACCTTGGTTTCAAAGTCTAGATACTCCTGCTCTACACTTTTCCTCGGGCTTAAACCCTGATTGTCCGCCTCTGCATTTGGTGCCTTCTCCGACCTGTCATCACCACATGCGAAAACTGTCACCACTACTACTAGGAGCAATTCAAATCCAACTAAAAGAAGCAATCCAATTAAAAAAGAGACATTTACCCAGGACCCAGGTTCTTCAGATTTTCCACATAATTTTCTATACGCCTTATTAAAGGTGCCACCTCCTTCTGTAAAATATGAATTTTTGTGTTAGCTCTGCCTTTTATCAATTACAGTTTAACACAGAGTTTACCTTGTACTCAGAGAGTATAGTAAAGGCCACATCCGAGAAATAATCCTCATGCTTCTCCAATTCGTCCCTAAGACATGCATCCACTGGATTATATTCACTGTGGTTGTGAAGCAAAGCAAAATATATAGCGAGAAACAGCTGAGAGTTGATAGAAATACAAAGTCTGCTTATCCTTTGTTTCGGTATACGAGCATCGAAGAAGCCATGTATCCTCGAGGAAATTAATCCACGTCTTGATAACTTCTGCCTCTTTCTTACAAGCTACAACTGATTTGGACAGGTCATCCTCCTACATGCAGAATCAACAGAAAGCAAATTAATTCGCGTGGATCTTATTAAGCATGAGAGGTATTCATCTAAAAGAAAATGCCACCTTTGTTTTCAGGTGGGCTATTATCTGATTGTTGGCTTCACCAAATTGATCCCTCTCCTCTGTTGCATTACGTAACCGAGCTTGAGCAGCAGCTAAAGATATATTAACCTATATGGAAGAAAATTCGTTGACTTATAACACAGTAATCATAGCTAAATACACATCGAAGCAAAAAAAAATAGAAGTGCTTTACATAGAATCAATGAGATAACTACCATTTTTACTTAACAACACGTTGGCTTACGTCATACAATTAGGAATTTTCGTCTGTTTTTAAGTGTGTATGTAAACCACCAGGAAAAAGCAGGAAACCATAAAATAAAGTAGATTAAATTACCCTCTTCAGTTCAGCTTCTAGCTCATCTCTTTGTTTTTCAAGTTGTGCAATTTCCTCACCCAGTTCCTGTACATAACAAATCATAGGAAAGAACCTCAATAGTCAATACTGACAGCTGATGAAAATGCCGAAGTATGCTGCCACTACCAGTGCACTTTTTTCTTGGCATTGAATAACCGAAAGACAAAATAAAAACGGGAGAAATGACCTTTTCCTTTTCGCCTGTTTCATTTGCTTTCACCACACGAGCTTTTAGTGCCTCCTCTTTCTGAAGCCTGCGAAAAGACAATTATACAATTGAAAAATTGGCACACAATGATTGCGTTTTTTCTTCAACTGACCGATCATCCGTTCAATAGCCCTAAGAGTCTTCTATATACAACAAGTAAAGCTTTGATTTGACAGTCCTTTCATCAAATTTGTCTTGACAGTCCCATAGTTTAAACTTGATACACATATCGAAGGAAAACGTTTCAAAAGTTATACGCTAAAGTTAAAGAAAGTAGCAAGGGGTGATTTGCACACTGTCTCAGCAGTATTGCTGAACCTGAATATATTGACACAAACTGTACAGAACTTTATATCTGGCCTGGAGAATTTACAATGTAATACCAAAATTGAACAAAAGTAATTTTAATTGCAGATATCAGGAAACTAAATGGAGTTGACGTTTTACCTGTTCTCTGATATTCGTTTCTCGGCTTTGGAAGTTGAATTTGCTAAAGATTCCAATAACACCTTGAGTTTTTCGACCTGGTTCACAGAAATATTTCCATTACTTCCATGATTAACATTCTCCCTAAACTCCAGAAGTCATGAAATATATGTGCTGTCATGGAATATAGGAAACTCTCAATACACCCTCTGAGCAAAACAAGTAGAACAAGATGATTATTAACAATAACAATGAACTTGTATGGTGATTATGATTGAAACTAATAACGCTTACAAACTTACCTTCTGAGCATGTATATCTGGTGAATCGCCGTTGCTTAGTTGTCTCTTTCTAATTAAAAGCCCTTCTAGTCTGGAGCAAAGACGAATCTTTGCAAGTGTTTCTTTGAGAGACTGCAAAATGAGAATTTCTATCACATTGAGCTATCAAATGTGCTTAGGGAGAGAAAAGAGGGCTTGGAGATACTGCACTCTCACCTCTATTGTTAAAGGAGTCTCTTTAGGTTCCTTGTCCTCACTCTCTTGCGGGAGTTGAGAGGCGTTCATTTGTTCGAGTTTTTTTCTAAGATTAGAAGCTTCAGCATCAATTCTGAAAATACGAATTCAATCAACAAATGCAATATGAGCACTGCTCTATAACTCCGTCATTCATTCATAAACAGAAACAAGAGCAACGAGCACATCAATATCTTAATTTATAACCTCAGCATTTCTGCACTAATCTTTAACCCTGTGATAGCATTTTGGGCAAACTGAAGCAATTCGTCCTGCTTAACCTGTACATGAGCAACCCAAGCAACAAAGAAAAATATACAAGTTAGGAGGAGATCCAAACGCCCATAGATTAATATAAATGCTTCCTTTTATTGCTCGAGCATTTACCAAAACTTCATCCTTGTAACTCGAAAAGACTGTGCCAAGATCCTGCATACTGCTGACTATGGCATCATGAACTTCCTTTCCTCCATTCAGACAAAGCCTGAAACCATGGTAAACTCTATAAATAATCGCATCAGGTCTGAAAATAGCACCGGAATGTCTCAGCTTTCCCAAAAGGTAGTCTAAGACTCTTTTTGAAGCCAAATTTTTACAAAGCAATTAGGAATGCCAGTCAAATCAGAACTCACCCAAACATCTCCAGGAGTAGAGTAACTTCTTCATCATGTGGTGGTTCAATAATCTGTAGTAAAAGAACCCAGAGTTAACCCCAATAGACAACCATATTATTTACATAACCCAAAAAAAAGTATATACAATATGCAAAACATCCTGAGAAACAAGATAAATGACAGACTAACAAAATTTAAAGAGTCTACTTAATCTGCTTTGCTCTTTACTGTCTTTTCCACCAATCTATATATTGTCTTTACATTTCAATTATCTCAAATTAATACGGAACAACAAATCAATGATGCTGCATCTCCAGCATTTCCTGTTCTTACAGTCCAACCTTACATATATATCCAAACTTTTGGACATTTTAGAGAAAGAATACTGTGCATTATCACTTATCAGATTGCCACCCAAAGATCAAGTTTAGGTTGCCAAAGAATACCATGGACAGAACGAGACCCTCTAGAGCTTGACTTTGCAGAAAAACATCACGGAAGTTCAGTGGCTCACCTCCTATATCTGGATCGTAATACAAAACCTACAGATGGAAAGGGGTCTTCAGAAAGTATTCTGTTAAAAAAGGTCATAAATATGACATATGAAATTAGAAGCAGAATAGTAATATGTAAGTCGCTTTTAATCAAACCCAAAAAGAGTTACTCTAAATTGCTAAGGATAACTCTTAAGCAACATTCTTGATACTCTAAATGCAGGGTGAGATGATGACATCTTCATACTCCTCTTCCTCTTTTACAAAATCAATTCGGGAACATATAAGATTCTTAACCCAACAACACTATCTTTACTTGAGTTGTATTCTTGATATTTCCTGAATGAATTCTTTGCAAATTTCTTAATTTTCTCTTATACGAAAAAAAGGAACACAAATAATACCCATTCACGTCTCTTTGCTTCATCGGAGGCAAGCTGTTCCTCTGAATTCACTTGTTTATCCTTAACGGAACTTTCACTAATTCTATCGATCTCCTTAAGCACAGTCAGCCATCTGCTAATCAGCAATGCTCTTTCATGACCTCTATATGAGACTGCAGCTTCTTCCAATCTCTGAATCGTCTGGTTAACACTCTTAAAGGCCCCGACACCCTGCAAATTTGCAGTCCGGATTATTCATGCAAGTCCTAAAGTGATGCAATTGTGAAAAATCCTTATTTCCAACAGCTCAAGAACTCAGCATTCAAGTGAGTTATAGAGTATAATACAAGAGAGTATATCGGCTTTGAAAGTAAAGAGCATTTATAAAGCGCCAAGTTAAAGCATCGTGAAATGGCATAGCAAGTTTAGGAACCAAAATTCCTCAAATAACAGACCAAAACTTGAATCTAGAAAAAATAGACCTAAATACCAATTAGAAACGGGATTAGGAGAATTTACAATGCGGTCTTGGAATAATTTGGCTCCTTCAGCGACGGCTTGGCCGGCCTGCTGGACGACGGAGTCGGCATAGTTCCTGACGGCGCGTGTAATATTTTTCCGGTTTCCAACCTCCACCGCCTTATTGACGGCCGTTCGCAGCCACGACATGTTCTCGTCGGTTTTCTGATGTAGTACGGAAGAAATCTCTTCGGGAGGAAAACCAATTTTAGAGATTAGTTACCAAAATGCGAACTCGGCCCCGGTCAAAGTACTCGGTGAAATTTTGACGAGTGGCTAAAATATTAGTAATTAATTATCCCTCATTAGAGATTATTTCTTTTATTTTCTTCATACTAAGCAATTACAAAAGTCGAAATATTTTTGAGATGTTGGAATTGTCAAAATATTTTTGAAACCTTCACAACCAAAACAATACATTTGTTTACTTTTTATTTTCCAACCAAACATAAGTTAATAAATAATTCCACTTAGTAACCTAATCTGAAAAGAGTAATAAAAAACTAAAGATCTAGCCAGGGCCCACCCTACAAAAAAAAAAACTTTGCCTAAAAAAAAAATAATTTTGATGTTCCCTATATTCAAACTCATTATCTAATACCAACTTTTAATACATTAAACCACTACAACACCATGAATATTTGTCAAATTGATGCCCCTAAAAGTACTTATTTTTGGTGCTGCCTAAAGTCCATGCTTCTTAGACTTTAGGTCAGGGCCGGTCATGGATCTAGCTATTAAAATTAATGGAAATAATTGCTAATTTCTCTCAGTTATGAGGTGAATTTAAAACCCTACGCCTTTAAACTCTTGATCCACTGTTTAGCCGATAATAATCTCAGTTTTTTGTACATCTTTGGTTGAACTTTACTCGGCTGCCAATCCGGTCCATGTGGTGTCTCAATGACAAATCTTTTCCTCCTTTTTAGAATCTTGAGATCTCATCATCGAACATTATGATTCCCAATTCTGGTCTTTGCCCCTAAAGGGTCTATCGCGGGTTTATGTAAGAAATACTAGTGAAAATAGGGTGACAACTCCCAAACATAACCTTAATTTGTTTTTCAAAAACTGATACACTTATACTTTGCTGAGACTTTGCATATCTATGTAAGAGTCTCTTCTCGAAGACTTGTTGTTCCACTCTCTTGACTATAGAGATATTTGGGCTTCTCCTTCAACTGAAAAAGGCTATTTATTAAGGCGCTGCAACCATTCATTAAGAAGATAGAGTCTAAATACCATTCATGTACTATCAAGTTTCATTTATTCACAAAAAAGGTTATAATCATCTCATCTATTTTTTTATGGTACTTAACATTTTTGGAGTTAGATTTTCGTCCTACAAAAGCTATCTACACTAAATTCGACTCTATTTGCTTGAATTTTATGTGGAAGGACACAACCTCTAACGCATATGGAGGTAGAGTGGCATGTGCCGACGTATATAAACCCAACGAAGAAAGCAGTACTGGGATCTATCTCTTAGGATACTATCATATTCTCTTCACACATAAGTGAGCTTGGAACCTTTTCTCCAACAAATGTTCCTTATGGATGGTTTGGTTACACACCAATGTGTTCGATTGGAAGGAATTTTGAACTACATAAAACTCACATAGATTTTAAAGATGGGTCTAACATTTGATTAAGATGAAACATCTCCGTAAATTGTTTATGAGATTTGATGTTCATAATGGATTTGGTGCCTCATTTTGATATGACAATTGGACGAAGTTTGGACAATTGTTTGCATATCTTGGTAAATTATAACAAGGCAGTTTTATTTCGAAGTTGTTAGAGAGGTTCTTGGGATTTGTCTAACTGACAATCTGATTTAGCCAAAAACTTTTTTATTATTTTCACATCAATTGATCTTTACTTTCAAAACAAAGGAAAAAACTTTTATCTATGGCGTTTGTCATCAGGTAATTTCAAAGACTTTTTATTCTCCATAAACTTAAGAACAAAGCCTACAAACTAGTCATATTGTCCCATGGTCTAATGTGGTTTGGTTTAAAGAACGGATCATAAGATATTTGGTATTGATTTGGCTCACTCTCTTGCATCGACTTCCAACATGGGATCATTTAAGGAGTTGGGAAATGACAATATCGACTAATCATGTTATCAGTCTTACATGGTATGAATTTCATGTCCATCTATTTCTCGAAGGTCCTTATGTGAGAGATATTTGGTTACCATACACTTAACTTATGTTACGTTCTCCACTATCGAATATACTCGTTGTAATTGTTTGGTTGACGCAATTCAACACACCACCATAAACCAACAAAACTGTCATAGACAAGTTGCTTCTTCAACTCATAATCAATCTCCCTTAGAGGGATATGAACTTTAAGAATTTTCATACAACACATTATCCGTGATCAGAAGGCCACACTAACACCGTCATCCAAAACAAATTCCTCTCATTTCTCGTCTAGAATTCACACTTTCATCTCTTTTTTTAATTGTGTTTCAGTTGCATTATGCATCATTCATAAACTTTTATATTTTGCTAATGGTATTGGTATATTTAGAACCTTTTGTAATTTAATTTTAAAATAAAATAAAATTTTAATCTATGACGAAACAAATGACTAAATCATTGAAGAAAAGAAACAAAATATAAAATGTTAAGAAACTAAAAACTACAGAAAAAATACTTCAAATTTAAGGATATCCAAAAAAAAAATTAAGGATATCCAAAAGATTTAAAGGAACCCAAGCGAAGGTCGGATCAGATCTTGGATATTTTATCCACCCTAATAGGCGGCAGCGAATTACTCCATGAGCTAGGCCTAAACAGATTGCAAAACCGAAGAGGCCACCTTTAAACGCCAAGCCAGCAATAATCTCGTCGTGCGCCATCAGATCCCGGAGCGATCAGATTTCACCGACGACGACGAAGGCGTAATAGCCTTCATTTTCAATCGGAGAAAAAAGAAACTCACATCGACAGTATACATAGCTAGCTATACATAGATAAAGAGAGAGCACTCCTTTTCTCATCCAGTATTAGGGTTTTAAAGGGATTAGCTAGGAGAGAAGAACCACTACTAGACAAGAAAGGGAGAAAAATGGCGGGTATCCACCGATCATCAAGTTCATCGAAGAACATCGGTAACTCCCTCCCCTCGAAGGAACTTCTTGACGATCTTTGCAGGTATTGCTATCAAATCGAATGTTTTTTCCCATAGAAAGTGAAGCGATTGGATCAAATTCGGTACTGATGTTTTGTGATGGGTTCACGGATGGCTTTCTGTTTCAGTCGATTTGTTCTGAATGTCCCTGAAGAAGATCAACAGTCATTCGAGAGAATTTTGTTTCTGGTGGAGTATGCTTACTGGTACTATGAAGATAATGCTGTAGAAAATGATCCAACGCTAAAGTCACTGACCTTGAAAGAGTTCACTTCACTCTGTATCCTTTTCTCACTATCTTTTCCTTCAATTTCATTGCTTTGTGATCCATGATTCGTTCTTCCTGCGGATTTTTTTTTCTTCACTGCCTATACAATGCTCGTATATGCTTTCTTCTCTTTTCACTTCAGTGTAGTATTTTTTTGTGAAGCTTTTCCATTGTTTTCTGTGGATTTTGTTTCCCTTGACTTGGGCTTAGTATTCAACAGCTGTGATGTGTTGAGACCTTATGTTGCTCACATTGATGACATATTCAAGGACTTCACCTCTTACAAGTGTAAAGTTCCGGTCACTGGGGCAATTATACTGGATGAGACATATGAACGGGTTAGACACCTTTGGTTATATTTACGATTTTCTGATATTGTTTGCTATTGGTATTTAACTTTACTTGTTGGTTCATGCTTACACTTTCTTTTCATTGTAATTTTTAGTGCTTGTTGGTGAAGGGATGGAAAGGATCAAGCTGGAGCTTTCCCCGTGGGAAGAAGAGTAAGGATGAAGAAGACGATGCTTGTGCTATACGTGAGGTTAGTATTGATTATTGATTTCCTGTTTCTCGTTCATTTGTTTGGTACTTTTGTTGCAAACTTGATAGCTTTAACAACCGCCACCCATCAATCATATGTCCGTATTGAAAAAGAGTATATGACATAATTGGAATAAGAATGGTTATTAGGTAAGATTAAGTCTATTCTGCACACTTTGATTCTTATGAGTCAGGCTGTCACAAAGTAACCTCACTTAGTGGGTTGACATTTGAATATGTGTCAACATAATGTACGCTTATTTATTTAAGTAGATACGAGGGAGGAGAAGGAATAGCAGAGAGAACCTCTCTTATATCTTCAGCTCTTGTACAACAGGGCATCTCACACTAATTTAACAGTTTGAACATAATAGCACATGCTCCTTAGGTACTGGAAATAGATTCTCTTACTTGAGATAATATAGTTGAGCAGGGAAATGTGTTCTTAGGTCACCATCAGACAGGATCTTTTGCAAATTAGAATAGCTGCTGCTGTCAATAGTCAACTATATATAGGCTCCTTACTATTTTATTGGTATAGAAATGGTCAAAGCCCAAAAAGGTTTACATGTAGTTCTCTACTGCTATTCTCCTGGTGCAATTAGCATTCTTGGTGCTGTAATGATCCTGCTGATTGTTTGTGTAGACTTGGATTATGGGTTAATGATTGAAAAGCTGAATGTTTTGTAACACTTATTTTAACTGTGCTATGTACTGTTCTTCTATGCTAAACACAGGTGTTAGAGGAAACTGGATTTGATATCTCAAAGCTTCTCAAGAAAGAAGAATACATTGAGTTTGTATTCAGGCAGCAAAGAGTACGACTTTACATAGTTGCTGGGGTGACAGATGATACAGCTTTTGCACCACAGACAAAGAAGGAAATCAGTGTATGTATTTGACAGTCAACCTTGTGGGTGGGATCTTGTCTGCGTATGGATGCTGCTGAGTTTCTTATGTTCATATGTTGTGGAATACTTATAGGAAATAAAATGGCATAGGCTCGATCACCTTCAGCCAGCAAGTAATGAGGTGATAACTCATGGAGTTGCTGGTCTCAAGTTGTACATGGTGGCACCGTTTCTTGCGTAAGTAGTGCCTTTTTGTTTATCCACATAGATTATTGGGTAATTTTCATTATTGGTGCATAGCATTAAAGATTAGAAACATGTGCAGATCGTTGAAGTCTTGGATATCAAAGCATCCCTCTCCTGTAACACGTAGACCTGACATGCCCCTTAGAGGTTTGACATAGTTTTTTTCCACTAAACATACATAAAAAGAGAGGTTTTTGGTATAGAGCTGCTGACTTTCATATGCTTTGTATAGCATTATGCGTGTGGAATGCAAGGACTAGTGGTGGAGGGAACGCGACAGCAGCAGCAGCAGCAACAACAACAATAACAACAACAAAAACAACAACGGAAAGCGTCAGTAGAAAGGGTGAAGTCGAGCCACCTCAGAAGACAAAAGCTGGAATCAGTTTTAGAAGCTTCAAATTCAACACGTCAGCAATCTTACAGTCGTATGATGGTATTTCAGCTTGACTAGTCAGTCACATTGGATTGGTGGGTTTGTGTATATCAAGCCGTTGATATGTTCATAGCTCCGTGCCTTTCTATTTCTTTGTATTTTGGTTTAAAGACTTTTGGGAAAAAGGTTGTTGTACATGATGGTTAGTGGAGGAGTGGTGGATCCTTTGGTTCATGGCTTTAGATAATTGAAGGAGTTTCTTATCCGGGTAGACAACTGACCATCTTCTTTAGACGAAATGTATTACAGTATTAAATGTTTCATCTAAGAATGAAGTATTCTAGTCCCGCACTACTCAAAGGATATGTTCTGCGAAAATTGCATACAAAACGTTATGGATTCTGGCAAATATTAGTTGGGGGCTGGTAAATTAAGATTGGTTGTGCAACGCAACTCAAAAAATTCACATTACGTTAGTATATATCTTTGTTTGAGATATCTATGCATATGCAAGCAAGGGTTGATATTGAGTAGAAACAATAATAATATAAAAAATGCATATTTCAGGGGAATCGTTTAATTCTCATAAACAAACAGTATTTGATTTAATTTTTCTAAGGAAAAAAAGTATTTGGGTTTGACTTCTCTTTTCAGAAATTAAAATAGATAATGTTATATTTATAAACGAAATATCGATTCCACTATGGAAATGGTTTTATATATTCAGATTGTAGCTATATTTTTTATGAGTACAAGGGTGGGTGGGGGAATGGTGGCCTAAATTCGGCTAGGATGGCCGAAAAATATATATTTGAATGCTATACGAAAACATGTTATAGGAACAGAATTGGACATGTGTCATATTTGTGTTTTACACTTTTACTTGTTTGAGTTTTAGGTTTGGGGGTTCATCTACATAAGCATCAGCATTAAGACTTTCAAGTTATTCATCAAATTAATCCAAAGAAGAAAGTTAAGCGGCCCAACTACATTAACAACTTTGCTATAAATAGAAATAGAAATGAAATCGTTTGTAAACCCAAACACACAACACCCTTTCCTCTTCCTTCTCCTGCTAACGGTCATTTTGACGCCGTTAGTTTTCTCTGTCTGTTGATTTTCCCGCTCCGACCAAAGAAGTATGTCCCGTGTGGTAGCAGCAGACGACAATATGGCGTTGCCGTTTTTCTCGCCGGAGCCTGGCTCAAGCGCGTCTTCTCCGTCGTTCGCACAGCTCTTGAAGAATGTCGGCGACAGGACGTTGGAGCTTAACGGTGGTCACCATCAGCATCACGTAGATGTGGATCTCGCCTCGCCGGACCAATCCGTACCGTTCGTTCTCTCCTTCAACGATCTCACTTACAGCGTCAAAGTTCGTCGGAAGTTCGGGTGGAGGCGTGTCCCTTCAGATCCCACCGTCGGAGCTCCGCCGGAGAGGCTTTTCGCTTCCAAGACGAAGACGCTCCTCAACGGAATCTCTGGAGAGGCTCGAGACGGAGAGATACTAGCTGTCCTCGGGGCAAGTGGCTCCGGTAAATCGACGCTGATCGACGCACTAGCAAATCGAATCGCCAAAGGAAGCTTGAAAGGAAACGTAACTCTGAACGGCGAAGTTCTAAATTCGAAAATGCAGAAAGCAATCTCAGCTTATGTGATGCAGGACGATCTTCTTTTCCCGATGCTCACAGTTGAAGAAACCCTAATGTTCGCCGCCGAGTTTCGTCTCCCGCGAAGCCTTTCGAAATCGAAGAAGAGTCTCCGCGTCCAAGCCTTGATTGACCAATTAGGACTTCGAAACGCGGCCAAAACGATAATCGGAGATGAAGGTCACCGTGGAATTTCCGGAGGAGAGAGGCGGCGAGTATCCATCGGAATTGATATCATCCACGACCCGATTCTGCTTTTCCTCGACGAACCAACCTCTGGTCTGGACTCGACAAGCGCCCTCAGCGTCGTTAAAGTTCTCAAACGAATCGCACAGAGTGGAAGCATGGTGATCATGACTCTTCATCAACCAAGTTACCGTCTCCTTCGATTGCTCGACCGTCTTCTCTTCTTATCCCGTGGCCAAACCGTCTTCAGCGGATCACCCGCGATGCTGCCAAATTTCTTCGCCGAGTTTGGACACCCGATTCCAGAACACGAGAACCGCACCGAGTTCGCCTTAGACTTAATCCGAGAGCTGGAAGGATCCGCCGGTGGAACAAGAAGTTTAGTGGAATTCAACAAAGGGTTTAGACAGAGGAAAGCAGAGCCAAGAACTCAAACCACAAGTCTATCTTTAAAAGAAGCCATCAGCGCAAGCATTTCCAAAGGAAAACTCGTCTCTGGAGCGACAACAACGACCCCTGGCTCTGGCTCGAACCCTGTTTCCACCATTCCTACATTCGCAAACCCGTTCTGGGTCGAACTCGCGGTTCTAGCCAAACGGTCAATGAAAAACTCTCGGAGACAGCCTGAACTATTCGGAATACGCCTAGGAGCTGTTTTGGTCACCGGATTCATTTTAGCCACCATGTTTTGGAAACTAGATAACTCACCTAAAGGAGTTCAAGAACGTCTCGGATTCTTCGCCTTTGCAATGTCCACAACGTTCTATACTTGCGCAGACGCTCTCCCAGTTTTCCTCCAAGAACGTTTCATTTTCATGAGAGAAACCGCTTACAACGCATACCGGAGATCCTCTTATGTGCTCTCTCACTCTCTTGTTGCACTCCCTTCCTTAATCATCCTCGCACTTGCTTTCGCAGCAATCACTTTCTGGGGAGTGGGCTTAGATGGAGGTCTCATGGGATTTCTCTTCTACTTTCTAATAATCTTAGCAGCTTTTTGGGCAGGAAGCTCTTTCGTCACCTTCTTATCAGGAGTTGTCCCACACGTAATGCTCGGTTACACCATTGTGGTAGCCATCTTAGCTTATTTCTTGCTTTTTAGTGGTTTCTTCATTAACCGAGATCGAATCCCTGGTTACTGGATCTGGTTTCATTACATCTCTTTAGTCAAGTACCCTTACGAGGCTGTGCTTCTAAACGAATTCGAAGACCCGACCAAGTGTTTCATCAAAGGAATTCAGATATTCGACAACTCGCCTCTTGTCGCGGTGCCTCAAGGGATGAAAGTTAAGCTTCTGGCGACGATGAGCAAATCACTTGGGATGAGGATCACTAGCTCAACTTGTTTGACCACAGGATACGACATTTTGCAGCAGCAAGGCGTCACGGATCTGAGCAAATGGAATTGCTTGTGGGTTACGGTTGCTTGGGGTTTCTTCTTTCGAATCTTGTTCTACTTTTCTCTGCTTTTGGGCAGCAAGAACAAGAGAAGGTAAAAAAGTGAAAAAAACACAAAACTCAGATTGATCTCAAATGGAGGCTTTATCACTGATTTGAACTTTTATTTACTTTTGTTTGTATTGTGTATTTTTCTTTTAATTCTTTGTTGTATATCTTTATTTGTTTTTCTTGATAAATTGTTGAATCGGAGGTCAACTACTTGTTTATTTGGATTATAAAATTGGAGAATTCTGAAAATAGCCTACTTTTTATGATGACTTTCAAAACCAAAGCCATAACATCATCTTCTTCAAAAACTTGTGTCTCAAAACATGAACTGAATACATACAAACTCAAAACACATTCCCATTCGGAAAATCCTCTCGCATTTCCCAACACTTCAACCCCTCATTAACATCTAGTGGTTAGACCAGATTCACATGCATACACTTGATAACCCAAAACATCAATCATGAATATGAATATGCGAGATCTCCACAAGGGGATCATCTTTTCAAGGGTAGTGAGATGTATACCTTTGAAGTTTGAACTCACTTGCAATGAAGACGAGCCAATAAACAAACCAATAGGTCCAAATGGCTTGTTTCCAGTTGTCCATGACTTGCAAGTCTAGCGTAACAACAGCTTATGGGTCAAATAGTAAAATATCAAACACAAGTTCATCAAAGATGATGTAGTCATCTTGGGCATACCTAAAGTCTGGAACCTATATATACATACATAGCCAAGCAATGGCCTATTACGCAACTCTTTAACACAAATCTACCAGGGTGTCTTTTCGCATCAGTTAACGACAGTAATGGACCCGGTCATGGTGAAACACATAACTTCCGTTTGACACCTGATTCGCTATCAGGTAAATCTTTCTAGTCTAACAAGTATCAAGCAAACTGAACACCAAAACTTTCTTCTAGAACTTGTCACCAGCAGACTCACCTACACCAGCCTCATTTGGCTGCCAAATTTTACCATGCTTTGAACTTTCCTCCTCTTCCATATTTTTACTTCTTCCAGATGCATTCTCAGTTGAGTTCTTATTTTTCCCATCAGTTTCCACTAAACTCCCTTGCTCTTCAATTTCCATATCAATGTCCTGTCCTAATCTCACAGCATCAGACTCATTCTCTACATTACTAGGTGCATAACCATCACTGTTAAAAGAGCTAGTACCATCATGTCTATAACCAAATCGTCTTCTCTCAACACTAACATCTCTACCAAATCGATCAGAATGAATTGGTCCTTCAACGAAATCATCACTGTAGTCAACCCTTTCTCGAGGATCCAACTTGTTCAAGTGTCCTTGGTTTCTATACAAAACACGATCATATGGTTTCCTAAAAGAGTTCCCATCTCTGCCATAACCTCGGCCCCTAGTATAACCTCGTCCCCTTTCATAACCTCCTCTTCCCCTTGCATAGCCCCGGCCTCTTCCAGCATTCGATGGTCTATGCGAGTAAGGTGGAGAATTGTGTCTTCTGACAACCGTTTCCCTTGAATAACCAGAAGAATGGTCAGGCGAGTTTATCCTCTCTGTTCTGTAACTTGAGGGTGATCTTCGATGAGAAAAGTCTGTATTATGCCCACTGAAATCTTCTTGTGACCTGTGCCTGAAAGAAGAGGATGGACCAGGTGATCGTGTTCTTGATCTAATTGGAGACCGTGACCGAAATCCAGGAAATTCTCGTTTGGAGTTGTTTGTAAACTTTGTTCGTCCTCGAGTAAAACCATTCCGACCTCGATACGGACGATGGGGACCCGTAAATACTTGTTCTGTGTTGTTGTATTGTGATCCCCTCGTAAATTTTTCACCATCTCTAAATCCGTGAAATGGAGATCCATCCTCTTTATTTCTTGGTCCTCTATGAGTAAATGAAAAGTTAGGGTTTCTTCTCGTAAAGGAGTGGGAAAAAGGAGTTCCATCATCATTTGCAGGCCGTCTCCCTCTATAATTACTCATAAAAGTACCACCTCGACGAGTGTGTCCACCATGATTATCAAACTCAAAACCTGCAATTACAAAGTAAGAATCACATACTGAATTTGGAAACAATGAGCTTCGTTCTTCCACCAAAAAACTAAGATTTGTATTTACTTTTTGTGTCCCGGTCATGTAGATTGCTTTCTGTTTGATCAGTAAATCTCCTTCGGTCAGGTATGAAATTTAACCTCGGGCTTCTCATGATTTTGCCATGGTACCTCTCTCCCGAGAATTTGCAGGATTCATCACTAACAAAAGAAAAATGTCAAGTAAATACACAAACAGAGAAGGAATGAGGCAAAGAGAGGATAGAGATAAGAAAAAGGCTCAGAAATATCACCTCCCTCTCAAAGGATATCTCCGCGGTTCAAGTGGGGAATCAGGCAATCTATCTCTTTCCATTTGCAATGGCACAAAGCTCTCTGAAGCATCTAGTGTCTTACTTGGAGAATAATTAGAAACCTGAGCTAGGTTTACATTTCGACTCTGACTACCTTCACTAAACTCCATAGGAGTATCGTCGTCAATAGTAGAAAATTCTGCTTTATATGAGAGTGGACTGCTGTTATCTACTATTTCACGGTTTTCAATGTTCCCGCCTGTCACTGTCGACACTCCTGACATTCCTTCACTTACATGAATGATTTGATGGGTTGTCTGTTCATCATACTGAACTATTCTCCCTTCATTTTCACCTGATCCATCAAATATTCCTTTTTGAAGTTCTGGAGTAAGCTTCTTAAACTCAACTTCATTGCTTGCCATTTCGACTAATTTCAAACATGACTCATCAACATTACATTTCTTAATTTCAAATGAGGCAGAGCATTCTTTAGTATGTTTATTACCTGTATTACCAATAACTGCAGGTTGACTCCCTTTCTCTTCCACATGGTCAGAACCACCACACTCGGCATGTGCAGCTTCATTACCTTCAGTTCCACGAGAATTACGAGGGACTTCTTCTGATATAGAGGTCTTGCAATCATCTAGAATTTTCGCTTCAGTCAAGGAAGTAACATTCACACCTGATGCATTGAGATTATGATCTCCATGACCAGAACATGAAGAAGTCATGTCAACTCCACCATGTTTCAACGCTTCACATAATTTTCCACTAGCAGCACTGCTACTCTGGCCTGAATTTTCTTTTAATGTACAGTCAGGATAACTCTGAACGCCTGGATTATTCGTTGGTACATTGCAGATCCCATTAGAATAAGGTATACATTTATCCTTCTGATTTAGCGTAGAACTCGTAGGCAAATCAAGGATCTCATTTGACTGCACTTTTGGTACATGGGAGTGATTCAACGCTCCGTCTTTCGAATTGATAACTTCAGGTTCAGTGAAGTTAATTGGTTCAGCCTTCACTGATATAAGGTTTACCGACTTCAAAATACCAGATGAGGGAGTTTTTTCTCGTCTTAATCTGCCAGCAGCCTCCTCTTTCACACCGCTAATAGACAGCCCAATCGGACAAACTTGAGCATTCTCAGTTTCCTTCCTAACACTTTCTTCAATGACTTCTGACTTCACAGTCCTAAGATTTATCGAGTTCGCATTCCCAGCAATCATTAGTGGTTTGGAAAAACTTGTACACGCAGCTCTTGCATCCGATGTAGTAGCTGACAGAGAAGGAGATTTCTCAATAGGATATGAACTAAGGCCTAGACTAAGTGAATTAACCTGATGATCATACTGCTTCAAAGACAACGCAGGAGATTTAAATCCTACAATATCCTTTGGTTTTTCAGAAATGGACTCTGCAATAACATTTGTATCACGACAACTTGATGTCTCTTTGTCATCAAGACTTTTGTTACTGTTTGAGAATGCACCAGTAGTCTTAACTCTAGTCCTGCGATCTAGAGGATCTTCCCAAGCATCCATGGTAGTATTCAAATCCCAATTTGCTCTGTTGGTAGAATCTGTGTTATGAGGGGCACAAACTCCCTTGCTTAGCGACAAATTCAGTGCTGTAGACTCTTCACTCTCCCAATTTTTTTGAGTTTTAGCCGCACTAGCAGATGCCTCTGTTTGAGGCTCTCTTCTGAGATTTACCTTCTCCCTAACAATGTCACGGGCAGCCACAGGAAGCTTTCCCAGAGAACTGGAAGGGATTACAAAGCCTGCCACAGGACTGGAGTGAATTGGAAAATTTGGCTCCTCAACTTTCACTCTAATCTGGTCAAGACTTATATTCCCAATGCTCGCTGCTTTATCACCATTTCCCACGGAAACAGACGGAAGGGAAAGGAATGGTTCTACAATATTTGTCTTAGAACCGCCAATCATATTCTGATTTTCATCAGCAACAGATGAATCCAAAGCACTCCTACCAACACTAGCATCACCTTGCTCATTATTAGGTTGAGGATTTGTGGAGCCAGCTTCTTCTATTGCCGGAAGTTGCGGCTGCACAAAGTATTTCCTCTTCTTGATTGGAATAGCAGCATTGAAATTGCTGCACCGCCATGTAGGCAGGCTGATCTGAGACTGATAGAAAAACCAACAAGGAAAAACGTCATCATCAATATGAGAGTTTTTGAATTATGAGTAATATGCATTTATTAGTTATAGTTGAGATAAACACCTCTTGGTTTCCAGACATAGTCGTAAATATCCAACTTCCAACTTGTACCTTTTTTTCAGGCTAACTCCACCTAACACCTACAGATCGTATCATTAGGTTGTCTATAAAACCACAAAAAAGGAACAGCAATAATTCAAATAGATTTCAAATCAAATCGAGATAAATCCCACAAGTATCTAAACCCTAATAGACGCAACTAACAGTGAATATAAACACCACGAAGTCTCTAGAATGGAAGAACAGTCAACAAACCGGATGAGAAAAAATTAAGTCAACTATAGATTACAAAACAAAACTCAGAAAGTATTGGAGGAGGAAATCTGATTCACAATCCAAAAAATTTGAATCCATAGGAAAGGAAAAAAGTAAAAACAAGATCGACCCTTTTATTTTCCGATGAAACAGTTTGAAGATGCGAGACGTGGAAACAGTAACCATGGGAGAGTAATCAAAGAATTTAGCAAATCCACCGACAGAATTAACTGTGTAGTTTATTTGGAAAAGCTTAGAAGACTGAGAATTGGAAAAACAAGGACAATACCAGATTTAGGGAAGAAAGAGAATAGTCTTTGGGAGAGAAGAAGAATCTACCAATAAAGAAAGAGTGATTGCGAGGCCTGGGCAGGTTCCAGGAAAATACAGCTAGCTAAGAGATATATGAAGATGCAAAACTTGAGAAGGGCCACACATAACCCTGCTACCTTTGCCTTTATAAAAAAGTTTGACTCGTCCGCGTTTACAACTTTTTTCCATTCTCCTTTTTCTTTTTGTTTTCTTTCCCCTTTTTACTAAAACTAAATATTGAATTCACATAAAAATCCCAAAACCCATTTTCCATCTAGAACCAAAGCCTAACCGCCTCTCCAAATTTTTTTAGACTGGACCGGTGGCCGGCGACTTCCGCAACGCCGACATCCTTTACCGCTCTAGTTTCTCAACGTAAAAATTCTATTGGTTGTACTAGTAAGTCGATGTCGTGTATGGAGACGCTAGTAATAAGCCATTCTGTGGATCAAGTGGGTCAAACATTGGTTTGCGGCTTTTAATGAATATTAACATTTTTCGGTCTTCATTTTTTTAAAAAATCAGGTAGTTCGATGGTAAATATTTAAAATCTTAGGACCGGCTCTTGTATCCTTTAAAAATTTAGGTTCGGCTCTTTGTGTAAAACGATCATCTTATTCTCTAATTTGCGGCCCTCTAAATCATAGCTTGAGGAAGGCTGATGAATGTGTCGTCGGTAGTGCTCCACCACAGAAGCCAATGATATCATACTTCAGTTTCTCTTCCGCCTATAATCCGGTTACGATTACTGGCACCTCCGCTTTGGTTGGTTGTTATCAACATAAGCTCCCACTTTTCCTGCAATATGGTTGGTCATTAGGGTTCGATTATAGATTTAACGAGGTGAGGAAACAACAATGTGGTTTTGATGGGTGGATTTTGTCGTGGTGGATGAGTTTGGTGCGGAGTGCAGTGTTATGAAGCATCAATTCTCCTTTGTTTAGTCCCAAAGGAGAGTTGATGCGCTTGAGGAAAGTGTCTCAGATGTCTTAAGGATGAGGCTTGGTGAATCTAAAATTATATTATATGGTCATCTCGGTCACTAGGGAAAATTGAGGATCTGATTTTGCATTAATTTTGGCTAGGTTTGAGTACGGCTCGCCATTCCAATAAAACTATCCGATCTACTGAGTCTCCGGTTTGCCTCTGATTACTCTTATCTCCTTTAATGATTTTTTCACTAGGGTTTCACCTAGGATGTCATTTTCGGTAATACAAGGCATCGATTTTGAGTGCACAAACTCGTTGCGGTTTGATTGTCCTTTTTTTTCCTAGGAGTAGAAGCTAAAACATATTTATGTTGCTTACATGATTTTCTCTGCGTAAAAGAAAGTTTCGTCTAGGCCTGTGTGATGAGGATGCTACGAGAGATTCAGGTATTTCTCTTGTTGATCAATCTTCATGTCCAGATTTATGCTTGGCTATTAGATAATCTACATATGTCTTTCCTTTGTCCATATTGACTCCATTAGATTTATGAGTGTATCCATTTCCAATAATATAACTGGAGAACAATAAACATGCAATACAATAGAAATAGACACGAGAATGATATCCAAGTGTTTGGAAAATATTCTAAACACATCCTAAATGAGTACTAAAGTCAATAAAAATAAGGTGTTATCAGAATCATCATTCATTTGCTCAGAGTAGTTGTTTACATGGAAGGGAGCTAATAAAAAAAGTTTCAAAGCAGCAAGTAGGGAATGAGAGTTCTTTAAGGGTCTGGATTAATCCTTGGTTTTTTATGGATGGAGTAAAATAATTGATTGGCTCATGAAATAAATTTTGTAACATAACTTCTAGAATATTTTTTTTATTCGGAGTATGTGACCTTGATTCTTGCAAAGAAACTGAAGATTTCCCATGATGACTGGAGCTTGAACACAACAAATATGGTGACTATTTAGTTAATTTTGGCTATTGATTAGCTTTTCTCACAAACAAGGAAGAGTAAATCTTTTTCCGATGGGTTTTATGCCTATGTGGGGTCTTTTTCTATTTTGTTTTCCATAGATTAGTATAAAATTGGCATTAGAGTGAAAACATAACAAAAAAATTCCATTATTTATAGGATTATAGGGTCACATTCTATCCAAAGTAATCCTTCATACGTATCCCATCTCGTTCAATCTCCATCATCTACTTGTGTTAGAGATTAAGTTACATCTTTTAGCCAATGCAAACCTATTTTAGCCAATAGATACCTCTTTTCACTTTTTAGACATGTCTGTTGGACATCACAACCGCCTATGATTGTCTTAGTCTACCCATCTCATGTTCCAGCTGATTAGTTGAGTTGAGCTGTCGGCCATTCTTCATGATGATTCAATTGACCGTCTAGCTGTTTAGTCAACTGGTTTAAGTAGTAACTTACTTAGTTTAACCCATTCCAACTTGTTTAGCTAGTTTTAACTATCCAATCAAACTCGTTTTGTTTGGCTAGGCCTTGTGATCGTTTTATGAGCTGACCATCTACTTACTCTACTGGTTTAGCTCAATGATTCATCTAACATTGCTAGCTTGAGCTCCTAATTTTGAACATTCAACATTTTTCCAATGAATTGGCTAATTTTATTAACTCAAACTTGAGATTTGATTATTCCTTCAATCTCACCAAGTTTTTCTTGACTATGATATAAGATTTCTCCAAAAAAAATTGGTCCAACATCCATACTGCGAGATAGAGATGAAGATACCTCGATACTTGTGGATATATGGAAGAACATGATTAAGTTTGTGAACAAAGAGAAACTATTCTTGACGTTAGAGACAATTGCGATGATTATGGACAACCAAAAAAATAGTTCATAGCTCAACAAACGTAAATAAAGAGACTGAGTATGGAAATGGGAGCAAGAAGTGAGGAAAATAGGAAGTGGAAACCACCTGTCTAAAATTTAACATTTGAACGGTTTGATCAAAACAAAAGAAAATAGAAGGAATAGCGAGGGTCCTTAGGGATTCTAATGGAGTTATGAAATTGCATAATAGGAGATCTTTTAGTGTATCAATTCGCATGAGGAAGCTCCCTTCACAAGCTTAGTATGACGATGGAGAGCATGATGAGCAACAACATAAATATGATTTTTTTTTATAGAAAAATGGTTGATGAGTTGCAATTGAGTTTGAATTCTTTTTAAAGTGAAAAATTGAATTAGAATTGAGTGGAACAAATAAGCTGCTCATCTCATTGCTCAAAACACTCAAATAGTGATTTTCTTAAAAGAAAATATTATGTAACTTTTAACCATCTGAGATACTTCGATAAGACATTTGAAGATGAGGGGGTTGCAAACCTCTGTGCCTTTAAGTCTACGTCTTTTACGTATGGTTTGGTTGGTTTTTTTTTTGTCTTTTGTATATGCCCTCACAAACGTGGAGGTAAGTACTTTTTGGGTTGAAATCTTGAAGATTTGTACATGTCGAACTCTAAACCTCATTTTGGTTTCATTAATATAATTTGGAAGAAAAAGAAAAACCAATAAGATTTTTAAAACGTAAGAATTTGGGGCTTATGTTTTCGTTATGGGTTTCTATAATGGGCCTTGCGAGTTTGTTTCGGAATGGACCGTTTTGACTATTATTTTTACCAAAAGGTGGTGAAAATATAAAGTAACTAAAAGTTTGACTAGTCAAAAATCTTTGCATTTAAGAAGGTTGAATAGTGAAAAATAATCAAGAATTTACCAAAAGAAGCCAGATATTCTAGCAGAAATAAGTTACAGAAAATGGAAGATAAGAGAGGAATGAATGAATGAGAGAAAAGAGGCGTTACAGAAATAAAGGGAGAACGAAACTTGCAATATTATAGTCTAAATTGTAACAGCTAAGTCAGCAACAACAAAAAAGAAAGCTTCGTCTGTATCTATCTCTCCTAGAGACTCGGTCCCACCGGCTTCTCCAAGAAAAGAAAACCAAAATAAATGAAAATTTTCCCAAATTCCCATATCAAGCCATGATTAATATCATTCTGCAACTACTTTGGATTTTCGGAAAAACCAAAGAATGAAAGGTGAACAAAAAATGGCGTGCTTGAAACTGGGTTCCAAATCTGAAGTCTTTCATCTAAGTGGTCACACATGGTCAGTCACTCCTCTTCTTCCTCTTCATTGGTTTTCAAATCAATCAATACAAAGCAAAATTCTCTAGTCTCTTTTTGTCATCTGATTAGGCTTTGCTCAACTGGACTTAAACCTGATGTTATGATCCAAGTTGAAGAACAAAGCTTCCATCTGCATAAGGTAATATATGCATAAACCAAACCAATAACGACTCATATTACTCTGTCGAATTTTTGACTCATATGATCACATTTTTTGATAAGTTAAATATATTTTTGATAAGTCATATGATCACTTTTTCATCATCAGTTCCCGTTATTGTCAAGAAGTGGATATCTAGAAACACTTTTCAGCAAAGCCTCAGAGACAACTTGTATTGCTCAGCTTCATGACATTCCCGGTGGACCAGAAACGTTCTTGCTTGTGGCTAAATTCTGTTACGGTGTAAGAATCGAGGTCACAGCTGAAAACGTAGTGAGTCTTAGATGTGCAGCAGAGTATCTCCAAATGAGTGAAAACTACGGAGATGCGAATCTCATTTACCTCACCGAGAATTTCCTGAATGATAACGTATTCACCAACTGGGATGATTCCATCAAAGCCTTGGAGAGATGTGAAGAAGTGAAAGTGTTACCTCTCGCTGAAGAGCTTCATATTGTTTCTAGGTGTATTGCTTCTATGGCCATGAAGGCTTGTGCTGAGGAGACAAGTTTATTCAACTGGCCGATTTCATCAATACCTGAAGGCACTACTATTACTACTACGTTCTGGAATGGTATACAAACAAAGTCCACGAGCCAAAACTGGTGGTTCGAAGATGTATCATCATTCCTCAACTTCCCTATGTACAAAAAGTTCATTAAATCCGTTGAAGCTAGAGGCGTGAAACCGGATAAAATAGCTGCGTCTGTCACGCATTACGCCAAACGGAATCTTCCTTTACTTGGTTGTTCTAGACAATCTGGTTCTTCAGAGGAAGGGAGTAATTACAGTGATGACCTCTACTACTCGCATGAAGATCAAAGAAGTCTTCTTGAGGAAATCGTGGAACTTCTTCCTAGCGAAAAGTGCGTTACGTCGACTAAGTTCTTGCTCAGGCTTCTAAGAACTTCGATGGTTCTACACGCGAGTCCGGTCACTCAGGAGAATCTTGAGAGGAAAATCGGTGGGCAGCTAGATGAAGCTGCTCTCGAGGATCTGCTTATACCAAATATGGGATACTCAGCTGAAACACTATACGATATCGACTCTGTCCAGCGGATTCTTGATCACTTCATGATGACATTTGATTCGAGTATCGTGGAGGAGAAGCCATTGATGGGAGATTCTCATGATCCTCTAAGGCCAATCACAAAGGTTGCTAGTCTCATAGACGGCTACTTAGCTGAGGTGGCTTCCGATGAGAACTTGAAACCATCGAAATTTCAAGCACTTGGTGCTCTAATCCCTGAAGATGTGAGGCCAATGGATGATGGTATCTACCGCGCAATTGACATATACATCAAGGTATAAACAACCTTATTAAAAAAAGAAGTTCTATGTTTCTGTTTACATGTTATTATGAGTTGCTTCTCAATTTACACTTGAATGTTTTAGATGATGCATGCATGCATTTTTAATTTTGTGAGGTACAGGCTCATCCATGGCTGACAGAATCTGAGAGAGAGCAACTTTGTCTGCTGATGAACTGCCAGAAACTATCATTGGAAGCATGCACACACGCAGCACAAAACGAGCGTCTACCGTTGCGAGTGATAGTACAAGTCTTGTTCTTTGAACAGATGCGGCTTCGGACATCTGTAGCAGGTTGGTTATTCGTCGATGAAAACAATGACGACCCAAGCGGCCGGAGTTCGGCATTAGAAGGACACAAGAACGGAAATGTGAATATGGTTATGAGTGGGATGAGGGATCGGGTTTACGAGCTAGAAAAAGAATGTATGAGCATGAAGCAAGATCTTGACAAGCTTGTCAAGACTAAAGAAGGACGTAACTTCTTCTCGAAGATATTTGGATTGAGGTCTAAGACTAAGACTTCACCATGCGGTGGAGGCAAAGGAGGAGACGATGCTCTATTAACTCGTGAAACCAAAAACTGCTAGACAAGAGTATTAATATCAAATAACGAACATTATATATGGTCCTTTTAGACACTTTCTCCTTTCTTTCTCTTTTTACTTTCTCCTTTTGTTTTTGAATTTTATATGTTTTGGGTTCTTCGTTGATCCAATTCTTGCTCTATGACGATTGGTGATACTGTGAAACCACAAGGATCTCGATAAGAATCTCTTCTATTTCTTTAATGCAATTGATGATAAGAAAACGTAGATCTAAGGATTTTGAAATAAAATCATGTTCATTGTATTATTTTGAAATAAAATCATGTTCATTGTATTGGACCCAAGTAAGGTGATTAAGTGGTAGTTAGGCGAGAACCTAGGAGAAGGGAATTGCATCCCCCCTCATACTTTAAGGCGCCTCTGTTGGATCATTAGGAATTAAATTACTTTGGTTGGCCACTTGACTTCTAGGCTGGGTTCAGATAATTTCTCTGTCCTGCCAAGGGACATACTCACGTCCGCAAGTATTCCCCTTCTCATTTTACATTCATAACAACGAAATATACAAAAACAAATATTTATTTGTTTGTTTTGTTAACTTAGGATGAGTCATCTTTATGATCCGCTTAACGTCCCCCTAAATCCCATGTGCTCTGTTGACTTTCGCCGTTACAATATCTTATCACTTACGATATTTAAACAAGAGTTAGTGAGTTTTCTACAACAAAGAATATAAAAACACTTTCATATAATACTTATTTAAAACAGCTTATTAAGTAATTAAGAAATACAGGCATATCCATAAAAGCTTAGCTGTATTTTGAAGTTTTATATAAAATGTTTTGGCTGTATATGAAGAGGGGGGGGGGGGGAGGAGAAAGATGAATATCACCATTCACAACCATTTTCTCAGTCATGAATATTATCCTTTTCTTTCTCTCAAACTTTACTCTCCTTGCAAAACCTTCAGTCTGAGGTGCTTATTTTGTCAAGACTACATCCAAAAGACGTTTTACTATTCTCCAACCTACAATTTAATTTTGCATCCGGTTTGTGCGATGAAGCCGATACCCATTGTTATAGACCACCCAAAAAGGCATCCCCACCCTCTCACCTTGTTCCCTAAACAAAATACCTTAGCTTGCGATGTTTGTGGCCTGACTAAAGAACTTTTTCCCACATATGTTTGTGCTCGGTGTGTCTTCATAGTCCATCAAGATTGTGTCTATTACCCGTATGCCATCAAAATATCTCGTCACCAACATCGTATCTCCTTTACTTACTCTCTTCCATATGGAAAACTCTCTTGCGGAGTATGTCGTCGAAAGGTGAACAACAATTATGGTGCATATTCTTGCAACAATTGTGATGACTATTTTGTTCATACGAAATGTGGATTGCGAGTAGACTTGTGGGATGGGAATGAACTAGAGGGAGTACCTGAAGAACCTGAAGTAGTTGTTGAGCCACCATTCGAGAGGATAGGTGATGGAATAATAGTCCATTTTTCTCATGGCCATCACCTGAAATTGGAGACCAGTAGAGTTTACGATGAAGGGAAGGTTTGTCAAGGGTGTGTCCTTCCAATATTTGAAGGTAACTATTATACGTGTATGGATCAGTGCGACTTTATCCTCCACGAAGCATGTGTCAATGCACCTTGCAAGAAACAACACGCCTTGTGTGCTCGCTCACTTACGCTAAAGGCTGTCACTAATGAATATGATAACTTAGGCTATTTCAAGTGTAGTGCTTGCCGGCGTATGAGTTGTGGTTTCGTCTATGAGAATCTTATTGGAAGTTTCTTTCCTTACACACTAGACTTACGGTGTGCATCGGTTTCTGAACCATTTAAATATGAAGGACATGAGCATCCCTTATTCCTAGCTTTAATGCCAGAAGAAGAAAAATCATCAATATGCCTCATCTGCCAAGAAGAAGGTGATGGAAACAATGATTGTAAAAAACTAAATTGCATCGAATGCAGTTTTATTATATGCTTCAAGTGTGCTACCTTACCATACAAGGCAAAATATAAGCACGACAAACATCTGCTTATATTTCGAGAAAAAGAAGAGGCACTTGTCGATGATCATTCAGGCTGGTGTGATATATGTGAAACAAAAATAGTTTATTCAAGAAAAGGAGGGTTCTATTCGTGCGATGACTACTGCTCGACCACTCTTCATGTTGCTTGTTTGCTTGGAGGGGAAGACATGTATATAAAACATGGTCATACTGTAAGTAATTCTAAACATGTCAGAAGCATGTTTCGGGTGAACGTTCATATTCTTGGCAACAGGACCATGACTCGGCCATTTTGCCATGGTCGAGAGCACCGTTGTCCACACAAAGTAGTATTAAAAATGTACAACAAGACATTTTGCTCTTCATCTTGTTTGTGCTGGTAATTGCCATCGCCAGTCATTTTGCTATCTTCATTGTTCCCAAAATTTGCTATCTCCGCCGGAACCCGTTTGTTAATTACGCTTAGTAATCCTTTCTCTCTCTTTTTTTTCCTTTTCCTTTTTGATTAAAACGCATTGTAATCTTCTTCGAGATTTGTAATCTTTTTATTTTTTGTACGTCATCGATTCTACATGGACTCTGTTTACATTTTAAAGAATAAATTAAAGTAACCAACTCCAGTAATTTGTATTTTTCATACAAAATCCAAATTCGTGAATTTTATAGCTAGCACTCTCGTAGATTTTAATCTGATTAGAATTGGTTACATTAATTTAAACTTTTTTATAGGACTTTCGGATTTTATTATAATGTTAAGAACTAAGACCTTAACTCTTCCTTTATCTCAGAAAACCCCAAATGTGATCTATTGTAAAAGTAACATAGGAAATTCTCAATTCAAAGAAAGGATTTTATTTAGAATCTCAGAAATGTTTACAAAGAATCGACTAAATCTCTAGAGCTTCCCTCTCTAGAATTCAACCTAACTCATTCTCTCTACATTGTGATAACTCTCAACAAAACCAACATGCTATAGATTAGGGAACTGAATAATTCATTACGTGAGATCATTATGCATTAAACAATGACTAATCTATATATCCTTGATATATTATACAAGAGACATTATGGATTAAACAATGACTAATCCATCAATTTACTTTACAAACAAGTTGGTTTTTACTAGAAACCGACCA
Source organism: Euclidium syriacum (assembly GCA_900116095.1). Taxonomy (NCBI): domain Eukaryota; kingdom Viridiplantae; phylum Streptophyta; class Magnoliopsida; order Brassicales; family Brassicaceae; genus Euclidium; species Euclidium syriacum. The sequence continues at coordinate 6,980,346 of FPAK01000007.1, read as the reverse complement.
ACAAGTCGGGGTTTACTAGATAAACCATGACTAACCTATCTTAAGTTTTTATTCTTTTTTATTTTTTTCTGATTTAGATAAGGTTTTCTACTAATAAAATCCGGGTATAAGATGAATTTGTATTTTTAATGATTTTTTTTAAAGAATTTACTTAACGGACAAATCAGTTTTCAAAAATTTCTTGCTTTAATAGTTTTATTTGATTTTTTTAGTTATTGTAGCAAATTTCCCATTGAAATTTTATGTTACAACCGATTTCGTTAGGGTTTTAGGTGTTTTTTATGGTCACGCGTTAGGGTTTTAGGTTAAACTTAAACCACATAATTTACTGTATAAGCTGCCGATTTTCAGTTTTCCTTTTAAAATACTATGTCGTTTTACCTTAATTTACACAGCACGGTGTTAGTCCATAAAATGAACAAACTGCAGGTATTTTTCTCAATACTCAACAAGTAATTCTGCAATTCCATTTGAGGAAGAGGGAGAGGGAGCCAGAGAGCGGAGAGGCCGTCTTGTTCATCTTCTTCTCCGTCTTTCTGTGTGCAAGCGAAATGATGCGTACCGTTGATGTCCACGTCAAAGCCCTAGGCTCTCCCGTCCGTTCAATTCTCTTCTCCATCTTTACCCCTAAGCAGAAACCCTCATCGGTTTCTCTTCCATTGCAATTCCCGTTCCGGTCATCGTCAGATACTCCCTCTCGCTATTTCTCTAGTGTCATAGCCGTCTCCAGTTCTCCGATCCACGATTTTCAACGAGGCCGAAACTTCGGGTCTCTCTTCACTGTGAGGGCTATTTCTTCGTCTCCTGCCGCTTCAATTCAGCCTCAGCCGCAGCAACATCAGAATCAGCTTCCAGGGGAGTGGGTTGAAACGGTCCCGTCTTTGGAGGTTGGTGAAGGTAATGGTAACGGCTTAGAGGAGAAAGCCAATCTTTCACTTCCAGTACGAGCTTATTTCTTCTCCACTAGGTATGGCTTTTCCCCTTTTCCAGAATGTTCTTTAACGTTTGAAGGAGATACTATTTATGTTATGTCACGGGAAATACGAAACATTCTGGTGGTAGTCATGATCGGATTAGGCATATGACATCTTACCTGCAATTGATGATGAGTGAATTTCATGATCGAAACCCTGCATATTTGTGTTCGCTGGATGCATTTGCAAATGGTTTTTTAGAAGTCTGATTAAAGTGATGATTGAATTGTATGCAGCGTTGACTTGAGAAGCTTAGTTGAGCAAAACAAGCAGAACTTCATCCCACCGACTTCACGTATGACTAACTATGTTGTTCTCAAGTTCGGCAATCGTTCTGATTCCAGTGTAAGTTAAATGTTACATTATTCAGTTTATGGAGGTGAGGTACTAGGGTTTAACAAATTGGTTGTTCAAACAAATGACATGAAAATAGTACACTCTCATAGTGAAATGTTGATTGTTTTTTGGCTTGTTAACTAATCTCTTAGTCAAAATGTTATATGGTATGTCTACCTTTTGATTGGGTAATTCATTGAATTACTTATCAGTTATCACAAGAAACGGATGATGTTATTGCAGGGTACTAGTGGTGGTTGCATAAGTGGGAGTGAGTGTATTTACATGGTAGTATTTCAGTATGGATCGATTGTGTTATTTAACGTACGAGAACACGAGGTTGATGAGTATCTTAAAGTGGTGGAGAGGCATGCTTCTGGTTTGCTTCCTGAAATGAGAAAAGATGGTAAGTTCCACTTCTTGTGCTGTGCTGTTCAAAAACTTGTGAATTGGTGTGCTTAGTTTCATATCTTTGATTCTGTGAAAACTGCAGAATATGAAGTAAGAGAGAATCCAACTCTCAACACTTGGATGCAGGGAGGACTGGATTACATCATGTTGCAGTTCTTGAATGTTGATGGCATCAGAACCATAGGCAGCGTTCTTGGCCAGAGCATTGCTCTGGATTACTATGGCCGGCAGGTAACCAATGCCAGATCCATATATATGTTTTCTGGGATGTGGAAAATGAAGTAAGGACTAGTAATAACTGTGTGTGATCAATCTGTTTGTCCTAGGTTGATGGTATGGTAGCAGAGTTCACTGACATAAACCGTGGGATGGAGAAAACCGGAACGTTTACAATGGATAGGAAAAAGCTGTTCCAGTTGGTTGGAAAGGCTAATTCTAATCTTGCTGATGTGATTCTGAAACTCGGTCTTTTTGAGAGGTAAAGAAGCCGAGAAATTGATGCCCAGAATTAACTAGTTTTGTGGGTAACATTGATTGAGTCGTGTTTTGGGAAATATGCAGGTCAGACATAGCTTGGAAGGATGCAAAGTATGCTCAGATATGGGAGTATCTGAGAGATGAATTTGAGCTGACACAGAGATTTGCAAGCCTTGATTTTAAGCTGAAGTTTGTAGAGGTATTATTAGCATCTTTACATTCTTTCTCATGATCTCCCTTGTCATTTTTTGTGGATAATGAAACTTGTTGGTGAGTGACTTCTATGTTTTTGGGGTTTCTTTTTTTGCAGCACAACATTCGTTTCCTTCAGGAAATACTTCAGAACAGGAAATCAGATTTTCTGGAGTGGCTAATCATTGTTCTCATAAGTGCTGAAATTGTGATTTCTTTGTATGATCTGATCCACAGATCCTTGTGATCACCCTCTGCCTTTTTTAAAGCCTATTCTTTCATTCTGGTTACAGGGGAAAATACTCTCTTCTTCACGCTGTAAAGTGATAACAAAACTCATAAAATCCTAGTTTAAAGAATGAGTTTAATAATATTCTAAGTTTTTTTACAGACTCTGCCAATCTCGATCTTCATTGCTTATCTGCAGTCAATTTTGGATTGATTTTGTTAATAACACACGAAGTCCATGGTTAGGCTTTTTCGGATCATAAACAGGGAAAAAAGAACGAGTAGATTCAGGGATATGGTCTAAGGACTTTCCTATATATTCAGATTTCCCACTATCGAATATATAAAATGATCTAAATTTAAGGTCTTGATTAATTAGATAACATAATTCCTCAAGATGAAACAACAAGTACAATAGGGGGAGGCTCTCCATATGAAGGGGAAAGATTATTAATAGTTAGGAGAACTCCTCAAGATCAAACAAACAACAAGTACAATATAACAAAACTAGGGAAAGGCTCCATAGGAAGGGGAAAGATTATTAATGGAAGGTTTGGGAATGTATTTTCGAGCCCAAACATGTTTTCCATTAATGGTGAATTTGTTCCTGTTGCTCTTATCGCTTACAATCTCTGGAATCTTGGCGGCTGAGTGTAACACCATCCTTGCATACAGCGCCTGCTCATTCCCTTCCACTGCAGGCATGTGTATTGCTTCTATAATGTCTCCGAATCTCCTTCAACACCAGAAAAAAAAAAAAACTACCATTTAATCTATGTACATCTCTTCCAGCGCCATATCTTATCATGCACTATTCAGACAAAATCTTGACTCTACATCTATTTTTCTAGAAGATCTATTGAATATTCTGTTTTTGTATATCAACTATTTAATGAAAAATAATCTTTTAGATAGTTTGTAACGGATTTGAATGAATTCACTTTAAGCACATGCATGCATGGTTACGTACCTGGTGAAGAAGGCATGCACTTCTGCTTCAGAAATTGGGTATCCTCTGGAAAATGTGAGGAAGACAGTCCTATCATCTGCCATAACTTGCTCATCCTCAGAAAAAGCAGCAACACCACCATTATTGACATTAGCCACATTGCTTGTTCCTTGTTGTTCAATTAAGAACTGATTACTTGATTCACCCCTATGAGCCATGCTACCAAATCCCAGCTGCTTCATCTTCTCCATAGCCTTTTCCCTCTCTTCAACAGCGTGCGCACGTATATCCTCAAAAGCAGGATAACATACACGGGTTAAGTGCTTATTCATCTCATGGAGAATGTTTTCGCGGTCTTGGTGGATGATTGCGAGAGTAAGCTGCTCTCCACTCATACCCGAGATTAAAGGTATAGCAGCGAGATTGGTGTTTTGCCTCAAGTTGACAACGAACATTGAAAGATCTTCATAGGACAAGCAGCTCAGACACATCACGACTTCATCAGCCACCGCGTTGATGAAGAAGTCCGGTAAAGAGACAAGATTCACGATTAGGTTGCTCACGAGGCCACTTTTCTCGAGGTAGAGGAGAAAGCTCATGACGTGAAACGACTGGCTAATGTCTCGGCTCAAACTTAAGACGAGACGGGTGAAAAGGGTTCTGTCTATCTTGTGAAAAGCATTGAACGATTCTCGTGACACAGATATTGCGGATGAAGCTGATGGAGAGTCCATTACACTGGATATGAGTTAATTAGATAAAAGATGTTTTGACAAAAAGACAAATGATAAAAGATGAATATATATAAATATATATATATATATATATATATATATAGGAATTCATTGACAGTGGTGAAAATATCTGTCAGTTTCTTTTCAAGTCACTTCTTTTTAAGAGATGAATTTCTTTTTAAGAGATGAATCAAATGTATTTTTACTAAATTTTCTTTATATACCCTCTTAGGATATATAAAGAAAATTTAGTGAAAATATATTTTTTTCATTAAATATAAATTTCCGGGCTTCTTATTTGAAAATCCATTAAAGATGAATAATTAGATGTGCTCTTCGAAATCCAAGATGTATTGTATCAATAAATTCTAATCTTATTTATAAAACATTTTGAAACTTCGGTAGACAAGAAATTTTCGATGTGGGACAATAATCAAAAGAAAAATAATCTTTTTTATATTTTATATCCACATCGTCTTTTTTTTGTTACTTAAAATATTATTATATTTTTAACCATTTTTTGTTTTATATTGTCAATTTAGTTTTAATAATACTTTTGAGTATGGATATATTGGTAATAAAATGACGAATCGATTCGGATCTGAATATTCAGAATAAAAAATCATGATATCTGAATTTGAATTCAATTTGAAAAGATCTTAGATATTATTATCTATATATAGATCCGGCTCTCTGGATTTTCGAAACAGATTTCCGACCAAATCTCGACTCCCAAATAATAATATCTGTCCTAGGGTTTATCATTAAGTTATGGTCCTCCAATCAACATCAAATCATTCTGCATCTCGAATTAGAGATTTGGTCCAAATCTAAGGCTTTTTTTTTTCTTTTGCTGAAAACTCATAAGCTGTATCGTAACAAGGATTAACACATTTAGAAACTCTTATTTTTTTCTATAAATATTTTGTACCGGCAAAACAAAGATACCCGACTATATAGCAAAACGCTAAACTCTCTTTTATTGAGAATCAAATTCCTAACTAGGATTAGAAAGATATCTTGAAACAAAATAAACAAGAAAACGTAAATTAAAATTATTTTCTTAAATAAAAATCATTATCGAAAATTAAAAGAGACACCAAAACGACGAAAAAGATTTTCCGTGGAATGTCTAACCTCATCACTTGTGGCCTTTCGACGGTAAGAATAGATTTGTCGGTGGCAAGACATGTTCTAACGGGGGCACGAGTCCTATTTCGCAGCCAAAAACTGTTTTTTCACCTTTTTCCCCATGCAGTCTTCTCCACTTATATATAAACTTATTCTTGTAATTAGGTTTAAAAAAAACTTGACCACAATGTAGACTTTGAGGATTTAAAGTTGTTCTTGAGAGTTCTTGTTCTCTTCTTTATTTTGTTAATTATGCTTTATCAATATATTGCATTTGTCTTTATATTTTGCATTTACTTTCTCTTTTTCACCATGGATTCATCAAATATCATTGGTGAGTAGGTTGCATAAAAACGATGGCTTGTCTCTTTGATTAAGAGCGAAATTGATTGTTAATGGGAGTTCTTAAGGCTTATTTATAGGGTTTTATCTCTTAGTAGGATTTTAATACTAGAAAAGAAATTAGCTAATTCATTCTCTTGATCATAATGCTTTATGAACTTTAGGTGTTTGTATAAATGTCTCAATCACTATTAAGTGAGGAAGTGGTTTAGCTCGTGAAAGCCTCGCCAAATCCCTTGTAAGAAAGTTTGCACTCATGATCACATATCTAGTTTGCATCATCTTGTTTGCATTTTGCGTTGATTAGAGTTTAGTTCATCATTAATAAATCCCTTTCTCCCTAGATTAACATCAATAGTCCTAATGCTTTTAACCTCTAGTTCTTTTTGATCCAACACCCTTAGCTTACTGCTTATCTACTCTATATAGATTTTGGTAATTAGAAAATATATGAATTATAAATGTATGTTTGATAGAGCTTGATGGTTGATACGGCTAGACCAAATCATCAGTCATGTTAAATTTCTATTTCCATGCTCGACATCAAGGATTAATGAACCTAGGGAAGTTTATGGAGCATAGAAGGATGTTGTGTACAAAGTGCAGAACTTAAAAGAGATAGTGGACAAATCATGTTTAAAATCAAAGGGAAAGTTATTGTAGCAGTAACATCAGCGTCATCTTCTTCTGAGTCTTGATCATATTTTTCCCACAAGTCATCCTTATTTAAGAATATTTTTGAGGAGGATGACAATTGTTGATAAATCCCAGCCCATAAAATAAGGCAAGAGACCCAAAAAGACAAGCTTAAGCAAACAGAAGGACCAAATTTGGCGAAGTCCAACCAAAACGAAAAGAAAACTCCAAACTCAAGGGACCGCACATAGATCAAAGATTTCTTATGAAGTCAAGGCCACCGAAGTCAACAGACAAGCGTAATGACTGGTAATGGTCGGTTAACATCGGATTGTTACAGATGGATTAAGGTATTAATGGTGAATCTGCGGGAGTTATTGCGGAGTTACGACATGAATCAAGTCTAATAAAAACGATAGAGAAGAGATATCAAGGACAATTCATTATCAACTCTCACACATACTAGTCACTACACTTTGCTCTCATATTAATCTATGGACTCGAACACTACTTGCATTCTTGTTACCCAAGAACTGATACTAAATAAACTTTTGATTATATGTGGTATTTTTCTCTAGTCTCCGCCTACCCAAGAGTTCTCCAGCTCAAAGTATTCATCCTAAATTTGACTTACATCTCATTCAACACTCAGTCATTTGCTACTCAAAAATAACTAGGTCTCTAAACCATAAAACCATACACAAATCTTCGACAATAAAATTTCAACATCCATAGTTTGGCGCTATCTCTGGGGAAAATGTGATTTTAACTCCCATTGTAAGAGAATGAGATGACATGGGAATGGATACTACATTCAAAAAAAACTTTCAATAGACAGGAACAAACGAATCATAATGTGACCGCAGTTGTCAATCTAATTGACCAGGTAATGGAAAAAGTTGATAAAGTTATTTTGAACAGGAAATCATCATGACGTGTACTAATGGTCAAGGTGTCACTACTCCACCTGCTGTGATTGCCTCAAAGATATAAGTTTCTCATGGGGTGATCTTAAAAAATCTACATGTTGTGATTGCCTCGAAGAATCGATTCTAAAATAGAGGTGTTGCTCATCTTCTTGTTGGTGTTATATTCTTCTCTTATTCATGTACATGTGCACATAGAGAGCTATGTGTGTGATCACTTGAAGGGTTTTTGTCGTGCCCTTGTATTATGATAATCTTGGTGTATTGCTTTGTTTCAGTAGCTTTTGGTATGTGGCTTTCGTACACTCAACTCTAATAGGGCCTAATGTCTAAACGGTTCCACGAATTAGAAGATTTGCAACATATATAAAGGGGTAAGAGTTCAGACGATATGGTACAGCTACGAAATAGAATACTTTTCCAAATTTTGTTTTTGAACTGCAAATTCTAGTAAATGAAAGAAAACAGAGTGTCATGGCCGGAGATAGGGTTACATAATTTGAGGGCTTCTTTTGTTAAGAAGTCAGTCACTGAGTTTTCATTTCTGTTTATAAAAGAAAATCTGATAGAGAATAGGAGGGAGGCTTTAAAGAAATATGAAGGATACCATGGATATTTTTATTGCCTTCACTTTTTGTGATAGCTTTGTTGAGCATTTGTGAGTCTGATTGATTGCAGTAGCAAGTGCGAGACGCCTACTGAGCGAGCTTGTTTGATGGTTTCTAGCAGGGCTAAAGTTTCTGCTGACAAAGGGGAGCTCACGTTCTGAGCTGAGGCTTTACCGCTCAAAGTTGAATCCGTGCCTTGGTGGAGAAGGGTCCAGCCTAATCCAGCCAAAACTAAGTCATTTTCCTATATCGCATCTGATTTACTAAGAAATTTTATAGAATGGAAATGATATTGTTGAATTGGTTTTTTGAAATATGTAACATAAAAATTGGTTTATATAAAAAATTATAAACCTAATTTTCTAATTTAATATGAAAAGATAAGCCTGAACTTCCTAAATCAATATGAAAATAAAATATTAGAGATAAATGTTAATATTCTAATATAAGACATTGCCATATCTTTATACTCTTTTAGATATTTCTTCAAAACTTCCATAATCTTGATTTTCATCTCCACCAATGATCTCGATTCTCGATTCGGTTTGGGTCGATCTCATTGATCTCCCAATACCCTCCATCAAGTTCATACGTGGTTACACGTGTGAGATTGGACAATTCTTCAAAAGATAATAGCGTTATACCCGGGCGACGGATCAAAGATGCGGCGTTATACCCGGCCGACGGGTCAAGGATGCGACGTTATATCGGACCGTCGGGTCAAAGATGCGGTGTTATACCCGGCCGTCGGGTCGAGGATGCGGCGTTATACCCAACCGACGGGTAAAGGAAGCGGTATTAAACCGTTGATGATGATGATGCTGATATTGATGATGATGGTGATGTTGATGTTGATGATGATTTTTGATGATGTTTGTTGATGAAGATCGATGTTGATGATTATTATTGATGATGATGGATGATGAACATTGATGATGATGTTGATGATGTTGATCTTGATGTTTATGATGATGAAGAAGATATTGGAAACTATAAAAACGTGAAATCTAACAAAAATAATAAACTAAAAAAGAAACTTTCAATGAAACCAAGTTCCACTAAATCTCCTAATGAATCTCCTAATATAGCTTGAATATAATTCCCAAAACTAACAACGTACCGCACTAATCTAAATTAAACAAGTCAAACCCCAATATTAGAAACGGGCCATGCAAAAGCAAATATCATCTTCGTCATCTGATTCTTCCTCCCCATCTTCTCCGATCACAACTCCCATCATCTTTTTTCTTATGCGGAAAAATTTAGAGATCCACCAGGATCGCCTGCTCTGATACCATGAAAATTTTTATAAAATAGTACTGATATTATTGAATTGATTTTTTTTAAAAATATATAACATAAACATTAGTTTATATAAGAAACCATAAACCTGATTTTTTAATTTAATATGAAAAGATAAACCTGAATTTCCTCTAAGACATTGCCATATCTTTATAATCTTCTAGATACTTCTTCAAATTTCTATAATCTTAACCTTCATCTCTATCGTTAATTTCGGTTTTCGATTCGATTTGGGTCGATCTTATTGATCTCCCAATATTTACCAATACAAAAATCGATAGGGATAGGTGACAGCCCTTGGTTCATCTTAGTAGTGTTGGCTCTGGTGGGAGATGGTTGTGCTAGGTGTTATTCGCGTGTACCTCTGACGGCGTTATTCACTGTCTCTGCGGGTGACAAATGTTCTAAAGTGTGAGTTGGTATTGGCACTGGTGGAATAATTTTTTCTTACATTTATCATATTTTGATATGTATTGGGTTTGAGGGATTTATATATATTGAGGGCTTATGTATGTATATATATATATATATAAAAATGAGTCTTTAGAGTTTGTAAACATTAATCTCATATTATTTTTTATAAAAAAAACTCTAAATGAAATGATATTTGCTTCAATTTTTTTATTTTTTTCTTTCTCTTTGTTTTGACAAACTCTTTTAAATTTGACTCGTGGATTTACATGCCTATCAACCCTTTGTTCCTCCAATTCAATCAAAAATATTTTTCAGGCCACATTGGTCGAAAAAAATATCGAGTGTGATTTTCACAAAATGGGTCCGTTACAACCCATCAAATTTCACGTACTTAAAAATACTGGGAAAGTTAAGGGTTTCAAGAATAGGGAAAATTGAGAAAAAAGAATATTGAGAAGAAAAAAAACTCCACAACATTCATATAAAGTCAGAAAATGTCAGCCAAAACATTCTCTTATTCACAGAGAGATGATGTCGTTGGTTATAGAATACATCAATGCAGTTTGAATTCATTTACAAGAAGCTGGACTTCCCATTATTTACCTATCAATCCCTTCAATCTTGTCTTCGACCTGAGAGTACAAATCTTTGAGCTTCTCGATATTATCAGCAGAAGTATCCCAGTATCCACGACCATTGGCTTCCAAGAAAGTCTGAATCATTTTCCTGAAGGAATTGGGATTAGTGTTCATGAGACGGTTCAGCATCTCCTCGTCTTTGATGAATGTTGTGTTGGCCTCCTCGTAGACCCAATTGTCTACTTGACCGGAAGTTGCACTCCATCCCACGGTGTTGGTTAATCTCTTCTCGATCTCACGAACTCCTTCGTACCCACTTGACATCATACCTTCGTACCACTTCGGATTCAGCAGCTTCGTTCTTGCGTCCAACCTCACTGTCTCAGAAAGCGTCCTCACCTGCCAGAAACAATTAGCTTAAGTCAGGTATTCTCACTAGAATCCATACCGAAATAAAGACCTTATTAAGGTTAGAAAATGTATAACTCTAACCCAAAAACCGAATATGAACCGGACCAAACCAAAAAACACGATCCAATAGCTAAAACCGAATCTGAACTGCCTCGGAGAAAAAACCGAACATATATAATATAATTTTCTCAAAAGATTGTTTGAATAAATTATACCAAGTTTGAACCTAAAGGTCCTAAATCAAAACCATACAAAACTAAAGTTATCTTAGACTATAAATTTTTCTAACCCGGAACATCTAAATCTAACCAAAAATTGGATTAAACATCTACTTGCCTCCAAACCTAGACATTAATCTAATATGCATGACGGAAAGTTATAGGAGAGACGCTACACTAACCTGTGCGTTTGCGGTTGTTGTATCAGCAATGTAAGCACTTGGTTTTTTCTTGTCTTTCCTCAAACTCTGAACCAGGTTGGTAGGGTCAGAGTCGAAGTAGTGACTCACATCAGTCAACGAAATCTCGGAAGAATCCAGGTTCTGGAACGTGACCTCTGCAGTGCTAAGAGCCATCTCAAAGACTTGCTTCTTCTCAGCCATACCTGCTCCAGGAGCATCACTATCAAACGCAAACGATTTACGACTCAAATACATATCCTGAAGTTGTTTCTCATCGTTCCATGAAGAGTTCTCAACAGCGAGATTGATGTTAGATGAGTATGACCCTGAGGCGTTTGAGAAAACTCTTGTAGCTGCCTCTCTAACATCAATGCCAAGCGTCTCTGCTTGTTCCAAGGCGTGCTTCCTCACAAAGTTCTGCTCCACTGGCTCATCTAGCTCAGCCACCATCTTGATTGCACGGTCAAGAAGATTCATCTGTAAAAACATAAGAAGCACCATGAGAGACCAACCCAACCAACAAGAAACTAAATGAAAACCATATAATGCATTTATCTGTTTTTACCTGATTGATGAAGAGATCACGGAAGACACCTGAGCAGTTAACAACAACATCGATCCTTGGCCTTCCTAGCTCTTCTAAGCTCACAGGCTCCACACGGTTCACTCTTCCAAAAGTATCAGCAATAGGTCTTACACCAATCATCCAGAGAACCTGCCCAAGAGACTCACCATACGTCTTGATATTGTCAGTTCCCCAAAGAACAAGCGCGATGGTCTCTGGATATTTCCCTTCATTCTCAATCTTTTGTCTCTCTACCAACCTGTCCACCACAATCTTGGCACTTGCCATAGCTGCTGTTGTGGGAATAGCCTGTGGATCCAAGGCATGGATGTTTTTACCGGTTGGTAAAACTTTCGGGTTTCTGATCGGATCACCTCCGGGACCTGGCTCCACGAACTTCCCTTCCAAAGCTTGCATCAGACTCCCAAGTTCATTGTCCATGACCACCAACTTCAAACACTCTCCAAGGAAAGCAAACACTGTTCTGAGCTTCTCTCTATTCGCCCTGTAAAACTTTGTGTTGGACAAATACTGAACCCATGGCTCGTTGATTCCAAACCCGAGAATCGAGGAAAGCTTGTCAGAGACGTCAACCACCTGACCTTTGCTGTTTGTGGTTCTTTCCACAAAGGCACCAACCGCACCACGCGAGGCATCGGTTATCTGTTTGAGAAGCTCTACATCACTCAAGATTCCCTTGTCACTTCCTCTGTAAACATCTTCAATCTCCCTTCCAACAGTCTCAGCTAAAATAGAAGGAAGAGATGAAATCCCTTCCTCAGGGCGATCAAGCGCAGCAATGTTGACTAATGTCGCCACAGCTTCCATTGCGGATGGAGGCTCTCCGATAACGTGAAGCCCGCACGGTAATAGCCTTGATTCAATCTCCATGATCTTGGAATACACTTTCCCAACCACAGAATCCCTGTCTTTAGCTGACAGTTCTGCCATTTCGTCTGGAAGATCCACATCTTTATCAAGATTGCATTGCTTAGCAGTGCTGATAATGGAACTGACGATCTGTGGACCTCTTCCCGTGTCCTTGAGAGACTGGTACGACGATATCAGCTCACCCAACTGCTTCAGCCCTTTGTATAGACCAGCATTCTCAGCTGGAGGAGTCAAGTAACTGATGGTATTAGCATAACTTCTTCTCTTTGCAATGGTGGCTTCAGAGGGGTTGTTAGCTGCATAGTAGTAAACGTTGGGGATGTTTCCGATAAGACTGTCCGGGAAACAAGCGTCACTCATTCCCACTTGCTTCCCTGGCATAAACTCGAGGGAACCGTGTGTTCCAAAGTGAAGAACAGCATCAGCTTTGAAGATCTTCTCTACGTAAGAGTAGTAAGCAGCAAAACCGTGATGAGGACTAGCTGATTTCGAGAAGAGAAGCCTCATGGGGTCACCTTCATATCCGAAAGTCGGTTGGACACCGATGAAAACGTTACCATACTCTTTGCCATAGACAAGAAGATTCTCTCCGTCTGAGTTCAAGTTCCCTGGAGGTTTACCCCAGTTTTCTTCAAGAGCGGTCGCGTAAGGAGTGATGTTCTGGTACTCACGGACTCCCATCTTGTAAGCAACGTTGAGATTTGGGCTACTGAATTGAGCCTCCTTGTCATGAATGATCTCTTCGATAAGCGTCTCTGCATTCTCGGGGAGTCCCTCGACGTTGTAGCCATCTCTCTTGAGGTCTTTCAAGACTGAGAAGATCGAAGCAAACACGTTGAGGTAAGCTGCAGTCCCTACATTTCCTTTGTCAGGAGGGAAACTGAAAACAGTGATCGCCAACTTCTTCTCTGCCTGCAATGAGAATCAAGATTTGATTCATTAGAACATACATTCACATGCTTGATAAAGCTTATGAAGGAATGTGAGTGATGAATACCTTAGTTTTTCTTTTGAGCTCACCCCATCGAATAGCCCTGATACAGAGTTGCTCCACTCTCTTGTGGAGAGCATGGGACTTACCTGCAGCAAAATGGTGAAACCTCAACAATAAGAAAAACATTCCCAAACTTGTAATGAAAATTGAAACAATATATGGTCAAGAGTGGACAAACCTGATCTAGGGTCACGACCAGCGAAAACGATTGGCTCCATTCCACCATCAAGCTCAGGGAGAGCAACTTGTAAAGCCACCTGGATAGGATGCAGACCAAGTGTACTGTTTAGCCATTCTTCAGTCGTCTGAAACACCAGGGGTACCGCCACGAGGTAAGGAACATCAAGCTTCTTTAAAGCCTCAATAGCCCTCGGATGATCTTGCCTTGCAGGTCCACCCACCAGAGCAAACCCGGTCAAGGAGACAGCAGAGTTAATAATGGGCTGCTTCGTCACCGGATCTACGAAATATTGTTCTACTGGACCAGAGAAATCCAACCCTCCTGCGAAAATCGGAACCACCTTAGCACCTCTAGCCTCAAGCTCCATGATAACAGCCACGTAGTGACTATCATCACCAGTCACAATGTGACTCCTCTGCAAGACCAAACCGACAACGGTTGCATCTTTTTTCTTGAGAGACTCATTGGTGTCCCTTCTAGTATCATACCAGTTCCAGTATTCCTTCACATCATCGTACATCATTGGAGCAAGAGGATGCCAAATTCCGGTATCCAAGAACAAAACCGGATCAGAATACTCGATTTTCACACCTTTCAACGCCGGGATGTAAGATCCAGAAATCATCTTAACGAAATTCTGGAGATTATCAGGAGACCCTCCAAGCCAGAACTGTAAACTCAAGATGTAGAGACGTGCATCTTGAGCCTTGTCACTCGGTAAGTACTTTAAAACCTTAGGCAATGTCCTAACAAGCTTCAACATACTATCGGCGAATCCAGCGGAGCCAGCTTTCTTCCTCTTGAAGAGTTGGAAAAATGGCGACTTGGATTGACCCAATTGAGACATGCTAAAAGATCCGAGCTTGTTAAGTCTCATTACCTCAGGCATTGAAGGGAAGACGAGAACTGCGTCCATCCTGTCTCTCTCCTTCTCCACCGCATCCTTGACTTTAAGCGCCAATTCCTCGACGAAGATCAGCGACCCGATGAAGATGTTGGCGTCCTCGAGGTCTTTGCAGAAGCTCTTGTAAGTGTTTTTGTCTCGAAGCTCTTCTACTAAGTATCCAACGACTTCATAGGAGGCGAATCTCGATGTTTTGTTGAGAGATTGCACAGCCTCCGTGAGAGATGACTGGTACTGAGCCTCGAGGACGACGTAGACGATTTTCACCGTCGGGACGTTGTCTCTCTTGATCGGAACTATACGGCGGACCTCCGGGTTTGTCTGTGTGAAGAGGCCGTTACCGGAAACCATGGATTTCACCTTGAAGGTTGATTTGCCGGGGTTTGTTGATCTGTGCTTCTTTCGGATGAAGGAATGCTTGTTACTGTTAGAGAGCGAAGAGAGGTGCTCTGCTTTAGAAGTGGATAGAGTGAAGGTGGGAGAATACACAAGCGAAGCCATTTTCTGGCTTATTGATTCTTCAAAATTGAATCAGAGAAGGAGAGGATAGAGAAGAGAAGAGAATCGACCTCTCTTCGTTTTTTGTTGTCGTTTACAATTCTGCTCCAAGTGGGAGTTTATGTTTCTCTCATCATTAACGCTGAGGAGGAAGGAACTAAAAGAGTCGCTGGTTTTGAAGGTAAGTGGTGCGAGGGAAGGACACGTGGACGAATGGTCACGCAAGAGGGGTTCTCTACTTGTGAGGTTGAGTTTTGTCGGATCTATATCCGCTGAGGACAATGTGATGGAGTTTACTGGCTTCTGATTGGCTCATTGAGATTCTATTGAAATCTCATGGCTTGGGCGTGTGGATATTTGAGTGCATATATTTTTTTTTTTTTTTTGTAGTTGTCTCGAAAGATCGTTGTTGCGGTTTCAGCCATGTAAAAGATTTTCGGCCATGACACCAGTGACGACACTTTACTTAAACAAGTTAACCGGGATAGCCCGGTCCAATCTGGTTTGAAATCTACAAATCTGTATATTTCATGGGTCAACTTGATCTGGTCTGGTTTTTACCGACTTTATACTTTAAAGCCTAAATCCTATAAGAAATTCAGAATTGAGTTACACAAGTAAACTTATGTGTTCTTGAAAAAAAAAAGTTGAAAAATAAATAAATTTTAACCATTCATCAATAGAACATAAATTTTAAACATTCATCATAAATTTATATTTGAAACCGATTTTAAACTGAATTTCATACAATATGCAAACGGATTGACTATTACATCACAACTCAATAAGTCCATTGCAACTTATATCAAATACTACTAGAACTAGATTTTCTACGATATGCAATGTGGATTTACTTTTACAATACAACTTAATAGGCTCATTAAGTTCATACCAAGTTTCATAAATATCTTTAACCATTTATGTTCACGCAAATATACATCAATTGCTCAATTCTCTATTTTTCCGATTATTCCACTACACATTTCAACCCTTTAAATATTTACTCATTTCCAACGATTTTAAAATTCAGTTAGGGAGAATTTTGCATATTTCATCGGACTTTTTTTAAAAAAAAATATCTATCGAGATTTCTACACTAATAATTAGCCCACAATTTTTGGATCTTTCAATTGAGAAATTAACGATGTGTTCTTGAACCTAAATAAAAAAAAAATTTAAGGTATTATCCCTTCTATAAATCTCTTTAGTTTTCATCTTCTACTCTTCTCAAACTTTTTGATTGTTTGTACTCTAAAACTCTTCTTATTTCTTTCTTTCTCTTAAACTTTTTTATGATAGCTTCGCACATTCCTCGTGATGATTGATTCTCCACTTATAAGAAGATGACTTCCAGTTCGTAAAATTTAAAATATCACGAAAGACATTAAAGCATACATGAGTTACTGTTGCACCTACAAAATTTTATTCTGAGCGTGCGACATTCGTTTCCCTATTTTCGTTTCTATGTGTGAGATTCCTTACAAATTGAGATTCATCACTTTCAGCTATGATCTTTCTAATAAGGATGGATTTTGGTGGGAATCATACTAATGTTTTTGGATTAACGAATCTTCGTTGAATTTAAGGTCAATCTTTATCTTATCTTAGTAGACCAAAAATACAAATATGACATTTTATTTTATCTTTTAGTTTATCTCTCTAATTGATTAAATTTAGATTTTGACCATCCTCAGTTATAATGGATTCTCCTCTGACACTCAATACTTCATAAGTCTCATTCATCAGCTCAGATAGAAGCCCTAATCCTAG
The DNA here is from genome assembly GCA_900116095.1 of Euclidium syriacum. Taxonomy (NCBI): domain Eukaryota; kingdom Viridiplantae; phylum Streptophyta; class Magnoliopsida; order Brassicales; family Brassicaceae; genus Euclidium; species Euclidium syriacum. The sequence continues at coordinate 6,963,494 of FPAK01000007.1, read as the reverse complement.
GATTCACTATCTTTTACTTGCATTACCACCTTGCTTTTCCGACTTAATGAATTATAAATCAAAAGATTTAGTTAAGATATATCCCTTTGCTTTGCCTAATATTTTGATTTTTTTTATCATTTATTATATTTTAGTTATATTTCTTTTTTCTTTGATCGATTAGCCTTAAGAGACTAAGAAGACTCGCATTCCAAAGAAAATACTATTTGCAACCTGCAATGACTATGAACTGGTGAATTTTTTACCACAATGCCTCGTTCACATAACCTTCCTTGCTTATATTTTTTTAAATAATGTAAAATTTTTATTCAAAAAACCTTTTTAGAGAGCTTTATTTTAAGATGTTTTTCCCTAAGCTAGCCTTTTTATATACAGTCTTATGAACATGAAAACCAAAATTGAAAATCGTGTGCGTAGCAGGGATCGTTCCGTAACAACCTACTAAATTGCTCTTGATACTTTAGAAATAAATGCTTTTAGGGAACAAACTATTCGTTGTCGACAAAAGATGAAAGGTGTTAGATGAACTAAAATACAAACGGATCAAATGTAAACAAGATTTCGAGCTAAAATAAAACAGTAAAAAATGTGACAAAAAGAACAAACAGTAAAAAAATGTTTAAAGTGTGTTTTTTGTGTAAAAAAAGTTGTCCCTTCTTGGTCCTCTTCAATTCCGTTTTTAACTTCTATATTTTATCTTTAATCCTCTTGAATTCAGCGGTTACATTACATATTTCCAACCACTTTTTAATATTGACTCCTTCTCAACGACTATAAAATTCATGTCGGACGGATTTTGCTCATTATATCGGACTTTTCCTTACTTAAATGGGCTTCTCCTTCCTAAATGGACCGAATCTGTCAAAAAATCTGAATCTGTCATTTCGTTACTAAAGTTATAAAAAACTTTGATTAAAGTCGTAAATTTAAAACGGATGCGACTTATTTAAAGAGGTCAAAAAAACTCTTTAGGACTAATAATGAAATCAACGAAACGGATGGGGCGCGTGTCGTTGAACCAGAACCGCAAGCAGGAGCAAGAGCAAGGTTTGGCCATCTGGTCCGAACTTTTATACGTTGTGTGGAATCTGAGAAAACAGAAAAGTCGACAAAAGACAAACAATTAAAAAAATGAAACAAATTTGATTGGTTTATGAATTCGAGGCGAAACAGCTCTTCTCTGTCTCTGTCGACTGATCTGAAATCCCTAGTTTCGACAAGAAAAGTATTATAGGATCCTCTGTTCCAAATTGAAGGGTGGAGAACACTCTGGGTTCTAATTCTCCGAGAGATCGACAAGGTCCGTGGCTTCTTCTGATTAATTTCAACTGACAATAATGCCCCTTATTCATCGGAAGAAGCCGACGGAGAAACCATCGGAGGAGGTGGATCCCGATGAGGATTCCCAACAGAAACCTCACGAACCTTCGAAAACTCACAAGAAATCAAATGGAGGAATCGACAAGAAATGGTCATGCGTCGATTCTTGTTGTTGGTTTATCGGATGTGTGTGTGTCACATGGTGGTTCCTCCTCTTTCTCTACAACGCAATGCCTGCGAGCTTCCCTCAATATGTAACGGAAGCTATCACAGGTCCTTTGCCCGACCCACCCGGTGTCAAGCTGAAGAAAGAAGGCCTTAAAGCGAAGCATCCTGTTGTATTCATTCCTGGGATTGTCACTGGAGGTCTTGAGCTTTGGGAAGGCAAACAATGCGCTGATGGGTTATTTAGAAAACGCTTGTGGGGAGGAACTTTCGGTGAAGTCTACAAAAGGTGAGCTTTCCTTTTCATTTTATATTGGGATTGGGATTTGGATCGGATCTGATTAGATCACGCACTTTTGCTGCTTATTGAAATTACCTCGCACTTCAGTCGCTTTTTAGATGAAACAAGCCATTTTCTTTATGTACCATTTCTGTTGTATACTGTGTTTGTGTAAGGGAAGCGTACAAGGAAATAATTGCCTACTTTGGAAATGAAGCAGTATATCCACAGAAACACATTTGATTGTCAATTTTTGGAAATGTTTAGAGTTTCGAGTCATGTCTTTCGTCATCTCTGTTTCTCGGCATGCCCAGATGCTCCCTTTTATTGTCATTGAATTACGGTTAGTTGAGAAGTTTATACATTTGTGTAAATCTGTTTAGACCGTGATTTGGGATCATTGCTTTATCCTCAACTATTTGCATGTGCAACTAAAGCTAGTTTCTTTTGTCTTTCAGCTCAATGTCCTTTTCTCAAGTTTTCTGATAACTGGAAATGTGGAAATTTGATATCAATAGTATTCGACATTGGGTTTATTTATCTTTCTTGATTTCTCTGTTTTGCATCTATTTTTATTTGTTATGAACTCTTCTTTGAGCTCAATGTTCGTTTTTTTTTCTTATCTTAGAGATGGGCCAGTGTTAATGTTGATAGTATTTACCTTCTTGATTATTTCTTTGACTCAGGCCTCTATGTTGGGTGGAACATATGTCACTTGACAACGAAACTGGATTGGATCCTGCTGGTATTAGAGTTAGAGCTGTGTCAGGACTCGTTGCTGCCGATTACTTTGCTCCTGGCTACTTTGTCTGGGCTGTGCTGATTGCCAACCTTGCACATATTGGATATGAAGAGAAAAACATGTACATGGCTGCTTATGACTGGAGGCTTTCGTTTCAGAACACAGAGGTGTTTTTCCATGGAAATAATTTTTCTATCGTTATGTTGCATTTCATGTTTTATTCTTCATTGCTTATAGCTTAAAATATGTTTCATGTTTCATTATTAGGTGCGTGACCAGACTCTTAGCCGTATGAAAGATACTATAGAGTCGATGGTTGCTAACAACGGTGGGAAAAAAGCAGTCATAGTTCCACATTCCATGGGTGTCCTATATTTTCTACACTTTATGAAATGGGTCGAGGCACCAGCTCCTATGGGTGGTGGTGGAGGACCTGATTGGTGTGCGAAACATATAAAAGCGGTGATGAATATTGGCGGACCTTTTCTTGGTGTTCCAAAAGCTGTTGCTGGGCTTTTCTCTGCTGAAGCAAAAGATGTTGCAGTTGCTAGGTATTTACTATAGTTGAATGCTATTAGATATCAATTCTAATAACGTTGGTTGATTATATTTGCTTCTTATGAAACTGGAAATCCTTCTAAAATCGAAACAATTGATGAATTTGATAATTATGGTTACAACATAGGGTGAACAAGTGAGCTTCTAGGAAACTGAGTTTTATCTAAGGTCGAGTTACTATGTACCTATATTAGTTATTGATTATGCTGTTTTTTATCAGCTGGCTATGATCTTCTTTTTAGCAACAAGTGTTTAAATTAATTCTGAGAACTTTCTCTGCAAATGCGACAAAGGAATGCCTGGTTCACTTGGTTCCTTAATTGAACTTAACTGTCTTCAAAATTTGCAGAGCGATTGCCCCAGGGTTCCTAGACAGTGATATATTTAGACTTCAGACCTTACAGCATGTAATGAGAATGACACGCACATGGGACTCAACAATGTCTATGATACCAAAGGGAGGTGACACGATATGGGGTGGTCTTGATTGGTCACCGGAGAAAGGCCACACCTGTTGTGGGAAAAAGCGAAAGAACAACGAGACTCGTGGTGAAGCGGGCGAAAATTCAGTTTCCAAGAAAAAGCCTGTTAACTATGGAAGGATTATATCGTTTGGCAGAGATGTAGCAGAAGCTCAAACAGCTGAGATTGAAAATATCGATTTTCGAGTAAGGACATATATAATAAAACCTTGTACTTGTTGTGATTAGATGGTTAATAATCCTAATACAATTTTCTTTGGTGAAGGGTGCGGTGAAAGGTCAGAGTATCCCGAATAACACCTGTCGTGACGTGTGGACAGAGTACCATGATATGGGAATTGGAGGGATCAAAGCTATTGCTGAGTATAAAGTCTACACTGCTGATGCAGTTATTGATTTATTACACTATGTCGCTCCTAAGATGATGTCTCGTGGCTCTGCTCATTTCTCCTATGGAATTGCTGATGATTTGGATGACCCCAAGTATGAACATCACAAATACTGGTCAAATCCGCTGGAAACAAAGTAAGTGGTTCTGTTTTGGTACCAACTAACTCTGTCTTTTTATTGAAAATGTTTTTCCAGCTCAAAGCTATTTGAGTTTATCTCAAAAAAGCTTGCTCGCTTGCATTTAGAGGTTAAAGTTGATGCATGTGATGCTTGCTTGGAATTGTTACATAGCGATTTTATTAAATACTCATTATGGTTTTTTTCTGCTGTTTTAGATTACCCAATGCCCCTGAAATGGAAATCTACTCATTGTACGGAGTTGGGATACCAACGGAACGATCATACGTGTACAAGCTTAACCCGTCTCCAGACAGTTGCATCCCCTTTCAGATTTTCACTGCTGCGCATGACGAGGACGAAGAAAGCTGTCTGAAAGCAGGAGTTTACAATGTGGATGGGGATGAAACGGTACCGGTACTAAGTTCCGGGTTCATGTGTGCTAAAGCTTGGCGTGGCAAGACAAGATTCAACCCTTCTGGAATCAAGACTTACATTAGAGAATACAACCACTCTCCCCCGGCTAACCTACTTGAAGGGCGTGGGACCCAGAGTGGGGCCCATGTAGATATCATGGGAAACTTTGCATTGATCGAGGATGTCATGAGAGTTGCCGCCGGAGGTAACGGGTCCGATCTAGGACAAGACCAGGTCTTCTCTGGTATATTCGAATGGTCCGACCGTATTGACTTGAAGCTGTGAATATTTCGAAGGCTATCAACTTTTGTGAATCTGTTTCTTCCAAGAGAGATCATCATCCTCATCAACAACATCATAAGTCATCATCATAATCATCGTGATGTCCAAGTCATAAAGAAGCCTGAGAGTGTGGTATGTTGGTGGTGCAACATTCTCTATACCCTTTTTATATTCTTGTGGATGTAAATTATACAATCCTGTTTAATGTTTGTTCCACATAATGTAAAACTTGCTGCGCCATGTTATTTATTTTGTCGAACTCGAAAGCATATTTTCTAAGCGTTATACATAGTGTAGACAATGTATGAAACTAGGATCATGTAGAATTTATGTTATCTTGTGCGCCAACATTTGATAAATATAGTCATTTTTGGAAAACAAAAAATATCCGCTACCCACGTGAAATATGTCGTCTTTTTGTTTTCACGTCGAACTATTTATGCAGTGTCTTTTATCTCACCTATACGATCTAAGAAAAAATGTACCAAAAATCATTCTACGTACTTAGCGTATTTCGTTGTGTTTCCATTCGTTATCGAGATGGGTAACAACAGTCAACAGGTAAAGTAGGGGAAAATTCAGTACTAGATCGAATTTAAATAGTTCAGGTGATACCTAAAATAATTACCCAAATTTTCACTGCATCAAATTTGAAATGTATATATCGGGTAATTTTGGAAACTAGTGTTAAATTTTAAATTGTATTTTTGTCTAATCAAATCTGTTTTTGCATCAACCAGAATAAATTAAAATTGTCACAGATAGATATCTAACATTATTTTAACGTGTGCATGTATGAAATAGGAAACTGTGGATGCAAGATTTGCAATCAGAAGATGAGACTAAAGTTGGGGTTTGGTCTTTCTTTCTTGACAAAAAAAATCAAAATGATAGACTAATCATAATCGATTTCTTTTGCAAAAAGAGTGTTTCCTAATTATTATGGCATTGGGGATAAAAGATTGTGAATAATTCTGCCAAAGCTATAGTTATAAGGATGTGATCTCCTTTTTTGTTAATATCTGAGTTGCTCTTATAGGCTATTTACTCTTGATTTCATTCACTAGAACATTAAATTATCATTAAAATTCTCTGATCTACCTTCAACATTTTGCGAGGTGATTATCTCAAGGAGTGGTGAGTCAATTAGTCGAGCCGTATGATAAACTTAGTTTAAGACCACCAACATATCAGTCGAGGTCTTGGAAAATTGGTTCTCATCCCTATCTTCGATGTCTTCATACCATAATGAATCATTTGGCTGATCATGCAAAGTATTTAATATAAAAAATAATGGAGTAGTCGTCCCGACCCATAATCACCTATTCAAATCCGATTCTTAATCGACCGAACCATCGACACTCAGAATCCGAGTACAAAGCCATGATCTGTAATCAACATTACTCGGCGGCTTGAATTGTAAGTCAACCATTGTACCCTTAGATATTTCCCCGTTGATATGTAATCACCAGTCAAGCCTTATGCTTATGTGTTGGCTTGTCCTTTGAACCAAACGATGATAAACTTGTCTCTCTACCTTCTCAATGTTTTTCGGTCTTAGTATATCCTAAATTTTTTTTCTTTGTGCGTGAGATAGGTGAAATTTGACCCAAACACTAATATTTATAGAGCATATAGCCGATTTTTCAAACAGCCACAACTCTCCTCGACTGATTAGATCTCCGAACCAAACAATCACGACTTTTTATCGCACCGGTTGAAATATAATTGTCCAACCATCCAACTAGCTGGCCACTCAGTTCATCTCCAACTTCATCTCCAAGCTCAGCTGAGCTACCTAGTTGGTCCAGTTTGTTGGTTGAACTAGATAGCTTAATCACTTATCATTTTCTCACAAATTTTGACTAAGTTTCAAATCTTAAACATTTGGATGCTCTCCCGTTCAAAATTCTCTTAATTTGATCTTTAATCTATCATTTGATCCCTTTTGATCCTTGTTAAACTCAGTCTATCTGAATTTGGGTGGGTAAACTAGCCCATAGTCAAGTCCACAATCAAGTCTACAAACCGTATGGTTACTCACATATACCCACCCCCTATATAGCCTTAAGACCATTTTTGGATTTGTAACCATGATACATTGCTTGTGTCTGAGGAGTCACTTAACCATCCTGGCTAAATATTTTCCACCATAAGCCGAGTTTCCTTCCAAAACTTAGACTTTTCTTGGCGAGTTTCGACCATGGTCCATCCCAACAATCATATGGAGGATCATGGATGTTACAAAGCGTTTCTTTTCAAAAAGAATAAAAAATCTCATATATGACTGATTGTAATGTCACTTCATAGACAAAAACCGAGTCGGGTGGATCACAAACTACAGTTACCTAGACGAAGCTTGTCTTTGCAAAAAGAATACAAAATCTCACATATGACTGATTGTGATGTCATTTCATAAATAAAAACCGAGACGGGTGGATCCCAAACTACAATTACCGAGATTGAAGTGCCATGCTCATAGTTTCCATATTAGCTTTCACCTTTTGGAATTATTTCTAGTATTATCTCTGAATACTGAACTTCAATGTGCATTTCAATGAATACACCAAAAATAGGTCGTAAGAATTAATCCAATCTCTCATTGTATGATGACGATCTAAGCGGTTAAAACCTTTTACATTTCATCCAAAAAAACATATATATGTACATAAATGAGGTGGTAAGCAAATGATAGGGACTGTGAAGCCTTGTGGAGACCCCATTACCCATGATTCAAAATTGTAAATACATCATACAAGTGGTTGTGGGAGTCAACTAAAGAATTTGACACAATTTTCACATGCAGTGAAACAAAAGGTTTGGACTCCTTAAGCGAAACCTCAGAAGAATTTATCACATCTTGTGAACTCTAGGGACATCTTCAACGACAATACAAAATGGATCTACAACAACCTTATGGGAGGTATTTATTGGCATCAGATATTTATCACTCAAGTGTGAAGAAGTTGTTTTAAAAATGACCTTAGATGAGTATGCAGCCCTTGGAAAATGAGGAAATATAGTCTTTAATACCACCAGAGCATGCTTCTGAGGACAATGCGATGCTTCATGCTCAATTTATTTGCATTCACAAGATGGAGGAATCCACGGGTAAGAGACTTCGATCTTGAATTTTGTAACACCATTTAGCCTTAAGATGATTTTGGTAGGAAACTCCTCAAACATATGCAACTCCACCATAATATGAGAAAATTTAAGGTTAGTATTCTTACCAGTTTCTAGAGCCAAGGAAATCAGAACGTGAAGAGCAAACAATCTTGTTGAGACATTTCTCTTGGAAAATGAATAATGGAATTCTGTGAAACTCAACCTTGACATGAGCAAAAGAGAGAGGTAATTTATCCATGACATAGTGGGGGAGACCAAGGTGCCACAAACATCGAGTGTTTGGTGATATACCACAAAGAAGGGTGGATAATTCAAGCTCGAAGCTTTGGATTGGAGACCTTGAATAGGAAGGAGCTATGCCCAATGTCGTGAACGAAATATTTTATGCCGTAATGAGTCCAGATAACACTAGTAATATTGATTACTTTGCTCATATCCAATTGGATGCCATAAAATATTCAAATGAAGAAATCTTCGAAATATGTTTTTGTTGGTTCTAATGATTCATCAGGAATGATGATGAACATAACACTTGAGGAGTGAGCCATGAGAATTTCAACTTTAGGGAGACAAACTGAAAAATATTTGAAGAGGCTATTCCAAGTTGGAAGAGAAACGAGAGATTCAAGGTGTGAGTCAGCCGACACTGGACTCATGGTGGTTAGAGGAGCCGCATCAATTGAACAAAGACCCATGAGAAGGAGGTGTTGCTGTCGGAAGAGTCCTTAACTTTCGACAGCGAAACTGATTTTTCCTCGAGGAGACCCGATAAAAAGACAAAGGGAGGACCATGGAAAACCAGAAGATATGGCTCCTCAACCGAGGCAGGGTAAGTGGATTGAGGTGTTGAATCTATCGGAGCAAACCATTTGATTTAAATGGTTAGATCCAACACCAACATAAATTCGGAACTGATAACTATTGGATTGAGAACCTTGTAAAAAAGGACATCCCTAGTTGTTAGAAAGAAAAACAAAAAAACAAGTCATGTCACTATGACTTAGAAGCTCGTTATGAGTCCGGTTGTGAATTTTAGTGAGCCACACCATATACTTACGCGACCGTTTGTGGTGTGGGTCTAGTTTGGGAATCGATAAGTCGATGTGTCAGACGTGGCGTAACCTGGTCCGTCTACTCCAGTAAGAAAGCGCAGTCATTACGAAATCGGCTTCGTAATCCTCCGAAACCCACATAAATCAAACATCTTCTCCTCTCCAACCAAATAAAATCCCTTCGCTCTCTCCTCTACTCTCTTTCTCCCTCTCCCCTGTTCCACGGCGGAGAGAATTAGAAATGGAGCTCAGCTTGAGCACTTCCTCCGCTTATCCAGCGGTTTCGAGAACACAACCTTCTCCTCTACTTCACAAGCAGCAAGTGCTCGGCGTCAGCTTTGCTTCCGCGCTTAAACCAGCAGGGGCTCTCCGATTTCCTTCCCGGCGTCCGCTTCCGCGTCCCATCACTTGCTCCGCCTCTCCATCAACCGCCGAACCATCTTCCGGTCATTACCTTCTCTTGTCTCCTTATCTCTTCCGTTCGGATAGGGTGGAAATGTTTTTGTTGGTGAAATTGATTTGGGTTTTTTTTGCCTGAAGTTTATCAATTTGCTTGAATTCCTCTGTCAGTTTGATTAGTAAAGCTTCGTCAGTTACACTTAGGTTATTTTCTGTATATGTTTTTTTCATGGTTGATTGGTTCTCTAAACAAAACCACTCTTGTTATGCCAGTAGAGGTGAAGAAGAAGCAGCTGGTGAGGAGGGATGACGTGAGAAATATAGCAATTGTAGCACACGTTGATCACGGAAAAACTACTTTGGTTGATTCCATGTTGAGGCAAGCTAAGGTAACAGCTCAAATGCAAATGAAATTGGGTCTTTATCCAACCTGAGAAAGTTAGTCGACGTTTTCTCAATGTAATAATTGAAATACCTTACTTTTCAGGTATTCCGAGATAACCAAGTCATGCAAGAGAGGATCATGGACTCAAATGACCTTGAACGTGAAAGAGGAATCACAATCCTTAGCAAAAATACCTCCATCACTTACAAAAACACAAAAGTAAATATTATAGATACTCCTGGCCATTCTGACTTTGGGGGTGAAGTGGAGCGTGTCTTGAACATGGTTGATGGAGTACTACTTGTGGTAATGATTCTTTGTTTCAATGCTATAGAATAAAACTTTAGCTCTGTATCTTTCATTTTTCCTCCCCTCACTTCATTGCTTCTTAGGTGGACTCTGTTGAAGGACCAATGCCACAGACAAGGTTTGTTTTAAAGAAGGCTCTTGAGTTTGGACATGCAGTTGTTGTGGTCGTAAACAAGATTGACAGGCCTTCTGCTCGTCCTGAATTTGTTATCAATTCCACCTTTGAACTATTTATTGAACTTAACGCTACAGATGAACAGGTATAGTTCATTTTGGGTTTTTCTAGTCTTTGTGCTGTAGATACGTTTGAGTATGTGACACTAACGTTAATGAATTCTTTTGTGGCGTGTAGTGTGATTTCCAAGCGATATATGCTAGTGGAATCAAAGGAAAGGCAGGGCTTTCTCCAGATGACCTTTCAGATGACCTCGGACCTCTGTTTGAGGCTATAATTAGATGTGTACCTGGGCCAAATATTGAAAAAGATGGTGCACTTCAGATGCTTGTAAGTTATTGTTATTTATTTACCGTTTTACATTTTATCTGTTTGTTCCCAGCCAGAACTAAAAAGCTATCTTGCATATATATCCTTTCACCTCCTGGTCGAAAATTTATACATCAAGAACTTCTCTCACCAACTAAAAGCAGTCGCTTGCTCTAAAAAAAGCTTTAAATCCAAGTTAACGAGAACAATTTATGGCTTTTGTCTGGGTTCACACCCGTCAATTTGATGAACTTATCTCATTAATTCCAAACTAAAGTTCACTAGACTTTGCGTCCTTGCATATATAGCCATAATCAATAAACTGTCAGGTTTACTGCACTGGGATATTCGTCAGTGCAAAATATAAAAGAAATTTTAATGAATCAGACACTCTATTTGAGCTGAGTTGAGTAGATATTGACTTTTCCTAAACTATTTTTTTTTTCAGGCCACAAATATCGAGTATGATGAGCATAAAGGACGCATTGCTATTGGAAGACTACACGCAGGGGAACTGCGCAAAGGAATGGATGTCAGGGTAAGATTTTGATTAATCTTGAACTTATTCTTTTGTCACCAGACATAAATGATGTGGGCTCATGCAAAAAATATCACCTTAAGTTAGTCATTCTCTTTAGTTGCCAATATAGCCTGTTAAAGATAGGTATATGGTAAGCAGGATGGACAAAGATATTCGTAGACAAAATTTCTGTGAAGTTTCCTAGGTTCTAATACATTGAAGCTTGTGATGAAATACATTTAAAAGTAACTGAATGGGGGATGGTGCCACAACCTTAAGAATCCAATACGAACTCACAAATTTCTTGAAGAACCGAATATAGTAGACTTATTGGATTTAACTTTACAGGTGTGCACTTCCGAAGATTCTTGTAGATTTGCAAAAGTGAGTGAACTGTTTGTTTATGAGAAGTTCTACCGAGTGCCTACTGAGTCAGTGGCGGCTGGAGATATCTGCGCTGTATGTGGCATAGACAACATTCAGGTACACTTGTATGCATGGATAAATTGATGCCATACTGGTGGATAATTGCTGCCACTTGTCATTTTTCCTTTTGTTGCTAACTGAATTGTAACGTATTGATTTCTTTTTATACCCCTTAAATTTGCAGATTGGGGAGACGATTGCTGATAAAGTACACGGGAAGCCTCTGCCTACAATCAAAGTAGAAGAGCCAACTGTGAAAATGTCCTTCTCTGTTAACACCTCTCCATTTTCTGGTCGTGAGGTAGGTCTAATGATGGCTAATATGACTGTTATGAGTATATGTTGCTTTATTTTCCATGGATTCATGGGGACAAGATATTAAGAGTGAATTAGTGCAATATTGTTGACAAAAAAGAAAAGGGATAATTAACATTTGAATTATCTTTCCTTTTCTGTAGGGGAAGTATGTAACAAGCAGGAATTTGCGAGATCGTTTAGACCGTGAACTTGAAAGAAATCTAGCTATGAAAGTGGAAGATGGGGAGACAGCAGACACATTCATTATTAGTGGACGTGGTACATTACACATTACCATCCTGATAGAAAACATGTAAGTAGTTCACTATCCATCATTCCTTTGATATTTTTGAAATTGGAAGTTTCTAAATGGTAATACGTTCCAGGCGACGAGAGGGATATGAATTTATGGTTGGACCCCCGAAAGTTATCAACAAAAGGGTTAACGATAAATTGCTGGAGCCATATGAGGTGATTTTCTGACTGATGCTATTAATTTCCTAGCAAAGGAATGAGATCTGAAACTATGATTTTAGCTCTTGAACCATTGATTTGAATATCCTTGGTTCAACTGTCTGGTCACTGAAAAGAAACTTTTGCTTTCATGAATAAATTTTCCAAACAAAGTAGAGACAGTCTATCTAACTTAATAATCCACTCATTCAGGTAGCAACTGTTGAAGTACCAGAGGATCACGTGGGGCCTGTTGTCGAACTTCTTGGCAGAAGGCGTGGACAGATGTTTGATATGCAGGCGGGGTATGTATTCTTTCACTTGCCACTTTTTATTTTGTATGCAAAGTGCTGGGTGCGTATATATTCTTCTGCCTCTTGAGTGATTGTTATTTTCAGTAAGCTGCTAGGTAAATCTAGAGTATGCAGCTTTTAAGCTTGATCTGACTATGTGTGTCGACAGGTCGGAAGGAACAACCTTTCTGCGGTACAAAATCCCAACACGTGGACTTCTTGGATTGAGGAACGCAATTTTAACAGCTTCTCGTGGAACAGCAATCCTCAACACTATATTTGATAGTTATGGACCTTGGGCCGGCGATATTAACACCCGTGATCTGGGTTCGCTGGTAAGTCCTAAAATATAAAAAGTAAACTTTTCATGAAGCATATATATGCCATTATTGGCAGTTATTTAAAAGTGGGAGTTTCAGGTTGCGTTTGAAGATGGAACATCAACATCGTATGCACTGACGAGTGCGCAAGAGAGAGGACAAATGTTTGTAGGTTCAGGAGTGGATGTGTACAAAGGTCAGATAGTTGGGATCCACCAGAGACCTGGTGACTTGGCCCTTAATATCTGCAAGAAGAAGGCAGCCACAAACGTACGATCCAACAAAGATGTATCAGGTATTTTGCATATATATACATATGATATATTATTAACTTGTGCAAGTTTCCAAGTCCATTCGCTGACGAATTTTTTTGATCAATTATTACAGTGGTTATTGACACTCCCTTGGATTATAGTCTGGACGACTGCATTGAATACATTGAAGAGGATGAATTGGTGGAGATTACCCCTCAAAGTATTCGGATGTGCAAGAATCCTAAAATGGCCAAGAAAGGCAGGTCGTCGTAAAAACCATTTTTGCAGCTGGGTTTTGACCAAAGTTGAAAAAGCTTTTATCAAAAATTGAAATCTAGTTTCTAGTGTTTTATTTCTAATGTTTATTTATAGGGTGGTTTGATTCTTATAAAGTCTTATTCTTATAGCAAAGGGTGAGTTTTCATGTAATCCAATCAATATACTTGTAAAACCCATGCCCTTTTGGACTACTTCCGTCTTTGATCATCTCGTTTGTACAACTTCTTATAGTCATCATGACTGCTTGCTTGGCAGTCTAAGTTAAATGGTTAGATCGTTAAATCATAAAGTCCTTGCAACAACCTGCGGACAAAATGGAGATGGATTCAGAATACCGGGACAACTTATTTCCCTCAGGACTCTCAATACTGTCCAAAAATCAGAACGGAAAAAACCATTTCTTATCTACTTCGTATGCAAGGAGGTCTTGCAAAAATTTATAAGAGTTATGCCAAACGTAATGCTACATTAACTTTTTTCATAACTACGCTAACCGCGTAAGATTTTTCTGGTAGAGAAAAGAAAATTGTTCGGAAGATTATCTGTCTATCAATTAAGTTTGATATAATTTTGTTTTTATGCATTTGTTACTTACAAAAGTTAAATCAGGTATAAATTAGTTTATTTTGAAAAATTTAAATCGTAGAGATTTTAAGGGGATTTTACCAAATACCATCAGATGATGTGGTATTTGAAATTCATAATTTTTAGCTATTAATTTTCTTTCAAATAATCTTAAATCATTTTTGATATAATTAATTAGTGAAATCTTAATTTCCAATAACCTAAGGTTTAAGAAGATTTGTAAAAATCATTATCACAATAACCTTGGATTTGGAAAAGTTTTTACCAATTTTCTCAAATGCCAGATCTAATACCAATCCTTAATTGAAATTTGTAAACTTAAACATGATATTTTAATTATGTATATAATTTATTCTGGATAAACAAGTGTTTGTAGAAAATAATATGTGCTACTAATATTAGTAATGGTATTATTAGAATAAAAATTAAAATTTTGTTATTTTACTATTTTAAAATATCATATATAATATATACGAAATGAGAGTGATTTTAAAAGTTCTAACCTATTAAGTAGTTTTAATATTTTTTTCTTTTTCCACCTAATTTGATAATTTGGACTTCTTGGTCTTTTTGATTTCTGATTATATTAATATTATAATTAAAAAATATTATCTTTTATTTCGTCGTTAAAAATATGTAAAATTTTATTATTGATTTGTAAATATTAAAAAAAAAACTCACATCAAATATATACAATATTTTACTATAATGAGTTGTTGATTAAATAAAAATACGATTAAATTATCAAATTGTTTACGCATGCAGGAGGCTATAACTCTCGTGTATGATGATTTTTTCTTGAGTTTATGAGATAGTGGTAGAGTTTTAGATTAAATTATAAAAATAATAAATATAAGAAATTTTTGTAAACTCTTGTGCATAGTGATTTTTTCCTTGGTTTACGAGATAGTGATAGGTTTTTAGATTAAATCACATGACGCATAAATATAAGGAAGATTTTTTGTTCACATATGTTACGATGTTCTCTTTGAATTTACCTGATAGTGGAAGAGTTTTAGATTAAATCATCATAACGTCTAAGTATAAAAAAACTTTTTTATGTGCGTTACAATTTTTCACTTTAAATTCACCAAATATTACTAGGATTTTAAATTATCTTTTTTTTCTGCAAACTCTGAATAGTTCTACACGTTTGATTGAATTTAGTGCATATGGATTATTCTTTATGGTGAAAGGAGAAGTCTCTTCTATTTGTTTTTACATTGGTCGAGGTGCTTCTTCTTTATCAATCAAAGAGGGTTCAATCTATTACTTATGTACTACTAGAGTCATGGTATGACATAAAATTTGGTGCTAACTTCTTGACCTTTTTTGGGTGAATGATAGCTTAGCATATGTCATACACAAATATCTCATGTACGTATCACCTTTTTTCAACAGTTCATTAGGTTTTGCTACATTCTTAAATGTGGATGATACTGAATAAAAAAAATATTTATAGTTTCCTGAACTTGAAATCTCTTAGTTCAATTGCTTGACTATTTATAATACAGATTGCATTGACATGAGTCTATTTCACAAGTGGATAGAAAAAATGTGATTGTTGATGTTCCAACTATAGTGTACGTAATTAATAACTAGCTCACAAGGAATTATGCCAATCGTAAGCTACTATTGCTCTTCTCCTATGTTATTCTTTCGTTTTTATTTACAAAATTTATGTTTCTTAAATTTTGAATTTTTAAAATCTTAATCAGACAAGCGAGAAAGAGATATTGTCTCCTTGAGAAGCATACATATTAAGTTATCCGAACTAAAACTTATCACTAAAACATAAAGGTATAATTTATTTATTTTAAATTGTCTTGTGATATGTCATTGATACTTCCAACATTTAGCAAGACATGGTTTTGGTAGCTCTGTATGTGACAATTTAGTCTTAGAAATTGTTGATAAGGGATTTATTGATAATTGAGAGAAACATTAGAAACTCTATGTAAATGATTCAATGGAACAGCTTTTCATTAGAGTATTTTCTGCGCCAATTCATAGAATATTCAAGAAGAGGAAATCGCGCTTACACAATTCTACCTTATGGACAGTCGCATTACTTCACACCAAATCGCATGAATCATGAAGGAAAGGCTCTTAGGACTCCATATTATAATGCTTAGACATTTTGAATTTTCCACTCTCGGATTTTATTTTCGTCCGCTTAAAATAAAATTTGGTAACTTAGGAAAAGTTTAACAATATTAGTTTTGTGTTGGAGTAGAACATGGTGGAGATAATTTCTTCGCTGGGGAATTGAAGCCATTATGTCTCATAAATTATTTTTCGATATTTCATATGTTAAGTTCTTTATCTTCAATAAAGATATTTTTTATTTTTTATTTTTTTGTTAATCCAGGGATAGATCTCAGACCACCACAGTCCAGACTAATCCCCTGAGTCCAGTTAGACCGCATGCCAGTTTCATCTGGAAGGGTTTTTTCTGGGCCTTTGGCCCAGTGCCCGCGTTAGGTGTCCAAAGGAGACAAAGTAGTTTCCGCATGGAGGGGAAATCGAACCCGGATGGTGGTTGCCACTAGGGGCGGATGTATGTTGATTTTGGGAAGGGCAGCTGCCACCCCTAAAATTTTGGAGTTTAGTGTATTTGTTTTTAGGTTTTTAATTCTGCCCCTCTAAATAAATTAATTTATGTTCTTTTTATTAATTTTTTAAGTAAAATGCCCCTTTAAAGCATTAAAAATTCAAAACTAAAGTCTATTTTAAAAAAAAAATTGTCTACAGCCCATATCCAAATAATTTAACAAAGCCATGTTAAAAAAATTTAATAAAACACTATAAATGATTTAGAGACAAATTTTTATTAATTGAAATTAGGACTTTAACTTATTTTTATTTATAAAAGAACGTAACTTGTCTTTTCAATTTCTTCTTTTGCGTTCTCTATTTCAGAGATATTTTTACTTGTTTTTTTTTTTTTTTTTCTGTCGATGAGATCTTTTTTTCAATACCTTAATATTTTTGCCCCACTTAAAATTACATTCTGGATCCGCCACTGGTTGCCACCATAGATTCGTCCTTCCACTTGAACTATCGATAAATAATTTGTGAGACATATGGCTTCAACACGTTGAGTTTTTTATTTCAACAAATAACGAATATAAACCAACGTTTATTACAAGGATTTTGCATGTAAAATGTGAGATATATATTATATATGTAGTTTGAAAACATGTGACAATTTGAACAAAACATGTGACAATTTATATAGTTATTTTATTTTGCTAAAGCAATGTTATGTGTTATACAACTATAACTTTTGATTCATATCATGCAACATCAATTTTTGAAAAATCACATTTTACCTCATTTCTTGAAATTATCTGCAATCATTTTAAGTTTTTTGTAATCACAAACATTAAATCAAACCTGTATATATTTTTTTGTGTGTGTAATATATTAACCTTAAAATCCAAAAAGGAAAAATGAAGCGCATATTAGTTCTTTTGTTGTGTTGTTGATGATGAGTGATAAGAGTAAGATTTTAGATTAAACTATAAGAAGATCTACGTATAAGGAATGTTTTTAACTCATGTGATATATAGTGATCCTCTTAGGTTTCCTATGAATCAAATGTTATGTCTGTGTTTGAGTTTTCAACGATATTTTTGAACCTTCTTGACTGTGTAGGCATATATTTGTTTATACTTCATTAATTTTTAACTTAGAAAAATGTTACAATTTCAGCTAAAAAAATTATAAAGAAAAGTAAACTATGTGATCATCTTTGGCATATATCATTCAATTTAGTAAATTTATTTATATGATTTAGTCTATGGATTTTATGTATCTATGACATGAGTTCTTAACATTTTCTTATTCATTATTATACATGTCAAACCAATGCATTTTAGATAATAAGGCCTTACTCATATATTTAACTAACTTGATTTGGATTTTTCTCAACCTGAGCATATTGTGATTATTTTACCTTTTTCGATATCAGTTTCATCTAGATTAGCTATATACCAGGTTGTTTTCAAATAATGCATAAACAGCTAGATGATCAGGTGACATCTTATGCGAGAATGAGTTTAGTCTGATGAATTTTCTTTTGGTTAAATTTAAGTAGTTTCAACTTCTCCTAGATTCACCAGATACTAGTAGGTTTTTATATAAAATCATCAGAACGCCTGAAGTTAAGAAAGGTTTTTTAACATCTATGCATTAAAATTTTTTCCTTGGGTTCGTCGGATACCGGTAGGGTTTTAGATTAAATCTTCATAACATGTACCTTTATGAAATGAACGAGGTAATGGTAGAGTTCTAAATTAAAAATCAGCACGTCTAAGTCTTGGGATGGCTATTCACCTCTTGTGCGTTACGATTTAACCCTTGGTTGATTAGATAGTGCTAGGGGTTTAAATTAAAACCTCATAAGATCTACGTATAAGCAACGCTTTTTAGCTCTTGCGTTTTACGATGTTCTTTGTGGGTTCACCAGTTAGTGGTAGGTTTTAGATTAATCATCAAAAAATTGTCTAGGGAAGGCATTTTAACTCCTATGTACTAGGATTTTTCCCTTGATTTTCTGAGAATATACTAGTGTTTTAGATTAAATTATCATAAAGTTTACATATAATAAATGATTTTTTAAATCTCGTACGTTATGATGTTATCTTTAATATGTTTGTTTTAGATTTTTATTTTTGGAGACCCACCAACATTTTTATTATTGTCCCTGCTGTATAGATATCATTAACTATGCTGTATAAATATCATTAACTATTTTAGTTTTAACTATGCTGTATAAATATCATTAACTATTTTAGTTTTGGACGATTACGTTATAGGTTATATGATCCAAATTTTTGTGGACGTAAGATTGCGTTGTTACAATCTTATTATTTTCAATTCCATAGTTTTTTTTTATTCAAATATTTTCTATTAATAATATTATTTTTATTAAACACATCTCATTGATCGAATTGTTCATCTTTCGAGGTTTGTAGTATTAAAAGAATCGAATTTAATGAAAAGTGGGGTGTAATCTATTTTAGACTTCAAGATACGAGGTAAGCTACCGTTTATATGAGTTTCTTGTGATTTAAGTTAATTTAAATTTTCTAACTTTTGTTATTTTTTTAATGCATGAGTTTGTTTTGTTTTTGTTTTTTGTTTTTAGTGACATTTAATATGAAAAAATACATATCAATTTTATGAGGATTGAACTTCTAACATAATGATCATGTTGTTATTTGCATCATATTATTACGTATGTGCTCAATGATATTTTTGAATTCTCTTGTTATTGAAAATTTCGGATGGTTATTACGTTTTGATCACTCCACATTATAAATCATTAAAAACGTTTCTCTTTTTAAAGTTTTTATTATGTTACTTTCTTTTTTTTACGTTTTCTGGTTATTATAATATTAGTTTTCTAAAATCTTCAATATTCATATTTTATCGTTCGTTATAAAGTTTTATACCAGCCACCACCAAGTTTTTCTTTAAGAATGATGTATTATTAACTTATTTCAGATTATTATTTTCATATGATGATTATGTTTTTCTAAAAGATTAAAAGTTTCATCAGATACATTCCACTTAAGTTTTTTTACTCACCACATTTCTGATTTTACACAAATAAAAATTATTATCAATTATCAAAAAAGTTCTAGCAGAACTAAATTTTACACCAAATTCTAGTGTTACCATTTTGGTCTCTGTAAATGACCTACAAAAATCTGTAAACCAAGCAGAAAGGTGAAATAAACCCTCAGATTGACTTTGGCGGGCATTACTTTGTCCCACAGGATTTTATGTTTACTCTAAACATGAGTCCTTTCGAGTCATGATGATCCTCCCTTCTTCCCTCAACCTCAACTCGCATTTCTCGCTCCTTTTACTGTAATTGGAATCCCGCCTCTGAGTTTTTCTCGTGGATCTCCCCAAAATCCCAATCTGTGGACTCTCCTGGTGACTTTTGAATTCTGGGGTTTGACTTCTCCGCCAGTCAATCTGACGGAACTTTAGAGCTACTGAAGAATTGAACTCTTAAGAACTGCTCCGCGATCGCATTTCAAGTGATGCTAGGTAAGAACCGGGGGTTATCGCAATTTTAGGGTTCCAAAATTTTCCCATTCATGATCGGGGAACTGTTCGTTACTCAAAATCCTCAATTTTCCTTTCTCGTTTCACTCGTCAGAACAACTTTTCGATTACGTACTCTAGTATTTCTCCAGATGCTTGTAGAAACTAGAATTACTCCTTTTGGCCGTCTCAAAGTTATTTCTCGCCTAAAAATGGTTCTTCCGTTATAAATCTCTTCGGTGTTTTATCTCTGTGGCAGTGTGATTCCTTTTTTTTACAATGCAACTCACAATTTTTGGAAGTGTGGTTATTGATTATTTCTCTGCATGGTTGTGACAGAGGATGTCGAAAGATATTCGCAGACAGGATACTGAGGAGATTCCATATTCCGGTTCTTCGAGAATGGAGCTAAAGCGGAGTCATCAGTGGCTGACTGAACCATCCGGCTCAGAACTATTCAGTAATAAGAGACAGGTGGTAGAGCTTGATTCTGCCCGGCCGGGTTTTATAACTCCACATATGAGTTTATCTGCATGGGACAGTTCCCTTATGCCCAGACAGTTAACTCATTGCTTATTCGATCCTGCTAATGCGCAGTATACTTCAGGTCTCGTTGGTAGAAATATTTCTCCTATAGATGGTGAACATATTGAGGAAGGACGAAAAGATATACAGGAGCAATGCAATGTTGTTTCGTCAGTTGGTTTGCCGGTGGCTCATACTGTTCGTGGTAGCTCATTTAATCTTGACACCATTAGAAAAGCTAAAGTCAATGAATTGTCTGAGTCCATGAATCAGCTCTATGGCGAGGGAATGTCAAGATCATTTGAGACGCGTCCTTCATATCGGGGCGGTCAAGATAGCACGCTATCCTTTCGCCAAACCTGCAGCGACATTGGCAACATCTTGCCAGGGTCTTTCACTAGCAAGGCAGATGGAAATTTCAATCAAAACTTCAATAATGAAGGTCCTGCTAGTCGCATACCAATGGGTGATGTTTATGATAAAGGAGGTGGAAATCTCTTCTCAACATTTCAACCATTTGACAAAGGAGTAGAAAACTTTGTGTCGATGGGTCAGTCTCTTCAAAAGGCTGATGGTAATGTCTTCTCAACGAGTCCCTCCTTTAACAAGCGACATGATAATTTCATGCCTCTTCCCTCTTATGACAAAGGACCTGAAAACCTTTTCTCGATCGAATCATCTCATCACAAAGAAAATGCCAATGTGTTGTCAGTGAGACAGTCCCCATACACGGAAGGAGGTGAGATGGCATTGATGGTTTCTAGCCAAGACAGAGCAGATCAAAATAATGATCGAATTAGTCATGAGGATAGAAGCAAGACCATATCTTTTGGAGATTGTCAGAAAGAAACCACAATGGGTTCATCAGTCCCTGTTATAAACAGTTATGACCCTGCTAAAGATTCTAGCCCTAGAGTTGATACCTTGGTCGTGCCCAAAAGTAAAGATTCAAAGACAGCTAAGAGGGGTTCTACGAACACATTTCCTTCAAATGTTAAGTCCTTGTTGCAAACAGGAATGTTTGATGGGGTCACTGTGAAGTACTACTCGTGGTCGCGTGAGGTCAGTTTGTTCTTTTACCTATCCTGACGTTTTCTCTTCTGTGTGCTGAAACATAATTTGGCAGAAAAATCTCAAAGGAATTATAAAAGGGACTGGGTATCTATGTGGCTGCAGCAACTGTAACCTTAATAAAGTAAGCAACTTGATACGAATGGTTTCAGTAATTCACTTGTGATATAAATCTTTATCGTCTGTCTTTTTTTCCAATGGAACTGTGCAACAGGTTCTAAATGCGTATGAATTCGAGCAGCATGCTAATTGCAAGACAAAGCACCCAAATAACCACATATACTTTGAGAATGGAAAGACTGTTTATGGTGTTGTTCAAGAGCTGAAGAATACACCTCAGGAGAAGTTGTTCGATGCTATTCAAAATGTAACTGGATCTGAAATCAACCAAAAGAATTTCAACACCTGGAAAGGTAATAAATTCAACATAAGACATTTTAATCAGATATAGCAAGCTTAGAGCATGACATATAGAACAAGATACAAAAGCCAATCTTTTTTTGTTATCCAGCTAAAAAGTTTGTTCTACTTTTTTCCGTTTTCAGCTTCATTTCAAATTGCCACCCTTGAGCTTGAGCGTATCTATGGGAAGGATTCTGTCACTTTTGCATCTTGAGAAGACGGCAGGCTTTTTATGTCGTAAGTGAATTCTCTTCTTGTTCATTGGAACTATAGTTTCTATTAGTAAATCAGAACCTTGAACTGCTGTGATTGCCTTCTAGTTCTTTTACTGAAGTATCTAAACTTCTGCAAAGGCTCCAAAATTAAGTGCATGTAGGTTTTTTCTTTGAGACTTTAAGCTTGTTCTTATTCTGGCAAACCATATATCTCAATACTATCAAAAATGTTTTTGCAATATATAGACATTCTGGAACAAAATCGGTATCTCAAACAGACTCTTGAGACAGAGTTGCTGGCTTAGGGATGAGTAAGTGGCCACTAGTAGGCACTAATTGGTTACTATCAGGTATTGGAACCATCTGTTGATCAATCTTTACCACAGTCTGTTCACATCCTAAGTTTGGTTGATGTTGACCTCCCATGTCTTTGCTTTTTCCCCATAGTACCAAATATATTCCAGTCACAATCACAACTGCCCCAACAACCCTACACATTTAGTAAACACCCATTTAGTGAAAAACCAACTTTAGATCCTATCGCAGTGGTTGTGTTAGATCAAGGCTTTACCTTCCTAGGTACATTGTTTCCAAGAAAACAAAAGAGCTTAGAATAGCAACGATGACCATGCTGAGTGGGTTAAACGCGCTCACAAACACAGGGCCTCTCTCCTTTGATGCCCATCCAATAACATAGTATGCTAACCCTGAGACAAGTCCCTGTGTCACAATCAAAATACCTTTTTTGCTCAACAAAACAGACACACAAAAGGGTCTTAGTGGAAAAATTTAGGCTTCAGATATAAGAATTGGTAATACCCCGTATATTGAAGCTATTAGCCTCACGTCTGCGTGGATTTGCCAGACTGACATGTTATTCCTTTCCCATATCAATGCCATAACAGTAGCTTCCAGCATCCCAAAAATGCACATAAGAGCTGTTAACGAGAGCTCGGCTTGATATGACACCAGAATCTTTGCCTGAAAAAGAAAAACACAACATAAACTCTTCTGTGATTTCTGGTTTTTAAGTTAGCTTAGCTAGATTCAGGGGAAGGGAGGAATAGGTCTTACCTGTAGAATGATGTAACAAGACCAACTGAAGCAGCTTGCTACAAGCATCATTGATCCTTTTCCTATATCTTCTTGCTTTGGAGTGTTCATAGCATGTGACTGCCCATTAAGACCCTTTGTCATGCTTGACCAAGGCAACTTAATGACATTCCCTTTCACGAATGTCATGAGCATTGCTCCTCCAACAGCCACCACGGTTCCCACCACCTTTGCCTGACTGTGTCGCGTTTTGATTTTCACCACCTCAAGCCTTTTCAAGACAACAGAGTAAAATAGTTTCAGTACTGCACTAATGGTTCAGAGAGAGCGAGAGAGAAAGAGAGAGTTACTTGAAAATGCAGGCCATTATGAATGTCATAGCAGGAAGTGCATTGCACAAAGCTGATGTGAATGTGGCTGTGGTTAGTTTCATCCCTGTGTAGTACAGGTTTTGTTCTACCACAGGCCTACGTTTAAACCGAGTTAGACGAGTCACTAATGTCTATTATGACTATGAATGAAAAATGATGAAAACAATGTCTTACTCAAATAAACTCAGGATGGATATTTGAAACAAGATTTTGAAAGTCATCCTTGGTCTTGAGTTCCTGACAAGAAACCATTATCTTAGCCTTCATATATTGCCATCTTTTTGTTTTAAAGGCCTGAGCCTAAAGAAGAAGGAGAAGAAGAAAAACCTCTCAAGGACGAGGGCAAAAGGAGTAATGAGAGCAGCAGCAACGGCCATTCGGTAAGCAACTAAGACATGAGGGCTCATACCGGCGTTCAAAGCTAATTTCGCTACTATAGACATCAATGCATACAAACACTGAATGAAAACAATGGCCATGAATGGCCTTGCTTTCTCAAACTTCATTATCTTGCACCTTCTCTGCATATATTCTAAAAATAAAAACAAGGCAACTCTTTTTCTTTCTTTTTTGGTTTGTTTGTTTTATGTAATGAAAAAGTGTTTGAACTATGCGTGTATAAGTATATATAAATTCTGTTTGGAAGCCCCCTCATAACGTTTTCATGTATTCGGACGAAAAAGAACAATGAAATGCATTTGGTGAAGTGCAAGAAATTAATACATATATGCCCAAAAAAGAGGAAAAGAAATAAGCAATAAACTCGTGTCTTAAGGAGTAAACATTCCTTGATTAGTCAGGTGCTAACTCTCATACACCCACTTTTATATTGTTTTTGTCAACAGAGAGCCTACTTCAATTCTTTTGGCAGTTTCAATTTCAAGTACTACTCTCACTCGCTTCCGTTAAAATTTCTTTAATATTTTTTTGTTTTTATCGTCACAAATTTTCTGAATCGTTAAAACCGATCCATATAAGAGTCATATCACTATTTCAGCTGCTACTGGTAGATTTCTATTATAATAACATTATTATTTTGATAAGATAAAGGAATCTCAGATATATAAAGTAGCTATAAAGTATAAACCTAACGGTTATGGGATAATTTTACGTCACAAAAGCAAAACAAACAGACCACTTAATATGAAATGGAGAACCGGGTGTGTTTTGCGGCTAGCATACAACATAATCTACCAAAACGAAAAGCATTCCTGATGTCACATTTTCGTTTTTTACTAATACAATCCATTTTCTACTAATATTACAAAACTACGAAAAGATTAATTCATAAACACATATATGATAAATCATGCTCCATTATTTATTCATCAGGTACCATTTAAGAAGTAACTTTATCACATGAATGACAAATTCTACTCTCATGTTTATAACTTAGACCTTTTACGTAATTTTTATCTAATCATCTAGAGATCTAATAGCTTATCATTTATTATTTGCATTGGGTAGGAAACCTTTATTATTTAATTGAATATATATTTAATTTAATACTAGGTTTCTCTCATTAGAATTGCGTAGGCTACACTTCTGTTTATTACTTTAAAATTTTAAATATGCAGTTGAAAACCATTATTAGGCGATAAATATCTCTAGCACAAAAAAATATCTAATACACATTATCAAAATCTAGTAAGAAAAATCATAGAAAAGAGTAAATTAATGTCATGCCGAAAAAAAGAAGATAAATGTCATACACATGAGTGACATGACACTGTAAGTCTGTAACGCATACAAGTTATTTAAGAGAAAAAATTTCGTTGACCAAGATAAAAATATTTTCCACATATACAGTAAAAAAAAACTCCACATAAAAACTAAGTAAGTCAATGTAAATATTGTCTGTCATTTTTTTGTATTTTAGATTAATATTTCCAATTATGATTAATATATTTTTATTAGTTAGTTTTGTTAAATTTATACGAAATTTTGATAGTCACCCCAAATCAAGATTTTGTTATGTTTAATGGATCTAGATATGTAAGATTTGAAGCACCTGAATCCTATCGAAATACGCTGAAATGTTAAAGTATTCGAATCATATTTGCGCATACCCAAAACCAGCTAAACCCCAAATATTTCATCATATATTATATGATTCATAAGTGAATCGAAACATTGATTTTCGAATAAACTACTTTAAAATATATAGTACGAACCTGTAAAAACCACTTTTAAAAGGATGGAAACGTCGGAATATTAATACTCAAAGTCAAAATTCAGCTCTCCTGGGCTCTCGAGATTGAAGTAGTTCGGTACATTATTATGGTCCACAATGTTGTTTGAGGATGTCGAATATGAGATGGGAGCTTTACCGTTACTGATGAAAAGTTGATTTTTATTTTTACTTCTGGTACAATAGTAATGACAAAAAAGAAGAGATGGTGAGATATTTATAGAGTTCAAAGTAAGTTTTGAACTAAAAGGAAATTGATGTACTGATAAAAAATTATATATGTGAATGAGATGAGGAGATTAAATCATAGTAGATTTTTAAAAAATTATATAAGAAAAACAATTAGTGCATCTATGGAAATATGAAAACGTATTTATTGTAAGAAAGTACAAAATAAAAATAAATTCAAAACTATATTAGGAATATTCTATATAATTACAAATAAATAAGTTTATGGTTGTAGGTACATTAAAATAAATAAAAAAGTAAATGGTGAAGTATACATGTTTTCAGAATCAATCATGGTTGTCAAATGATTGATATTAGAACAACTGAATCCATTAACGATGGTGAAGAATTGTGTTTTTCTCAGTCAATTCCCAAAATGGATTACAATGTTTATAAACAATTGACCTAGACCGTATAAACTATAAATAATAACCATACAAGTAAACCTGTTGTGAACCAACATATAATATAGATTTGATATCCTACATTCATGGCTTTATACTTTACTTCAACTCAACTACAAGAAAGTGTATCTTGTTTCTTAGATTTCCAAGAAAATGATGAGCCTCCAATGAATATAGTATATTTTGTAACAAACATGCAAGTATTTATATACGTACCCCAATTAGAGTCAGAATAACCTCGAAAATAAAATTTCTGATCTGCAGCATAAAAAATCCTTGTCAAAGAGTCTCTTTGAGATATTTGAGGACTTTGTGAACTGTTTGAAGGTGAGATTCTCTAGGGTCTTCAGAGTATTGAGCTAACTTGGAGATAGCAAAATTTACATTAGGTCTTGTAGTAGTGATATATTGCAATTTTCCAACCAGCTTCCTATACTGTTTAGGATCATCAGTCACCAATCCTTCGGAGAGCTTATGATTTTAAAACTACTTGTTTGGTGAAAGTAATCTTTGTTGTTAAAAGTCTTAAGTTGGTTGGATCAATCAATAGGCCAAAAGTTTGGCCATTTAAATTTGTGTAGCTTTTGAAATTTTGCAAGCTACATCTCCTTTTAGGACCATAAGTTGGAAGTGGAACCAACATCAACAAATAAATAGCTCAAAGTGTTATTCGATACAATCTCTCCTTTCTTGCTTTTAGAGAACCAAGGTGGTTAAAAGATCTCTTTGAAAATGGAAAATTTTGCTCTATATTTTGTAGCATCTTTTGTGTGTTCTTGTTGGTCTATCTTAGCTAGTTTATTTGCTTTAAAAGTTGTAACTCAATTGACTAAAATTGGTAAATCAAATAAAGAATTGAGATTTAATCCTTATAATCTGATGGAGCGGTAACCCAATTTATCCAACAAATCTTTGATAACACAAGAATCTAAGTGATTAACAAAAATGTAGCAGATGCACCTCATCTCTAGGGTAAAACCGATAGCAACAAAGAAGAGCCAAAACGAAGGTTCGATATTTAAAAAAGCAGAAAGCTTATAAATCTCAAAAGATGTTTATAGAGGATCTTCATGGGGAAACGAAGACCTTAAGCATCCAGCTAAAGGCATCAGAGTCTCGTGCTGTGGATCTCGTCTTCTTAGCGTAACGTTCAAGGGTATAATATTCTTCATCAACGCTCTCGCTGGACACTGCATCGTCTGCTAGCTCTACTGATGCTATTTGAGCGACCTGGAAACTCTCTGCAGTCAGTTGCAACTTGTATGCAGACTCTATCTCACCAAGTGTTACCAGACATATCAACAACGACTTCAGCTCTCGTTTTCCTCCTTCAGCCATTCGCATACCCTTCAAATGATCAACTAGAGCCATCTCCTCACCCGCACTGCATTTTCATCCCCAAATTTTGTAAATTTACATTTCCATTCATCACTGAAACCGACCAATTTTCATAAGATATATACCTGCCGGCGCGGATCTTCCCGCTCTTTCTCTGGCGCCTCAAATCTCTTGCCTTGGTTGAAGCTGTGCTTGAGATGTGTGAAGCAGCAGAGCCTCTCCTTGTCCTGGGATATTAGCAAAGAAAACAATAACTTTCATGTTATGATCTAAACTTGTAATGTAAACTCTTTCCCTACTAAACAACTACGATACAGAAACTTCAATTTCCCAGAACCTTCTCAATCCTGTCAACAAGCTGGTGACTTAAGTTACACAACGAAAACCCTAAAGAATCTACAATATGCCCAACTTCCTTTCGAGTCTCCAGCTCTCAGCTAACACGCTCAATGATCATGCACTAATGAACCACCCGAAAGTCTTATAACTTTACCAAAACAAGTATATATATATATGCTGTAATCTTCATGCATATAATCAGATGCTGGTTAATCAAGGGCGACACAACCAGAACATATTGAATTCACCAGAATACCCAAATATGAGCTCTACTTTCTAAGATCAACCACAACAAATTTCATATAGATAAAGGCTGACAAAATAAGACAAATGCAAAGATGTACCCGAAAGTATAGGCGCTCATTCCACTCAGGTTGCTACTTGCTTCTGAAGCTGTGTCTTCGTCAAGATCATTTACTGACCGTTCCTCAGACTTGAGCTTTGCTGCAAGCAGCAATCGTCTCTGCCGAACAGCTAAATAGCGAGTCAAATATTTCCCCACTTTTTCTATTGATTCTTTGTATTCACTTACTAGACCATTAGCACAGTCCAGAGCGGACTTCTTCACCACTGAGATTATACCATCTGTCGTATGCAGATATGCAACTCTTAAAGCCTCTTCCCATTCCCTCGCATCAATAAGCAAATTAATTCCACCGCTTATATCTTTGCAATACTCAAGAGCTATTTTCGCTGCTTCCCCAGGTTTCCCAAGAGCGTTGACCTCTTCACAGAGTTCATATGCCAATTTCAAGATCTCATCTTTACCTAATTTCATTAGCGCCCCCACCCTGAGTACCCCACTCCAATCACCACATTCACGATACGCCTTTGAAGCCTTTTCCAATTTATCGCAACACAGGTACGTCGTAGCAGCATCCTCGAAACGTTTTTCATCAGTGAGATGATCTGCCCAAGCTTCTAGAACCACTTGTTTCTTTTCAAGATCAGTTATTAGCTGAAGGCCCAGAGGGAAAAGTTGCGGGTTTTTCTTCATCAAGGTCATGCAATCAGGGAAGTGGCCATCCCCTGCTGATACAATGTTCTTAAGAGCACTATCAAAACGCTGCAGTTTAATGTCAATGTTGAAATGCATCAGGGGTTCAGGCATTCTTTCCAGCTCCTGGAGATAAGGTAGAAATTCTTTTGGATCACGTTGGGAATTGAGTGCCACAATAGCTGCAAGGTTCAGATCATAAAGACCTAAGGCCGCTTCAAAGACAGCCTCTGAATCCAATAACCACAGAAGGTGTTTCAAAGACTCTTCTGCAGATGGACAAGTCTTTTTCCTTGAATCATCAGAAGAGTTTAGCAACTCCATTTCACGAACAGATTTAATCCTCAAAAGAGATTCCTCAATAGCTGGTGGATCACTTCGGGCAAGAGTGGTCAAAATACAGAGTTCCCTTGACGGACTCGCTGGTATCTGTTCTTCAAGGGCTTTCCTAATTGCCTGTAGAACTGATGTTACTTTGTTACCGCAACGATCTTTCACTTGGCTAGACCTGTCCCCCTTTTTGGAAAAGGAAAACTTTTTGTAAAGTGTTTCGGTAACATCTTCATTCTTCATGGCACAAACAAACTCTGTTACCTGGTTCAAATTGTTTACTTGTTTCACAAATTCTACAGCTGATTGTAGAAATGCCTCCCACCCATATAGATCCACGATGACATTAAAGTTGATTCTATGGCGCCGTACCAAGTTTAATGCATCTTTGAATCGCTGCTGAGCTAATGCATTCGTAATGGCAGACAGGACCAGCTTTCTGGGATAAATGCATTCCAGATTTCCCCGCATAGTTTGTAATATTACAGCAGCTTCATCTCCATTGAGGACTCCAATTACTTTGGCACCTCTTTCCCAAATATTTACATAGCTCATATTTTCCTCATCCCGCCTTCTACCATCGATGACGTTTTCAAGTTCCACTTCTCCCTGCAGTACATCCTTAGTATCGACAATAAAGAGAAAATCCTGTTTGGTCAAGACAATCAGATGGGTAACCACTTCATCTGCCAATTCTGAGTAATATGAGAAACTGCTGCAGTTATTACACAGGCTCTTCCCGTTGACGTACAGTTTGCCCATATCATCAAGCCCACATATCAACGGTTTGAGCACCCCACCAGCATCAACCTGTGCCACCCTCATCCAAGGACAAGTCGATGAAAAACATACACTATCATCGCTAATACGAGTTTCCATGATGCCTGACTTTGATGTATAACCAAGCACCTTCCCACCCTCAAACTCTACAAAGGCTGAATCCCGCATAATAGGATTCCAGGCAAGAGCAGTGACCGGTGATTCGAGAAGTTTCTGGAAAGTAATGCTAGCCTGAAAGCCAGAGCAAGTTACTTGATCAGGAACATGATCCTCATAACAGACAACTTTAACTTCTTGTAAATAAGAACCATGAAGCTCTGTCTCATACGAATCTGAAGAAAGACACTTGTTCTGGCTAGAACCAAAAGCAGAGACACACAGAAGTGAATGGACATCCAACCATAGAAGATGCACAAAAGAGCCAAGTGCTGTTTTAGTGTTTGAAATTTCCACATTGAAGTCTCTGCCTTCAAGGTCTTCCCACGTACTAGGTGCAGGAAACTCAACAAAAGACAGGTTTCCATCTGACAAGTACACAGCCATACATTTTTTCGAGTTTCTTGTGTAATATGCTATATCTCTGACAGCAGAAGAAAAACTAAGGCTGAAAAGATATATAGGAGGTGGCATCAAGGACAAAGATAGTGGTGTCACGAGTATCTTGGAGTTATCTACAACAAAGGCTGTTGAGTCCTCCATGACTGCCGTAACCCACATAAAATTGCAAACAGTAACCTGCCCTGCCAGAGTCCAACATATCAACTGCAGTGGCTTTGTTGGATCCCACATGACCATTACCCCAGCTTCCCTTGGAAACCTAATCTCTTGTTTCAGGTACCAGTGGTTGTTGCTAAAGAACCACACCCTAATTGCATCATGAGTTTTGCAACTAACAACCCCTGCAAGAAGATCTGATGCAGAATTCCATTTCAGAGTTTCAACTGATTCGGTAGCATCTCTTGGTTCACCAATTCTAAACGAGCTCCTCTCAAGTCCATTTCTCTCAAAGAAAGCAATTGATGGACTGCTATCATCTGACTTCCTCTTATAAACAGCAGCTATTTTTGCGCCACTAGGCATCCATTCAAGAATCCCCTTCATAAAATCTTTTGTTTCTGAAGAAGACTGCAAAGAGCCGGAATCACTTTCCCATATCTTAATCTTCTTAGACATACAACCGGATTCATAAATCTCACTCATTGTCGCAAAATACTTTCCATCACCTCTCCAGGAGATGGAAATTCCCCCACAATTAACAGACGCATCATCTGCTTCACCTAAAACAGTATTTCACATAATTAGCAAATGTAGAGAAGGTGTTTAAGAAAACTTTCAGTTAGAACCATAAATAACCATTATGCGGTCAATAAGAATGTCAAGTAGATGAACTTGTAAGTAGAGAATTTAGATAGCAAAGGTAAGGGGTCCTTACTTACGTCAACACCTTCAGGAACCTCTTCAAGCGCCCTCTCGTACAACAAAACCCAATCATGAGTCATTACAAGCAACTGACCAAAACCACTAATTAATCCAAGTAGATCTCCATTCGGACTAGGCGAGACACACTTGACACCTCCTTCTATATTTCCAACTAGTTCAGTCACATTGCTCTCCACATTATGCTCCAGGAGAAGCCCACGAGAAGTCCCAATTAACAGAGACTCCTTCTCCGCAAGATAATCAAAGGCTGTGATGAAGTCCTCGGGCTCCAAATCAATACTGCAGACCTCCACAGGCAAAGCGGTCTTTCCCGAAGCTCTTCCATTCTGGAACATTATGACTAAATAAATCAACACAAGAGAAAGAACTTTCGATTCATAGACCCTGTTCCTTAGTATGTATTTTATTTTCTACCAACAAACAACTTCTCCATATGTTCACTTACAAGTTCATCTACATAATTATCTGGCGGCGTAAGAAGCAACTAGAAACTTGAATCAAAAGCGAATAAGAAACGAGGATACAGCCCCATACTAAGACCAAAATCCCAATGTTTTTCTCAATCAAACTCAGAAACGAAATTCTAAGGCAGCGAGAATAATAGCTTGCTTACTTGGAACGAAGAGAGCTGAAGGGTGTAAACGAAATTAGTAGAAGATGCGAAGAATAAGCGACTCTGATCGATGTCATAGGCTGCGAATCGTACAACTTCTTCAGTCGAATGCAATTGGATGTTCTGAGAAACCTCGGAGAAAAGCTTCAAATTTTTCATTTCGGAGAAAGTGCAAATCGCTAGAACTTCCCGAACTCAGGAAGCAGACTTAAATCCCCAAACACTCTGATATTAGGGTAAACCCTACAGAAATAAAACACTGACGATATATCTCTCTTTTTTTTAATTGGAAACTATCTATAAAAAAGATAGAAGTCAAAGTGTCACGTGCCCTTTATAATGTTCACGTGATCAGCTTCCACAACACATCATCATCTCTTCTGCGGCGGCTTTTCAATTTTCAAATTTCAAATCTCCGAATAACCATTCCTTCGCCGGAGATGGATTATGTGCAAGCCGTCGAGAATATCGTGAAACACAAATTCAAAGACAAGAGTCTTGTGAAGGAAGCGCTAACGCGCTACACTAGTGTGGAGTCTCCTTCAAACCAGCGGCTTGAGTTCCTCGGCGACTCTGCTCTTGGTAACGCCCTCACGAAACACATTTACCTCTCGTTCCCTAACCTCACACCGGACGAGATGACTCAGTTGAGATCTGCAAATATAAGCAACGAGAAATTCGCTCGTGTCGCTATCAAACACGGGCTTTACCAATTTCTTCAACGCAAATCTCATTCCACAGATAAAAAGGTAAATAATCTCTTGCTGTTTGGCATCTGAATTTCCAGTTTGGCATTCAAAAGCTTTTTAACTGTCTTGATATGAATGATTCATTAAGATTTCTGGTGTCGTTTACTAGGTCAAAGAATTCTTAGAGGCGGTGAGTAAAGAAGATGATACAGTTATGTATGGTGGAGTTGTGAAAGCGCCAAAAATTCTCGCTGACCTCGTAGAGTCTATAGCTGGAGCTGTTTATATTGATGTGAATTTTGATCTACAAAGATTCTGGATGGTCTGTGTCTACTACTCAAATCTACTCATGTGTGTTTTTAATTCTACGGTATAAGATTCTGAATTTAAAGACAATTTCGCAGATCTTCAAGGGCCTTTTGGATCCAATAGTTACACTGGATGATATACAGAGGCAACCTGAACCAATTTCGAGGCTTTATCGATTGTGTAACAAGCAGGGGAAGCAAATCGACTTCAGGTTTTGTGAAGAAGGCACAAGCAGGATTGCTAAGGTATATGTTGATAATGAATTCTTGGCTTCTGGGCATGCTGCGCATAAAGACATCGCAAAGCTGCTTGCTGCTAAGGAAGCGTTACAGAAGTTATCAAAATGTGTTGCTGAGGTAGGAACTGAAAATGCGAAAGGGAAGCTGGAAGAGAATGGCAAGCTCCAGCAGCTACAGACTGGATCATCTTCTTTGCACATGGCCTCTGAGAACTCTTTAAGCTATGAAACTACACCAGAAATAATTGTCATTGATGAGGATGGTCAAACTGAAGATGCGACAGGGGAGATGTTTGTGTTTTGCGCAACTAAAAATCCGGAGATACAGCAACCTTTAACTCATGAAATGACACAAAGCAGAATGGAGATTGATAAGGATAGTCTAAAGGTTACACTTAAAGATGCGAAAATGAAGTTGAATGCGATTTGCTCCATGAAAAAGTGGCCCAACCCGATTTACAGGTATTTCTTAGTCCTACATTTTTGAACCACATACACATTTGATTGAGATGTGATATTAGTTACTGTGGTTTAATTCTTTTTCAGTACTGAGGAAGAAAACAGATGGGGGAAGGGATATGTTTGTACGGTTAAGATTGAGATCTCAACTGCAGAAGGTACGTTTTGCATGAAGGGAGATCGAAAACCAACGAGCAATCAAGCAGAAAGCTCCTCAGCCTACCACATGATACGAGCCTTGAAATCTTCTTTCATGGCTCATGTTGTAGGGTCGTTGGAAACGAAGAAAAGTTTAGAGGAGAAGAAGAAACTGATCAATTCAGAGAAGAATAAACTGTTAATGCAACAAAGTTTAGAGAGGCGGAAACTTATAATGGAGAAAGTTACCAAGAAAGAGAAGATTCTGGAAAATGCAGGATTGTTGAGGAGGAGTAAACGAATAAAGTTGATGAATTCATAAATCTCATCTCTTTATTAGTACCAATAAGATCTCTATGTAATTATATTTCTTCATCACTTCAATGAGCGGTAATTTGTGCTACTTGATATTCATCTTATTTTTAGCTGCTATTTTTAAATTCGGAGGTCGGACCGGTTCGACCGTTAACCGGATTGATGACCGGATTGGATTCCACTCACTAGTTATTAAAACGGATAAATAATATCCGGCCATTTTATAAGGAGATCATCTGTCTATATATATGCTATGAGCTATCTGCCTTACCTCTGCTTACTCACTCACACTAGTCACGAACGGCATGCGCGATGCGCTCCGTCAATTTTGTTTTGTTAGTGTTGTTGATTCTTTCTCTTCACTCTCAATCTTTGTCAAAACAACATCATCCTACTATCGACGGTCTGCTTCACCGTTTGGATTCGCTACGACCAACTTCGTCTGTACAAGAATCAGCAGCAAAGGGTTTACTGCAGAGACTGATTCCGACCCATTTTCACAGCTTTGATTTCAGAATTGTCTCAAAGGTTCTTCCTTTTCCCTTAAACCCTAATGCTATTTTCAGGTTGATTCTACAACAGCACTGAGAATTTGTTTGTTTGGTTCGTTCAATAGGATGTTTGTGGTGGCACCAGCTGCTTTTTGATTGAAAATTATGATGATCCGAAACGAAATGGACCTGAAATTGTGTACGTAATTATTTGATTCTTGATCAGATTAACAAATTAAACTTGAAGATTCATTTCTTCCAATTTTATCAGGATTAAAGGCACAAGTGGAGTAGAGATTGCTTCTGGGCTCCATTGGTATTTGAAGTATAAGTGTAATGCTCATGTTTCTTGGGACAAGACTGGTGGCATTCAGATTGCCTCTGTTCCAGAGCCTGGACATTTACCTCGTCTAGATTCTAAGCGCATCTTGATTCGCCGTCCTGTCCCTTGGAACTATTACCAAAATGTGGTTACATCTAGCTGTAAGACTTAAATACACTTCTTGGAATCAAAATTATAATGAATCACATTCTTGAGCTCATGCTTGTGGTTTCTTGTTTTGCAGATTCATATGTTTGGTGGAGATGGGAGAGATGGGAGAGAGAGATTGACTGGATGGCTTTGCAAGGAATTAACTTACCTCTAGCATTCACTGGCCAAGAAGCTATTTGGCAAAAGGTTTTCAAGGTAAATAAATTGGATTTCTATTCTTTCCAGATAGTAATCAGGTAATAGTAACTGTTAGCTGTGAAATGATCAGGTATTGCAATTCTTAAGTGGGTAAAACTTTTTATATGCTAAGCAAGTTCAATATGGATCTTGTGTAGAGGTTAAATATCAACAAAGAAGATCTGGATGATTACTTTGGTGGACCAGCGTTTCTTGCTTGGGCTCGCATGGGAAATCTTCACGCGTAAATAACTCTGAATTTTCCAAGCTTCTGAGCTAGATTTATATCACTCATTCTTAGAACTCACATAATCCATATCTCTTGTGTTTCCTCTATATCTCTTCCAGGTGGGGTGGTCCATTATCGGAGAATTGGTTAGGTGATCAGTTGCTTTTGCAGAAACAGATACTTTCTCGGATGCTGGAGCTTGGCATGACTCCAGGTACCAAGGAGCAATCATTTTCTTCTCTTCTCAGATACTCTACAGATTGCTCTCATAGAAACTTATATATCTTTTGTTTCCTTCTTTCCTAGTACTTCCATCATTCTCAGGGAATGTTCCATCAGCGTTAAGAAAGATATATCCTGGAGCAAATATTACTAGACTTAATGATTGGTACGTTTTCTTCTGTACCAATGGATCAAACTTTTTGAGCTGGGTGATGAGAAAATAAATATGCTTTTGTCTTTACTGTTTCATTTTCTCAGGAATACGGTGGATGGTGATACTCGCTGGTGCTGCACATACCTTTTGAATCCTTCTGATCCACTCTTCATTGACATTGGAGAGGCTTTTATTAAACAACAAATTGAAGGTACCCAAAACCTATTTCCGTTTCCATAATGTTAACAATATATATATAATTCAATGAAAACCATTTTATCAAATCAGACACATACTAATCAAGATCCCACCTGATCACAGTGTTTTTGATATATATATGCCTTTAATATTACCTTCTTTCTGTCTCAGAATATGGAGAGATTACAAACATCTATAACTGGTAATTCCAACAAAATTTAACTCCTCTTTTGGGTGGACTAAAGATGATAGACAAAACCTGACTTGTGTTAATGCAGTGATACATTCAATGAGAATATTCCTCCCACAAGTGAACCTGAATATATATTTTCACTAGGAGCTGCAGTGTACAAAGCTATGTCAAAAGGGAACAAGAACGCTGTATGGTTAATGCAAGTATGCCCCTCTTCATCCATTTTGATTCTCAGTGGCAATCATACTCTGGGATGAAAAACTGTAAATCGCAGTTCTTACTGTATTAGCAATGGAATCTAGAATAACGAGGCATGCAATTCTCCAGTTCATGAAACGATCTTCTGAATGTTTTCTTACTTGAGACCCACCTTTTGTGCAGGGTTGGCTTTTTAGTTCAGACTCAAGTTTCTGGAAACCGCCCCAGATGAAAGTAAGCATCCAGTTTAGTGTGCATGATGAATGGCTCAATTTCATAGCCTCTATTGCTTTCTGCAGGCGCTCTTGCATTCGGTTCCCTTTGGCAAAATGATAGTTCTTGATCTATTTGCTGATGTCAAACCAATATGGAACTCGTCCGCGCAATTTTATGGAACTCCTTATATCTGGTATATCTTTATCTCAGATTCCCTCTTATGCCGGTGTCAGATTTGTACGTATCTTTATTGAGAATGGGATGAATGGCAGGTGCATGCTTCACAATTTTGGAGGCAACATTGAAATGTATGGTACTCTTGATTCAATTGCTTCAGGACCAGTTGATGCTCGTGTCAGCGAAAATTCAACCATGGTATTTTCAAGACTACATTCACTATATGTTTCACTATTTTAATCTTATGTATACATTTTGATAAGAGGCTATTATAATATAGGTCGGTGTAGGGATGTGCCCGGAAGGAATAGAGCAGAACCCGGTGGTTTACGAGCTAATGTCTGAAATGGCATTTAGAGATGAGAAAGTTGATGTACAGGTGAAATACACTGAATAGTAAACACGTTCTTAATGCAACAACACTTGGAAAATGTTTGCACAATCAGTTTCATAACATTTTTAATGTTTTGGTTTAATAATAGAAATGGTTGAAGAGCTATGCACGGAGAAGATACATGAAAGAGAATCATCAAATCGAGGCCGCTTGGGATATTCTCTATCACACTGTCTACAACTGCACTGATGGAATTGCAGTATGTTTTGTTTCACTCACTACCGCATCATCTATCCTTTTAATTTTCTCTAATTTATAAGAAACTTTGGTTTTTTAGGATCATAACACAGATTACATAGTTAAGCTTCCAGACTGGGATCCATCCACTTCAGTACAAAAAGATTCGTATATGATCTCCGCTGAGCCATATGAAACAAAAAGAAGATTCTTGTTTGAAGATAAGAGCTCTGATTTGCCTAAGGCGCATTTATGGTATTCTACAAAGGAGGTGATCAGAGCTCTCCAACTTTTCCTGGAAGCTGGGGATGATCTGTCCGGGAGCTTAACATATAGGTAGAGAATTATGTAGTAATAGAGTATCTACCATTTTAAAGATTACAGATTCTCATTGGTTTTGCTTGCAGGTATGACATGGTTGATTTGACGCGTCAAGTATTATCGAAGCTAGCAAACCAGGTGTACATTGAAGCGGTGACTGCTTTTGTAAAGAAAGATATCGAAAGCTTAAGACGATCGAGTGAGAAGTTTCTTGAGCTTATAAAAGACATCGACGTTTTGCTTGCTTCAGATGATAATTTCCTTCTGGGGACATGGCTTGAGAGTGCCAAGAAGTTGGCTAAAAACGGTGTCGAAAGGAAACAGGTTGAATATCAATTTTGTTCTTACAACGTGCAGGTAGATTGCTTCCTTATGACTCAGTTTTTTTTCTTGTGTGTTTACAGTATGAGTGGAACGCGAGAACGCAGGTAACGATGTGGTATGACTCAAAAGATGTCAACCAAAGCAAGCTTCATGATTATGGTAAGAAATAAAACCTCTAAAGCATTCCTTTCAGTAGACAGTTTTTAAAAAACAAATGTTTATATTTCGTCATCAGGAAACAAGTTCTGGAGTGGATTACTTGAAGACTACTACTTACCCCGAGCGACTTTATATTTCAATGAAATGCTGAAAAGCTTACGAGACAAGAAGAAATTTGGGATAGAGAAATGGAGAAGAGAATGGATAACAATGTCACACAAATGGCAGCAAAGTTCATCAAAAGTTTATCCTGTTAAAGCTAAAGGAGACGCCTTAGCTATTTCAAGGCATCTGTCACGTAAATACTTCCCATGATGAGTAAGCTCAAAAAAGAATCAATAAATAACTAAGAGGGGTTGCCGAGTGGTCTAGCTTCTGCCAGAGATAAAATTGACATTTGTGTAAATTGGAGAATTAGGTTTGTGGTGTGTTAGTGTTAGAGACTCTGTGAAGGCGAGTAATGGTTGTAACAACAAACTCTGCTTCATCTCTTCCAACAAAGATTTACTTGTGTCCATACCTGCAAGATACCCTCCATGTACATACCCACTGAATTTCTCACTCGTGTGTTCTCCTGTGAAGAATATCCTTCCAACTGGGGCCTGTTTCTCAAAACCAAATCAAAAACTTTGTTTAAAATTCCTGACATGTGTCCACGTGCAATAGAAAGAAGAAAAATGTGTTCAATACCTTAATGTTTTGGAGAAGCTGATTATCAGAGATCATAGGGTAATTGCTGTAGCTACCGCGTTGAAACCGATTGTTCCACCATCTGGGGACAAGAATATCAGTGGCGTCAGGAATATTGGGCCCAAACATGTCTCTGAGAACACTCATTGCCTCTTTGAGCGTCTCCTCGTCTGATTGTGCTTCCACGCGCTTTGATTGTCCGTTGGTCAACGTTACCACCAGAATATTAGATCCCGGGTACGCATTTTCCATGTGCTAATTTTACAGACCAATATATGGTTTAGATTAAAAGTATCTATGCAATCATATAAAAATGCTGATGGTAATGCAATTGATTTTCGACCACATGGACCATGTTATAAACTCGAGATCATTTTAAAGCAATGATAGATATTATGGTTTAATCAAAGGGACCCCAGCTGTTTTTATCTTAAAATTTGAGTGCATGTGACACGTTTCACCCGTAGCAGGAACGACCAAAAAAGATGGATGCATTGAGATTAACAAATAATTAATCTTTCATATAGTTAAGGAAACCAACCTGCCAAAAGGTGAAATAGCCGCGTTGTTCGTGTGCATACATGAAAAACTCTTGACCAGGACCACATGGCCAGAAACAGTTAGGGAATTTGAGGAAGATCTTTGTGTACACCATCACATCACATTTTTGTATTGCTTCTGTTTTCCATCTCTGTCACCAAAACAATCATTTTCATCACAAGTATATGAAATTAAAAAAGATTCTTACTCCCCACAAGTTAAGATTTCAATAAGTAAAGTAAAAAAACTCATATCTTTTGCCTACTTGTTCATGTTATTCTAGAGGAAAGCTCTTGAATTCTATGGATCAACTATGCATGACCCACCCACTGTATTGTAGTGTAGGGTTTTTCGAATTAAAAAATAGAAAGATTGTCATTCAATTGCATGTAGACACCATGGATTTTGACTTTTCTATACCTAATGGCTAGTACAATTTAATATGTCCCCAGATTCCTGTACATTAAATATTTAAAAAATCTCCCCCTTTTTTTGTGCAACAAACTAAAGGGGACATCTTTTAAATGTTAAATAAGCACAAACGATAAGACCAACGAGTGATTAAT
Organism: Euclidium syriacum; assembly: GCA_900116095.1. NCBI lineage: Eukaryota > Viridiplantae > Streptophyta > Magnoliopsida > Brassicales > Brassicaceae > Euclidium > Euclidium syriacum. The sequence goes on along the minus strand of FPAK01000007.1, from coordinate 6,923,126 downwards.
TATAATTATAGGAGGAGAAGATAAAGTAAGCTAACCGGTAAAGGGGGCTGAAAGGAGAGAAGATTGGATTGGAGAACACCGATACTAGCAGACACGATCAAATAATTAGCTTCGTATACAGAACCATCCTCTGTCTTCACCGTAACACTATTCCTCGACTGTTGTATCTCCCTAACCACCTGTCATTAATATTCACACAGCTTCATCACACTATGACCTTAAATAAGATTACTATTATACTCTATAAACAACAGCTTCCAAAGTTAAGCCAGCTGGTTTATGAGAGCCAAAGCTCACTCATTATGAGACCCCACAACTTTCACTAATAATGCTTCCTAAGAAACTGAAGAAATATGGAGACTGTTTGTTACTATACAAAAGAAAATCATGCTACAAGGACCTGGAGTGTGATCAATTCCACTAGAAACTAAAAGGCTGTGTGAGTTGAAAACTTAGCAGTAAAAAAAAAAAACAGGAAAATGCAAATCAAATCAACAGAATAGGGTTGTCTATAAACAGCTAAAAGGCAAAAGTAGCTTTCCTAATAAACGCCATAATATTCTCTTTGAACTCTAGTAAAAAGGGTCAATCAAGCTCATCAATATCAATTCAACATAGTTTTGTGCTATTCAAAATTTTCCAATGTCATTATTATAGCATTAGTTCTGTTACACTCATGTTGAGTAAGGAAATATTTTCAGGTATTGAACAAGAAACAGTTAAAGAAAAGCTTTTAACCTTATTTAATTTGAGGCGATTGTCCAAGATCTTTCCATCTGAGGTAAAGAGAAATTCCTCGGCCATCTTATAGAGCAAACATTCGTAACCTCTTTCATCAGCAACCAAAAATTCCCTTTCACCGAAGTCTACATAAGTTGATATTGGCTCAACCTCTGAACTCAGAATAATTATACAGACGAACAGTGATCAGTCAATCATATCCGCAATTTAAACTAAATCAAGTGTTTTCTGTTGCTTTCACTCACCTGCCATCTCGAAATCATGCAGGATAAAGTCAATGGCGAGTTCTATTGGCGTCTTCGGTGACCTAAAACCAAACCCCAAGAAACGTTAGATTCGATTCTTTCAGGCAATCTAAAACCAGTAAAACAGAGAGGAAACGTACGAAGGAGTTTCTTCGGCTACGTCTTCGCTGGTTTTGTCGGTACATTCGGCTTCTAGGCTCTTTAGCTTCAGAATCGCCGAGTCAACTGCCTTCTTATACGAATCAGCTGCGAGTCGAGTCGGGAAGATTTTTCCACTGAAAAATTTCAACGGAATTCGATTGGAGAAAAACATAAATCACGAGGAGGAAGCAAGAGAGTTAAATGATCGGGGATTGATTTAACCTTCGATCGTAGATGTTGTAACGAGCATTGGTGTAGTCGGAAAAACAGGTACGGAGGTTATAACGCGAGGCGAGTTCCCAGACAGGGTTGGACTCCTTACCACCGACGCCAGCAATCCAACCGGCGCCAAGCTCCACCGACACGTCTCCGAAACTCTCCTTGTGTATTCTTCCACCGATCCGATCTGTAGCCTCCAGTATCAATATGTCTTCTACTCCGTTCTCGGCAAGCACCTTCGCCGCCGATATTCCTAATTTAATATTATATAACCAAATCAAATTCCGTTAGTAATCAAGCCAAAGATAGTTAACACCACAAGGAATGAAGTACGGATGGGTTAATTCGAACCGGAAATTCCGGCGCCGATGATAATGACGGAGGGGGTCGACATAGAGAGGGAGAAAGTTTGTTTGGTTGTTTGTTAGTTTGTTGGGCGATAGGGGGTTGTTTGTTTCGTTTCGTAGGGGTTTATAAGTAGAGGGAGAAGGAATTCTACTTCAACTCAAACTTAAACACAGTGAACGCGTGTATGGGACGCGCTTCGCGTACACGGTACCGAGCGAGGGAGTTAACGTCTTGTGTGGCTCATTGTCGACCGTATGTGGCATCTTTATAGGCGCCGATAATGGCATTCTCGGAATTTTGATCCTAGTAAGTTATAACTAATAACTAACTACGAGATTATAACTTATCAAGAGGACTACCCCTGAATATTCTAACGCCCCTAGAAAAAGACAATTATGGCCCACTACTTAATGGTTTTCTAAAAAAACAAATTTGGTGCCTGGTTAAACGATTCTGTAGATATGTGTGGCCCCTAAAAAAATAATATGGCATTTGGGTCCAAGCCCAAACTTTACTTGGGTACAGATTCAATTATGCACCATTAATACTCTTTAAGAAAAATGCTTGTGATTTAAGACACTACTCTAGAAGTTTGTGATTTAGGCACTTTCTAATGATTGCTGCCATTTTGTTTCTGAAATTCGGAACGATTGGGAAATGACAATCAATTTTATCTCACAATGGATCATAGGTGATTTCAATAAAGCTACAAAAAATCATGATAAATGAGGAGGCCGACAACGAAGTGAGACAGTGACAAACTATAAAAGTTTGATATTGTCTCGCTAAAACAGTTGGAGACGAGAATAGTTATAATTTATTTTCATACATGAATGTGGAATATCTTAAACTATGAGGTTTAACCATTATCCAACTTAACTTGAATATGTCTGATATCTTTTAGAAAAATAATTTCAAATTTGATACGAGATAACTTAGAAAATCCGACTTTATAGATATAGTGCTCTCAAGGTGATAACAGTTTAAGAACTCGATTTGGAGAGATCTCCGTCATTCTCCTAACTAGACAATCGTTAATTAGAGAAGACTTTGATGGTTACATATGAGGGATTTCACTCCACTATATAGACTATTGCATTCACTACGAAATGTTGGGGTTAATCTGATATAATAGTGTTCTTTGATTATCTAGATCTTTCCACATTATTCTCTAAACTCTCTACTCTTTTAGACTTTCAAAGATCTTTCAAAATGATGTAGATAACTCCGGATAACTTAGCTAAAAGGAGAAGTACGAAAAATTTCCGAGGTTAAAATCAAGCCATGACAGCAAGTACAATGTTGTTTATTTTCCCACGTAAGTCATTTAGGTCCTGATTAATTGATATTTAGATAAACCTTTCTTCAGTGCTAAATTAACGTGCTTGAGTTTTTGTGGTACAAAAAATTATAGATTCGTCCTACGATTAATGGCTCAACGAATCTTAGGAGGGATATTCAAAAGAATCAAAAGTTTAGAACCACTCGTGGAAGTGGTCCCACTTTTGAATCTGGCGGATAGGTGATCCCGCTTTTCAATCTGGCCGAAAACGACAAAAATAGTTTCAGAGATCTAAAGAGAAAGATATTCCAGAATCTTTTGGACCAACAAAACTTTTGACAAGGCTAGGCACGTGATTTAGTGACAGAGTGCGCACATGAACACGTGACATCTTAACAACATCCAAACCAGATTTGGTGGATAAGATTCCAGAACAACACCAAAATAGAAAATTGCAACAAAATAAGCTTTTTAAATCTAAGATGCATCAAAACACTGGAACAACAAAGGAGATGAACAGAAATTAAAAATAAGCAAATTGATAAGTTGGTTCACTTCACTCATCCCGCTCACTCTGGTTTCCGAGCCAAGAAGAAATACATTGGTGTGAAAATCTCTCTCCTGTGAAACATCAATCGAATCAGAGATTTTATAATTTGAATCTCGAAGGAGAATAAATATATAAGTGGGATTTCTTTTTCACCTTCCACCGTCGACTAATCCTTCTGCGGCTTGCTCCAGAAAATTAGAAACCCTTTGGCTTCCTTTAGGTGCGAGTCTTACGTATTCAAGGATCTTGACCTACCATAACATAACAATAATGACAAGTTGGGATCAAATGAAGAACTAATAGTTGATGAGTCAGAGCAAGTTTTCTTACCATGTTTTTGGTTATGAATCGTCCAACAGCTGTGAGGCGGAAGCTACTGAGCGAAAAGTGATTTTTGTCCAGAGGTAAGTACCATGGGACCGGAGAGTCCTTTGCCAAATCCTTTTCCCATATAACCTTTAATCCAACACAGACGATCATATTAGTATTTAGATATTGAAATGTTAGATGCGTTTGGAAATAAGAGAGGATCCGTAATAAGATACTTACTTCAAAACCAGCCTGCTTCAAAGCTTCGAGGCATTTTGTAGTCAGCCTAATGTCTGGCAGACCATCTCCAATTTCTATCTCTCCCTGCAACAGTGGAGTCTTTCGTTGTAGTCATGTAGATAGATACATGCACGAATAATATGGATGTAAGCAAGATACACTATACTAAACCTTAATTTTCTGATGTTGGGCGTTAGCAGGGTCAAATGCATCAGTCATGCACCACTCATAGGCAGCAAAACATTGTCCTGGCTTTAGCACTCTGTAGATCTCTTTGTAGCATCCATACTGTTGTTCAGATCATAACGGTGAATCAATAAGTGCAGCGAATAACACAAACAAACAGAGAGTTTTACATACTGCATCAGGTGCGTGGCAGGTTGCTTCTATCGCATAAACTGCATCAAAGCTATTTTCAGGGAATGGCATCTTCATGAAGTCAGCCTGCAAGATTGAAAAAAATGATAACCTTCATCACGTTATACACAACTTATGCAGTAAATACAAGGATTTCAACTCACCTTGACAAAGTCACATGTCTTGTCGACACCTGCAAGTCGGTTTAGTTCCTGCAAAGAAAGGATGTCAATATGATGATAACATTTATAAAGTCATATAATCCACATCACTGAATGAACCAAAATCAAGTTCAAAGCCGGGAAATAACAGTTCCAAGAATTTCCAGAACCGATTACATGACAGGAAATGCATCATCTTTCACAAATGCATAGATACATTACCTTTCCTCTGGTGATCTGGTATTCATTATTGTTGAGCCCAGTAACAGATGAATTGCTGCAGCAGAGCAAACGCAAACATAATTCATAGTTGCGTTATTTTTCCTAACCATGAAGAAATCTAATTCAAAACTAAATGTAAGGTAGAAGTACATGATGTAAAGAGTGTGCTTTAGATAGGTGTAGTCATTTACCTGAATCGTGCAATTTCTCTCAGTGGTCCACCAATTCCACACCCTACATCCAGAACCTATTCAGAAACATAAAGTAGATGAGCATTAAATGGCGCAAAGGGTCCACCTTTGAGCGCTCAGTTAAGGTTATCAAACCTTTTGTCCTGGTTTTACGCCAAGCTGAAGAGCAAGAAAGTGCTCATGTCGTTTAATACTCTCTCGGAGTGATTCGCCATTCCATCTAAAAATCCAAAACTCATGCTAATCAATATAAACTAGAGTATAAGCATTTGTGTTCGCAAGAAACTTATAGATAACTTCAAACGACTTATAGAGGAACCAGAAAGTCAAGAATAACCTGTGTGCAAAATGGAAGGATTCCCCCCATCCGTACTCATAAAAGCTAGTAGCAAGGTCATAGTACTTATTAACCTGAAATATATTTTAGGATTATTCATTCCAACAGGCAATGTTTTGTGTATTAAAAAAGAACATTAACGATGATCTTAACCAAAGATGAGAAATGCATATAGGCTTTAGTTGTTGGAACTATTAAGGAAGCAAAAAATGCCGTTAAAACTAATCAACTGTTTGGATTTACCATGTCTGTGTAATTTGCTTTTCTTTCTTCTTCATCTCCTCCATGGAAGACATGATATTGCTCATACCTGAACCGCCGAATCACTAAAATTAATAGTGTACAGGAAAAAGGACTCCCAAAAAATTAAATGAGAAAACAGTCTAAGTTCAAAACACTTTCATACGATGCATACCCGAGATGTGATATTAGAAGTAACAAAACGTAATTATTGAACACAGAACAATTTTGGGCATAAATCAATCAATTATGTTAAATAGAAAATGAGTCGGGCCCTCGTGAACGTGACGGTAGTGAAATACACGTCAAAAGGATCTTAATAGAGGCAGCAAAGTCTAGAGGGGACCATCTTAGTCTCTTTTTCCTGCTGTACTGAAAGCTCAGTTGCGAACAGAAAAAAAAAAAAAAACAGAGGAAAATTGAATGCCATCATCATATTTCGTGGATTTCATACAGATTAAAAATGGGAATCGCTATCGTTGATTCAAAAAATTGGAGACAGGGTTAAATAAATAAATAAAAGGAAATATTGAAGCTAGCATCCAGAGTTGATCTTAGTGTGTTATTTCGAAACAACGAAATACGAGGAAGGATCATGCATGAGAAGAAAACGCGAAATTGCAAGTGAATCGGAGAACGAAACTAGGACCGAGCAATTTCCACGTTGAAAAAGGAGGGGAAAAAATTACTTTTCGACGGCGGTGAGAACATCGGATTTATCGATCTTGCCACCGAGATTCGAGGCGAGATCCATAGCGCCAGACTTCGACATAATGCAACGAGCGAGATCTGCAACTGCGGATCAGAGAAGATAAATATAAAGGGAATCTGAATCTAAACAGACATTGCAGGAGACTTACAAGGTCTTCTGACGGAGAGGGAAAGAGATGAATCGGAGTAGTGGGGAAGAGCTTAGAGAGGCACCTGACTGGCTTTAGTTATAAGAGAGGAATAGATGTGACAACAAGCCGTCAACCCCCAGCGTGGCAAAGAGTGTACAGATGAATTACCATATTATCCTCTCTATCTCTAGTGGCAAAATTGTTTAATTAGAGCAGTCCTGACCCCTAAAGAAATATAAAAAATTAAATAAGTGGTTTGGTATTATACGCAAAATCGTAGGTATATTCTCCAAAATAATACGTAACACTCTATTAACTTCACCAACTAGAAAATTTTCATTAACGAAGAAGCAAGAAAAGCAAATTTTCATTCGTCTAATGAAAATTTTCTATTTTTGTCTAGATCATGGATTGAATTCTCCAAACCAGTAATTCCACTATTAGCATCAATTTTGATATCATACGTTTTTAACAGCTGATTAAATTCCTTCTCACCAAAATCGTGTAGAACAACCATTAATAATTTTATGTTTAGTGATTTCTTAACACAACGTATAATCTAGATAATTAAATCATTCAACGTTACGTATAATTTAGTTTAGTCAAATTTATTAGTGTTATGCACCATTCCTAATATACCATGTGATTACTTTTGTTCATGAACCTCGTGGTGTACTTACGTTATCCGGATTGAGAACGTCGAAAACAAAGTTCTCATGTAGAAGCAGACCCCTGACATAATCCAACAATGACTCGATGATATAACATAAGGATCGTCCCTTAGTGATTCCCGGTTAGAGTGTCTCAAGTGTAAATCATGCCATATGTAAGCATTCATTTTGAGCTGGTCAAACCTAAGAAACGCCATGAGAAGATCGTCACAACTCATGTTAAGTCCAAATGATCATTCCCTCTGAAATATTTCCTAACGTTCTTTGCATATCCACGTATCTTACCAATAAGATTGTATACTTGCTCCTCATCCGAATATCCATCCGACCCCGTTTACTAACATGGACTAATTAATCTTTATAAATACATCCCTCTCTCGCTACACTTGTTTTAGTTTATCTCTCCAAACTTTTCTACTGTTTTCACTAGTTTTCTTCAAAGTTCTCACATTTAATTCAAAAAAAAAAAACTATAAAGGCTCGACTTTTAAGAGGTTTTCAACCGTAAACCGTTATTTTCTCTCCTCTCTTGGAGATCTCTTCATTTTCTCCTTTGAGACATCTCTCCGACCTCGTCTTTCGTGTCATTCTTGACCCAAATCCACCTAAAAACTCTTATTTCTCTTATCTTCAGCGAAGTTTTTCCTCAACCACTGCAACTCGCTAATGACGTGATATTAATTTTTCTCAATTGTATGATCACAACTACGCTCTCAGCTTGCTTCAAAATAGAAGAATAACTCAGCTTACAAACTAGTTTTAGAGAAGAACTTTTCTATTTATTTCTTACATAACAATTTTCTTGGGTCCAAAATTTTTTTGGGCAGAGCTTCACTTAGGATCCTGTGTTTCATCTCTACAACTCAGCCATGATATCCGAATTTATAGCCAGAGCTAAATTTTCCAATTTGGTGGACATGTGTCGCCCGCCGTCCATTCGTGTCGACACCATCTACTTACAAAAATTGTGTCACAGTTGCTAAGTTACCTAGTTTTGTCACCGCTTGCCTGCCTTGTTTTCATTCACGTGGCTCATGCATAATTACACCCTTATTATTTAGTGATCTAATGATTATCGAGTAGACGATTCCCTGATTCAAGCTAAGGTTTGTGCCGATGATCCATTTTTCGACCTAATAGCTTAACTTTCCTGGCTTGGTTGAGCCTATCATACCAATTTGGGGTCATTTTCTTTTACCTTTGTGAGTCTCGATTTTGGCACCAACACAAAGTCTCTTTCAATCTATTTCTAATAATTTTAGAGATGACTTTTTATAGTAAATTACTGAGATTTAAATCCTTCATGTTTTCAAACCATCAATATTTGGTACAAGAGACATAATTATTGCATTCACTTCCCTGGGCATAAAATCATTCGCAAAAAATGATTGCACAACATTAGTGAAATCACGTCTGATAATTAGCCAAGATGTCTGATATAATTCTACATTGTAATTGTTCGGTTCTAGAGCGTTACTTAGAGGTGAAAGTAGATAATAAACCTCTAAAGTTGAAACTAGAATAACCAAATGATGGATCATATGTTTAAAGCATCAAAATTTCATAAGACGAATTAATACTTTACTCGAAACTTCATATTCACCACCATAATGCACCTCGAGAAATTTTGAAAAGTACATTGCTGCTTCAATCTTAAGGGGAAATATTTGAAAGATAATTGATAATTAGTAATCAATGAATACAAATACCACCTCAATTGATGGTAGTTGAGAAAATCCATTTAATATCTCGAAGGTTAAGATTTTTCAAAATAATTCTAATCCATGATCCAATATACCCTTCTTAATGTCTAACGAATCTATAAGAGCCAGACTAGACGAAGTGATCAAACACATGTAGATTATGGACCATTATTGAGAGGTAACAATAAAAGTACATAAGAGATTTCTAAAGTTGAAACTAGAGCAACTAAAGGATGAATCATATGTTCAGAGCATTAGAAGTTCAAAAGACAAGGTAATATCTCACTCGAAATTTTATTTTCACCACTAGAAAGCACCTTGAGGAATTTTGAAAAGTATACTGTTGTTTCACTCTTATTGTCTAATGGATCTATAACAATCAAATCATACAAAATGATCAAACGCTGAATCACGTTTGTTAGAGGATAATTGGACTATTCGATGAAAAAAGTCGAGGATCTTCAAAATGTAACCAATTAATTCATGACCTCACCAAAGAGATTAAGAGAACTTGGAGGTTCCTAAAACCTAGCTTTGTGTCAACCAAAGGAGAAGCTAGCATGGCCGTAGATAGCATAGCAAAATCCATTTGTAATGTCCCCATGTAGATCTTTTAGACAAGGCATTGATGTAATAAATTTTTAAGTATTTGAATGAAAGTATGTTTTATTGGGTAAAAAAAAAAAAGGCATTTAATCTTTTTTTTTTGGACTGGCATCAAAGAAAGAAAAATTCAAATAACATCAAGTTTCGGTCTGGTTAATGAAGAAAGCCAAGCGTCGTAGCATCTCCATAGCTTCGTCGCAATCCGGTTCGAACATATGGAAGACGTGATCTTTCCCTTTCGTCTCCATCATCTCCGCCTTTCCTCTCCACTTGCTCTTTATCAATCTCTCGTAATACATCTTCCCTCTCTCTTTCAGTATATCTTTCTCCGCCACCGTAATAATCACTCTCTCACAGCCCAATCTCTCCAGCTCCGGCGATTTGTCCGTAAAAGGATTGATCCACGCGTCATCGGATCCCTTCTCCGACGGGCAGACGAATCCCCACCATCCGTCCACCATTTGTTTCCTCGCTTTATCCGTGACCTCTGATCCGATCGGTTGGGTTCCCCAGAAATACGGATGGATCATTCCGACCCCTTTGATTTTAACGGTTTGACCCGTACCAGGGTCCGATTGCGTTGCTCTGAACGCGAGGTGGTGCGAGATGTTAGCTCCGGCACTGTCTCCAACTAGGAAAAATCGGTCCAAGTCAGCGTAGTCGTTAATCCAAGGCTCGATTCCCTCTTCGGGTCGGTTCTTGTGGGCTTGAATCCACTGCAACGCGTTCCATGAATCTTCGTACGCCGTAGGAAGTGGATGTTCTGGGGCTAGTCTGTCGAAGTAATTACACAGACGTTTATCCACAAAACCTCGTAAAACCGTAAAATTAGGTTCGCTAAGTAAACCGGATTACCTGTAATCGACAGAGACGGCGATGATGTTAGCCTGGGCGACGAGTTTGTTAAGGCTGGTGTGGTAACTGGGATCGCCGGCAGAGGAGATGACAAATGCGCCGCCGTGGACATAGAGAACGAGTGGAAGCTTTTGGCCGGGTTGAATCGAGTCGGGTTTGTAGATTCGGGCGGACAGGGGGGTTTTCGGATCAATGATGATATCTTTTGACAGTACTCGGGTTTCTGGGTCTAAACCGGGAGGGCAAACCTCGGTTCCCGCTAGTCTCTCTAACGTACCGTCGCTGTGAACAACTAACCATGGAAGTATCTCCAGCGAGACTCGCTCCTTCTTTGATTCCATGGGAGATAGAGAAAGACAGTGTTTGCTGCGAATAGAAGACCTTTTTTAAAAAAGTAGACGATTTTTTCCGCGGAAGCATTCGAGTAAAGATCGGTTTCTTCAAAGACAAAAAGTCATTTTAATATGATTTATTGGGTGACTCGGAGTGATTCGCGTGTTTGATCTCTCTAAATATAGATTTAAATTAATGATCATATAAGAATTAGGACTAATAATACAGTGTAGAAAAGTAATACATAATGATTCGAAGACAAAAAAAACCTATATAAGGATTAGGACTAATAATACAGTATAGAAAAGTAATACATAATGATTCGAAGACAATAAAAAACTATATAAAAAATTAGGACTAATACAGTATAGAAAAGTATAAGTCAATTATGAGAACTACAATTTTTCATAAATACTAGTATTTTTATTTTTCATAAATACTAGTGTTAACGACCTATAAACAAACGACATAAAAACTTGATAGCCAATAAGAGAAGCTTTACATTGCTTTTACATCAATAGTCTTTTACTTCGGCGGAGCATGCGAGACAAGAGTTTGTCTATTGGGGGATCCCCCATGGAGGACCTCAAACTTCTATATATATATAAAAAGACTTCGAACAAATGAATTTTTTACATATTTTTATTAGCTCAACCTATCCTTTTAATATACAAATACAAAGGACAAATTTTACCAATGTTATGTTAAAAAACTTTAACTCGCTCATGTTCTAATTGAAAAATCTCCGAAATGTATAAAAACATGTAATTCAGTGTAAGTTTGAGTACGGTTTTTATGTTTAGATGTGAGGGTCGGAGATTTAACGATGAAGTAAACTTCAGGATGAACAAGAAATAGTTGGAAAAGAGGATCACAAAAGATATCCCGAACCTCCTGTTTTAAAAGTGAAAGAGTTACAAAAAGAGAACAAATGGTTTTTACGAATGAGAAGCCAAGATCGGAATCTAACTCTTAGGAACTTTGATAGCCGAGCTAGAGAGTTAAAAGACAATCTGAGTTCTATCTTTCAAATCGTAATTTCGAGCGTCCTCCCAGATTTTTGTCCTTCTTTTATATTGATTGTGTTTCCCTATTTATATTAAGAGGGTGAACGTGAGACTTATAACAGGTGAGTTCGTGTTTAGAGGATTATCATTTGCTACGAGGTCGCGATAATCACCTCCAACAACATCTCAAACCCATAGTCCAATTAGCAGCCAAGAAGTTATAACCAATGGTTCTCGAAACAACACAACTCAAAGCAAGGCCTCCCTTTACAAGCTGAATTCATAACTCCTAAACATTCCATCTTATCGAAACCATCAAAATCTTTGGGAAGATAGTGAGCAAATAAAACATCGGACCTAGGGTTTGATTCAGAACAAGATCTTACCTAGAAAACAAAATTCAAGGCACATAGCCAATTCGAAGGTCCCTTTCTCAACCGTTCTCGAATAAAGAGTTGAAACCCAAAACTAAGCTTTGTTCCCCAAGACCACCACCGTCGCAGATTGTGCACAAGCGACCGAGCGCGAGACTAAACGTGAATCGAGATGATGGTGGAGTCTTCGTTGTTGGACCAGAATTGCCGCGTAGCCATCCTCAAAACCTCAACAATCTCATATTCAAGCCAAACAAAACAGGTCATATAATCGAACCCACCTATTTGCACGTTGGAGACTTGAGATCTTGTGGAACAGAGTTCACTATGCTTCACGAACCGACGAAAGAGGAAATTATAATGGAGAAGCTGCAAGTACTAAATAGAAGAGGAGGGAACCGGACCGGTCTTTGGGCCACCGCCAATCCCAGATCTGTATCTACGAAGAGTGGAGCTTTGGTTTCTGTGTTGGATAGAGATACTGGTTGTCTTGTTGTAGTTTCGTATTTGGGTTGGATTAAGTTGTACATATCATTTTGAAAACATAATTAATTAACACATGTCATTTCAATTTATTTTATTCAAATCATTCCAAAAACTAAGTATCAGTTAGAGCCATAGAATATAGAAAGAATTGTGTCCGATGACACATTTTTTCAAAATTTTAGGGTGTTATATCACTTATTGGTTTATGAACAAATCCATAACACATTTTTAAAGTCAATTACGAAACGGTCCTTCTGACAAATTTCTTCTCTCAACTGCATCAGAGGCTCCACTAGATTAATTCTTTTTTTTTTTTGCATCTTCTCCTCTCTCCCTCTCCTTTCTACGAGATCTTCTTCTCCTCTCTCTCTTCTCCTCTCTCTTCTATTCTGTTTTCTCTCTTCTCCTCTCTCTCTCTCTTCTATTGTTTTGCTCTCTCTCTCTCTTTTGTTGTTTTACTCTCTCTCTCTCTCTCTCTCTCTCTCTCTCTCTCTCTCTCTCTCTCTCTCTCTCTCTCTTTTTCTCTCTCTCTCTATGGAGGACGATTATAGAGAAAACCACTCTCGGATTACAACAAAACCGTTTCCAGATCTATGAGTTTTACAAGGTTTAATCTAAAACCTATCAAAGATATTTCTACAACAGCATAAATGTACATCGTTTATAACGCACTGTACATGAATCAACTATACAGCCTCCCAAGACATTTGTACACGTAGGAGCTGATAGCTTCATAGCAGTGATTAGGTACCTGTACAGGTAATTATATGAGGTGTTATACACGAAGCAACTATACAGTCTCTATAGATAGCTGTACAATCATCAGATACAAATGTACATATTAAAATAAATGAGGGTTGTATAAAGAGGATATGAATGAGTAATTATATAAGACGTTTTACACGAAACAACTATACAGTCTCTAATGACATTTGTACACGTTACCGAGATACAAGGAACTGGGGTATACTGGGTGTACAAACTATTGTACTGGGTGTACGGACTAGTGTACTGGACATACACACTGAGTGTATAGACTACTGTACTAAGTGTACAAACTGGGCGTAAAGACTAATGTACTGAGTGTCCAGACTGAGTGTACAGACTGGTTTATTGGACGTACATACTGGAGTACAGGTCTACAAACTGGGTGTTGTGGGACCCACAAATGTCACTTCACGTGGCACATCTCTGTACACCTCTGACACAAACCAGTGGCAAACCTGTAAATACAGCCAAACCAGAGGAAGGATTATGTAGTGAACAGTATCAAAATGTGTTATATCCTTTGTGTTAAAATATAAGTGTCATGACATCCTATTAAATTAGAAAATGTGCTATGACTACTAATTCACTCTAGAAAATATCCATAGCATGACAGTACCAAAAAAATAATTTGTAATATCTTATCTTTACTTCAATTCTCATAAAAATAATCCGCGCTTACCCTAGTTAACAATACACATTGATGAAGATGACAAGTTTTTATGGGAGGTCCAAAGATTTAGTTAACACAAAGTACTAGTTTATATATGTGTTGAGAGAATCATAAGTAAGTAACGCAAGAATTGACCGTCTGCCTTGTAATTTCTAAAGAAAAGTCTAACTTTCTCCATACACCACATAATCATCTCCCGCCTAATCCTCGGTGGCGTTCGTTCCAGAACACTTCTCCTCCGGCACTAACAAACAATTAAGAAGCTCTACTACCATCTATGGCTCTCTCCACGTCGATCTCAGCCACTCCTCTCTCTGTTTCGCTGCCCAAGTATCTCGTGTTACCCACGCGCCGCCGTTTCCAGTTTCCATTAGCAACTCTTGGCTCCTCGTCTCTTCCCGAATCATCGGCATCTTCGACCCATAGCTCCACTCCGGTCAATGGGAACTTGCCCAGTCCTTATGGAACTCGCAATAAGGATCTGGATAACAGTCCAGTTGCTCGCTTCTTTCGTTCCACCGAATCCAACGTTGAGAGGGTAAAACAAACCAAACCTTAGCTTATGTCTCTTCTCCTATATATTGATTTAAAGACTTAACTCGGAGTCTTTTTGTTTTGGGTTTTACTTTTGAGCTGTGATATGATTTGGGAAGATGAGGTCAGAGTTGATTGGTGTATGACTGTTTTGATATTTACAGATGATATTTGATTTCCGATTCCTAGCGCTCTTGGCAGTTGGAGGCTCGCTGGCTGGTTCGCTACTCTGCTTCCTCAATGTAACTTTTGTGTTTTTTCTTTTAATCTGTAATGTTTTCGTCATTACAACATACACCAGTGTTATGACTAATTGACTGACTATGTAGGGGTGTGTCTACATTGTAGAAGCATATAAAGTGTATTGGACTAACTGTGTCAAAGGAGTCCACACCGGTAAAATGGTCTTACGCTTGGTCGAAGCTATAGGTAAAATATTCTATCTATGAGTATTAAGACCTATATAGCTCGGTTTGTTTCGTTATAATATGAAAATTTGATGATCTTGCAGATGTTTATCTGGCTGGGACAGTTATGCTTATATTTAGTATGGGTTTGTATGGACTCTTCATCAGCAACTCTCCTCCTGATGTTCCTCCGGAATCTGATCGTGCCCTTAAAGCTTCTTCACTCTTTGGAATGTTTGCCATGAAGGAGAGACCCAAATGGATGAAGATCAGCTCATTAGATGAGCTGAAAACCAAAGTAGGGCATGTTATTGTTATGATTCTTCTAGTGAAGATGTTTGAAAGAAGCAAGATGGTTACTATCGCTACGGGTCTCGATTTGCTTAGTTATTCCGTTTGTATCTTTTTGTCCTCTGCTTCTCTCTATATCCTTCATAATCTCCATAAAGGAGAGCACTGAACCCATTTCATCTTTGTACAGACCGATATGTATTACATTGCTAGTGTTGATCATGAAGAACCAATTTGCTTATTATTATTATTTTATTCACTAGAGGAATAGTATATTTTCAAGTCATTCACATTATGTACATTTCGTAGCTTGGTTAAAGCAATGCCATTGATTTGCCTCACCCTCTCTCTTGATAGCTTCAACGACTTCCCTATCTCTTCAAACGACATAGGAGTCTCTCCGTTGAGTCCAAAGTAGAGTCCCAATACTCGAGATTCTCTTTCCGTAAGAGTTCCCAAAAGCTGCTTAATCTCATGCTTCATAAGTTCCTTTTTCACCATCTCCTCTGGCCTTGTTTCTTCTGGTCCACGTACAATCTCCTGAACATAGAAAAATAATATCAGCTCAAAGTTACTCATTGGATTGTTCATGAGAAAACTGAAATATACCTGCAATGTCATGCGGCCATTATGAGACGCGACTCGGTCCAATGAGATAGGGGATCTGCTCCGCTCCATGGCAAGTCTAACCGCTGAAACATGGATGTTCATATGCTCAGCGATCTCTTCACAGCTCGGCATTCGTCTTAGTTTTCTAGTCAACACATTACTAGCTTCCGCTACTTTTCCCGTCAACTCCCACATGCTTCCCTACACACAACAAGCTAAAACGATGCATTCACTAATTACTTACCACTTCACTTCCCATTTTGATTTTATTTTCTATGTAGCATTAGAATATGACTTAACATGGTCGAAACTTTACAATGTAACACATATTCTTTAATCAGAATGTGAGAATTGAGTGATAGAGAAGCAAGGCTCACCGGCAATTTGACTAGTCTAGACTTGTGAGCGATAGCTCTTAAGATGGCTTGTTTGATCCACCAGTAGACATAAGTTGATAGTTTGTAGCCTCGCTCAGGATCAAATCTCTCAGCGCCTCGAAGCAGCCCTATGCTTCCTTCTTGAATCAAATCTTGAAGACTCAATCCTTTGCCTTGGTACCCTGTTGCAATAGAGACAACAAGTCTCCGGTAACAACGAGTAATCTTTTCTCTAGCTTCCTTTCTTCGGCATAGTATTTCATTAGCACTACGCTTCTTCCTTCCTTTGCCATTACTAGACAACAAAGCTGATATTACCATTTCATTTTCTTCAACACTTGTTCCAAGATTTTCAAGTTTTGCTCCTTCCTGGAATTTTTTTTAGTTATCACAATTCTTAGTTTAATTGTTAGGCCATGTGAGGTATTGGAAAGAAATGATGTCGAAGTGGAACCATAATACCTTGAGGTACAAGCAAAGCTGGACCTCCTCTAAACGACTCAAAAACCCAGAACGCGAAGAAGCTGCAACAGGAACACTAGGAACACTAAGTGTATCTTCTGCTTCAGCGTCTTCCTCTTCTTCCGGCTCCAAACGCTCGAAGCCAGCTCTTCTCCTCCTCCTCCTCTTCCTTCTCTTTTCTGATTGAAATCCCCATTTCTCAGGTTTGATCATTACGGAGCTCTCAGCCGCTCTATCTAGCATCACTTCACTGGAAACCAGAGCCGTTACAAGCTTTAAGGAAGATGGGGATGGTGAAGTAGGGGAAGGTTGACATTGGTGAGTTGTTCTGAGTAACTGCGAGATTGTTGGGACGGGAGGTGACGGACACATGGTTGCGGTGGCTGTGGTGGGAATCGTCGCCATGGATGAAGCAACAGAGCTTCCACACCTTTGATTTCTTTTCTTTCTATTTTTATCTTCTTTTTGGTCCAATGGATTGGAGGCAGAAGATAATTCGCTCATAAAGAGCCTCTGTGTCATCAGTTATTATCCGCAATATATTTGTGTGGAGTTGTTTTCTTTTCTAATATTTTTTTGACAAATTTTAATGGTAAGATCACTCGGAAAAATGTAAAATTTGTAGATTTACATTTAATTTTTCATCGTCATCATCCGATAATTCTATCTTAAATGTTACTATTTTTTGCATTGTTGTTGATTAGTTAGGATTATTGCGTAAGCAATCGTTTAGAATTAATTAATTACTGCTCTCAGTTGTATGTGCCCGACTATCGAACTTTTATGCAAAACCCAAATTCAACTGTGTTGGATCCTAATAAAAGGCCCAATAGAGTTGGATTCTTTTTTGTGAAAAGTTGGATCCATTTCAAATTTTGTGTAACGCATATATATCATATGGAATTGATGCGCAATTGTAAGTTTTCAATTTTTTTATTGGTCGGCTGAGCAATTGGAGTTATGTAGAAGAGATATGGACCAAGGGTCATTGTCGAGTGTCTTGACCCCACGTGTTGCAGGGTGGGCGCAACGCGCTGTTGTAAAACTTGCCTGTGGTGTACTGTGGGAAACACGCGGAGCTCTGTCAATCCTCGTGACTAAAAGGTAGGCTCCACTAATACCGCTGACGTGGAATTGTCCACAGTCTAACCAAAAACCTCCTTCGTCATTTACGTACATAAATTTCAATACATTTTTATTTTTCACTAAATCTTTTTTTTTATCATAATTGGATACGAAGTACTAAATATTGAATTTGAAGCTTTTTTTGTTGCAAATTTTTGTGAGGATTTCTTATTAAATCATGCTTAAAATTTTGTTGCAAACTATAATGAAATATTTGTTTTCTTGACGAACCTCACTTGTGAGCAAAAAAAACTATAATTAAAGAAAGAGTAAAAATAGATATTAATAACATTTATATGATGAACTAAATAATCTAAAAAATGTACACAAAATATTTATTTTTTTATAAAAAGAGGTAATCTGAATTAAAAGTCAACTAATTTCTTCAAATCAATATAGTCGTCGACTAAACCTAACTAACTCATATGTGATATAGTTTCAAATGAAACTCAAATTCTCAGAAAAGTGAAATAATACATTCCCCAAGATAACAATCACTATACCACAATGAGTTAATTCACAAATTATTTATAAAAATACGAAAACACAAGTTTCGGTTTATTTAACTTAACTAAATCTTCGAGATATGTTAATATTATGTTTAGTTATGATTTACCTTTAATTATCAAATTTATTTACTTGTATATATATGTTTCTTGTCCTTTAACGATATACACTATTATGTTTTTTTAAGGGCAGTTCCCCTTCCACCACATACCTACATCCGCTCCTGCAACCAACCAAAACTGGATGATACATTTAAGTCTCCAAAAATATTGTCGAAGAAAGACATATCTCATAGACTAGGCCAGACTAAATTTTATACTACTAGCGATTATAAATGACTCAAAATTATTTGTTGGCACGAGCTAACTACCCCATGTTTGGTTGTTTATTGAGAAAAGTAATGGTCAAGTTGTTCATATAAATCTTCACCAGATGAGAAATAAGAGGAAAGAATTTTTCTTGTTTTTCTAAATTAATCTCTTTGTTTCTCCCATATGGGTGATTAAGTAGTAGAAATCGAAAATGACAATCATACCAACTGGTTAAACTCTCTTGATTGAGTTAAAATGCATTGGTCTGATATAGACAATATAAACAAGATATTAAATCATGGTTGGTTTATTCAGATCACATTTCGTATGCAAGAAGGTCATTGATTGTCCACATTAGAAATGTTGATCACATGAAAATTCTTTGAGTGGATATATTGTAAGCACGAACTCTAAATTACAACAATTGTTTCAACTCTGCGATCAAAGGTTGTAAGAAAACAAATGACATGCACATATGCATAGAACTAGAAAAAAAAAAAACTCAAGAACATAAATTCCCTATGCACACATTGGGTAGAAACTTGTATCGCTAGAACTACTAGCCACGATAAATACTTGTTATGGTACATACTTAATGGATAATTCTTCGATGCATAGACAGACACAAAATTCTAATCTCCTTATCAAATTTAGAATATACCGTTTCAAAATGTTTTACATCTTTACATCAAAAGGGTGTGTAACCTCACCATTTTTTTTTGTTGTTGCATGTAATCTCATTGACACATATGTCCTTTTTAGTGATATAATTGGTCCAATTCCCTGTTTTTTTTGTGTCGATTTGGCTGGGTTTTCGATCCGGATTTTTTGTTCAACCTTAGTGTAGGTGATGGCCATTCAATGGAAATGTTTCAGTTTCCACACATATGGTGAATCAAATTATAAATTCAAATGCAAAACTTATCGCGAACTTTTGATAGATTTTTTTATAAAGAAATTGCATTTTTGCAATGTCTTTAGCGATTATCAAAACTCAACTGATTATAGAACGAAAATATGATTGTCGACGAAATTGCGATGTTATTTAGACCCAAATAAAAATTACAAAGGCTCTCTACTTTTTTCTTCCACTAATTTAAAGTTGAGGTATCTTTTGCCTTTAGCAATAAAGTTGATTGATTATCTTTCGAGTATATAGTAATCCTAGAGAACCTGATGCTTTAATTTTGGTGATGCCTCTTCTCTAACAAGACAAAGGATAATTATTGAGATAACATTAAAATAAACACACGTGAAGGAATTGGATTTGCCAAATGAGATAACCATTCCAAGTCATAAAGATAGACCCACTAGACAACATTGTTCAGTCCTATTTTTATGTCTCTCCACTTTCAATTGTCTCTTTTCTCGTGTCTGCATTATCGCATGTGACCTCCAAAAACATTCCACCTACGCTTACTTTCTCAGACTTATTAAATATACAAAAGTATTTTTTTAATTACAATTTACATCCAAGTAACAAATTATTTTAAAAAAAATTCAAAGTAAAATTGTATTTTTCTGCGAGTGAATTGAGTGATGAGTGTAAAAACAAAATTGGGGGTGGAGCGTGGAGAGCGTTCGGTCCGTGAGGATATGAAAGAGATTTTGGTGACCATCAACTTTTTGCCCTTTAGCTCCCACTATATATACACATCTACAAGATATATTCGCTACATGACCGATTGACTCTTCGTCTTTTTTCACTCCCACGTTCTGTGCTCCAGCTACGGAGAGAGAATCTCTGTGGTACTCATTGATTTTAATTTCCGTTACGATTTTGAAATTTCACCTAGATTCCTTCCTTCAATTTCGGATTGCTTTCGACGGTTATCATTTATCTTACTTTTTGTTCTGGAATATTTTAGGTTCCCTTTTCCGAATTTTACGCCGTGTGTTTCTGTGCTGGAGTTTAATCGGAAAGTTGAATATGGCGGACGAGTACAAGGAGGCGTTGTTGGAGAAGCAGAAATACTACGACGGATGTCCGGGATGTAAGGTGGAACAGATGAAACAGCTCCGTCGAGGATATCCTTACCTCGAGCTTTCCTTCGTTTGGATCATCGTCCTCTCTACTTGTAACCTTCTTTGATTCTCATCCAGTTTTTTTTTTTTTTTTTCGCTCGTTTACGATTTTCCTCTGGAATTTTTGAATTCGTAGGGTCTTTGACTGATTCGACTAGTTTTTGTTTTTGACTTTTCAACTAATTTGAAGATAGTGGGTAAAATGATTTGGCTAATTGATTTTGCCACCGAGGCTTTGGATCAAAATAATTGCTAATTGTGAGGAAACTTGCTTGTGTCAAAAGTAATGATTCATTTTACAATTTCTCATGCGTTCTCATTTGAATTCATTTGTTTGCAGCTCTGCCAATTTCCTCACTCTACCCCTTCCTCTATTATATGGTGCGTACTTGATTACAGAGTTTAAGAGCTATGATATTACTGGCTATTCGCATGATTTTCTTGTCCAAATTGAGAGAGATCTTATCACAGTACCGTACTGTTATCACAGGCTCTCAATACTACATCTCTTATGTCTTCTTTGTTTTCATAGATTGAAGATTTTGGTGTTGCAAAGACGGAGAAAGATATTGGGTTTTATGCTGGATTTGTAGGTGAGAATTAGACATTGACTCATTCAGATGTTATTATTCTGCATTGATTTTCCATATTCTTTACCATTTGTTCTAATTGATCTCTTAATACTTCCAAGGGTGCTCATTTATGCTTGGCAGAGCATTGACATCAGTGTTCTGGGGAATTGTGGCTGACCGTTATGGAAGAAAACCAATTATACTCTTGGGAACCATCTCAATGTTAGTATCCTTAACAAGTAATCTTGATTACTGTATTCCTGTTCTTATTTAAATGGCTGATTAGTTAGTTATTGCAGTGCGGTTTTCAACGCTCTCTTTGGCTTAAGTTCAAACTTTTGGATGGCCATTGGCACAAGGTTTCTTCTTGGGAGTTTCAACTGTTTGCTTGGAACAATGAAGGTAACCTCTTTGTTGCCACAATTATTCTTGGTTTACCTTTTGTTTCGCTACAGATTACTAGTTGCCTTTTCTCATATCTAATAATGTGAAAACTTTCAGGCATATGCGTCAGAGATATTTCGTGACGAATATCAAGCTACGGCAATGTCAGCTGTAAGCTTTTCTGTCACCTATCTTGTATATGTTTTGACTGTTGGAGTCATGACGCTTGTAACTTTACTTATTACAGGTTAGTACTGCTTGGGGTATTGGACTCATCATTGGCCCTGCTCTAGGGGGTTTCTTAGCGCAGGTAAGTCTATCATTTCTAACTTTTATATTCTGAATGCTTGAAGCTCTTTATGTATCCATCTCGACTTACTGTAAATTTCCTGCATATTGATTCATGCTTTTCACTTTTCTAATTTAACGCCTTTCATTGTTCTCCAAAATCAGCCTGCAGATAAATATCCAAGCGTGTTCTCCCAAGATTCCATTTTTGGCAGGTTTATATTCTTACCTCTCTTTTAAGTGGTTAGCAGAATGGAGACTATGGAATCTCATGAAATAATATGCTAATTGCAATGCAGATTCCGGTATGCGTTGCCGTGCTTTACAATATCAGCTTTTGCATTGGTTGTGACAGTACTATGCTGCTTCATTCCGGTACTTTATTTTTCTGCCAAGCGTACTCAGATTCTTTGTTTTCATTGTCAGAGTCTGCTTTGAATATATATTTTGCACAGAGTTCACTCAAGAGTCTCTTATGTCTTTCTCTGAGTAGGAAACACTGCACAATCATAAGCAGGACAGCGCATCACATGATGACTCATATGAAATACTTGAAGCTGCAACTGGAAAAAACCAAAGGAAGGCTTCTCAAGGATCTCTCTTTAAGAATTGGCCCCTAATGTCGTCTATCATCGTTTATTGTGTTCTGTGTCTACATGATACTGCATACTCTGAGGTAAGTAGTTGAAGCTTGAGTTTTCTGCATACCCTTACCTGATAACCCTCATTTAGTGGACTCAACTAAGGATTTAGTTTTTTACTGCTAAACTTGCAACTTTCACTAGTTTCTTATCTTGGATAAAGTTGAAGATCAAAGTTAAGAGGCTTACATGTGTTGTCTGGAACAATAATAGTGAAGTGCTGGTTTTGTTATTCTCTAGTGCAGTCTGTTGTATCTAGCCTAGTCTTTATGCAGTAGAAAAGTTTGACATTTTGGAATATTCTTATTCTTGGGTTTAGTTGGGTCGTAATCCCTTGGTTCTTGATTTTGTATCTTGATTCCGTTGAAGAAATAGTTCTTACCAGAGTAAGATTTATGGAACAGCATTAAGAGCTCCAAAGTTTTGTTGTCTTTGTCTGAAGAAAAATGTTCATCACTTGGAATCTGGCGATGCAGATATTTGCACTATGGGCTAACAGTCCAAGGAGATATGGAGGTCTGAGCTACTCAACCAATGATGTCGGCACAGTTCTTGCTATTTCAGGTATGCAGAAAATCCTGGCTCCTTGTGTTCAGTGGTAGTATTTTGTAATATCTAACCATGAAACTCTAAATATGTAACAGAAGTTGTATAAAGATTTGACATTGAAAACCAAGAAAAGACTTTTGAAAATGAGGATTAGTGGTTGGTTTGATTCGAAAATGTATGAGAGTTGATCAATGATGAATAAGCAGGGTTCTGTTGCTGATCAACGATTCTACTATAGGTCTCGGCCTATTCTGTTTTCAGGTTTTCGTTTATCCTTTCGCCGAGAGACTGCTAGGACCTGTACTGGTCACCCGTTTTGCTGGGGTCAGTTGATTTTCCTTTTGATCTGATCTTTGCTTGTCTGAAAATTATATGTAGTTGCCACAAGATAAGAGATGGTTCTTCTGACAATTTCTTTCGTTTCAGGCTCTGATGATACCAATACAAATGAGCTATCCTTTTATTGCAAGTTTATCTGGTCTCAGTCTAAGCCTTATGTTAAACTGTGCGTCAATCCTCATAAACGTGCTAAGTGTAAGTCCAAAATCAATGAGCTCATCATGGCAATATGTCCGGCTGCTTAAGAATCCTTTTGACATATTTGGTTTTTTTTGTGAATGTAGGTCTCTGCTATAACTGGGTTGTTGATTCTGCAAAATAAAGCAGTGGATCAGAGCCAAAGAGGGGCGGCTAATGGACTTGCTATGACTGCCATGTCTCTTTTCAAAACCGTTGGACCGGCCGGTGCTGGCATCTTGTAAGTGGATTTTCGAATGAACACTTTTTTTAAGTAAATTCAGAGAAATGCCTCAAAACACAAATCTGAAATCTCTATTTCTGGCAGATTCTCTTGGAGCGAGAGGAGACTAAACGCTGCGTTTCTACCAGGGTCGCATATGGTGTTCTTCGTCCTGAACCTGATTGTTGTGGTTGGAGTAGCTCTAACGTTCAAACCATTTCTAACCACGGCTCGAAGATAAAAATTCGTTTGAATACGGCAGATAGGGAATGTATGGACACGTTGATTCTTTTAATTTCAGACTCGAAAGAAACCGTAATCAAATTTCACTAACCTTAGAGGTTCAGTTTTTTTTTGTTTTCTCTTTATTTTCCGTTGCCTGATTGCATGATTGTAGAAGTATCGATGACAGAATAAGGTACATCAGAAAATTAGCATCACCGTTTGTCATTAGCGTTTAGGGTTGTTTATCGTATACAAGTGGATGCCATCCTGAAGTTTTCTATTGATCGGCAGATAAATCGTTAATCTAATGGTCCATTTTTCACAGTCGGCATCCAATTAAAAATATAGGAAACTTTTTTACCTAGATTATAGAAATAATTTGTGCGAATTTTTCCATTGGTTTGGTATTGAAAAGTCTCAAAGGTGGTAAAAGGTTGTATTGTCGGAACCACATGGTGTAATTTGTGATAAAAAAAAGGGAAAGTTAAAGAAGCTGACAGCATTGATAGAACATTAAATTAAGTTATAGATCTGATAAAGCCAAAAAAAAAAAAATGGTAAAATATCTATTTTGGCGTGGACAAACATGACCATGACCACGTGAACTTGCATGTATAAAATTGGCTAGTTGCTTCGGGTGTTCTAGAGTAAGGTGGGTATGTCGGCCTAGTTTCAGGTTCTAGAA
This sequence comes from Euclidium syriacum, assembly GCA_900116095.1. Classification (NCBI taxonomy): domain Eukaryota; kingdom Viridiplantae; phylum Streptophyta; class Magnoliopsida; order Brassicales; family Brassicaceae; genus Euclidium; species Euclidium syriacum. The sequence goes on along the minus strand of FPAK01000007.1, from coordinate 6,898,497 downwards.
TGGTGACTGAGTTGTCTTACATCTTTTTGGTGGGTTGGTTGCTTTCTCCCTCCACTTGAAATGTTGAAATCAAATGAGATAATATACGAAAAAAAGAACATGTTGTACGGTAAACTAACATTTATCTTTCAAAGTCTAGTACCACATTTTTTTTTTTTGGCTTTTAACCACAAAAGATGCATTTTTTACATCTGAGCAAATAAATCCAACCATTTACTATAACTATAAGTAATTTGTGTGTCACTTTTGTCCTATTTTTCTTGGGATATCCTTACATATTCCGACAATCCAACGAAATTGTTATTAGTTTCCATCTTAGTGGTATTTTAAAATTAAGGTATCATTTTTCATTGTGAGTTTTTTTCCTTTTTAAAGTGATTCCCTTAATTTTTAACCTTTTTTTGAAAATAAACAAATGTTCAAGTCTAAGAGGTTTTGATAACATTTTATTCTTACCGATTTCAATACTTATTTATGATATGTTTTAAAGTTTTTTCTAGGTACTTATATGCCATTACGATGTCTATTCCGCTTGTATTGTATATTTATGATTATTACTCGAAATGGATGTATTTAAGAGTCTAATGGAGTCAATGTAGTAAAAAGGGAAGAAACATGAAGATTATTCAATACTTATGAATCAATTTGGACTTGGGGATTGATCAATACTTACAAAAAGACCAAATAAACTATGAGAACAACATATTTACAAGAAATATAGCATCAGTTGGGACATCTCCACTAGCTATTTCAAGACCTAACCTATGAGAATAAATATATAGATGTCAGTTTCCACCTCTAATTCGTTTCGAATCGATAGGGTTATCAAAATATACAATTTTTTGTGAAGGATGTCAGAACTATTGAACTAACGAGATGAAATCAGGTCCATAATGAACATTCAACCTGGGGTCTCCTGGTTAATCAATCCAAAACATCCTGGTCAATCAACCTAAAGACTTGGGTCGACCGACACAATTTGATTCCACCAAATTTTCCCATGTGAAAATTCTTCTATGTTTCACCCTTGTACTCCATTATATAACCCCTCCTCCCTCTTCAATCTCCATAATTTCGCATCCTCTGACTTTGGTTTTACCACAAAAAATCAGTTAAATTCATTTTCTTTTATGTAATACTAATAGTTTTAGGGGTTATAATCCTTAGTAGTTTAAGGGTTTGAAGCCTCCGGTAATTATAGTTTCTTTTATGTTTTTAATAAAATTTATATGTTCGAATATTTCTTCTAGTTGTAAAAGCTAAAAAAATGAAAAGAAAAAAAAAACACATAAAAGACAAAAGTTTACCTTTTTCTCCAATTCTTGTGGGGCGTCAAATAAGGTTTATTTTTTTTTTGTTAAAAAGGACTTTCCTAAAAGTTCACAAAGTTAAGGCCTGAGGGGGTTAATGATTTATTGTCCACCACAAAAATAGGTACACAGGCCATGATGGCAGCCGACGTGAAAGTTAAGAATTTTATTTTTTTCTTTTGTGGTCGAAAGTTAAGAAATTTATAAAATACAAAACTCATATCATTATTGCAAGTCAAACTATTGTTAACAAATGAAACGTGCTCCTTCAAAATTCTATTTAAGATGGAAGTCTACAACTAAAACGTGGACTGCTTAGGAAATAGATCTCCAAGTGAATGAAATTAGATTTTGTTATAGTAGTATTAATTTACAATTAGAGTTAAGAAATCGTTTTTTTTTTTCTTCTTTTCCGGCTAAGGCCAATTCCAACATTGCACCAAAACCTTAAATTTGGAGTATATTACTCTCCAACCGAACGACATCGCGGACGGCAAAAAAAAATATTTGATGTTTTGTGAACAGTGTCACAAAACACCAAAAAAGAAAATTATTTTATTTTAATTTTTCATTTAGAATATGTATTAAATTTATATTTATCAATTGATTATACTTTACTAATATGAATAAATTGCTGTTTTTGAAATGATTAAAAGGTTTTTTTAATAATATAAAATAAATAACATATTAAAGATCAATTAAAATACTTAAATCATAAAAATACATAATTAAAATCGTACACACATTTTAAAATTACATAACTGAAACCAAACACACATAAAAAGGAAATGCAACAAGGTAAATTTAAAGACATATAATAGAGATTTAAACTATAATTTAATTGTATCCTGGAAAACCGGAAAAATCGGGAAAACCATTTTCGTCTCCGTTAAGAAAATCACAGTACGGGGTAAACTCTTGTTGCCCACTTGGTGATCTTGGGTCTTCATCTTGATGTTGTTGTCCTTGAACTTGGTTTTCTTGAGCTTGTTGTCCTTGAACTTGATTTCCTTGAGTTTGATCTCCTCGATAACGAAATACTCTATATTGAGATCCGTGATATTGGCTTCGAGAACCTTCCCCCTCTTCTTCATATTGGTTTGTTTGTGCTCTTCTTCTAAGAATATCCGCTCTTTCTTCTTCAATATAAGCACGTTTTGCTGGATCATTTATAGAACTCAAATCTACGAGTAACATTTTACGCTCGTGTTTCTTTCTTGCGAGCTCCATTTTCTGTTTGTTTATTTCGTTTCTTTCAGAATTACCTTTAACCACAGCTTTGAGAAGCTTATCATTTTGCTCCATAATTTGTTTAAATTGCGTATCAGAATATTGTTGTCTCTTTGCTTTTTTCACACCCATAGGCCTGTTTGATAAGTTACCAGCAGATTCTTCACTATTTATATTTAGATCGAATGAATTCATACCAGGGAATGGCGATGACTCATCTTGGATCGATGAAGATGATCTAACATTATGATTTTCTTCTGGGAATGCAACGGCTCTATTACTGTGGCTATTTGAAAATTTCTCAATATCTTTAAGGATAGGCCAAACGTGATCGAATCTGAATCCTTTCTGGTATTTGGGTTCTTGTGTTAATAACATCTTTGCTTCATTTAACTGATTTAATATTGATAGAGAGAAAAATATAAAATAAGTTAGCAAACACAAAAAACAATAAAGATATAGAAACTACAAACAATCTAGCTATATATATACACTTACAATGTCTTGCTCATAAGCACCGCTAGGATTCTTATTTTCGATTTGGTTAACGCATCCCCTCAGCTTTGAGACTGCGGTAAGAATATTCGTCATTCGAGTTTGCAAAGATCTTGGTGGCTTTGACTGAGGAGAAGTCTTAGATTTGTCGTACTCAATGTGAACTCTTGCCCAAAACTGATCTCCTGATTGGTTTATCCCTATGATTGGATTTTGAGAAACGTCAAGATACACATGGCATAAGTGTTGATCTTCTTCAACAGAAAATGACTTAGAACGAGCTGTGGCCATTTTAGAAGGGATATTTGTAGTAAGAAAACGATGTGGAGATATGTGATCATTCAACAAGAAGTACACATTTTATAGAGAAGTAAAGTCACAAGAAATGGTTAAATCTTGGCCACTTAATTTCAAAGGCTAAGATCGATTTGTATTGTTCTGAGATTGTGATAATTGATATAGACGGATGTGACAAATCAATGCAACGGTTAGATCTTGGTCGACAAAATTCAAGGCTAAGATCGATTTGTATTGTTTTGAGATTGTGATAATTGATATAGACGGATGTGACAAGTCAATGCAACTGTTAGATCTTGGTCGACAAAATTCATCGGCTAAGATCGATTTGTATTGTTCTGAGATTGTGATAATTGATATAGACGGATGTGACAAGTCAATGCAACGGTTAGATCCTGGTCGAAAAAATTCAACGGCTAAGATCGATTTGTATTGTTATGTGATTGTGATAATTGATATAGACGGATGTGACAAATCAATGCAACGGTTAGATTTTGGTCGACAAAATTCAATGGGTAAGATCGATTTGCTTACACTATAAAATGGGTATCATGTCCGGAAAATAAGATGAAAACCACCATCATCTTCTACTAATTCTTATAAAAGATGGACTTCAATTACGGAAGTTCGTCTTATATACCACCTTCTTCTTCATCATCATCTTCTTCTTCAGATGATGATTATTATGAGGATATAGAAAAGCAGGTTGTAGCTCAAATTACTGCTAACAACAATTTTCTCATCACCTGTAACCTATTTAACTCGGAGGGTTCCCATGGTGGATCTATCCCGGGTCACAGAGTTATCAACCGTGATCGGGAAAATGCTTCTCGCAATCTCTTCAACGATTATTTTTCAGATAATCCTCTGTTTTCCGAGACGATGTTCCGGCGAAGATTCCGGATGAGACGTCCTTTGTTTCTACGTATATATGACGCTATACAAAGACATGACAATTACTTTGTCCAACGAAGAGATGGTGTCGGCAAACTTGGGCTGTCTGGTTTGCAAAAAATAACTGCTGTATTTCGAATGTTGGCGTACGGTGTACCGGCGGATTCCACCGATGAGTATATTAAAATAGGAGAGTCAACGGCTATAGAAAGTATGAAGCGATTTTGTCGTGCTGTTGTCGAGGTGTTTGGCAGCCGTTACCTTCGATCACCTAATGCTAACGATGTTGCACGGCTACTCCAGATTGGTGAACGCCGAGGATTTCCAGGTATGTTTGGGTAGTTTAGATTGTATGCATTGGAAATGGAAAAACTGCCCAACAGCTTGGGGAGGACAATATGCTGGTCGTAGTAGATCTCCTACTATTATTCTAGAGGCCGTAGCTGATTATTGTCTTTGGATTTGGCATGCGTATTTTGGGCTACCAGGATCTAACAATGATATTAATGTGCTAGAGGCGTCTCATCTTTTCGCTAATCTAGCTGAAGGAACCGCTCCACCAGCTAACTATGTTATTAACGGAAAAAGTTATAATATGGGTTATTATTTAGCTGATGGGATATATCCAAAGTGGTCCACTCTTGTTCAAACAATTCACGATCCACGTGGTCCGAAAAAGCAATATTTTGCAAAGAGGCAAGAAGGTTGTAGAAAAGACGTCGAACGTGCATTTGGAGTATTACAGTCGAGATTTGCAATTGTGGCCGTAGCTGATTATTGTCTTTGGATTTGGCATGCGTATTTTGGGCTACCAGGATCTAACAATGATATTAATGTGCTAGAGGCGTCTCATCTTTTCGCTAATCTAGCTGAAGGAACCGCTCCACCAGCTAACTATGTTATTAACGGAAAAAGTTATAATATGGGTTATTATTTAGCTGATGGGATATATCCAAAGTGGTCCACTCTTGTTCAAACAATTCACGATCCACGTGGTCCGAAAAAGCAATATTTTGCAAAGAGGCAAGAAGGTTGTAGAAAAGACGTCGAACGTGCATTTGGAGTATTACAGTCGAGATTTGCAATTGTGGCCGGACCAACACGCTTTTGGAGTAAGAAAGTGTTACATGATATAATGACAACTTGTATCATAATGCATAATATGATCATAGAGGATGAACGTGATGTTGATGCAACAATTGAAGAACGAACGGAAGTCCCAACTCCAAAAGTTGAGATGGCTGGTGATGATGATGCCCGGTTTCAAGAATTCTTAGCTCGACACAGGAAAATAAAAGACCGAGAAGCACATATTGAACTTCGTAATGCTTTAATTGAACATTTATGGCCTCAATATACTAATTTTGATGATTAGTGGTCTGAATATACTATTTCTGAGAATTAGTATGGTGTAATTTTCGTTTATTTATAATTTTTACATTGTTTTTTTATGATGGATTTTAATCTTATATTTTAATTATTTTTTTATCATTTAATAATTAGTATCAAAACTATAAAAAATGTAATATAATTTATGTTTATTTAAATTTATGCATTATTTTTTTTTGAATTAACTATTTTAATCTTTTATTTTAACTGTAATTAATTAGTTATAAAAATAATTAATATTCATTAAAACTATTAAAAAATTAATATAATATAAAATTTATTATTATAATAATAGAGAATATTTTGTTTGATGTGAGATTTGGTGTTGTGGTTGGAGATGAAAAATAAATTAGAACACCAAAACATTAAATTTGGGATGGTATTAAGGTTGGAATTGGTCTAACATATATTATATAAAAAGTTGTTTGACTTAAAAAGAAGGAAATAATATCATCACGCGATGGGACCCAAATCTAATATTAAAACAGAAACAATAAATGTGACAGGAATCAGCTAGGTGACAGACATTGTGACAAATCCTGGAGAGGGGAAAAGCCAAAGTTGTTTTCTCCTCTCTTCGCCTCTTCGCTAATCGTTAATCCTTCCGTCGTTTTGTGCAGAGAGAATTCAACAGAGTACGTGACAAATCGTGTGCTTTGTTTACTCCCATAAAAAAAACATATCGCATCTGCATCTTCTTAATTCCCATATTCTTTTTTTTGTTAAAAGGTTTGCTAATTCCCATATTTTTTTGGGGATCGATATTCGTGGAAAATGGCGGAAGAGTACACGGAGTGTTTGTTGGAGAATAAGTATCATGAGAATTGCTCAGGCTGCAAAGTTGAACAGAGGAAGAGGCTTCGCCGAGGATTCCCTTTCCGGGAGCTTTGTACCGTTTGGATCATCGTCCTTTGCACCGGTAATTATATAAATTTAAAAATCTAGTGACGGAAATTGGAGAAGGAGATGTTTTCTTCTTTCAAAACCTAAAAGTAATGATTTTTAATGTTGGGTTTTGTAATTTTCAGCGTTGCCCATTTCCTCTCTTTTCCCTTTCCTTTATTTCATGGTGAGTACCCCCAACATAATACGTACTAGTTTGGATTTTGGTGATTATTTTTCAACTTGTAACAGTAGAAATCTGGTGTTGGTAGATTGGTGATTTTGACATAGCAAAGAAGGAAGAAGACATTGGGTTCTACGCTGGATTTGTGGGTGAGTTGTTTTGTCTGTTTGTCTTTTCTTCTCGGTTGATTATAATTAAATTCTTTCAAAACTCATATATATATATATATATATATATATATATATATATATATATATATTCTCAGGTTGCTCTTTCATGCTGGGTCGAGCTTTAACATCAGTCATATGGGGAATGGTGGCTGATCGTTACGGTAGAAAACCAGTTATCCTCATTGGAACAGCTTCTGTGTTAGTAATCTTTCATTTTTGTTATTGTCTTCTCATCACTCTCATATTTGTTATCAATTCTTAATTGAAAATTCTGTATACGTGACAGGGTCATTTTCAATACTCTATTTGGACTAAGTATAAACTTCTGGATGGCCATCATCACAAGGTTTTGCCTCGGTAGTTTCAACGGTTTACTTGGTCCTATCAAGGTATCTTCCTCTTTAGCATAATTATTCCATGAATTTCTTGAAAGCTCATCTCATTAACCAGAAAACTTGGATGAATTCAGGCATACGCAATGGAAATATTCCGTGAGGAATATCAAGGTTTAGCACTCTCAGCTGTTAGTACAGCATGGGGCATTGGACTCATCATTGGCCCTGCAATGGGTGGTTTTCTAGCTCAGGTAACATTTCCATATTTTTTCTTTTCATACTTTCATTTCGCTCATCTTTCTTGATTCTTGTTTTTAATCTCCTCACCTTGTAGCCTGCAAAGCAATATCCAAGTTTATTCTCAGAGGATTCAATTTTTGGCAAGTAAGTATTTCTTCTCTCATCACTTTTATTTAAAACTAATTTATATCAAGGTCTTTCATGAATTGAAGACATAGTCTCATTGGTCTCTAAATCATAATGCAGATTTCCTTACTTTTTGCCGTGCGTTACAATATCTGTTTTTGCATTTTTGGTGACCATAATTTCATTATGGATTCCGGTACGCTCTCCTCTACTTTCTCTATGTTGTTTCCTGCACCATGAGTTTAGTTTCTAAGCCTAAAAGGTGGTGATTGTTTCTCCTCTCCAGGAAACATTGCACAATCACAAGATTGATGATTATGAATCATTTGATGCTTCGAAACCTCTCTCTCATGACCCTGAATCTGATGAAGTGGCAGCAGCAGAGAGAAAAGAAAACAGCTCTCTCTTGAAGAACTGGCCACTCATTTCATCTATTATCGTCTACTGTGTCTTTTCACTTCATGATATGGCTTACACAGAGGTGGAATGAGTCTGCTTCTTGCTCTATTGTATATTTGGCCTCACACTAACAAACATCTTCAACTTCCTTTGGTCCACAGATCTTTTCATTGTGGGCAAACAGCCCCAGGAAATATGGAGGTTTGGGATACTCCACTTCAGATGTTGGTTCTGTTCTTGCAGTTTCAGGTGTGTGTCCCACCCAGTGCTTAAACAAATTTGATGAAAATTGTTATTATAAATTTTAAACAACTAATACTTGTTTATCTCTAGGGTTTGGTCTCCTTATCTTCCAGCTTTCGCTCTACTCTCATGCTGAGAGGCTTTTAGGTCCCATCAGAGTTACACGTATAGCTGGGGTATAACCTCTATTGATTCTTAATGCAATCCTTTATATGATTTTCTTAGCAGGAAAGTTGTAATAAAATTGTACTTTGTTTTTGGATACTCGACAGAGTCTGGGTTTAGTTGTCTTATCATGTTACCCACTAATAGCAAAGTTGTCTGGTTTCGCCCTTACCTTGACGGTAAATTCTGCATCCGTAGCAAAGAATGTGTTAAGCGTAAGTCTTCTGATAACCTTTAATTACAATGTATAATTTGGATTATTTTTTTTTGAGTATATTTTCTCATTTGTGTGTTTTGTTTGCAGACATCTGCAATAACTGGCTTATTCATCCTTCAAAACAAGGCTGTCGTAAGTATTTGCACAACGTATTATATAATCCTATTTTTCTTCTTTTAGATGAAACCGGAAAATAAATTAGAATGAACAAAAAATAACAGAGACAAGAGCAAAGAGGAGCAGCTAATGGAATTGCCATGACAGCAATGTCTTTGTTTAAAGCAATAGGTCCAGCAGCAGCAGGCATGATGTATGCAACCTCCTTTTTTACATTATTATATATTTTTTTTTCAATTGAACGTATTGGTGGTTTATCGATTGATCTATAGGTTTCCTACTTATATATTATATAAACCGTTTTGTTGGCAGATTCTCTTGGAGCGAGAAACGTCAGGATGCATCTTTTCTCCCTGGTAATCTGAATTCTTCATATTCATATTGACATTTTGATCATTAGGTATATCCTGAATGTGAACGTTGAATATGGAATTGGTGTGGATGTGAATGTGTGCAGGCACCCAAATGGTATTCTTTATACTGAATGTGGTCTTGGCGCTCGGAGTTGCAATGACGTTCAAACCCTTTCTAGCTGAAACACAAGAGTAGACAGCCATGGAAATTTTTGATGCTATTCAAATTATTATACATCAGATTCCTTTGTTTTTATATTTATTTAGTTTAGATTGTATCTGTCTGATGCTAAGTGAGATCAGAGATGTATTTAAAAGATGCCAACTTAGAAAACACTCTCTTAGCTTTGTCATTGCACTATGCCTTAATGTACTATTCGTCCTTTACAATTTATAAATTATGTAGTATTATTTTTGTTATTTTTCTCGCCATTCAGATATATTAGTTATATGAAAGAAAACACACCGAAATACACAATTATAAGTTTTGTATTACATGATCGGTTCCTACAAAGCCTACTCAATCACTCACGTATAGACAAAATTTAGTTAGAGACTAACTACGACAATATAGTTTGAATAATGAAAACAAAGAACGATTAGTATGTATTAAAGATGTTGCAGTTTTTGCTACACGCTTTAGAACAGATGAGTCTACAGAAAATTCGGAGCACATGAGGATGACGTTGCAAAAACGATTGCTATGCTTGACATTGAGTCAAGATCTTTTAAATAAATAAATAAAAACTATTTGATGAATATTCTTTTGGAGGAAAAAGAGGATTAGATAAGAATGGTGATTTTGTACTTGTATGGACTAGTTTTTTAGGAAATTTTTATGGGATCTCTATGTATGAATAGAATCCAATGAGTGCAGAAAACGACTAGACATTTTTGCTGCATTCAAGGGGGCTGAGGGTTTCTTGTAAGGAGATTGGTTTGAAGGCTTCGCAATATTTTGTGACTTTGTGAAGATTGGAGAGGCTGGAATTCAAGTTAATTAGGAAGAAGACTTGTACGTTGATAATCTAGTAAATTTTGATTTGAAAAACTCATTGTGTTATTTAGTATTGCTTCGTGAAAGGTTATCTGCGTTTTCAATTGATATCAGAGTAGTCACTTGCATCAACAAGTGAGATCATGTAGAGAAAATGGAAAGCTCTAGAGAACTCTTCTTTGTGTGAAGCAAACCATGCTTGAACAAACAAAAACATTGATGAAGATACTTAAACTACGGTGAAATCAGGATGGGAACCGCCAACGAAAATTGGAGCAGATTGACGTTTGTTTTCAAAACCAAAATCTGAATGGACTGATGAAAAAGATAAGAGGATGGCTAAAGACGATTCGAGGGCACTGTCAACGACCCTCACGGTTTATATCCGTGTAGTTAGGTAGTGCATAATAATTGTTAGTATAACGTATCAAAATTTTAAGAATATTACTAGAAAGCATTGAGTTTTGTCATGCAGTAATTGGGAGTTTGGATTAAAAGACGTTAGCCATACAGATACTAAGGAAAAATAGCAGATTTGATAATCAGTTAGCAAATAAAATTATATTACGGAAAGAATAGTTAAATCACTTTTTGTTGTATCATCCTTAATATATGTATATCTATTTTATTTTTTTTACTCATATATGTATATCTATTTATGCGATATTTTTTATCCTAAAAGTTTTTGTATACTAATTGACTTGTAGTCTCCATTTGAAATGCTTGTGTGAAATAAAATTGTCTTCCTAGTTTCTTAAAACATTTTCACTTCGAATTTCGTGTAATCATGTTATTTTCATCAAATGAGGTGCTATCATAGAGAACAGCGTGAGCAAATGGTCCAAATTAAAAGGAAAAAAAAAAGTAGTAAATTTAGTAATGTTTTCTTTATGATGTTTTGGGGATAATCTTGAAAAAATGGTCTTCTGAAAACAAGATTTATACGGAACTCAATCTCTAGATCAAACAACATATCACAACCGTCCATTCCCTCGAATCGGAAAATGTGTCGCTCCGATGCATCTTTGTAGCTTACACGTCAAAACACAAGATAACCATCTACTTCTCCACTATCTTCACGTGTGTTTTTTCCAACATGCAATAAAACAAACGAAGACTTGATGGCGAGTGTGGTTCACGCGCTCTACAAATGTCATATTCTTGGTGGAGTCTGCTTTTATACAATTGAGGTCATAACGCTTATTACTGATGGCGATGACCAAAGTTGAAAAGTAAATGCATCAGAATCCGAAACATGAAAAAAGTAAAAAGAAACAGTAACATCTTCACACACCAATCACACAAATAACGTAATCAAATATCCCACTTTGAAGTCAAGAAACTTTTCGGCAAACATTCCAAGACGAGAGACGACCACCGTCGCCGGAAACTGACGTCATATAACCTGTAGAATGGGTGCCACAGACCCCGTAAAGTTTCTCAATCCGATTCCTGCATTTCCCACCAATTATTCTTTTTGCTTAATAACCTTTTTGTTAACAAATCAGTTTCTTTTTTGGTCATGAAGGCGGTGGCGGAGAGAGAAAGCCGAGGAGAGAAAACAGAGAGAAAAGAAACAGAAAAGAAAAGACAAGTAAAAGGTGTGGAAGAGGAGGACGGAGAAGAAGAATCAAAGGATAAAGATGAAATCAATCATCACAGATTTTTGGCGAGCTTAAACAGATTAAACCCAACAAACCCTCTTAGGATCATTGCTAATGGCGGCGGCGGCTCTAGATTCACTACGCCACCTCCCATTATCGCACAGCCACACCGATCTTCCTCAAGAGCTCCGCCGCCACAGCCGCAGCCGCAGCCACCGCCCAGTTTCCCGCCAGAAGAGCCTCAGCCTCAACCTCAGGCTACGCCGCCGCCGCCGATTCAAACTCGTTCCCTCTTCACGCCAACCCCTCAAGTAATTTCCTCTCTGTTTTGCATTTCTATTTGAAAGTTATCATTTTTCAGGAAAATAATCAATCCGTATGTCTCGATGATTCCTTCTATTACCAGCTTGAATTTCTTTCTCACCTAAAAATTTGTCCTCTTTGTGGAATATATGCTTAAAATTTTGGTGGGTCTTGTTTGAAATTAGTTGGGGTTTCTAAGTTGGTAAGTTAAAAGTTTCCTAATTTATCTGGGTGCAGCCAACTTTAGCATCACTGAATTCAACAAAGTACACAAACAAGTTCTCTCTTCTACTCTTCATGGTTCACAAGGTTGCGGTTATTGGATTTGTATGCTTCCTCGTCTTCAGAGGCGTCCAAGGTCTTATTGGAGCCAATGGTCGCGTCAAAAGAAAAGAGCAAAAGATTCTCAGATTTCTACTTCCGCAAGTCGAAGCTGCATCGCTCTTGAGCATCATTCTCGCATTCATCTGGCAATTAGGATTTCGTCTTCGCCCTGATTTCATGATTCACTTCACACTTTGGAGTACGTTTTTGATGTCTCTGTCGTCAGGAATTCTCTTGCTGTGTTTCCAGATGCCAGCCACTGATGCTTTCGGTGTTTGTCTCATTGCATTCTCCATTGGCAATGGTTTATATGCTTGTTGGGTCACTCGTAGGATCAAATTCTGTGCTAAGATATTAGCCAAGTCTTTAGAGCCAGTTTCCAAGTTCTCGGATCTGAATATACCAACCTATTACATGCTAGCTGCTGGTTTCTTCTGGATGTCTGTTTGGATTTTCGGTGTCATCGGTGCCTTGAACTTCTATTTTCCGCCGCTTGTGATTATTGGTTTAGTGCTAAGCTTGGCTTGGACGACGGAAGTGATGAGGAATGTCGTTAATCTAACTGTGAGTAGAGTCATTGCTTTGTTCTATCTTAGGGGAATGCAGTCTAGTACTCGGTTTAGTTTCCAAAGGGCTTTATCTCGTAACCTCGGGAGCGCGTGTTTGGGATCGTTGTTTGTTCCAACAATCGAAGCCTTAAGAATCCTGGCAAGAGGATTGAATTTGCTCAAAGGTGAAGACGAGTTCATGTTTTGCTGTGCTCATTGCTGTCTCAGACTCATGGACTTCATATTCGAGCGCGGCAATGGCTGGGCCTTTGTGCAGGTATATTAACTTAAATTTTTAAACCACACCGCTCTCATTTTCTTGTGTTGGAATCATTTTCTCATTTTTCAAGGGAGCTGGTTACAAGTGATTTGTCCTGATTCATCTGCTGCAGTTATTCAGTTTCTTTATATAGAGAATCATTCTAGTAATAGTATAAAAATCAACTTGGTTGGTGGTGGGTCTTTCTTTTATCCTTTTTATCTGATATGAGAATCTTTAAACATCTTGAGAAGTCGAGGCACAACCACATGCTTTTCTGCATTTTTAGTACACAAATAAAAGTTCTTTAGTATTATCAGAAAAAGTGTACAGTAATGTTTTGGAATCAGTAGTACTGGCACATTTGTCCTAAGCTGTGTCTTTAGTAAATTTGTAGTTGCAATAATTTGAGATTTGAGTAAGCATTTGTGAAAATGTTTTGTTACAGATAGCAGCGTATGGGAAAGGATTTGTGAGTGCGTCGCGAGACACATGGAAACTGTTTGAGGATCAAGATATGGTTGAGATCATAGATGCAGACATAACAAGCTCAATATGCTTCCTCACCGGCATCTGTAGCGGCTGTGTCTGTGTTATTGTCGCAGCCGCTTGGACCCATACGGTTTACAAGCCTTTTACAGCCACCATCTCTTTACTTGCCTTCTTCATTGGATACTTAATGGTATTTACATTTTCTCTTTTTGGACTTTCAAATTATGTTTTTAATTAATCCCCAAAAAAAAAAAATCTTATTATTATCATATTTTTGTTGTAACAGACAAGGATTTCAATGGCATTGCCTCACGCCTGCGTAAGTTGCTACTACACTTGCTACGCTGAGAATCCGGATAGCAGATTCTTTGACAAAACCATAAAAGATCGGCAAAGTTTGATCAAAAACGGCCGTGTCACAGTCCCCACACCTAGAGTCCGTCGTGCTGCTTATAACGCTTAGCCTAGCTTTTCTCTTTTGGCCTTGGCCTGCCTCATTGGAATGGCTAGGTTTTAATTTTTTTTAATAAACTAGTTGAAGAAAATAAAAATTTGTATTTAAATTTGAAAATTAATTTAATTAGAGAAAAGAGTGAAGGGTCAATATCAGTGGTGGGCTGGTGGGGAAGAATGTGTTTGTGGATAGACAGCTCATGACATCGACACAATCCAACTAATGAGCCAAACGGTTTCGTGGAAAGGCAAGTTGGTCAATATCTTTTTGTTGTTGTTGTTTTTGTTGAGATCATTCAATTGCTTTCTGTACATAATTATTTTTTTCTTTCTTTTTTGAGGCTTTCCTTTCTGTATATGCGTATATTTCATTCTCGATTCTCGACATGTAGTTGAATTTTATCTTTAGACAAAGTTTTTTTTTATTTAGTAGATTGCATCTAATATGGTAGATGTATACTTTTGATAATTATTTCTATGAAACACTTGGATCATCTTTTGACTCAAAGAAAGTTTTTAGCCTTAAGGTCTCTATGAATCACACAATATTTCGATGTAACTACCCACTTCTAATATGTCATGCTCCTCCAAAATAACCGTTACTCAGTTGTGAATTATCTACATGATGACTCATCAAAGTGACAGCTAGGTCCCGTCTAGAGAACAAACGGATTAAGCTACTATTTAAGAGAACCAACTTTTTTTTTTAAGTCACAATTTGTTCTAGTATCAATTGCATCAGTAGAAAGAAGTTTCGCCAAACTAAAACTTATAGAAAATTGTATGCAATCCACAATGTCGCAAGAGACAACAAAATGAAATAGTTTTATTATCAATGAAAGAGTTATGATTGAAGAAAAATAGTTATATTATCAATGAAAGAGTTATAATTGAAGAAATAGATTTTTTTTTTTTCATATTAACGTAAGACCGGTTTGGTTTAGCATTGATGTTAACTTTTTTTCGTCGGTTTAACTAATCTTTGGTGTCTTTAATGTCAAAAAAAAAAAAAAAGTACATTGATGAACACCTACGAATTTTATGGCCAGAATAGAGCCTTATCCTTGTAGTGATGTGCTAACAAGTATGGTATTCCATTCCACACACTTTTAAATAATTTCACATTTTCGTAACTCCAAACAATAATTACTAATAATTTCAAGTGTAAATGGAACCATTTTAAATTCAAAATTATATGATAAATTAATAATAATTTCAAAAGATATATAAAACTTACGTGCATGTGCACATATACACCAAATAGAAACTGATAGATTACAAGAAATGAACATAAAAAAAATCAATCAGATATCATAGATTGATTGGACTTATTATAGTGTGAATAAGTTTTTTCCGCACAGCCTTTTAACTTTACTGAGACCAACAAAACCAAACTGACATAGTACATTACTACATTTCATCACATTTTATCGTTCTAACATAAAATCGGGTGACACATGTCTCAAACCTCCATTTTATCAAGTCCTTTCTTCAAGATAGCAAGTTTAATCATATCTAGCGACTCTACTAAGTCATCACATAGTTGATGAGGGTCCGGAATCACACTTGTGTCAACAGCCAGATTGATGATAATCTTGTTCACATAGCTTACAAAATGGATGATAAGAGCCTGGTTCGACAATAAACACAAACAATTCTTGTTTAAGTTCATCAAATTTTATGTAATTTCTATACAAAATTAAGCAATATCATGATAAATTATACTTACTTGTGGCCCAATTAAGGCGCTTGCTGTGACGTAAGACATTGGATGGTCAAAAAAACTCATTTCTTCATTTGGACCCATCACATTTGAAAATGTCAATGTTGTGTGCCCAAATATCCTTTTAACAAGAGCTTCTACCACCTGTTAATAACAATAAGTATATAACTTTTTTACATATACATCAAATTTATTATATAGTAGATGCTGCTTTTATATTTTACCTTTTCCCCAAATAATTTCATGGTAATTTTGATGATTCCATAGAAAATATGTGATTCCATGGAGAGTTTTTTGGTATCCATAGTAGTTTTTGCTCTTCGGACGTATTCCAATGGATCATCTTCAGATCTTATCCATAAAGGAAATATTACAATACCTATGAGATTTCCCCATCTACCCTTTGAACCTTTTGCCATTAAATTCGCAAGATCCTACATTTTCATAACGAAAATCTTTCATTCTAATTTATTAAAAATATTTAAAAATGAAAATGATGGTCGCATTTGTGTCACCTCGATTTTTGTATCTGGTCTTAAAGTTACAGCTACCGTACCACGAAGACGGATTTTTTCTAAGATTTTTTTCTTCCCGGCCACATCTGTTTCTGCTTTAAATAAATATGAAATGAACTCTTGTCGGTGATAATTGATATGTTACAGTATCACCATACTAATACTATTACACACGTATGAAACAAAACACTATAATGGTATATTTATACAAAAAGTAATCTCTATAATTTTTAGTAGTTAGATATATCATTATAATACATAATCTTCCCGTCAATCACAATATTTTTCTAATAATAAGAAAAAGTTACTGATATAAAAATTACAAATATATGAAAAGATAGTTAAAAATACTATACTATGAGTTTATGAAATATTTGAAAAACATTATTGATAACTCTGAAATAATAATATCTTTTAAAAATCACAATATTTTTTCTAATAACAAGAAAAAGTTACTCATATAAAAATTACAAATATATGAAAACATTGTTAAAAACACTACACTATTTTTTTAAACATCAAAACATGAATATTTCTAAGTTTAAAAATACAAACTCAAACTATATAACATACAGTAAAACCTCGGTAAATTAATACTCTCTAAATTAATAAACTCTATAAATTAATAAATTTCTCAAATCCCGAGTCGGGTCAGTGTAAAATTTAACAAAATTCGATAAGATAATAAGATAATAATTTATTAGAAACCCCTATGTAAATATATGATTCTAATAATATTATAAATTAATAATGATGTATATAAATTTATACATACATAAAATATTGTGAATAACTCAAGACGCGATAATTGTTTCTTTACGTGTAACCACTTCGAAAAGTGAAGTAATATCATCTTCAGTCTCACGATTCAACATTAGCGATTGGAAAACATGATTATAAAAGAAAAAATGTTAACAATTTGAAATATATTTTTCATGAAAGTAAATACTAAATATTTAAATTCCTCTTTAAATTAATACCTCTATAAATTAATAAATTTCTCTGATCCCGACTTTATTAATTTATAAAGATTTTACTATATATGACATAGCGGTTATGTGTTCCATTTGGAATCACCATACAAATTCAAATTCGTGTAATATGTTATTGACAAAAATATACAATTTAAAATTATCGAATAATCAAATTCGAAAATTTAAATCTCTGCATACCGTATTCTATTGACAAAAAAGTTATATATATTTAAACTCTGTCTAATAATTAAGTTAGAACTAATTGACAAAAGAACTAATATATAACGAGGTTTGTAAGGTCATTTTATTTTCATTTCTTTTGTCTTTCATCTATTTTAAAACATAAGATACCTGAACTATATTTAGTAATATAAGATAATTAACACTAGTAGAATGGGAAAGAATTTGAAATTACCATATTTTTTGCTCAAATATCTTGAAAGACCTGCCTGTGTCATTCCAAAAAGAACATCATTCACTTTCTACAAAAAAAAAAACATAAATTATACATTTCTTAATATAAGAAAAGAAACAAATTGATCAATATAAAGGAATAGACAACGTATATAAATATGCCTACCACTTCCATTGTGTTTTTCACCAACTTGACATCATCAAAGCTTATTATGCGTTGGATAATCTTTCTAGATCGAATTCGATCTTCCGATTCACCCATGAGAGGAGTTGTAGTATCCCGTATAAAATAAAGTGTAAGCAAAGATTTAAACATTTCAATAACAGTTGTGAAAAAAATTCTTATCATATACAAAAATCTCTGAACCAACGAACAACTCATATTATTAGATTCAATATTTTTTTTGGTAGTCACGATAGTAGGAAGAGCGTTAGGATCAGACAATTTCCGTGAACTGGCGATTAGAAGAGACATAAGAGACATTCCATCGTCCAATGCATGATGTAATTTCCCTATACCCAAAGATTCTGCTTTTGATGTCTTAATATTCAATACATGAAATTCCCATAAAGGTCTCGACATGTCCATTGGAGTATTAGCTATGCTCGAAATATAGTCTTCTACAAATTCATCAGGATTTTCAATGGTGGAATGATCAATATCTGGAACAATAACATGATCTTCTACTCGAACACTAACAGGAACCCAAACGGCTTCTCCATTATTCTTATCAATCATCTCCTGAAACATTAATTTCTGATCCAATAAATGATTGTATTTTATTTGTAAACACACTTACACATATATATATTACATATGAAAATGTACTTATATATATAAGCCAGTATAATCTCCTAGCAAAGTGATTTAAATATATAGATATTTGTTTATGTATCGTTTTGCATTTGGTGAATAACGAAAAATATAACAATCAAGGCATGCAAATTGATATATTTACCACTTTGTTAGAGAAGCTAGGGATCTTAATCCATGTGTTCTTGATACCTTCAACAATGGCGGATGAATTGCATCTAGTTTTAAACCCTAAAGTGAAGACAATGATGCTGTAGAAACCCGGCGAAACAAATAGTTGTGAGACCGGGCTAAGCGGCTTCATTGGTCCTATCTCTTGCTCCTCTCTCGCCGTTTCTTTTCCCTTTCTCATAGTTGTTTTCTTTTTATTCTCTAACCTTTCCTTTAGCCACACTTGGCTCTTATAGTAGCACCACAATTTTGGTTTTCCCCATTATTCCTATTTGATTAAATGAAGTTGGAAGGAGAGCCATTTTCATATCATTAATGTGAATGCGACCTTGCTTACACTTTTCTAATTTTTATATTCAGTTTCATTTATTAGGTTATTGTTTATGTGATCTAACGAGTTTTAGCATTTTTTATATTATTATTATTTTTTTTTTTATCAAGAAACATCTCTTGTGTGGATGAGTTTGAGTGGTGACGTATCAATGTCAGTGACACTAATAAAATTAAGGAAGAGTGAAACTCATAATGTTTGATTGGTCATTAACACTTCAATGCTGTCAAAATTATTATTTTCCCATTTTTGTGTTTGGGAAGAGGAGGAGATGGTATTTTTATGGATTTTTTAATAAGTTGGGAAAACCTGAGTACAAAACTGAAAAGAAATGTTGGCTTTCCAATTCTTATACAAACCATTTAATTATTTTAGTCATTTAGATGATATCTGTGGGTAAAATAGGCAAAGAAACACAAATTTTACATTGAAAACATAAAACTTAAATCTTTGTGAAACAATTTTTCTAAAAGAAACGGTGGGAGTATTAAACTATTGTTATTTATAATAAGGGAAATAAAAATAAAAATATATCCCCAAGAGATTATTGTGACGACATAGTGCAACTGATTTAAGTCTAATAAATTGTCTTTCGGTGTACAACCATTTTTGTGAGTCTAATAAATGTGTTCACAATAAATGTGCTAACAATACATATAAAATTTTAAAAATGGGCCCTGAAAAAGTTTTAAAATATTTTTTAAAAATGTTTTTTCGATAAATAAAAATGTTGCAAAAGTATTTTTTGATGAGTTTTATTAATAAATTTGGTTATTAGAAAAAAAGTAAAAAATATATGTTTGTTAAGTATATATTATTTACTATTTTATAAAAAAAACAAATTCAAAGAAAATTGGCCCTTTATAGCATGGAATACGAGACGGATCTGGATCATCGCACCACTTGTCCTTCCTACTAAGTCGGTCTTGTATGCATACTATAAAATTTGTAACTATTTTATATTTGCATTAGATTTTTTTCGGAAGTGTTAAACCAAATTTATATGTTAGTCTATTTTGGTACTGAATTTGGTAATGATTTTATCTAGAAACAGATGCAATCACGTAAAAATTGTGAAAAAAATCACATAAAATTCAACCACTTTTCATCAATCAAGTGATTTTCAAGTTAATTCCTCAAAACTTTCTTTCTCTAAAACATATTTCTCTCTCTAAAATTCCCTCTATAGTTTCATGTTTACGTGAAGAGACACACGCTTTCACATCTCTTCACCTTATCTTTTTATAAAAAAAAAGCTAAAATCTCTTCACATATAAAGAAATGTGAATTGCTTTTTCCTGAGAAATAACTTTTCATAACTACAAGTTAAAAATCATATTCGAACCGGTTACTTACAAGTTTGAATTACTACAGTCAATGATGACATTTCATAAAGTGTTCCAAGTTTCGATGCTAAGGCATTCATCGAACATGGAAAAATGTAATCTTTAAACCAACATCAGGCTTAAAAAAAACCTAACCATTGCTGGAATACCGATTCATATTGTGGAAAAAATGTGTTGAGTCAATTGGCCAAAGAAAAATTAAGATGATTGAAGTTGTGTTGGATTGCGATGATGAATAAGAAACAATTTAGGAATTTGATGATGTCATCCAATATGAGATCATCAAATCAAATGTTAACCTTGGATTCAGAATTGATGATGACATTGAGTCTTAAAATCAAGACTTCCAAACTCCTTATATACCAAGTGAAATCATGTCAAAGACAAAGATATAGTGCCTATTGATTAGTTTAAAATCCTCGTCTAATTTCATCCTAGAATTTTCGACTGAAGGCTATTTTCAACTATGAGTCCACAACAACTCAAGAGGATCCAAGAGATAAGCCACTTATCAAATTGAAGCTTTCTAATTCTACTTTCCAGGCCACCAAAGATCTCCCAAAATCATCTATAAATTTTCATATCCAGGCGGAACAATGATCACATGTTCATTAGACTCTCATATGTTTTTTTGAGAGGCCATAGGCTTATTAAAGCCCAGTTACAAGAATCCTAAATACTCTGACCGTCTCCAGAGAAGTCCAATCTTATCATTACATGAAATCTAAAATCCGCCACGTGATTCGTCGATTCGGCTGAACCCCGAAAAGATGCAACGTCATACGATTACGCACAGACCCAAAATTACAAAATAATAACGAAAGAAAAAAACAAACGTGTGGTCGAATTTTCTCGTGGCGATGAATTAACATCCACAAGTGAAGAAAAGAGACAGGCTCTTCTCTTTGCCTCACAGAGATGGCCATCGCGAGCGGGTCGTGGGTAGCCACCGTGAACCACCACAGCTTCACCTCTCCGACGAAACACATTTTCTTTGTTTCCCAAAAGCCTCACAGTTCCCACGTCTGCTCGTCTCGATGTTCTCTGATTCTTGAAGAAGATGAAAAAAAGTCACCAAGTTCGCCAAGGATCGACAAAGACGCCAAGAAGCTTCCTTCTGTCGAACCGGGCCCCAATGGCCTTAACCGGGTCTTATCCAAATTGCTCCGAGACCCGGAAACCCGAGAACTCTCTAACGGATTCTACGAGAAAGCTAAGGAGAACTCAGAGTTGAGGACGACCAAGCATCTAATCAATCGCTTGGTTAGTTCCAAGAGCTGGGACTTGCTTGTCTCGCTTTGTGAAGATCTCAGGGAGTATCAGGCATTGCCCGATGCTAACACGTGTTCCAAACTGATCAGGAGTTGCATCAGAGAGAGGCAATTCCGAATCACACATTGCCTTCTCAACGTGTTTAGATCAGACAAATCATTGGCGGTGTCTGTATCTGATTCAGCGATGAAAGGCTTTAACAAACTCCACATGTATAGTAGCACGATCCAAGTGTTTGACAAAATGAGACAATCCGTTGGAGTTGAGACAACAAGCCCGGGGTGTTATTGCAGGATAATGGAGGCTCATGAGAGAATCGGTGATCATCAAAAGGTGATTGAGTTATTTCATGAGTTTAAGAATCAGAGGTTGAGTTTCTTGGCCATGGAATCATCCGATATCTACACAATTCTATGCTCCTCCCTTGCGAAATCAGGACGTGCACTCGAGGCGGTGGAGGTTTTGAAAGAAATGGAAGAGAAAGGGATTCCGGAGAGTAGTGAACTGTACTCGACGTTGATCCGTGCATTAGCAGAAGCTGGAGAGGTTGTAACGGTCGAGAAGCTATTCAAAGAAGCGGGAGAGAAGAAACTGTTGAAGGATCCAGAGATGTGTCTGAAGGTTGTGTTGATGTATGTACGAGAAGGAAAAATGGAGAGAACTCTAGAGGTTGTGGATGCGATGAGAAAGGGTGGATTAAAGGTCTCTGATTGTGTTCTCTGCGCGATTGTGAACGGATTCTGTAAGCAGAGAGGTTTTGCGGAAGCGGTAAAGGCTTACGAATGGCTTATGAAGCAAGAATGTGAGGCTGGGCAAGTGACTTACGCTATAATCATCAATGCGTATTGTCGGTTAGAGGAGTGTGACAAGGCTGAGAGGTTGTTTGAAGAGATGGTGAAGAAAGGGTTTGATAAATGCGTCGTTGCGTATTCAAACATTATCGATATGTACGGGAAGACAAAGAGGCTAAGCGATGCGTTAACACTCATGGCGAAGATGAAGCAAAGAGGATGTAAACCAAACATTTATATTTACAATTCTTTGATTGATATGCATGGAAGAGCCATGGATTTAAGGAGAGTTGAAAAGATTTGGAAAGAGATGAAGAGGATGAAGGTGTTGCCGGATAAGGTGAGTTACACAAGCTTGATCAGTGCTTATAACAGAGCAAAAGAGTTGGAAAGATGTGTTGAGCTTTACCAGGAGTTTAGGATGAAGAGAGGAAAGATTGATAGAGCTATGGCGGGAATCATGGTTGGTGTATTCTCCAAAACCAGTAGGGTTGATGAGTTAATCAGGTTGTTACAGGATATGAAACTTGAAGGAACAAAGCTTGATGCGAGGCTGTATTCTTCAGCTTTGAATGCTCTGCGTGATGCTGGTCTCAACTCTCAGATAAGGTGGCTGCAGGAAAGCTTTGATACTACACAGACTAGTACTTCAAGATATTCGAATACCAAGAACATAAGAACTTTGCAGAGTTCTTGATTTGAAACGAAAACTTGTAGAATTCAAGATTTTTTCTTTTGTAATTAAATGTACTTATCTTGCAAATAGAAGATTTCGATCTGAAGTTGTAAAGCTTAAGGAAAAATTGGAATTTCCGAAACATGATACATCAAAAAAGAAATAGTACAACCAAAGGAGAAGCACAGAGTGGCTGCCAAATGTATTTGTCACTCAAA
The DNA here is from genome assembly GCA_900116095.1 of Euclidium syriacum. Taxonomy (NCBI): domain Eukaryota; kingdom Viridiplantae; phylum Streptophyta; class Magnoliopsida; order Brassicales; family Brassicaceae; genus Euclidium; species Euclidium syriacum. Next base: position 6,875,226 of record FPAK01000007.1, on the reverse strand, counting down.
ATCATATATGAAATTGGAAATAGTGAGTAGTACTAGAGCGAGCCATCGAACCTGCTCTGATAAACTCATAATTACCTGTTTTGGTTCATCTTGCTTTCGAAGTCTTACTTCGAACTTGCTTTAGCATCTTCGGCATGAGCTATTTCTACAACTTTAGCATCACCTGAACAGCATCCGCCTCCGTGATGATGATGATGACCGTGGGCGTGTTGATGGTTTTGCTTTCCCTTGAGATGCTTCCTCATGTCATAGGCGTCCTCCCCGTCAGCGTAGTACTTTGCTTCTACGTCGTGAATCTTGTAGCCTAATGTCTCAGTGTACAGATTGAAAGCTGCTCGGTTACTTCTCCTCACATGCAGCGAAACATACTCTGCCTCGTAAACCTGCCGCAAAACCCTGAGAATGATTAAAACAGTTCCAAATTCGAGACACAAAGCTAAAAGAGGTGAATTCTATATAGTCTGTAGAGCTTGAGTTGCTTCAAATTTCAATCAAGAGAGGAGTATTAACACAATGCAACATGTGAAAAAGCAACTACCACAATCAATCCATCTTCATAAGAGTTATATAGTCTGAGAAGAACTAAACTTCAGAAACACAAATCGGAAACAAAATTGATTCATGGCTTAGTTGCATAGCAAAGAATCTCGTAACTTCCATCACTGTAACTATCTTCGACATAAGATAAATTACACAAATTTCGTTTATAAAATCATCCAAATTAACTCAATCTATATACTGGTTTTGATGAATTCGCTTGATGAATGCAGACATATACGAAAAGAAGGAAAAGGAATGTAAAGATTGAGTAACCTGTTCCATGGCTGCCTGAGCGGCGGTCATGAGCTTTGTGGCGAGGCCGAGCTTCCGGTGGGTACGGAGAACGGCGAGAGAAGTGATATGGCCATGGCACTCGTTGCTCTCCTCCTCCATCTTGGCCAGTACATAGCCAACGATGCGACCATTGTAGTCCTCGGCGACGTACAGAAGCTGCGGCCATGAGAGGATATGGTAGAGGTAGTACTTCATCTGGTAGTTCTCCGGGAGACACATGAGATTGCAGGCCTGCATCGCCAGCAGATCATCCACCGTCGCTCGCCTGATGCAAACCATGGCTGCTGATTTCTTCTCTCGCGGACAAAGGGGCTTAGGGTTTCGGTCTAAATCGTTTCGGGTTTTAATCTAGACGAATATATAATAACACAGAAATATGGGGTCGTTATTGAAACTTTATTACTTGATATATCCGGGTATATATATTTTTTTCAACCAAACAACTTATATTTGAAAATAATTCTCAGTACTTATTTCGGATTACAATATAAATATACAACTGAAAAGACGAGGAATTAGAGGGAGAAAAAAAATGGAAAAAATATTGAATGAAGTGTTTAATTGGTAACTATTGAATCTCACTAAATTATGATGTTTGTCGAATATGGTGAAATTTAATGGTGAATTAAGTGTTTAAGTGGTAACTATTGAATCTCACTAGATTATTAGAATTTATAACAACATTACAAACATTGTAACTGCAAGCGCTGCACTAGCCTCATCACTTGGTGTGTTTACTGCCAGTGCAACAAGATGTGATGTAGAATTCGATCGAAGTTCTCTACCTCAGCTAAGCGACAAAAAATGTTCGACTCTTCTCAATTTTATGAACACGTCTAGGATTAGTCAATCGAAAAACTCAATGGTAAGTAAAAATTGGTCAGCATACACTATAACTTCACACCACATGACATGCAAGCTTAATTATCTGATTAGTGTTGTTGATATTATGCCATGTTAAATTGGTTTAGTGGATGGAGATTGTGATTTGGCTCTCAAACAATGAGATTTATGTTTGAAAGGAGATATAGACTAAAAAAACGTATTATATGCCACAAGTTGAATGTTTGTGAATCTAGATAACCAAATTTCTTAAGGTGTTTAAAAGCTTCGCGATTACCTTCATCGGTGATTTATGTATTATGAAAGATCATTCTAAGATGACTTCGATTAGTGTGGGCGAAGAATGCCATGAGTTCAAAATATTTCAAAACTTTTTAAATAGTAGGGCGATTAAAATAGTGGTTGTGCCTCGATATTTGTCAAACTCTGTTAGTATGGACAACGTAACACTTCATCTCGGATTTTACATTCATGGAGGTTGTTCTCATCCGGAATAACTAAGTGGTCCAAATCATTCATTTCGATTTTAATATATGAATATAATACTTAGTTTAATTCAAGTTTATAATCTTAGCGGATATTAGAGTTATTTGATCAATGATTTAAAGTCAATTTTGTATGTTTTATACTCTTCAAGATTTAAGGTTTAGGATATGATTCTAAAATCTATGCAATATACATTGGATTTTGTTTCCATTAATTTACTCTTGGAAATCTATTAGGATTCATTTGAAATGAATTAATATAGGTAGAATTTTAAAATCTTTTAGTTTTGAATAAACACTCAAGTTTCATAAAATATTTAAAATCTAAGTTTAATAACACCAAACTTTAAAATCTTTGATGTATGATTTACAAATACTAAATCTAATACTACTAGATTTGAATAGAGAATTTAAAATCATTGAATAACATGAATTGTGTTTGGATTCAAATTCTATTAAAATTTGTAATTGAACTAAAGTCAATATGCAACTAAATAGAGTTATAATGTAACCAAGTGATAAAAAACCATATTTATTTAGATATAACTTATGATACAACATGATGTTTTCCCAAGATTTGACATGATTGAAATGATCTTAACTACACACCCAATTAACCACCCAACTTCTTTGGGTCACCCATTTTACATCCAGTTTAAAGAGACGTAAATAACTGGATGATTACTTTTTTAGTCAATCATTCAATTTTAATAGCTTTAATGCAAAAATGAATAAATGCATATCATGCAGTAAATATGAGATATTCACTCGAAATGATTGATCCAAAACCCAGTCTAAGTTCATCACTTCTATATTAATTAGTCGATCTCTTGGTGGATTGAATCTGAACCCTAATCCACTCGCTTATCCGCGATGTCCTCATACTAAGCTTAGTCATTCGGTCGAGTTGTGCATAACTTTGAATGAATGTAAGTCAAAGAACAATATGTCGGGTTAGTTTATCACCTAGATTAACTCGGCTCTTAAAAATCGAACAACCAACAGTTATGCATAACTAAGTGAGAGTTACCTACACACTTTCAAAACCTTAGATAAATGGAATTACGTCCAACGAAAACCATGTCTGAGATAACTATATAAAAATCTATTAGGATCTAAGGAATAAATCATGGACCGGTCAATAAGGTTAGCTAGTCAAAGATTATGATCCAAAAGGAAGAGTAAGACTAACTCGTGACTTAAGGAATCAAGGTAAAGAACTTCCAGCTGAACTTCTATGAGTCCTGGTGATGTGTGTTGCTTCTTGTTTCGAACTCACTTCAGTAGGCTCCGTTAAGAATCTCTTATATGAAGAATCTCACTTCATAATGTTCTTCAAACCTGAAAAAGAGTTAACATCCTAACTTATTATAAAGATATATCTCATCAACCCTCAAACACAAGCAACTTCTACCCTTTTAGTTATCACTTTCTCTTCAATCAATACCTCTCACTCATAAATATTTCACTACTCAACTAGTTAAACCTAGTAAATCTTAACTCCTCATGTATGTGATTCCTTAATATAAGGCGAAAGAGAAGTACATTTCTTGAATGCTTATATAATCCTGAAACAGACTTGAGACTTCACCTTCTCTGAGTATTTTTGTTTCTTGACTGATGAATCACACGAACTTGAGAATAACAGTTTTGTAAGCTTTCTTTGATATAATCTTGTGCTTACATACGATATTAAATCTCTATAATTAGATGATCAATCTGATCAGGCTTGATGAGAATTGCTACCACATATGCACCACTAATATCACTTGGGGGGGGGGGTTGAATTACCATACACCTCCGATCAAACACCCAAAACAGTAAGAGCGTAAAGAAATTTTTACGAAATCTTCTCATGACGAAGAGTATGTCTCTTGAGGAAATGGTGTCTTCAAAATCCACTAAGCTGAAGTTTTTTTCACAAGCAACCAAATACTCATAATGTATTATTCTTCTTTAGGTACTATGAAGAAGGGATATAAGGGAGTGAATAGAGAGAATATAGTTGATGAAGTTCCTCAAAACGTCGTTGATTAGTTGATGTGCTTAAGTCCTCGTTTGTGGGCTCTCGAGAAAACACTTAGCCCGAAACTTTCTACTTTTGCTTTCTCTGTAAATAAACTTAGTTCATAGGACCGTTAATGACCATGGCACATAGGACCCATGTAAAACAACATTTCCGTCAACACGGTTAAGATTCCGAATCACCTAAAGACAACTCGAATATAACATGGTCTTCATTTTCCATCAAATTACCTAGGCCTTTTAGGCTTGTTATTAGGTCCCCCTTGTCCACAATTTCTTATAGCAGTTCGTTTGTTTACTTTGAGGGAAACAAGGCTTTCTCTATATATAAAAACCATTGCTTTTTAGTGTTTATTAGAATCACAAATAATACTAAAAGCTATTTCTCTGTTTTGCTCTGTTTTTCTGCTTGATAATTTTTAGTGTTTATTAGAATCACAAATAATACTAAAAGCTATTTCTCTCTCTGTTTTGCTCTGTTTTTCTGCTTGATAATTGTTTTCATCTATAGAAGACCAGATACCACTATCGAAGACATCACATAAGACATAACTCTCAACTAGGTATTTTCGAGATTTGGAAGTGGTGTAGAATCTTAAAAAAATACATGCATAGCACGAACTTCTATGAAGTACATAAGATTGCCCAAAATATGGAGAGATAAGACGAAAAATAATCAAAAGAAATGAAAGAGGTTAATTAGAAGAAGAAATTACAGATGAAATAAGCGAATCTTGTCTTGTTTTCTCAAGTATCCCTCTGAAATTGTTTTGAAATAATCTAATACTTGCTTAAGAAGAAACATTATGTACCTCACCCCCATTTTTTTCTCTAAGGCTAAACAGAGAAAAACTGCTAAACTAGACTCATCCTTTGTGCAGGTTCTTTGGACGAGTTTGTTGTCACTGAGTCGCCTGACGGGCTCTCTCTGTCTCCTTCATTCGTCCTTCTATCCTGTGCCTCTCCAGGCAACCTAACAAAAGTAGTAAGGTAGCCTCAGTTTCCATACAGAACTTATGATTCTAATGAAAACAAAAAGAGTTAAAAGAGCAATACCCTAATTGCAAAGTTGTGTCTGAATTGGTGGTCTTGTGGAGGCTGCTTTTATGTCCGTCCAAGAAAGTGTGGTTTAGGATGGAGTTCTTGGGATCTATAGTAAAGCATTTGATGTAGGACGGACCATAGTGTTGGTTAACCGACGGGAGAAAGCTTCTGAGTTCTTGAACCTATTTCAATAAACGATTCGAATTCAGAAAAGAAGACTTCGTGACCAGTAATGATTCAACAAAAACTATAAGGGTTTCTTTCACCTGTCTACGTAAGGTCTCGTTTTCCAGCTCCGCTCTCTGTTCCTGCAAAGTCAATATTCCGAATGGTCAAGATAAGAAATATGTAACTGCACACTAACTAGTTAGAGCATGAACTTCTCAGAGGATATCGTAGCAAATATAGAGCCGAGATGAGTTTTCAGATAATTCAGAATCATGTGATCACATAAGCTTACATAGTGTAGAAGCTAAACAGGAAAAGCTAGCTAGTACATTACCTTCAGACGTGATTCTTCAAGTTGGTTAGTCAACAATTGTTCCTGAAACCACATAACTTGTATCCAGAAAATGCAAACATGTTTACAAAACATGAACTGGGGAAAAGTGTGATATCACTAGTTACCTTTCGATCTCTCACAGATATCAACGCGCCATTTAGTTGATGCTCAAGGTGTTGCAGCTCTTTCAAGCTCAGAATATTCAACCCCTTACCCTGCAGTTGTCTGCAGAACACACACAAAGATAAAAAAAACAAAAACAAAAACACATAAACACAAAATGGTCTGGTGATTCGAGAAGAATATAAACAACCAACTAAGTGGGATTAAGGTTCATACAAATGTTTCTCTTGAAGCTTTGAAATTTCATCCTTTAGAAGGTTCACCTCTTCACTACCCTTCTGGCTCTAAAACGACAATCAGATTTTGATTCATCACAACGAACACTTTCCAAAAGCAATTTGAACATAACACAAGAAACCTCACCTCTGCTTTAGAATCAGTCCGAGGAGCATCTGAAAGACTCTGGTAGTTACCGTATCTCGAAAGTGTTTTCTTCATACTAAATCAAAAGAAGAACGAAATGTGAGATTAGGAATCTCTCTGTCTTAGGCGTATCAGAAAACTATCCGAACAAACATGCAAGAAGAATCAAATTAATTCCAAGAAACTTTTACTTAAAGAAACACTGTTCCTTTCAAGCCAATTCCTAAATCGATTAAGGAAGCAGACATCAAATCTGGACATGCAAATACAAAATTCGAATTGGAAAAATGATTACCCAGTACTGGCGAACTCGAAGAGCTTCCCTGACTTGGAGAAGACGATGACGGCAACCTCAGCGTCACAGAGAACGGAGAGCTCATGAGCCTTCTTCAGCAACCCAGCACGTCTCTTGGAGAAGGTAACTTGCCTGCTATTCGCATTCTCGATCCTCTTAATCTCGATTTTTCCACGACCCATCTTCTTTCTGTTTTCCCCCAAATTTGAAAACCCCAATTTGAATATCGCTAGACAGATAAGAAAAGAAAAAGCTTTGAATTCTCTCTTCCGTCTTCGACACCTTAAATTTTGAATTTCTTTTTTGGGAAGACCGAGATTGCTAAATTTGGATGGAATATTTTGTTTATAGGAAAGAAAGAAAAAGAAAAAGAGAAAAGATTGAGAGAGAAAACTAGTCTTGTGTGTTGCATGGGCGCTGTTTTGCGTGCTCTCTTTTTCAATTTCGGGGCATTTGCATGACACCTTTTTGCCACATTTTGAGGGTTTGCCAGTTCCTGTGGGACCTACGTACCCTTTTTGTTACTCAAATTGTGTTTTCACCTTCTTTTTTCACTCTACTTTTTCCTTTTTCTGTTTCATACTATTTATTGTTTACCAAAATATGGCTTGGTAACATTTTATGGCGTTTGGGAAAAAAAAATTTTTATGTTTACTAATCACAAAAACGTTACTAAAAGTTACAATAAAAACGTTTATTCTCAACTTTTTTATCACCACTTTCATTAAAAACTTTTTCTCACAGTTTTGCACTATTCTCACATCTTTCTTCCACCGCTCATCACTTCCGCTAACAGCTAAATTTTCCGCTCCGTTTTTGTTCACCAATCAGACCCTATATTTTTTTTCAAATTCTACTTAATACCACAAACTAAGACATGTTTTGTTTTAACGGCAATTTCGTTGATGCTTAAAAAATATAATAAAAACCTAAGGAACTTGAGTTTCATATAACAAAACTCCAGAAAATGTGGTGAGTTAATTTTAGAGAGATTTTGAAAAATACTTTAAATATTATAAGAAATTTAAAAAATAAGTTTTATTTTTAAAATATTAGAAAAATACATTTTTAAAATATATAAATACTATAATATCCTTAATTATTAGTTAATTAATTATTATATAAATAATTTGAATTTAAAATGGTTTTGATTTAAATTATGATAATAATGTGGAACATCAATTTTTTTTAGGTTTTTCATGTATTCAGTTCTTAATTGAATATTTTTAAACAAATTGACATGTACAAAAAGAAATATTTAAAGCATTTAAAGAAATTTTAGGGTATTTTTACAATTTAAACATAATTTGTTTTCTTGGTTGATTTTTTTATAATTGTGGATTTATATAAATTCTTAACTTATTTTTCGACTTAATTACAATTCTAAACTTATATTTCATTCACTTATCAACTCTTTTGAACTATCGATATGTATTTTATATCATTCAACTTATACTTTAATCTAGATCAACATATTTTAACCAGTTGACTTATGTTTATGTTTTGTTTAGTTGATTTTTCAAAAAGTTGACTTGTTTGAATCGTCGACTTATATTCTATATTAGTCGACTTAACTGTAATTTAGGTTGATTTATTTTCAAACAATCCATTTATATTGTAATTGATTAATTTTTTATGAAGTCGACTTATTGTAACAGTTAACGTATGTTCTTAAACTCGTCGACTTATTCATTATTTTCGTGACTTATTATCTTAGATAGACTTATATTTTTCTATGTTGATTTATTAACAATGATAACTTGTTTGAACCATCACTTATATTCTTAATCACTTGGCTTAACTGTAAAATATACTGACTTAATTCTGAACTGTGATTGATTAATTTTTTACATAGTCAATTTATTATAGCAGTTGACGTATATTTGTATGCTCATCGACATTTTAACTGATAAGAAATATAAGTCGATAGTTCAAACAAAACAACACATATAGATAGTTGAAACAAGTCGAGTTGATTAATAAGTCAATGAAATATAAGTCTACAATTTTAATTAAGTCGAAAAATAAGTCAAAAATCTAGATAAATCCACACATAGTTATAAAAAAAAATTAACTCTGAAAATAAATTATGTTTAAATTTTACAAAAACCCTAACATTTTTTTAATGCTTTAAATATTTAGTTTTCTATTTAGTTAATTTAATAATATTTAACTACGATTTTAGTATATAAAAAGCCTATACATTTTTTTTGATGTCCCACGTTAGTACTCTCAATTCTGATTAATCCACTAATTATTAATCCGCACCGCGAAAATATTTTAATAAATCACGTTATTCATATTTCAAATCAAAATTATTTTAAATTTAATTATTTATATAGCAGTTAAGGATATTTTAGTCCATTAATATTTAAACTGTATTTTACAAGTCTTTTAGAAACAAAGTATATTTTCCAAATTTTAAAAAATTAAGTGTGTTTTTCAAATTTTCAAAAATAAAATATATTTTTCAAATTCCATATAAAATTTAGTGTATTTATCAAAATCTCCCAAATATATAAGGTATTTTTCAAAAAAGTTTAAAAATAGTATTGATTTCAAATCTCAAAAAAAATATGGTGTATTTTCTCAAACTTTCCCTTAATGTTATCCCAACGTAATAATAACTGTATGTAATTTAATCATTAGAGATTGATATTGTCAAACCCATGATTGAGCAATACCAAAACAATGTCATCTTGAACAAGAAAATATCAATAACCCCAACTTGGGGATTTTGGTAAAAACCTAGGACGAGATTAGAGGTGAACATTCTAGTTTCGGTTGTGCAATGATTGGTTAAGAGAGATTGAGAAAGTGGAGGAAACCAAAGTGCTGAGTGTTGTTGAAGAAATGCGATTGAGATTTCAAGAATTAGGGTTAAAGCAAGTAAAGGAAAAGTAATAGAAGATGAGAGCAGAGAGATTGAGTAAAGAGTTAGAGAGGAAAACGAAGGAAGTTGATGAAATTTGGGGAAATTCTGTTTCTGTTTTTAACAAAAAAAAACTTTGTTTCTTTCACAGCGAGTGATTCTATGACGAAGATGATGATGGGACCAGAGTTGTTGTCTCTGAGAAAGATGCAAGAAAGAGAAAAGCATGAGAAAAAGTGTTAAGTTTTATGGGCTTCCAACTCAAAACCAATTGGCAGTAAGTGGATTGCCTATGTCCCTTATATATTAGTCTAAGTCCCTTCCCAGTTTCCGATGTTAGATTATTCTCATACGCCCCCTCGAGATAATGTCCCGTCTAGCCATTAATCTCGACAATATCCTATCATAAGATTAATTTCAAGTTAGATCAGCCGGATTAATTCGAGCCGGACCGATTTCGGTTCGGGTTGGGCTGCATGTGTTCGGTCTCTGATACCATGTTAAGTTTCATGGGCTTCCATTTCAAGACCAATTGGCAGTAAATGGATTGGCCCATGTCCCTTATATATTAGTCTATGTCCCTTCCCAGTTTCGATGTGAGATTATTCTCACAAAAAGTAATAATAGAGTTAAACGATGAGTTTGCAAGAGTGTTTGGTTCCGTCTTTGAGACCTTGGAGATTTTTTGTCTTGGTAATCTAAGGGCCTAGTAAGAACATTAGAGTCGTTTCCAGGGAAGCTTTATAAATGTGTCAATCATAATAATAATAAAAAAGAGGGGGCAATTTCTTGTTTATTGATAGGGACAATTTTTTTTTCTTCTGAATTTAGGTTTATACTTGAACCTGTGATTATTTGGGCTTCTATTGTGTAGGAAGTTGTTACATATATTCGAGTACTACTCGGTACACAATTAGTGATTTAGAATCTATACCCAACTACTAGGAATGAACATTTTTTAAAACATTTAGAAACTTATTTTTACTAGTTCAACCTTTATTTTGACTTGAAATCACTAATTTTATCGATTTTGAATTTAAACATTGTTTTTTCAGCTTTTACAAGACAATCTGTAACTTCGCAAATCTTAACAATATGGACCTAAAAAAGCGCTAAAGATTTGGGCTTAAAATCCTCTCTCGTCGTTGCAAATGTCCTCCTCCGTTTCCGTCTTCGTCTCCGGCTCCGGCTCCGGCTTGGGAGGAGGGAAGTCTCGCTGCTGGTAATTCAACGGAAGATTGGAGAATGTGCTGCCGGCGGCTCTTTCACCTTACCGCAATACAAATCGATCTAGAGAAAGAGACTCTCGTCAGTTGTAGATATCAAACTTTTGAGATTGAAGAAGCTTTTATCTTAGGCAGAGGCGGCCCTGATATAATGGAGACTATAGGCGGAAAAAAAAAAGAGGGTCATCTACTTTGCACCGTAAAGACATGGTAAAAATCATATTATTGTTTAAATGATTTTGATCCAAAAGTAACTTGAAAAATGACTTCTCTAAAACAAAATCCAAATAAATATTTGAAATTGATAGTTAAGCTAACTATTTTTTTGGATTATTCGTACAAAATCTAAAAATAATTTGGAATTATTAAATAAATAAAAAAGACTTGAAAATACAAAATCCAATTACTATTCTTGCATTTTTCGTACAAAATTATTCATCAAACATTGATAATCAAGTTTTTTTTAACCATATCACTTTCAATATAGTTTTCTTTCTTTTTATCGTGTCCACATCATAAGAAAATATATAAAAATCATTAATAGTAGTTTTGTTCTTACTATTAATAATAGTTTGGTTTAGTGTAATTTAATCAATATGTTATAGTTATTGTAATATTTGAGATCGAAAAATATATGCATAATATAAATAAAACATATGCAAATATAAGCAAAAAAAGAAATTGTAGGAAGGTTAAAAAATTGACACATTAGTTCAAAACTAAATTGATCATTGTTAATTATCAACTCCATCAATTGAGGTGGTATTTGAAACCACTGATTTTTAATTATCATTTGTCACTCGAATAATTCCAAATCAATTTTAACATATTATATTAATGAAATCCTAGTTTCCAATGCATGATTTGAATGAATTTGTAAAAATTATTAAACCAATAACCTTGGATTTGGAATAATTTTTACAAATGTTAGATCTAATAAGCTGATATTTGGAGAAAAAAAATTGAAATCATCTCAAATCCATGATCCAATATTGGAACAAAATTGTGAATTATTTTGAGAAATTCTAACCGCAAAGATTTGTAAAGGAATTTTACCTAATATCATGAATTGATGTGATATTTGAAATCACTGATTATTAACCATCAATTTTCCCTCAAATAATCTCAAATCAATTTTCATATAATTTATTAATGAAATCCTAGTTTTCTAAGAGGATGTGTATTCATGAGGTAACATGTACAACTATTGAAAATTACACACATTTTGAAAAATATTCAAAAAAACTATTGAAAAAATCAAAATTTTTTAAAAAATCTAGGAAAGCTTAAATTTTCAAAAAAAATCAAAATAGAAAATTAAAAAATCAAAATGTCAATATATTTTAGAGACAATGACAATAGAATAAATAATATGTCATCTTGTTTTATTTATGAAGTATTTTTCGAATTTTTGGATTTTTCTTGGAGTTTCCTTGAATTTTTAAGATTTTCTTAATTTTCTTTTATTCTTAAAAGTATGCATAATTTTTTCTATATTTTATTTTTAAAACTCTTATTGAATTTTTTTAATTAGTGGGGAAAACATTAATATTTTATTTAATCAAACAATGAAATTATTAAAATTTAAAGTTTTTGTTTGTAAAAAAAAAAAAACTAGATTGTATAAGAAAATCCCTAATAAATGGGGAAAAAACATTAAATATTTTATTTAATCAAATAAGGAAAACCGTTAATTATGAAGAAATCATTAAATATTTTATTAGTCTAATAAGGAAAACTTAATTTTTAAAATTTATTTTGTTTGTTTCCGAAAATTAATTAAGCCAATTGCATTAAATTTCGAAAGTTAAGAAAACTGCAGTAAAAAAAAAAGGTGAATCTAATTATCTATTCTAAAAAATAGATACAGTTTAGTAAAAATCTGTCATGAAAAATCTGTCACAATGAGAAAGAGTCAATTTAGTAAGAAATAAATCTGACATAACATGAGTACAAAAACCTGCCACCATAATACTAAAAACTTAGTGATAAAATTAAATCTGTTACAACGTAAAATAAACCTGCTGTAATGTATTTGTTAATCTAGTAATTAAATAATTTGATAGATTTATTTAAAATCTAAAAAATATGTCGTGTGTTGCCGTTTAAGATAAGTCTGTCACAACGTGAATTTATGAATTACCCAACAAAACATATGACTACAATGAAAATTTGTCATAATTGAGTCAAAATAACTATGTGGTTAAAAAAATCTGTGGCACAAAAAATAAATCTGTCATCCAAAAATTAAATCTATCGTTGAGAAAAATAAAACTATCGTACAAAAATTAAAACTGTCATACAAATATAAAACTGCAATCAAGTAATAAAAAAAATTGTCGTGTTTAAATAAAACTATCATATAAAATCTGCTGCTCATTTAAAATCTGTCGACATAATAAATATGTCACTTCATGTCTAGCAGATTTATTTTGACGATTTTCACCCAGTTTTTTCACTGTTATTTCAAATTTTATTAAAAAATAGTAATAATAATTCACGTAATTACGTTTTTTGGTACCAAAGGAAAGAATGACACTTTAGGCATCAAAAACAATCTAGTAAATTTTTTTTTTCTATGTCAATCTAGTAATATCAATATAATAATTATATGTCATTTTAGTAACTCTTTCTTTTATTTTTTTAAAACCATAGTAAGAAAATTACAAAGAGCTTCGAAAAAGAAAAAGAAAAACAAAAATGAGACAGTTGAATCCTCGATATAAAAGATCTTTAGGACTTCGAAGGCTTTTTGGTTCTGTTACCATGAAAAACCACATTGGTATTATCTTTGATAGATGTAGATTCAAATCCTTGACTGTGTTTTAAAATGTGTGTTTCCAAATTCCAGTGGCTTCTGAAATATCTGCAAACTCATTAAGTGCATACATGCATAAGTTAGATAAAATATAAGGATTTGCTACCTAAATGCAAACCTTTGATGATAAGCTTCTTCATAAGTGAAATTCGATCAGTGAAAGAAACATTTCCATGAGCCTTAATTTTATTGGCTACTCTAATAGGCGTATAGGATTCACAAAGGATACGCAACTAAGAGTTGTTCTTTATAAAAGAAAACACATGAATAAAAATTAGTTCCCCTATGTGATTAAGCATGTGTTTATATACATCCATGTATGTGCAGTTCAACCATAGTTGTTTTAATTTATTTGATAGCTTAATAGCATTAGTGAATATGATGGCTTCTAAGCTTCACCATCAATCACCAATGTCTTTTTAACTTAATAATGGGCTTGATGCCTCTATATTGCTCACGAAAGTAATTTTTTATCTTTCAAATTCTACCTAGCTAATACCGTAAACTAAGACATGTTTTGTTATTTGGAATTTCGTTGATGCTTAATGGAACTTGAGTTTCATAAATAGAAAAAACAAAAAAAAAATGCGGTGTGTTAAATCACAACGTATTTACTTGTTTGTAATTTATCATTAGACACTGATATTGTTTAAAAGCTATGATGGAGCCAAAAACACACCGTTTTATTAATACCCTAACGATGTCACTGCTGCAATTTCTCTTTAAAAACAGCAACGAAAGCAAGCATCTCTGAGATACCATGGCCGCCCTAGGTTAAGCTGGTGCTGTAGACATCAAATTTTATTAGTAATTATTAATTAACGAGGTATCAACTTCACAGAAAATGATTGTAGTGCAATGTTCGTATATTCAAGCTTTCGAAGGACATACATTTTTTTCTTTTTCTTTTTTTGTTAAAAAAAAAAAAAAAAATTGCCGGCCCTGTGAAATACAATACCTGGCCAAGTCTCTTATTGTTCTATGCACAAAGCTAGTCAATGTCAGATTCTAGCACATGGCCTTCCTTTGTTATATAGGTGACTAAGTATTAGCTCTGAGAAGGTAGATAATCTACATACACATATATTTCAAATTCGTCAACACTTAAAATCTATACACAACTAGCACATGAATCAGGCAAATCAGGAATCAAAACCTTTGAAAACATTTTTTGGTTTTGACTTGGTTCTTTACCGGATCGGGACCTACTCAAACTGATCCGAACTGAATACCTAGATGTCAAAGTATCTATAACATCTCAAAAAAGAAAAAAAAAAAAAAAAGTATCTATAACTTGAAGATTGAAGAAAACTTGATGCATTTTGGCTTCTCGCTTAGGTTGGATTTATTGGTATCAGGAAAAGGATATTTTAACTTTTTCCTTTTGTTTTTTGCAACAGTTGAACTATTTCCTTTATGTACAATCTTGTGCAGATAATGTTTACTTATGTTTCTTTTTCTATTGTGATTAGGTTAATTCTTGTTCTATAAATATAGGCGTTCTACCTTTATAATAATACACAAAACACTTTTACCAATCCTATCAATTTGCCGTGAAAAGAGACGAAAAGTAACCATCAGAAAGAAGACAAATCCCAAGGAAAAAATAAAGAGAAAGGTGAGAAAGATTAGAGAAGAGAAGCTTCCATGGGACTTGATAGACGAGATACTCGCTCGTGTTCCACCAAAATCTCTTGTTCGATTTAGAACCGTTTGCAAACGATGGAACAATCTCTTCAACGACAAGTGGTTCCTCAACAACCACAAGAACACGTTTCATCAATTCGTCTTAACCACCAAATCCAGGCTTTACTCGGTAAGCGTGATGATCAATCTCCAGATAGTAGTACGTAGCTAACCTTAGATATTCCAGGTTTAGATGAATTTCGCAGACCTCGAAACTTGGTTAATTGCAATGAGTTATTGATCAGATCGGGTTTAAATCCAGTTGCTATGCGATGTGAAGGCATAGGATATGACAAAAAAAGACAATTACAAGATTCTTGTTAGTCTTTGGTTAAAGGAAGATAACACGAAGCTCTGGAAAATCTACGACTTGGCATCCGATACATGGAAAGACTGCGGGTCTTTTTTCGGTGAGATTACTTGGGGACGAAAAACGGGTGGTTTTAAACTCGTCGACGAAAGTGTTTCCTTGAATGGAACTTTGTATTGGCTTGCTTCGTCTTTACGCATGACTAATGAAGATAACTTGTTCATCGTACGTTTCCATTTTCCGGAAGAGAAAGAGAAACTTACTGAGTTTTGCGATTTACCATGTGTGAAGAACCATCGTCGTGACGCTCTTGTTCTCGGGGTTTCAAGGGAGATCGGTTTTCGTTGCTTAAGCAATGTTTTGCAACAAAGAAGATTGAGATTTGGGTGACCAAGAACAAGATAAGTTGGGATCGTGGTGAAGATGTGGTTTGGACGAGTTTCATGAAAGTGTCCATTCCTAACTTTCCGGATTTAGTTGAGATGGGACCTCACTCTCTTCAACAGCAGCCAAGTTACTACATCGACAATGATAACAGGCTTGTTGTGTGTTCTTGGGATAAAACTGGTCGGGCTTGTATGTATGTTGTGGCCGAAAATAAGTTGATTTGTCAAACTTGAAATAGATACTTTGGTTGATCTTTGGCCTTCGCATTGTGAATGTGCTGCCAGTTTTGTCTCGATTCCTCCTTTGGTTCAACCAGAATAAGTTGAATTACATTATTTGGTCAACGTTGAATTACAAGTCTTGTTTTTTGGTTAACGTTTTTGTTGATTTTTTCATATATGCTAGTAGATAGTGCGATTTTGTGGCAAAATTCTTCGTTCAAAATTTATAGGTTTATAGGATTTAAACTTGGAATCTTGGGTGGATTTCTTTTACTACAATTACTGATGGGGGCAATTTCTTGTTCTGAATTCAAGTTTATACTTGAACCTTTGATTATTTGGGCTTTATTGTGTAGGAAGTGAGTTACATATCTTCGAATACTAGTCGGTACACAATTAGTGATTTAGGGGACTAAGTATCATCTCAAAGAAGGCAGATAATCTACATACACATATATTTCAAATTTGTCAGCACTTAAATAAAATCTATACACAACGACTAGTACATGAACGTTTTTTCAACATTTAGAAACTTAATTTTCTAAGAAAACATTACAACACATCATGCATCATAGATTACAACTAGCTACATCAGACAACAACTATTACATGCTTCTTCTACACAGACTTCCCTCGAAACGCCTTAACGAAAGTGGATGTAAAGGCTTCTCCAACTTCATTCCAGAACGAATACTTTGGTCCGTACAACCACATATACACTGCTTTTTTCAAACCTCGTCTCGGAAACTCGATAACCCGCCCAACTCTTGACTGCTCCCAATCTTCTTCAGCAGCGTCCCAAAGCGGGAGCGCTTCAAAACCACCAGACTCCACGTGCTTAATCCACCCGCGCATCAGATAGTTCACTACCTACTCGTTTTCATATGCAAAAGGGTTCATTTCAGTTACAAAGCTAATTTCAGAAAGTAGTTTTGAGTTGATCATTGTACCTCGGGGACTTCATCGTGTGGGCAGTGACCAGCTGGGCTGATCTCGTAGTATGGAGCGTTGGGAATTTCCTTCTTTATCCTCTTTCCCCATATTGGTGTCACCCATGGATCTTCTTTTCCGTACATGAGACATATCTGAACATTGTTTTCCTTACACCTGACAAAGATCAAATAGCCTTCCCTCGATAAGCAGGCTGGACCAATCTCTCAATATATAAAAAGCAAGAGAACCATATTGTTTTATACCTAGATAAAGCTTCGGAGAATGATAGCAGCCCACCAGGAGCAAACATGATTGAAGCAAACGACGCTGCAGCAGCTGGATGCTGCGTGATCTCCACGATGCGTGAGAATACTTTATCCACATCAGTAGAATGGTCTGTGTAGACCTGTTTAAGTATCTCAGCTATACTTTCAGGATCACTTATCTTTTGCCATCTGCATTAAAGCAAAATTAAAACAAAACTGATATAGTCTTCAAGCTTAAAAAATGATACTTTACAGGTGAGAAGTAAAGTCTGTCTTACACCAATTCTGTGAGTTTTTTCACTCTTGGCGGCAAAGGAAATGCTCCAGACCATGGAAAGAGACGTGCTAGCCTTGGTGATCTTACTGGATTAGGGAAGAACCCCCAGAAAGGTGTTGCATTCAGCAACGTTACACCTTTTACCAGGTGAGGATATGTTGCTGCTAAGTAGAGAGCTACATATCCTCCAAGCGAGTTCCCTGCAATGTACACGGGCTCACCGATAACCTGTACAACAAAATACAACCTACTCTTACCAACTCTACAACTTGTTTCAGGTGGGTTTGTGATTTCCTTTATTGCTTACTTATACTAGAACACAAACACAACTATAAAGAATGTGGATGGATACTAGAGCATCCTTTTACACTCCATGCCCAAACCAATCCCAAAAGACTCCATACCCACACTTCCAGTTGCTGAGCTAGCAACTGACTCATAGCCACAATCTAAAATGAAAGAGCCAAAACACTGCACTATCCTCACTTGATAGTTTGAACGTATGACTAAAAGTTAACCAAGAGTAACATAACAACTGAACAGCAAAGTTGAATTTTCACAGGTTTGAATCAGAAATAAAGATTGATTGTTTACCTCTTCTACAAAGTACTGAACTTGATCCTTCCAGAGATCCAGCGAGTAAACGAGTTGATCAGCCCATGGTTCAGCTTCATCTCCAAATCCCCAAAATGATTCTTTATTTTCCAAGGCACCGGCGTTTTCTTCAGATATGGTAGTAGGATCTTCAGTAGGGAGAGATAAACCCTGGCCAAGAAAATCAATCGCCCATACTCGATAATCTCTTCCCAAATCTTTAAGCTGCTTCTCATAGTGAAATGAACCAACACCAAAGCCAGGAAGAAACAACACCGCAGGAGCCTCGAGGTTACCACAACCTGCTTTCTCATAATGTACTGTGAGCTTAGGTCTCCACTCGTAACAAGAGCTAGTGATTTGAGCACCAGCCTCGCCATTTGACTCATCAGGCAAACCAGGAATCAAAACCTTTGACGGTGATTCTCTTCTTGTGGTTATACTACCCAAGTCTTCATTCTCACCAACCACATAACCATCAGAAGTTCCACTTCGAATCACAAGTCTGGATGCTCTGACCCCAGAAAATAAGATATTTGATCGTCGTGGAACCAATCTTTGCTTGGCTAGTTCCCTATTCCAGGTGACCACAGAGCACTGAGGCAGGAAGTTCTGGGTGATTATCTCCATATCTAAACCCTGTATTGAATAAACGAATTTGCAACTCAGATTTCTCGACTTTAAAGAAAAGATGAGAATCGGAACAAGTTCATAGAGTGATTTTGTTTAGTTTTTCAGAATTCTACTTCCGCACTCAATAAAAAAGCTGAAACCACATACAATTTAATTTATTCATGAACTTGCGGTAATCTCAAATTGAAATCAAATCGACAACAGCCCGTATCATCCGATTCAATCAACAAAGAATTTAGCTATAATTAAAGGAAACAAAACGAAATTTAAGCTTATACCTTTCGAACTGCGGATGCGAGAAGCTCATGAAATGGTTTTCCGAAGGTTTTCAGAGATTAAACCCGTCTTTTTAAGAGATTCAAGAAAAATCCAAAAGTGGAGAAAGAAGGTTCAGAATTCGCTTGCTTACTTTCTTGGTTAACTTCGGTGCAAACCGACACCAACAGTTTTGTTGATTTTATTGTTTTGATGGATTCCTAATTCATGTTTTTCATATTATGCCATTTGGATCACCGATTGCTAATTTGACGCTTTCCGAGAGAATTAGGGATGCTAATTTGTGGAAATATTTGCCATTTTTCGAGTTCAACCTTTCTTTTTTCACTTGAATTTACTAACTTCATCGATGATACTGAATTTAATTAAACATTTTATTATCTCAAACCAGTTTGGGAAGTTACCATAATGGTTTTACGTTTGTCATTCAACGACTTAGTTTGTGGGTTCTACAACGCATCCTACCTAGAATCTCACCTTTTATCTCCCCCTTTTGATGAAGAATTGATGCTCCCCTTGCGCTTGTGAGTATGGGGTTGGTAATGGTAAACATCACTCAACTCGTTGTTGGAAGTTTGAGGCATCATCAAGTTTTCCTCTTGAATGATTTTCCTAGATAATAAAACTAGTAGCATTCTTTGGTTTAAGGTCAGTCTTGAAGTCTTGCTCTGTGTACTCATAGTTGTTTTCGAAGAATCGTGATGTGGTGAAATGACATGTTTGGTCTTCGAGGTCTGTATTTCGAAAGGGAGTATGTTGTAGAGCAACCTCTAGATTCTTCGTTGCCTCCGAAGAGGTTATGGCGTAACTTGTTCTTCTCAGTATGCTCTAATCTTCAAATATGCTCTTGTAAGGTATTTATTGGCTTAGATCCATTCATAGGTCTCTTCAGTGGCGTTTTGTAATAGTTCATGAGGGTTCATTGTTTCGTTTTTGCTTAGTTCTTCGACGACACGATTGATTTCACGTCGACACAATTGATTTCACGTCAACATTTATTTTATGATGGAATTTTGTGTCCATATATCCGAGTTTACTATTAGTTTATCAATGAACCGTTATAGATACTCCAAAGTCCAAACCATGATTTGTAAGGAGTGTATGATGAAGTGATCCTTAAAGGGTGGAAAATTGTATGAATACAAGATTAAATCAATGATTTATTGAGTAAATGTGTACTAATAAGAAGAATATAATTCGTATTTTAATCCAAATACAAGAAGAAGAAAAATGTGGTGTTTAGTATATGTGTGAGAGTGAAAATGATTGTATACCCCTTTTTCCTTCGCTCCTTCCTCTTTCATTACATGGGTCATGTCTTCACCTCTCATCAAATCGACATTTTTATTATTAATACCTTGATTTATCCGTTACGAATTAATGTTGATTGTTTATTATTATACGTTATCGTTGGTGCTTGACTTCAAGTGTCTTTGACTCGGGTAATTGTTGAGTTTATAGTTGATCTTCTATTTTGATCCGATTCTCCGGGTTTTCACTTTCAACTTGTAGGACAAAACTTAAATTTTTTTCTCTTATTTTTATGGACCGAGATTTCAGCACCAGCAAAAACCACTCAATCTCAAGGAAGAACATCCTTTTTGTATGAAAAGTGAGAGCTTGGGCGATTATAACAAATTGTACAACATTGTTCATGATATTTCTTTGATTGATTCAAATTCTCTGTTGACTTTTTTTCCATTTATCCTTTAATTAGTCTATTGTGTTGTAAATTCTCCTAAAAATATACACTATTTTTCTTGCAAAAATTCACTTTGACAGCTTAGATTTTCTGTTATTGAAAGTTAGATAAAAAGAAATAAGTGGAAAATATTTACAGCAAAAGTTAAAAGAAACTAGAGGATAAATGAAAAAGTACAGTAATTTGTCTTCTGCATATACAAAAAAAGTGAAACAATGTTTACTCTAATTTTTCTCTATTTAATATACCAGTCACACTTCATTAATCATACACTATTTTTCGACCATTTCCATATGCAGTATTCATTCTAGATTAATAACACTTGTTTCGTTTGTTCATTCCCTTTGGGTTTGTTTTCACTAACAAGTGTGTGTTTCTTTTGAATGATGTGGTTTTTCTTTTTCCACACCGTCTGTAACCATTTGGAACAATTCTTTATTAATACGCCAACCGCGTTTTACCAATAAACGACTTTTCTTCGGAAATCAATCCATATTTTTTTAATATTTATTTGTCCCTTCGTGGGAGCATCGAGTAAAAATTAGATAGAGCCACTATAAGAGACATAATAATAACATAAATTGTGAAATTTAATTAGAAAAAGCAAAAATAAGAAAGAAACAGAAAAAAAAAAACTTTGCTTTACAACAAAGAAAAAGGCTAATTCGGAGCTATCGTCCACATCTTCTCCTCCGCAAGAAAAAAAAAAGGGAAAGGCATTCATTCTTTCATCAATTTCGTGTTCTTTGATCATAGGTGAGAAATCCTTAGCTGGAAAACGGAGTGCGATCGTTTACGACTCAAATCTGGGAAGCTAATTCATTATTTTCCCGATCATTTCTCTGTGCAGACATTCAGGGAAATATCAATTCCCATTTTCTTCGTTGGGGTTATCAATCGGTAAGGCGATTGTTGTGTTTTTGTTTTTCAATTTCTTTTTAAATTCGTCTATTGGCTTGAATTTGATCGTAGGGTTTTAGATTTTGCTGACTAATTTTAGGTTTTTGCACCAAAACAGCCGTCGGGAGATCTTATCTTCCTGTCTGGGTAGATGGCGGGATTAGAGAAAAACGTGGAATTCACGGGGAAGACGAAATCGGCGACGCCGTCGAATTTCTTCAACAGGTCGCTTACAATTCACGGGAGAACAGTAGATTCAACCCCCAAATCCCACATGGTCAATCCTTCTCTCAATCGTACAACCTCCATCACCAAATACTACAACCCCAAGGAATCAGTGACGAATTCATTTAAAGGGAAGGTCAAGGACCTTTGTAGATTGTTCGAAGGTTCAAAATCCGTGAAATCAACCTCAACTGATATTCCTCAAAAGCAGAAATCAGGGAAGTCGCTATTACCTGAATCGCGGATTTCCCCGTTTTTGAGCTTAAACAATTCGGTGATTCGTCTTCCGGGAACAGAGGATCGAATTGTGGTGTTTTTTACTAGCTTGCGAGGGATTAGACGGACATATGAGGATTGTTATGCTGTGAGAATGATATTTAGAGGATTTCGTGTTTGGATAGATGAGCGTGATGTCTCCATGGATTCAGCTTACAGGAAAGAGTTGCAGATTACAATGGGGGAGAAGAGTAGTGTGACTTTGCCTCAGGTTTTCATTAAGGGAAAGTATGTGGGTGGTGCTGATGTGATCAAGAGTTTGTTCGAGATTGGAGAGCTTGCCAAGATTCTCAAAGAGTTTCCTGTGAGAGAGCCAGGGTTTGTATGTCGTTGTTGTGGAGACGTTAGATTCGTTCCGTGTATGAATTGTAGTGGGAGCAAGAAACTGTTTGATGAGGATGAAGATAGGCTCAAGAGATGTCCGGATTGTAATGAGAATGGATTGATACGTTGTCCAGATTGCTCATCTTGAGAAAATCAAAACCTAAGTTCAGATGAAAAATCAAAAAACAAAAAAAGAGGAGGTATTTTATTTATTTCTCTTTTGATATTTTCCATTGTTGTCTAGAACAAAGTGAATGAATGCTACAAGTATCCGAAAATCTCTTTTGGATCAGAAGCCTTTTTTTCACTTTCGGTTTTTTTTTTTTTTTTAAGGTTTGCAAATCATCGGTAAGGGGAATGCTGATGATGGTGGATTTTTAGTTATGTATGTTTGTTACTAAGGGGTTAATGTAATTTGTGATATGTCAAAATGTCTGAAACGGGTAGTAAGCATTTTGACTCTTGTGTGTCAATGTTGTGAAAGACAAACTGTGTGTTCTTACTTCTTATGCTATATTTGATTGTAAATATTTAGTGTGCGCATGGCTTTTGATTACGACAGTAACTAGGTTCTATTTGATTCCATTTTCGCGGAAAATAACTTTTTATGACAACTTGGTAAGAAACGTCCTCGATCTTATGTCTTTCCGAAACAGATTTGGCAGGAAAAATATGATACATTCGGATCAAGATGAAAGTCCGACTACATTGCATTGCCATAAAACCATTAAAAAAGGAATCTTGGTGGTTGAAACTTGAAACATAACACATAAGACCATTGATACTATTCATAACTTGTTTCCAGACCATTCATGTTTATTTTAATGACAAACTCTTGCAAAGATCTCAAAAATTCGATCCTTTGTTAGTATCAGTGTCCAAAGGGTTCATATAAGCTTTACTTGAGTTAGTCCCGTTCATTGGATCCATATCGGGTCAACCTGAAAAGAATATTGAAACTGAAATGATACTGAATAAGCATGTGAGCTTTAGCATGAATTAATATTACAATGTATGTTTATTTACCAAGTGGTTTTTCCTTTGACCAGAAGTAACTTTAGGATACATAGACAAAAAAAGATATAAATATAATCTAATCAGATTTATAAATGTGCCTTATTCAATTGTGAACAAATTAATTATTATCAATTAGATTTATCGAATAATCATTAAACACTAAACTAACTTAAAATAGGATTTGCCCAAAATTATAACTAATTAAGAAAATAACAAATAATAAATTTTGACACATGTTCCAAATTATTAAATTCTTATATGTGATTTTATTCATTGTGAAAAAATTAACAAATAATAAAAAGAATATAGAATTTATTCAACAAAGAGATTAGGCATCTTAGTTAGAAAGGAAATAAACCCACCACAACTTAATAAAATTTAATGATTATGAATTAGATTTATACACATGATTTTATAGTATCAAAAAATTAAATTTAACTTTTTAATAATGATATAATAGATTACTAATCCTAAAATTAAAAGGATAATAAATTTTAAAGGCTAATAAGATTGCCCAAACAATATATTTAAATCAATTAAAAAATTATATATTTTAAAATATGGATTGAATGGTGCGCTGAAACATAATCGTCTGAAACAATTTGAATGTTAATCCAAGAAAATTAACTATAATTTAGAAAGAAAAACATGATAAAAAATAATGTTAATCCAAGAACATTTACATATAACTAATTGTTCACAAATTTACCAAATTTAAAAAGAAAAACATGATAAAAAAAAGTGAAAGAAATAAAGAACTCTATATATAGATGATTCTACATGACTATTAGTTTTAGAAATAATTGCGAATCTACAAATTTCAATCTATATTTTCAAGAACAAACTAAAATCTAGATTTTATATGATGGATCGAATTCGAGAAAACTGTTAAAATCATTATTTTCTATCTGTAAAATATTTCATAAAATACATATGTCGATTTTTTTTTTATATAAGCTTTTAAATCTCATCTCTCAAGTTTTCAATCTCATTTCTCAAGCTGGACTTGATTTTTTCCCTCTATTTATTTCACGTGTGAATTTTTTCTTTTTTTTCAGTTTTTAGGTTTTTATTTAGAAGTTATAAAATATTAAATTAGCCACCCATATATCCTAATCTAGTATATATATATGAGCTTGTAAATTGTAATCATCCGTTTCGTCGCCTACTTTTTTCTGTTCTTTTGGCACGAGGAAATCCTTTTTACGTTAGAATTTGCCTCGTCCCTTTATTTTTATATTTAGTGACTTCAGTTTAGTCACAGTTGACGGTTATAGATTGTTTTTCACGCAACCCTTTCCACTTTAATCCAAAGGTTCCTTATACAGTTGAACTACTACTGGTATCTTCTTCATTCACGCATCCTCCATTTAATACACACTTTACTATATTATTATGTAATACTAGCTTTATCGTTTGGCAAACATATGTTTCTAATGACTTTTAAATATAACTATGTATTATACTTTTGATAATACTATATGACTTTAAAAATTTGGCTTCCAATCTCTGTATCATAATATTAAACTATATCAATGTATATATTTGATATAAATATATATATATATATATAAATAATCAAAAATACATTTAATTCATATTTTGACAAAATGGTTAAATCGACGGTGAATATTAAAATTTTTTCTTCATGTATTATTCGTAAAGACAATAATTTCAGTTATTTAGTTTTAAGAAACTCGAAAAAAGTATATGAAATATATAAAAAGAAATTTCATTGGTGAAAAAGTTTTTCACGTCTCTCATTTATATAATATTAATATTTTTAGTACATTTTAATTGTATAATGAAAATTAAAATTATAATTTGAAATGGAACAAAGACAAGTTACATAAGAGTATCACAAAGGTTTTTAAATGAGATACTTTTTTTTTTTACTATGTCACTTGAAATTAGGAATTGAGTATGAATTATCAATGTTTGAAGATTGATAAGAAAATTCAAATGACTTTTAAACGGGCCAAAAAAAATTTTTGGGAAAATTTGAAGGTACGGTGGATGTTTAGACGGAGAAATCGAAGATGATATTAATGATGATTAGAAAAAAAAACATTCCAATTTGATGACGACTTGAAAATGAAGAGAAATAGAAGAATGGCCAAAGAGTATATATAGAATAAGGATGAGAAATAATAATTTGATCTAGGCGACGCTTCGTTTCCCCACCTATGCGTCTTTTCAGCTTCCCGTAATGGTTGAACTTTCTTTAAAAGGAAATTTAAATTACTTTCAAGTTAGGATGTCAAATTAAAGTATCCGATCTCGAAAAAGAAGAAAATAAGTTGGAGATTTTATCGGTTCAAACTAATCAACCTCGCAGAGTCTGTTTTCAAAGATTTTTGCCGAGCTGATAAACCTCGTTGTAATTCGTCTTGGCCGAGCTAATAAACCTCACGAATCATAAATATCCTTGATTATGAGTACATGCCTTGCCAATCTTAATTAGCATTGAGTTATAAATCCTTGATATACATCAAATTCAAATAATTTTATTTTGAAGGAATTGGGGTGGGGAGCTTTTTTGGAAGTAACTACACACCTCGATAGTAACCCGACCTAGATCAAAACCGATCATCTAATTATAACAGAGCTCATCTCGACTTGGACCCCTTAGGGTCGAGCTTGGTCGGAAGCCTATAGAGCGCGACTTAACAAGATAATGTCAAATTTCATAGGGGATAGTACCAAATCTTCGATGAATATGGAAAATTTCCATTTTGCAGAAAGTCCATCGGGTCACAACCGCCTACGAAAATTTATAAACATCGAACAACCCCCTCGTAAGAGATTTATACAGAACTTCTATGAGAGATAATAGGCTAACTACTCCGAGCTAAATTATTTTCACTTTTTATTTATCTCTCATTAGGTTAACTCATCCGACCTGACCTTGTTTCTTGTCCGACCTTAAGTCTCAATAAATAGAGTGATTCTAGACTCCAAAAGAAATATAATCTCTAGACTGTTGAAAACCCATATTCAACAGTTACCAAGGCTGTGGAACAAGCATTTTGATAGCTTCATGACTTCTCAAGGTTGAAGTAGAAGTGAACATGATTTATGTGTATAATGAATTTTCAAAAGGTATCTACATATATTTGATATTATATGTAAATGACATGCTATTAGCATCATGAAGCATGTAAGAGATCATAAGGTTTATGAAGGACTTGAATTTTACCTTGAAGTGAAGGATTTAGGAGCTGCAAGGAAGACCTTTGGCATGACATAGTGAGAGATTGAGTAAAAGATATTTTTACATCTATCTGGTTCTGAATATTAAGAAAGGTGCATAGTTGAGAAATTCAAGGTGAAAGATACAAAGAAGTTTATGGCTCCTATTGATACTCATTTTAAGTTGGCATTAGTCAAAAACAATGATAAATGTATTGAGATAGAGACAACTCCATATTCTTCTATTGTTGGTAGCATTATGTGTTCTAGACCTAATTTCGAGTACGAGATAAGCTTTAGTGAATAAGTTTATGAACATACCTAGTCATATTCATTGGGAGGCTGTTGAATGGTTATTGCATTATATAAAAGGGTATTTGGGTGTTCAATTAGTTTGCACCGAAGATAAGGAGATGCGGATACAAGGTTTCAGTGATTTGGATTTTGTTACTTACCAACTTGGACATGAGAAGATCCATTTCTCGTTATATTTTCACAATATGTGGAAATTTGGTTAGCTGAAAATTAGGTTTGCAGCTGGTAGTAACTCTACAAAGAAAATAGACAAAATTTATGGCTTTAATAGAGGCAATTAAAGAAGGCATATGGCTTAATGGATTACTTGGAGACCTTGGATTCAAGCAAAGAACAATTAAGGTGTGGAGTGATTTTCAAAGTGTTCTCTGTTTATCAAACAGTGTGTGTTCCACGAACGTACTAAACACATAGCAATTAAACACTAACTCATTAAATACACCATAGCTGAATGTGAAGTGGAAGGAACCCATAACTTGACTAAGGTGGTTTCGGTGAGCAAGTTTAAATATGCGTTAGTCATACCCATAGTTACTCAAGTCTTGTAAGTGTTGAGGTTCTTATATGGTATAGATTGAGAAAGTAAATCCGAGGAAGAGAGTGAAGATGTATTAGAAGATAATTGATCAATATAAGGACAAGGTGGAGTGTTGAATATTGTTCTTATTGTCAAAGGAAGAAGAGTGAATAAATTTTGAAGTCTCAGGTAGACTTAAAGGGTATAGAGATTAGCGGTTCATTGCCGATTTAAACATTTCTAATTGATTCTTGGTTTACTCTTATCCAAATGTAAACCCAAATATATAAAGGGTGTGTTGGTGAGCTGAACGGCCGCAGTTCATCACTCGTAATAAACTTTATCTTAATTCATCTTCTCCGACAAGTTTTCATTGTGAGTTTTCTTGATCTTGTGTTCTAGTGTACTTGATTCATCGATATCTAAACGTTAAGATGTAATTTTGACACTGAAAATGAATTTGGAAAAAAACCTCTGCTTGCTTTTATTTTTCTTGTTCTTTCATAAAAAAAAAGAAAGAGAATTAATTTTTAATGCAATATTTAAGTGGGTTTTCTTGAGTAGGATTTAGTGTTAAACCCAATTCCAACTCCACATGGATTCTATTTATATACAACAACATGGATATCAATAAGCAACTCCATAGACGATGTCATATACCATAATCGAATTATAAATTTCTAAATGTTCTGTTGGCGATAATACAGTGTACGTAAAAACACAAACACATGGATTTTATTTATATACAACGACATGGATATCAATCCAGTATTATCGGCGTATTAAAAAATATGACAATGGATGAGATTCTGTCTCAGTGTGACCATTAACCATGTGAAATCTTGTTATTATATTAATAAATATATATCTATTTTAGTATTTTTGATTTATTTTTTTATATCTAGCGATAAGCTTATGCCAACTGACTTTCAAATTAAATGGAATATCCTCGATTTGTTGGGTGGTTGGATCTCATGTACATTAAAATATAAGTATATGCAACACAACTAGATTTTATTTATATTTTTTTCGTACCCGTTTTACCCAGTGATTTAACAGTTTTACAATTAAGAGTATGCTTTTTCCCGTCCAGTTTAGGAGTATGCTATGCTATTGCTTAACACTATAATGTTTATCTTAAAATTCATGGATTTTTTTGCCAAATTTACAACATATTTATTATTTAATCTTTATTGTAACAATGTTTGAAACTCGAAGGAGGAAATGTATTTGACTATTTGGAACACTGTGAATAATTTGTCGCCATAGGATTAGGTCACGTAAACGAGTTAAAAGTGACGTATTTTTACGTATAGGAAGAAAAAAAAATCAAGATATTCAGAGTTAGGGAAAATTTGTCATTAGCCTCTGGTCAATATTAAACGATTTCATTGTAGATTATTTAATAACTGTGAATAAACTTACAAATACAAACGTTGGTATTTGACCACCAAAAAAAGTCATAAATAAAGCTTTGAAAAACATTCATGGGTAAGAATTAAATTGTTTGGATATATCCTAATAAATCGACTTAAAAGAGTGGCACAATTTAATTTCTGTTGAACTGAATGGGATAATATTCCAGGTCAGCAAGATAATACACGTGGACCAATGATGTTTAATCGTGCACGGAACAGTAAAAGAGGGTATCCACGCGGTATCACAACCTCATATATTCCCTCAAATGGAATATTTTTTTGTATCCAATCCCGAAATTAACTCTCTTTCCTGACAATGGGAAAGAAAATGGGTTTCGTGTAGTGAGAGGATACTCCACGTGTCGTTATACAAAATAAAAAGATTAGAAGGGGTTACCGTCTTTAGCCGGTACACCACTATCCTTAACCTGCCACATCCGGTTGTGTGGTCAATATTTTTAATTTCTTGTCAAAACTGTGTATTTTCTGAAAAAGAATAAAATGGGGTTTAAGCCTTTCAGTTGTGGTTTCTTTTCAAAGGGTTTTATGTCTTCTCCGTTTTTTCTATTCTAGAGAGAGAGAGAGCGAGGGGTAAAACGAAACCAACCCAAAAAAAAAAAGAGAAGGATGATCGCGAAATTTTCCTTCTAAAATCTAATTTCGAACTCTGTGTAAATTTCTTGTAATTTTTCATTGTATAGAAATTGTTCTAATCAGATTCGTGAGCATATTTACTGGGCAAGTAGCGTAAATTCGGATTCTTCAGTTTGCGTGATCTATAATTAACTGGATTGTGATCCAGGAATCGCTGCTTGATTAGGTGAGTTTTCATCACAATTCATGATCTCGGTTCTGTTTTGCTTTTATTCTCGATCTGTTTTCACATGGTTTTGGTGAATTGTTATGGTAAATTCTTTGAATCTGTTGTCGAATTTCGAAATAAATTTTGCCGGTCGTTAGAAGTATCAGTTTAAACGAGATCGGATCAGGAAGATCAATTAATATTGGCTGTTTTTACGTAAATTGTAAAATATTTCTGCCATTTGAGTCTTAAGTTTGTCGTGTACTCTTTGTTTTCTTAATCTCAATTTTTACATTTCATTGATACGTTTTTTGTTTCGCTGCGCTATTGCATGTTTTTAAAAAAACCAAAACAAAAAAAAATCTGATCAAGGGTTCAGGGTTCATTGTTGATCTGATCTCTATAGGGTTTATTTATCTTCCTGATTTTGCAAAAATTCATAAATCTCCAGCTGATTACCTTAGATCTGTAGATCATTAATTTCACAGTTGTTCAAATTATATTTGATATGATCACGTGATAAAAGTTTTCTTCTGAATCTTTGCAGCTTGTTCTGTTATGCATAATTGAGAGATGGTGGTCAAGAGGAAGTTAAATTGTGGCTCTAATGGCTTTGATTTCCCAAATATTCCCAAGGCTCCTCGTTCAAGCAGGGTAAAGATCATGTGCTTCTTTTTCCTTTTTTGAATGACAGATCATGTGCTTCTTTTAGATTCGTTTTACTCAGAGAATTTTTAATTAGTCTCTACTGACTTGTGGTTACCGTTTTCTAGAGGAAGGTACCAAGTAAGGGAGCTTATGATGATGAGAGTCAGATCTGTGCAATTGATTTACTCGCTTCTCTTGCTGGAAAGTTGTTGGAAGAAAGCGAAAGTTCGTCAACGTCTTCCCATGCATTTGAAGGGGAGATTAAGCGAGAACATGAAGATGACTATAACAAGCCTTGTAGATCCGAGTTTTCTGATCAAGTAATCCCTGCGTCAAAGTCAACAAGTGAAATTGCTAGCGAGACGTGTTTGCAATTTCCATCTCTGAAAAATGAATGCGTTTTGGAGAAAACACCGATTTCTGATTGCGGTTTGAAGCCCCTTGTCCTCTGTGGAAATAAGAAAGAAGACTCGGGTGACATCACTGAGGAGACAGCTGTTGTGAATGTGGACTTGAAGGATCCAAGTCAGTTACATTTGCAGGTTCCGGAATCAGTCCACATGGATGGTGATGTAAAATTGCCACCATCCACGAATGGTGTCCCTAATGGTTCTTATGAAGGATATGGGAAACATTCTAAGTTAATTCGTAGAGATGATGATGAAAACTATTGTAAGTACTATAAATTTAGTGAGAAATGTAAGTCATATAGGTCTCCAACTCGTGTTGGAAATCGAAGGGTAAAGAAGTCGGTGATGATGAAATATGGGAGAGCAGTCTCCAAAAAGGTGAAGTGTTTTGACGACCCTAGAACAGGTTAGTATCATATTCTCTTTGCTGTTTCTTTTTAAGCTGCCTCTCTGTTCTAATTCTGCTTGTGGATCTGTGTAGATGGTTGTTTAAAGGCTCTGTACCGCAAGAGAAAACTATGTTATGGTTACAACTCTTGGAAGCATGAGAACATTCATAGGAAGAGGAGAGTGTCTGAGAGAGGGTTGGTTGTAAATTCTGATGGAGGACTCAGTAGTGAAAGTGTTTCCAATTCACCTGAGAAGGGAGAATCAGGTACGTATCAGTCTATACACATATGCTTCATTATCTGGCTGGTATGGTTTTTAATTTCATGTTTTTTTTGTCGTTTCTTTGTTAAATGCAGGAAATGGTGTATTCTCTTCCGCAGATGATCTTCATTCAGAAGACTCTCGTGGTACTTGATCAGTTGATAATCCAGAGACTATTTTGGCTCGAGGCATTAAATGGGATTCTCATGTTAATTTCATTGTTTGCAGTAAAATTCAGTATTAAATCCTTCAAGATTCCGGAGCTTTTCATTGAAGTTCCAGAAACAGCAACAGTAGGCTCACTGAAGGTGCGTGATTAGATGTTTTGGTTCTACAGTGTTAGGTGAAGTGTTACTTCATAAACTTAGTCGTGATCGTTAATACTTTTGGTTACAGAGAACGGTGATGGAGGCTGTTACTGCTTTACTCGGTGATGGAATACGTATTGGAGTGTTAGTCCAAGGGAAGAAGGTTAGAGATGACAACAGCACTCTATCACAGACTGGCCTTTCATGTAGAGAAAACCTAAGCAACCTTGGCTTCACTTTGGAGCCTGGTCCTGAAAAACTGCCTGTACCTCTTTGCTCGGAAAATCCTATCGTCTCTATGCCAAGTGATTCTACAAATGTATCAGAAAGGTACTAAACAAATTTGCTCTTACATCTTTTTTTTGGCTGCAAGTATCAGAAAGGTACTAAATCATTTGTTATATTCTTTCCAGGTCTGCAGTATCTCCTGTGTTAGATTCTAGAATTCCTTGCCCACTCCAAGATGCAGATAGTGTGGAGAATAATAACCATGACTTGGTCCCATATCAGAGTGACATATCAGCTGAAGAACAACAACAACCTTCATCAGATTCAAGAGCCCTGGTTCCAGTTTCTTCAGCCTTGGAATCAAAGGCTCTTGCGATTGTTCCAGTTAACGAGAAACCTAAGCGTACAGAGCTTCAACAGCGCAGAACCAGGAGACCATTCTCTGTTACGGAGGTAGAAGCTCTAGTCCACGCAGTTGAGGAACTAGGGACTGGAAGGTAAATTTAAAACTGGTTCGCTTAATACGACAACATGGTGTGGGTCAACAACTAATGATCCATTATCTTTATTTAACAGATGGCGTGATGTGAAATTGCGTTCTTTTGAGAATGCAAGTCATCGAACCTACGTGGACTTGAAGGTAAAAAACACACTTCTTAAATCTTAACCACTACAAATTGTAAAGCTTAAATGGTTTCCAATAACTTTGTGATGATTTTTTGCAGGACAAATGGAAAACGTTGGTGCACACAGCAAGTATATCACCACAGCAACGAAGAGGCGAACCAGTGCCTCAAGAACTGTTAGATAGAGTCTTGGGTGCACATAGGTATTGGACACAGCACCAAATCAAACAGAACGTGAAACATCAGGCGGTTGCAACAATGGTGGTTAAATCAAGTTCGTCCATGTAAAGAAAAGGGGGGAAAAGTGTTAACGATAACTTTCACTTGACGACTAAGGATCCAATTGGGGGGCAACTGTACAAAGGCGAAACAAGCATACCTTTATTTTATTTTTTACCAACTTGAGATTTTTAATCATAGCTGGCAGGAACTAGACGTTTCCTTGACACTTTTGGTTGTTTTTTTTTATGTTATATCTGTCCATTTCGATTTCTAATTGATTTGATTCTCTAATTTGGTATTGGTGGGTAGGTCCATGATGAAAGGGACATGTAATTTTAGATATTCTTTAATTTTTTTGTTCATTATTCAAACAATGGCACTATAACTTTGAATACCCTCTTATTTTGTTAGTTAATGGTTTCATTTCGTCAATCCCTATACCGTTTAAAATATGTTTTTCTTGAGACTAGTGAACTGGTGGTCGAAGATTTGGGAGTCTGTGTGGACCAGCTGAAGGTAATGACACGCAATTATAGAAAACCTGGTAAAAAGAGTAGTCGATAGTAATCTATATATTAAGATCGAAATCTGAATGTTGTTTTCTTAACTGTTAAAGTTCAAAAATATTTTGACTTTTTTCGTCGTTTTCATCTCTTTTGTTTAATCATTTTGTTTCATAAAATATAAACAAATTAAGTTAGAGTACGTCTAATGTGCAGATTTCTAATTTAATTATTTATTTCTCTTCGAATCGAATTCTATCATGTCACACGTCCTCGACGTCTGCCTTCTGTTGGTGGTTTTGGACATGATTTTGGTCCAAATGTCTTCCTTTAAGCTTCGTAGCCTTATAGCTTGAATTCATATGCATCTTTGAGCACCATTGGCTCCTTGATCAGCTAAAAGAAAGGAATTATGGAAGGGATGCAATGCAAAACATGCAAACATCCTAAAACCTGTATGTACATCAAACCTAGCATTTAGGGTTTGAAAAGGGTAGAAAATGATGGATTTTTACACTTAAAACTAGCCAAAACAACTAGCTAAACAGGGTAAAAATCTATCATTTCATGGTGCCAACTACTAAAGCTAGAATTTAACATATAAATATCTATATACGGGTTTATAGATTAGGGATCAAACTATCTTTGAATAATAAATAGTCGAGTGCTAGATAGAAAGTGAATGAAGTTCAGAGAAATAAATGAATATTGGATTAATGCTATTGAGTTTCACATGAATGATGAAAAACAGTGCAAGAGTAGTTATTGAATTCAGAGACAAAGAAAGATAAAAACATAAGTGTATAGTATCTAAGTGTAGTGTTTCTTAGATCCATTTTATCCTTGTTCATCCTTCCCTTTTATAGCCAGCATCTCATCCTCACTACTCTACAATTACTCTAACTAAATTCCATTAAAGCCATAGATTTAACAGTTACTCTTTTGTTACGACCCTTTTGATCGAGTTTGGACTCTCTAAGTGGACCACACCGGGCCTTGATATTCTCCTTTTTCTTAATGGCTTTTACGCTAGATACATCGACCAATAAGTTCGGAGATTCTTCGAAAAACACAAGTCTAATATGTTCAAACTTAGATTTATCAACTTATTAATTAAGAAATGTTTTAGCCTCTTAAATTGTCCCGTCATAAACGTGACTTAGTTGCCCTAATTTTCCATTTAACATGTCATTTCATTCTCTATTTAAAAAGAAAAAAGAATTATGTGAAAAAGGCCCAACTATAAAAAGGAAAATTGTCATTCAACAAGAAAAACCTAATTCTAACCCTATGAATATTGTTTTCTTCTTCTTTAAAAAACCCTAAAACCTCGAGGTCACTTATATTCTTACTCTTTACTATCGTTTCCCATATTTGTAAGACTCATTTTGTCTTCTTCATATTCGGTATGTTCGTCTCACTTTACTTATATCCACTTGGGTATGTCATCTATTTTGTTTTCTCTATTTTTATTTACTATGATTCTCTATATTCTTAGACTTACTTTGTATAGTTCATGGTTATGTTCATCTACCTTTATCCGTTTAGAATTGTCGTTATTTGTTTCTCCTCTCTTTATATAGAAAGCCATGGCTTTGTTTAATTGGTTTGCTACACTTTAGTGTAGATATAAGTAACATAGAATTGAATTTGATCATAAGATTTTAAATTTGTTTAATAATATAATATGCAAGAATAAAAAATATTGTACACCGAATACGATCCTTTGGGACACTATCCGGCTTCTGTTCTCTAGAGATGTCAAAGCTGCGGAGAGTAGTTTCAGACAACTTGATAGGTAAGGAAACACCAAATAGTAGAAACCTATTTTTGTATCAATGAAGCTGTCACAAACACATGCAATGGAGTTATTTATATATATTTTTTTATTAATTTTGTAAAATTTTGTTCAATAAGTTTCTAACTTTATGGTTTTCCTTGACTAAACATTATGTTTGATGAATGTGGATCATTCTATTGCACATCCATGTCTTATTAAAATTTAAACCTTGGAACTCTTGATTGGAGAAAAAGGTTATGTCTCTCTCTTCTTTATTATCTTCATCATGTTTGTTTGTATTTTTGATATAAAAAGGTTGAAGACGTAAATAAATGTCGAGGCAAATTAAAAATATGTTTGAAGAAAAGTCTAATTACCCTAATTAAAAGGATTTTATAAAATATCGATTGACTTAAGGCAAATCAAAATTAATAATTACTTTAAAGTTGTGGGTTAGACTGGTGATTATAAGACCATTAAACTTGGTACAAATTCTAACTACTACAATCTAAATTTGTTCAACTTTCTTTCTTGAGATCTCTGAAAAACACCTCAAAAGTTTTTCGTATTAGAAAAAATAAATTCATTAGTTATATAATAGTTTATCTGAAACTCTACAAAATAATATCAAATCATCAATATGTTATAATTAATTATTTTAAAAACAAATTCATATTCGAGCGAGCAAGTCATCTAATAAGAATTACCTTGTCTAAGTTTTGATATCAATTACCTATTATATTTTCTTTGTGATTTGTCACCGTCATGTTTTATAGTATCAAATTATATGTTTCTCTAGTGAGCTGACCACCAGTCTAGCCGACAAACTATCCATAATGACGAGTTCATGGTCTTCACCAACAGTTTACTCTATTTCAACTCAACTGATCTCTCGGACGACGAACTCCTCGACTCTCTCCTAAAAACTCCAAAGGTAAATGAACTCGCATCGTCTAGGTACAACCTAGCTAGCATCGTCTCGCTAAGAACTTGATCGCGTCGCCTGGTTATAACCTTTCTCGAATGTCATCCCGACCTTGTCCGCGTTACTCAGCTACAACCGAGCCCGCACTGTCCAACTACGGCCTTGCCTGCGTTGCTCAGCTACGACCTTGGCCCCATTATGACCTCAATCACTTCCTCCAATATAATGAGCTCTTCAGCTCTCTCCTGAACTCCAAAGGTAAATGAACTACAAATGGTTTGCTTCAGTCGAGCCCCAGCTCGAGTCATGCACGCCAACCTTGATTCGGGCTAAACCACTTTTCGACGGAGGGACTAACTATTGGAGGTGGGTTTATCACCCCTCTTAAGGGTCATCCCGAACTCCAACCCTAAATCAAAACTCAATCCCGAACTCCTACACTGGTTCAACAATGTGTATAAAATATTACCGGCCATATATAAAATTCGATGTTCATGTATATCATATGTAAAAGTATGTATGTAGATGATATTTTTACATGCATATCGATACATTGGCACTATTAAATTACATGATATTCATATCGATTTATATTGTCACATGACATTTCCATGACAATCATAAATTTTCTAACGACAAAATTGATAGTTGGACAAGTGATATCCATCCACATCTCTTGTTTTTGTTTTACGTGACTTAGCTTATACGATTCATATTAAACTATATTTTGTTTATGAAACTCATGGTGTTTTAGAATAAAATTTTTATCTACCATTCGAACCTTAATTTTAAACATCAACTTTTATTAAACATTGAAACAATAGAAAAATGATCAATTGATAAAGGATCAGTTGAACATTATTCAATTTATTATTATAGGCAATTTATTACAATTTATGGTAATCAATTCATCATATTGCACATTTTAGGCATACAAATGTATGTCCTTTGACTATGCTCTCGACGTACTAGTCTTCGAGGATGATGACTACACGATTCTTTTTTAAGATCTTCGCAAATAATCTCCACTTTTCGTCTAAGTATTGAATATTTGCCCTTTTGTATTGTAATAGTACTGCGCATTGAAATCACATAAAAATGAAAATGTGATATATATGGGTTAAAAATTCAAGTAATAAGAAATATGAGGTTGAGAATTGGAGTCTTTGATGGAGAATATGAATCACAAAATTATAGTTATAAGAATTTGCAGCTGTTTTTGTGAATTTCGTTGTACCTAAAAAGAGAATGGTGGATGCATTTAGAATAAATGAATTCATGGCCCAGAACCACATGACATAACAACTAAAATACTATAATTTTGTTGATAAAATGTAATTTTCAATCCTGCAATATATAAAGATTATCTGGTAAAGTCTGTTCGACAGCATGCGACGCTTCTCGGCAAGCCATCCAAAGTGACGCCAATCGTAATGAGGAGAAGAATTATCAAAGACAAGAGAAGAAGTGCCAGGGAATGTATTCAAAGGCCTATTCCTTTTTTTTTGATTTACCAACATCAGAGTTTCTTTCCCTCCCCTTGACAAATTCTCCACGCTTTTGTGAAAACTCATCACCATATAAGGAAATTTACGGGATGTTAAGAAAATTTTTATGTACTTATCTTCATACATAAATTAATAATTGACCTTATATGAAAATTAATGTATATCCATTATTTTTCAATGAATATGCATTTATTTCGTATTAAAAGGTAATATTGAAAAAAAAAACAAAATAGACATAAAATCTAAGTTTTTCTTTTTTGAATTAAGTAAGTTGTCATAATTCACGTTGAACAAAAATCTAATTGGACGGAAATCAATTAAATAATTCAAGTTTCGGGGAATTTTACCGACATAACATTAATTTACTAGATAGGTAATTTATAATACACATCGTACTAGTGTTATGCATGCGTGGGTAATCAAATAATAAGGTTTCCTCATGCTTTCGACGATGATGCATTTTCTTCTTCTTTTTCACGGAACATAACCCATATAACTTCTTCATCATCATCTTCGTCGAAGTTATACGTTACTCCTTCTCTGAAGTTCTCTCATTTTCCAAATTTTTATCACTTCTTTATACAGAGAAAATAAAAAGTAAAAAAAAACACGTAAAACCAAAATCTAAATGTGAAAATCTTTTTATTCTTAAAAAGGAAGATATTTAAATCTTGTGAAAGCGAAATCGTATAAAAAAAATAAAACGAAAACAAAACCTTAACGTGAAGGTTTTCTTTTTTGTTAGTGCTTTTAGTTGTATTAGGTTTATAGCAGAGTATGCGATTAGGTTTACGATTTAATATATGGTTGGTGTATGTTATAATTATGTAGGACCCATATTAGTATAACCCTCAATAATTAGGGTACTCATAAAAATCTAATGCCACAACGTCTTAAAGAATCTAATACCACGTGACCAATGCAAGTAACAACTAACAAATAATAGGTCGCTACCTTATAATGGCATTGTAATTAGTAGAAGTCATTAAGAGTAAAAGCGTAAGCAAAATCCCAAAACCTCCTTTAGAGCTGGCCATGTAGGAAAACCTTCACTTCAATTAATAATAATGATTGCTATAAATTTAAAGTGAGATCCATTAATTCTCAAAGTATAAAAAAACCTAAGGTGTATATCCTTTTGTTTAAACTCTTATCCATTAATATTTTGAATGAATAGTTACTGAATCGAAGAAATTATTAATGCAGCTCATAAAAACTGATACAATAGAAGTAGAAAATGAGGAAATATGGAAAACCTCTAACTCATGGCATTTCTGTCCTCACTAAAGACTCATTTGTAGTACATTTTTAATTCACCAGGGATAGGGGGTGATTTATGAAGATCCTTCGACGTCTCATTGAAATATGGTCTAAAAATGTGTTAAAACTAGAGCACACATCATGAGATGATATTCATACGAGTATACATTTAAAGTGTTTGAGATGGTTTCTCTCTCTAGAAAGTAATTTTTTTCTTAAAAGATAGTTTGATTCCGATAAATAGGACTAAACTTATGTTTATAAAAGATTACCTCGTCGTGGTTTAGATACCTGATATATGAGGTATGTGGTATATAAGATATCCACATGTTTATTATCCACAAAAATCACTCATGGAATAGATTCCACCCACAATCTTCATATCACGCCATTAAGGTGTATTAAGAGCAGCTTAGCACAATGATGCCACTTTCACTTTCTTTTCTAGAGTTGGGTTCATTTGGTCTTGTCACCGACAATTTTTTATGTGTATGGTGATCACGTTACTTGTATGATTACTTCGTTACAAATCTCTTTTAATAGGCTCTACATGAGACACATCTTTGCACTAATATGAGAGCTTAATCGAGAATTTGTCATTCTCACGGGAAAATTGTTATTTTCTACACCCTAGGCGAGTTTTTACATGAAATTACACCTCATGTTGAGTTTTCGTCATATTGCCTTCTATCCAGAAACTTTTTGTCAAATTGTACCTATTTTTTAAATTTTGGATTTGACTCTTAACCAACTTGTATCCCAGCGGTAGGTTTAAAGGGGGAACAGTAAACCAGATTAAACCATAAAAACCCGACTAATACCGTTTTAATGGTAACTAAAACCCAACTTGTTTCATAATTATAAACCAACTTTTTGAATTAAAATTCCAAAACCCCCAATTCGATTTACATAGCTTTTGTCGAAGAACCCTAAAACTCAATTCCTGAAGTCTCTAAGTTTCTGCAAAATAGTAGCCTGGTAAGGGTTAAAATAGATTAGTCATCGATATTTATCGTGAATTTAAAAGGAATTAGGATTAAATTTATGAGTTTCTAGGGTTCTAAAATTAATGGGTTTTTGTTCTCGAACAAGTCTAGATCTTCAAGAAACAAATCATCTCACTGGGGTATATATCCTAGAAGTCGAGTTCCCGTAATTTCTCTAAAGTGTTGGTGTGGCGGAAACATCATAGAGAAGATCTCAGGAACCGGCGATAATCCTTATCATTGTTACCACCAATGTGGATTTGCCTACTCGAACAGGATAAGACTCTTGCTTTGTGTTTTGTGTGACTGAATTTAAGAGATAAATATGATATGTTGGTTGTAATGGTTTCGATGTAGCTGAAAAAATATCCACATGTGTTTAAGTTGGTCGACGAGGCTTACAAGGATGATATTCAACCGCTCGAATACCAAGTTGGTTAGCAGGAAGAGAAAATTGCTTTGATGAAGAGTGGTGGAAGTCCGGTTGGTGATCAAAACGTGATGACAATGTTGAATTATTTTGAGACTGAGGTGTTTGAGCTTGTCGAAGAGATGTTGGCTTCATCAAGGAATATCATGAAGAGGATCATGGCTTTGGTTTTTGGAGCCTTTATTTCGGTGGTTGTGATTGTGCTAGTACTTAAGAAGTAGGCTCCATAGAATTGGTCATGTGCTCTTTGTAATCTCTAGTAATTTGTTCCATTTTTCATAGGATTGGTATTTAGTTGTTTAAGATTTCTAGGATTCTTGTGTTTTGGATTGTTGTTTAAATTGTGTAAGAGGATCATGTGATCTTTGTTACAACAGAAGATACCTTTTTCAAACCAACGAAAACATTGATGGAGTCGGGTTTAGCACCCTTCTCAAGGCCCATCCCGAACTCCGACCCTAAATCAAAATGCAATTAAGGACTTCCCCATGCACTTAACTGTGGTTCAACAATATGTAAACAATATTAGTAGCCATATATATTACTCGATGTTCATGTATATCATATGTAAAAGTATGTATATAGATGATATTTTTATGTGCATATCGATACATTGACACTATTAAATTACATTGATATTCGTATCAATATATATTGTCACATGACATTACCATGACAATCATAAATTCTCTAACAAAAAATTGATAGTTTGACAAGCGAAATCTATCCACATCTCCTGTTCTTTTTACATGATTTAGCTTTTAAGTTTCATATTAAATTATACTTTCTTTACGAAACTGATGGTGTTTTCGAATAAGACTTTTTATCAGCCATTTGAACCTTCTATAAAACATTGAAACAACATAAAAATTTTCAATTGATCTATTTATTATAGATAGTCAATTTATTACAATTTATGGTAATCAATTCATCATATCGCACATTTTAGGCATACAAAGGTATGTCCTTTGAATATGCTATCGACGTATTAGTCGTCGAGGATGATGACTTCATGATTCTTTTTAAGAACTTCGCAGATAATCTCCACTTCTCTTCGGGTATTGTATTTTTGCCCTTTTGGATCGTAATAGTACTGCACATTGAAATCACATGAAAATGATAACGTGTTATATATAGGTTAAAAATTCACGTAATAAAAAATATGCTGTTGAGAATTGGAGCCTTTGATGGAGATTATGAATCACAAAACTATAATTATAAGAATTTGCAGCAGTTTTTGTGAATTTCGCAGTAGCTAAAAAGAGAATGGTGGATGCATCTAGAATAAATGAATTCATGGCCCAGAACCACATGACATAACAACTAAAATACTATAGTTTTGTTGATAAAATGTAATTTTCAATCCTACAATACATAAAGATTACCTGGTAAAGTATGTTGGACAGCATGCGACGCTCCTCCGCAAGCCAGCCAGAGTGAAGCCAATTGTAATGAGGAGAAGAATTATCAAAGACAAGAGAAGTAGTGCCCGGGATTGTGTTCAAAGGCTTACTCCTCTTTTTTCGATTCACAACCATCAGAGTTTCTCTCCCTTCCCTTGACAAATTCTCCACGCTTCTGTGAAAACTCATCGCTTGCGATGAACTCTTTTGCTTATGTCGCCGGCATTGCAAATTACTCGATTCACCTTCCATTCTCTCTTTTGTTATTAGTCTTGTAACAAGGTTTCCTCTTTTTATATAGACGAGAGTGATATGCATATGTTATCAGTCAGCCATTTGTTTTATTTGCTTTAATTTGTTTCACCATATAAAGAAATATATCTTTGAAAATTTATAGGATGTTTTAGAAAATTTTTATGCACTTGTCTTCATACAAAAATTAAATAATTTACCATTTATCAAAATTAATGAATATCCAGTACTTTTGAATGAATATGCATTTATTTTGAATTAAAAGGTAATATTGAAAAAAAACAAAATAGACAGAAAATCTAAGTTTTCTTTTTTTGAATTAAGTAAGTGGTGTTAATTCATATTGAATAAAAATATAATTGGACGAAAATCAAGTAAATAATTCCAAATTTTATCGATATAACATTAATTTACTAGATAGGTAATTTATAATACACATCGTACTACTGTTATGCATGCGCGGGTAATCAAGTAATAGGGTTTCCTCACGCTTTCGACGATGATGCATTTTATTCATCTTCTTTTTTCACCGAACATAACCCATATAACTTCTTCATCATCATCTACATTGAAGTTATACGTTTCTTCTTCTCGGAAATTCTCTCATTCTCCAAAATTTTGATCATTTCTTCTTACAGAGAAAAAAAAAACTAAACTAAAACGTACAACCAAAACCTAAATGTGATAATCTTTTTCTTCTTAAAGTGAAGATATTCAAACATTCTAAGGAAAGCGAAATCTTATAACAGAAAAAAAAAACTCGAAACCAAAACCTAAACGTGAAGGTCTTCTTTTTTTGTTAGTGCTTTTAGTTGTATTAGGTTTATAGCAGAGTATGCGATTAGGTTTACCATTTAGTAAATGGTTGGTGTATGTTATAATTCTGTAGGACCCATATTGGTTTCACCTTAAATAATAAGGGCACCCGTAAAAATCTAACCTTAATACCACGTGACCAATGCAAGTTACAACTAACGAATAATAGGTCGCCATCTTATAATGTCATTGTAATTAGCAGATTTCATTAAGGGTAGAAGCGTAATCTAGATCTCAAAACCCCTTCCAGAGCTAATGTAGGAAAACCTTCACTTCAATTAATAATAATGATTGCTATAAATTTTAAGTGAGATCGATGAATTCTCAAAGTAGAAAAAAAACCTAAGGTGAATATCCTTTTCTTTAAAATATTTTCCATGAATTCTTTGAATGAATAATTACTAACTTGAAAAACTCTTAATGCAGCTCCTAAAAACCGATACAGTAGAAGTAGAAAATGAGGAAATATGGAAAGCGTCTAATTCGCAGCATTCCTCTGTCCACTAAAAACTTATTTGTAGTACATTTTTAATTCATATTAGAATAAACATCTTTTTCTTAATATATTGAATATAAGATATTTTTGTACGAATTAAAAATTATAACTTTTGTGTAGAAATTTAGGTATATATTTCTCCATTTGGTCTCCAACACCGTCATATATCATTATCTACTGATGGAGATTGTGTAGATATGAAAAAAATAGTCTAGGTCATGGATAGCACCATGGATAGCGGGTGATTTATGAAGATCCTTTGACGTTTTAATTAAATATTGTCTAAAAAGGTGTGGAAACTAAAGTATACATCATGAGATGATATCCATACGAGTTTACATATAAAGTGTTTGAGATGATTTCTCTCTCTATAAAATAATTTTTTTTGTAGAAAGATAGTGTCATTCCAATAAATATGACTAAACTTATGTTTATAAAAGATTACCTCGTCGTAGTTTAGATACCAGATATATAAGGTATGTGGTACACGAGATATTCACATGTTTATTATCCACAAAATCACTCATGGAATAGATTCCAGGCAAAATATTCATATCAAGCCATTAAAGTGTATACATGAGCAGCTTAGCACAATGATGCCACTTTTACTTCCTTTTCTAGAGTTGGGTTCATTGTGTCTTGTCACCAGAAATTGTTTATGTGTATGGTGATCACATTACTTGTATGTTTGCTTGGTTACAAATCTCTTTTAATGGGCTATGCATGAGACACATCTTTGCACTAATATAAGAGATTTCTTGAGAACTTGTCATTCTCACACGAAGACTGTCATTTTTTACATGAAATTACACCCCATGTTGAGTTTTTGTCATATTGCACTCTATCCACAACCTTTTTGTCAAATTGCACTCATTTTTAAAATTTTGAGTTTGACTCTTGACCAATTCTTGTAATCCAGTGGTATGTTTAAATGGGGAACAGTAAACCGGATTAAACCATAATGACCCGAGTAATCTCGTTTTAATGGTAACTAAAACCCAACCTGTTTCATAATCATAAACCGACTTTTTGAATTAAAATCCCATAACACCCAATTAGATTTACAGAGCTTTTGTCGAAGAACCCTAAAACTCAATTCATGAAGCCACTAAGTCTCTGCAAAATTTAAGGCTGGTAAGGGTTAAAATAGATTAGTCATCGATATTTATCGTGAATTTAGAAGGAACTATGGTCAAATTTATGAGTTTTTAGGGTTATAAATTTATGGGCTTTTGTCTTAATTTTGAATCTAGTTATGTGGTTCTTCGTTATAGATGGAGAAGTCGTTGTCGAACATGTCTAGATCTTCGAGAAAAAAATCATCTCACCGGGGTAGAGATCCTAGAAGTCGATTTCCTGGAATTTCTCTAAAGTGTTGATGTGGCGGTAATATCATAGAGAAGATCTCAGGAACCGGTGATAATCCTTATCGTTGTTACTACCAATGTGGATTTGCCTACTCGAACAGGGTAAGACTCTTGCTTTGTGTTTTGTGTAAGAGATAAATCTGATATGTTGGTTGTAATGGTTTCAATGTAGCTGAAAAAAGATCCACATGTGTTTAATGGTTCATTGAGGCTTACGAGGATTAGATTCAACAGCTTGAATACCAAGTTGGTCAGCTGGAAGAAGAAATTGCTTTGATGATGAGTGGTGGAAGTCCGGTTGGTGATCAAAATGTGGTGACAATGTC
Organism: Euclidium syriacum; assembly: GCA_900116095.1. Classification (NCBI taxonomy): domain Eukaryota; kingdom Viridiplantae; phylum Streptophyta; class Magnoliopsida; order Brassicales; family Brassicaceae; genus Euclidium; species Euclidium syriacum. The sequence goes on along the minus strand of FPAK01000007.1, from coordinate 6,830,380 downwards.
GAATGATTTTGAGACTGAGGTGTTTGAGCATGTCGAAGAGATTTTGGTTTCATCAAAGAATAGCATGAAGAGGATCATGGATTTGGTTTTTGTAGCCTTTCTTTTGGTGGTTGTGATTGTGCTAGTAGTGAAGAAGTAGGCTCCATCGAATTGGTCATGTGCTCTTTGTAATTTCTAGTAATTTGTACCATTTTCCATCGGATTGGTATTTAGTTGTTTAAAATTTCTAGGATTCTTGTGTATTGGATTGTTGTTTAAGTTGTGTAAGAGGATCATGTGATTTATGTTACAACATAAGAAACCTTTTTCAAACCAGCAAACATTGATGCTTTCAAGTTAAAAAAACAATGTTACCAGAGAAAATACCAAAATACCGAAGCTTGTTTCAAGTGGAACAAAAATATGTCAAAAACAAAAACCCTAACCAACAATATTCAGCTGCCATAAATACAAACCAAAGTCACATAATCACTTTTTGCTTCTCATTTTCCTTTCATCCTTTCCTTTCTTCTTAATTGTTCTTTTCTTTAACTTGTTACTTCCTTTTGGTTTCTGTTGATCCTCACCATCCTTTCCTTTCTTCTTAGATGCTCTTTTCTCTTGCTTATGACGTAACTTTGATTTATAGTATCAAGTTATATTTTGACATGATGAGCTGACCACCAGCCTAGCTGAAAAATTGCTTGGAATGATTTGGTCATGTTCTTTGCCTACAGTATACTTTATTTAGACTCAACTAATCTCCTGAACGATAAGCTTCTCAACTCTCTCCTAAAAACTCCAAAGGTAAAGGAAATTGCATCGCCTAGCTACGACCTGACTCTCGTCGTCTAGCTACAGACTTTATCGTGTCGCCTAGATATAACCTTGCTCGAATGTCATCTCGTTCTTGCCCGTTTCGCTTAGCTACGATGGCGTATACGCCGCCCAGCTACAACCTTGCATGTGTTTCTCAGCTACGACCTTGGTCCCGTCACTGCCTCACTCACATCCTCCAATATAACGAGCTCCTCATTTTTTTCCTTAACTCCAAAGGTAAAGGAACTACGAATGGCATGCTCCTGCCAAGCCCTAGCCCGAGTCAGACACACCGACCTTGATTTGGATTGAACCAGTTTTCTTTTGCCCAACGACGAGCTCGCAGCGTTGTAGGACTTTGGGAGGGAGGGGGGCTAACTATTGGAGGCAGGTTTAGCACCCTTCTCAAGTCCCATCCCGAACTCTGACCCTAAATCAAAACGCAATCCTGGACTTCCCCCTCCACTGAACTACCATGGTTCAACAATATGTATGAAATATTAATGGCCATATATATTATTCGATGTTCATGTATATCATATGTAAAAGTATGTATATAAGTGATATGTATATGTGCATATTGATACATTGACACTACTAATTTACATTGATATCTGTATCAATATATATTGTCACATGACAATCATAAATTTTCTAACGAAAAATTTGTTAGTTTGGCAAGCGAAATCCATCCACTTTTTTTTTTTTTTTTTTTACGTGATTTAGCTTATACGTTTCATAATAAACTATATTTTGTTTACGGAATAGATGGTGTTTTCGAATAAGACTTTTTGTCTACCATTCGAACCTTCTTTTTAAACATCAACATTTATAAAACTTCGAAATAACAGAAAAAATGCTCAACTAATCTTTATATCAGTTGGACATTTTTCAATTTATTATAGATAGTCAATTTATTACAATTTATGGTAATAAATTCATCATATGGCATTTTAGGCAAAGATATGTCCTTTAACTATGCTTTCGACATACTAGTCGTCAAGGATCACTCTACGATTCTTTTTAAGATCTTCGCAGATAATCTCTACTTCTCGTCGAGTATTGTATTTTTGCCCTTTTGGATCGTAATAGTACTGCATATTGAAATCACATGAAAATGAAAACGTGTTATATATTAGTTAAAACTTCATGTAATAAGAAATATGCTGTTGAGAATTGGAGCCTTTGATGGAGATTATGAATCACAAAACTATAATTATAAGAATTTGCAGCAGTTTTTGTGAATTTCGCAGTAGCTAAAAAGAGAATGGTGGATGCATCTAGAATAAATGAATTCATGGCCCAGAACCACATGACATAACAACTAAAATACTATAGTTTTGTTGATAAAATGTAATTTTCAATCCTACAATACATAAAGATTACCTGGTAAAGTCTGTTGGACAGCATGCGACGCTCCTCCGCAAGCCAGCCAGAATGAAGCCAATTGTAATGAGGAGAAGAATTATCAAAGACAAGAGAAGTAGTGCCCGGGATTGTGTTCAAAGGCTTACTCCTCTTTTTTCGATTCACAACCATCAGAGTTTCTCTCCCTTCCCTTGACAAATTCTCCACGCTTCTGTGAAAACTCATCGCCTGCGAAGAACTCTTTTGCTTATGTCGCCGGCGTTGCAAATTACTCGATTCACCTTCCATTCTCTCTTTTGTTATTAGTCTTGTAACAAGGTTTCCTCTTTTTATATAGACGAGATTGATATGCATATATTATGAGTCAGCCATTTGTTTTATTTGCTTTAATTTGTTTCACCATATAAAGAAATATATCTTTGAAAATTTATAGCATGTTTTAGAAATTTTTTATGCACTTATCTTCATACAGAAATTAATAATTTACCATATATGAAAATAAATGAATATCCAGTACTTTTGAATGAATATGCATTTATTTTGAATTAAAAGGTAATATTGAAAAAAAACAAAATAGACATAAAATCTAAGTTTTCTTTTTTTGAATTAAGTAAGTGGTGTTAATTCACATTGAATAAAAATATAATTGGACGAAAATCAAGTAAATAATTCCAAATTTTATCCATATAACATTAATTTACTAGATAGGTAATTTATAATACAATCGTACTACTATTATGCATGCGCGGGTAGTTAAGTAATAGGGTTTCCTCACGCTTTCGACGATGATGCATTTTATTCATCTTCCTTTTTCACGGAACATAACCCATATAACTTCTTCATCATCATCTACATTGAAGTTATACGTTTCTTCTTCTCGGAAATTCTCTCATTCTCCAAAATTTTGATCATTTCTTCTTACAGAGTAAATATAAACTAAACTAAAACGTACAACCAAAACCTAAATGTGAAAATCCTTTTCTTCTTAAAGTAAAGATATTCAAACATTTTAAGGAAATCGAAATCCTATAACAGAAGAAGAAAAAAAAAAAAAAAGAGAGAGGAAAAAAAAAAAAAAAAAAAAAAAACAACTCAATACTAAAACCTGAACGTGAAGGCCTTTTTTTCTGTTAGTGCCTTTAGCTATATTAAGTTTATAGTAGAGTATGAGAGATTAGGTTTACCATATAATATATAGTTGATGTATGTTATAATTATGTAGGGCCCATATTGAATCAACCCTAAATAATTAGGGCACCCGTTAAAATTTAACGCTACAACGTCTTAAAGAACCTAATACCACGTGACCAATACAAGTAACAACTAATGAATAATAGGTTATCACCTTATAATAGCATTGTAATTAGCAGAATTCATTAAGGGTTAAAGCCTAAGCTGATCCCAAAACCCCCTCCAAAGTTTTTCATATAGGAATAACTTCACTTCAATTAGTAATAATGACTGCTATAAATTTCAAGTGAGATTGATGAATTCTCAAAGTATAAAAAAACCTAAGGTGAATATCCTTTTGTCTAAAATCTTTTCTAATAATTCTTTGAATGAATAATTACTAACTCGAAGAAATTATTAATGCAGCTCCTAAAAACCGATACATACCGATACCGATAATGTAGAAGTAGAAAATGAGAAAATGTGGAAAGCCTCTAACTCACGGTATTCCTCTGCTCACTAAAAACTAGTTTGTAGCACATTTTTAATTCATATTAGAACATATATCTTTTTCTTAATAAATTGAATATAATATATTTTTGTAAGAATTCAAAACTATAACTATTGTGTAGAAATTTGAGTATATATTTCTCCATTTGGTCTCCAACGCAGTCATATATCAAATGATGAAGATTGGGTAGATGAAAAAAAAAAGTCTAGGTCATGGAGAGCATCAGGGATAGCGGGTGACTTCTTAAGGTCCCCCAACGTCTAAATTAAATGTTGTCTAAAAAGATGTTAAAACTAGAGCATAGATCATGTATCCATATGAATTTACATATAAAGTGTTTGAGATAGTTTCTCTCTATAAAGTAATTTTTTCTTAATAAGATAGTGTGATTATGATAAATATGACTAAACTTATGTTTATAAAAGATTATCTCATCTTGGTTCAGATACCAGATGAAATATGTGGTATACGAGATATCCACATGTTTATTACCCACAAAAATCACTTATGAAATATATTCCATGCACAATCTTCGTATCACGATATTAAAGTATATGCATGAGTAGCTTAGCAAAATGATGCCACTTTGACTTCCTTTTCTAGAGTTGTGTTCATTGTGTCTTGTCACCAGTAATTTTTCATGTGCACGGTGATCATGTTAGTTGTATTCTTGCTTGGTTACACATCTCTTTTAATGGGCTATGTGTGAGACACATCTTTGCACTAATATGAGAGCACAATCGAGAACTTGTCATTCTCACCGAACAACAAATGGTAGATGGGGCCGATCGTATCGTGGCTTAAACACCAGTCCCCATCAACACTTTTGACCCAAAATCCGCGGACCAACTTCACAAAATTTATCATTTTCCCACCACTTACAAGTTTTCGAGAAAACATTTGGAATGGGTTTTGGAGACAAAGATTCGTTTGCAGTACTCTATCTTATATACGTTTCTCCTCAATAATTCTCATGATTATTTTCATAAAATAGGAGAAGACACATTTAATGTAGAAGAATTGATACGATGATCTAGAGTTTACAAATTGTTGAGGATATGGCGTTGGAAGAAGATATAGATTGAGTTTTGTGACTGATTCGTCAATCACACACGAATAAGAAGCTTGATTCCACAAGTTATTAACCCACAAAACAATAGAGAATAGTGATTCCACGGTACCTCTAAAATCAAGAACACAAGAGAAATGGAATCCACCAAGACTCTAATGAACTACACAAAAGAAATCCTTTTGTAACTGAATAATACTTGTTTTATTTCTGCATAACTGGTGCTTACAAATGAAGCAATGGAAAGCTTATATAATGCTCATCACTTAACGGTAACAAAGAGACAAGAAGAAACAAAAACTAGCCATTATGATGATTGGATGGATTAATGACTTGTATCTTGAGATCTTGGTGATTAATCCATGAATCATTGGCCTTCTAAAAGTCTTATTGGCATCATTTGATCAAAAACTAGCTGTTTGACCCATTTAATGTGATAATAGCCGACTATGGTAAGGAGTGAAGCTTTATTCTTCCTTGGATCTTTGATAAATGGAGCCGTGTCTCTTGACTTATTTAACACTCTGAGGTCTATCCAGCTTGCAACACTGGTCGTGTCTTCGAAGGAAAAGGAAGTTTTCTTATATGGGCTCTTATAAACATGATTTTGGAAATTGGATGATTCAAGATATTGGGCAGAGCCTTGGATCATATCTAATGTCTTGGATCCTTACGAGAACCTCTAATTGATGCGGAGACTCTCTTGGACGCCATACATAAGCTTGCTTGCTGAAAAATTGAGCAAACTTCAAATAAAGCAAGTTTATACTTCTTCGGTCTAGACACTTTGTAACTTTCACCTTTGAATCGTTTTTGAAGTGATCCAAACTTGCCGAGTTCCCGCGTTGAGTCAATAATATAGGAAAACTTGGTTCATAGCTTACTTCCCTCTGGTTTTGTTGCAATCCTTGAATAAGTGTCCACTGGTCCAAATCGAATAAGTTGAGAATCACATGACTTGCGAACTGAATAGATCCTTCATGCGACTTGATATTTGGTTGGTTCCACTTTTAGGTGTTCCCTTGATGATATAAGAATGCATTCCAAGTGGTTCCATGCCTTAAATCCTTTTGGTTGAGTCGGGATGCATCAAACAGTGGTCATATGTTTGTATCGGCTTCAATACTAGGATAGTCTAGAATCACCCGGTTTGTAAATTTGATTATGGATTGGCCTGAACTGATATAGACTCCATTCCACTTTTCCATGACTCTCTGATGAGTTGAGTTTCTGGGACAGGTTGTTTTGTCTCTCAACCTCTTTGGTTAGTTCGGTGCGCCTTGAAAGACACTCATGTCCTTGTTGGATCCTATGCAGCTTGAGTTGTGAGTTTGATTAAACTCTGATTCCGCTACTGGAGTTTTTACCTCATCAAGACTGTAGTTGCTAGACCGTTTATTACCATTCAAACCCCTTGTCTAATTTTTTAATAACGTGTTGGGAATTATTATCTAAAATCTCTATGAAGAAAAACAATGAAACATTACAAAATTATTATTGGACTTATAAATTGAATTATAATCATATCAAAAATAATAAAAAACTGATTTACATAATCAACTAATTCCCCGTTTGGGTAATCACCTAATGTGGGGATTATAGGGTTTATAAGTTTTGAAGCAGAAGAAATCAGTTGCTGTCGGCGCCGGAGGGATCCGAGAGGAGAGATGAGTGGGGCAGGAGCTCCGGACTTCTTCTATAGAGAAGCTCAACGTCTTGGCTATGTTGCTCGTTCTGCTTTCAAGGTGAAATTACATTCATGCCCTACTCTGCTTCATCCTTCTTCGTCAACTGACCTTGACTTTTCTCTCCCTGCAATTACAGCTTCTACAGATTCAAAAACAGTACAAGATCATAAAAGCAGGCTCCTCCGTGCTTGACTTAGGTTGCGCGCCTGGTGCATGGCTTCAGGTCTCTATGATTTTCCAAGTTGTTTCCATGAATTCTGATAGGGGAGGCTTAACTTGATTTGTTTCCTTTAATCCGTTGCAGGTTGCCTGCCAAAGCTTAGGTCCTGTTAAAAAAGGTGGGATTGTCGTCGGTGTGGATATTAAGGTCAGAGGATTTTCCATCAATGTATGCCTTTTGACACTGAATCCTTGGCATTATATTTGTGTAAATCCATGGGTTTTTATTTCAGAGCAGAAGGTGAATGTTCCTCCACAGTGTGATTCGCGAGTGCAAACCATTTCCGCCGATGTCTTAAACTTTCCCAGACAAAAGATTAGGGCGTTATCACCTCAGGTGATTTCTCTAGAATTAACCACTTTTTCAACTGTCTTAGATAAGAAAGCACGGTCTCTATTTGTTGAAAATGACAAGTTAATTAGGGTCTTTGCTCTGTGGTGCAGGAAATGGGATTCTCAGTAATTCTATCAGATATGTGTCACTCAGTAACTGGAATTAACACTAGAGATGCAGCGCTGTCTGCTGAATTGGGAATGCGAGCACTTGATTTGGCTGTTGGTCAAGCTGCCATCTCTCAGTCGCCTGACGATGAGAATGATGGAGGTGGTGAGGTTGCAACCGACGACAGTCGTATTGGTGTGCTTAGGCATGGAGGTCATCTTGTCATCAAGCTTCTAGAAAGCGAGGATGCTCAAGGTACAGACAGCAACAACTGTAAAATAGAGTCCATCTATATATACAATGAAAAATGCTTCCAAACAATGATACATTTTCTCTCTTTTTTTTTCTTGTAGATTTTGCCAGATTATGCAAGCCCATTTTTCAGAAAGCATCTTGGTTGAGGCCAAAAGCTACAAGACCATCATCTCGAGAAATTTACTTGATTTGCCAGGGTTTTTCGATAGTTCAATTCTTCAAATTCCCTTCTCATATACTATGATAACCAAATTGTAACTCTTTTTTTTTATTAAATGTATCCGGTACTCTCTGAAATTATGTAGTTTTGCATAAGAGTTAACAAAAGAAAAGAAAACAATGAAATGACTTTGCGTGTTACATTGCACCTACACTATCTGTCTTTCTGTGCAGTAGTATATCTGTCTCTCTCATACACAATGGAAAAAATAATTTAAGGTTGATGATGATATTGTCATCGGATTTGTGTCCTTCCTAATGACCAGAGGCCTGTGTCCTTCACCGGTGTCTGCAAACAGAAAAAGTGGCCATCAATTAACTGAGCAGAAATAGCCGGAAGTAATTTTGAGCTCGAAGAAATGTATACAGACCTGCATTTTAACTGAAGGGAAGATATTCCAAAAGCGCAGGGTCTCATCTCCTGCTCCGGTCACTATAGTCTGGCCATCAGGTGACGTAGCCAAGTAAAGTACTCTCATACTGTGTCCAGTAAGTGTTGCCACCTACACACAACAATCATCGTTTGATGGATATCAGTTTTTACATAGCAGTGAAGAAAGAAAGATCAAGAAATAGGCTTTAACTATGTGTGTACCTTTGACATGGATGGGTACTTCCAGACCATGATTTGGTTTTGAGAGTATCCGTGAGTGCTCACTATCTCATTAACATTCTTACTCCATGCCAGATTGCAGACTTGGCTTCCAGTGTCGATGCTATTTAACTGATGTCCATTTGTAGTGTTCCAGAATCTAATGCATCTGTCTGCAGTTCCACCTCCTGAAGCAAGCAGGCTGCTCTGATGAGGAGACCATGTGATGGCCTTAACCGCTGCTGTATGCTCAGTCAGCTTCAGAATTGGTTGTTGTGAATGATTGTTCCATACCAACAACTGTTTCAAAGCAAAATACACACTTATGATAAGCTTCAAGGACGTTGAGCAGTTCATATTATCACTACATAGATTGTACAACACTGAATAGTTTATGTTGAAGATCATCACCTGATTATCGTTGCCTCCAGACGCAAGCTCTCTATCATCGTGAGACCATTTCAATCCACAGACCTCAGATTTGTGTCCCACGAGTTTGCTGACATAATCTTTCTGAACTCGGATATCATGTTGAAGGATGTTTCTGTCTCTGCTCCCTGATGATAAGATCCTTGAGTTCCATGCCAATACACCAGTTCTCGTTTGGTGACCTCCCATTGTTCGGACTCTCTTGCACTGTGTTCCGTCCCAAACCTGCCAGTAAAACGTAAACCTTTTACTAACCTCAATGCCTCTGATAATCGATATGATACTATAACATCCACAGATTGGAGAAGGAAACAACATACCTGAACTTGACCATGACTTGTACCGACTGATATATATGAACCTTCCCTTGTCCACTGAACTGAGCACACGCTGTCATCAGGACCCAGGTCACATAACTTCGTCACCTGACACAAGTTCACTGTTCAGTGAGTCCACCATAACCAATAACATAATCCAAATCTAAGAACTAGTCAAAGTAAATTGGTACACTGACTTTGCTATTGGAAGCAGTCCAGAGATAAACACAAGTACCAAGCCCCACAGCAAGAACATTCTGTGAGCTCCAGTCCACAACGTTCAAGTAAAAGTCATCTTGTAGAGAAGGAGCATCCAAGACCTGTGACCACATCAAGCAAACAATCTTTCATTTCTACATCCTGAGAATCTGTGACCAAATGACATTACCAGATTGGAAATGATGAATATACCTTATGAGGCGTTTTAGGAACCTTGCGGGGCGGTTTGGGAGTCGGAGACGAGTTACATGAGAGGTCATTGTCGTTTCCGAGAATGGAAGGCGAAAAGGGCGAATTAGGGCTTGAATTGGAACGATCCGTCTTGAATCTCAACATGTTGGTACATGGACTCATCGGAGAAGAAGCAGATCCTTTACCACCTGCAGGAGACAAACAAGAAGAAGCGAAATCAGATCCGAAAAGCTCAGATTTCAAAAGTCTAGAGTAGGCTTCGTTCCCTCCCTCTTTAACCGGCGTCGTCGGTTCCTTATCCTGCAGATCAAAGGCGTGGAGTCTCGAGGAAGATCTGCACGGTATGAATCTGTCGCTGCAATTCGATTTAGAGGGCGAGGATAAACTTGAAATCCCACGAAACGAGCTCGAAAACGTCTCCAGCCGCAACGACGTCTGGTTCATCCCGGCGGGGAGATTCAGGCCGGTTTTCGTTGGCTGTGGCGATTCCATTTCTGGTTTGCTGGGATTCTATTAGATTGGTCGGAGATAGAAAAAAAACGAGCAACCGAAGGAGAAGATTGCAAAAGAATCCTCCCTTCGTTAAGGAAGAGAGCTTATACTATTATTTTATCTTCTTCTTTTGCAAAGTAAAATGTTCTCCAACGGTCAAATTTTGGTGGTGGGAGGGAATGGAAAGAAATATAGGAGCGGATCTGACGAGCTTTGAATAAATTACGGACATTTATGAAACGATGTATATTGAGTTGGTGTTTGTGCTCCAACGGTCAAATTCTTGGACTAACTTGTACGGGTCTTAGTAACCATTCTCAAAATTCATATATCTGAAAAAAAAATCTTTTATGAAAGCAAATTTGATATTGCTAAAAAGCCCCCCCCTTTTTTTCTTTTTCTTAGTGTTATAGTATTAGATGAAAAAAAAAAAACTCACCAAAACTATATAACCCATCTTCTAAATAAGAGTGAGACTCCTCTACTACTCCGAAATTACAAAATATGGTATCGTTCAACAACTAGACTTGGAAAAGCTTAGTGTATCTTGTATGTTTAGTAAACACCGATATGGGATGTTACCGTCAAAAGTATAACCTAGAGGAAAATCTTCTTTGGCTAGTACAAGTTATATAATTGAAAAGCCAACCACAAAAACTTCTCTAGAAAATGTACTATTGTAGAAAAAAAATTAAAATATTATAAGCAGAACTGGCCCTGTCATTTGTGAGGCCTAATACAAAATAAAAAAATTGGAGCATTCTAAATAAAAGAACAAATATATCAAAGTTTATAAAATACTAAGTTTCAAAAAAAAGAAAAAAACAATATCTTGAAAACTAATAAAAATGTATCAATTTTAAAAATAACCAAATACAGAATCTTACAAGAATTAAAATCAAATTATAAAATAACGTGTACCTTAATAGAGAAGAAGAGTGATGGAGTAGCAAACAAATCAGTTGTGAAATCCAAAGAAAAAAAACTGAGAAGAACTCTCAAAAGCCTAAATGTCAAAGCTTTTCTCCAACGTTTCTCCAGCCAATTTGATTAATTTAGTATAGATTTTGACTTAATAATTAAGTCAACTGATGGACCATATTTTTTGAGTTTTTTCTCTCCTCCTTCCTCTTTCTCTACTTTATTCACGATTATGATGATTTATTATGGCTCTTAGAAAAAATAGAATAAAAGAAAATTTGAATTCTTAAATATGAGGCCCTATACCAATGTTTTGTTGGTATCTGCACAATGTCGACTCTGATTACAGGAGACACTAAATAAGTGTCCTAAACTGCCACATAGGCATTGAAGAACGATGAATGTGATGTATCATCCTCACTAATAGATGTGGTTATGGCACTCCCTGCATTCTCTATGTCTTGCTTTAGACTACTTAAGATCTTTTGTGAGAAAAAGCACCAGAAAAATGTTTTGATTAATAAACAAGGAAATATGCAAGGAAATTCATTGGAAAAGCATGGAAGACATTCTATGGGCCTAAATCTAAGGTGGGTTAGGATTTCAAAACTTGGAGAGGGTTCAACTTAGCACTTATAGCAAATAAATTATGGAGAATGCTAGTTTTCCCACAATATCTTATGGGACTATACCCTCTTATGCATGTAGAATTATTTATGATACTCAATTGACACTTACGTGGGAGTTAGAAAATAGTTTGGAAATAGGAAAATTTATAGGTCTTTTGAGGATCCTTGGGTCCCTGACCTGCTTACAGACCTCCTCGTCCTAAGAATAAGATCATTGTTAAGTTCATCTTCTTAGGAATGCTCACAAATTCAGAGTTTGATGAATGGAATCTTTCTAATTTACACATAATCTTACATGAGGAAATCATATTGATCATAACTGGAGATAAAAAGGACATAAGCAAGCCGTGGATTCTCTTGGAGCTTTAACAGTAGTGGCTTTTAAATTGTTAATTCAGATTTTGCTAGCAATTTCTCGTCATCTAAAACACTCCACGATCTTTAGCTTTCTTGAAGAACTCGGCCTTGATGTTACTTTTTTGACACAGATATTATCATATGTAGCAACAAATCGAAAATTAAATTAACTTAGTTTTGAGAGAATATTTTGTGGGTAATTTTGTGTGATTAAGATCCAAGTATATATAGATAACTTTTCAATGGATTTTTTGTTGGAAACCCCTTGAAAAATATGAAATGGCTAAAATTTAATAGTTAAATTTTTTTCTATAGGATATTTGTTGGAAATCCTTGGAAGACTTTTAAACGACTTTTTTGTTGAAAATATGTTGATCAACGTTCGAAAAATATGCAGTTACTAGAGAGATGGTTGGTGATCAACTCGAAACGATTTCTCAGTCCTTTCTCTCCAGTTCTGAATCTCCATCATCAGTCCGTCTATCTATGAAAATGCGGTAGCATATGGTTTGTCGGATACGCCTTTTCAGTTTGGTATGATTCAATTGTTTTAGGTTGGTGAAAAATATGTTCAAAATAAAACAAAATCATTTCAGTTCGAGTTAGGTTTTCAACATTCTGATCTGGTTCGGGTTTATACAGAGGATACATAATTGTAATAAAATTATATCTTAGTTTAGTTGTTTGTAATCCGAGGTTTCTAATTTTGATTATTTTGGTTTACTAATGGGACATGGTTATCCTACTAATTCATTGATGATAACAAATTATATGGCACGTAAATTCACTAATTACCCAGTTCACTCGGTTATATACTATTGCATATTTTGTTACCCGACTATTCATAATATTGCAAATCAAATTTCAAATTTGAAAGCATGTTGATTTTAATTCTAATAATTTAGTTGGTTTAAAACTTGACTTCTGAAAAACCAACAATATGTGTAATTTGACTTTGTTTCCATGTGAAATTGGTTTATTGAGTAGAAAAAAAACTATTATAGATTTCGAAAATTGATTTAGATCTCTACTTAAAAAATTACCATGTTATTAAAAAATTTCCTACGTAACAAATTTACCATGTTGTTTAAAAATATAGTTATTAACAGTATAATAAGACATTATAATCCTTGGTACTACAAAAGACTTAGAGAAAGATATTTGAACATTTTAATCCTTGGTACTTCAAAAGACTTGGAGAAAGATATTTGAGCATCTTTGTACTTGGTGGTGTGATTCAAATAACATTTCTCCCATAGTCAAGCGAGCGTAAACAAGTTCGAGGTGTGGTTTACAAATACCGATGCCGCGAAAATGGCAGATGGTGTGAGTACGGTATTTTAATAATAAGATAGATAATAACTATCAAACCAGCCGTCTTAGCTCAGTGGTAGAGCGCGTGACTTTTAATCCCGTGGCCGTGGGTTCGATCCCCACAGACGGCGTCTCGTACATATTTTGAGTTCTGAAAATATGATTGTTCCGGTTTGTACCCCAAATTTTGAGTCTACCTTTTTGGTTTTGTGTATAAAACCAAAACGAGTTTAACCAATTTACCTTTCAAGTCATCACATCGTTTTCAGGGTTTTAGGGTTTCGTCACCGATTGCTCTCTCTATCTTCAAAAAATGACTGCCGAACAGAAAGAGGAGATCCTCGCGGCCAAACTTGAAGAGCAGAAGATCGATGTAATGACATCTCTTTTTTTCTTTCTTTTCTTGTTTTCTCAAGGTTCTAAAAATGGTTGGGCTGAATTGGGATTGTTAAGTTCTTCCTACTTAGATCTCCGTGTCTGGTTTTAGATATTCTAACACTGGAGCTAACCTATTTTAAGATCTGAATCTTCTTTTGTCAAACTCCATGAACACCTTGGTTCTCGCATTGCTGAATACTTTTTCTTTTATGGTTCTCAAGTTCTAAGGATTGTGTTACTTACTGTCTCTTCTGATTCCGGTTTTGTAGCTTGACAAACCTGAGGTTAAGGACGATGATGACAATGATGAGGATGATTCCGATGACGAGGTAGAGGGTAAGTTTTCTTGTTTATGCCTTTTTCAATTCTCCTGATTCCTGAAGTGTATTTTCTGCTCACTATTAGCTTCCTAATGCAATTCTGTAAAAATTTCTATCAAACTGTAATAATATACTCTGAATATTGATGTGGTTAGTTCCAGTAAGTTACATCTGTGTGCAGCTATGCTGAATTTGCTTACAGTGGCAGAGATATTTGTTTGGTTGATCTGTCGAATCCATTCTCTTTGCTTTCATATCACCCAGGAATTGTACGAATCATTAACCTAAGACCTATGTTTAGTTAGATAGTTGGTGCCGATTGGTTTGATACTTGTTTTGGTTATATAGAAATAATGGAATAAGGAAGGTTGTATCATTTCTTATAAGCCGCTATGATTCGTTAAACAGGACATGATGGAGAGGCAGGCGGTCGGTCAAAGCAAAGCAGAAGTGAGAAAAAGAGTCGTAAAGCGATGCTGAAGCTTGGGATGAAACCCATCCTTGGTGTTAGCCGTGTCACTGTCAAAAAGAGCAAGAATGTTAGCAGTCTTCTGAAAACCCAATCTTTTTTGTTGTTTGGATCGTGAGTGATTTCTGTGTTGCAAATTTTTAATGATAGAATGTGGATTGTAAATGCAGATCTTGTTTGTGATTTCGAAACCTGATGTGTTCAAGAGTCCAGCATCAGATACTTATGTGATCTTTGGTGAAGCAAAGATAGAGGACCTGAGCTCGCAGCTTCAGTCACAGGCGGCAGAGCAGTTCAAGGCTCCGGATCTCAGCAGCATGCTTTCAAAGGGAGAAACATCGAGCAGTGCAGCAGCTGCTGCTGTTGCTCAGGATGATGAAGAGGTTGACGAGGAGGGTGTGGAGCCAAAGGACATCGAGCTCGTGATGACCCAAGCAGGAGTGTCTAGGCCAAAAGCAGTTAAGGCTCTCAAGGCCGCTAATGGAGATATTGTCACTGCTATCATGGAGCTTACCACCTAAATCTGAAAACCTTTTCTACTTTTCTTCACTTTTTAAGTGAATTTGCATGTTGTATTATTATACACCATAAGTTTGGACTCGTTTTCACATTTTAGAGATTTGAGTTGATTGTTATGAGTTAATTTATACTCTCAATTCATCATCATATCAAGAGACTAGAGAATTGCAAGCGCTTCTCTGTGGAGAGACCACTCTTCCTGCGGAAACTTCAGTTAACGCTATTAAAGGCTTGACACAAGTCCAACCAATTTCTCTAGAGAGACCAAATGAGAGTTGAGAAACATAAACCAATGGTTCATTAGATAAAAATAATGAGTTAAGAGAAGGTAACCCAAAGCAATGATCAATTCAGATTCGTATATGCCTATAGACAAGAATCGAATATAAACAATAATCAGCAAAAGTTATAGCTATTTTTTGCCTGTGGTCACGAGTGCAACCTAGCTGCAATCGAAGCAACCTGAGCATCCATCTGTGAGGCCCTAACTTTCGCAGCCGTAGCTCGGTGGAAGAACTGCTCTCTCGACAACAACCTCACATTCCTCAAATACTGATCAAATGGTAACGACCCATCTTGAAACGATTTATCCATTGCATAAACAGCATCTTCAATGGCTAAATCCAATGCAGTGCATTCTAACATCTGTTTGGATAGTGTCTCTAAGCATTCAAACGCATTGTCTACATCCAAATCCACTAGTAAATTCTTGGATTTCCCTTGGTTCTCTCTAATCCAAGAATCAAGAACATCGGTATTCATTGCGATAACCTGTAATTGCTGCTCTAGGGTTTCTTTCTCGTTCACCATCTCTTGCAAACCTCTGTTGATCTCCGTCTCTCTCCTCTTGAGACCGGCCTGTAAGCTTAGTAGCCCTTCCGCCTCCGCTTCTTTGGCGGTCCTCATCAAGACGAGATCGCTCTGAACCATCTCCACCATCTTATTGATAGCGTTTCTCTTGTAGACCTCCGCCGCATCATCTGTCTGATGCTGGCCGTAAGGAGAAGGAGGGTGAAAAGGCCTCGATGACTGGTGATCAACCTGAGGCCGTGAGTATCTCGATCCGATCGAAGGAGATGGAGTATGCGGCTGGGGACGGCGCTGAGCGTAAAGCGGCGGATCACGTGAGAAGGCGGCGCTAAGCTGAGCGGCGAGATCGAGGAGGTTGGAGCTAGGGTAAACCCAGTTGTGGAGATAAGGGAGCGAGACGAGGCCAGAAGGGGAGACATTGGAGTGAGGGCGTTTGATGATCATGTCGCGTGTGGGGTTTACATAGACGCAAGGAGCATCGCGAGGGTAAGATTCGAAGAGCCAGATGACGACGGGGATGTTGTAGGTGACGCCCTGGAAAGGCATCGGGATTGTGCCATCGGCCTGGAGGAGTATCACGGAGCGGCCATCGTTGTGCGTAAACGTCGCTGTTTTGGCCTCGAGTGAAGGGTAAGAAGAGATTAGGTTGAGGAGGTGTTGCCGGATCAGCCACTTTGTAGTCTCGGCGTACGGAAGGGCTGAGGGACCACGCTGAGAGAGCACGGTGGTAAGGAGTTGCTGGATCTGTTGCATCTTCGCCGGATCTAAAGCCGACGGGGCCATAGATAGTCAAACTCGACTTGAAGACAACGACCGATGAAGACGGAGAGGGTTACAGGTTTTATGCCTGCTTCAGCCCAGTCTTCACAGGTTTATACTTTCCTGAATCCAATGTAAACGAAGGCACGTCTCATTCAATTACATCAGACTCCCTCTCCCATTGAATATTGACTTTTAATATTTCTTAAGAACTATATGTTAAATAAATATTTAATACTTCCTTTTTTTGGTCGAAATATACTTGTTTTTACTTTTCTAACCTATAAACTTTTTTTCTTTCCAATAATTAGTCAAAAATCTTGAACTGTCTAATCCTTGAACTCTATTGATCTGAATTAATGATCATGGCAAATTGACAATGAGTTTCGCTTTAAATTTTCATATTATGGTTTCACTTAACATAAAATTTCAAATTCTTCTAATTAACGTCACATGTACGATTGGTAACAATCTCTCTAGAACATGTTTTCATAAACTTGTAAGAAAAGAAAAAAGTAGAAATTTGTTTTTGCAAGTCTAAGAAGAAATGAGGGAAGCACTAAATGTCACGGTCTCTACGGCACTCAGGAGGAGGCACGGGGAATCGGACGCGGTCAGTACAATAGTTATAGATAGTAAATCTCTGACGAACCCATTTAAGACGCCTGTACTGAATAGCGTCCAAGTCCTGGAACTCCTTCTGATCCCACCAACGTTTTCCTTGCGTCTCGCAGAACTTAGCATTCACTGAAGCCTCGCATCCATCGACGTGGAAGCCTCTGTAAGAAGCAACAAAAGGAGCCTTTGCCCAGTTGGTCTTCTCTAACCCTCCCCTTGTAGCCCAGTCGTCTGCGTTCCATAGACTCGAATATATCTTCATCGGTTGATTAAATGGAAACTTAACCCCAATGTCTTTGCTATTCTTGAACACTCTTATCGG
Source organism: Euclidium syriacum (assembly GCA_900116095.1). Taxonomy (NCBI): domain Eukaryota; kingdom Viridiplantae; phylum Streptophyta; class Magnoliopsida; order Brassicales; family Brassicaceae; genus Euclidium; species Euclidium syriacum. The sequence continues at coordinate 6,812,984 of FPAK01000007.1, read as the reverse complement.
CACATCATCCACAAAAAACCTGTTGTACATTTATACACTTAGCTGTGCTTTTTTTTTTATAGTAGAAATAAATGTTATATGACTTACACAATCTGATACATATTCCAGAGAACTGAATAGGAATGATAGTCCTTGGAAGGGTCGAACCAAAGGTTGATCCTTTGCTCTCGGTTTCCTATTCCTCCTGTAAACACATTCGTCTGCAAAATGTAAGGCTGTCCGGTTCTGTTCCCAAGAAACTCAAAGTCTATCTCATCATGTTCTGAGCTCTGCGATGATAACTATATGAAAACAAAAAAGGATCGGTTGACATTTTAATCAAGATGTTCCAAATGATATAGTAAATGGCTTTTACTTACATAAAAAGCGGTCACGGTTCCGGCAGAGTCTCCAGGAACCATCTTTATATGCATACTGAAGTGTCCAAACAAGTAGGAGCCTTTTGACTGAAAGCCAGTGCCTTTTTGCCGCATTAAACAAGAACACAATCAGAAAACGTTTGGACGAACTTATAGTCAAAGAAATACATACAAGGCAGATAGAAACTCACCAGTGTACTTGTCAAGGACGAGATGCACTTCAGAACCACCGTTGAGATACTTAATATGATCAAAAGCCCAAGTGGGGAAATAGTTCCTGCCGAACGGAACATTGATGGCTCTTTTAGGAGGTACACCAAATGTTACTGTGGCCAAAGCCAAAAAGGTGAGACAAAGAGTAAGTGGTAGACGAGCCATTCTCATTTCGCACTCACTCTCGTCACACTGAACAATTATGGTGCGGACCTTTTCTATTTATAGCCAATATCAGCCTGCTTATCTTAAAGCCATAAATATTTGATTATTATAATTACTGCGTTTTGGGTTTCTTTTTAATTCTTACGGCAGTAATTTAAGGAAGCAACAGAATGTGATGGTGCAAAGAGGTGTTGCAGAGGCACATGGACCTTATCCCCATGTTCTCTTTAATTAATGCATCTTTGGATCCTTTTCGTTTAAGATCTATGGACTGAAGATAATAATTAAACACTAATTGAATTCAGATACCACCAGATTAGCTCTAGAATCCAAACCGACCTTATAAGTGGGAAAATAAATCTGTAAAGATAAGGAGTAAGATTTTGGGAAAAAACAAAAACAAAAAGGTGCAAGTTTCAAGAAGGGGATACAACAGAGACATCATCACATGTCTAGAAGCATGTGCCATTCACCATATAGACAAAGCCATATGTTTCCTTAGATATTACTCTTGCTTCACTATGTCACATTACTTGTGCACTGCTCGTTTTGAATTCATAATTATGCAAATTGAATTTGAATAAAGACACAGAGAACAAGACTGTTGAAAGAAGGGAAACAATTTTGGCTCCCCGGCTACTCAGATAAAATCTAAACTAAGCTGCAAGAAATCCAAATTATACATAAAGTTGTAGATCCTTACAAGATTGTTCAGATAAACTGGCTCTAACTATCAACCAAACAGCACTAGCGAAAGGAAAACCTATGAAAAATCCACCTAACGTTGCAATTGAAAGAAGAGATCAATGATCGTCGCCATTGTTTGTGTTTATGAGATTGTACATCTCAACAACCTGAAAAGCAGCAGAGATTGAAAATTAGAAACCAGCCTAGGTATTACATCCATATGACTGTGGTTAGGCTGAGACTTCTCACCTGGACAGATGATGTTGCTTCCTCTGGCTTCTTGTCTTCCCGTACACTGACTAGAAGAGGTAAATCTAGAGATATTCCCTTTTAACCAAAACAAAATTTGAAATCAGTCCAATATTTCCGAAATAGCTCAATGGTGATGTTTATAAGTAACATCAGATAGATTCAAACTAAAAAGAATCAAGTCAGATAATATCAAAAACCTGATCAGGTTCCACAATGCCGAAAGCTGCACGATGCACAGGGCTAAGTGTCATGTATATTGCTTTCACTTCCCAGACCTTTAAAGAAGCATATATTGATTAGCTTTGCATCAAAAACACTTTTAACCCATAAGATAGAAACGTCTAAGCCGTTGCCTACCTCACTGGGCTCAAACCAAACATCTGGCTCGAGACATTCATCAAATTGGTAGTTTTCCTGGAACATTCAAATTATTAACCATCAAACTACAACTCAGACAAGAAAACATACATATGAAAGAAACATGACCAGAGAGAAGAAAGAAATATCTTACTTTTGGAGTAGCAATCACTTTAGAGCGAAGACTAGAAGACCGCTCTTCAAGCAAGTCTTTAGAAAATCCATTAGTAGCGACACAAATGCTCTGGAATTCCTTTTTTTCAATATCGTAGCAAGCAAGTAAGAATTCACGATAGGAATCTACAAAGAAAAGCATACAGATTTGGTTACCAGAACATCAAAGGGTGAAAAATGTATCACCCAAATATATTTCAATTTTTTTCATTCACCTGTGGGTTTATGATCAAGTCGATGGAAAGCAGCAATTGGTACAAGATCCACAGAATCCACATCATAGTCATTAAAACTGCATATATATAAAACCCTTGAGTCAAGTCAGTTAAGTACTCTTTGATTTTAAACTTTCTTTAACAAATATGTTTTAAAAAAGAGTATTGCCTGTCCAAAGGTTCTTTCTTCAACTTTAGCCATTTGTTTGGTTGCTTTTCAGGCGGCTCAAAAGTTGCATCTGAGTCCAATGCTTTGATGATTAGACCTTCACAGCTGCAAAATAACATAGAGATAACGATGCAGAGGTCAATACAGGCATGGTCAAATTGCTAAAATAAAATGCGCTAAAGGAGTACATATCTGTGCCAGAAATATCTAAAATTCTGCAAGTGAAGCTTAAGTAAAAGAGGCTACTAAAGAGAGGACGATAGGCAAGTGCAGATATTATACGCAGAGTCAACAGAAGCGTCAAGAAACTCTTGTATTTCATCAGTATCCCTGGATGTTAGAGCAGTTGCAAACTGGAAATACCCAGGATCTTCCTCAAATGAATTGTATAGCTTCTGTTAGAAGCAAAATGCAAACAAACGATTACATATTTGTATAGAAATTGATTCAGCGATATCAAAGAAAAAGAAAACCTTTTCTTTTGTAAATAATGTGACTGATATGCCTCACCTCTCGACGAATCTTAAGACTCTCGTGGATAAGTAGTTGGCCATTTAGATATAACATGTCAAAAGGAAAGATGCATAGGTGGTCAACCTTGATATCACTGACATTCACATTTTCACTTTTCAAAATCTGCAATGGAATACTTTTCATTTCCTCTCTGTCGAAAGGGACAATCATGCAATTCAGAATACAAGATTTCAAAGAGGGCTTCTTTAATCTTGATAAAACATCGGTGAACTTCTCAGTGGTTCTTTTAGCGCCACTACAGAATATCTCGTACGCACCATCCTCCATATAATGTACCTGTGCAGGTTGTCCATCATATTTGTATTCGCATGTGAAATCTGTGTCCTTGAATATATCCAGTATCTCACCCACACTGTTGATTTGATCTCCATAATAATGAATACATCCAAGATTAAAACCCGGTGTAAAGTTACAAGCTTTAAGAAGATTCCACACACCACCAGTTAGAATACCACGAACGATAACGTTATAGACACGAAGCACAGAGAATATTTGCTTAACAATCTTCCCAGCCTCTTTAATAGGATTCTCGATGTATCTGGGTGTGGCCTTGAGTGCTCTTCATTATATGCTGCGGCTTGTCCCAGGGCAGTTAAGACCAAAAAACCTGAGAACCCTAACTTCATTCTTCCCTGAAGTAAACGAGTTAAGTGAAAAGTTTCACAGCCTGTTGTTGCCTCAAGAAGTGATTTCATTTTATCCTTCATCGTCACTGTACTACCTTCTGCAGATTCCTTAGCAATTTGTCTCAATGTGTTGAAAACCTTGACAACAGTCAAAGGTTCGGGATTTAACGCTATGGTCGGAGCGTAATCTTCTGCCATTTTTTAAACCGCGCCTCTACGTCCGTCACACCTTTAACCAAAAGATCCGGAGATTGCTTCTATCATGGAAGCATCATCAATTCTTAATTTTACATCTTCATGACCAGGGGCAATTTCATTCGCAGTAAGATAAACAGTAGCGAGCAGATCTTCGGGAGTAGTGGCAATAACGGTTTTCAACATGTTACAAAGAATATTACTCACAGTCCGACCACGTCTTCCATATACAATCAGATCAAAAGCCAAGCAGAGGAACGTAAACGGAACTGCCTCGCCTTTCTCCCACCAAGACACTTCTTCGGAATCGAAAACACTTGGATTCTTCTTCAGCAATCTAACAAGGGTTGGGTCTAGGGTTTCCCCGAGTTTCTGTGAAAACATAGCTAAGCAAGCAACGAGGGAGATGGAGAAAATAATTTTATCGGTAAGGATTGTGGAACTAGAATGAAGAACAAGAAGCAGAACATAGAAGATCCGACGGCGTAACAATTTATATTCTGTGTCATCGCTATCAATTGCGGATCAATAAATTAATGTATCCTTAGCATAAGTCACTGAACCAATCAAATTCTGACATATGGCAATTTTTATTTTAAACTATATAAAAAATAATGTGCCATAAATTTAACAGTAAATATGTCAAAATAATGAGGCATATAATTTTCAAAAAGCACCAAAAATTTTCAGATTTTAGCATGATATAAAAAAACTTTATCTTTTGTTGATTTCCAGTTTCGAAAATATGTTTAAACTCTGCATTGATGACACCGATTTTGATCCCGTCGATAACTCTTGTAATAGATTAAATTAATGAGGTCAAGCACTGTTTATGATTTTGGTTAAGTGTAATGATACCTTGTCACTGCGCCACACTAAATTAATGGTAATTATATATATTAAGATTGTTATTCTAGTCGGGTAGAGAGTGTCTTGGATAATATGATTTTTATGATCTTTGAATATATTTTTTGTACGATTGATTTATATATTTTGTTCATTGGATTCAGCTTGGCTAATTCCGTCAAAAATATTGATACTTTTGTTTTTATCTAGTTGACCTAGTCTACTTGAGATAGACTCTAAAAATTTCAATTTTCTAAGGTATATGTTGGAATTATATGAAGAATGGAATATTAGTTTCAGTTCTCTTCATATGATTGTATCATATTTCTCTAGAAGTAATATTACTTCTTTAGTAAATGTTTTAAAGTACTAATGTCTTTTATATGTATTGTTATGTGACCAGTTAAGTGAACCAAAATTAATATTTATAAGTCTAGGTTATGCAATGTCAAGAATCCATTCAAATTGAAGGAGATTCATGATTGAAGCATAGCATATGGTCGAATCTAAGGGAGGTTAGAGATTTATCTTATCAAGTTAATAAGGTACAAGTTGGGACTTAAATAGGATTCTTGTAAGAAATGTAAATGTAGGGTTTTGATTATCTAAGTGCTTTAATGTAAATTAGATAAGCAAAATAAAGACTTGAATGTATATAAAAAAAATATACATAAACTTAGATGCATAAATATAAATAAACAAAACAAGAGATTACAATAACTAAAGTTTACAACTTTGATTGTGATTCACAAGATTAATTTGACTAGTAGCATGTGAATATAGAATGATGGAAATATGGATTAAGATAGTAATTTTGTGATCATTGAGACCTCATGCAATCATTATTTCGAGCTCTTAGGATTAAGTCTTGCCAATTTCATGGTCATGAATTTTTTCATAGATCCTCCATACATCTAGATTCTTCATAGTATATTGAGAAGCTAAAAGACCTTATTTACTTGCTCCAATCTTGTATCTAAGGTTTTGGACTCATCTTCCAATAGAAAATAACCAAAGACTCTTAGCTTGCAATAAGAAAATCTTTCCTTCTACACATTTTATGTGTAAAGTTTCCTCATACTCTTTTGGTATTGAGATAACTACTCCCTCAAAAAACTCTCAAGGCTTCAAGGTAAAGATAGAAGCTTTACATTAATCCCAAATAATCCCAAGGTAACATTAAAATCCCCCAATCTTCCTTCATATCCACACCCACACATAATGAATCTATTCACAAATACCTTTGGAAGAGACTATCATGATGAAGAACATCAAGAAAAGCTTAAATATATGATTTTTGATCCAAACAAAGAATTAAAAAGTTAAAAGAGTGAGTCTTCCTTCCATAGGAGATTTGTGTTCCCATAAAAAAGTTATTAGGTTTTTACCATGGACTCATACAAAATCTCAAGACTTCATGAGAAAAACTCAATCTTTAAAAGCTTTAATGGAGGTTTGATCCTTCACTCTATCTCTAGACTCTCTCTAAAACAAATGAAACAAAACTTAAATTTAGATTAAAGTGGTCAAAAAGTGATCCCAAATACAAGAGAGGAGGCCTTATGTTTATAAGTTCAATGTAACTTAAGGTAAAATTAGAACCTTCGAATTTACCAAAAATGGTAAAAATCCCGGAAATTCTCGTCACCAATCCACATGCCGACGTGGCTAACGACGTGTGAGGAGTGGTTCGGACTAAATCAACTCTAACTTGAGTTTCGGATTCCAAATGAGACAAGGTCAACTCCGTTAGAAATTTTATTAAATTCTCTACAACTTTTATGAAGAGACTAGAAGCTAATTCTCCATGGAATCCCTTCACCCAAGTCTATCTTTCTAGCCTTTGATATGAGTCCTTTGAACCATTCTCCTTTGCTTCTTCCTTCTTTGGTCTTTTTGTCGATGATTTGGCTGACGGCGCTTCTCTTTCATTTTACATTGTCGATGTGGTTGACGATGAAAAGCATATATTTCTATTGGATCTTACATTGTTAGCTTGCTTCATCGATGTCTCTTCCTCTCGTCGTTGATGCCTCTGACAATGTGTAAGTGTTATGTGGCTGACGATGTGATTCCCTTGTTCCTTTTTCTTTCACTATTTATTTAGCTCCTTAAATTCTCACTTGATCCTTGTCCTAAAGCTCCAACTTCTTGATGATTAGTTGGACCATCAAGCTCATTATTAACATACAAAAGAGATAAAAAAAAAAAGGGGTACAAATGCAAGGACACAAGATACCCTAATCATAGCATATATATTTCATCTCAATGAATTAAGCTTGAAATTGATAGAAAATGGTTTTTAATACTCGTAAAACTAGCAAAATAAAATAGCTAATAAAGGTAAAATGCACACTTATAATTATCAGATGCAAAATCTTCCTTAAGGTATTGCTTATCGATCTCAATTTTTTATTAAATAACGTTTTATGGATTTAAAATTTAAAGGTGTTGGAGAAGTAGGAAAATTTGATATCAATTTAGAGGTTTGAACAGGTTCGGCTATAGATACATGAAATTTAATCGGGTTTTTTTCTAGAATTTTTATTAATACTTGTTCTACACTTTCTTTTGATTCAATACTAGTTCTACATCATGTAATCATAAAATGAAGATTTAGGATAAAATGAACTAATTCTTGGTGGGGTGGTTCATTAAAATATTCAAATTTTAATAGTATATTCTCATATATTTGCTTAGTTATATGGGTTATAGTTCATTATTCAAATTTTTTTTGGTGGTTGAGTAATATCTATTTCCATTTACCGAAAATTATAATTTTTGTCAATTTTAGTTACTTAGGTGTATAGGTCGATGTTGGTGTATTCTTTTTGGTTTAAAGAAAATGTTTTGTTTAGAAATATGTCATTTTTTTTCATTGTTTAGAAAGAAATCGTGTTTCGGTTGTTTTTATATTTTTAAAAAATATGTTGTGTATTTACCATTTTTTTAGTTAAATTATATTACGTTTTACTGTTTTATGTAAGACTTAAAAATCTATATTTTTTTTTTGTTTCGTTTAGTATGACTGTAGTTTTTTGTTTTTACTTTTGTACTTAATGTTTTTGTTTTGTATAGTATGATTGTAGTTTTTTTTATATAGTATGATTTTAGTTTTTTTTTAATTATTTCTGGTTGGTTGGTTTCTTTTTCCCTTGAGTTATTGATTTTATTTTGGTTTGGTTTATTTTCATAATCCGTAAATTCAGTTTTTTTCTTAGTGTGTTTATTCTTAATGTTTTTTTTATATATTATAGCTTAAAGAACCCTACAGTTGGATATCTAATGCTCATAGCTAAATATAATCCAATCAAACTACGTAAAACCCGATTTTAAAATCTAAATCAATTTACTCCTACAACTATTCCCATCATTTTCCTAATAGAGAGATAGAGTTCCCAATAGATTTAAATCTTACGTTAGAGAAAAACTCATATACTTATGTTTTTTGTAATATAAGTTGGATGTCTATTTATCAAACATGGATCCCTTTATGGAAGCATCCAACCTTCTTCCAATAGACCTTGAGCATTTTTTAATCTCCTTGTATACTCCCAACGCAACATGTTGAACCATATACACCATTGTTGACTTGGTTAAATCTAACATTCATTCCATTTTTCATATTTCTTATTTCTCTATCTAGTATTATGGTATCCTTTCAACTTCTCGCTCGTGATCTCAAAGATTTTTCATAACATGCTATCAATTAAGGATATTTTAGTATATGTTGCAAATAAAATGCATTTTTGCATACAACATGAAAGTCTCGAGGTCCTTATCTAAGCTTTTTCAAAAACTCCTAGAAACATCCCTTCATCAAATGAATCTTCATCCAACATGGCCAGATGTAAAATTTTTACCATCAAAATGAATAAGTATCTCTGAAGGTTAAACCGGTCATTCGTGACTTTTCTAAAATCCTACAAAATTGAAGTCTTTGGTTGAATATAACCAACTTAAATCAACTGTCGGGTTTCGGAAATTTAACTGAACAACGACCAAACAATTTTTTTAACTTGTCATCTTTGAATATCTCCAATAGGACATGTACTTCCTTCTTATTCGGGTTTTGAAAGTCCTTATCCCAAACTTTCAGTACCTCATCCTTTGTTTCAAAGGTATATTGTTTCCAAAAGCGACATCTAAAGCAGTCAATACTACATGGGAAGCGCTACTACCATTTTTCTGCACCAAGTATATATTTTCTATACATATGTGATTGGTCATATAAACTACTTGACATTTTCAGCTATCAACGTCAAGTCACATAGCCAAAAGAACCCTAAAGTCGGTTATCTAATTTTCATAGCTAAGCAAGATACAAGCTAAGCACAATCCAATACAACCACACAAAATCTTATTTAAGAATTTAAACCAGTTCACTCCTACAACCCCCTCCCATCATTTTCATAATACGGAAAAAACTCTCAAGAGATTCAAACCCTATGTTAGAGAAAAACTCATATCTGGATCTCCAATCATATTCATAATGCCTACAGTTCTCTTTTCTAGAATTTGAGTTAGATGTATATTTATCAAACATGGATCTCCTATAAAAACGTCTGACCTTCTTCCCGTAAACCCTAATCATTCCTTACACCCTTTATAATATTTAACTTCTTAAGATTCATTAAGACATCTAATGTTCATAGCTAAGCACAATCCAATCGAACCATACAAAACCCGATTTAAAAATCTAAGTCCATTTACTCCTAAAACTATACCCATCATTTTCATAATAAAGAGAAATAGACCTCCCAATAAATTAAAATCCTACATTGGAGAAAAACTCATACCTACACTTATCTTTTCTGGAATATAAGTTGGATGTGTATTTATCAAACATTGATCCCCTTATGAAGGCATCCAACCTTCTTCTAGTAAACCTTGAGCATTGTTTTTTTCTTTTAGTATACTCCCAACACGACATGTTGAATCATATACACCAGTTTTATATTTTTCTATATGGTATTATGGTATCATGTGTACTTCTCGATCGTCCTTACATGTTATCATTTAAGGATATCATAGAATGCTTCCTGTAACATACATTCTTGCATACGACATGAAAGGCTCGATTCCTTATCTAAGTTTTTCGAAAGATCCTAAAAGCATCCTAGAAAAACAAAATGTGTTATGAGAATCATAAAAATTTTATTTAATAAATGCATGATAAATCGATTAATTTTTCAACTTAATATTTTAATATTATTATTTAGATAGGTATTAAGTTATAGTCATAAAATATATGAATTTAAGTGTGTTTTTAAAATTTGTTTTAATCTAAAAATGATTAAGATTAAACTTATTTTCATAATAATAATTTTTTTAATAGAATGAATCACAAATTTTATGTATTAATGTATTAATGAGCCTAATAAATTTTAATAAACTAAATATTAAAAATTAAAATGATTTTAATGAAGTATCACAATTTGAAGTGTTGAATTGATGATGTGGATTAAGGAGAAGAGAAATCAAAAATCTTTATATATATATAGATATCATTCATCACCATTGTTTCATAATCCTTTTTGGATAATTAACTCATTAATATAGCCATAACAGTGTGTGGAAACTGTTTCACTATTATGTATTGGTTAAATCTCGGATTGAAAAATATTGAGTGTTATAAAAGACATTAACTATGAATTTATTCTAACATCTAAATTTGTTTTGAGGCTATTATCTATCAACTCATTTAATACCATCTTCTGATTATCTTGATGTCCATTAATTGTAGCATAACCAATTCTAAGCAGAGTAATATAAGATTTTGTTGCAATATATGAGCCCTCAGACTGAAGAGTCTCCATCAACGACTTTAGCAACCTTGATCGCATAAGCAAATACATCATCAACTTTAATCGGAAAACATACACATTAACAACATTAACAATCTACTTAGGCAAATATGTGAAAAAAGGTTTTTGAATCATGTTCATTATATCTTTGTTCACTACTTCAACAACTTCTGACGAAGAAGCAATCAAACAAGTTAAACTTTTCTTCATGATCCTATTTTCAGCAAGATCCGCACCTTGGTGGTAACAAAAAATTTAAAAAATTACTTTAACACCACATCAAATTCACCCTCTCCTCTTCCCCCGAAATCATATACGGTATAGGTAGCTCTTTAGTAAGATCTACCTCGACAAAAAATTGAGCCTCATCAAAATTTAGACAAAGCTTATTAACTTGTTGTAAATTTTGAAAATTGTAAAAGAAATAAAGTGAACAACTTTTAATAAAGAAAAGCTTTTTTTCCATCTTGAGGCAAGTGGTTTTTACACCACAGTTTTATTCCTATGGGAGATCGAGCCCATACTATTGGCTTTAGTGATAGGATTTAACAACTAGGCCAAACCAACTTCGTCAAAATAATAGTTCTTTTTGGACGATAACAATAGGGTTTTTGGTTTTATTTTATGTTTAAAGATTAATATGCTGATTTCAAAATAAATTTATATAAAAATTACTAATATACATCGATCTGAGATTATTTTTCATTGTATTATAATTTCGAAAAATTACCACATATATCTGAGATTACACACTAATACATGAGTAAAATCTGTCAAATGAACGGTGTTACTATGGATTGATCAGCCAAATGAACGGTGTTAAAATTTAAGTCCATAACCATCCCATTGGCTATTGCGGATAGGTTGACTTTTCCTGCGGCCTGCGGGTTAACCGTAAATCAATGGTTGCTGTGGTTTATGCCAAACCTGTGTCGTCAAGTACTATAATAATGATGTGGTGCTTAATTAATGACAGAAACAAAAACAGTAACAAGAAGAAAACTGTATTTTATTCGCCAAGGAACATGAAGTAAGACAAGATATTGTGTAGGTACAGGTTAACGAAAATTAATAAACATGAGTCGCGTACATGTTCCCGTTTCCAATTCACTAGTTAAAACAAAATCTAAAAGGATCGTTTTGTCCTGCCACCCCAAAAAAATCCAAAAATAAAGAAGGGGGCGTTATATAAATTAAGATTGGATTCATGCTGATGATATATCTTGAATATTCTCGAGAGAGAGCTGCTTCTGTAACCACATCTGTCGGTGGAACCTAGTAATGAAAAGGTCAGCCACTTTGTCGATCTCATCTTCTAATCGAAACTCCTCTCCTTTGTCCTCCTTGGAGTGCTTCACCATCTCTATCACCGAACCTTCTGCCTCAAACAGTGAGTGCCTCATGTCTGGGTACTTTCCCTCGTCCTCCTCTTCCTCGTCCTCCTCTTCCTCCTGCACATATTGTACATACGGAGAGACAGGAGTGATAGACATGGTGTTGTGATTATAAACCACCAAGGTTTGGTCCTGGTCTAGCTTTTTTGTTGAGTTAGCCTTGAGCTTGGGAGAAAAAGAGCTCATCACCATGTTTTTGTTGTGGAGTAGTGAGAATATTACAAGACGAGTCTTAAAAGCTCTTGTCTTTCTCTTCAGCTCCTTCGTCTTGTCTTTCGCCATATCAGCGAGCATGTTTATTATATGCTTCACGAAATCTGCCGCCTTCTTCATTTCTTTTAAATATATGTTTGCTTCGCTACTTCCCTTTCAGATCCTATGTATTTGTATATTTGTAATAGGAGTCTATATGGAGAATGGAAAATGGGAGAGATGAAGGAGGAGTTACATTTATACAATCACAATAATGGTGTTGGCTAAGGAAATTCAAAAAGCAAGGGACACGTGGCTACCTCTGGTTGGTTGAGATGATCACGATTTCATAAACTTCCCGGGGACCACTCCTCGTTTCACTCATTTCAATTATTTTTTCTTTTACACTACTCTATATCTTATTACAATTTATTTTACCCCACGATCTTACTTAAAATCTTAATCGGTGATGATGGAACAAGGTGGATTAAACGTTAAGGAAGGTGTGAATAGTGTGAGAAATGTTCTTCTCTTTTTGTTATTTCTGTTTCCATATATTTTTAGTCAACCAACGTTCGACAAACTCTCGTCTCAAAAGTATGTAAAAAGACGAACCTCTTAAATTAAGATACGTTCCCGTTGATTGAGGCTAAATCACTTTACGTTTCTCTTTAATTTCTCCTTTGTTGCCTTTTGCTATTATCATATTCGCTTGTCCCCTTTTAATCTTTGTGTAAATCTTTGAAGAAAATATCTTAAACCAGACTCGGTTCTTCAGACATGTCTCGATATATTTTGACCAAACAACGAACCACATGTGCCATTGTGATATACTAATCATGATCTATCTCGGTGTATCTAGATGTTAAGAAAAAGAAAGTAGATTATGTGACTTACGGAAACAATATATTAGGATAAGTGTAGCTTTCACAAATAAAGAGTGAAAGAAAAAGACATAAAATATTCGCACCACCACCATAAGGTACTTTTTGGCCGTTTCAAACTCTCATATGGTTGATTTATCCTTTCTCTTTCTTTTTTTCTCTATAACTTAACCCCTAAGGTTTCACCATTCCCCTTCGCACACGTACTTCTCGAGATTTCAAGCTGACAAAACATACAAACAAATACTACATGACAGATCTGGGCCTATGCCTGGGCCTCTATTAACAAATGATTGAGTCAAGCATGTTTTTCTGATTAGCTAAAGACTAAAGAGCAATAATGCCTGGACAAAACCTTTTCTCGGCTTTCTTGGTTATATTGTACGGTACAATTTGCACCTAACGTATCTTTGTTGTAGTCTGATCCTCAGGAACACCACAAGTGATGGTCGAACAACTCGTGAAGGCCAATTATCTATTTTAAAAAAATTTGTCTTATTCAAATATGAAACATCGATTGAGGAGCTAAAACCAGATGATTACCGTAGTAGAATGCCGGATGTTGCTGCTAGAAAAAGAAATGAAACCAAATACTCTAATTTGAGAGGAGAAAATTCTTGGGATCTAAAGATAAATAGCAAAATTGGTACGTAAACTCTGGCTTACTGACAGTCAAATAAACAGCATTGGTGTTGTTGTTAATCATGGACAATGATATATGATGCAAACTAAGTGGGCCTCGAGCGGGTAGGACTGATTCGAGTATTGTTTTCTTGATCTACTAAATTAAATAGCCATAACGCCTCGACTTTGTTGGTTGCAACCTAATATCTCTATTGTAGTTGCTCCAGTGGAACACCAAATATCAGACAGCTTCATGTCATTATACTTGCAAAATGCAAGCTTTGCTGTTAGTTTAGTCGAATTAACAATCAATCCCCATCTACCTCAACATCTGAGTCATACGTTCTGTATCTTTTGCTGCATTTATTCTAGTAAACATAAAAGAGTACAAATTCTGCAACTTAAATTGCAACCAAAGTCAGTAAGTAACCATTTCAAATTTGAACGTTAGAATTTGATGAAAGACAAATATATAAGATGATACGGATGAAGATAAAAAATCCATTGAAAAGAGGTTATGTTGTAAAAGTAAAAGGGGATGTGACAACAATTCAAGCCTTAGCTTAGGGAGTCCAATGTCAAAGAAGCAACATAAGAGGACCCCAAGGTATTGCTAACTAACTGATCAACCCGAAAGGAAAACATACCTTGGGCTCCTCTTTTCTTCCTTCTTTCACATTGGTCTGCCTAAGGTAAAAACTTGCATTCTTGTCACATTTTCCTTAACGTTTTTTGGCGCAATCTCCTTTTCATAAGTGTTTATCTTCATCCATACATCTTATTTGTCTTTCACCGCAGGCTGAGAATGCTTTAACCAAAAACCAAATAAATATTACATGATGGAACATTGACCAGTCAAGACAAGATCATCAATGTCCCAAATGAAAGGAAAAATCAGCTAGAGTGATCACTTGCCATGATATTTTTAATCAACAAAGAATATACCATAATCATACGAGTATGGAAACATTATACTGAACAAAGACGATTGGATAAAGACTTGTCAAAGGAAAGAGGCCAAAAAACAGTATCTAGGTTCCAAAAGAGTCAAAACGAGCAAGAGCATCAAAAAAAGGCAAAGCAGAGACATACGTTCAGGCCTGAGTGCCGGTCAAGGACTTCATCTGAATGTTATTAGAATCATTAGAATTTGTGGGCAAAGCTTCGTACGAACCGGTTCTTCTCACTCCCGCCACCATCACCACCATCGTGTAGGTCACAAAGAGGAGGACAACTACAAGCACGACGTGGACAGTGAACATTAGATCCAAGATGGAGACAGCCCTAAGCTTAGACTGCTCGATATCACACTTGGTGGATCCTTCGACGCCGCCCTCAACTTCCAGAAGACGGTGACATCCCTCCGGAATGAACCAATCGACGTATAATGAGAGTCCAGTCTGGAGTTGCCAGAGTCCCTGCAGGCAAACGGAAGCAGCGAGGGCAGCGTCAGCGATGAACAGTCTGGGACGGCAAGCGAGGAGCAAGCAGAGGAGGGAGCATAAGGCGGAGATGCGAGCGGAGAGGGAATCGCAGTGAGCTTGGAGATCCGATGTCTGGATTGCGGCCGATGAGGATGCGGCGGAGTAATGGAGGAAGAAACCAGCGGACGCGAGTGCGAAGAGGATATCGGACGGGAGAGGGGTTAAGGAGGCGGATTCAGAGAGAAGGAGGTAGACGGCGATTAGGAGGAAGAGGAAGAACACGGCGGCGGAATTGAGGGAGGAGAATCGGTGGACGGGGGTACTTCCTTTGACAAGAGGATCGGAGTAGAAGGAGATTAGGGTTTGGTGGAGAAAAGCGACGAAAAGGGAGACTATGAGGATGATCAAGGGTGCATTTTGGAGGCGGTGGTTGTTTCCGGCGGCAGAGAAACGAGGAAAAGCGTAGAAAGGCTTGGCGGCGTAGGATTGAGGGCTCTTAAGCACATTAAAGAAAGTGCAAATGAGGTGATACAACCCAAGGGTTAGCAACGACGCCGAAGCGAAGAGCTTGTACATCATCCCTCCCATTTTAATCCGGAGACGCTGCAAGATTTGAAAGCTTTTCCCGATGATCGCTCAACAAGACTCACTCGGGGTTTATTGTTGGTCGGATTTGTCCGATCCGCATAAGAGAGGAATAGAGGATCTGGTCAACTGCCTCTGTAGTGTCCGGACACGATTGTTAAACCAGCTGACTTATTGGAACCGGTTTTATTATTCGGTCTTGAGAATTTCGGTTAAGAAGTAAACATGTATTTCATTCTTAATTACATTTGTTAATTCAAATTTCAAAGTGTAATATTTTGTGAGAAATGTAATTCATTTACTAAAGCAAACAGCTATTAATCTCTTTCTGGCTGAAGTGAATATGGATTTCTATCGTAGTCATATTTGACTATTTTTTGTAGCGATGAGATTTGATAGTTATTTGTTGCAAAATGAGCACGATATTTCAAACTCTTAGAAATAAATCAATAATAGAGTTGTAGTACTTTTTATGGGTGAAAAAATGGGTGGTAACGACCAATACTCGTCATAACTCACAAGCATACATACAAAAGAACAACCAATCAGAAGTGGTATAGAGAAAGAGAGAGATTCAGCTTGTTTGAGTAAAATACAAGAATAAAGCCGTGACAGCAAAAGCTAATGTTGTAATCCAATAGGACTGAGAAAAAGAATTGCCGGTGGAGGAATTTTGGTTTGAGTTTGTAGATCCTCGAGATCCTGCAATAGATATAGAAAATAGAGGCCATAAAGTGAAACATAACAAATATATAAAGAGGGTTTTTACTATTATAAATAAGAAAAGAGTCTGTACGTACGAGTTAAGCAGGCAATAGGATTGACGTGTTCTCCACATCGAGCAGGCAACATTTGAGCATCATTGACATCGATGCCAGCTTGTTCGGCCCGAGAACTCCCTCGGTTACTTATCATACGGCACAAGCACTCTGGATTGTTCCTTATCACTGATTTGAGAGGGTTACAACAAACTTGAGGCACTTCTTTGGTTCCATTCAGGTAATTCAAGCATGGAGCAAGCTGGTTAAGGCACGAAGCGCTCTGTCCACGTGTCTGCATCATAACCAAGTTGGCTACAACTAGAAGAGCAGCTACAATTGCATAAAGAGATACAAACTTCATCTTCACCTTAATTCATTTCCTCTTTTGGATGTTCCTGAACCACTTATATGTACTTGTTTTTTTAATGTTTGGTAACCAGCTTTTGCGACAGGTAGACATTGTTCACCAGTCAAACCTACTACCGTCTTTTGACAATGGACAGGTAGTAAGTAACCAGAACACAATAAAATATGACATTATAACTTATAAGCATACACGATACACTAAATTGCTATCCCAGCAGGAAGGAGCCATTTGAATCAAGTGAAACTTTGTTGTGCTTGAAGGTTAAAGTCAACATTGTGACATGGGCCTTCCTTAAGTTGAACACAATATGGGCCTTTGAGGTCGAATATACACATGTATTGAATGACACAAGCGAGTGTGTTTTTGGTTTTCATTCTTTAAAATACAAAGGGGATAGATAATTTTATTGAAAAACTAAGACAAACAGTCACTTTGATCACATAGAGAAAGATCAAGGACGGCGAAACATAATGAAACCCAATAACGAAAAAAATACAAATGAGATCAAAGGAATATTAAATGTATGGATGAATGGATCAAAGGTTTACTTAGGAGCCGAAGTGGTTGAAACCTTGAGGCAGAGAGTCGGAAACCGTAGGCATTCTGCTGAACATTGGACTATGGACGTACTCAGCCGAGAAGTCGTCTCCACTCCAGGTCCACTGCGGTTGGCTGTAACACGAATTGGACAAGTCGCTCGGTAGAGGAGGCAGCTCATTGCTACTGTTAGAATAACAATAAGAAGTAGAAGGAGAGCCACCAAACATGTAACCGTCCAGTTGATCAGAGTTAGACTGATCATGCAGCATTGGTGAGTCTGTGGATGAATACTGGTTAAACATCATCATATAGTCGACAGGATCATTAGGAGGAGCAGGAGCCGGAGGAGGAGGAGGAGGAGGAGCATCGTCAGGAGAAATAATGGAGGTGACGGAGGAGGAAGGAGGCATGTCTGAGTAGACGAAGTTGGTTCGGGCGCGAGTGCCACGCATGGACCGAGCGGCTCTATCGTAGGCCAAGGCAGCTTCCTCGGCTGTATCAAAAGTGCCAAGCCAGTGGCGCTCTTTCGTACTCGGGTCTCTAATCTCAGCCGCGTATCTTCCCCAAGGCCTTCTTCTCACCCCTAGAAACCTTGTACCACCCTCTTCTTGCTTCTTCTTGCTCTTTGACGATGTTGTGTTCATCCTTGGTATTTTTCTCTACGCAAACACAAATCAACCAATGTCCGGTATATCTTTTTCTTCTAGATGAATGAGAGGAGAAATTAAAAAGAGAGAAGGAATGTGTGTTGGTCTTGGAAAAGTATCCCTTCCACATGCCCTTTTATACAAGAGCTTCACCTTTCCCTTTTCTTTCCTTTCTTTTTCATTTTCTTTATTTGTTTATTGTAATAGAAACATATTCATTTAAAAATAGCACTGCGTTGAGTTAATTGTGGCCCATGATATATATCAATTATCAATCAATCAAAAATATATATAATTATCAAATTAATTTCCACTTGGTAGCATGTTTCATGCATTTCTCAAGGTTGTTCTGCACAAGTGATTTTATTCATGGTTCTGCGCTAATTAATGCTTAGATCGGAGTAACTTTGATTGTACAACATGCTAGAATATCAACTAAAATACACAACAGCTTCTATTCTTTTGTGTTACAAATGAGAGTGCAATAATAACAAGGGAAAGAATCATTGAATAAAATACTTATTACAATCCGCAAGATCGATACACATACTCAGAAAGCATCATTCATCAACAATAACAAGCTGAAAATAAAGGATGAAGAATGATAAGAGCCATGATGATTAGCATGTTACCTTAGATACCAATGTCCCGTGTCTAATGATATATCCCAAGTGCTAAACAAATTAATTAAAGAGAAATAAGGTAATATGATAATGTATTAAATTTAGAGAATATATTTCGTATAAGGAGTCCAAATACTTTTGCATGTGATAGATGGTCCAAAATAAATGATGGAATGTGCATGAACAATCATAAACACAAGAAAACGAACCTTGATGATTTCATTTAATGAAACGAAACGTAAATATATTTCTTCTTAATTATCAATCATACAACACATAAAAACAATGGGGTTAGGTGTTTTAATTAGAACTAATAATTGGCAAAGAAGGGTGCAATGATGGCCGCATGATGGAAGGTATAGTCGACTTAATAATGTGAGGATAAAGTCATTACTTATTAAGCAGTTATTATATGTGTATTAATCTTGTAAACAAGTTGGTCAATATCGAGTTTTGACTTTTGACCAACACAAATTAAAAGAAATGACGACATAAGTTGAAGTCTCATAGCAAGATCGATTATGATATTTGATACGAGTATCTAAGGAGCAAGTGGTAGCCTTTCTAAGACGATCTTGTTTTGTGTCAGAGAAAGACCAAAGACCATTTATGTTTGGCTACACGACCAACGTTTAGGGACGGTGGTGATGGATCGTAATCTTCATATTCTTTTTATAATATACGGCCATTAGTCTACATCTACAATCACAATGTGGGTGTTAATTAATTAGAGAATAATCAAATAGAAAAACAAAATAGGAGTAATGCATGTGCTACCTATTTTATAGGCTGCAACTTCAATGAATAGTGCCACTCCCATTTTCTAATCCCCAAGCATCTATCTATCTCCTTTTCATTTACTTAGTTTTAATCATTTCTATTTTGTCCCCATAGCTATTATATATATAAAGTCTCTATCTAAATTCAAATTCGTAATATATATTCTGATCAAAACACTTCGTTTGCTCTATATACTATATTTTAAAACAAATTAATGCATTATTGAGAACAAAGGAATTTGGGTTGCATGTGAGTAATCTTTTTATGCTTTTGAATTCATCTTTAATCCTAATTTCATTGGAGAAAACAAGTCCTATAATTTATGTTCCCCCCTTTTGACCAACTCTCATTTTTCTCGTTTAGTTTTATATTCTTATTCCAATCTTGATACATTGAATCTTGTTTACATTTTTATGTTCCTCTTCCGTTCTCTATCGCCTCTTGATTTTATTCTCTGATATCCTATTTCTAGTTTTCTTTAGAAATCAATACTGTGTTTTGTTTTATACGGTGGGAATATGAAACACGTAAAAAATAGAACGCAACTATTAGAGAAAATATTAAAACGATTCACAATAATAAGGGTTTAGGTGATTACATCTAAATGAAGTTCGCTGAAGAAGGTAAATGAGGAAGGGAAGGTCAATGTACTTTATTTATAAGTGTGCGGTTTTCTAATTCAAGCTTTAGATATTGTCAATTTTGAATCTAAATGATAATGTTCGAATATATTTGATTTTGGATTCTTTCCCAACAAATCTTATAATAGTTGAAATTGAATTTGACTTATATATTAACTTATATATTAGACTTGAATTGATATCGCAAAATTCATCTACTCAAATTGGTCAAGGACCATAATAAAGCCTTGGCTTTCCCTCTAAGAAAACTTTGGCACACTTTTTGTACCATTGTAATCACCAACAGATCTTCACCTAACCTTTTGGAAATAGTTAGGAAGAATTTGACATAATTTGTTGGCACCATTAATCAAGAGATCACGGTAAATCCTTGGTTTTCCTTCTATTGAAGCCGTGGGGCCCATCTTGTACTATCGTAATCACCAATGACTTGTAGAAACGGTTAGAAATATTTTCAACACAAGACATAGGCATCCTTAATCGTGAGCATAAACAGTCCTGAGATGTTTGTAGCTACAAGCATAAAAAAAAATGCTAGGAATTAAGGATAGAAGTGAAAAACTAAAAAATCCTCCTCTGAGACTCGAATCGAGGCTCTCATAAACATCGGATACCACTCTTTACCAATAAAGATGAGATAGTTTTTGAAAATTAAAAGTCAATTCGTTTAATAAATTAATATGTGGTCGGAAGCCAAT